>OY728145.1:1658358995-1660858995 GCA_963277665.1 Viscum album
CCAAATCATGAATCAGGTAGTTCCTCTCATGTGGCCTCAACTGCCGATTCCCGTACGTAATGAATCAATCTCTCTGCATAAGGATGACTCCCATCCCGATACATGAAACATCATAGTAAACAATATAGACCTTGCCCTACTCCAGCAAGACTAGTATCAGTGCTGACATCAACCTCCCTTTTAGCTCCTAAATGGCGGACTCACAAGAATCTAACCATAAAAAAATCACCCCCATCTTGGTCAGACCTATAAATGATGCTGCTAGGCGCGAGATGTCCGGAATGATGCACCTATAGTATCCATCCATACCTAGAAAACTCTGCACCTCAAAGACGTTCTTCAGATTCACCTAGGAAACTACAACTATCACTTTCTCTCGGTCCACTGAAACTCCTGTCTCTGAGATAACATGACCCCTGGAGTGAATCTGATTCATCCAAAAGTTCCATTTCGAGATCTTAACATATAACGGATGCTCTCTCAGTGTACTCAGAACAATCTCAAGATGTGTGGCATGGTCGTGTCGAGTGTGAGAGTACACCAATATATCGTACATGAAGACCATGACAAAGGAGTCCAGGTACGGATGGAACACTCGGTTCATCAGTGCCATGAAGACTGCATGCGCGTTCGTGAGACCGAACTAGATGACTGTATACTCAAAAAGACAATACCTTCTCTTGAAAGCTCTCAAAGGTATATATGATGGTCTAACACACATCTGATGATAACCAGACCTCAAGTCGATCTTTGAGAACACCAGGGCTCTTCGAAGCTGATCAAAGAGGTCATCGATCCTCGGAATGGGTTATCGGTTCGTGAACGTCAAATGGTTCAGCTTCTAATAATCCACACATAGCCGATGGGTACCGTTTTCCTTCTTCATAAATAGGACAGACGAACCCCATGAAGAAGTAATAGGTCAGATGAAACCCTTTGCCTACAACTCCTCCAACTGCTTCTTGAGCTCCTGCAACTCAGGTGTAGACATCCTATAAGGAGGAATGGACACCGGTGCTGCTCCTGGAACGAGCTCAATCAAAAATTATACCTCACACTCTGGAGGGAAACCTAAAAAGTCCTCTGAAAAGACATCCCTGAAACGATCCACCACTGGAGAAAATTCTAACTGTGAAGTCCCCTGGTCATCCAGATAAATACTGGAAATCTGGGCTATAACTTCCCCTAGCCCATGATGCTCTAGTCCAACTCTTCCAACCTGTACATCCCACTCGCCACTATAATGGAAAGATCCTCCCTCTAGTGATTCGAAACTCACCCTGCGATGATAAAAATCGACGACTTCCTAGAAAAGAACGAACCAGTCCATACCGAGAATGAAGTCATAGCCCGTCATCTCTAGGACATAGAGGTCCCAAAAGAAATGACACCCCACAACCTCAAGAAGGTACTCTCTTCCCTGACGTACGCTAGATGTCCTCATTCCCAATGGCTTGTCTAGAGTCAACTAGTCGGTAGACGAAAAGATACAGAGCCCAAGGCTCTCCACGACAGGATTGGAGATAAATATATGGGAAGCACCAGTATCAAAAAGAGCTAAAGATAAAACTAAGGCTACTAAGATCGTAACTCAATCTATAGAAGGGTCGGGATCCTGCTCCTGAAAGGTCTACTCTACAGAGAATGATTGGCCTGCACCATGGCCATACGCCCCGGGCTGACCTCTCTGAGCTAATCCCCTAGGATGTCGCTGATGACGTGGTGACTGAAAACCACGTCCGCGACCTCCACCTCGGACTAAACGACTGGAAGAACTCCAGTTCCCAGACTGGTGGGAAACTGGTGAAGCATCTCTAGAACGTGGGTCCATAGAGGAACCCCTACCACTAGCTGAAGGTGATACGATATGACAGAAGCCCTGAAGATGGCCCATCATGCCGCAAGATCGGCACTCCATCGAATCTATCTGGCACTTAGGCCCAGTATTACCACTCCAAACGCACTGGTAGCATACAACCTAGCTTCTGTAAGATATATCATGCGAACCCCGATCAATTCGATAAGACTCAATGTGATTCATCCTACCGTCCATAAGAGGAACACCTGTCCTAGATATCGATCTGTCTTGGATCACTGCTCCAGAATCCCTCAGATTTCGCTCAGAGATCAACACCTAGTTGACGATGGAGAATATAGAAGTCAACTGGAAGATATTCACCTGGGAACAGATGTCATGATTGAGACCGTCCTCGAACACCCTAGATAGGAACAACTCATCACCGGCTGGGATCAGTGTGAAATGATTCATCTCAGTGAAACGAGATGAGTACTTCCTAACAGAAAGAGTACCCTGTTGTAGACTCATAAACTCTAAGTCTTGATTGGCCCTTACGGTCTCCGGAAAGAAGTAGTCATAGAAGGTGTGTCGAAACTCGTCCCAAGACCAATCCTGCTGACGCCCTGACTGTGGGATCACCTGCCACCACCTATTGGCGGTGTCCCAGAGCATATAAGTATCTAGCTTTACCCTTTTCTCAGGAAGGATCTCTAGGTGCTCAAAGATGGTCAGTGTGGCCTCTATTTAGAACTCTGCTGCCTGGGGTCCTCCATCCCCTAAAAAAGTAATAGGATGTTGCTACGGGAAAACTCGCGTCAACTCAGCCATCAACGGGGCAGGAGGCGACACTCCCTGGAAGGTCAGCATCATCCTCATTATGTCCTCCCTGAACTGCGCCATGGTGCATGCGACGGGTATAACGGCTGGTGAAAAGGCTGGAACAGTAGGAGGATCTGCAGGAGGTCCCTGATCTGCCATATCCGGTGTCTGGTCACCATCTGGCTACTGACGTACGACCGAAGGACGTCAAAGAGGCATAGCACTGAAAGATCAAAAGCACACCTTAGGTGAAGATTAACAAAGAAAAAAAACACAGGAGTACAAAACCGGAACAAGGGAAAGAAACTATCAAGATTTCCAAATCATGACTACATGGAGTGTATAAAAACTACACGACGTGTCTGCTTAAGCCATTAACATGGGCGTGTACTCCTGCCACTACTAGTCATTTAACACCCCAAACTACAGGCCATGTTGTTCCCACACACGGAATGTACTAGAACTCTAAACACCTTCCCGGTTCTCCTTATACGGCTAACCCACACGGTCCAACTAGCCCCAAACTACCCGGCCTGTTCCCCAGGGACACAGCGGGTACTAGATGCGGTCTCGGCGGCCTGTGTTGTTTGATACACGACCGTCTACATGGTTGGCCTTTACACAGCGTGTTCCGAACAAACACGTTATGTATAGAAGTAGGTGACAACGTCCCGTGTTGTTCGTGACACTGTTGGGTACCTGAACAAGAATACACAGTGTGTTCTGAAACAACACAGTGTGTCTAAGAGGAGGTAACGCCGAACCGTGTTGTTCGCGACACTGCCTGGTACCTGGACCAGACTACCCGACGTGTTCCATTACAACATGTCGTGATCTAATAGAGCTTCCTCGACCCGTGTTGTTAATGACATAGTCGGGTACACTGCTCTACACTACACGGAGTATACCTACCGTACACGGCATGTTCCTAAAGTTATTTGCACAACACTGTGTTTCTTCTCACACGGTCATAGACACGTCCAGAAAACTACATAGTGTGTATCCAGAAAGTACAAACCGTGTATTATGGATTTTTCTGAGCAGTAGCTCTAAAACTACACAGAAGCCCAGAAAAGCGGAAAACAAGGCAAAGATGTGCCAAATTCCGATCTGGTAGGGCCCATACTCCCCGCGAATCAAAACACGGCTTCCCCTATAGTCATGTACAAGAGAAAACATCATAATGATTCACAAATTTCCGATCCAAGATGGCCTATAACACCTCAAGAATCAAAATTTGCCGTTCATTTAAAAAAAATTACAATACAAACAATCCTCTATCAAAGCAGTAGAAATTCTATCAAGAATCTATCACAACAACATGCATATTCTACACAAAGTCTATCACAACAGCATGAAATCTCTAATTCACCCTAGATGGCATGGAAAGAATGCATGGCATGTGATTTCTACAAGTGCCTATGTGATGCATGAGATGGCATACCCTCATCGCATCGGGTTGTGACAAAAATAGAACCGTAATATCAAACAATAACAGCAAAAAGAATGTGAATCACTCTAGGTGAAATCATATCAATCATATAATCTCAAAACTAGAAATCTGCAATAAACAGGGTAGTATGGATTTTCCATGTACGTGGGTTAGCTACTCCCAAGAAGAGATTATTACCAAGTACCGAATTCATCCTATCTATGGATAAAATCTCCAAACAGAATAGAAAGTTAAACGAATTCCTCGGATACCACTTTGTAACATCCCGATTCTAGAATCCACATGTAGGTTCCCCGTACCCGGTGGGTCACAGGGCATCAAGCACATTTCCACAAATGCTAGAGGCTGCTGAATAGCAGTGAGGGCCTAGGGTGTGGCAGTGGGGAAACTATTCCCTCATTGGAAGAGTAAACAACTGAAGAAAAATAAACATGAAAAAGCGGAAGCAGTAATAACCAACAATATAAACAACAAAAAACAAAACCAACAAACTGGAGCACATATGTATATATTAAATGATGCATGATACATATCTAGGAAATTATCCAAAAAATTCGCAATGATGAAAATGACACAGTACCAAAACAAGTATAGAAGAAAATAAAATAGATCCTTAGCATCACATGCCAAAGCTTAGTCCCATACTCTCCTGCTCTAGGTAATCAAGTACCAGAAGTCAAAGGCCGCTTGACCATGTCTATACCTGTAACAACATAGTATGTTTTGGCCCAAAATCATGACCCAAATAGGGTGTAAGACTAAATCCTAGTAGGCATTCACCCGAATATTTGTGCCTAACATTCAGTGAGTATATGGCAGGTAAAGGACCAATAATCAGTAAGCAAAAAAAGCAATACAGTAAGCAGTAAGTAGTAAGTAGTAAAGCAGGATGACACCAAATAGTGATCAACAATAATAGTGAAGTAAAACAACTAACAAGAAGGAAAAACCTCTGGGATGTACTCGCAGCCATCCCCTCTGGTACTATCCATGAAGTACCATAGCCTTCTGGGCAGTACGCTCAGCCTAACCCCTCTTGTTTGGTCATACGAATTTATGAGACTCTCTAGAGAAGCACACTTGATCAATTCCCCTTATAGCCTAGGGTATTCAGGGACTCTATGGTGAAGATCATGTGATCTAACCCTCTTATACCCATGTTCTAGAGACTCTCTAAAGAATATATCTCTGTCAATTCTTCATATATCCTCACGTATACCACAAACTCTCTGAGGAAGCTCACTCGGTCAATTCCTTCTCTAGCCTGGGAAGGTTCTTAATGAGATTCAAACAAGGTAAGTCTCTCAGAGAAACCTCACTCGGTCTACCCTCATGTACTCTATAATATCCAAGACTATCTAGGAGCTCACTAGGTACATCCCTTGTAGGCTATAATGTCTAAGACTCTCTGGGAAGTTCACTCGGTCTATCCCTTATCGTCTATAGCACCAGGTTCTCTCAGCCCCGTACCAGTCAGTGCATAATAATGATATAAGGCCAATGTACACCTATAGAGATACTTGGATAACCAAAGTACAACTATAGATCTACATAGCTATGTAGTCTACAAGGCGACAAGCATGTCATGTGTTTCACTTCAACCTATAACTGCAAGGCATGGAAACTGGTGTAACTGCCAAACGAAAATGAGACCCAAAGGTCGTAAACAGAACAGAGAAAGGGAAAATACATCCAAGCACAACAAATTATCCTATAAGATGGTCAATTTACCTCTATACAAGCATAAAAGAAAGGTAGGAATACAACAAGGGAAAAAAGGTAAACACGCAATACCCCGTTCACAGGTATCAGTAGAAATTCGTAGATAAAACACAAAGACATTGAATGGTAAGGCACAAACCAACTACGCGATCCTAGGAGATCGATATAGTTGAACCACGATGACAGATTCCCCCTAGAACATTGTATAACTGATAAAATGCACAAAATGTTCAACCTTATATAACTTTAGAATGAGGAAGTACTGGAAAAAAAGGATCAAGAAGAAGGGAGAACTCACTATTACGCTTCCAATGCAATCGACAAAGCTCGAATCGAATAACGGATGGAGGCTCGGGAATTCGGAGAATTTTCACAGTCGTACGGTGTCTCTCGGTTGAACCAAACCTATAATAAGATGATTATGGCGATTAGGGGTGACCCGATCCATTTAATGAAAAAAAGAAAAGTATATGGCGTGTACTTTTAGATTACACGGTGTGTAGTGGGTCTTTCCGTACTCCTCCAAAATAGGCCTCCACATCACACCCACACACCGTGTGTGTGGCCTGGACATGGCCAACACATGACTTCGAGAAAAAAATAAGAGTACACAGTGTGTACTCAGAAAGTACATGATGTGTACTTCAAAAATTTCCAGAAACCTTATTTTTTCAAAAATTCCAGAAAAAGGAAAAACATAACTGAAACGAAGATCTGGGTTCTTAAAACTATCTTCTTTCTCTGGCTTGCGGTTTTTCCTTTTAATTTCCCACTAGTGTAGAGTTAAACTAAATGGGGGTAACTTGAGCATGAAAACAGGGACAATTTAAATGGGAATTGGTTTTGGGAATGTGTTGTGGCTTGGCTGTGAGTGTCGTGCTGTTCTTTCTTGAATGTGTAGTGACGATGGTGTTTGTGCTTAGGTTTTGAAACCCATATGTTGGGATGAGTGTTTGTTACCTATATATAAATATGTAGATTTTATGTTTCTTATTTGTGCCCCACCCAGGTTTAGCACTTATTACCGAACACCCCATTTAATGGGGAGGGTGTTAATTCCAACACACCTATGAGTGGCTGGTTATTAGCCCCTTTTCTTCTACCTTTCCTGAATATCCCAATACACTTCGGGCAGGCTGTGATGGCCTGAAGTCCATTATTAGCCCAAGAATCTTCAGGCAGGGTAGTTTTGGTGGTTGGACCAGGTGTTTACGGGCAGGTTGTTTCCCAAGTGTCTTCAGGATGAGGCCCATATGTCTTCGGGCATGGCAGTAGTTGTTCTGGCCCTAGTGTTTGCGGGTGTGGTAAGACGTGTTGGTTGTGGCCAAGGTGTCTGCGGGCAGGGTTTGGCAGTGGGACTGCGATGAGCTTGTGGCCCAGGTGTCTATGGGCGGGGTTTGGTAGTGGGACTGTAACACCCCAAGATTCCATGATATGCTTCTCTTTGAATAATACAGTAGATTGTGTTGTACGCAACTTTGCTATTCTAACACGACGGGACCAATCAAAGTAGCTGTTATGGAGAGTAATATGCACATTTTGAAATTTTATACATTTTATCGTTCAAAATGGACTTCATTTTTGGATTCATAATATCGAAATTATCCTATAATTAAATTTTGGAACCTTTCGGATAACTTTTATATTTTGATGAATAGTGAAAATTAATAATTTTTTTATTAAAAACAACTTTTTTAATCGAAATAATTAATAGTGATAAATTATGAATTCGAGTGGATTTAAAGTATATTTAGAATATGTGTTTATAATTTAATACAATGTTGGTCATTGGACATAATTTTACATTTAAACCGGACATAAACATGTGTCAATCTTTTGAAATTTTTATCTCTTAAAAACACGCTTTTTGGTTTTGACAGTAGGAATTCATTTTAAATTAATTTATGTCACTTATGTGTTTTGAATTTGGAAAAGTGGACTCCATTTTTGGAATAAGGATTTCCAAATTTTGTAAATAGGTAACTTTTATTTTTATACATTTTAAGTAATTTTTCGGTAAATATTTTATTTACCATGGTTAAAGGGTCAATCCGGTAAATAAGGGTAAACAAATAATATTATAATAATAATAAATTATCCTAAAACGTATCTAACCCTATTGGATGATACATATCCGACCATTTTCATATTTTGGTCGATTTTGGGACCCCATGGATCCACTTTTAAGTTATAATGACACTTTATATTAATTAAGTTAAAGTAAATACAAAAATGACATAAGCCTATATCTTTTAGCAAGACAATTTTTACATAGGGCTATATATGTTATAGTTTAGACAATAAATATTCATTAGAGAGATAAAACTATTTCCTACATAATTTTATTTTATTTAGAATTTTTATGCATTAAATAATTTAATTCACTTATGACACAATGATAATGCAGAAATTACCTTATTAGTGAAATATTAAAATAAATGATATTATAAATACTCATATAAATATAATTGGAGACCTTTAATGAATTACACGAATTTTATAGATTAATATGACATGTGAGTATTGATTTAGTTAACATTTTTATAAGTAATAATGATGTTATGATTTTAATAAAAATCAAATACCAAATAGTGTCAAAATTGACATAAAAGAGTTTTTAAAACAAATATTATATTATTAATTGATATTAAATTCAAAAAAATATAAGGATCGGCCAAAGGACATTTTTCATTATAGGTGTATAATTAATGGACCACTTAGGGGTCTCTTGGAGGTATATAGTATGTTTATTAACTATATAATATAAAAATACAAAGTGACATGGTAAGTGTCAAAATAATTAACCAAGAGATAAAACTAAACGATAAGGTTAATATAATGATCCAAACCTGTCAAAAATATATTGGTTGAAAAGGATTTCGACCCATACCCTCTTTAATATTTTAATAATCCACTTTTGACCCATTATAAAGAGAATAGAAATTTATTATTAAATAATACTTTAAGTTTTTCCTAAAGATCCCCTCCTCCCCCTTATAAAAGGACAC
The DNA here is from genome assembly GCA_963277665.1 of Viscum album. Classification (NCBI taxonomy): domain Eukaryota; kingdom Viridiplantae; phylum Streptophyta; class Magnoliopsida; order Santalales; family Viscaceae; genus Viscum; species Viscum album. Next base: position 1,658,367,796 of record OY728145.1, read on the forward strand.
AACTTCTAACCAATTATTCACACCTTCAAAGCCTTTTGGCTGGGAAAAACTCTTCTCAAATATCCTACCAACTTCCCTCAATTAAACCTAGAGGACTTATTTTTATCATAATTCCAACCTAAGGAGCCCTTTTGATAAAATCAAATGGAAGAACCCAAAGAAGAGGTAATGATTCCACCACCCTCTTTCAAGTTCTTTTCTTCTTCAACTTCTTCTTTCTTTCATATTTCCATTCTAAAATAATAACTCCAATATCTAATATATATTGTGATTTTATTATAAATATGTTAGAACCATGTTCCGTATTCTATCCTCCCTTTAATGACATGTCACCATACGTGCATACGTACGACTTACCATCTCTACGTTGTGGTGTAATTGTTATTCAATACATTATTATTTGGATGGGTATAATAATGATGTGTAATTAATGTAAATAATAAATATTACATGATAATTATTCTGTATATATTATATAACATCAAATTATATATAAATTTAATATCAAAAGAAGGGTAGTGTCGCTTGTGCGTACGTACAGATTACCGTCTCCACGACGCGATGAGATTCATTTCCAAGTTCACCATTTATCGACGACAAGAAAAAATTTATATTGCTAATAAGTATGTAATATATGACATAAAAATTCTACTTGAGATATATATATACATATATATATATATTTATTTATTTATTTATGTACTTACATATATCTTATTCACTAACTTCCGTTCAATACTATATGAAAACAGAAACAGTGTTTATGCGTACGTACGGACTACCATCTCCATAAATGGTGTTGTTCATTTCATATATACATATATTATAAATTATTATATTCTAAATATATATGATAAAAAATCTTGTTTTATATTCTTGAAGTATTTAAATCAAGATCTAAGTGATACAATCATGAGTAACAAGTTAAAACATGTACGATAATGAAAGCGATTATTACCCAAAATATTAATATAACATGGAAATTATTATTAAATGGGTAGTATAAAGTCATAAAAAAATAATGTATGAAATCATAAATATTTATATGGTTCCGGTATAATTTAATAACATACTATAGTCTTTATACAAGAGGCTAAACATACCCTCGACTAAAGGAAAGTGTTGGGTAAGGGGTTTTCATCTAACTCCTTATTTCCATGAGATTCGTACCACATATCCACTATTACCTTTTGTCTGGTGAATGTACTTCCCATTATTGTATTATTTGTGTAATACGCATTATTTTATTTTTATTTACATATTCATTGTATGATACCTCTTTCATGGGGTGTGTGTTTCTTAAGTTACCAAATTGGTAAGGGTTAATTTCTCAATCTAATTTTTATCTGAGATTGTTAATGTGTAAGTATTTACTGGGACATTTTTATCATCCATGCCCATTTTTCATAAAAATATTTTCAAAATGAATATTTTAAGGATTTTTGAAAGGTAGTATTTATCAAGATCAATATTTTAAAATGGTTTCAATATTTATTCTTCAAAATCTATTTAATTAATGTGCATTTTTTCAAAATGATTTGAAGTATTTATTCATATGGACATGAATGTTTTTAAAATGTGAATTCCTTTCAAAAGTTTCAAAGTTGTATGGGACACTTTGATTCAAAAATTTCTTTAAATGAATTATTTTCCAAATTATGTGAATTTTAAATGTTTTCCTAAAAAAGGGGTATTTCTCTCAATGAATTTACAAATCATTTTCATCAACATCAAAATCCATTAATGGATTTTATACTTGTTTTGAAGTTGATTTATAATGAATCAAATCTTCCATATTGTGTTGAAGGTTTTGTGATGTGTTTTAAAATGGATTTGTTATTTTTATACCATTCATGGTTTATGGGTAAAGTATTTACATTATGTATGCTTGTTTTAATACGAATGTTTCTCTTATGTTTAGACCTTTTCTTATGAGAAATGAATTGGACTTAATAAGTGACAGGTGGAGCCCGTTATAGCTCCTCGATGCTTTGTTATGTCTCATGAGACAAAATAGTTTCTTAGATTTAGGCCTTGACAAAATCTTATTTGTAGTCTTGGCATGGGGCCTTGGATATGTGGTTATGATAGTCTGGCATTATGCATTCCATCATTATGATAGTGTTTATTGATATTACATGTGATTATTAAATTAGTAGAATATTCATGTGAATAATTAAATGGAATTATATCATTTTATTTCTTCCATATTATGATGAAGTTCAAGATTAAGAGGATTTTTTTAGTTTTATACATTACCTTAAATATTTATCCTTATTTTTGAAAGTTTCTGCTGTATTGCTTACCCATACTGAGCGTTTGAGCTCACCCCTTTCTATGTTTTATTTTTCCAGGATTCCAAGAAGTGTATTATAATTGATATGCAGTGTTATGCCAAGGGAATAATGGTGTTCATAAAGGATTAATTATGTTGTTTTTCATGTTATAAATTGTAATGTGACATTTATGTATGTAATCTATTTTCCAAGACTTCTAAACTGATCGGTCCATCAGGACTTGATTCCTTATAATCATGCCAATGTATTAAAGTAATGCATCGACTCTGGGTAACTGGGGTTGGGGAATTACAATTGGTATCAGAGGAAGTTTAGAAATAACCTTGGAACCTAGATGTAGATAAACTCTGATTAGAGCACATAGACCTAATATAGACTTTGAGGATTAGTATAGAATAAATTTCTTAGAATTTTGGTAATATAGAGATTTTGTGTGTTTTCCAAGAAAATACATCCCTGTATGGATACAAGCAGGTTGAGGAGGATCTGGCACAGATGTACCTTGGGATAAAACCCGAAAACACCACTTCGAGCTAGACTCGAACGAGAACTAGTGCATGACAACGGGCCTTGCTGCACTTTTGGTTACGACACTCCTTTCGAATATGATTAGGATAATTCTCATTAATTTACAAACCATTATGAAAGGTTTATGAGTAAATACTTCCTCAAAGAAGACATTTTTTAAGACTATGGATTATATCCATAAACTGAATAATTTATTTTAAGTGTTTTACAAGTTTGGGAGTAGGTATTTCTATTCATAAACTAATCTAGTGTATTCCATTGTTTAGAAATGGCGCCCAGTAGATGGAATGAGAACTCCATCAATACACATGATCCAAAGAGTAAGAAAGATCTTATATTTCCTGGTCATAATCCATAATTTAGAAGTGAAATAGTCTCCCACATATTATCATCATATGAAGAAATAGTATCACGTGTTGATAATATAAGTAAAGAATTCTTGGAGTCCTATGGCTTTAAAGGGAATCCAGAGAAGGAAATGATGGTAGAGAGAAGGACAGATAAAGGGAGGAAGATAAAGAAGGTTTTTCCCATATGTGATAACTATTGAAAGTATCACCTTGGAAAATTCTTGAAGGGAATGGGAGTATGTTATAAGTGTGGAGAAAAAGGACACCATGTATGTGACTGCGAGGGTAGGAAAATGGTTTCAAAATTACAATTCTTCATCTGCAAGGAGTTTGGATACTATGTGGACCAATGTACCAGTCATCAGAGTATGCCCCAAATGATGCTATTGGATAATAATCAAGTTATGATACTACCATAGATGATGAGGAGTGACTAGTCTTCTTATGTTATTATTTTGTAATTATTTCATTGGAGTGTTGTATCAATGATGTACTGGAAATAAATAAGGATTGTACTGCTGTACTATTTAATTAAGGATTCGAGATTTTATGGTACTAAGAAAAGTGACTCTATAGTGCGTTAGAATTTTTGGAAATTACATGGTTGAAGGAATGATAAACCTTAATATGGTCCTAATATTGAGGTACTGATTTTGGAATAAGATATGGTTTATTTGGGTAAATTATATTGGATATTCTTGACTACCTTGAAACTGAATAAAGATTTGTATATTCCATCATTGTTGGTGTTAAGTCATTTTTGGATGGATTATTTATATCCAGTATTCTATAACGAATATGGGAGCATGAATGTAATTAATATTATTTTATGATAATTCAGTATGTTTTAGTGTTTTAAAAGAATACATGATGTAGGTATTCACATGATATTACGGGGTAAAAAGGATCTATATTATGTTTACCTTGCATAAAAATATTGGACTGAGAGTTTATAGAAGTATTTTTGATAATTCTAAAGGCTGGAAGGGATTATTCTTGAAAGGTTATTTTTGGATTTTTATAAAAGGACAACACACAGACCGTGTGACGAACCGTCGTGTCTAACAAAGCTGCGGGAATCGAACCCACAACCATAGTGAAATTTGGACTTATCTCCTACCAATGGACTATGTGAAGTTCCTAGATAACATAATGTAGTTTCTTTTCATAAAGGTTCTGATATGTGAATTGTAAATTCATTATATTTGGAACCCAGTACGATTGGGATAAATAGATTATTTTTGAGTTGTATTATGTTTTGGGGTGAAAGATGAGTTTATGGTAGCAATTTATTAATGGATAAAACTATAATTATAAAGTAAGTATATCTCCTTATGATCTTATCAAATCTCATAAATAAATTCCTCAACATTAAGAAAATGAACTTAGAACAAACATGTTTTCCTAGATGGTACCATAGATCATCACAAATATATGACTTTGGGATTTTTGGCCTTTTCATAACCATGTTCTCTACCACTCTCCATCAGATATTGATGGTTAGATTTATATACCATATCCATATTTTTCTACATTGAACCCTAGTATGTGTTATTTTCTGTAACCTTCATACTTACCACTCTTCATTTTAAATAGAGCCCTCATTAATTCTTTTTTCGATTTGGGATTTCAACTAGGATATATTGAAACATAAACCCCAAGTTTCGAATACCATGCATAAATTGGGAGGAAGAAATTTATTGATGTAGGGGAGAATTTAACACACTATGATTCCTCGGTACTCTTCTCATTGAATAATACATCAACGTGTGTTGTACACAACTTTGAGATTCTAACAGGCTGCGACCAATCAAAGTAGCCATTATGAATAGTAATACTCAATTTTTCAAATTTTATACATTCTATTGTTCAAAATTGAATTCATTTATGGATTCTGAATATCGAAAATATCCTTGGATGAAATTTTGGTACTTTTAAGATAACTTTTATATTTTGATGAATAGTGAAAATTACTAAATTTGTATTAAAAACATCTTTTTTAATCAATATAATTAATAGTGATAAATTATCAATTTGAGTGGTTTTAAAGTATATTTAGAATATATTATTACCATTTAATACAATTTTGGTCATTGGACATAATTTCACATTTAAACTGGACATAAACAACTGTCAATCTTTTGATAGTTATAATCTCTTAAAAACATGCTTTTCAGTTTTGACAGCGGTAATTAATTTTAAATTAATTTCCACCACTTTAATCATTATAATTTTGAAAAATGGACTCCATATTGGGAATCGGGATTTTCAAATTGTGTAAATAGGTTACTTTTGTTTTTAGACATTTTGAATAATTACTTCTGTAAATATTTTATTTACCATGGTTAAAGGGTAAATCCGGTAAATAAGCGTAAACAAATAATATTGTAATAATAATAAATTACCCTAAAATGTGTATTAACACTATCGGTTGATACATGTCTGACCATGTAAATCATTGGGTCGATTTTGGGACAACATGGATCCACTTGTAAGTGATAATGACACTTCATATTAATTAAGTTAAAGTAAATACAAAAATGACATAAGCCTATATCTTTTAGAAAAACAATTTTTACATAGGGTTAAATATGTTATATTTTCTATTATAAATATTCATTATAAATATAAAACGATTTCCAAAATAATGGTATTTTATTTATAATTTTTAAACATTAAAGAATTTAATTCATTTATGACATAATGATGATGCAGTAATTACATTATTAGTGAAATATTAAAATAATTGATATTATAAATACCCAAATAAATATATTTTGAGACTTTTAATGAATTCCAAGAATTTTATATGTTAATATGACATGTTATTATGGATTTAGTTATCTTTTTTTGAATTAATCATGCTGTTATGGTTTTGACAAAAATAAAATACCAAATAGTGTAAAAATTTACATAAAAGATTTTTTTAAAATAAAATATTATAATTGATATTAAATTCATAAAATTCTAAGGATCAGCCAAAAAACTTGTGTCATGATAGGTGTATCATAAATGGACCACATATGGGTCTCTTGGAGGTATATAGTAATTTTATTAACTATATAATATAAAAATACAAAGTGACATGGTATGTGTCAAATTAATTAACCAAGAGTTTAAACTAAACGATAAGGGTAATATAATGACCCAATCCTATCTAAAATCTATTGGTTGAAATGTTTTCGACCCATACCCACATTAGTATTTGAATAATCTACTTTTGAGCCATTAGAAACCAAATATTAATTTATTATAAAATATTACTTTATGTTTTTTCTAAAGAGTCCCTCCCCCCTTATAAAAGGACACCACTTCTAACCAAATTTTCACACCTTAAAAGCCTTTTGTCTTGGCCAAAATCTGGCCAAATATCCTCCCAACTTCCATAAACTCAACCTATAGGCATTAGTTTGATCATAAAGACAACCTAAGGAGCCGTTTTGATCAAATCAAAAGGATGAACCCGAAGAAGAGGTAATGTTCTCACCACCATCTTTCAAGTTCCTTTCTTCTTCAACATATTCATTCTTATTTATTTCCATTATAAATTAATAACTCCAGTATCTCATATATACTATGATGTTATTATAAATATGGTTCAACCATATTCATTATTATATCCATCCCTTTAATGACATGTCACTATATGTGCGTACGTACGGCTTGCCATCTCTACGTCGTGGTGTAATTGTTATTCAATACATTATTATTTGGATGGGTATAATAATGATGTGTAATTCATGTAAATAATAAAACTAACATGATAATGATTCTGTATATATGATATAACATCCAATTATATATTATTTTAATATCAAAACAATGATATTGTCTCTCGTTCGTACGTACGGATTACCGTCTCCACGACGCGATGAGATTCATTTCCAAGTTCACCATTCATCGACAACAATAAAAAATATATATTTCTAATAAGTATGTAATATATGAAATAATAATTCTATTGGAGAGATATATATATATATATATATATAAATATTTATGTACTTATATATATATTATTCACTTACTTCCGTTTAATACCATATGAAAACGGAAACATCCTTTATGCTTATGTACGGACTACCGTCTCCATAAACGGTGTTTTCCATTTCATATATATGTCTATTATAAATTATTATATTCTAATTATATATGATAAATAAATAATTTTTTATATTCGTGAATTATTTAAATCATGATCTAAGTGATACAATCAAGAGTTACAAGTTAAAACACTTGCAATAAAGAAAGTGATTATTACCCGAAATATAAATATAAGATGGAAATTATTATTAAATGGGTTGTGTAAAGTAATAAATGAATAATTTTATGATATCATAAATATTAATATGGTTATGGAATAATTTAATAACAAACTATAGTCTTTATATATGAGGTTAAACGTACCCTCGACTAAAGGAATGTGCATGGTAATGGGTTTTCATCTCACTCTTTATTTATGTGAGATTCGTACCACATTGGCACTATTACCTTTTGTGTGGGGTATGTACTTCCCATAATTGTATTCTTTGGGTAAGAAACTTTAATTAATGTGTATTTACATATTCATTGTATGATACCTCTTTCATGGGGTGTATGTATCGTAAGTTACCAAATTGGTAAGGGTTAATTTCGTAATCATATTATTATCCGAGATTAGAAATGTGTAAGTATTTACTGGGACATTTTTATCATCCATGTCAATTTTTCATAAAAATGTTTTCAAAATGAATATTTTAAGGATTTGTGAAAGGAACTCTTTATCAAGATCATAATTTTAAATGTTTTAAAAATTTATCGTTCTAATTCTTTTTAATTAATGTCCATGTTTTTGAAATGATTTTAAGGATTTATTTATATGGACAAGAATGTTTTTAAAATGTTAATTCATTTATAAAGCTTCAAGCTAGTATGCGACAGTTTGATTAAAAATTTCTTTAAATGACTTATTTTCCAAATTTTGTGAATTTTAAATTTTTTCATGAAAAAGGGGTATTTCTCTCAAAGAATTTACAAATAAATTTCATCAACGTCAAAATCCTTTAATGGATTTTAAACATTTTTTGAAGTTGATTTATAATGATACAAATATTCCATATTGTGTTGAAGCTTTTGTGATATGTTTTACTATGGATGTGTTATTTTTATACCATTCATGTTTTATAGGTAAAGTATTAAAATTTCGTATGCTAGTTTTAATACGAATGTTTATGTTTTGTTTAGAACTTTTCATCTGAGGAATGCATTGGACTTTATGAGTGACTGGTAGAGCCCGCTATAGTTCCTTGATGCATCGGTAGGTCTCAAGTCACAAACTAGTGTCTTGGCACGAGGCCTTGACAAAATCTTATTTCTAGTCTTGGAACGAGGCTTGGATACGTAATTATGATAGTTTGGAATTATGCATTCCTTCATTATAAAATTGGTTATTGATATTGCATGTGATTATTCGATTAGTAGAATATCAATGTGAATAAGTAAATGGCATTATTTTATTTTATTTCTGGCATACTATGCTGAAGTTAAAGTTTAAAAGGATTTTTTTGGTTTTATACACTACCTTAAAAGTTTATGCTTATTTTTGAAAGTTTCTGTTGTATTACTTTCCCTTACTGAGCGTTTGAGCTCACCCCTTTCTTTGTTTTATTTTCCCAGGATTCCAAGAAGTGTATTTTGATTGATATGCAGGGTTAAGACATGGGAATAATGGTGTTCATAATGGATTATTTATGTTGTTTTGTATGTTATAAAGTGTAATGCAACATTCATGTATGTAATCTATTTTCCAAGACTACTAAACTGGTCGGTCCTTTGGGACATGATTCCTTGTAATCATGCCAATGTATTAAAATAATTCACCGACTCTCGGTAACTGGTGTTTGGGAATTACAGGGATTGCAGTGAGGATATGGCCCAGGTGTGTGTGGGCGGGGTGTGGCAGTGGGATTGCGGTAAGAATGGTGAGATTGGATCGATTCATAGGATGTCTTCAATAACCAGTGAGAAAGTGGTGCGGGGTACCCAAATATCGATGTGTTATTACTATACATTACTAGACTTGCGTTATTTGGGGAGTGTGCCTTGGTGAGGTTCTGGTGGACATCTTTTCCTTGTTGGGTGTTTGGTTATCTCTTTTTCCACAGGACTTATAATTTCTCCTCACTTGTACACGAGATTCTTTGGTTTTAACTACATAGTATACTTCTATGCTCACCCTACGTATATAAAATTCATTTCAGGTATCCAGGAGGACTTGCGGGATCGTGCGAGACCATACTAGCTCGGTCCTTTGGGGCAGTTACTATTGTTGATTTTCTTTTCTTGGTATCTTTTTACATTTGGAGTTTTGTGTCTTGTATCTTTTACCTTTTAACATGCATATGGGAATGGTTTACATTCAGCCGTACTTTCACATTCAGTTTTGGTGTTGTGGAATTTACAATCTTATCTCCTGATCATATTAAAAGAAAAAAATGGCAATGCCTTCTATTTAGTGTGTGAATTTATACCCTTGGTGCTATTATCCACTCTAGGACCTATTGAAGGTAGGTATCAGGGGTCATTATCTCTCCTTCAACTTGAAGAATGAAGGGTCTGGGAATCTGCTTTCCCTTCCCTCATCTTGGTGAAGGCGGGTCGTGACATGAATCATTTAATTAGTCTTTCTATTTTATTTCTTCATTCAATTCCTTTAAATATTATTAATATGATATTAAATAATGACTCTAGTATCCTTAATATAATTACATCTTATTATGTTAATATCATCACCTATATCCATATCAAATTTCATCAAATGTGAAATAAACATTTCATTGGTGTGAGTTACAGACAACCGCCTCACAAACCAATATAGATCATTTTACTTTACCATATATCAAGAATTATAATAATGATGAACGAAATTTATATATATGATATTCATGAAATATTTTTCATTTTAAAAGAATAATATTTCAACTATGTTCTTACCTTACCTACACAGAAATATGATTACATCGTTTGTCTGTATGTGCGAATAATCACATCCATGATGTGATGAGAATCATTTTTATTCACCACATAACTTGTATGATATATATGAGTATATTTAAATTATTATTATGATTTTAATAAAATTTTGATCATTCTATAAAGGTAAAATAATAATTACCATATTTCCATAATGATCATTGAAAATGGAAGTTGTTACTCATTTCTACGTATGGCCTACCGTCTTCATGACTATAAGGCTGTTCATTTTTAAAAACCATAATTTAGGTTTTTATTTAACTAAATTAATTAATGAATTAATGTCTGGATTATTTCATGAATAATATTATAGGTATGATTTAATTATGACCACATAGATAATTTACCTCATAATGAATTAATTGTTTACTCAAGTACTGAATATCGATAAGAGGTCCAATATGAACTTAAATATATATGTAATAGTTTTAACAAGATAAATAAATATTAAATGAATAATTAACTATAAAAAATATCTAATTGATTTTTAAATTAACTTATTTTTATTATTTAGGATGTTAAATAATGAATGAGATATGTGAGATTCAATGTAATGGATTTTGTCTCAATGTTATTTCATAGAGGCATGTTTTTATAATATAAACCACCTTCTTTAATAAAGTGTATAATTAACCCCTGATAATTTTAATTTCTTTCAAATATGTTTAAATGTATTATTATTCTATGAATAATATTATTGAACAAAAAAAAGTGTTTTTTAGCTGATGTGGTGACAATGAAATTTTTGCCGATATGAACATTATTTGGTATTTGGATTCCTCTATAAGACATAATGTTTTTAAAAGGAAAATAAATACCATATTCCATTTTCATGTATGTTACTATTTATAATGGGTTTGGTAATGTATTTTATTAATTCAATATATTTAAATCATATCTTTAAATTTGAATGTGGAAATTATATTTTTCCATTGTTCTTGAAAATGTGTTATGATTATATTATGGTTTATAGGCATTACCTATGCATACAGGTGGTTCCATGATAAACCAAGGGGTAGGGATCCCATTATAGCTCTCCAATGCATTAGGAAATGAGATAAATTAAAACAATATGGTTTACACTAAGTGATTTTGGTAATATAATGTGATGGGTTTTCCAAACATAACTATGATGGATAATCCCTATATAGTTGTGAAAGATACAATGTAAGTATGATATACATGCTAAATGTTTATTTTATGATTTATTATTACTAGAATTTTTTCATGAATCTTATTTTTAATGATTTATATTAAATAACATATGTGTTAGGGGTGAAAAGTATGATTGTGTGAATAAAAATTAACGTGTTTAAAATATCCATGGACTAACAGTTTCATTATTTATTTATACCACTTACTGAGCATTATATGCTGATCACATGTTTCTAAAATGTTTTCCACATGGACTAATAATGGATAAGAGAAAATAATAAGTAACAATTAATGTTAAAATGACTCTTATCATGAAATAATATATATTTTTTACTTTTAAATGTTTTATTGTACGGAATAAATTGATACTGTTTTCGTTTTACCTACATTGTAAAAATTTTATTTGTTATGTAATAGTTACAACCTAATTATATAAAACACTCAACCTAAAAATATCCTCAATTTTAATTCATAACATAAATATATATTATGTAATTTTTAAGGATGTTTTCTTATAGTTGGGGTTGGAGTTCAGTTTACCTTAATATAGACATTAGGGTGATATTTAATCATAAGTTATATGTTATATATGACCACAATGGTTAGGATAATAGAATGTGTCATTGTTATTTTAAATAAATTGAATTATTTTTAGATAACATGAATATTTATATCTTAGTGTTTATCTTCCTTATATGATGATTTTATTGATATATTCACTCTGACCTTTTTGGTTTTAGTAAATGGATGGATCCAACTGGAACCAAAGTAGCAATAAATGTGAAGAAAAACATATTGTTTCAATAAAAAAGAATCAAAATAAAATGGTATTTGAAATGAGAACACTAATGTTTATTTTAAACCAACTATTGGGAGTAATTATTAACCACATGAACATTGGTGATTTTTCTCAAGCATCATATATGAGTGAAACAAAACACGGTCGAAGTGTGGGTAATAATGATCATAAAGGCAAGCATATATACCAACAAATGTGACAACGGATGGGGAAATAAACACAAACACACACACATATATATATATTTAAAGGGATATTAATGTGTTATAGATTTGAGAAATAAGGTCATAATTCTATAACCTTCCAAGGAAAAAATTCATTCAATTAGCTCCAGTGAAGGGAAAGATGTTCTTTATGAGTTATCAATTGACTTTTTTTATTGTGGGGAATATGGTCATTATGAAAATAGATTTCCTATGAAAATATAAAAGGAATGTGGTCTATAGTATTATACTAATATATCTTTTGCAATAAAAAATTTCATTCCTATTGACGTTGAGGAAAATGAAAATGGCATATGATATTTGTGGATTATTTTCATGGCTTATGTTTTGACATTATTGACTCGATGTACATGATTCATGGTTTTGTTTATTGGAAAAAATATTAAGGAATAAGATAGAAATTTTTGGTTAAGGTAACATTAATAGTAATGAATGATTATTAAATCTACATATAAGGGATTAAAGATTAATGTTAGATCTATTGATGATGAAATATCTAAAAGTTGTAATGCTTTTTTAAGGATGGGATAACACGTGGAGACTTTTTCGAGTAAGTGTAACCCTTATTTTTTTATGTGAAACTTTAATTTTAGAAAGAATTATCTTCTATTGTTTTTACATAGTTATAGAGTTATGAATAACCCCTAAGGATTATATGATCTATTATTTTGAGGTAATAATGGGTTATTACATTTTGGGTTTCAAAATGAATGGTATGAGATAAAATTTAATGAAAAAATTTGATATGATCCATTTTGATAATTTAAACACATTTTGTTAACGTTATAAATTTAAATATATATTTTTAAAATTACAACACATTCAAATGGTGAAAACTCATTGTGTTGGACAAGGCAGTTGAAATCAAACCCACAACCGATGTTTGTAATTTATTTATCACCTTCCAGTGGCCTACATAATTTATATAGTTAGTATTGGTTGTTCATTTAGTTAATCAAGTTTATAGAAAAATAATAAGATGATTTTGGGAAATTTTATTTTATTAAATGTATATCCTTGGTATTGGTAGATGATTTTAGAATTAGCTGATGAAGGTAATTTTTTATAACATTCACTAATTTGGGAACTTTATATGATTATCTAAAACTGAATACTATAGGATTTTAATTGAGGAGTATGGTTTATTTATATTATTGAAAAATTATTTTTTTGTTGAGATATTGAGATTTGGGTGATTTTAGGAAAATATTAACTGATCAAAGAGAATATTTGATTGGGTTAATTAAATTTGGGTATAAAACATTAAGAGTTGTTGATTTCATTTAGAGAGAAATGTTCAAATTTTTCATAGAAGACTATGAGGTCAAATCATTATGAATATAGGGATTCAATATTAGTTACCATTATTTTAAATAAGTTTTTGTATATTTATTTCATGAATGATATATGTTGATCATTGGTTATTACAATTGAGTTTTTTGAGATTAATAGTAGTATTTTTTTAATGGATATTATAATTGTGGAAATATTTTATTTTATCCTAAAATTTTGGTTTCGGTTAATTTATCGAGATATGATAATTATATAGTTAATCTTTTGTGGATTGTGTTATTATCTATAAGATTATTTTAGTGATTTAGGTGTGAAATATTCATCTTTAATACACAACATTTAGAGAAAAGTATGGTTAGGTGATAGCATTTGATTTGTTAAAGAAACTATGATTTTCAGGTTTCTATATTTACTTATGATCTTAGTATATATTTTAAATGAATTCCATAACACTATGAAAAACATATTAAAACAATAACCTTATTCTATTTAATTTTCCAACTACGAAAAATAATAATATTTACCCCTTCATAAGTTTATGGTTATCTGGTTGTTTTCTTTATCAAGATCATTTTTTCTATAAATCTCCATCAAAACATGATGGTTATTTTTCCTTCCATATCCATTTTTTTGAACATGTAAGTGTTAAATTTTTTTATCTACTTTGACCATTATACTTCACTTTAATTCATTTAGAGTGGATTTTTTTGACTCTTATTTTGATGTGGAATTTCAATGGAGTAGTTTTGTAAAATGATTCCTCAGTCCCTGAGACCAAATATAAAATTACGAGGATGAAATATCCAAAATAAGTGAAGTATATAACATCATATGTAATTATAGAATATTATATTTTCAAATATATTAATATTTTTGAATTTGATACAAAATTATCACTAAAAATGTTGCTATGACTGATAGCGTACACGACATGCAGTAATTAGTTTATTCCAAATCTTATGATGCACATAAGACTGAGTTATATCAAGAAATATATATAGTTAATATTATTATATTATGTTATAGTCATATCATAATAATTTGAAACGTGTTAATAAATGCTATTAACTTGATTATAAACATATGGTTAAAAAAATATTTATATAATGGTTCTTTGTATATAAAATAAATTTCAATTGAATATAAAAGATGTGTTTTTAGGAAAATATATATAAGTTTGAATAATTAAATTAATAAAATAATAAAATCAATCTTTTTGGAATGTATTAATGAAATATAAATTAAACACAATTTTTAAAATTCATTTTATAGGTTTTGTAGACATTATATAAGAACAAATACAATTTTACAGAAAAAATATGTGTTTTTCTGAAATTGTATTTTTACCACCTTTCGATGGGGAACAATTTATAAATATAGTTTTTGTAACTTTTTATTCTATATATGAAAAAATTAAATTATTATTTATAATTGAGATATAAAAATTTAAGTTAGGTTAATTTTTGGTATTTTTATGTTAAAATTTATTTCTTAAGGAATAGAGACAAAATGATGCAATTTAATTCAAAACTCCATTTTATTCTAATACAATTATAGTCTTATATTTTATATTTACATGGTTTTATGATACAATTATATGATTGTTTAATAAATTAACCAAATTATGGTCATTTAATATAATTTCACTATTAAATTGGATAAAAACAAATGTCCATATTTTAATGTTTTACTTTTTTAGAATGTGTTTACTCAATACACAAATGAGATTACCATAAAACATATTCTACACACATTATTGAGTATAATTTTAAAAAATTTACATATGTGGTTGTAATAATTACAAATGTTTTTATCTAATTAGATCAAAATAATTTTTGGTGAATAGTAACTTTAGTATTTTATTTACCACTATAAAATGTAAATCATGTAGTTAATGGTTAAAATAATATTATAATAATATAAAACTATCCTTACACTTGCCCTAATATCATTGGATTTGTTATCGATGACCCAGAAAATCCTAGGATACAGATGGGGGCCTTTTGAATCCACATGAGTGTGGTTCTCACATTTATAACATTTAATTTAATGTAAAGGAAAAAATGTAATAATCATGTCAATTATTACTAAACCATTGTTAACATGGGGTAATATAAGTGATATTTGTATAAATTAATAATATTTAAAAATATAAAATGATTACCTATATCATGGTATATTATTTGTAATATTTATGCATTAGAAATATAAATTTAACTATGACATGATGATGATGTAGTAATAGATTTATTGAATAAATAATCAAATAAATTATTTTAATAATATATAAATAAATATAATTTTAATTAGTTTATTCCATACAATTATTTTATAGATTAAAATGAGATATTATAAGTTTATTAAATGTATGTTTTTGAATTTGTATCTGGTTTTGAATTTTATTTAAATTCATTGAAATTAAAAGTGTCAAAATTGACATTATTGACCTTTTAAAAAAATTATAATTTGATAAATTATTTAAAAATTAAAAATTTATTTAAAAATTAAAAAGATCTTATAAAGAGGTATATAAGTTTATAAATTATCCATTTACGATATATATACACTATATATGAAATATTTTTAGCCACATAATATTTTAAATGTTGTTACTATAATTAAAAAAAGAAGATAATAATTATTTGTAAACCGAAAAGATATGGTTAAAAACTAACATAATAAATTTTTCAAAAACTATTGTATGGGATGATTTAGAACTATATTCATCTTATATTTGAAAAAACTCTTGTTGGAGGGATAAAGACTTATAAAATATTTTTATTAATTTAATAATTTAATATTTTCCAAGGGCGCCCCTCCCCTCACATATAAGAAGGTTCCCACTCTTATATAATTATCAACCATCAATAACCATTTTATTACACCTAGATATTTCTATAAACCTTCCTATAATACCCACACAATTTATTTTGGCCTTATTTTAATGTAGAACAACATTTATAGATACGTTAAGTTCTTCATTAAAGGTGATCAACTGAAGAAGATGTATCATTTTTAAGTATTTCTATTTTATTATTTCATCCACTTCCTTTAAATATCATTCTTCTAAAATGATATAATAAATCCATTATCCAAAATATACAGCTGTTTTAATATATAAATATCATCTTTTAAATCCATCTCAAGCTTCATCAAATGGGAAATGAACATTTTTATTGTGTGTACGTGGGAACTATCACTTACACGAAGCGATGTGAATAATTATTATTAACCACATAAATTTTATGATATATATGTATATTAAAATATTTATTTTTATTTTAATATTATTATTATAAATATTTAAAGATAATATAATAGTTACCGTATTTCTATTATGATCAACGAAAAATGGAAAATGTTACTAATTTTTACTTATGGCCAACCATCACCTTGATTATAACATTTTTAATATTTCATAAGAATAAATTGTGGGTGTATTTAATTAGTATGAATAATGAATAAATGTTATGATTATGACACAAATAATGTTTTGAATATGTTGTAATTATTACCACATTCACAATTTACAACATGGCATGTTCATTTTTGAATCATGTGGCAAATGTCAACAAAAAGTCCTACATGAACATAAATAAATATGTTATTGTTATAACATTGTTAAAAGTAATATAAAACAAAAAATAATCCTGAAAAAGGTTCCAAAGGAAGAATAAATTAAATTATGATTATTATTCAGGAATATTAATAATTAATGGTATTGTCAGATTCAAAGTAAGGGACATTATCTCAAAGTTCTATAACTGAGACATATTTTGATAAGATATATTAACTGATTTTATAATGTTTATAACTAACCCATTTCACTTCTAATTTAATTCAATTTTTTTCAAAAGGAATATTTTTCAAATAATTATTTTACTAAATGAAAAATTCAATGGTTTTTTAACAGATGTGGTGAAAAATACAATTTTCCACCTTGACCATTATTTGATATTTGGAATCCTTTATAGGACTTAATATTATTAAAAATAAAATATACAAAATATTCATTTTTAATGTATTATTTTATTGAGAATGGTTTTTAGAAGTGATGGATTATGTCAATATCGGTAGATGATATCTTGTGAGTGAAATGTGGAAATGTTATTTTTACTTTATTAATGTTATCGTGTTAATATAATGTTATAGATTTTTAGAATATATTATGTATATAGGTGGTTCCTTGATACACCTTGGGCAAGTTAACATGTGATAGCTATCTAATTCATCAGGTAATGAGACTAATTTTAACAACAAGGTTTCTCTTAAATAATTTATGTAATATAATGTGATGGGTATTCCAAAACAAACATAATGTTTACTCCCCATGTTGTTGTGAAAGCTAAAATATAAGTATTATATGGATTCCACAAGTTACCTTTTATATTTTAGGATTTATATAAGATTTTTAAGAATCATATGATTCCAGGAGGTATGTTAAAGAAATTTTTTTATGAGTGAAAAGTATGAATTTGTGAATATGATTTAATGAGATTAAAATATTCTTGGACGAACGATTTCATTACTAATTTATATCCCTTACTTAAAATTTTTTTCTCATCCAAGATCTTGAAATGTTTACCCTTGGTTATATGAATTGATTATAAAAATAAGGATTCATGTTGAATGTTATGAAAAATATTATCATGAAAACATAAATATTGATTACTTTTTAATTTTTGATATTATGGTTGAAATGATTTCCTTTTTTATTTGTGTCAACTCAGTATAAATTTGGGTTGTTATGCAATAATTATAGCCTAATTTTCAAAAATTATAATCCTACAAACCCAATCAATGTGAATTTTTGACTTAAATCATGATTATGTAAGGTTTAATGATGGGTCCTTATAATGTATTTTCAATCTCTATCTTAAAAAAATAATCCTATATCATAATAAAAATATATTTTTGTTTATAAATTTTTCATTTTTCACCACCTCGTTTAAAAGGAACATAGATGAACAATAAATTAGAAATATTTTTATATGTTTAAGAATGAATAATTATTGGAATGAATGAATAATATAGAATAATTATATATAATCAATCTCAATTAATAATAAAATAATTATTTATAATGGAAAAAATGTAAAGTATATTGTATTCATCTTCTAATGTGATTATCTAAATCATATTTGTGGACATATATCAACATTTTAGATTTTTTGTTCGGTTCATATACTGGTAATCATGAAATATGTCCCATAAATTTCCATAGGAATATATTTATATATGAAGAATAAAACACATATAATATGATTACAGAGAATGAATCTATTTAGCTTGAGGCGAATAGATATTCAAAGTCATTTTTTATTTTTTTAACATACGATAATTTCTATATAAGAGTTTGTGTATATTCAAATAAATAAATAAATACCCAAGAATATTTTGATGTTTGTGAAAATTTAAACATTGACTATGAAATGTAAATTTTTTTAATCATTGATGATATAGTTTTCAATGGGTTCTTACATAACATTGTTTTAGGATATATAATTTTCATCATAATGACCATGAATATATGGTTTTATTATAGTTATATACATTTTTAATTTTTAAAAATAATTATTTTTAATCCAAATGATAAATACTCAATGTATTTGAAATAATTTACCTTTTATGAGTAATTAAGATATATAATGTGATAAAAGAAAATAATTTTACAAAAATTATAATTTAAAGTCAGTTGATAAATTGGAATTCTCCCAATATATTTATTTAGTATTTCAATGGTATTGGAATTGATTTTGTGTTTTAAATTTTATATTTTGTTGAATAAAGGTTTATTAAAATGTATGTATTTTAATTATTAATTAATTTTTTATAGCTATCTATATTTATCAATTTATAGAAGAAAACATATATAGAAGAAAAAAGTAATATTATAATAGGACTATATTTATATACCCAATTATAAATAATTAGAAAAATTAACCATTTTATTTCATATATAAATGAGTGTTTTAGTTACTGTATAAATGTTATGACTTATATATCATTTTTCTTGTAACTATAGTAAATATTGAATATATAATGGAATGAATGGGAATAAGTATTAAATGTAATAAATCTAATAATGAACAAGTTTTAATATCATGTCATTTATGTTGGGGACTGTTAAATTATATGAAATGATATAAAATGAAAAAATCCATAATGAATAAATTTTATATATTTTCATAATATTGATGGGATATCATAGATTGTTTAAAATATCATAGAAATTATAAAATATATCTTCATTGAGGTGATTCATTGGAAGAAATTATATAATATTGAATAATTATGTTACAATTCACTTTTGATTAATGGACAAAATTATATGATAATTTTCCAAGAGAATGTTTTAAAGTAATATGGATCAATATATGGTTAAATTCACAATCCTTTTTTAATTACATTATATATTTTATTATATAATATAAATATTTATTTAAATAATATTTATAGAATTTACGAAAACTAAAATGATATTTTGTGAAAATTGATATTGATATTAATTGTAAATTATTCTTATAAAACAACAATAATGGAATTATTATGGGTTACTCTTTTAAAAATAATTACATTGAGTTTGATATTTTAAAGAATTTTTATTCAAATAAATATTTCATGAATTATTTATTTAATGAAAAAAAAATTAACAACTATTTATATTATGATTATTCAACCAGTATACATAATTATATTTTTTAAATTGTTATTTAAATGGTTGAGATGAAAATACTAATTGAAAAATAAAAAAATTGAAATTATAGAATTCATTAATTTTTGGGATGGATTATTGTAGTCATTTGTTTGGAAATCATTTGAATGAGTTTTTTTTGATATATGGGGTTTTGAATATAATATAAATCCATGAAATATTTATTGTTTACTAATGTTTCCTAGATAAAGTTATATAACAATTGATCTATTTTTATAGATAATATTTAGTTTCCAATAAATTGGAAAAATATGAAAATAAAATATTGATATTTGAAATTTTTTCTAGCTAGGATATCAAATTAATTATATTTTCATATATTTGTAGTATATAGAAAAAAAATATGTGTCATAAATACACTTTAATGTCATAAATTTATTCAATAGAAAAAGGTTTTGATAAATTTGAAACAATTTAATTAGATATAAGATGATATAATGTTAATAGATATGGAATGTGAATTTCTTTTAGAAAAAATATCCCATCCAAAGAAACATTATACTAAATATAATATCATCCTAAACCTAACAGAGAAAACTCATCATGGCTCAAAATTTTTTTAGAAACAAAAAATTTGTATATTAGAATGAAACATACTAACATAATTGTTTTTACAGGAAGTGAAACTACACTATCCTACATATATATCTACACATGTAGATAATAATATTCTGTCTTCTTATAAAATAAGAATTTTTTGTTGAAAATGAAATATAAATCATTATGAGGCTTGCAAAATAATCCTAGTATATTTAGGGGAAATTGAGAATTTGGATGATAGTCATCGATATAAATTAATGGTAATTTATAGTAAAAATCATATATATTTATTAAGGTGATATTTTAAAATATATATTTTCCACTTAATTTTAGGGGGCCAATAATGAATAAATTGCTCATTCAAGGATTGATATGATGTTTATCGTATAATTAACATATTTTTAAAATCATCCATCCATTTAGTTTAATAGGATGAATAGTAATATAATTTCAAGATAATCATATATAGAAATAAAATGTTGTTTAATTATTTTTTTATTAATATATGTGGTATATAATACATTTCTAGGGATGGAAAAATATAAAAATATGTTATAAACATCACATTGATGGATTTTAGGTAAAATAATTATTCATTCGTATAGCCAAATGGATATATTCTTCCCAATTTACCAAAGAAAAATATTTATTGGGATTTATATTAAACATATACAATAAATGAAAAAAAAATCTATGTTGGAAGAATATAATTTATGTTGTATTTTAATGTATATTATTCCTTCATATTGAACGTTAAATTATTTTATAAGTTATGTTATATAAATGAATTATTTGGTATATAATATTATCAATTATATTGATTTTTTCTTTTAGTGTACACAATCATACAATTTTCCTGTTATAAATTTTAAAATAATCATAATTCATTTTATTTAAAAGCCTAAATCTTAATAAGAAAAAATAAATTTTTTTTTTAATGGATCATTATTCCGTGATTTATTGAATAAATCCAATTCAATATTTAACATCAAATTGAAAATAATATTTCAATTATTCAAAAAATATATTAGTAATGTTTATAACATAATTTTTTAAATAATAACACATTGTTTTGTGGGATATCCGTAAGTATATTGAACACAAAAATCAATGTTTCTATATATTTTGGATAAAAAATGAACATAAAATTATAAAATTATTTAATGTCCCACATTTATTAACATAATTTAAAGGACACGAAATTCATTAATGTAAAATAACATAGATGTATATTTATTGGCTTCCCAATTTTTTGGAATATTTTTTTATAAAGTAAATATGTATAATATAAAATTAAAATAGTTCATTTTCTGAAACTACTTTATGAATGAATTATCCCTTATATTAGAATTTTGACATGATTTTAGTATATTTTTATGACATAGATGTTATCAATCACACTATGAGTAGTTTCAAAAAAAGCTTGGAAAACAAATTAATTCCAAAATTATATTTATTTAATAACATATTAACTTAATATCATGTTATAATGTAAAAGTATATGTGTGTGAAAAAGTTTTAAAAGTCCAAAATTTTATTAGAAATAACTCATTATAATTATGTATCATAGATTAAACACACTATAAATGATATATCAATTCAGTTATAATGTTATTTTATATTACTAATTAATTATTAAATAATTTATTATTTAATGAATCCATATTTTTTTTCCATAATTTTTGTCAATATATTTTCATGGGGATGAAACAGGTTTAGGACCCATCCCATTTTAATGAATTTGTATCCCAATAAAATTTTACTAAAAACAATTGAAATCCAATTTTTTAATATATTAATAATATTTATACAACAAAAACTATTTTTATTACAGGAATAAAAATTTATCTTATTATTAAGAATATTAATATCTTTATGATAAAAATAGATAACATTAGCATGACATTTAATTAAACTTTACCTTTTAATTTTATTGCACTAATTAATCCACTAAATGGTTTTTTTAAATATTGTTAATGAATTTATACTATAATTGGTAGATGTTTTATTTTAATGTAAAAAATAATAATTAGATTTACTATTTTAGTTCAAATTACAAAATATAAATTTTTTTTCCTTTCATTATTTTTTTATATAAGTGTTTCTGTTAATAAATCCCATACAGGTTAAAGTAATTAGAAAAATTAATTTTAATATATAGAATTTAATAAAAATTTAATGTGAAAAAATATAATAATTATTTATTTAACAAACATAATAGTATCAAATTAGTAGTATATGTTTGATGTAACGTGATAAAACATCTTACAATAAAACCCAGAAAAAAATATTACAATAGCGGGCATGGATAATCATATTAATGATAAAAATAATACTATACAATTAATAAATATTATTAATAATTGTATTCATTATTGAGTAAAATTATTCATAGTTTTAATATTATTTTTTATAACCATACTTTCAAAATTGTAATATATTTTCAAAATTAAAAATGAACATAGAGATTTAGCACAAATAATTTTTTTTAAAGAAAAATAAAATTTGAGTTGGAGGGTTTATAAAATATTATTGTATAGTTATATCATTTAATGGATTTTTTTTTCTGGAGTACAATATACATTAATTTTATTGAGAAATAAAAACTTTTTAAATAACAAATCATTTAATAATATATATTTCACTCACATGATGTGATGTATAGCTGATAGAAGATAAAAAGTATTTACAACATTATCATTTAGCGTTATAATTTATTGAACTTATAGTTAATATAATTCAATGATATTTACCTAATAACAATAAAAAATGAACTGGATGACATTAAAATATTCTTCATATTGTATTATATAATGTAAAAACTATAATAAAAAAATTTATTCTGAATCCATGGATATTAAAATGACTTAATAAGATCATATGTAAATAATACATCATTTTAGAATATTAATCTTTACACCCCATATTAAAATATACTCTTATAAAAAAAATTTGTTCATGATGTAATTCAAAAAAATAAATTATTTTCTATGCATGTGCATACATTTACTTTAATATAATATAATATTATCAATTAATAGTTTCAAATAATATATAGATTTGTTAACAACATAGAATAACTTACTCAAAAATGAATAAATTTCACTTCATAACTGAAAATTCCTCATCTGAAAATTGAAATGTTGAAAAAACAAATTGAATTCATTTACATTCAAGCTCATATAGTAAAAAATTCATCAAATTTCATTCATGGGAAACTTGATTGGAATATTTTTTAATTACACTAGTCCCCGATACATGGTAAAGGATATGGTTTATTCAATATCACATAAATAAATTTTCCATAGTCAATAAGAAATCAAAAAATTACATTCTCATTATTTGAGAATAAATCTAATGAAACCCGTAGTTAAACACTAATTTTGAATAAGAAAAAAAATAAATAAATTTTGATATTGAATTTTAAATTTATGAAAAATTAATGATTCTACATGGTATTTGATAATAATAACATGATACACTAATTTAAATTAATCAAAATATAATTTAATCTATATTCATATAAGTAAACCTGTAAATTCATATGAAAATCATAAATATATTCTAGTATAATACTAAAAAATTCCTTACTGTTAATTATCTATTTAAAAATGAATATTTATTAGAAATAGAGATATAATAAACCTCAGTTATTTATTTATAAAATGAAATTTACAAACTATTTCTCCATTATATCAATCACAACCCCTTTTTGGATGAAATTTGTTTGTTTTATTATAATAATATTCATATAATAAAAAACAAAAACAAAAAATTCAACATATTGGAATTATAAAATTTCATAAAAAATAAATACTAAATAAATTTTTATTAAATATTATATAAATATAATCTATTGTTCATTACATAATTTAATTAAATATGCTATCCAGTCAATGTGATGACCTGAAAGTATTTTCATATGATTTATTCTCAAATAATTATTATCTAAAGGAATTTCAGTAGGATAAATAATTTATTTATGAACAATAATATAGATAACTATTAATTATGATGTGAAAATAAAACATTAATATATACTTTAGCGATTATTTACTCAACATAATTAAACTCTATAACATAAAACAACTCACATCATGCTTTGTATACTCCTTCTAATCCACACAAAACACTACATATTTAGTCATTATCACCATTATTTGATAGATGACATTAAATAATTTAACAATTTGGGAATTTAGATTGTATTAGAACCATGATTTTTCCATTTTTCTGTTGGGTCATAGAAATCCAGGTGCGAATACTTTTCCTGTTGGTATATGATGTCCTCTCTGTATTCCCCACCCATATGATCAAATAGGAAATTATGAAAACTTGTATACTGATAGTTAAAGTAGTGGACATTTTTAGAGATTTCTCACACAAACACAAACCTTTTGATATTTCCAAGGAGGTGTCCAATCATAACAGTAATCCAAGAAAATATAACATAACTATTGATTTTTTAACTAGGTATGATCTAGAAAACAATAATTTATCCTGTTATTGATGGATGTGGAATTTAGTTTATTAAAAATTTATCTTCATAAGAAGTCACATTCTTTAACATTAGATCAATACATCTCCAATTGAGGCCTTACATTTCTTAACAGGTAGTTCTACTAACCAATTTGTGGGGTACCATCTTCGATATCAAAAAAAATATGGTGTCCCATTGACAAGTCTTTGGACATAGAAATATTCACTAAACAATTCCTTTTATTAGTTGTAATGATGTAATGCCTTATACAATTTACATCCTTATCAATATGAAAAATTAAAATATGGTGTTCTGAGATATAATTGAGTATGTTGTACATGATGAAATAAAAAATGTTATGAGATACTATTAGGGTGTGATGAAATAATGGGATCACAGTATAGTTTGCTGAGTAGTTTAAATGTTAGAACCTCTATGTGATCAATGTATCAAATTTATTAGAATATATGGGGCCTAGATATAAAATATTCGATAATTTTAATTATATATTGAGATCCTTGTATATCTCTAACCATTCCCATATATCTCTCTCATTATAAAGACCATTGATATTCTATAGAATTTTATAACAATAAATGTTTCCATGTTACCACATAAGTTCATTATACATGGATAAATGTATTAAACAATGAATGTACATCATGTCATTATGATGAAAAAAATAGGGAGACACCACTACATAAGTCTCCTACATTATAGGTGAATCTAGTTTTGGGGATTCTTGTATGAAATACATCTATTTGTGACATAATAATAGCCATAAGTATCTAAACCATTCCTTGAAATTACTACTAGGCAGAAGGTTTTCTTTCTCCAAAATTTATCTCAAGGATAATTTTTTTGGTGATAATTTCATGATTTAATATTATCGAAAGAGAATATTATTAATACATATCATGATATCTATTGATGTGAGAAAAAAATATATTTTAATACATTAGGTCTGACATTATATTTTCATGTCCTAATATCCATAATCTTGGAAGAAATAATTTCTAGTTTCTTAAACATTATAGTGGAAAAGATTTATATGTGTCGTATCATAACCCATGATAAGGATTAGTAAATTACTCAAAGGGTTTTAGGTATGAATGTATATAAAAATTATGTCATTATAGATCTATGATCTGTTGGGTGGACACTTAAATAAATAAATAAATAGTCACATGTCTTCTATAATTGCATCTAATTAACATCTAATTTACCACTAGAAGCATCTCATGAACAAAATTAACAATTTCAACACAAATGTTTCATTTTAATTCCTTAATAAAATTAATTATTGTATAATTGTTTTTTTCAACCACATTGATCGATTTTTTTGTTTATAATCATGTAAAATAATTAATTTTATGAATTAAGATTCGGTTCAAGGATTTTATATAAATAGATTTTTTTTTGGTTTTTATACTTCACACTACTTATTATTATAAATTGAATTTTACTTTATGGACCAATATAATATGATATAACAGTTTTTTTGTAACCCTATTATTTTAATTCCATCTTATCATATTAGTATGTATAATTGTTTCCTCACATTTTTGCATCTATAAAATAAAACTATATAAGTAAGAAATAAAAAACAAATAAAAGACAAGAAAATGAATAGAACATGGTCGTTGATTTTTTTTGCATCCAATAAATCAAAAAATGACCCCCGCGAAGTACATATTATGATGGTCTTGGAATGTGTTTCATCATACCACTTATCCTCCTATATATATCTTATGATGGTATTGTCACGGTTCCATCTTGAACAACCCTATATCAAATCGATCTTGAACCCACTGAAGGAATATTTAGGTAACCCTTCAGTTAGATATGTTTTATAAATCACATGTAATTGAGGGTAACCAAATAATATTTTAATAAGGGTTTTATAAATTATTATTTCAAATGTAGTTCATACGTGATAAGAGATAGAGAGATGAATTATTTTCTATAATATTTAATTTTATAATAAAAATTTACAAATAAATAAATAAATTAAATTATCAAAAATAAATCAATCATATATAATGTTATTTTTAATTCTACTGATTAGTTATAAACAAACAATGATTCTGAATATAAAATTGTTATAAAACATTCATTTACCTTCATTCATTAATCTGATGAAACTAACAGGATTTAATATATTTAATTATCATATTAGAAAATTAAATATTCTTTTTTTATTTCATCCTATCCATATCAAATTACAATGGGATGTGGATTTAAATTAGTTAAGTAATTATGATTAATTTAAAAATAACTAAATTTTATATATCTTTGTACTGAAACGAGACTCTTTTTTAGCTATCTGAATTACATATTTCAATTTTAATTGTAAGAAATGAACTCATATGATTTATCATGGACATATAATGTGTCATAATTTCTGGAAATTTAATACAAATTTAATATGTCATTTAAAACATAAAGATTACAAAACCTATAAATTTTACTAAGTGGAGTCATTAATATAAATTAACAGTATGTGATTCATAGATTCAAATATTAGGCATAAATAATTAATAAATTAATATAATGTAAATCCAAATGATGAGTGTGTACAATTAAATTAATGACTGATGTTATATCATTTCATTATTTTTAGGTAATAGTTAAATTAAATATTACATTTCCACATAAACATGTAAAGCACATGACACACGAAAGCATTCCACAAGGAATGTACACTTATTTACATAATATCCATAATACGCACATGGGGACACAACATGTACATCATTCAGACATTTAAGTACAACTCAATGTAAAGAGGGAATGCATTGTGTGCACTACATGTTCCATGGATTCTATTATGTACATATCATGTATAAAATACACAAGGTTTATTAATTACAAAATATAGATTAACCCTATGTTTTCCTCCTATAAAAGATCAAGAATACAAATCATATAGTAAATATATATGGTGTGTAGACAGTAAATCTATGTGTAACCGAGTATAGTCAACTTTTTGTGTATCAATTTTATGAGGTGTGTAGTAATTACATTATGACCCATAATCCAAGTAGAAATCCATCGGTAATGATCAAGGATAAATGACGTATAACAAGGGGGAATAATCAATATAGTATTTTATTATCTAACCAAAATACATTTCACCTTCTGATGTGATATTTAGATATTATCTTTAGCAATTATTATCCTCCATCAGTAAAGTGATCATGAGAAGAATAAGTTGAAGGAGTAATTTTTATGAAATATCCAAAAAGAAATTAAACAATAATATGAATTTACAATTTTAATTCATAATTGTAAACAACAAAATCAATAATTATATATTTAAATGTGACCATTTTTATCTGACATGTGGGTTCCATGAAAAGAAGACATTATTATTATGGTGGATAATAATGTAGAAAATGTCATATTTGATGGATCATATGCGTATTTTACAAGACATGGACATCTTGACTAATGAGAATCATTCGTAGAATATTAAAAATGAAATAAACTGAATCAAAGAGGAGATCATTCCAATAATAAATTTATAATTACATTAAATAGAATAGAATAAATAATTCCATAGATAGGGTAGCATTATTCATTGTTGTTGTTATTTTTATGAAACCCTTTTCAGTTTAACATCATTCCACTTCTAGAATCCATGTGTAGAATCCCTCCATTAGGGATCCACATGAGCTCCATTGATCTCTGAGCAACAATGATGTATATTTTTTTCTAGTGTGGAAGAACAATAATCATTCATAGTTTATTTGATTATTTCAACAATTATTCCAGTCTTGAGAAATTGTCTGTGTACTCATTTTATTGAGAAGATAAGAGATGTTGGCGAATCAGAAGCGTGTTATTATATTTTCATTGGGATCCCTTGATTTATTAATGCAAAATCATTATTTTTTTAATTAATCTATACACAATAGAAATAATCATTAAATTATAGAAGTTGTGTAATGACCCTGACTCTAGTAACCCGATGTCGGTGCGTCTTTTGTTACATCAACTATGGTACAATGGATAAAATATTGAATTACCAATTATTTTAGAAGTTTTAGAGAACAAAATAAAAAACAATATACTAAGATTATGCAGGGATATAAATCAAAATACATTACAAGGAAAAACATTCGCATCCTTGGACCAATTCTAGATATTTTTCTTCATAGTTTTTGGAAAGGGAAAAAATTAGGTAGATCCCAAATACTTATTATGGGTTATTTATATGTGTTTTCATCATGAACCAATAACAATAATAAATATTTAAAGGTATATAATTTCAATCAAAAATAATTTAAATAGTTTTAGTATCAGGGTTCTATACTGAACTATCAATATTCAATAGTAAATAATTGAAAACATATTCCATTTAATAAATAATATAGATTGAAATGCATAAAAATCTAATATTATAGTTTAAATATCAGGGATAATAATAAAAAATAAATTATCTATGAAATAAATACATAACTATTGAAAATCATGACATGAGGAATAATGATAACCATAACATCCTGATATTTCCTCCTAATGTTTAATACGATATTAAAAAACCCATCTAGTTATACCAACTGAGATTTATCATGAGACATGTCAATGATCCATGGGGATATAATTAATATTGTTATAATCATATCATCATGAACAAATAATTTCAAATATATCAAATAATTGGCCTAATTAATGAATCAATAAACCTTGTTAACAAATATCAATATTTTATAAATGATATTAATTTATTATTATTTTCCCATTAAAAAACATATTTTAATGTCAAAACCATATGATAAAATTCTATATGGTATAGGAAATAATTATATAAATTATTCAAGAACATGTATATTTAATATAAATTTATGGTATAATGAAAAATTATCACAAGAAAGTGAATGTTTTATGAGAATGATACGAATAAAAAGAGAAAGTGAGATTGTAGAATTAATTTTAATAGTTGGTAATTTTAATATCAATAACCATGGATAAAATAATTTAAATTTCAAGATAAAAAATAATGAATTATGATAGAATCGTGATATTACATGTCAATGGGGTAGTACAACAACCATATAATTGGAATTAGGTTCATAACATTACAATATGACTCAATTAGGGCTAATTGAGACGATTCCCTTATATCCAGTGTTACTCATCATATATTTTCATTATCACACTCAATAATAAAATAATGTTAATTATATAATTTAATATAAAAAATTTTCCTCTTTATTATGTCTGTTATTTTACTTATTACCATGTTATATGAAATTATTTTTTCAATTAAATTAATGTAGGATGTTTGGATGATATTTGGTTTATGTGTCACAAATTACATTGGTTGGTTGACTATGAAAAATGAGGATGTTATGTAATCATATATGGAATAATAATCATGACATTATTTTAATTTATATAACTATTTAACTATTTTAAAACAAATATGGAATGATATTTATTTTATATTTTCTATGTTTCGATCATTGTGATGGTAGGATGATCATATGAATGGGTAATGTTTCTATTTTTCCATAATAATTATGGAAAATAGGTAAAAAAACATTTTTTCATTAAAAATGATTGTAATATAATTAATAATATATTAAATATTTAAATATACATATATATATATATAATCTATTTTTATTTTATCTAAAATTAAAGTCACTTCGCTTTGAGAAGGTGGTTTTCATAACATATTGTAACAATATAAGCATCGTTCAGTTTGTTAAAAGGTGAAAACATAAATTATATATTATCACATTAGAATGATAAATATTTCATTAAAATTAAATTTTTTAAATTCAAATAAATTATAATAAATAAACTTATCTTTTCATCCTTCCTTGTAAAGATTTAGTGAAAGATGAATCTCATCTCTTCGCAACCGAGTTGTCCACTAAACAAAGAAGATAGGTTTTTGTATCACCTAAATAATGGTATGTAAAATAATTATATATGATATAATATATATATATTTTCAATAATGTTTATAAAATTAGATACATTATATAAATCATTATACCCCCACAAGATGTTTTAATGGTAAAATTAACTACTTTAGTTCACGGGGCAATAGTCTCCCATACACATGAATGATGATTTCATAACCCTTTGTATGAGAGTAGGGAAGTTTTATGATAATTACATTACCTAAAAATATAAAAATATACATAATATAGTTTATTTATTTTTTTATCATGTTTTAATAATAATTTATGTATTTGGAGGAAGACAAATATCAAACACCCCCCACAAATAATGTTTCATGTTCTTACGGTAATCTCTTTAGGTTTTCACCCAAAACCATCATAAGATGAGTTTATTCCCATATTTAATGTTAATGGATTAGGTCAAAGAAATGTTTATGTAATTTGTGAAGGTACTTTCCAGATTAAAATTTTGGGGATTTTTTAAGAAGAAGGGATAGTTGGTGGTCTTTTATAAATGATCTGTGCAGAACACTTTTAATTTTTAGAGGAAAATTGTTTGAACAAATTATTCACAAGGAAAATAATTAAAGAAATGAGTATTATTTATCTTAAAAAATTATATTGTCAATATTCTATTCACATAAGTGGAAAATTTTAATTTAAAATTAATTTTGTATTCGATTTGGTAAAGAAAGTTGATAAAGAGAAAATATTCATATATTTACAATTTTTATATATAATAGTTAAATATGATATTTATTCCAATGTAAAAATTTGAATAATTGATATATATTTAATGAAATTTTATTTTATAGAAAATTTAAAATAGAAATTAAGATAATAAATAATTCAAATGAAAATTAAATTTTCAATTAATATTCAGTATTTTTTAGTATTCATCAAAAAATGAATCATTTCAGAAAAAATCACAAAATGAATCCGTAATATAATTTTTGTATTATAATTATAATTTTAAAATAATTTTATCATAAAGATTTTATAAATGTGGAATATGTAAATTTAAAATTATTTGTGTGAAGCCCGACTAAACCATCCTTTAGAAAAAGAAAATATAGATGATTTTTTTAGAAAACAACATTACTTATTTAAATGAATAATAATTTTATTTCTTCTAAATAGTTGACAAATGAAAATTTTTAAAATATATAATTATAAAAATATAGATATTTCTATTTATACACATTAATTTGATGTATATATTATTATTATATGTATAAATAATATTTTATCAGTGGAATTTTTTCCAATAATCATGTTGTTTCTTGTATCGCAAGCTATTGAACAAATTAAATGTATTCTGAAAGTAAAATATTAAAATGTATTTTGTATTATAAATTATAAAAAAATTCAACTTTCAAATTTTACGGATACTACCTTATAAATATTTTTGTGTATTTCTTATTCATAATCACCTCTAGTTCCAAAAATTCTTCCACCATTTTTGTGATTTCATCAAAGTACCATTACTATAGGAGCTGTTTGATTCCTCAATAAATGATATTTGATATATGAAATATGGGAATGTTCTATATAGTTTGATATATTATTTTTCTATTATATTACATCAAAAGTTAATTAATTCATTAGGAATATAACATACCTCATATATAATGATATATGGAAAACATCAAGTGATTTAAATATATTTGGCCGTATTGTAAATTGATTGGAGAAAAATATAATTATTCCAAAATTTTAATGGGTTTGAGGTACTTATCACTCATTATCCCTTTTTTAAAGAACATTATAACAGCCTTACATGAATATTAATTCAAAAAACACTTGATCTCTAACTTTATCATCAAAATAATACCTATAATTATTGATGTGACACTATTTCCAATAATGAAATTATTTAATGTGACCAAAAATTTAATTTAACATTGATGTTTTTTTAATAAAACATTAGTGGAATAATTTTTTCCATTAAAAAACTTAATTCTAAATATTTATAATATTCATTCTTCTTCCATATAATGCTTCATAAAACAACATTTTAAAACCTTAATTGAGACTATTATTATAAAAAAACTATAAATGGTAAATATTGATACTATATAAAAAAATATTATCCTAAATCTATAATGTGATACATTTCATGATTAATTGATTCAGTCTATACATCCATTTAATTATATTATCTAGTGTTCATTTCATACCCATATCAACACCCTTATAAATAATATTCTATATTGTCGATGTAAAACATGGATCATGATAAGAAAACATTGGAATAATTGAACCATGATGTGTAAAAAATAAGGTATTTTGAGAAATATGAGGCACTAAATAAGTAAATATTCTCTTATAAATGGGAAATGTTATGATTTTTTATGAATATCAATGTTAAACTTGATATATTTTTTAAGAGACTTTGTATTCTTATAATAATGTCCATAGTATTGTCATCTAATTTATATAGATTATTTGGGATAAGTCTCATTAATCCATTATGATTTTTCTCTCAATATTTTATTTTTGGTAAAAACATATTGACCCATTATTATTAATTTAGGGATTCATGTTATCCTAACTAAAATTTTCCCTCAAATAAACATACATCATGGTGATACCCAGGTATATAAATAATTTGTATTTGTAAGAATCATCAAAAGAATAATTTTTATGTTTAGTTATAGATGAATCATAAGGTATGTTTCTAAAATTTAGAACACCATAGTCATAAATGATTTAATCTAATTTTCAATCATTCATATATTTATTTTTTTTATAATTTTTTACACCATCTTATTTAAAACATTTTATCTTTTCTATTTAAGATTATTTGAAAATAATTTGAATATAATGTGATATTTCATCTTCAATTATAAAGACCATATACCAATTTACTAGATCAATGAACAAATGTGTTATCTAATTCCCTATTTGTGTTATAATTCCATGATATTTCCCACTCAATGCAATAAAAACCGTATTTTCACTCTTTATGAGGCAGTGTCTTGATAAATCATAATCTGTGAGTCTCCCAACCCATTAAAAATATCTAATATTGATATACTTCTATAGAAATATGTTTTTAGTCATTTATAATCCTTGTATAAATCATTTATTTTAGAATATAGTAAATTTATCAATATCATCAATGGAAATATTAAAACATCCAGCAGAAGATCATGTATTAGATAATTTAGTTCACTTGTGTTCAATTTCATTGACTCATATGCAATTTAATTACCAATTTTCATTATTAAATTACTGAGACCATTTTTAGATGCAGAAATATAAATCACCAACACACCATTTCTAGTTGAATGAGTCATGATCAAAGAATTTACAAATTCCTTTTTAGTTTATCAAAACATTCGTCAAATATAATTGTGAAAAAAATAACCCCTCAATTTGTAAGATTGGTTAATAATTCAGGTAATTGTGAAACATTCTAAGGGAATCAATTATAGTAACATGTCAAAGAAATGAAACAACATACCTCAGTTATGTTTGTTGGTGTAGGCCATTGTTGGAAATCATTCATATTCAAAATATCAATTGAGATTTCATCCATAGATAAAATATGGCATAGAAATGAAACTTCGTGAAATAATATATCACAATTACAAATATTTACAAATAGATTCTTCCCTCTATTAGTAGTATAAGTTATTTAAAAATGATTCTCATGTTCTATGTAGATTTTATAATAATGTGAAATATAGCCAATTAATAACATAAAAACATAAAGATATCCCTTGAATACTATGTTCATTTTATCTACTAAAATGTAGGGGTTATAAGTCAATCTTTAATGATGTAATTTCCACTCGTGATTTTAAAAAATAGAAATTATTTATTCAATATTTATTCCATATTTACTAAGAATTTATGGTAACCAAAATGAATGTAAATAATTGAGAAATATTAGTCTTCATGAATGCGATCCAATAATTACTTATTTTGACTAATATGAGACATGTTATTTATTACAATATAATTTATTTCCCTATAGTCAATGAAAAAACTCATTGATATATCATTATTCATTGAAAATTGAATATGTTCTCCCTATAGATAAATACTAAAAATAATAAATACCTTACATCCTAAATGTTCCAGTTTTATCTTAAACTCAACTACTCCCATAGTGTCCATTCAATTTTGTATCGTTGATTTTTTCTTTATTTTTTTTACACTATTAGTGATATTAATTTTTTTCCTCCAAAAATATGTCAATAAAGTATTATATAAAAGGTATACAATCAGTTTTTTATTAGATTATCCATCACAAGTTATTTAATCTATTTTTATCAAATAATATCATCTTGTAAATCAATTGGGGGAGGGTCAAGATATAACTAAAATAACGTATTTTCTATCCCAATGATAAGGAATTATAAATAATTATCACATTTCATAAGATTCTTCTTATAGTAATAAGTTTTTACATCATATTTTGAAATACACTCCATTCAAAGGATTATACAAATTTCAACCATATGTTTGATAATATGATTTAAAAATAGATAATGTTTATGTGTCATAATGGGAAAGTCGTGACCTTTAAATAATGCATTTTAACTTCTACTAGTAGTTTTTGTTGTAAAATGCCTTTTTAAATCAAATGTGAATTAAAATTTAATATTTTTAGCAAACAATTTTAACGTAATGTGTTAAACCACATAGGCTCAACAAAGTGGACAACCCTCAAAGAATTTCAAAAAGTTATTAAATTAGAACTTAAGCCTATTAGAGGTTTATTACATAATGATATTCTATGAGATAAAGTGAACTAGTGGATCGAGGTTGTCGTGAATGACGTCTTCAAATGGATTTTCCAATATATCACATGATGTATTGTACTCTTATTTACTTATTATCCATTCATTAAAACCACTTAATATTAAAAGTTCCTAATTGTTGTTCCATTCATATTTTTCACTATTGACATCCACATTAAGTGAACTACCCAACATCATAGCTTCCTATTCATGTGAATCATTGATATAATGAATCTTCTCTACCATTTCCTCTTCATAATGGATAATCAATTCAAGATATTTCTTGTTACCAACATTCTACACACCAATTTTTTCCTCATCAGCCTAATCAACATCGACCATCACTTCATCTGGATTCCCCTTCATATTATCACTAAATACATCTATACAATCTATCTCTATGGATTTAATCTTTCTACCTGATGTGGTCTATATTATTTTGTAATGATAAATCGTAATCCTTACCCCCCTTTACTTTTCTTCACTATTGACAAGATGCAATATCACATAACCTGATCTTGTTTCTTACCTTTTTTATTCTATGCTTATTATAGGATTTTACAATGTTTCCCTCTCATTTATTCCTTTAAAAATTTCTAGGATAATCATCTTCAATATCTATCTCACCTGATAATTCCACTCTACTATCATTCCCCTGATCATTAGTCAAACCCTCTAGAGCTATAAAATAGTTTCTGATTAAGATGTTCTCTAAGATATATACATGAATTGCGGCCTATTTTACCACTAGCTCAATATAGGAACCTTGCATTGGTCCACTCATAGGAACATTCCAAATTCATCCATCTGTTTTTTTTCAAAACCATCACCTCAGCATCTTGCATTCTACTAGTATCATCTGTGATCCCTTCTTGAACCTTCATCTACCTATAATCAACTATTTCTTAAATCTCTTACTCCACTGAAGAACAATGCTTTTCATTATCCCATGGTTCATTAATAGAATATTCTTGATAATTATATTTGGTATAAGTCCTAGAACACACCACCATAATAAAATGATCAACAACTCTTGTATCATCATAGTCCTCCACATTCATCTACTCTAAGATACCTTCCATAATCTGACATAGAACCATATTTGATATAGACTACACACTCTAAATTTCCTTGATAATGAGTATAAGTTCATTTCATATATCCACAACATTTTCATGATATCTAGACCCATTCATTCAGTTTTACAGCAACTTCCCAATCCATTTACCAGAAGACTAATAATCCACCCATTGTTTATAAATCACTTACTACATGAAGCAATATTCTCATCCAATTATGATTCCAAAAAATCATGAATTAATCACGAGAAATTAAATTAAACATAGGTTATAGGGTTAACGGGTTGACAAACCACTTTGGTATGAATATCTGAGCAGAAGTACATGCTTATATGATTTCCAAGCATCCTCACGATTAAAGGGCTTTGTAACTGAAGGGGGAATACAAGAAAACACACCCAGATCTCCATTAAATAATAATCTCACTTCATGTAAATGTTTTAAGTCCAATATAAGAGGAAAAAATTGGAACCATTACTGTTTTGAGGAGTGATAGACCATTCATTGATATAATCATCATTTGACGAAAACAGGATCATAATATAATTGATGTTAAGAAAACCTACAGTAGCTATTTCCATTAAATCCAAGGTGCGTAAAACAAACCTATCGATTGTGTCCACCAAAGGCCATCTATGATAAAATCATGAAACTATGATCTAATTGAAGAGAGACGAAGCTCGATTGAAATCCACTAGGGAAATTAGATGATTCGATCTTCCCTTATATGGATATTGTACCATAGATATGAGAGGGAACTGTAAGAATGGATGATTAAATTTGGGATGGGAAAAGGGGGAAAGGGTCACTCCTCACTGGACGGGTGACGAATGACTATCCCCATATTGGGATAATGAATCGAAATAGTTTCTACTACTTCCATCTTAGAGAGGAAGAATAATTTTTTACCCCTTATATCAATATGAAATAATAACATAAATGAAATGTGAAATATATAATCATCTTGGAAAACAAGTTAGTTATGAAATAGTGAAATGATTAATAATAAAATAAATAATTTTCTAAATTTTAATATAGTATTATTATACCTTTGACTACATAATTGGTCCATCCACCTTACATATAGTAACCTTATAGTCTTATTGTTTCCCCTTGGAAACATTTTTTAAGTAACTCCATGACATTTTGGGAATTCAATTTCATATTTATCCTTCCCTATATAGTTGAAAAACTGAATAGAAAATTTTCATTTATTCCATTTTTATTCTTTATCCAAGATCCCATTATCTCGACACTTATAAAAAACTCATAATTTCTCCCTTCATTTACTAGGGTCATTCTTTATTTGTTTTTACAAGATAAAAATGAATGTGTTATATTCATTATCATCATAGAAATATTATCATCCAAAAAATTTCATATGAACTCTTCTTCAATTTATCTGACAACAATATATATGATTTATAGAATTTATATTCATTTTTTCTAATGTATAAAACTATTTAACCTTATGATGAAAATTTTTCATACATGAATTCCATTCAAAAACATGGATTAAGACATTCAAGTAAATGTCCAACCATGCACTCCATATTTCATTTATAATATGTAGTATGCCTATATGAAATTGTAATTTTATGTCTATACTCTATAAAAAATATAGTACTTTTTATTTACAAAAAATAAATTTATATTATTTTATGTTTTCTTCTCTATAGGGGAATATATTTCAATGAATATATCATTATATTACTTTCATCCCATTATTTTTATTTCATGTCCCTTCATAGTTTTCTATTACAATTTCCACTACTAATCGTCATCTCTTTTGAGATAATAAAATGCAAGTGTAATCTTGTCCATTTCACTATATCTAATGGTAAGAAATATATTCTTCTAATTCTTATTCTATTGTTTATCTATCATTTGATTAGTAGTCCCACTAATTAATCATTGTTATTGTCTCAGTAATAGATATATCAAAGAAGAATATTCCTATGGAAATAATTCTCCATCATTTTAATGTTATTTTTCATAAACTAATTAATTTTCCATAACATGTCTATAATTTTTATAGTTCCAATACTAGCTGCATTAGATCTAAGTACTAATACCTTTCATTAATGATATATTAATTTTAAAATCATTAATAATGGTTTGTAATTATAATGTGAGTTATCCGAATAAGATCCCCAATGAATGTCAAACAATTTTTCATTGAGGCTCATTTTTCTGAATCATGTTATGATATAGTCATGCCAAATATAAACTTTTTGGTGTTATTACCCCATTAATATTACTATGCGAGAACCACATCTACATGATGTATTTATACACGGATTAATTTCTTGGAAATACAAAAAAATTTATTAATTACCAAAAATATAGCAAGATCTTCAATTACTATCCTCGAAATCAAATATAGGGTTACGTCCCCTAATATTAATAATTCAAAAAATAGTTAACAATTTTCCACTAAACATCCACCGATACCAACTATAATGGACCTAACTCTAGTAACCTAGAGCCATTTAATATGTTTTTAAATTTGAATAGATAAAATGATTCAAATATAGATTTATTGATCAATTCATTAGTTTTTGATAACCATATTTGTATATAATGCCGATTTTTCAAGGGTACATTCAATATAAAGCATATAAATGGAATAAAAATTCATCTGAAGACTTAGTTTAGGAGTTACTCTTAATATACTGGGGAATATAAAAAATAATGCTAATTTGAAATGATTTTTAAGGGTAATGTATAACAAAACATATAAAGAATAAATTATAATAATATATATTAAATGGTAACTAACTATACACCTATTCCTTTTAAATAACCAAACTATCATGATAAGATAAGGAAAAATAAAATTGACTACTGTAATAACAAAAAACACATTCCATTTAATCAATATATTATACTAGAATGAATCTAAAAATAATATGATGGAATATTTATCATGGGTAATAAATAACATTATTGAAAATGAATTCAATTCATAATTACTGGATGTCATGATTTCATCAATCAAGACACCTCTACCATCAAAATAATTCATCAATATTGACTAAAACTACTTATTAAGAACCCATCTTATTTAGACCACTGGTACGTCTCATGATACCAGTTGATGCATCAAGGGGATATCTATAATACAAACCACATGTATCTTTATGTCTATATAATATCACATATATCAAATCATTTACTTAAATCATGAATTAATATGTCTTATTATCATATATTTTTATTGATTAAGGGATGTAAATTTACCCATATTTCTCTAATTAATTAAATAAAACTCAATGTAATCAAATTAATGAAACTGTTTTTGAGGTTTTGGGAATAATCATAAAATGTATGATAGAATATGGACAATTATGATAAATTTAGTGTCCAATGAAAATTTATCACAATAAATATACTATTTCAAGGGAAAATTATCAATTACAAAATAAAGTGACCGTGTACAATAACTATTATCATGTGGTAATTTTTAGGTCAATATTTTTATATTAAATATTTAAAATTGATACATAAAATTGAATTGTTTGTGAATAAATCCTGATATTAAAAGGAAAATGAGCAATTTTTTACACAACAAAAATTATATTAGGTGAATAACCATACAATAAACCTAATAAAGGAAAATGGAGATGAAGTTCCTTACATAGAGCCTAACTAATCACTTTAGATATTTATCTTCCAGAATAATAAACATATGATAGTTATTTAATTTATTAATATATATTTTAATGGTTATTTTTACTTTTCTAAAACTAATTACAATGTTTTATATGATTAATTAATCAAATGGGTTTATGTCAGATGTTTCAAGGATATTTTTTATATGTATAGGCAATGTATTTAGTATGTTAACTATGGCCAATGTGGAAATTATGAAAATATATATAGAATAAAAATTAATAAATAATTTATTTAGGTATACATAAATTATATTATTAAAATAAATCATGATTGATGTTTATGATTAATGTAGTATTTTATGTTCCAAAAAATGGTAGATCATACGTACACATGAATAATGATGCAATTTTTATATGATAATAATGGGAAGGTCATATTTAATATTATCTAATTAATGAATTTTAAAATTATCATTAATACTATATTAATTATTTTTAAAAACTTATATTTATAACCCATGTTGTGTGGTGATGAAAATAGAGTCACATCCCTTCCTGAAGAGGATAATCTAAATGTACAAGAGTGAAGTTGTCATTATTTAGTGAGTGAAATTGTAAAAAATAAACAGATGTATTATCAAATAATATATATTAATTTGGATTGAATATCATATCTACTTTTTTCAAATCGCATACACTAAGGAAAATTATCCTTATCACCATGTATGAAACGTCATATTGAAATTCAAATCCCATCAGTTTCTTAAGAGGTAGTCTCTCATACACATGAACGATGTTATCATACATAGTACAAAATGGAAAATAAATATTTATATATTATATAATTAATAATGGGAAATAAATATGTTATAAATAATCTAGAAATTAGATCAATCATCTTATCTAATGGTGATATCTGGTAATCGGAAAACTAATGACATTGATCTGTTAGATGGTAGTACATTGTATATATGAATTAAAATTTTAAAAAACATTTTGAATGAATTGGAGTTGGTTTTAGGTCATGACCTCAAAATTAAATCAAATAATTATTTGGAATATACTAATGTTATTAATTCTATGTGATTTTATAATAAATTAAAGAGGTTGAGGAAGAAATAAATAAAAAATTACCATTATAAAATGTTACTTGTTTTTCTGGTAGCCACTTTTGGTTTTCACTATAGTCCATACAAATTAGAATTTTTAAACAAATTATGGATTCTATCATGATGTTATGGATGTTAAAAAAAATTATAGGGAATGGATGAACCCAAATTTTTTGAATGTGTAAATAAGTAAGGAGAGTGGGTTTCCTTTTATATGTGAGGTGTGTTGTAAACATTAAAATTTCGAATAGTGAATGTTATACTATTGGTTTACATTTGAAAAAGGGAAACATTTGGATCATTATAATAAATTATAAATTATATGATATATATATATATATTGAAAATATATTTTAAGCAATTGTTTATAACCTTTTATCCGTTATCTTTTTTGTTTATCCATTAGTAAACTCTTTTTTGACAGAAACTCTTGTAATGTATCATTATATTATGAGTAATAGAACCTCATAGTAAAGTCACGATATAGCCCATCATAGAATTTTATCAAACCTTATTTATAGGTTTAACAATATCATCATATTGTTTCATATTTCAAATCATAATAAGGAACACCTATTACAATTAGTTAGAGACATATAATCAAGATTAATATGACCATAATGTAATGTAGAGCAATAAAAAAATATAGAATAACATGATTATTTAGTATTAATCTTTTTGAATATCTACGTAATCCAAAGTGAATAACAGATTTTTCAAGAAAACAAAGACCCACATTTCGATCCAATAGTCTAGCTATAATCTATCATAAGTTTTTTACATCTTCCTTTCATTTAACAAATGATGTATCCCTAAATAAGAATGATGGAACAACTAGCTAACATGGTCTAGTATTCTCATATAAGGTAGGATTCCCATGTCCAAAAACAATTTATGTAGTATTGTACATAAGATAAATCCCCTCACTTTCTCTATAAGTGAAATCATTGGCCCTATGTGAGACAAGCATCCATCCATTCAATCTATCCAATATGGTTAGGGGACCAATGACAATGAGTGACTATTTCAATAGATTCATGGTCTCAAATCCACAATCCTTTTTGTGTATTAAAGATCATCATGTTG
Source organism: Viscum album (assembly GCA_963277665.1). Classification (NCBI taxonomy): domain Eukaryota; kingdom Viridiplantae; phylum Streptophyta; class Magnoliopsida; order Santalales; family Viscaceae; genus Viscum; species Viscum album. Next base: position 1,658,410,754 of record OY728145.1, read on the forward strand.
TAATATACTATATATAAATCATAATGATTTCCTTTGACATCGTTGACAAGAATGTAGACTATAATGAGATGCTGGTAGAATTCATGTCAGAAGGACCCACCATGAACTGGTGAGGCATGATGGGAATGATTAGAAGACATGAGGAACTCACTAGGGAAAACATTCAAGGACACATTATTTGAGGGTTCCTTCCCCAATACTTCGATGTTTGATTGGGAATATTGGTTTATAAATCTTAAGTATTGTTTATGTTTGTATCTTTATATTCAACATGTTTTACTAAGATACTTCACATTTATCCACTTTTAGCTACAAAATATTCATATAATGCTATAATTTTAAATAATGTTCTTTTAAACTATATTAGATATTAGTATATGAAAAATACAATGACACATACTAGGAGTTATTGTTCATGGGCCTTACTGTCATGAATGGTTTGGAGGAGGGTCATACAATTATTCATTTCCACATTTTAGTATGCATTCATGTTAACCTTGTTCTTCTACTATGAGTGTCCCATATGGTTGCAGGAAGTGGAACACCATGTATGTTCAATGGGGAAGAAGTAAGGAGTCGAAGTAGAGTTCATACTATTCAATTCCCTAAAGGGGATTTCCATAGTTATATAAATATGGGAAGGTCAGTCATTATCGGAGGTTCTACAAAGCACCTCTAAGCTCTTACTAGAAGAGTGGTAAAAATGGGAATCTCAAGCAGTTTATCCCTATGGTTAGGTTAGGGTATTCCCATAGAGGAAAAATGTATTAATAGTCTTGGAAATACGCATATATCCATAGTTATCAATAATATGCTCAGAAGATTATGACTTAGGCCAGTCATGTACCATAGGAGAAGAGTTATAGTGCTATGGTAGGCCATATTTATGAAGTGTATTAAACTCATAAAAATCATAGATAAGAATATTATACTATATGATTTATGATCTTGTTCAATTATACATTATCTACTACCTTGTTTGATACCAATGTTTCCCATTTCATCATACCATTACATCTAACTATTAGACATGACATAAAAGTAATGTTTTCTTCAAGGTTACATTCTCAGGATTCATTGATGGGAACAAAGGTGGGATTTCATTAGCAATTCCAATAATGTCATGTAGTCAATTCTATTTGTTGACATCTATGGATCCTCATGAATTTGGAGTTAATTAGCTTTCATGTGATTCTTATGATGGACTGGATGACTAGTTTCAAATGACACACTCAGTTCTATTATATATTGGTGTTATTCAAATAACCTAATGGAGATAGTACATGACTTCTTAAGAATATGAACATTGATAATGAAGAGTTAATCCATACTGTAGATAATTTTTGAGGATCACTACCCATGATACAGGATTTTAATTCCTAGAAGGATTAATGGAATTCTCATATTAACTTACTATGATTGAGGATCTATATAAGTAAGACATACCAGAACTATTCAATGGTCATCCACCAGATAAAGATGTTAACTTTGAGATTTTTCATGTTCCATGTAAAAAAACATTATGATTCCAACATATTTAATGGTGTCAAATGAGTTGTAGGTGATCAAGGTACAAATCAATTAATTGAGGAGGAATAGTTTTTTCGGGATGATTACATTACCATGGGGTGAGCCTTTATTGAACATAATAAAAGATTATGTTATTCATTGACTCTAGAAATATTTATAGAATAATAATCCTATGATGGCCCAGAAAATATGTTATTTTTTCATGATATATGAAATATTTGATCATGTGCAGAAATTATAATGTTTATCCATCATTTTTAAAAGATATGTTTATCTTTATTTGAGATACAGTGAGTAGAACATCTTTGATAAATATTTTGTGAGTGGGTATGTCGGATATGAGTGCTTACTAATATTGTAAATATAGATGAATGTAGTAATGTTTTTCTTGAATATATTGAAAAACATAATCCACCAAATGATTAAATTAACACTTTTGGTTTCATTGATTAAATAATCATATACTCATTGATCTTTGAGTATCATGTTAGACTTAATGTTAAAGTCATATGTATGCATTGAGCGCAGTGGATTTCTCACAAGAATTCAAAATATAACTATTGGATTTAGGAAGATAAATTTTTGGGGCATGTGGTTTCAAAGGAATGTATATATATATCCAGATCATGTGGAGGATGTGGCACACTAGGTAATTTCATAAAAAAATTTCATGATCAAGATTATTTTTGTCTTAGAGGTACACTATTAATACTTTATCCAGTACTTCTCCTACATATCATCATCACGACTACAATGATGATGAAGTGAATGACTATTACATATATATTTGGGTGAACATGCACATATAGAGTTGATTACGATGATAAATATACCTTTTTTGTGGTCACTAACTATTACAGGGATTGGTTACACTACACATTACATTGCATCAAGCATTGGTTTGGGAGAAGTCCTGATCCTGAGAGAGTAGGTAGTGGTTAATGGTCCATGATAGCGATGACCCCATGAGTATAACTATAACACCCTTGTATTTTATCGATAATGTATTCTCCAAACCATTATTTGTTAGTGAATTTATCTCTTCTATGATATATTTTTTGTCTTCAAATACCACTAGTGACATCAATATAATACTCTCACAACATGACCTATACATGAGGCAGATGCACTGGGTAGACTATCTTCATATTAATAACTTTTACAAGGGTTTTCCCAATGTAAAATTAATGACATTAAAGATTATATTCTATTTAAGGTGATGGTATCTTTGATGATTTATTAACAAATTAAAGTGGAACAATTACCCTTAATGAGATTGGGGTCTGATTTATGGAGGGATGCTCTTGAAGTAGAGGGACAAATGGAATGTCTTAGGTCAGTGATCCCATATTATTTTATTCACCATATGAACAATTTATAGATGATTGTTGAAGACAGTACCATTATACATGAATGACTAGATGGTGTGGATCCAATTTCTTGATAATCATTGTAAATTGATGAGTTAGTCCTTGAATAGGGGAGAGTGGAAGGCCCTACTTAATTTAGTACAAACATTAACAAGTACATACATTCCTCTAGTTTGGTGGTATATCCCGGAGCATAAAAATTTTATATTTATATAATGTGACCATTATAGTGGCCACAAATTAAGAGAACCAATGTTGGTATTTATTTGATGAATTAACTTCCAATGGTTAAAGGGAGAAAAAATGTCCTATTGGATTTCTTCATCCACTTTCTATTCGTTTGTAGATTTTGGAGGATGTCATGGTAGACTATTTGTATTGTTACCCACGTAACCTAATAATATGTGATGGTTTCTAGTTTAATTTTGATCATATAGTGGATGTATCAAATATCATAGTGATCCATGAGACTCACTCAGTAAATAAGAATTGAAAAATGTGTATCCATGGGATTTTACCCTTAGACGAAGTTCCAAAGATCTTTGTATTTGAAAGAGGCATATATTTGAAATAGAGGAATTTAAGGTCTTTTTGATGGCCATTGGAACATAAATGATAGCCAGAACAATGTAACACCCATAGATTGACATATTTTTAGATAAGAAGGTCCATATATTGTCGTATATTCATTGAGAATGAATCATATTTTCCTCTTATACATTTACCAATAGATGAGTTTCTTGAGGACATATTCCATCCCTTAGTCAATATTATTTTTTCCGGGCATTGGATTATTGTACCTTTTCGATTATAAGTAGGTTTCTCTCCGATTTATCTTGGTCTTAATTAATAATTTTTTACTGAATCACATTACTAAAATGATTCCATAATATTCTCCAAAAATATAATCATGGAACTCTGGTATGAAAAATGTTTTATGATAGGTCATTTTTCTAGACCTAAATATCCTTTCTAGAATTTATATTGAATTCATAATGTGTTATCGAATTGATAATGGATCAAGTTAATTGACCCCATCTCATATGGAATACATTTTAATTGGATCCATTAATTAACTCAAAATATAGTTCGATCATAAAACCACCATTATGGATGAATAATGTTTTTAACAGTCCATTATAATACTCATTCATGTTGACGGAGAACCCTTGTTTAGCATGATTTTTATGTTAGTTCATTATCCATAATTGCACAACATATTTTTTCTTCGATCCCTAGTCAATCTTAGATATCATCTTCATTAGCATTTTTTAGGAATATACCTATCATTTAAGACTCTTTTATATTTATAATTCATTAGTATAAATTTTATTTTCACATAATGTGATGAATATATTTGATTTTGATCAGAAGTGGGTGTAATAGATCCCACAAGACTGGTTTTGGTACTTTTTCCTGGATAATGACATATGATTATGCAACAACAAATAAAATTTATCTGCAAAAAACCTTTTCTTATATATATTTTATATATTAAAAGTCATAGAAATTAACATTAAGAACACAATAAAATCTTTTTAAATTAATAACGATGGAAATAATATGTATTTACAGAAGTTAATGAACTTGTACCGATAAAATAGTATCGTAACTTTCAGAATATTAAATTAACCGTTATGATTTGTAAACCAACCAATAATATAGTAACCATAACTATGATATTATAAATAAAAAATTTTTATCTTATAAATGAAATTGTGAAATAATTATATCAATCTAAATAAATAAATGTTTTAAAAAATTTTAATTATGTGTTGGAAATTTTTATTCATATTTGTTTAATTACAATGTTATTATTAATTAAATCATTAAATGAAAAATTTATTATCCTAAAATGTTTTAAAAAATTCATATATTTATTTCTTATGAATTTAATATAATTTTATTACACCTTATTTAATTTTCCAAAGTGCTATAAAATAAGTTATACATTTAAAATATGCGCATTCCATGTAAATGATGATTTTAAATAAAAAATTAAATATATCAAATATAGAAAATTATATCTATAAAATGAGGTTCCATTTTTAATTTTACTCATCAAAAAATCCGTATGGTAAACTTTTGGGATTTTTTTGAAATACTAGAATTTTTATTTGTGAATACTAAAATAATGTAATTTAAGGTATATATACATTATATTTTAAATGAATTATTACATGAATAATATATGATTTAAGCAGAATTTTCTATAAATAAGATGATCTAATTGCAATATTTAGTCTCTAATTGAAATATTTAGTATCTTGAATCAACACTATTGCTATGTGACTCATCAGAAGAAGAAAAAGGATTCCCTATGTATGTTTTAATTGTGGATAAAATCAAGAGAAAAATTTATATTTCCATTACATTTAATTTCAATTCAAGTTATTTTCTTATCTATCCTCACCTCCCCTCATCCAAATTGTATGATAATTATTGTACCTCACATATAATAGTATTTTATTATTTTAAAATAATAACCTATCATTTAAACCCTCCCCTATTACTTTTATTCTAAAAATTAAACCGTCATTTTTGAGGTGTTAATTTATCACATTCAAGGATGGAAACTTTTCATTTTCAATTTACACATTCAAGGATAGTAATAATATCATTTTTAATGTTGAAAAAAATTACAATATGTTTATTAGAGACTATTTAATGTTTAATAATCATTATATACACATAGTCATAAATAATAAAACAAAATAAGTTAGTTGTGAATGAAATCCATTGAAACTAATCCAAAAAAATGTCACTAACAACTTATCTAACAATTCATCCTCACAAAAATTACCAAAATAATTATATTTTCATTAAAAATTATTATATGTTCATTAATAACTTGTAACATCAATCAAGGATTCTTAATTCCATTTTTCATGGTCTTCCATATTATTATAAAGGTGAACACTATAACACCTCAATAAGGCTATAAATGAACTCAATAAATTTAAAACAAATAAATTAAATTTATAAATGGATATAAACTTATTAATTAATGATTTTATTTTTATTATTAAGGACATTAAGATAAAATAAAAAACATTTTGGACATAAAGTATGGGATTCTATCCAAACCTTTATTTTTTCCTTTGCGTTACTATTTCTCTCTCTTTACCAAAATGTTATTCTTATTTCATTTTTTATAATTATTCTTAATTTTTTATACATGTTGTTGACTAATTTCACCATATCATATCAATTCTACTGTATGGGATAATACATGTTTTTTGAAAGTTTCACTTTTTAATTATTTCTGATATATAATGTTGAATCAAGGGAATTTCTTATATATCATACATTTCTCAATGTGACCTAAATTATGATCATAAGATAAATTTATTTTTCTAAAATAACTAATTTTATAATGAAAAAAACGTTCAATCATTTTTATAATAAGAAACATATTTGATTTATACTTTAAATTCGCTTCAATATTTTTCATAAACTACACTAGAATGTTTCATTTATAATGATTCTTAAACACTATTTTTTTTTGTTTCCACTTAAATTGGAAATAAATTGTGATTATTCATGCCTTTTTTCCATATTAATTTCCGTATCTGTTTTAATCTATTCATTATTGGAAATATTTATGATATGATTTTTTATGCCTTTTGATATGATTATGAAATAAATTTATTCCCATGGGTAACCCTAATGTTTATTCATCATTTGCAAGACATATTCAGGAAAATTTGTTAACGGTATCACCTAATTATAACTCTAATTTACTAGTTAATGTTTATTATCATTAGATTTCATATTGGGATAAGGGGTGAACCTTACTTTTTATGGTATTCTTCCCACCATGTATTGGTTGTAATCATTGAATCATGATTATGTCATTTTCTATAATTTGGTCACATTCCTAATATTCCATGATTATATGGTCCCATTTCATAAATGATATTATTATTTTTTTCATTAACCAAGTTCCATTCATTTTATGGAATTTTATTATGATTTCTATCACATGTGTTCTATTTTATTCCTATCCTTATTTCCTTAAAAGTTTTTAGCTTATATCGTTTGTTCACGTACTCCCTAGGTCTTCCTATGTAGTTATAGGAGAAGAATGGATGTTCGGACCTCCATATGGAGATTAAATAAACAATTATTTAATGAAGTTTAAATATTATCAAATCTTATAATGATACTATACATTTTAATCCATGCATTTTGATTTGAAGTTTAATTATGCTTAAAAAAATGAAAAAAATATGTGTAAAAGTATACAATATCTATAGTTTGAATTATAGGATTGTCTAGTTTTTTTGGGATTATTATTAAAAAAGTCATGAAAAATAAATAGGTATATGATTAATTTTAGGAAATAATTCATAAATTATTATATGTATTGAGTAAGTGGATTATCAATAAAATACATCTTTGTCTGGATAATACATGTTGATGTGGTTCTAGATAAGATTTATAGTAAAGTAAAAAACATGACATTTTTTTAGGACTAACTCGAGATAAAATGATACATAGTAATAGGACATACTATGATCCCATTTTGACACTCCCAAGGGATATTCTATTTAAAATAATAAGCTCATTACGAACCACTATTATGGGAATAGAAAATTCTCAATGAATATATAGTAGGTAATATATTTTAGATAACCTATTTTAAAACATAGGGAATCCCATTATTGGAAATAAATATCCTTTTTATTTTTATCCATTAATGTTCAAAGATTCATTTTATTAGATAATTATTCAATTCCCTAATTGTACATTTTTTTGTATATAATTGTTATAAATAGAAGATCTAGTGACAAAATATTTGTCCTTGAAAGTGCAATTAATTCCATAATTATATGCCAAATATTATGGGAATGAGTACTGAAAACATAATTATAGTACTTGATTGACTTACTCATATTAGAAATCATCACTTGAATCATGTGTAACTCCCTCATTCTGCAAAGAAATATAATGTTTCCTTTGAATTTTACATGTGGGAATGATGTCCAATTTTTGTGGATATTATGATACCCTCTTCACATAAAAATGGATTATCTTCATGGGAAAGATATTCTATATCCTCCAACAATCAAAATATGTGAAATTAATGCTAGAAATATATCATTTTGATAGGGATGATAATACTTGGTCACCATTAGTCCGGAAAACAATTCCCTAGTAAGAAATTGATCCCTTGTAATGAGATAATTTCTTGAAAATATTTTTCTATAAATATTTTCCATGAACCCCCAGTCTCATTAGGTAAAGGAAATTCAACATATTTAAGAAATATGCTAATGATCGTATCATTTTATATGAGAATAACTTCACAATAATTACAATAAACACCTCTAGATTTCTCATGAACAGTGAAAGTAAGGTGTGTATCTACTTTAGAGGACTAAAGATGAATGCAAAAAAAACATCACCCATTCTAGATTAAAACAGTTATGAGGAGATTTTTCATCATTCCTTCAACGATGAAATTTTTATTAGATAATCTCACTGGTCATGTAGTCCTAGTGATAAAAAAGAAAAAAATGAATTTCAATATGGCTGACACATCCCACGATTGAATGAAGACCATGCATCACATGTGTCAAAAGTGAGTGAAAAATCATCCCAGAAACATATTTATTGGAACTAAGATATGCTTCAACTGTTAAATATTTGGGAATACGGATAACAATATCCAACCGGATATAAAGAATACCACTAATGTGGAATAATAATGGAAGGTTTAGATAACACTCATCATGTAGTTCAATGGATGAACTAAAAGGAATATGGGAATTATAAAAAACAATATCCCAAAGCCATGATATGTTGGACGCAATCACTAATAACAACTTCCAAGTCCAGAAGGAAGAGAACATTTTATCACTACTATTGAGGTGGAGAATAATAATGATATGGTGACATGTACACTGGTTATTCATTAAAGAATAGATAACACACTATATGATTCTGGTTCTATGCCTTCATTCACATCTTTCATATTTAGTTGAAGTATTCAATAAACACCTCAAAATATGGAGGTTGAGTTATCTATGAGGATAGAAAATAGGTATATTTTAATATCCAAATATTATAACACCTCCAAAATTAATTTCTAGGGACCTACCTACAATAAAATCTTAGAATACTACCTTTAGTTGATTCTAATGCTATTTTGTGCAAGTATTGACTATCTGTAAACTAAGCCAACACCAATTATCAGGCATGTGAGGTCACTCTTCACATCCAAAAGAATCCTCCTACCCTAATAAGGAGGATGATTAATCTATTATTGGGTCATTATATAAATATTTCATAATTTTTCCATGTGATAAATAATATCTAGCTTGAATGCTAGAGAATTAAATGATAATCATACTTGATGACATGCCAAGTCTGAGGGATATCATGTTCATGTTTCATGATGAATTGACTAGTATTCTCCTTGATTTATAGTTTCATTTCTAAATTAAACATCTTCATGGATCACTTCGTATTTCAAAGACACCTTATATAATTTCCACTATTGATTAGGATGAATTTAATTACCAGTTACTAGTGATTCATTACTAGGGTTATATACGCATAAGTGATTTACAATGGTATGTTCTAATCCTATTAATCAATAATATAAGGGTTTTATAATCCCATGTTCATTACAATGGGGTGTTCTGGTCCTATTCATCAATAATTAGGATGGACTGTTGTGTCTCTAAATTGATTAGTTGGATCTCAACAAAATCACAATAATGAACAAGTATCCCCTACCAAGTATAAATTATTTTTTCAATAAACTTTGTGGGGTAGTTATTTCCCTATGGCAGACCATTGGTTGGGTATCACTAATTAAAGGCGGCGAAGGATGTTATTCCCATGATTACTTTTCAAACAAAGTACAAACACAATTTGTTCATTGTGATTCCCATCAATCTAACTAATTCTCCAAAAAATTTCATGGATATAATATATTGATTCTTTAGATATTACCTAAACAAATTATGGCAGTTATTATTGATGACATTCATATTTACTCCAAGATAAATAAGGAATATGAGTATTATTTGAATATTTTGCTAAAGAAAATGCGGAGGAGGAATAATTATGCAAGGAATTGTAACTATGATGTTTAGTTGAAGGAAGTATCATTCATGGGAAATTTAATCACTAGCAAACGGAAGTCTGTGGACACATCCATGAAAAGGAAAATCTAATAGTGGCATAGGACCCAATTTCTATTCTAGATTCATATTTTCCAGGGGATAATAGGGTATTACCATTGATTTTTAAGAAATTCTCAGAAATTTCAAACCAACACTCCAAGCTATCATGTAGAAGAATAATGTTTTTCTAAACTATTTAATGTAAATAATTCTTTAATGTTGTTTAAAATTGGATAATAACTACACTTCTGATCACACTACCAACAACTGGGGAACACTTTCTAGTGTAAATTGACGAATGAAATTTTTTCTGGATGTGTACTAATGAAAAATGATAAAGTGATATCCTACACCTCAAGGATATTTAAAATTCATGAGAAAAACTATCCCACACAATATCTGGAGTTTTTAGTTTTCATCTGCATGTTGAAAATTTAGAGATATTATCTATATTTGGAGAAGTGTGAGATATATACAAATTAATGGAGTATAAAATATATTTTCACATAGAAGGAGCTTAATATGATATTGTTAATACAGTTATACCTGATCAAGGATTATTAATTCTCTACCCATTACAATCCTGGTGAGGAAATTATGGTCGAATATGGTCTATGTAGAAAATATCCCACAACATTATCAATAATTAAAATTTATAATGATCGAATATTTTTAGATTTTCAATTTATGGACATCTGAATCATTATGTAGGGAACATCAACTATAATTTTTCAAATTTTTTCAACCATCCCGTATAGATAAAATAATTGATTCTCAAAGGTATAAAGTGGATAACCATAAAAAGGTTGAAGCTTTGAGAAAGGGGAAATACTTAAAATAAAAAATTGTTGTGGAGAGAGTATTAAGGATTTGGTCATGATGATGTGTATGATATGATCCGTAGATAAAGAAGGATCTTCTGAAAGACACACATTGCTCAAACTTCTGTATTCATCCATGGAGCACAATGATGTATCTAGATTTATGAGTGATCTATTAGTGGGAAAATATAAGGAAGGATATCACTGACTATACATCAATGTGCCTTTTATTTTAGGATGTGTATGAAAAATGGAAAATGTATTATGGTATGATGCAAACACTATCCATTCCAACATGGAAGTGGGAGATCATTATCACTAACTTTTTCACTGGACATCTTAGTAAAAATTTGTAAACCATGCTAAATGTGTGGTGGTGGATTTTCAAAAAAAGAGACTTAAAATTATGTTAATTTGAGTGGACTTCTCACTCGATAAACTTGCAAAAATATGTAATAGTGAAGTTGTAATGATATATGGGGTACCACTATATATTGTATATAATCGGGATCCGAGATTCACCATGATGTTCTAGAAAAGGCTCCATCATTCTCTAATCACTGATATGAACATCAGTATGATAAATCATCCTTAAAATAATGTCCAACCTGAGAAAACTATTTATACACTGGAAAAAATGCTAAGAGAAAGTTCTATGGAATTCAATGGAGGATGGGATCTATATCTTCCTCTGGTCAATTTCTCTTATAACAACAGTTTTAATTAATTCATCAAAATAGATCTATATTCATCCCTTTGTGGGAAATAATTTTGAATAATATCATGTTTGGATGAAGTCATTGTACAAAATCTCCTTGGATCTGAAATATTTGATAAAATGGTTGAAAAGCTGAAAAACATTATGAATCACAACATGATAGACTAAATTCGATAAAATACCTACATTGACAATCAATAAAAATAACTTATGTTTAATGTTTGAGACATGTAATTCCTCAGTGTATCTCATAGGAAGATGATTTTGAGATTTTCAATTAAATGAAAGCTATGTCCAACGTACATCATCCCATTTGAGATATTTTATCATGTTAGTGACATAGACTATTGACCAACACGTCCACATACAATGTCTCTAGTACATGATGTATTCTACATGTCCCAATTAAATAAGTACGTAATGAAAACTTCACATATACTAACATCAGAGCAGGTACAGTTGGAAAATGATCTCTCACATTAAGAGCATACATGGGAGATCTTTAATCATCGAGATAATGTTATACACAACAAGACTACTCACCTATTCAATGTACTATGGTGGAACCCAAAGGAGGAAGAAACATGGGAACATGAGGATGTGATGAAGGAGAAGTACACAAACCTATTTTCATGATGGAATGTAAAACTAGATTTATGGGGTGAAATTTCATTAGGGGATAAGAATTTAACAAATAAAAATTTTATTATTGGATGTCACCTTGTTATATTTATGTCGCATAATATAAATCACATAAAATCACATTAATAAAAAAAATACTTTATAAATTATTAATCAATGGAATACGAAGAATTTCAAGATTTTAGGGAACCTATACTAATGGAAGAGTGACATAACTATTGGAATAGAAATAGAACACTTAAAAATAGTAAACCCACAAACAGAATAGTAATGTTTCCTATGAAACTATTAATAAAATTTTAGAATCTTATAAATGAAAGTATGATATAATTATGTCATAGTTTATGTAAAAAAAATTTTATAAAAATTATTAATTAAGTGTTTGTATTTTTTAAGTTAGAAATATTTAAATACAATTTTTTGAATAATTTCATAACATAGGCGAAAGTACATTTTTTTAATTTATTTTTAATAAATTAATATTTTGTTTTCTAATGTTTTTATTGTAATTTTATGGGATCATAATTAATTTTACAATGCATTATAAAATCATATATTATATAAAAAATTTATTTTGAATGCAAATATTGATTTTAATTGTAAATTATATTTATTATGTTTAGAATATTATTATTAAGAAAATTGTATTCATTATAAATATATATATACTTTGATAATACAATAGGGTAATTTTTATTGGATTTGTATGAAATATGTGATTTATTTGTGAATGGTAAAATATGGTAATTTATGTAATATATAAATTATAAGTTAAATACACAATTCCATGAGTCGTGTATGATATAAAAACCATTGGTTAAAACTCAAATGATCTAATTACATTATTTAGTCTCCCAAATAAACATTATTTTCTCTAGAAAAAAATAATAAATGAATAAATAAAATAAGTCGAAAACAAAACTTTCCTCTTATATAAATACCCCCCCTAACCAATTATTCTTCTCACACCTTCCATGATTTGATCCTTGAAAAAATTATTCCCAATACTTATCCCAAACCTATCCTACATCCTATATCTATTCGTCTAATTAATGTATTAAAACATTTTCCCTAAAGTGGGTTTTAAGGAGGATAAATTTATGAGGTAAATTCATTTTTCCATTTCCTTATAATTTCATTTAAATCTTTTTCTTAATTTCTCATCGCATATTCTAAATCAAATAATATGATAACTCCAATACCTCAAAAATACGATTATTTTATTATTCTAACTGAATAATCCATAATTAGAAACATAAAATATTCTTTTTATTCTAAAAATTAAAAGGACATTCCTGATAGGTTAATTTAATGCCATTAAAGATAAAACTATTAATTTTCCATTTACACCTTTTAGGCCAGTCATAAAACCATATTAATGGTGAAATATTTATATATATAAATTTACTAAAATTAATTTAATATTTTTTAATCGTTATATAAACATGATGTTAAGTACTAAAACAAAAAAAGATCACTGTGAGTGTAAACAGCCAAAATAATCCGAAATATTATCAAGAAAATATTCTCTAATGATTTATTCTCAACCAAATAAAAAGATAACAGAAATGATAATTTAAAATTTTTTGTTCAAATTAATAACATACAGGTTAAATTATATATTTATACCTCCATTTTACATGATCTTTTATACTCATATACATGTAAACCAGTTATGAAAAGTAAGAAAATAAGAACACCTGAACGATGAAATTCAACACCATAACTCATAAAAAAGACCATAAATGGAATTAAAGTAATTACTATAAATAAATAACATGTATAAAATTTTTTAAAGTTGTTAATTAATTAAGTTAATTGGATTATTCTGGAAATTAAGATCATGTGTAGAACCATTTCATACATAATGTAAGGGATTCTACTCAATACTCTATAGTTTTCATCTAGTAATTCATTATCTCTTTTTACCACAATGTGATGCATCTATTATTTTTTATAATTAATATAAATTAATTTTCAATGATAAAAAATTATCTATTTACTTCATAACATTAATCTTATATGTTTAAAAACATGTTTTAGAATGGTTCCCCTCTCAATTTTTTCCTATATTAATGCTTGATTCAAATGATATTCTTGATTTTCTTCTTATATCCAAATACATTCTATAATCTATTTTAAGACACCATTACTTTTCTAAATTAAATAATTTTATCATGGAAATCAATATTGGTTCATTTATATTTTTATTATAACAAATATTCCATTTCCATATTGAATTCCACATACTATATTCCTAATACCGCGGTAAAATGTTTACATTCTAAGAAGACTTAAACACTCCATTTGAATGTTACCACATCCTTTGGAAATAAATTATCTTCATATATGCCTATTTCACCATATGAATTACCAATTATATTTTTATTTTCTATTTCATCGAAACATTTATCATTTTCAAATTTTTTAAGTCTTATTACCAGATAATGAAAACAATTTCATTCCAAGGCAAACTGTTGTGTTTAATCTTCGTGTTGACCACATATTCATGAACATATAATGATGTTTGAACCCAAATATAACTCCATTGAATTTGGTAATGTGTAGTGTCATGAGACATATTGTAGTGATATGGAGTGAACCTGATTACTTTATCGGACATTGCCCACAAAGTCTTGGCTATTAGTCGTTACTCATTTTTAGGTCTTGTTATATGTTGTGGAGACATCCATAAAATTTCATGATTATATGTTCTCATGTTCTACATGTTATTATTCCTTTTTTCATGTTACATTCCTTTTATGTCATTATTTTATGCTTTCAAACCCTATTATTATGTTTTATTCCAATTCTTATTCCCTTACAAGTGTTTTTAGTTCATACCTTTTCTTTATGTATTCCCTAGGATCTCATATGCAGTTATAGGAGAACAATGGATTTTAGGATGTCATTATGGTGATTAAATAATATTTATTTTCATGATGGTAAATTTTTTACCTAATATTATAAATACAATAGACTTTATGATTCTTGTTTTGTGATTTTATGTATAATTATTCATAATATCATTTAATAATATATGAAAATGGATAACATCACTATATATTATTTATTCATGTTTTATGTTAATCAGAAGTGTTGTTTGTTTTAACTATTTTCTCATGAAAATAATTTATTATTTCATTTTATTATTTACCCCATTATGTGTGTTATCAATCAAGTATTGGTATTTTTCATATGTCAATTAACATATAATCAATCAGGTAATGGTTATCTCTTATATTGGTAGAGTGGATGATTTTCAATGATGGACCAAATCACATCATTGGCCTAAAATGATGACACAAGGTTCCCATGTCACCCAGTTAAAGACTACTGGAGAAAAACATTCATGTTTAATCAACACATATTTGGGGTCGATGGACACGATCAATCAATAGCTCAGAGATTAAATGTATCATGCTATATATAATACATAAAATTCAAAGAAGGAGGTTCAAAATATTCTAGGAAACATGTCTACTTTCCTCATACATAGTTAATGATTATTTATTATAACATAATATTTATTTAATAATAGAGTTCAATAATGTATATTTGATGATCATATTCTCTTGGTTACAACATAGGCTCTCAGAATGTGATTATTTATGTTTTCTTTGGCATCTATTTTTCTCTTGGAATACACATGTTATATATGTTTTCTATAGTTACGGGAACATTTTTGGACTCTTACTTTGAATTAAATTCACAATCATTTTAAAAAAATATTTAGGCCTATGTAGACATCATGTGTTTGAATCAAAGAAAGGGAATGCTGATTATGGAAAATAGTTTACCTATGGTGATTTTCATTGGGAGTGGAACAAGAATTCACTCAGTTTATAACTATTATTTAATTTATTTATTTACTTTCCTTCATATTTCATCCTGTTTGGATTTCCAAATTTGATGGATCTTTATTTATTATATTTCTTTGATTAAATTTTGTATTATATTCTCCTAATTCATTTCACTTATTTATTTGAAATTTTATTTATAATATTTTTGAAATCATAAGATATAGAGGGTATGGTCGCCCAAATTATGGACATTGGACCCTTACTTCAAGTCGAATGAATATTACGTACAGGTATGTGCGAATGATTTTTTTTGTGACTCTATAGCTCCAAAATAAATTATGTAGATGGTTTAAATAATATAAACAATTAATTGATATTCTATATGAAAAAGACCATCAAATATCATCAATTTATTTAAAATGTAATTTTTTACTATAAAATCCATATCAGTTAAATTATTCATTAACAATGAATCATTTATAATATTAAAATATATTCGATTTAATTATTCTACTATAGTCCAAATCTATTTATTTGATCACAAATCCTAATAACAAAATTTATATATCAATTTAGATCATTGTAAATTCACCATCCTATATTATCTTATATCATGCTAAATAAATATCGAATTATTAATATCCACTAAAATGTTATATATATGTTATGATGAGATAAAATTATTTTATAATTATTAATTAAATATATTCATTATTATTAATTAATCTATGATTTTTCATATTTACCATTATTTTTATGCATTTCATTGTTATCATTGTCTAATCCTTAATCATTAAAATTAGAATATTACATGTTCATGGAAAATAAAAAAAACATGAGATTGTGTATCTTACAATAATTATATTTTAATATTCATATTTCACTAAGAAATATTAATATATAGATAAAAACTCATTCCCACAATGTATCATTATGTAATTTATTAATCTATAGATTCCACTAATAATAATAGTGGTCATAAAATTTAAATTCCACTACTTCAAATTTCAATAAAAATACGTTCTTCCAATCAATTTCTCAAATTTATTTCACAAAATAAATAAATTTTATATATAATAAATTTTCATACCTTACTCATCCAGTATAGAAATGTAGACATATAAAAAATAACCATATTTGTCAAAATTACAATATGTTGTCCAAATGGTTTCATCAATAAAATATATGTCTCCCCCTTAATATTTATTTTCATATATGTAATTCAAACATTAACCAAAACATCACTATTATACTACATATTAGTCATCATCCCTCTTTTGTAATTCCTCCCAATATCAAATAAAAATAATAATTTTCAAATATAATTCAATAAATAGTTATTTAAAAATAATAATTATATATTAGTTTCATTTATCATTGTAAAATTCAAAAATATATATACCCTATATAGAAAAAAAAATCATTCAATATTTTATTGCGATCATTGAATAATTATTATATCATTAAATATATTAGATTTGATACATGCAATGTAAATGAATAAACAGACCAATATAAAATTCCAAATTTCCATCAACATTGAACATGCAGAATTGATTTCTTTGAAATATTCATTCATGATTATTTTGAAATTGGTAGATCATTTGATTTATATTTATACCAAATAAATCTTGTAAAATATGATTTTAAATATATATAAATACATGTATATGTGTGATACAATTGTGTATTCACTTAATTTAATTGAAATTTTTTTAGGTAAAATTTAAAAAATAAAACATAAAAAATGAAGTATTCATCCTAAAAATGTTATCTTAAATTTGATATTTTTTACGATATCTAATTAAATAAAATGGATATCATAATTTTATATATCACAATAAAAATGTAACAATATTCATGTCGTAGATTCATTGTATTGATGATATATAATTTATTTATATAATTATTATTATGTTAATAGAGACTATGTAATTCAGATCTATAAATTTTAAAAATATTAATGTTTAAAAATTCAAATATATGATCTGAAAATGAAAAATAAATTGTAGAAAAATATTGTTTATTAGGTATATTGATGTTAATTTTTTTGTAAATTAGTAGAATATAATCTTCTCTACCATTCAGTTAATAGATTAATGAAATCTCAATTAATACCCAAAAATATATTTATAGTTTGACTAGTTAAAACATTCTATAAGGATGAATTGATGGTAGATTGATGTATTAGAAAAAATAACTATTTATAAATATTAGCATTGAAGATTTAATGATGTTATAAAAAATATCCTGATTTATTTCACTGGAAGGATAAAATATATTTTTATATATTTATAATTAAAAATGTTTACAAATAATGCATCATTCTTATTATGATTTTTGGGTCATCTAATTAAAAAATTATTAGATTCAATGATTAAAAAATATATTTATTCAAGTATGTGTATCTTATAATAAATTTTCAAATTCAAAATAATATTATTGACGTACTTTAAAATATATGATTTTATTATCAATGATTAATTTCTTCTTAATAATTGAGGTTATAGTGTGTTCTGAAAGTTTACAAAATTTTACACCAGGATATGTAATATATTTAAATATCATATTTTATATACGTATATATTTCAGGGTAACACTTTTTCAATATTCTAAATGATTTATAGTTATTTAATATGTTCTATACTAATAAAATTATTTGAATTTTCAAATGAATTGTAATTTTAGACATCTAAATTGTCAATTGAAAATTATGAACCAAAAATCATGATTTATAAATTTTTGATAAAAGGGTCTACACAGAAGACTATTAAATGATATTTGATAATTATTATAATATTTTTATGATTTACTTTATATGATTGAGGTCATTTTCAAAAAAAAATATTTTGAGCTCTATAATTAATCATATGCCATTAATCTATTTTTATTTTGTTCATGTGAAAAAATTTATATAGGAAAACATTAATATAATTAAATTAATATATTATAAATGGATTAAACTTATAAACCCCAGTAAAATTATGCTTTATATCATAATTTAGAATTACATGGGAGATAATATGTAAGTTTATGTTATATTTTTCTGACTTATAAATTATTTTTTCAAATTTATGATAATTTTTTTAAATAATAGTAAAAATAAAATATGTATTGTATGTTATAAATTTAAAAGATTACATGTTGTAATATAACCTAATTCATGTTGGAGTGTTTTTGTTAAGGAATCGTGGTAACAATTTAATAAATAATTATGTGGTGATTTAAAATTAGATAACATTGTCGAGTTGTTGGTATAAAAAAGATAGTTGAATATACCACATTAAGTATATATTTTATCATTATAAAATTTATAGCTTCTATAAAATAATGTATCATGTTAAAAGATTGATACAATCAGTATATTAAAAAATAGGAAATGATATAAAACCTTCTCAAGTTGAAGTTTTAGAGATGAAAATATATTAATATAATATATAATTAAAAATCACATTCATATCAATTTCAATGATTATATAATTAGATGATATAAAATTTAAATTTAAATCATATTTAAAATGTTATGAATGAATCAATAAATTTCAAAAACATTCATATTTAATTTAAATTAATTTTGTTCGTAGAAATCAATAATTAATTAATTATGTTGTAAGACTATGATCCGGGACATTATTAGGATTTTGATATATCTAATAAGGTTATATTGAAACAAATATTTCATTATCTTCTAATTTGAAAGAAAAATATAACTTTTGTAACACCCTATGAATTTATATTATGTGTTTTTTTGATATTATATAATATAACCAAATAATTTGAGTTATATTAAAAAAATTGAGTCTAGGTCGATGTTTTTATGCATAAATACCTCCTTGTTTATTTTAGAATTGTTGCATACCTTGTTGGGGGTGTTTCACACCATGTTTAATGTGATGCACAACCACATTTTTTTTTATTGAGTTATGCACACCTTATATAAGAAAAACTAAAATTGAAGGTGAATGAGTATTTTTCTATATAGAAGAAAGAGAATTATTATGTAAATAAAAACTATGGTAAATTCTTATTTTTAAAATATTAATTTATTTCAAAATTAGTTTATCATAAAGGATGGTATTAAAAATACAAATATTATTGTTAATTTTTTATATTATGTATTAGAAAGACCTGTATTTATTATATTTATTTATTACAAAATATTTTTACTGATTATTTATTTGAAATCAATTAAAATTTTATTTAATTATAATTATTTATATTCTTTTCAAATAATATAAATTTAACTTTTATGTTATAGTTTATATGATGGATTTATATTCAGAATAATTATGTCTTCATAAAATATATTTTTGAGGAAAAATATTCTTATTTAAAATGATTTATTCTATCAAAAATAAATTTTCAAAATATTCATTTAATTATTTGAATTTTTTAATTTTTTATATTTCTATTTATTGAATAAATTTAGATTTTATGTTTATGTATTATTTTCAAATGGAATTTATATATTTTATGTTCTTCATGGAATGTATGTGAATAACAATTAAATTATAATTTAATGTGATTTGAAATTATGAATGCTCCATATACAAAGAGAATAGAAATGAATTATTAAGATCATTAACGTCACATGGATTTGAATAATATAATGGCTTTTAGATTTTTTATACAATACTTTTTTAATTCATCCATAAAATTTAGTTATTTCATGTATTCCTCCAACTTCAAAAATTGTATTGACTGAAGAATATTTTTATGAACATGTACAGATTCTATAACATTATTTTCAACATTGAAAATAATTCAAGTAACTTTTTAATTGGTTTTAGTGGCTTATTATTTCAAAATTCATATCATCAAAATGTTTTTATAATAAATAAATAAAAAAAATGTTTCTCAATAGAGTTTAGGAGGAATAGGGAGTGAACCGATGAAATCAAATGAGTGTTATTTCATATGCCCACATGGTTTTTATAAGATCTACCTTGTATCAAAATAGTCCCTAAGGAAATTATTATTTTGCAAAATATATTCAAATGTGAAATACAAGTCCTTTCGATGATACTTTATGACATGTATTTCAAAATTATTAGTAATTTTAAAAGTTTTGGAAATTTAATATTTTTATATATCTACAAATATATTTAATATACATGGTTTTAATGTATTTTTGAAGAAATAGTTTATAAAAAAGATTTGAATTTGTTCTTCAAACCCCTTACTGGGAAATTTTATGTTCAACCCATGTTTTAAAATATTTTTCCCATGTTTCATTAATCCTATATGATATTTGGATTTTCCTAAGGAGTTACTTGGTCCGAGGAAAATTATATATTATAATTTATTTTTGTTTAAAACTATATAATTGGAAACTATTGTCTAATTCTCCAAAACCTATACCAAAAAAATCATTGAATTAATAATGTATGGTGTAATGATTATTTTACATTTATAAAAATATATACAAAGTATTTATAGCTCTGAATTAAGATGTGTTGGTTTTGAGACCTTATTGTTATCATCAGAGCATTATTTAGAAAACATTTTATATTATGATGTTTTCTATTGTGATATTCATAATAGATATAACTAACATAATGGGTTTAGAATTTTCATGTTGATCATATAATTACTATCTTCAAAACCTATAATTAGTAATTATGTTATGATATTTTAAGGTGAATAAAGTTATCTTGGAGATAGTATAATTTTAGGAAATTATGTGTTATTACATATTGGGATGAGAAATGAATTTTTTGGGATAACCATTGATGTTATAACATATTAAGGTCATTTTGGAGGATATTTATCATATTTATGGAATAATACAAGGATTATTATAATATATTTTTATTAAAGGGAACACCAATAGAAATAGTGAAACCCCGTCATGTCTAGCATGGATATGATAATTGAACCCATTATCGAAGTGTGAAAAGGGTGCACTGTCAAACACTGGCTTACAGGATATCCTAGTTAATAAAATAAATTTATTTTAAATTAAACTTCTAATGGGTAAATTCTCTATTCATTTTTTGAAAATTTTTACTTTAGATAACAATAAAATTGTAAATGATTTGGTGATTATGTGATTAATGTTATTTCAAATGACATTGGAAATTTTTAAACAATATATTGTTTAGATAAATTGAATACTATGTTATTTTATTTGAGGAGTAGATTTGGATTTTTATTTATGAATTATATATTATTTTATTTTTTTATTATGGAGAGTTGGGATATTTATGGAACTATTTCACATATATTATAGATAATGTGATTTAGGAAATGCCATTTTTCATATGAGATAATAAGAGACATTTATGTTATTACTAGATAAATGTTAAAATTTATCTTCAAATACTATGTGATCAAATTCATCTAATTTCTATTTTTAAAATTTATCTTATAATAGTTATGAGTAATTTTATTTATAATTATTCATTGAACTATCTATGTTTAACATTAGGTATTGCTGATACTTTCTGGAGAATAAATTAGTTCATCATCATATAATTGATTATTTTTTTAAATTTATTATATATTATACAAACCATTTCGATTTTGGAAAATTCATAACGATAAGAACAATATATTTTTATCTTCGTAGGATTAATTTAACCATAGAAGTTGAATTTTGTGCTTCAAAACATATAAAGAAATCATACATATAATTTTAAGAGAAATATGTGTTTTGGTGGAAATTTATTAAGTGATAAAACACTACTTTTATGTAATTAAATTTATACATGTTTCTAGATAAAGAATTACATAAATTCCATAACTATATGAAATGGATCATCGAATAGATATAGTATCCATTTACTGTTAATACAATGAAATAAAGAGAAATCAAACCCATCAAAGAATAATTATTTTGTTATGGTTAACATTAAAATAACCATGTTCTCTATCATTCTCCATCAAAACATGATAGTTACAATTCTCTTCAATGTCTATATTTTCATTTTTTGCTAATGAAAATCCTATTATTGTGGTGGCATTGCAATATAATATTCATATTTTTTAAAATAATTTTTTGTTGTCCATTTTTACGATGTTTGATTCCAATAAAGGAAATCACAATTATCCACTTTGTAGTCTATATGCATTTTCAATTTTTTTAGGAAGAAATTTTCTTGAAATTATTGATCGTTTGGTGATATTATATCACTTATTAATGCATCCAAAAAATCAATCTCAAGTGCATGATGAATTCGAATTCCCAATTTTTTGAGTGGAGTTTTAGTTGTGTGGTTGCATTCCCACTTTTCGTTTTTAGATTTTGGTATGTGTCATACTTAAATGGGTAATTTGAAATTATTATACTTATTTTGTTATAGATATTATGGGTATGTTTTATCATATTGAGTATTTTTATTGGATATTTATCATGGGTAAATGTATTCCAAAAGTGTATGTTTGATACAAAGGTACTAGTTTGCATCCCTCAGCGATCGGTAATGCCCTTTGATCTGTATTGTTGGCTGGTTCGAGTGTCGAGTTTGAATAAATCATGGACTAGTTCATAAAAAAATTGTATTTGGGCCTAGTTTTCACCCATTATGTTCATCATCATATTAGCAAAGAGTCTGGATAGACATGAGTTAGGACTGCCCATAATTGAGGATTATGTTGTGATTGGGATGTTGACTCATTAAAACTCAAAATGGGACTTGAGTCACCATGGGATGATATTATTTGGTTTGATATATCCTGCTAATGAGATATACAGGTTGATAGTTATATGGAATCTAGGTGTGGGTGATGTGGTCTTGCTTAAAATTGTGATGTGAATTTTTTTTGATATATTGAAAATTTTAGAATTTGATATTGTCGGTTAAATTTTTTAGAATGATGTGTAGATGGATTTTCCTAGTGATTGTTTCCTGATGTATAAAAATCCCTCTCAATAAAAATCTTTTGAATCAATGAGAGTATAGATAAGACAGTTCTCCCACACCAGTTGATTAGAAACTAGTTGAAGATATGGTTATTTCATTCTATGAATTGATTGAGGGAGTAGGCACTAGTATTGCCCTTCTGGGGGATGTCATATACTATAACGGTTACTATAGTAACTGGATAACTAAGAGGGTCCTTACATGGACCAAAGGGTGTTTCTGATCCCCACAGGTTGGTTTCTAGAAATTAAAATACTAAAACATGCATGTAGGAATGAATTTTCAACAAAACATAATAGAAGAATGAAAATCAAGTCAATGCAAAGATTAAATAAACTCCAATGGTAGTTAGATATCATATTACAAAAAAGCCATAAAATCCCAGAGTACTACAACCAATGTACCAAATAGGTAAAATAGTCCATGTTCCCTGTGGAAAAAACTCAACATGACCCTGGTCGTAATAGCTGGAACCTCCAGAATGATATCCTTTCCCCTTGTTTGAATGAGGTACAATACAATCTATAAACACCTGAAAGAAACAGTAGGGTGTCAGACTTACCATATTAGGATTCCACCAATGTTTCTATAATTTATTCCAAAAATATATTATCAATGTAAAGGCTTTCAATTTTCAAAACAAATATAGTTGGAAAATTAATATAATATTTAAAGAAATTATTAAATATTGTATTAAAATTATGTAAAATACTTTTGAAGAATATGCATTAATTTTAAAGAGATGTAATATTTATAAAATGATGGATTATATAAAATTGTTACATAAAACAATTTATGTAAATATATAATATTAATGTAATTAAGTTTTACAATATATGCATATATTTATATCTCATATATAAATACACATGTGATTAGTATGGTCATCCTCCAAAATGTCTGATATTATTAATCATCTATGTGAATATGCACTCTCTATGTTATCTCAGTAAAATATATATTCCCACATCTCCCTTACCCTGCCAAAGAAGACTCATTACCCTCCCATCGGGGATTTCACCCATCGTAGTTTTGTTATAGAATGTTGTCATAACATAGATCATATCAAAATAACTCACCAATTATCTAAGTATTTCTTGTTCTCTTACATGCTGGTAAATATATTTTATAACTGTTTAAAATAAAATAAACAACATTCTTCCATTTCAAAAAATCCAATTAATTTCCATTCAAAAAAATGGGGTTTATTAAAAAACATGCCTCTTTCATAAGATAAACCTACTGGGTTTCAATCAAAAAAATTTCAATCCATTTTCACAAGATTGAAATCAACTAAAAACCAATTCCATCAATTTCAAAATTTATTTCCCCATTTAAATTACCCCATTTAAATAAAAAATATGTCAAATCCACAATATAAATTAAACAATTAAATAAACCAATTTTCATAAACAAAACCCAATTCAATTAAATTGGGGGTTTTCTGCATTTTCATGCCAAACCATTTCAATTCGTCCAATTCCCTAGAATAAGTTTTTTAACAATTTAATATAATTTAAATTAGTGAAATTGAATTTAAATAAAAATATTAATGATGTAAAATGATACAAGGATAATAAATTTGGATAATTTGGATGAAACCACCTACCTCATTCCCAAAACCCGACACTCACAATAGAAATCGTCAACGAGAACGAATGAATACAATATCTCAAAAAAAACAACCAATAAGAGAGATACAAAATCATGGGGGATTAGATCAATAAATTTATTGATGATCCATTGGAATCAAAAGATTTTCTAAAAATGGAAACATGGAGAATAATGAAGAAAACCTACCTGTATATAAACATCCAATGAAATGGTTACTAAACACCAATGGAATTGATCCAAAAGGTTTGGAAGGACCCATGAGTCACTGGGTAAGTCTTTCAGTCGAGGGAAGTTGATTTTGGTAAGAGTTACTGAAGAATTTCCATGAGAAAAACTTCATTTATAAGCTACTATCAGGGCCTTAAATGGGATGTAATATAGTTATAGGTTTTGAATGACTGAATTTTCATATCGGTGATACACATCAAAAATTGTAAGGCTAGATGAAAAATGGTGTATTACAAGATCTGTAATACCAATACGTGATATCTAATACATTAGTTTTGGAATAATTGTAATGAATAACATTTTTCATTAAAACGCAGAACATTGAGTAAAATACCATTATTTCACATCATTATGCCTTTTAGTGAAAACTCATGATATGTACCCATCACGACATGAAGTAGTTCCCAACGGTCATACATAACCATTACACAACATGTAATTCTATTACATTGTGTGTAATGATTAGGATATTTACATAAAATCATTGTTAAGTATTGAAAACCAACAAAAATTTGACATAATGATTAATGGTATGCCCCCAATTCAAGAAAACCCCATTAATAAATAATTAAAATGAAAACCACAAAAACATTTAAAGAATACATGCTAGGATGATAATGGAATATTACAACCTCCCTACTAGAATATTTTTCTGTCCTCAAAAATCCTATGATGATGTTTCCATGAATATGTAATGAGGGCACCGCCCTCTCATCAATTCCTAATTTCTTATGTCTTATGAATTTCAAAACCATGCTACCATTGCAAAATAACCAAAGGCATTTTCCTCCCACAAAGTACCTTGGTATAAAAATCATGACCTCTAACATATCATTCAGTCACAGATAAATTAGTCTAATTCTCAAGATCACTCTATCCCAAGATGTGAGAAGGATCAGAATGATATTTTTTCTGTTGCGATGTGTGGAAACTTTTATGTATTGACATCAGATGTGGTGGATGTGATATATGGTTATAAACATTCCACACATTCTAATCATCCAAAAAAGGTCCCTCAAAATGAGGAGCAAGCACCCCTTTCCTCTCGAGTTATTGATGACCAAACTATGGTGAAATAGTCATGAAAACCCGATCACCAAATAAAACATCCAAATAACTATGGTGTCAATCATAATAAGACTTATACTATCTCTTCTTTATCAACATTATATTATTAAACAATTTAATAATAGTCATCGTCATCTACACATTGCTCGGTATAATGACGTTACATTCACCAACCTCTACCCTACACAACATAGATTTACATTTATGTGAATTCAAGGCCTCACAAGGATCCATCATAATTTCAAACTTGTAGTTTTTTCATATAAGAGAACTCAACTAGTCTAATGTGATCATCCTAAGCCCCATCGATTTCAAGAACACAACCCCAAAGAAAATACTCATTAATATTTATTGCTTCCCATTTCTAGCGATCTGACTATGGTTTGAAATCATGCTCAAATTAAATAATGATCATAGCTCCTCTGGAAGGCCTCTCCAAAAACAAGATATAACCCAAGGATCTAAATTAGAGACTATAGTAGACATAACTCTATAAAAAATTACAATCTCATATACAAATTGATTCCCAAACTCCTCAACATTGTTATGTATCTTGAATGGGTATAATGTTACCATGCTTGGCCATCCTATCAATCAAAACCCATATCAAATTCTTCCACCATTGGGTATGTAGAAACACAACCAAAAAATCTATTGATATCTCATCACACGTCCAAGTAGGGACTGGAATTGGATGACGTAAACCCATAGTATTAAGGTTCTCATCTTTCACATATTGGAATGCATATAATTGAGAAAAAATATCATTAAGGTCTCTCCTCATCCCATTAAACCAGTACTTCCACCATACAATATAATACATTTTTTGGTTTTTATGTGGATATCCCACAAAGAAATATGAAAATACACAATCACAAAATTCCATTCCACTAAAGGAACAATAGAACAATTATAATATAATAGATCACATTATTTGGATAATGAACACTGGGCCACCATATTCCACCATAAATAGAGTATTGAATGATATAGAATTAAGCATCAAGATCTTTGTCCATAAGAATCAATTGATGAAGAATATATGTCAAATTAACGATGGATAAAGAAACATCATCCCCTTTCTCATTGACTCCAATATGAAATTGTTCTATGAGAGTCATCAAATTCCACTACTTTAAAGAGTCCATCATTTCTGGGATTGGATGTTTTATGCTCAACAAATATGCAATGACATTCACTTTCCCCAAGGTATAAGTGATTTCAAAGTTGAAATACTGTGGGTACTCCACTCGACATCATGGAGAAGATTCAAATAATTTTTATATAAGATATAACATAGGTTATTGTGGTTCAAATATATAGTAAACCTTCTTATATAAACGATATTCTACCATAATTTAATCACATGAATCAAAGTTGTGATTTAAACATCAAGGGAAGAATAATTATTTTCATGTGGTCTATGCTGACGATATAGATAAGAAAAAACATTATTACTTAGAATAAGAATTTAACCAAAAACCGATCTTGTTTTATCTCAAAACACCACCTAGAGTTTCATTTACTCTGGAAGAGTCAACACCGACACATTAGTCAAAATACTTTTCAGATCAAAAGAAGAAAACTGGCATGTATCCCCCCCAAAAAACATCACCCCCATTTCAATTAGAGGATTCATTATAGAAGAAGTCATTGAGAAGTCATTGAAAACACTACATTAGTATCTGGATAATCCTAATGAGCTTAAAATACTGAATACATTTCATGGATTCTCCCACATCATACTAGTTGTTACCCAATTAGGATCAACTAATATAACTTGTTTAGACACCACATATCCCATGAATTTCACTTCCAAAATAAAAAAATCACACATTGATAGCTCGACTTAAATATGATGATTTCTTAGCAGACTTAGAACTATACTCAGGTGTTGCACATGGTTCTGGATGGATTACGTGTAAAAAAGGATGTTATCGACAAATACTATAAATAAAGTA
This sequence comes from Viscum album, assembly GCA_963277665.1. NCBI lineage: Eukaryota > Viridiplantae > Streptophyta > Magnoliopsida > Santalales > Viscaceae > Viscum > Viscum album. The sequence continues at coordinate 1,658,439,513 of OY728145.1, forward strand.
TCAAGATACTCATGAAAAGTATTGTTCATAAAATCCATGAAAACTAATAGAGAATATATCAGATCAAAGGGAATAACCAATTTCTCATAATGGTTGCACCTGATCCAAAAGGTAGTTTTCTAAATGCCAGATATATTTATCCTTACATGATGGTAACTAGATCAATGGATGATCTTTGAAACCCACACACACCTTTAAACTGATCAAACTGATCTTCAATCTATGGAAATGGATATATATTCTATAATAACTCGATTGAAATTTCGATAGTCAACACATAGGTAAAGAGAATCAATTCCACACAATGAGACACATAGGGGAGTATAATGCCTTTCTCATGATGATCATCCAATTGGGAATTGATCTCTTTTTGTTCATCTGGATCTATTTAGTATGAGTGAATTGAAAATTTTTGAGTACTACATATTTATTTAATTGAGAAACCATCTTCCCTTAAAGCTGGGAGACCATATAAATCTGAAAGAAACATGATAAAAAACTTGATGACAACTGGAGGAAGATCATCACTCACCGAATACCAATCTTTATCAATAGAAAACCCTGCTATCACTTTCCCCATCCTAAGATAAGTAGGTCTAGCTCTTCTTAACATTGAGTCCCAATATCTTTAAAATACAAGTCACACACCACTAGATGTAGTAATGTAAACCCATCTAAGATAACAATCAATCCGAGTTTTACTAGCAACGATCCAATCCATCAAAAATATTATTTTATGGGATTCCATTTTTATAACCTAAAAATTCCATGAATGCTCGACATATGAAAGGGAGAATACATAAGTGGTACTATGAAGAACATAATATCTCTTCATACCATGTGGTATAGTAATATCCATTTCATAAGATAGATTCTCTATAGGAAGATTACACAGAGTAACAATATGGGTATAAATAAATTAATGAGACATAATAGTATCAAATAGAGCAGTAAATAATGACGATCCTATAGTAATAGTATCTCTCAAGGTCACTGGACCCATGTCAAATACCTCTAGAGACTCGTCCACTGCATGAAGAATCTCTCTTCCAGATTCCTGTGACTGGAACCCTTTTTAAGTGAAGCACATGATTGTTCTATAGTATTAGGTGTAGTAGATGATCATGTTCCACTATGTGGAGTATACAAGTGATGGAATAATCTCCGTATATTCCTTGAACATCTGTAGGAGCTGTAGTTATTGCCTTCCTCAGTGCAAACCCTCTTAGAATTTCCAAGATTTCCACACTAATAGAAATTCAAATACCATCCTCCTTTAACTATATAATGTATGGATTGACTATATCATCAACAACATCCATGAGAATCACCACACTTCCATTTTTCATTAAACGAACCATTGTTGCAACTATGGGAAAAAGGAACTCCCATTAACCCAGAATTTATAGCCAAGTGCATCTCATTCATCATCTCCCAATCGAGCACATCATTATAAGTGGTCAGTATCAACAATAAAACTGGAGAATTGTTATATTATCGATGCCCCAACTAAAATCATCAAGCCATAATTGTTTCGTTATATAAAATCATAGGTTAAAACTTCACGAGATTTGCAATGTTATTTAAATACTCAGTTATAGTGAATTTTTCATGCCTGTGTTTGAAAAACTTGATATCCTTGTCCAACACTAATACCTCGTGCTTCCCTGTCATCACCATCATGTCCCTCTATTATCTTCTTAGTTCCACCAACATAAAGGTGGTACACTTCACATTGATCATGTCTACAATCTTGAAGAACTAAAAAACATTCTACCATTCCCAACTATTCATCATCATGTGATGGATATGTGGATCCCATAAAAATTAGTGGATTTTGAAGAATGAACATTAAATAATGATTATGAAGAACATCCCCCCCCCCCTGAGGGTCCATAGCTGGAGACTGAACATGAAATGGAGGTGGTTCTTATCCCAGATCATGGATAGTTCACACGATCGCCATAACTATTTTTGGGTCCACTAGAGGATTCATTATCTTTGGTTCAAACATCATGTTATTATTATATCTAGTTCACACATCCTCTTGGAGGCATGATACAACACAGCATCAGAAGATAAATTTTCGAGAACACGTAAATAGAGAAATGATTGAAACATAAATCCAAATAGATAGTGAAAATTGATTTGGATTTCACTCAATACAAATCAAAAATATGGAAATGAATATTACTAGTCCATAAAATATCTTTCTATAAGTACCCCTTGGTACTTAAGAATCATTAAAGTGAGATACGGACATGGAATCAATTATAACTACATCCATGGTCTGGAAAATATTTCAAACATGCAAATTGAATTCAATACAAAAGCTGAACAACATATCTCAGATACCAATTTTTCTGAAAACATCTTGTGTACCCTGGTAAGATGATAACTAAGGAGCTCCTGACATGGATTGAAGGGTGTTCACGATCCCCATGGTCTAGAATCTATAACCTGACATAATACAACCTAAATGTGGTAAAAATTAGCCACAAAACATAGCAGAAGAAAGAGAATCAAGTCGATATGCATATAAAAGAATCTCCAGTTGGAGTAAGGTAACTTAATACAACAAGGAATAAAATCCCAATGTACTTCATCCAAAGTAACAAATCAGATTAAATAGAACATGTTCCAAAATGACACCACTAACCACTACCAAGATTCAATAGCTGGATCGTCTTACAAATGATCAATTCCCCTTTTCTCGAACCTAGAGAAAGAAAATACAATCACCCAACAGAAAATATAGTGTGTGAGAATAAGCCCTATAAGATTACACAAAATAATCCTAAACAGATGCCAAATATACAATAACCAATTAAAAGATTTCAATTTCATAATAAACTGGTTTGGAGACACAAAAACGTTTTTAAACAAAACATGATATACAGTCCCAAATTGATGGAAATTTATTTAAAGTAATAGTTTTACATCACAAGAGATGTAAAATTTATAAAACCATAGATTATATAAAACATTTATATAAAATAATTTATGTAAATATAGAAAAGAAATTTAACGAAGTATGGAAACATTGGTATACCATTATATCTCACATATAAATACACAAGTGATAAGCACAGTAATATTCAAAAAGGTACGATAGTATTAACTAGCTATAGGATTCCATACTCACTAAGTGATTTTAGAAAAATGAGTATACTCATTTACACCTAACACTAGAAACTGGTGACTCAACACTCTCCCATCAGGGATGTGACCCGCCGAAGGTATGTTTTAGAATGATGTAATAGCATAGAGTGTATCCAAATAACTCAGCAACTACCTAACACTTTCATTCTCTCTTATAATATGGGAAATTTATTTTGAGACATCATAAAAAAATTCATTATTCTATTTTATAAAGCCAATTTCCATCAATTCAAAACCAAATGGATTCTAATAAAAATCATGCCACATTCATAAGATAAATCCACTATGTTTCTATCAAATCATTTTAAAGCCATTTTCACATGTTTGAAATACATTAAAAATCAATTCCATTATTTTCACAATTTATTCCCACAATTAAATGAAACACATTAGCTGAATAAAATTACCTCAAATCCAAAATTTAAATTCAACAATTAAATCTTCCAATTTTCATAATCACACACTAATAAAATGGAATTGGGGGTTGTCCCCATTTGTGTGCCAAAACCATTTCAAATATACCAATTCACTAGAATAAGGTTTTTTCTATTTAATTGAAATTTTTTTGACAAGTTGAATATAAATAAAAAATTGAAATAAATCAACTGATATAAGGATAATCAATTTGGATAATTGAGATGAAACCACCTACCTATTTCTCGAACCTCAATATTTCCAAGAACGCTCATCAATGAGAAGGAATGCATAAAAATTATCAAAACTCAACCAAGAAGCATGATCAACATCATGTTTGAAAATCCATCAATTTTAGGATAATCCATTTATATTCCCAGAGAGGAGGAAAATAGAAACATGAAGAATAATGAAGAACTCTTAACTGGTTGTCGCCTACCAAAGTAATAATATATGAACTCCAATGAAATTGATCCAGAGGGGTCGGAAACTCCAAGACTCATTGGAAAAGGATTTGGGTAGAGGGAAGAGTTATTGGAGAGATGTTAACGATGAAATTCCATGTGAACTACTAATTCAATAGGCTATTTTCAAGGCATTTCACGACCAATAATACAGTTACACGTTGTGACAGATATAATTTCCTTAATGGTGTAACACAATGAAAATTGTTACACCCCTATAATTCTAGGGTATTACTTGACATGTAATACGAATACATGAAATAAAATACATCTATTTTTTAACAATAAAAATACTTAACATTTAGATTAAAACCCGACACTCAGATTTAGAAACCATTAATTAACATCATCATGACATGTAGTGACCACTCATTATATGTAAACATCATAGCCTAATGATGTTCATGACATGAATTCAAAACCATTTCATCACGTGTAATTCTATTACACTGTGTGTAATTCTCTTGCAGTCTGTAGAAAATCATTGTTAATGTTGAGAAACCAACAACACACTGACATCACCATTAATGGTATCCTCCCAATTCAATCTCAAACCTATCATAAACAATGAAAAGTAAAACCATGAAAAGATTAAAGGAATTCCATTTAGGATGGTAATAGGATGTTACATGGGAAGTTGAACTATGTCGTGGATGGGATAATGCATAGAAGTTTCTCAAGAACATCCTTGTTCATTTTGGGGTGGCACAAATCTGTAAAAGGAATAGCAATGGAATGAAATGATTGAGATTATGTTTTAGTCTATTGATATTAATGAGGCGTTCATATTTAATTTTTTTCCTTCATGATTTAAAGTTCTATTTAGAATTCGTGGGGCTTAGTAGCTAAATCTGGGAATCATAAAAAGATGGGTTATAAGGATTTTATGTTCGTCTTCTATGAGAACTAATTACTTGAGACTTTTAATTTCATCCATACCTAGTAATTTTTTTATCTTCACCTAGGGGATCACACCCTAATGGATTATTCCAAACATTTCACTGAGTTGGTTCGGCTCACACTAGAGGTTGTTTCCATTCATTAGCTAAAGCCCTATCATTTTGAAATGTGATTTCAGTGGGATATTCTATGTAATGTTTCCCTATTTATGTTAGCGATAAAATCCAAGGTCGTTGATCATGATTTAATGATTGAGAACAATCATAGTGGAATGTGAGGAATATTTGTTTCAGTGTTAGTATTGCCCCATGTCAGTGGATGATCATTTGAGAAGAAGGGGAAGTAGTACAAGGAGGAGAATAAGGGAGATGGTTGTTCAAGACAACCTTACATAATATCTTCATATGTAGATTCATAAGATAGATCATTTTTTACTGATCACCGTGGACAGGCATAACACCAACAATCTACATGTCTATCTCAACCTCCACCATGCCACCAGTGTGGAATTATGGGTTACTTTTCAATATTTTCCAACGGCACACATCTATATTATAGTGGACTAGGTTCTATGATCACAATGGAGTTATCTTTATATAATCTATACATGATTGAAGGTTTCCTATTTGGCAGTCACATAGGTATGAAAAAATCATCCACTATATATATTTTTCTCAAGTATGATACTTATTATAGTGGTTGTTCTCAGGATCTAACAGAGATAAGGGATTTTTATGATGTGGATCAAGAACTAGTTAAATTTGTTCCAGGACATGAAATTCAAGATATTTCTGTTGTTTCATCATCTATAGTTGTTTATTTTGTTGACTGTGGTGCCTAAGTTTCTTGAATTTTTTTGATCATGAGTATTTGTTGAAATTTTCCACTGATGTTTTGTCATCTGTGATTAAGCCTCAAACACTACTTGGTATGAAGTTGTATTAGGGTTTCAGTCATCTATATTACAGACTAACATATCAAGGTTTCACCTAGAATGTGATTCTTGGTTAACTAGAATGATCTATATTATTATATCCTTAGTTTGGATAAGAGGGTGATTTTCTATTACACGTCGACTATTATCAGTTGAGAGTGAGTGTTGAGGATCCTAATGGGGTGTCTCAAATTTTCATGGAAAATAGGAAACTCTGTCAGGACATGATGGACCTCCAATAATAGTAATAGGAAGTCTTGTTTTTCAAATCTTATCAATCCTATTGGAGGATGAGAGTTATAGAGGATCTGAGGGCAGATTACCACCTATGTTGAATGTGTTCTCAGAGGTATATCCAGACAACTTTTTAGGGTTCCATTTAGAGGGTGATATGTATGTACCAATTGATTTTTCCATGGTAACATAGAAGAAATATTTTCCCTCTTAATGAATGGCCCTCAATGAGATGAGGTTATTAAAGTTGTTATTAGAAGATTTGGTATCCGAATTATTCATTCATCCAAGCATATCTCCTTAGGTCTCCCAAGTATTACCTACAAAGATGCTCAATGTATCTCGATGGTTATTTATTTATTATAATAAGATGATTATGATAACGATCAAGAATAAATACCATATTCATTGTATTTATGATCTTCTCAATATGTTAATGGGTGAGAGGTGGTTCTCTAAAATAGATTTTGTGTTCTAGGTATCATCAATTCAGTGTTGGAGAAGTGAATGTTCCGAAAAGAGACATCTGAATTAGTACTATGATTTTGAGTGTTTGGTAATTCCATTATGGATGAAAAAATCTCCAATGGAATTTATGGAACATATGAACTATTTGTTTGAACAGTATCATTACACAATTATATTGGTATTTGTGGAGGAATACTTGGTTCACACCAGTATACAAGAGGAGGAAGAAAGACACTTGATGATTGTGAACAGAGCTCATTCAAATCAGAATATATATGATATTCTTTCCAAGTGAAACATCTGGATGAGTGAGGTCATGTTTTTGGGTTAGGTCATCTCAGAATGAGGGGTTTTAGAGGACCTTGAGATGATCAATGTAGTGATTTCAGGCGAGCACTTGGGGAATGATTTAGAGATCAACTGAATATCAGAACTAGAAGGGTATTATAGAAGGTTGGTTTGATATTTCTCTCATATTGATTAAACCATGATGGTATTTATCCATAAAGGGGTAATGTCTAAATGGAGCCCAGAATGTTAGACATCCTTTGCGGTGCTTAAGCAGAATTTGACCATGGTCCATGTTTTGATCCTAATAGAATCTACAAAATGGCATCTTGTCTACATTTATTACTTCAATATGGTTCTCGGTTTTTTATTTTTGTTGGATTCCCATTTAGTTAAAATGAATCTATCCTACGTCAACCATACAAAAATAATTAAAAAATCCATGATCTCGAATTAGACACATTGATACATGCTATTATTCTGTGGAATCATTATGTTTTATGGTTAATGATTTATGTAATTCTGATCATATGAGATTTAACTATATATTCTCAAATAATAATCAAAATTTTATGTGACTTTATTGGGTTGAGTAAGTTGATGGGTTCAATTTTGATATCATATACACCACCGAAGAAGATAATTTTTTCGAATAATCCTTTAGCAACAATGTGACAGTGCATGCATTGATGTAGTTTTAAGATTAGTGTATTTTGATTGGGATTTCTCCATTGATGCATCTGAAAGATAAGGGGCATAGTGATGGATATTTCTTGTCCAGTGTTTGGTTGAAATACACCATCATATAAGTGATTTGGCATGAGCAGCCAAATGATTAGTTATACCAAAATTCTATATAGTTTAATGATTATGTGAATATGAAATTTGAATGGTCATTGTATCATGGTGGATTTTTTGTTTAAAGGATTTATTAATGGTTCCTTTTTTTTTGTGGGAGCTGGTGATGTATGGTTTCCACTAGTCTCAGTGATATGTTCATCCGGGTACCACAAATATTATTTATAATGTCTTTCATCATTTTTGGTTCCCAGGTATGAAATGATAAATAGGGACCTTATATATAAGTTTTATACATTTTCATAGGTTAAATAACATAACCATATACCCTTTTTTACTTCATACCCTAACAATTATTACATGTAAGTGGGACATGGTCACCGTGGATTTCGTTGTTGGCTTTCCCCATACACCCTGGGGAAGGAATTCCAAATGTTTAGTGATATTTAAGATAAAAAATCATTCCATTTCATTCTGATCAGATAATTATCCAAATTGGATGATTTTGGATGGTTTTATGTTTCAGAAATATTGAGGCTTCACAGTTCTCTATCAACTATCGTTTCATACTATAACCTCTATTTTACCACTTGGATTTCGGAAGGACATCAGAAGGTGATGGGGTCACATGTCATGTTGATTACCACATTCCATCATCAAATAGATAATTAGACAGAGCAGGAAAATCAGTTCTTTGATGTCAATCATCAATCATGTGTGTTAGATTATCTACGTTCATGGAAAATACAATTGGGGTTGGTCAAGGATTTATATAACAATAGTTACCAATCATTAATATTAATTTCACCCTTTTCGGCTTCTTACGGTTGGGTGTTCAGGTCACCCTTGGGATGGGTGTAGGTGGGTGTATCCTCATTATTGGGATCAAACATAGTGTAAAAAACATTTAATAATGTTATATTGACTAGGAATTAATTTTTTATAACACATATTCTCAACAAATCATATGCCTACTAGAGGCTAAGATCCCATGAATTATCTATGGGTTATTGGTTGTTTCTTAATATGGCACCTTTCTTGGGTCAATGTCATATTGGTAAGAATGTAAATATAGCATCGAGGTATTTCAGACCTTATGAATAATTTTGAGAGAGCTGGAAAGCTATATTACCTGGTATCTTTTCCTTATTAGGTGATGTGATTTCATGATATTTTCCATTGCATTGAGATGAGAACATATAATATAGATATGTCCCATGTGTTGAATTAGGAATAGTTGGATTTGGAGAAATATTTGTCTATGTTTTAGGGATAAGTTCATATTATATATTCTCATTAGAACGTGCTTCACATTATGTTAATTTCATTTGTTTGAGTTCTACAACCAAACAGTCTTAACAAATATAGGCATCAAATCACTTTTGTGTAATACTAAAATATTAAAAAAAGAATAGATTCCCAAAGACCATATTAGTTTAGTTCCTTTGGATATATGGAAGCATGAGGGATGATGCATTAGTGAACTACATTATCTCCCACTAGGTTCATCATGATAATCAAACTTAATAGACACATCATACATAATACATATCATTGTTTCTTGGGGAACGAACCATAAATGGTGTGATCTCAGATCCTCATTAACAGGAAACAAGGTATATATATCTGCATAAACATGATCATAAGGGATTGAGAATGTAATCATAACATTATAAGATCATACCCAGCATATAAATGATCATAAACATATTTCATGGGATAATGCTTACCATTTCATAAGACATGTATCATGAGTGAAAAAAGAGAATAATATATGACAGAATAATATAGGAATAATACATAGAATTGTGGTATACACATAACTATATAATATCATTGCCTATAAGTCAATAAACCATTCTAGAACTTATTACAAAACTTTATGTGTACTAAAACAATTCGGAATGACACACCACTATCCAAAGTCATATCCCTTTCCTTGTAATGGATTGGGATTCCACATCATTTCATAGTGGATCAGGTTTCCCCATGTTCCATCTTCTTGTTGACTACACCAACTTGGTGGGAGACACGACTATCCCATTCGTAGTCCTTAATTTATAAGGGATTGTGTTTCCCCAATTTCCCATATTAAATCAATCCTATTAACTATATTTCCATCATTATATAATGAGATAAAAATAATTATGAAATTAATTTCACAGAAATATATGTCCCACTCATCTCATTATAAAATCATTAATATATGTGCCACATGATAATAAATCTTCCATTACATCATCAGTAATAAAACAGGATCTGTTTCATAAACACACTATCTTATCCCCTGATATGAAAAATTAGTCATAAATGTATAATCATATCAAAACCCCTAGTAGAAAACAGGTTTCATGATCATTTCATAAAACTATTACCCATAAAAATATGTTTGATTTATAAGTACAAAACCTGTAGAATAGGAACGAGTTTCCAAAACATAGAACCCATGAATGTAGAATAGTTTCCATAAATATCATGAAATAAAAACATAACCCATTCAGAGAATAAATATCAATGGAACGTCTAGATCATTTCCCAGAATGGAAAATGTATCATCAATATATGTCATATAAGATGTAAAATAATTTTTTATTATCATTCAAATACATTTCATGAGAGAAATATAATATTTAATTTTAAAAATATCTTTTAAAACAAAAACACTTTTAAAAAAATTCTTTGATAATAATTTTAAAACATTTAAGGAAGTCTTGGAACCATTTTGAAAACATTTTTTCCTTAAAAACATATAAAATAAAAAAGAAAACATATTGAAAATAGTTTTACATAAAAACATATAAAAGGTTATTGTTTTTTAAATAAATTTTCTTGAAAATAAATAAAGGAGTATTTAAAACATTTTGAAAAAATTTTATTCTAATATAACATTTAAAATTTTTATTGAAATCCTAAAAATATTTCCAATTCATTTTCATTGTAAAAAATTGAAAACATATAAAGAAAACATGAACATGTTTTGAAAAACAATTCATTAAGAATAAATTTGAAGACATGTAATGGTATATTAAATATTTTTTAGAATCCATTTTTTAAAAATAACATTTAAATATTATATAGAATTCCTGAAAACCTTTTTAGAAATCTTGGTTTTTGAAGAATGCATATTTATGACTGAAGAGAGGGGTAATTCTGGAATATCTTAATAACAATTATTCATCATCATATGTAAAAAAGTGTGAGAAATGGTAAAAATTAATGAATATATCATTATTTACCATAGTATAAGAAATTTAATGAAATATTTTGAGATATGGATAATAATACTTCATTAATTGAAGCATAATCACCAAAAATATCGATACATGATGAGATTCATTCAATAAAGTCCTACCACTTCCATACATTGAATTATACACCCACTATAAGAAAATATAATTAAAATAATCTTACAATATCATTAAATATATTGAGGTTTATGATATAACATTTTAAATGGAATTTTATACACCTTATAAATATATATAATTGTGTAACATGGAATTTGTCTCATTGAAAGGAAATTGATTCTAAATTACATTATTGGTTTTACAACCTTTGAATCATTAACCATTTGAAAGAAGTCAAGCATAATATATATCTAAATAATAATTATTTTATTTATATTAATAAAATATCACATCAATGGGATGTATATATTCCAGATATAATAAATAAGTTGTGAACATGGCAAGTGTCTCACAGAAAATATAAGTGAAACGATAACATCCATACAACATTTAAAAATATAGAATCATGACCCTCGTGAATGAATAGAATAGAATTTGGATTTTAATATAATTAAATGAAATAAATAAAATATATAACATTCCATATGTGAGTATATATGCCACACAGAATAAGTTAGTGGAGAATAATGATTTTATGTTAGGAAAATAAAAAGTGAGAAGAAATTCATTTACCTTACATCTTGACACTATTTGTACTCATAAAATCATAACATATAGTAAATATTTGTTTATTATTCAAATTTTAGGGAACCATATTATTATTTCAAATAATATATATATTATAAATATTACATATTATGACTTTATTATTATAAATTCCATGTTATGGTTTCGCTTCATGTAATAACCACTTTATATTAACATGTGTCTTAATTTTGTATATTTTTTGTACTTATACATATATCATGATTTCGGTAATTTAAAACATTATATACAAATAATTTAAATTAAATATTCATGTATTTATACTAATCTACATAATATACAAATATGAAATGAAATAAACTGTTCATGGAGACACTAGGCTATACGTACACTTGAATGTTGTTTCTGTTTTCATTTTCATATTGAAATAATGTTTGTAAATGAAGTATATATATATATATAAGATTAAAAGAATCATTATAATGACTTATATATATCAAATAATTTAACTAAAACCATCCTTAATTAATTTCTTCATGTGTGTGAACGAATCACACCATATTGAGGAGGTGATAGTCCATACATCCCAACATGAAATTATCATATCTATAAAAAAATATAAAGAATGATGGTATGTGTTAAATAAAAAATAAATAAGAATAATTTCATAATAAATATCATATATATAATATAAAAGTATATTTTCATTATAATTACAAACCATTATAGGTTTTACTTGAAAAAAACAACATCTTTTTGGGAGGCAGTAGATCGATTTACACAACAATGGTATGTTCATTACCCATTATATAGAGGGGTGTGTAAGTGAAGATTGAACAATTGAAATAATAAATATAAGTATATTTATGATACTATTGTTATTATATATTCATTTGATGTGAATAATTGAGCTAATGGAGAAACAGAATAATGTAAAGGAGTTTGAGGATGGATGCAACCTCTTTTTTGTCGTAACTCATTTTGATGTGCACAAGTTGGATTCCTTGGATAGATTTATAACAAATGGGAGGGTTGAAGGAGTTAGGGATGTATTTTTTAAGAGAATTTACTTTACCATGGTTGATGGAAAGCCGTTTGAGATGTGTGAAGGAGGGGGGAATGTGGTGGGCTTTTATAAGGGGGATATTTTTTATTTTTTATAAAATGTAAGAAGTACCACTATTTTAACATAAATAATCAAAAGAAAACCTAAAAAATAATGTAAATATTTTTTTGACATGTTTCCATATAATGTGTTATAAATAAGTGTGTAGTCCATTATGTCCCCTATGATTAAGTATTAGATAATAATTAAAATTAATTTTATCAGAAATGATGTAATTAATTTTAATTTCATTCAGAAATATTTTTTGTAAAAAATTAATTTGATCTTTTTAGACAATAAATATTATATTCATTAATATTTTTAATACTTCCATTCCCTAAAGAGGAGTTTCTAATTCTCCTCTCACAAACATAGCGGTAAAGTCGTGTTTTAATGTGTGAATGTCCAAATGTTATTTATGATTTGGTACATAAATTTAATTTAACAAAAGATTCAAATTCCATAAATCGGATTTATATATATATAAACGATCAATTTAGGATTGAAAACAAATATAATATATATAAACTAAGAAACTTACATGAAAAGTTATTTTTTAATTGAAATTCAGTATATTTGACTTTGCATCTAAAAATAAAATTTTATATAAAACCCAAAAATATTAATAATAATAAAATTTAGAGATTATTAATTCAAAAAATTATGTTTATTTTATAAAATTAAATAGCACTATTTTTAAAAAATTAAATTTATTTTAGTTCAAAGAAGGACATAAAAATTAATTCTTTCAGTAAATTAATATTATAAAACATATAATAAATTTAGAAAAAATTATATATTTCATTATCAATAAGTTATATATATATGAAACCATTATAAATAAAATTTAAAATGTAGTTATTGCAATGAATAATAATTTTCTAAATAGCTGTATAATAATTATATTTTATAAATATTTAATATAATAAAGCATGATTTTGAAAAATCATAGTGTTGCATGTCACTTAATCTAGGTGGGTGTAGCATGAATAAAAAAGACACCTTAGTGTAGCATACAAGGAATTATTGAATTAGGGAATCATTATAGGAAATTAATTCTCATTGTTTCTTGAAATTATAAATATCAAATTTCTTAAATGAATATTAATGGAAATCAATAAAAATATCTAGGGGTGTTACATATTCCTCACATTAAATAGAATTTTCCCTTTAAATTTATCTAGGTTATCGAAGGTTTAGCACTTGAAAGTAACTTTTAATGGATCCCACATCCTAAAAATTAATTCTATAACTTTCATTAAAAATGGATATTTAAAAGAATATTAGTTACTCAATGTATGTCTTGACTATGTTTCCACATAGAATTACATATCGTAAAAGTGAAAAAATAGACTTTGAAGAGAAATCTAAATATTAGGTTCTAGTAGGGAGGGAAAGTGACAAAGGTTAGGAGAAATTTAAAAATCACAAAAAAAATATCTATTTTGGTGTTTGGGGCCATTTTAGATATTGAAATAAAGTAACTAAGAATATATTTTTATATTCAAGATCATTTCCAAGGAGTTGACGAATTATCATGAGATGATATACTTAGATAAGTAAAATCGCACCCATTATTGTTCCTTGATCAATTTGCACATTATCTATTCGTCTAAAAATAATGTTAACTATATTTTTCTTGAAGAAATAACAGATCATGATATCAAAGATATGCCATCCCATTTTTCATCAGTTACCATCTTAAAAAAGTTATTAGATAATGTTATCAAATATTCAAAAACAATTAATGTGGTTAGATAGCACTATAATCTCATAAAAACATATGATGTTTAATATAAACATTCCATACATGGTTAACTTCTAATAATTATAAAATACGAAATATAAAAATTTTATAAAAAACTTAATAAAATCATATTATCATCGATCCCACATATTACAATGTAGCTCATGATCATAACATTCCAAAAATATGAATACCCAAATCAAATATTCTCTTGTAACACGGTAATAAACTAAATTAACATACATCATTTTACAAAATTTAGGATTCTTTATTCCAATGATTATTTGATATATTTTTTAATTACATGAATTTATAAACATAATCCATGATAACATAGAACACATTTTCAGAAAAATCATTTATCAGTTCTGAAGACATAAATTTTATCCAATTTACCATATCCAAATCAATCATCTCTTAATCTAAGTTAAAAACAATTTTCTAATAAATCTTGAACACATTAATGATAATATTACTTTGTTTCTAAATATCAAATTTCATTTAAATTAATTTTATACGTCATTGTTATCAATTGAAAAATTGTCGAAAAAACATAAAGAAAATAATCTATAAAAAATCATTATAATTTTCATGATTCATATAACATAATCAACGAGTTACAAAACATATACTCTTCAATAATACTACATTATTCTTAAACCATTACACCATCTTTATCATCCTATTCCACAATATCACATTCCTAGAATTAGATATATGAATTATTTTTTGAGGTTCCTTGTCCTCAATGTAACTATTATTATTGGGTTTAATCTAACCAATATTGGAAGAAATTTCATAGCTTCCACATGTCATTTGAAATATCCATATATTAAATGTATGTCCAATAATTATTGTCCTTCCTGATTCCATCCATGAGATTTCCACTTAGCAATCGATTTTCATCATTCCCATTTCTTCCACATCGGAAACATTCAATGTTATCCATGTTCTATCTAGATGTTAGTAATGAATAAGACCATAAAGTGTATGGTGATAAACACTTATCTTGGAAGAACTTCACATTACAATGAACAATTACCTAAAGGATGTATAAATGATGATACCTACTTTTTTAATCTATGAAACCTTCTGTTTATTCACTGTAATTAAAAAAAATATTTTTTAATCTATTAAGATGGTTTTTGAATATTTTGAGAATTCCCAAATCATATTCCTCTGGAGTGTCAAACCCGATACACATTAAGGCCTATTGTTGTGTACTGGGTTATGATCAAGTTATTCCGAACATACTGTGATGGAGTTGATACTCCAAGGTTCATCTGTTCAGGAACCACATCCACTTATATAATCTAGAATAGAATTTTTTTATAAGAAACCATTCCCTATATCCTTTTCGAAATTCCCAAATATTTTTTCTAAACCTTAACTCATCATTAGACTTATCCTTAGAGACACCCCATGACGTATCATTAGAAATACCAATAGGGATATCGCTAAAGTTTTTTCATCCTAGTTTCTAAAGGTTGACTAACAATTCTCTCTGAAAACAACTATTACAAGACAATCTTACTATATATAGAAATTAATTCACTTTTTCAGAATACTCATAATATTACACTACTTGACACCCAAAGACTGTATTATTTTAGTTCATTTGGAAACACAGATACCCAAATGATGAAATTTGAGTGAAATATATTATATCTTATTAGGTTATCCATTACTAGTCCCCCTTTTATACACATCATTATTAATAAATATTGTGGTATCTCTGGGAAGGAAACAGAAAAAGTGGAGTCTAAAGATTCTCTTTTAGTATAAATAAGGGAAATATATAATTTTAAAAATTTTCATAATGGTATTAGAATGTAATCATACAATTATAATATCATACCATATATATATAAATTATTATAAACATATATCACGACATACTGTTTAGTAGTGTATAACTCATTAATAATGATGAAAACAATAAGCAAACACATGAAATAATTACATACGAATAAGACGTGCAATTGTGGAAAACACATAAACATGTAATATCAGTCGATGTAAATAAATATACATTACTAGAAACTTTCATTTAACTTAATGGGGACTACCATTATAATGTGTGACACACCACCATCCCTAGTCATAGTCCATTCTTTATATAGGATCGAGTTTGACCATCATTTATCTTTATTGTGATTTCACCTACTTAGTGGGAAACACAAATATTCTAATTTGTAGTAATTTAAATATAAGGGATCCAGAATCCTCTTCATCCCATACTTGATCAAGTTAATTGAATTGATTCCTATCACCATCTCTTGAGAAATAAATCTGCATCTAATGCATTTAAAAGATATATTTGTCCCACTGATCTCATAATAAAATATTCTCACATGTGTCACAAGACAATAAAACATTCCTAGTATCATGACCCATTAAAATATATGGGTTTCATAAACATCCTATAATAACAATAGAAATTAATTGGATGTCATAAACATGTAATCATATCTTATCCTATTGAAGAAAATATGTTTCATTATTATTTCATCACAGCATAACCTAGTGAACAGAGTAGGTTTTATAAGGATAAACCCCATAGAAGAGAAAGTATTTCATTAAAAAATAACTATTGAAAGAGAAATAGGTTTTATAAACATCATTCAATCAGAAAATAAACAATTCTGTGACTGAAGATGAATGCAACCATAGGTCCATTTTAAAAAATGGCATGTGTAACATCAAAATATTTCATAATATTTGGAAATTAAATTTGAAATATTTTTTCAAAAAATTTCATGAGGAACTTATCCTTTATTATTTGAAAATTTAATTTAAAAATCAAACCACTTTTATACAATATTATTTGAAAATAAATTGAAAACATAAAATGAATTCATCAAATAATATTGAAAATGTTTCTTCCTCATGAACATATAAAATAGGTTTGGAAAAAATTTTAAACCCATTTTAAATTAAAATATATAAATGTATCATGATAAAAAAAATTATAACCATTTTACTTGATAATATATAAACAAAGAATGAAAAAATACCAAAAAACTTTTTCATTGAAAATAATATTGAATACATATAACTAATGCTTGAAATCATTTTGAAACCCATTTCATTGTACACACATTGAAAATTAAAAATGAAATAATGAAATCATTTTGAAACAATATCATAGAAAAGATAACTGAAAACCCTATTAATAAATAGATAAATCTCATTTAAAACCATTTCATATAAATTTACATTAAAATTTTATAAACATTTATTCACAGAATATTTGGAAAACACGGTTTAGAATGAACATATACTTCTATATAAAATGATAGTCAACGTTTGAATTTCATAATTTTTTTTAATAATCTTATTTACCAAGGAGTGGGAAAATGGTACAAAAACCTGACGATATAATGAATAACTCATGTTGAAAAACTTTCATCACTGTTTTTGAGATATGGATCATAAATTTTCATTAATGGAAACATAATCATAAACAATATCACTAATCAATTATTTTGTTTCAATAAACTACAACACTTGGTGATATTGAATTATATTATCCATGATTGAAAATGAAATTAAATGAAGTATAAAATATCCTAAAAATAATAAGATTCATGATATAATATTTATAATTGCAGCATATACAACTCGTATGTGGATATAAGTGCATAACATGACATGTCTCTCAAAAATGGAAAATTGAGAGAAAAGTACAGTAACTGTTTGATTTTTTTTGAAACATAAACCATATGAAATAATGATAGAGGAATAGATAATTAAAAACCCCTAAGGGATTTTATATTTAGCATAGAATACCTCTTTGGAAATTTTCCACATCATATATAAGAAATAATCTTGAACATGGCTTCTGTCACACAGAAAATAAAAGTGAAATCACAAATCCCATACTATTTGAGTGTCATTAGAATCATGAGCCCCTTCAAATAATAACATTAATTATATATTTAAATAGAAATAAATAAATTTAATTGATGATATAACAGGTCACAGGTGATAATATACTACACCCAAAATAAACGAGTTGTGTATATGGCATGTAAGTCTCCAAAATAAAAAATGATAAGAAATTCGCATACCTTATTTATTGAGTATATTCGAAATAAAAAACCATATTTTTAATAAATATTATATTTTTCTAAATACTCTAAATAATCATATTCTTATATCTAGTACCATATATGATTTGATTATGACTTTATATCTCCTTCTTTTTAACAATCTGAAGATAGGGATTCACTTTGGGTAATTTCGACGTTGTTTGTCGCATGTGTATTAGTCTGATAATCTTTCAGTCCTCATACATAAATAATGTTTCCCATAAATTAAACCATTATATAAATTTTAGATATATTCATAGTATATTTAGTTATAATAATCTATATAATATAGAAATATTAAATGAAATAATAGATTTAAAAATGATCTATTTGTACTTTCAATCAAATTTAAAATATAATTTAAATATATAAATAATTTAGATGATGAATTATTTTGCAATTAATATTCAGTATTTTTCAATATTTATCTAAAAATTATGTTTCTTAGAAAACTCCAAAAACATTCTTCCTAATATTATGTTGAAATTCAGAATTCGTGCATGATGTTTATTTTTTCAATTTAAATATCTAATAGTGTATAAAATTAAATTTATTATAGTCAAAGAAGGACATAAAAAAATTTCATTGTGAAAATAGTATTTTTAAACAAATAAATACTTTACAAATAATTATATATGTAATTGTAAGTATAATTTATTTATATGAATCAATTTTAACTACATTTTTAAATTAGTTATTACAATTAATATTAAAATTTATAACATCCTAGTTATAATTATATCTCTTGAATAATTATAATAATATATTGATGTTCCAAACACACATAATGTTGAATTAATTCAAACAAAGTTGGCAATGAGTATAGCGTATGATTTCCACTGTGTAGCGTATAAGGAATTTAAGAATTTATTGAGTTAGTATACTAAATTTTCCAAGTGTTGTGTGAAATTATATATATCAAAATTCTTAAATTTAATTTGGAGAAAATATGTAACAAAATCCTCTATTATTACATGTACAATAGAAAAATAAAATTATGATTATGTGACATGGGGCAAGAAGTATTCTTTTGAGGAGAAAAATCCATTTTTTTCTTTAACCAGTCATTGGGATGAAATTATGATGGTTGATGGTTTTCAGGTTGGGGGGAAATGTCTCATCCATCATTTCCTTTTGATGGATTTTTTTATTTTATGGTCGTTTTTAATCCCACGGTTTTCCCATGAATTTATTATAAAAATAGTGCATTCAAACATGACAAGATTAGGATAAAATTTTAGGGAAACTCATTTCTAGACTAGAATTATATATATACCAAATGTTGTGCATTGTACATGCCACATGGACTTATGTATGGTTGTGCAGCCTACCCCAGGAAATGGTGATGATGGTTTATTCTTGGATTGTTAGGACCACATGGTTTGGAAAACCACATTGAATAACCATGTGTCCTATCTAATTCATTAAAAAGGTCTGATTTATGCTTTACCTAATCAAATTTATAATCAATTCCAACAAATTTCATCCTAATTTTGTATTTTTATCCCTAATCACCTCACACTCCCTTTATTTCTCTTGTAGATCCTCTTGTGTTGGGTGGACTTGGTTTTGGATCATCAATAATATTTAATTAAACATCTATTTTCCTAACATCATCATTTATATAGGGTTTTTTTCATATTTCATGGATTATCATTTTTCATGTACATTGAATTCCCTAAAATTTTCCAAACCATGATTATTTGGGATGAATCATGTAGTTTACGGTTTGATCATTCCATTATTTGGATCCCCTTGAGGTGCAATTGGGATTTTCCACCACATTCTGCAAATTTCAATGATTGAGGTAGGTGGATCACTAATTTATAATAATTATATAATTTACATATTCTTTTATTTATCCTTGAATTTATTATATGCTTTTTGGGAATGGTGAGAAATGCATTTTCAAAGGTTGTTTAGGTGTTTATGTATTGATTGAGATTTTTCAAAATGAAATTAGTTATATTTCTTGTGTAATCTGAATTTTTAGATCTTAAAGATGTCTTATTAAATTGATTAATTTATCAGAATCAATTTTCCATTTTGAATTATAGTTCTAATGGGTTTGGAAGAAGTTTTTCTTTTGATTAATGGTTGTTTCATTTTATTTTCATAATTCGTGATGTGTTATTGTGAATGTGGTGATCTATGTGGGTGATAAATTTAATTGAGAATAAAGGGAATCCTAGTTATCGAGGTGGGTGCATTATTACTAGAATGCTAGGTGGATTATTGGGTCCAAGGCCCTATTCATCCATGAAATATATATTATACAACACTAACTAAACAATGATGATGATTGGAGTCCACTAAAACATTGGGTAGATTCCTCTATAGTTTTTTTTGCAGGAGGAATCAATGGGTCGTGATTTTTTGTACCACTGTCATCAATATACGAGGCTCCTAGGATCCTATTATTAAATTTATATATATATATATATTTCTCATGAAGTGTTTCTCTCCTGAGATGGGGACCTCACCGTCAGTATATTTTGGATCTTGAATTCATTCTAATTTCAATAAAACATTGTTTCCAAAATGTTTGACATCATAATGTTTTATAATAAATCATTTCAATAAATTTTCACAGAAAACACTCCTTTTCATTTTTCATTTAATTTTATGTAATATAATAATGTTTTTGTGTCTCATCCTACTAATATTTGGTACACACCCTTCATATACCCTTGTGTATATATAGACTATGTGTCATTTTAATCATGTAAAGTAAAGATATTTCATGGTGGTGATAGTGGTTCTGGTCTACAATGTTCTTCACTTGTAGGAGTTGGTGGGGTTGGATTGAGGGGTTGTCCCTACTGTTTCATGAAGGTTTACATGTGTGACTTTTTCCACCACCATGATTCGGTATTTTGGTTATTTGTTAATGTTGTAAAAGTGTAAATTGAAATGTTTTTATATCATTTTCTAGGTATTTTGATCTGGATATGATGTTTCACTTTGAGTATTGTTCTCAGTTATTTATAATGGGTGAAATAATTCTGAAAGGTGCATTGTAGAAACTGAAGCATTAGTTTCCAGCCCATGGGGATCAAGAGTATCCTTTGGGTCTTGCCAAAGGATGATTCATGTGTCAGGTTGGTTAAAATCTTAGTCTGGTTTAGTACATCCAAACTACATAAAATCTTGGGAGGTTCACATTACATTTAGGGTACCCACATAGTTTGGATGTGAGACCAAGAAAACCATGCACCAACCATACTTTTTCTTATTTATGTGATGAAAAAAATTTCAGGGTAATTTCACACATTTAGCACTATCCATGAACCAATAGTGGGATATCTACATACCCTCTCTGACAAGCCATAAAATTTCCAGTAAGTAACTACATTGTTTTCCAATACCATGATGAAAACATATACCCCATTAATGTTTCTATAAACCACTAAAATCATCTATATGTTATACATTATTTCAATAATGAAATTAGTTACACAAAAATACTTTTAGAAGGTTGAAATATGAAATAATATCACTGAAAAGTCCATGAAATTTTGATATAATCCAATTAGTGAACTTCAACCTCAATAAGATTCCCTTTAGTTCAAGCTCAAAAAATAGGTCTTTGATCCCATACAACAAATTCTCTTTCCCTTGTTTTCGATTAGAAGTGAAATTTCATCCATTTAACCAGAGAAAATTATACTCCCTTCCCCCAATTCACTCTCTCATTGTTGTCTACATTTCACACTATTCATACTAAAAGCAAAGCATATAGTTCCAATTCACCCCCCTTGTTATCAATTACATACATAGAATCAAGATCATTTTTCTAATGTTGACACACATGGAATTAGGTATGCATACATATATTTATTAGTGGATGTTAAAATGGTAGGTAAATGTTTTGATATTCACAATTACTTCAAACAATCCAACAAGCTACCACATCTGCTTCCCATTCCTCTGTTATTGTCATTGCCCTAACCAAAGTGATACCCATAAGAGAACCTGACCTCCCATAGTAAACTATAATGGTTTCATCATCTAATTTGAATATAATAAATATCTACACAATTAGGTAAAATGTGATTCTAAATTAATTTTATTTCATTAGATATTTCCTACAACAAAGTCATCCAAAAAAAGCTACATCACCTACCACATCCCAACACAGTGTTGACTGACTAGGATGATGACAATGCACCACAAATGGTTTCATCTAAACTAAAAAATGGTAAATATAATTGTATGAATATTTTTTGATGGCCAAATAGTAATCCAAAAACCACTAAATTATAGGATTCATGTCGAAAGTATAATCTATAGAATCATGAGTAACATCTCTAATTTACCAATATTATATAGATGGCACATTGTATTCAAATACAACTAAGGGTCCATATAATTATTAAATCCAATATATAAATGGCATCAGGTTACTATACAGCTCAAATACTATTTTCATAGGCACTTCATCAGGAAACACTATCTCTCAGATATAAATATTTCTATGGTCATCTATGGTAAAATTATATTATATTAGTACACTATTGGATAACTTCATTAGTCGATTTACTACAAAACACATTGCATCTCGACAACTCAAAGATTTGAGGGACCCTTTATCAGTATACATCATTAGTTAATACCATATATTAATGGGAATGTAATTGACTAATTCGAACCAACAAGACATTAATCCTTTTCCTTAATCCTATGATAAGAAACACAGTCAGAGAGAAAGCTGGTGATTTCCAACTTCAGACATTTCCAATAGAACCAACATCTATTATTACAATAAATATGCCCCAATCATGGGGTCACTACTCACTATAAATAATTAGTGTGACACATCATCACTACACTCATGAAAAAATATCCAAAATCAGACATGTACATTGATGGGATTTTCACTACAAAAATCCCATTATTGAACTATGTAATTCCTCGATAACCATTGTCCCATTACTAATAACAATAAATCCAACATATATCTAGTGGTATTCTATTCGAACAATGTATATGTTATAATAAAGGGGTCATATTTTCATAGCAGGATCCCTATATTCTCCATGAATTCAATAAAAAATAATATCATTAGTACATATTCCACACTTAATCATTTTATTTTGTACTCCTATGTAATTCTATTAATATAATTTAAAATAAAATAAAAATATCCATTTTCGTACCTCGTGGAATAGTCCCATTTATATAAGAACATGACCAAAACCAATACTACATATTCTATACCATTTGAGTAAATATATCTAAAAATAACTCTTTTTTAATGTGGAAAAAATCATCTTCGGGAAAAGACATTAGGGGAATTTATTTTGGTAATGTACCACATCATCCGACTCCATTCCTTGTATATAGATGTTTTATTTGAGAGGTTACAATTGATGAGTACCATAACTATCAATAGAACTGCACATCATTTAAACATCAAAACAAAATCATCAGATGTATCCCAATAGACATAAACACCAATCCCTTGATTAGGAAACATCAATGTTGGATTTTAATTTAATAATAGTGTTTAGATCTAGTAAGGACACATCACAATGATTTTTCATCTATATTTTCTCCCTCTTTATGGAAAGCCTGATCATAGATGCTCAAAAATTTTATAAATAACAACTGATCCATTTTTTTCCACATAAAAACCATATAATTACATGATACTCAATGGGTACAATGATAATGACCAAAAAATTACAGCATATAACTAATTTAGACCAACTATGTTTCCCATATTAGAAATTTTATTCCGAAGGTAGAACACATCATGGATCCAAAAGGCAGACATCAGATACATGGAATTAAATAGTTTCACACGATGTTTATTGAACATGGTATCAATGAACATAGAATTTAAATCTATTGTTAGATAGTATATCGGGATATATTCCTTGAAAAAATATTGAATGAGTGAAGATATAGATTTTAGATACAATTCATGAAATCGATAAAAGAAATACGAGTACTCCTCAACTGAAAGGCCTAACAATATAATAATATAATATATTACTTATCCTAAAAACAATCCTTGGAATATCAAATTCTATAACCTGAATCATGTGGATATTTGATCTCATGTAAATCAGGGATAACCACCAGCATCCACTCAACTAGTCAAAGAAATCACCAATATTTTTCAAGGGTTACCTATTATTCAACATGACCTGGTTGTTCCTTTTGTAGTGTATTCCAAACTATTGGCTTTTATTAACCCATTATAGAGAATAAAACCATTACACTCTATCACGATGTTTTTAGTTTAGAAAATCCCATGTCCTATAATTATTCAATATAGATCTAGATTTCCTTCAAATGAAATATTTTTATATGATATAGAGGGGTAGATGCCAGTTTCCCTCGAAGAATGATTATATTTTAAAATTCAAATATCAATATGGGGGGATGTACTGATTTTTCATGTAATGACTTCCTAGTAATGTCCACTGGTAGTGGAAATATATACGAAAATAATTAAAAATCATGAAAATTAAAAATTCCATCTATTTATATTGTAATAACTCTAAGCTGAATCAGATCTAATGTTGTTTTTTTATGTCACATTTCATTAATTTATCAAAACAATATTCTATAACTTATTAAAAATATTTGACTAAAAATATCATGATGAAGTATAGGTGCACCCAGTAACTACTCAAACATTCAATGAAAAAATAACATCAATGATAGTGATCAAAATGATAATGATAACACCTAAATTCGAGAAATCAAAAACTAACATAGGAAGCATTGTATATATCATGAGACACAATTCCTTATTCATGTATGATGTATCATGATAAATAAATATGGAGAAAAATATCTTTTTGGATTAACAGAATAATGATATGAATTTATTTTGAAAAAATGGGAATATTTTGTATCATAACAATATGCATAATGTGTTTAGGTTAATAGAATAACGCCTACAACTATATAAGGTTACTCTAAAAAATCTATCAAAAGATTAATTATTTGTAGTTTACATACTCTTTTAAGTTACATGTCTATTATAGAGCCTAATCTCATTTAATATTACTATTATTCATTTAATGAAAACCTCTATAGGTTATCTTTATTTCAAAACCAACTGAATATTTTAACAATATTGGCAAAGAACATGCGATAATACCCTTTTAATACAAAATTATAACATTAGAGAAAAACATCCTTATGAAATAGGACAAAAAGACAATCTTGGCTACATTGGTAACCTACTATCATCTGGGTACATGTCTCTAACATCCTCTTCTACTACTATAATAGGAACCCATAATTGTTGTAGTGAAGATACTCACATGTCCACATAGAGTTTGTAGAAGACCAACTACAATCTCATCCTCATGTCCTTTACAATTTTTTTGTGACTTGTAAAGAAAAATATAGAATATTTTTTAGTACAAATTCATAACCCCTTGACTTGGAAATAATGAATGAAAAATCATGAAAATATTTTTTAATTTATTTCTCATTCCAATACATAAGTGTGATACTTGATGAAACTTGATGAAATGATAAGAATATGATAATACTAACATCATCCCCAATTGACTCTACAAAAACATTTGAGCTTGGTCTAGCCCTAGTATATCCAAGATAAATTCTATGATGATGAGATCCTTGATGGTATCCCATTTTATTCCCCAACATTTCCAAGTTTTGTTCATGAAACCAAACAATCTCTTAATATTCCCCTTGGTGATGTGGATTCAATAATTAGAATCAGGGGGTCATTGAATACCCTTGTATGTGGTGTGATTAGTTAGCTGGAAAGATTTATCATAATCAACTAGCATCACATGAGATTACATTACCCGAACTATCACAATTGAAATTTCTATAGAATCGATAATTTTTTAATCATACAATACTAGAGAGGTTATTGGAGCATTATTAGACCCACCCTATTTAATGACATGTGGAACGACAAGAGATACCCCTGATACAATGGAATCATGACACATATCCTTCATTGGTTCAATTATCAGAAATTTTGATGAAATTATCATTAATAAAAAATGAACACATAGATATTTCTAAACCAGTTCACTTTAGGTGACAATTCAAGAATTTTATAGGTGGTAAAGATTGATTCAATGGGAATGCCTATACTTGGAGGATGTACATTCTTATAAGGTATCACTCACGTAAGAAATATAAAATTTCAATCAAAAGATTACATCAAAAAAATGTTTCTAAATGAATATAAATATTAAAAACGAATCATGGTGAATTAAATTAAAAAAATGCTATTATATATGTATCATATAGGAATAAATCATTGATCAGAAATGAAATATGATTATTTATATTACTATATATGAAAATAAATAAAATTAATTACATGTGAACATATTTTCGTTGTCATGGATCCCGAAGGCACCAAAATACTATAAACTATAACAAAACTAATAGTTCTCTATATCACCAAGAAATTGTAACATAAATTTTTTAAAATCAATAAGTTTAGTGTAAACATGATGCACTATTGCATAACTGATGAGAAGATAATTATCTGAGTTTACTACCCAGTTTCCACATAGTCAATATCCTCTATATAATTTAGAAAATATATTAATTAAGAAATAGACATGAAAATAATTCTATGATACAATTTGGTAATTCCTCAACCTTAATCACCCATGATGGTATGGAGTGCCACACAAACTTTTGTGTCATCCTATATGGTAGAGGCCATCATCTAGAGGAGATGGTCCTAATCGTGTCATGGTAAGAAAATATGTTCATTATCAATGTAAATAGACAAAAATAACCATAAAGTATATATATACAAAAAAAATTGAATCTGAAATACTATAATAAGTTCTCAATGCTACAATGGATGATATTCAAGTTATACAAATATATTAAAAAATTATCATTGTGTGGTAAGTCGACCGATGTATGATAAACAAATCTAATAAATCTAACACACACAATAATCCAATTTCAATCCCAACAATGCCTCCTTCCTTTAAACCACACCTAATAAAGTAAATCACTTATTTCTATTTAAATAATTTGGTTCTATGAAGATGAAATCTACATTTATATAGGCCTAATTATGAACGTTTTTATTATAATCCTAGTATGACACCACTAATGTTTCCATAATCATAGTGCATAATTATATAAAAAAAATTTCAATAAATTTAATAAAATAACTAAACAATCTATCATCCTTCATTTCATCTTTTGAAAACATGTATTACACGATCTCTTGATCTAACTAATTCAATGTCATGATAAATAAAAGGTCTGAACTATCTATTACCTGACCTCGATCATGCTTTGTTTTCCACATGTTGTCTCAAAAAACTCTTAAATATATTCTATATCTATATCCAAACATTATAGAATAATAACACACTCATATTATGGGAAAGATTCGCGAAAGCCTCCCCCAATGAGTACCCCTCCTAGGACAGAAATGAGAGAAGGATGATGGTGACTTCTCATGTCTCACATCCAACATTCCATTGGTTCATGAATAGCATAAGGTTTATATGACTCATATAAATGGTATGAACTATACTCAAAGAGAATAATAAAAATGAGATAGGTAAAAGAGTTAAACCAACCAATACATGATCTTAGAGGTAAAAGAAATACCATGTATATGAATTTAATTCTATAATGTACTAAGACAACTGAAAGGGTAATACAAGTACCAACAAATCCAAGATCGTAGGGACCATGAATCCTAAATAGCTATATCCAAATAAAGATCGATTAGAACCCAAACTGATGTTCATACTTCTACTAATTACATATATATATATATATGTTTGTGTTTAGGTTGATCATAATGATATACTAAGAATTATAATATCCAAAGCCTGCCATGTGAATGAAAAAGAAATCCTACAAAAGAAGAATGTGAAATTGAGAAAATAACTCATCCTTTAGGGAGTCATATAGAGTTACCAAACTCAAATTGGATATTTCTTATGATTTTTCACATAAAATATATCAGTTATTATTGTAATAAAAAATCAATTGTATCCCGCTATTTCTTCCCAATTGTATTACCACTTTTCCCCATCATCACCTGTATTGAGTAATATATCTTAAAAAGTACTCCAATTTAAAGGAACTAATGTTAAACATAAAAACATGAACCTGGTTAATCACATTGTCACATCATCTCATATCACATATCTTAATAGTAACTGATTTGTTTCTCAGAGCCACCACAGCTTGTATGAAAAGTATCATATATTGGGTATTTCACCTCAATTCATTAAATACCATACATAGATTAAGTTACATCAATCCAAAACAACCTATACCCTTGTTACCCATAATGTTCATTTTGATACTATTTACAGAGATACAAGTATTTTAAATAACCAATACTCATTATATCATTCTACACACACAGAGATACACACACACACACACACACACACATATATATAACTATCCTCTTATAATACCATCACATGAATCTAACATGAGAAGAGAGAGGGCCTATATGGGTGGACATCCATCCCTCCTCCTATTAGGATATTTGGTAAAACACCCTCCAATAGTAAATTTTGTGTAAGTCACCATAAAAATATGGGTGAAGGTAAAACATTAAATACAAGAATATACATGATATAATATTTATCTCAACCTTAATATTGCTCAATATAGTAATAGTCTCAACTAAAATTGAAATCAACTAGATTAGAGATAATATTTCTATGAAATGGATATCATATAATGGTAAACAAATTTAATGAGAATAATTAATTAGTTCTCACCTTTTTTTAAGTTCATATTTATTTTATTCATTATATATTAAAATACATTCGGTATTATTCCTGATAAATTTCATTATAAGATAAATAAATTTTCATTCCCCTATGCATATTACAAACCAAGTCTATGGTTTCTCAAGATCATCATATATTCATTCTCGAAACCCAAAACCATTTTTATTGGGTATTTATTAATCAGTATTAATATTCACATAATCAATTTTTTCATCAATGTAATATAATCCAAAACATGATAGATATATAACCAGGAATATTCAGTATCATAAAGCATTGTGAAAAGTAATATAGATAAATAAGAATCCCAACAACCAACAATTAAATAGATTCATATCATGAATGAATCTATATTTATAACAACGATAGATAAATTTATCTTCATAATATATCAATAATCTTAGTTCCACCCCATCACTATCATCTGTTACCCCATGTATTTTGTTATCACATGCATCAACTGATACCATACACTTTGGCCACCATGCCCATATATGATCCAACATCAATGGATTATCCATCACAGGCTCAAATCACATTATAAGGATCATGTCCAATGAAATAAAAAATGTAGAAAAAAATCAATAATAGTAAAATGGGTATACTAGGAACTAAAATAATTGTTTTATAGTTCCCTAAAAGATGAGATCACATGGCCCCAATCACAAGGAATCCAACATTTGCAATGAAATTGTAACTATTTTCCACATACATCAACCATTTTAAGAAATACAATTTTTTCAATATTGAATTATAATATTCATTATTCATAGTTTCCAATTATTGGTATCCAAATTAAATAGAAATAATATGATATCAAAATTTTAAACACGATATCTATCATAAAACAAGTATCATCAAAATGGGCGATGAAAATTTTAATTTAACATTCATTTTAATAATTATTCTCAATAATTATTAACATGATTTACATTCATTAAAATTTCATAAATATTATCATACAATACAGATAATAGAAAAAGAAAATAATCATAGTTTATATATTACCCTAATCAATAAATAAAGCGTTAAACACTTTTCATTTTTTAATACTTCGTCACACGATGACTATCCAAATGATTTCTTAATATTTTTTGTATTTTTTATTTTAATTAAAAAAAATTCCGAAGTTATAATCAATGATAACTTTATGATTTCGCATTAATAAAAAGACAAGTAATGAATCCACTATCTCAAACAACTGTTGTTATTGAAATATA
The DNA here is from genome assembly GCA_963277665.1 of Viscum album. Taxonomy (NCBI): domain Eukaryota; kingdom Viridiplantae; phylum Streptophyta; class Magnoliopsida; order Santalales; family Viscaceae; genus Viscum; species Viscum album. The sequence continues at coordinate 1,658,469,985 of OY728145.1, forward strand.
ATTCCATCATATATATCTAAACACCTCCATTATGAAGAATCTGTTATATAGGTTTAATACATCAACATGTGATGAATATCCAAATTATTTCTTAATATGATTTTATATGTGTTTACACTATTATCCAAATTGATAATAAAAAATATCCTTTTGATTTTCCAAAAATAAAATGAGAATTAATGAATACCTTACCTCAAATATTTTATATTCATAAAATGGAATACCAAAAAATATCTTTGGTTGCATAAATTTTTTCGAAACCTTGATCAACCAAAGTCACCATTCCAAAAGCACATAGGAAAATAAATTCAAATACTATATTAGAAATATTGAGAGAAAATTAAAAATCACAGTAATAACAGTTAATGGACAATGAAAATAAAAATAGATAAATTTATATAAAATAGATGTTTAACTCAAATCCAAAATCAAGGGAACGATCTTCGAATAATGGAGATTATTCCATATAAAAAGGTGATTCAATGACTTTGAAGGAAACTATTGGGATCCTTGGGGTAGAGTTGATCATGTTTAAATAAGGTTGGATTGGGGGATTGGGGGTATTTATATGGAGATAATATATTAAAAGAGGCTGTAATGGATCCCCATAAACCAGAACGCTACCATCTGAAAAATAGGATGTCTACCATGTAGTTAATGGAGACTTCAGCGAAAAACCCATTGTCAAATCTGCATCAAAAGATCATGTCTATATCCTACAAAAGTGAATTCTGGGGATATGGTGGATCCCTAAACACCACACTACAACAACCCCTTAAAAGGTATTAGTCAGCAAGTGTTGATATAACATCAGAAAAGTTTCCATAACACAACCTTGTGACTGTTGGAATGGACATATAGTTAAACCTAACACTATGTTGTATCTAGTAATTAAAATAAAATGGTCCCAACCCCCCCCCCATATCTCGAACTTCACCGTCGATATTAACCATTCAATAACTCAATGAACTATAGATAAAGAAATTCCTCGATTCCCCAACCATGACATTTTTAATAGTAGCACCACAGCGTCCCCTTAAACATATTGAAATATCTCATGGTTACTTAAAACACAATGATAATAATAATTTTATTTGATATTTGACCTAAATATATCATATAAGATACCTATCAACCCATTCTGATAAACAAGTTTTTGAAACCATCCAAGAGAGAATGATAATAGGGTCATCTGAATAGCCTCATTGTAATACTACTATCTCATATGCCTATATCATAGTAAATCAACTACCTCAATAATGTAAGAATCACATAAACAAGAAAACAACTTAAATATAACAATTATACCTAATATATATCACATATGGCAGTTACACAAAAATATAATAAAAAGTTAACCATTTCACAAATAGAACCTAACCTCAAAAAGTGTTACAATATGAGAAGATATAAGAAAAAAATATCTTAGAGAAGTAGTTTTCTATCAATGAATCACATTCCTTTTTACATTACTCAATTCCACTATTCCCCCAAATCACAAAACCCAAATGAATTTATAACAAACACAAAACCATATCCTAGTAGTCATGGATATACAAAGGCCTCTCCATGAATCCTGAATCATCATCATTATAATTATTTACAAATTGATGGTGTGAGTTTAAAATGAATATAACTAATAAGATATAAAAAATGAATGAAATCATGTATCAGTTTTATTTTTTGGAGTTGTTATAAATGATATGAAATGACTCTATCACAATGAATAAACTATAAAGATCCAAAAAAACAGGGGAGAAAGTGTACTCAGATGTTTAAACATCATATTAGAAGATAAGGAGTCACTTTATATAATAGGTGTTCTCATCATTGATTTAAATAGGCCACATCCTATAACCAGTGTATGATTTCTTTCTATACATAGTTGTATTCATCCGTTCATGAATAACCTGAAAAATCACCATCATATTCAGTCATAGTTTCATCCCTAGAATTGGTTACTCTATGATCCATGTATATTATAATAGATAATATAATTATAGGATTTATCTAAAAATTGATCCATACCCATGTTTGAGTGAAATATTATATTTTAATAAAAAATAAAAAAATAGGGTGTGTCATCTAAGAACCTCAGAAACCTAGAAAAGATTAATGAAACATATCTCCCCGAGTCCAGATATTATGGTTTTTTTGACCATTATTCTTTGGATAAAATATAGTGATAATTAATATATGAGATCCAAATTAATTTTTAAGTCCCCCCAAAACCCATGTGGAAAATGAGTACGTCGATCAATTGTTATTGTCCCCAAGACTCAATGATGTCTCACACCTCCTCAAGATACTTTCTTTATTGATGATACACTGAGAAATATTCCCTAATAACTTCAAAGTATGATGAATTTTTCAAATGACACATTATCACTGACATATCATTGATGTGTATAAGAGATCACGGTGAACTAGTAATGTTTTCCATCAAGATTTCCTCCCACTTCCACTAGGGACCATATAGCGCCTATAAAGAACCACCGGGAATATATTTCTCAACCATCAACTTCTGAAAAACCAATCACTATGAAATGAATTAAGAAACATCATTATTCATCCCATGATACCAAAAAATATAACTCAAATATTATTAGATCTGTTTCAAACTAGTATGAAAATCTATTGGTGATATATGGAATAACATGTGGTTAATATCCTTCATTTTTTAAGGGTTTAAAACCCTCCAGCAAAACATAATCATGTTTCATCCATCATCATACCAACCATAAGTGGCGTCGTAAAAAATAACATAACCTATGAAGACCACCTCCATAAAATCCCCGAACTAGGATACACAAACCTATGGAACCAAATATGACTTCATTATATTCTAGAAAATAAGAAATTCACAACCACCATATCACATATTTAGTAACATCAATCAATTATCTACATTAAAAACACTATGAATATAATGATTCTCTCAGGGAATCACTATGGGAAATCCTATGCAGAAAATCAAATACAATATTTCTTTTCCCTAATATATATGAGATATTTGAGTAGTAATATTCATATAATTCAATCTTCCTCTTCTGTAACATGTTCATGCCATGTTGGTTGAAGATATACTACATGCTCATATGATCAATAAAAACTGATAAAATTTTCTTATGGGGTAATGTTTCTAATAATTCTAAAAATATAATACTACCACCACCACAATATCTTTTGTTCGATAGTTATTCTCATGGTACAAAACTTCTTATTCTACAAAAAAACAAATGATATAGGTTATATTTGAAAAAACACCAACCCAAGAGGTAAAGAATTAGATAAAACATAAAACTAAACACCTTGTACTTGGAAACAATGTAATATAGTTATGACTAATTTATCTATTAGATACACAAATGTAACATAAATGTAAGTATTGGAGATAATTCATGATAATTATATATTATGGACCTAAGAGGAGTCAAAACATGATAGGAATAAGCTGTGATCTCTTATTGTATCCTATAAGAAAAAAGACACTTCTCCCCTCTGTAATAGTCTTTTGTGATTCCCATTAAACAACATCCTTTTACTTCAATGGATCCAAATCCACTTCTTTCTGTGATACCTCATGCCCAATGAAATAAACTCCATGGTCCAAGGATTCAAATTACAATAACTTTATGAACAACAAATTTTTACGAATAACTTCTAAAATGGAATTTCAATAATCTATATACTCCTCCTCATCGGTGGAGTACATGAAAATATCACTTATTAAAACCACCTATAACATACATACAAGAACCTAAATACTTCATTCATACGAATGAATATAGAAAACTGTACAATATTCCACCTTCCTTCACTATGTAAAAACTAGTCCACCCTGTAGTGACACACAAGATCTATCAAAATCTTGTTGAAATAGATCATACAGCTCTACATAATGATTTAATAGCTTAGAAGGAACCATAACATATAGTCTTTGAGATAAGATACATTCCTTATAGTGGATCAATCCAAATCTAGATCACCCATCAGGGAAATAATGCAACAAAATCCCCATTAATGAAAATAGTTTACTCTTCTATGACTATGGTAAATTCCATCGGATGAACCTCTGAATAACAATATATCATCTCAATCACCATGGAATATAAAACCTAATAAGTTTCTCAGCCATATCAGAGCTTCGCTCACCAAAAAACCCAACTGCATCCCAACTAAATTTGAACTTTCCTCATGTGGAAATCCATGATATTATACACATTACATATCCAATCCATTATAATTATAATTTTATAGTGGTATATCAATAAACATTGTTATTCTCCCAAATATCAATGATTCCCTATCTCTATTTCATTTTTACACTATAATCCATATAGATAATCTCTCCCTCTAACTAAAATAGTCAAGAATAGTTGAAATTGAATCAAATATTTATAATGTACAAAATAATAAAAGTTATTAAGTTATATTGAAGAAAATTCAACCTTAGAATAAAAAATATGCATTTATCCATGTAGAGGAATTAAATGTGTACCTCAAATAATATCTTGCTCACCCAACACAAGAAAATATACCACATGAAGGTAATCAAGGCTGACTATGTGTCCTCACTAACCATGATTAATACAACCTTTATGGTTCAGATCAAATAATTATGTATGAATAATGTTATTTATCTAAACTTTTAACACTCAATAGCCTCTAAAATAATCACATTATGGAGCACCTTAATTCCATTTTCATTGGACAAAATCACCTCAATGGAGGATCCTTTGAAGAAACCTGAGCACCACAAATACTGCTCAAAAAGACCAAACACACATGAAAATAATGATTTTACCCACCATAATAAAAAAACCTTTATACTTTAGAATATGTCACAGAGAAGCTTCACCTAGAGAAATTAGATGATGGAGGCTCAAAGAAATCCCATGTAAACTGACACTCTTATATCCATGAAACTAGAAACCTTATACAATATATTTTCTTCCTTTGGAATCATGAAAATAACCTATCATTCTATTAGGGTTTTGTAAAACATGTTCACAGCAATATATGCACTTTCCCTCATAATGAGGTTTGTCAAAAATATAAATATGGTAACATAGCACTAAATTTCTAGATGAAATTCCTCCTCAATATGCATCACCCACTACTCATCTGGTAGAAAATGATTTAATTCATATCATATATGGTTCCATAAACAAATTTCAAACTACCACATATTATAACTACCCTCTCTAATGGAATGAAAATCTTGGAGACTATCCTTATTCAGTGTAGAAGAAAAAAATATTCATGGAACATATCTGAAAACATCTTTCACGACCCATCCTCGAGGCCCATGTCATGACTACCCCAAGAACGCCTTCCATAGGCCAGGGGCTGGCGACTAGCCCCATACGCATAAATACTTATAAAAAGGGAAGGCATTGAATTTAAAAAAGTAATGAAACACAACAGAGTATGAAACTGAAGGAAGCACTAAGTAATACTGAATACAAAAGTTATTGCTGAATGGAAAGGGGACAAAAATAAAAGCCCAACAGTAAGTACAATAAAACTGAAAATCCAGTACAACTACAGTAAAGTAAAACAACAACAATTGAGTCTTCCACAGGAAACACCCTCTGATTTGTGGGTACAGATGTCCTCCTCAGCACCTCGGATCCGTCCATCATCTCCGTGTATGCCTCGCCAAGTGGTCCACCTCTGAGTACCGTCCAGCTCTACAAGCCTCTACCTCGATCAGTGTTTTCCATCATCTGCATCCACCTCAACGTAGTGTGGGCATAACCTGTGTAGTGGTGAGTATAAGATACGTAGTAGGGACCCCTGAGACCCCTGAAGGTCTCCTAGAATCCATGAACGATAATCCACAAATGGAACGATACAATCACGAAGTTTCAACCAACTCTACTTAGGTATATTCTCATACCTAAACATAAGTTAACAATCTCAGTTCGGCTCCAACTCTCGATCCCAAACACAAATCAGTCCACATAGGAAGTAAAGCCAATCACATTGATGATAATTAATGAAATTCATGACTCACCTCACACATGTATACATCTTTCGTGAAGAGATAGAGATGATCAGATGTATTCACTGATTCATCTAAGCTGTCATACCCATGGAGGATTCCAGTACAGCTGTCATCGCTACTGAACCCACAAAGGATTCAAGTACAGTTATTGTTGCTTTCGAAACCACGGAGGATTCCTGTACAGTTTTTGTCACTGCCCAACCCACAGAGGATTCCAATACAGTTGTCATCGCTTCCAAACCCACTGAGTATTCTAGTACAGTTTTCTTCACTGCTGAACCCATGGTGGATTCCAGTACTTTTGTCATTACAGTCGCAGCCAGCTCTAGGGTTCCCGCACACAGCACGCCCGTTTCTGGGAGGGTCCGCTCCTCGAGCAAAGGGTTCGATAAATAAACTATCACGAAGTTCAATGTTGATATATCACGAGATTTCTTCTCATCAAAAGAAACCCAATGCGAAAGACGGCGCGTCAATTGGACACCAAGTTTGAAAGATATTGGCTTTTCCATTCCAGGGGCCCTATTGGAAATACGCTCGTTCCAAAACCCGACCATTTCCCAAAGTTGTCCAAAACTCAGTTAGAGTATCTCAAAAGTACAGGTTCTTCGGGAGAGTCCCAAAACCGCAGACGGCAAGTCAATCGGACGTGCGGCCTTTATGTTATTCACATTTAAGTGAAAATGGGCCTGGCCCGTTAAGCCCAATGGGTTGGCGGGTCGGCCCAACCTGATTTGGTGGGTCCAACCAAGCAGAGTGTCGGACCGGCCCAGTAATGTATATGGTCCAGACCGAGGGGCATGGCTTGGACCAAGTGGGCGCGGCCCGACTCACCAATGTCGGTCGGTCTTCCCGGTGCGAGCGGCCTAAGATTACGGGTCGTGATCCCTCCGTCGCAGCGCCTATGAGCGTCATGACTCCTTCAGCGCGGCCAACTAACGAGTCAGCCAGTTCTTCCACCGGAGTGCCTCGCCCTGTGAGGGTCATGGTTCTCCGCAGTGTGGCGCCGTGGGGCACCGCGTTTCATCCAGCCTGGCAGGCTACGGCCGGCCGGTTCTTCTTTGGTCGTGAAGCCCACAGTTGCGGGCCGCGGTTATTCCACACGTGGACGGCGCATGGCCACCACCTTCGCTCGCCGCCACCACCATTCGCCACCACCTCCCTTTGCTAATTAAAAATAAAGAAACAATGGTGGGTCATTAGGCCATGTTTGTTCGGCCCGCGCCCTTCATGTTAGGCGGTAACAATCGGCCACAGACAATCATTCACATTCAACAGGAACTAAGGTACAATTTATTTGAATTAAATTATAAAAACACGCTACATCAAATTCAAGAGCGGAGAATTCCAATGAGTCGTGGAAGATAAGCATTGCATAGGTCTTGCGTTGCGAAAAAAGGATGTCGATTCTGTTGACGTCGGAGTTCCCCTGAAGAAGAAGCGTCATTGGATACTTTGCGTTCTTCGCCGAGAGATGATGATGTTCTTCATGGAGGAATAAAGCTATAATTATCCAAAGGTTCCCCACCCAAATATTTTCTAATGAAAATATTATAATAGACTTCTCTAATTTTAAAAATGTTCCATGAAAATCAAAATAATTCCAAAGAGAGGTTCCAATTAATTAAAAAGGTTGTTAATTAATTAGGTTGGCACCATCAATGATTGGGAGGTGGAGAGGCTCTACCATTAAGAGGGGAGGAGTTAATTAATTTAGGGGGTGTTAATGGGAGTTTATGGGAGTTTAGGGGAGATGAAAGGTTTAGGGATCATGTGGGCCCCACCACACTAAATCCTCTCATGGGTGGTTATGTGAGTGTGGGCCCCACCTTGAACTCTTCATGGAAGGAAATAACTGCCACTAAATAATAAAATGGTGTATCAACAATTTAATTAATTTAGTACGATTTCCTAAAAATATAACCTTCAACTTGTATACAACTCAATTGCCGTAAAGGACCCATTTAGCGAATATGGGCACTGTGAGTTCATCAGTGCCCTCAGATTTCAATTTCGAGTACTAGTTCAAATGATAGAAAAACAGGCATGTACGTTTACTGAATGTACCCGAAAAAAACATCAGAAATTGATTTCGAGCACACCAAGACTCAGAATCAGGCGCCGTCAAAAACTGCGTACTCATAAAATTCCAATGAATTAGGAAAAAAATTCATTGAAATTTACGGGTCTTTACATTACTCCCTCCTCAGGGATTTACATCCCCGTAAAGCTACAACACACGCTAGGGAAAAAATGGTGGTACTGAGCTCGCATCTGAGCCTCCCGCTACCAAGTGCTCCTCTAGAGGTTCCCGTGCTACCAGGGAATGCGCACCAGAGGAATCGAACATCCATGTAGGACCTTCTCTTGTCGATCCCCGATCTACACTAGGACCTCCGTGAATGTCGCCTTGTCATCGATGTCAAGCTCCCAATGGTCGATGATGTGGGATGGGTCGTGCAAATTTCTCCTTATCTGTGATATGTGGAAGGCATCGTGAACCTAGTACAACTTAGGTGGAAGGGCTAGGTGGTAATCCACCTCTCCTACTCTACCGAGGACATGAAAAGGTCCAATGAAGCGTAGAGATAACTTGCCACCCAAGCCTAATTTCTGTAGATCTCGTCGAGGTGAGACCCGTAGGAAGACGTGGTCGCCATCCTCGAACTCCAGTGATCTCCGTCTCCTATCAGCATATGACTTCTGTCTACTCTTTGTAGTCTTCATCCACTCATGGATGATCAGCACTTTCTTCGTCATGGCCTGAACCATCTCTGGTCCAACAAGTGCTGACTCCCCTGGGTCAGTCTAGCTTAGAGATGATCTACCAGGTCGGCCGTACAATGCCTCGAATAGTGCCATCCCTATGGTGGAGTGGTAGTTGTTGTTGTACGAAAACTCCACCAAGGGTAAATGATCCTCCAAACTGCGTCCAAATTCAAGGACACATGCACAGAGCATGTCCTAGAGTCTCTGAATGGTCCACTCTGTCTGGCCGTCTGTCTGAGGATGGAAGGCGGTGCACTGTCGTAGCTGCGTCCCAAAATCCTCCTATAACCACTTCCATAGTCAGGAAGTGAAATGATAATCAAGATCGGAAATGATAGATGATGTCACACCATGAATCCGTACAATAGCATGAATGTAGAGGTATCCCAAGCTCTCTACTGAGCCCTGAACTCTAGTCAATAGGAAGTGGGTCGACTTTGTCAGTCATTCTACGATCACCCAGATAGAGTCATTTCCTCTGTATGTACCTGGAATCCCCATCACTAAATCCATAGATATCATGTCCCACATCCACTCTGGAACCTTTAAGGGCTATACCAATCCTGCTGGTACCTGGTGCTCTGCCTTCACTTGCTGACAAGTGAGACATCATGAAACGAACTCTGCTACAACCTTCTACATACCTGACCACCAGTGCTATCATCTTAATTCCTGATACATCATTGCCACTCCTGGATGTACTGCTAGAGGGGATGTGTGGAACTACATCAGGACCTCCACCTGTAGTGTGATGGGTACCATGGTACATCAACTAAAGAGGATGACATGCTCCCCTCCTTCATAAAATCCATCAGGTTCCTGTCCTGAGGATATATGAGGATGCCGCGTCTCACATCCAATTTCCCCATGTTGTGCCTCCCTGACTCACTGAAGAAGTGGAGGAGTGACTGTGAAAGACTGGAGAAAGGCTGCTACATCAATATCCACAAAAGATATCTACAATGCGGGAAGCTACTCGGTAGCCTCTCCTAGCAGCTGAATGCCTGATCTCCTTCTAAGAGCATTGACTACAATGTTCCCCTTCCCAAGACTGAAGACTATCTCAATGTCTTAATCTTGGAGGAACTCGAGCTATCGCCACTGTCTCATAATCAGGTCCTTCTAGGATAATATGTACCTAAGATTCTGGTGGTCTGAATAGATGGTAAAGCACTCTCATAATAGATAGTGCCGCCACATTTTCAAGGCGAAGACCACTGCTGCTAATTCTAGGTCATTTCTAGCATAGTTCTGCTCGTATTGTCAGAACTACCGTGAACCATACGTGATCACTACTTTCTCCTGCATCAGGGCACAACCTAGTTCGGTCCTTGATGTGTCGCTATAAACTACGTACACTGCGCCCTCCTCCAGTAGCCACAATATGGGCACACTAGTAAATATCTACCTCAGCTCCTGAAAGCTCTGCTGACATCTATCTGACCACAAAAAGGGTTTCCCCTTCTTCAACAATGCTTAAAGGGGTGCTGTAACTCTGGTGATGTCTGGTACAAATCTTCCATAGTACCCAGCAATTCCTAGGAATCTCCGCACCTCCATCATAGTCCTGTGTGGATCCCATGAATGTACTTCCTTGATCTTCATTGAATCCACTACAACTCCAGGCCAGAGTTGATGTGTCCCAAGAAGTGAACCTCTCGTATTCATAACTGGCACTTTGAGTGCTTACCATAAAGCTGGTCCTCTCAGAGTGTATCCAATACAACCCACAAGTGGTAGGCATGCTCCTCCTCAGTGGTTGAGTAAATCAATATGTCGTCGATGAAAACTACGACAAATTGATCGAGGTAAGGCTGGAAGATCCTATTCATGAGATTCATGAACACTGCATGATAATTGGATATGTCGAATGGCATAACTATGAACTCGTAGTGGCCATACTGACACCTGAAGGTCGTCTTCTTCACATCTTCGTCTCGAACTCTGAGCTCATGATAGCATGACCTGAGGTGTAGCTTCGAGAACCAACGTGCTCCCTTGAGCTAATCAAAGAGGCTTTCAATTCTCGGTAGTGGGTACTTGTTCTTCATGGTCACCTGATTCAGGCGATAATAGTTGACACACAGTCTCAAGATCCCATCCACCTTCTTGGCGAACCAAATCAATGAAGCCAATGGTGAAACACTGGGTCGGATGAATCCCTTCCCCTGTAAGTCCTCCAGTTGTACCCGCAGCTCACGAAGCTCAGCGGGAGCCATACAATATTCTAGAGAAGATATCGGTGCTATCCCAGGGTACATGTCAATGTAGAAGTATATCTCTCTGCGAGGAGGTAGTCCGGGAACATCGTCAGGGAAAACATTCGCGTAACGATCCACCACAACATGAAAACTCAGACTCCGCACATCAACCGCTCCGAGGATTAGACTAGACAACTGATGTTTGATCGGCTACCCCCTCCGCTGTGAAAGTCCATCCTAGGATGCAAAGGATCCCTTCTCGCTGGTGAAGGTGAAACTGCTCCCATCCGTGCGGACACACCACATTTTTCACCAAATACAGTTGATCTGATCATGGACTGTAGACAACCAGTCCATACCCAAGATGATGTCGTAAGGCCTCAACGCCACTACAAGATGATCCCAGCCAACGCTCTCACCTCTTAGTGTAAAGACCCGTAAATTTCAATGGAAATTTTTTTCTTAATTTTCTTTGCGATTTTACAAGTACGCAGTTTCTGATGGCACCTGATTCCAAGGCCTGGTGTGCCCGGAATCATTTTCCGAAGATTAGCTCAGGTACGTTCAGTGGACGAATGTGTGGGTTTTCCTAACATTTGAACCGGTACTCGGAATCAAAATCTGAGGGCACCGATGGAACCGCAGCGCCAGTAATTTCATAGGAACACCTTTTCTGGAGTTGCGTTTTCTCGGGGATAGTTGTTAAAAATTCAATAAGTTTAAAGTGGAATAAAAATCATGTTACAATTTTTATTCCACTACCTTAAGTGGTTTAGCCCATGTGGGGGAGTTGGGGTGGGACCCACTGATGTTCTAACTCCCTATGGGAGGATTTAATATGAGGTGGGTCCCACACGAGCGCCCACCTTTTCATTTTTCCTTAACTCCTTTTTAAAAACCTCTTTTTTCATTAAAGTTACCAACTTATCACTTAATTAATTTTCACAAGTTATGTTTAATTAAATGTAGTGAATTAGATATTGAATGATTGAATTTTAAAAGTGTTGGAAAAAGTAATAAATTAAGGCTAAAGCCTTATTTTATTTTGGTTGCATCGTTGTGTCGAGAGAGGGAGAGTTCTACCATCGATGACCTTCATCATCCTCATTGAAGAATGTGAAGAACATCGACGCGCCTTCCATCATTCTTTTTTCCATGTCAAAGGAAGGGGGATGTCATTTCACAACTGATAATCTCCATCAATGTGTACAGAGCCTGTAGAGACCCGAAGCTTAACGTACATGGACATTACATTACTTTTGCGGAATACATAGTACATAACAAAAACACACACACAAGGATCGTAATAGTTTAGTGTCTTTGGAAACTCAGAATATAATCTTCTATTTGTGGTGAAAGATCTTCAACATATCCCATAAAGATCATCTTTTTTTTACCTAAAACTTTTCTTTATATCCTGGGGAAAAGAAAACATAAAAGGGTGAGCTCAAATGCTCAGTAAGGGTAAGAAAAAGAAATATCAATCACATCATATTCATAAGAACATAACATTTTGGAAATCTTAACCTGCAAAAGAGGGCATAATTTCATAACATGGGATAAATCATAGTTGTGAAATTAAATCCCAATAATCATAACTTAAAACATGAAACTTTGTGTCATACACACATAATCATAGAGAATCATATCTTATTAGTCAAGACTCATTTCCAAGACTATCTTAGTGGACAAAGTCCATTTCTGAACTGAGTCACCCTCGTTTCAGTCCTGTTTCACTGAACCAGTATAACCTACCTTTCCAGCCATGTCTATCTCATGAGATATAAAATCTTTAACCAATGTATTGGAGGGAGATATAGGTCCCACCCATCTCATAATGATGCCATTCTTATGTGTTCCACAAAATCATAAATCATACATCATTGCATAACCCTTGTAATAAAAATGGGATTCTTAAACAACATGACATCATAAAACAATTCATGTAAGATAAATTAATTCATAAAATAATTCCATCACAACATAATCAAATCAATGTAATAATAGGGATAGAAATAGAATCCTTTATTATCTTATATGGAAGTAAATTTTGATAAAACAGTTGTACTTCATTCTTGAGGAAAATGTCCTTTCTACTTCAAAAACATTTTCCTTTCATTACATGTCATACAATAATAAACTAAAAGAATTTGATTAAAAATAAACTTTAAAACTTGTAAAGGAAGCTTCTTGGAAATTATGTTTTAAAAATCCATTCATGCCGTATAAGTTAAAAAAAACATTCTTCGTACTTTTGTCGGAAATGTCAAAAAGTACCTCGTATGAAAAATGACAAAAGATTCATTTCATATCTTTTACTATAAACTCCTCAAATGGTAAAAATGGATTTAAACAGTTTTAGGTGGATGGAAATAATATTACATATTGAGGAAACATGGATGTGGATGATGAAATACACCCCAGTAAATACCAAAGTATAAACAATCTCGGATAAAAATGAGATTGTGATATTTCCCTTACCTTAGGTCTGATTTGCTTCGTAAGTGTCCGAACTTCCTGTATAATGGTTTAAATAATGTCATTGACTTATTCCAGAATCATACTCATTGTTATGATATCATATATGGTTCACTTATGACTTTATATTACTCGTTCTTTTGTAAATTTCATGTTCAAGAGCGTTTTGTGTAAAATCGTTTCATTTATCGTAGGTGATTGGAATTGTTGTTCTTGAAATTATTATTACTTATATCATGATTTAATTACTTCCAGAATAAAAAACATGATTTATATATCATATATATTAAGTATATATATATATAATAGATAGATAAATGAAATGAAACACACCGTTCATGGAGACGGTAGTCCGTACGTACGCATGAACGCTATTTTCATTTCTTTATTGTCTTGAATGGAAGTAAGTAGATGACATACATATATACATAAATCCAGTAGCTTTATAATGTCATATATTTCATTATTATTGCTTATATATACATTATAATCATTCTTAAATGGTTAACATGGAGAATGAATCGCATCGCATCATGGAGACGGTAGTCCGTACGTACGCACGGGCGATGATATTGTTCTCATGATCATGAAATTGTGTTGAAGTGTATGTATACTATTTCAGTATCAATATCACTTTATAATAATCATACATAGTTACTCATTACACCATTATACCCATCCAATTAAGGTGGTGGCGGAAAATAGATTACACCACGGCGTGGAGACGGTATTCCGTACGTACGCACGCGCGGTGATTTCATTTTTCCGTAGGATGGATAGAAGGTTAATTAGAGTTGTTTCATATTTTTAATAACATATCAGTATATAAGAAATACTGATGTATTACTTTATAATGAAACAACTAAAGAAGAAGAAGTTGAAGAAGAAAGAAATTGAAAAAGATCGGTAATGGATATTACCTCTTTTTGACGCGCCTTTTCTTAACCTCCACTTAAAGAACTAAGGATGGTCTTCGAAGAAGACCAGGACCTCTAGGATGATACTAGGGAAGTTTAGATGAGATTTTGGCAGGGTTTGGCCGAGCATGAATGCTCAAATTGGTGTGAGGAGAGGGAGGAGGTTCCCTTTTATAAGGGAGGAGAGGGGCACCTTAGGAAAAGCTCAAAATATTATTTTATATTAATGAAAAATTCGGTTTATAATAGTTCCAAAGGGGATTATTTCGAAGATAAAGTGGGTATGGGTCTAAATCCTCTCATAAAATAGGATTTAGACAAGTTTAGGTTATTAGTTTAACCTTATCAATTATATTTTACTCTAAGTTAAATAATTCAACTTTTACCGTGTCTTTTTGTTTTCTTACACTATATGGTTAATAAACTTACCATAACAATCCAAAAGAACCCCAAGTTGTTTATTATTAATATATCTATCCTTATCTAAGTCATTGGGCCGAACCTTAGTTTTTTAGGAATTAAATAACAATTAATAATATAATGTTTTTTTAAAAAACTAATTTATGTCAATTATGACACTATTTGGTACATGATTTTTATGAAATTTATAACAGAATGATAAGTTCGATCCAAGTTACTTATATCAACAATAACATGTCATATTAACCTAGAAAATTAATTTAAGTCATAAAAAGTCTCAAATTGCATTTCTTTGGGCATTTATAACATCAATTATGTCAATATTTCATTAATAAGACAATTACTGCATCATCTTTGTGTCATAATAAATGATAATTATTTAATCTCTAAGAATTCTAAATAAATTCATATTATGTAGATAATTGTATTAGATTCTTGGATACTATTCATGTTTGATGTTTCATGAAGTTTATCACTAAATTAAAATTATTATACTTATAAGATTTAAGAAATTGACATGTTGTCACATTCTTTGGTTTTAATAAAAATTAAATTATTTTCATGGAAAAAAGTCCATAAAATGAATCTAATCCGACCCTTAGATTATATGGGTCTACCTTTAGCCATCCAATAGGATTTTTCCAGGTTTTAGGGTAATTTTTTAGTCTTATATTTACCCTTAATTACCCGATTTACCTTTAACTATAGTAAATAAAATTTACCGTAGTTACTATTCACAATGCCCAAAAATAAAAAGTAGCTTATTAACATAATTTGGACCCACTGATTCCAAATATGGAATCCATTTTTCCAAATTCAATACAAAAAAGATGCAGAAATTAAATTAAAATTAATCCCGTTGTCGAAATAAAACGGGTTTTTCTTTAAAACATTACAAAAGTTTGAATTGATTTAACCTACGAATTTAATGTAAAATCAATGCTAATGACATACATTATATTAAATGGTAAAAATATATTCTATTTTTATTTAAAACCATTAAATATTATAATTTATCCACATAAGATATTACGATGAAAAAAGTTGTTTTTAATTAAAATATAGCGTGTTTTACTATTCATTAAAATATGAAAGTTATCGAAAAAATATCAAAACTTTATCTAATGTAAATTTTTATATAATGATTCAAAAGAAGAATTTTATTTTGTCAAATTGAACTTATAAACATTTCAAAACTAGATTTAAAGTGGTTGCGCCATCAAAAGGCGGCAAAATTGCATTTTTTAAAAAATAATTATTTTACCCGAAAAATTTATTTTGTTCTTATACCATGTTCTAGAAAATGTGTAAGATTAATAATAATGTTATAAAATTAAAAATTTAGTTAATAATATTCATAAAGGCTTGTTCATGACAATATTATAATAATATATCGTTGTTTATTAAAACCCGGTATTGCGTACAACAAACGCTATCGAGGGAGGTCGCGATTGCGTGTAATGCAAGCCAAGTCAGGGTTGCGTGTTGTGAAAGATTCCTTTGTTGTTTCGTATAATATAATCTAACCATATTTAATTTATACATTGAATATATATATATATACTCAATGTTGCGTAGAATAACGATTATCAAAATTGTGTGTAACACGATCCAAGAATAGTGTTGTGTATACTGCAAGCTAATACGGTGTTGCGTATAGCGCAATGTAATCTTGGTGTAGAATAAAAAACAAGACATTAATGAAATTAAAAGAATATTTTTCATAAATTCTCGGGGTGTTACATTCTACCCCCCTTAAAATTAATTTCTCCCTCGAAATTCGTCGGGGTTATAAATGGTTTACTACTCAAAAGTTTGTTTAATAGAAACCCACATCGTAAAAAAGAATACCAAAATATGGCTTTAAAAACTACTGTATGAAATGTAATGGTTACCCAATTTAACTCATCACTGGGTATCCACGTAGGAGAACATAGGTGAAAATATGGATGTGGACGAAAAATCGAACCATCAAGTTCTGATGGAGAGTGGTAGAGAACATGGCTATGAAAAATCCAACAATCTCAAAGCCATAAATTTGTGATGATCTAGGGTACCATCTGATTCATCAGCTATAAGAGCACTAGGACAACATTTTTGGTTTTCAAGATCATTTCCCTAAAGTTGATGAAATTGGAATTAGAAGAAATACTTTCATGATTTCGGTATAGTCTCACTGTTGGTCGTTCTTTGGAAAATTTCCACTTCATCTCTTAAAGAAATGAAGTTGAATTTGTTATTCGTGATGTGATAGCAGATCATGTGATATAGTGACGGGTCATTCCATCTGTCTGAAACAAAATGTTAGCAAAAGTTATATACATAAGTCGATCTATAGTGAGATTAATTATATATGGTTCCTAAAATGGACTTATACTTCATATATCATACTGATTAATATATTAAAACTAGTTTCTACTAAACAGGGACTTCTTGTAGGCTAGTGGTAGGCGATAAAGGCCAGTCGCACTTCGATTGTGGGTTCGATTCCCACAGCCTTGTCCGACGCGATGGGATGCCACCCGTCCTGTAGGTAGTCCTTTTTCTAAAACTACATTACTATAAAATCCCATCAGTAATATCGAAAAAAAGTTCTATCCTTAAACAATACTTAGCATATGTCCAGCATAATCCATTCCAATATTTAGTATTATCTAAAATTCTTCGGTCCAAGCTCATAGTATAAAGAAAACGATTACGTGAAATTTCATCAACTAAGCATGTGAATACTATCATTTATCCCCCATATATATATATTGTTGGTCACATTCCAATCATGTGAATACCTTAATCATGTATTCTCTTGAAAAAAAGAATACCCATTGAACCATAGTGAAAACATGAATGTAGTTAAAAGTTAACACTTTCCACATACCAAAATCCTCAAAATTCTATATACTCAAACCATGATATCACTTAGTCCTTATATCAATCATGAGCTCATGAATACTGTTAAACATGTCATTTTCTCGTTTTCCCTTCATTATGCGCATATCATCTTATTTCCAAAAATATCTCAATCACTTTGAATACCACATTAGACCAATACATAAATATTCCAATACTCCATGATACAACATTATTTTGGAATCCCATTACATAAACACTTAATCATTCCAGCACATCTTTGTCATATTCAACATCGCCAATAGTGATCGCATGTGACTTCCCTTTGTACTTTGCCTTAAGCGGTTGCTCGTGTCGATCATCACTAACCCTTGGATTAGGGAATTTATTGGCATAATGTCCCATCTCCTTGCACTTGAAACATTGAAGTGTAGTAGGTTCATTCTGTGTATCCCTTCCTTTTTTTGCATCATTAGACATCTTCTTCCCATCATTGCAGCATTCAAATTCCCGATGACCTTCCATTCCACATTTGAAACATTTACTTGTCCCTTTAAGACAATCTCAACCATGCTTCTTTCCACACTTTGAGCATAAGGAAACATTCATCTTCTTTTCACCATTATACTGAGATTTCTCCTTGAACTCCATCTTTCGTTTCTTGTCAAAACCATGAGATGGATATGTAACACCAACTTCCATTTCTACCTTGATAGCACAACGCACAATTTCTTCATAGCTACTGAAGTCTCTTATAGCTAATTCCATTCGAAGACTTGGTTTCAAGCCATTGAAAAATCGATCAGCATTACTATCAGGTTGGATGATAATGCCAGATGCATACCTTACAAGTCTTGTAAAATTCGCTTCTTATATACCAACAGATTCATCATCCTTCGGCTTCAGCTCAAGAAACTCCTTTTCCATCTTTGTTCGAAGAATACGAGGGATGTACTTACTGAAAAACAAGTTCTTGAACTCGTCCCATTCCATGGACTCAATTTCATCTCTTGGCCTCGTATTCTTGATAAGATTCCACCATTGATCAGCTTCACCTTCCAAACAATATACCGCTAAGATGACTTTATCATGTTCAGAACAGTGAATAACTGAAAATATCTTCTCAGTGGTACTGATCCATTGTTTAGCAACAACTCGATCGGAAGACCCACTGAAAGAAGGTGGATGTTGCCTCATGAAGGACTCAATAGAATATTGTTCCCTTCTCTGCTCATTTGGAAGTCCAGAATGATTCATAGCATGTGTAAGTATAGCAATAAGATTTTTCACTCCATCTCCCATAACATTTGTTTGTTCAGGAGGACAATCATTGCCTTGTCCATTGCATTGATCAACACGGTTCCTTCAGGTTCCATCCATCGTCTAAAACCCAAAAAGAATAGTGTGAGAGGCACAAATAATGCTAGGGAAAACAACATAGTAAAGGGCGAGTAACCTTAATATCTAACATCTTATGTGAAATTCTAAGATCGTTACCGTAGTTCTAGGACCATATCCTATACGTATACTTATCCTTAGGGACATCCCTAGATATACCTTAGAAATATCTCTAGGGATCTCACTAACGTTCTCACATCCTAGTTTCCAAAGGTTGACTGAACCTTTCCTCTGATACCAATTGTAGAGACCCGAAGCTTAACGTACATGGACATTACATTAATTTTGCGGAATACTTAGTACATAACAAAAACACACACACAAGGATCGTAATAGTTTAGTGTCTTTGGAATCTCGGAATATATTCTTCTAATCGTGGTGAAAGATCTTCAACATCTCCCATAAAGATCTTCTTTTTTTACCTAAAACCTTTCTTTATATCCCGGGGAAAAGAAAACATAAAAGTGTGAGCTCAAATTCTCAGTATGGGTAAGAAAAAGAAATATGAATCACATCATATTCATAAGAACATAACATTTTGGAAATCTTAACCTGCAAAAGAGGGCATAATTTCATAACATGGGATAAATCATAGCAGTGAAATGAAATCCTAATAATCATAACTTAAAACATGAAACTTTGTGGCATACACACATAATCATAGAGAATCATATCTTATTAGTCAAGACTCATTTCCAAGACTATCTTAGTGGACAAAGTCAATTTCTGAACCGAGTCACCCTCGTTTCAGTCCTGTTTCACTGACCCGGTATAACCTACTGTTCCAGCCATGTCTATCTCAAGAGATATAAAATCATTACCCAATGCATTGGAGGGAGATATAGGTCCCACCCATCTCATAATGATACCATTCTTATGTGTGCCACAACATCATAAATCATACATCATTGCATAACCCATGTAATAAAAATGGGATTCTTAAACAACATGACATCATAAAACAATTCATGTAAGATAAAGGAATTCATAAAATAATTCCATCACAACATAATCAAATCAATGTAATAATAGGGATAGAAACTGAATCCTTTATTATCTTAGATGGAAAATAATTTTGATAAAACACTTGTACTTCATTCTTGAGGAAAATGTCCTTTCTACTTCAAAAACATTTTCCTTTCCTTACATGTCATACAATTCTAAACTAAAATAAGTTGATTAAAAATAAACTTTAAAACTTTTAAAGGAAGCTTCTTGTAAATAATGATTTAAAAATCCATTCATGTCGTATAAATTAAAAAAAAAACATTCTTCGTACTTTTGTCGGAAAAGTCAAAAAGTACCTCATATGAAAAACGACAAAAGATTCCTTTCATATCATTTACTATAAACTCACCAAAGGGTAAAAATGGATTTAAGCAGTTGTAGGTAGATGGAAATAATATTACATATTGAGGGAACATGGATGTGGATGATAAAATACACCCCAGTAAATAACAAAGTATAAACAATCTCGGATAAAAATGAGATGGTGATATTTCCCTTACCTTAGGTCTGATTTTTTTCATAAGTGTCCGAACCTCCTGTATAATGGTTTACATAATGTCATTGACTTATTCCAGAATCATACTCATTGTTATGATATCATATATGGTTCACTTATGACTTTCTATTATCCGTTCTTTTGTAAATTCCATGTTAAAGAGCGCTTTGGGTAAAATCGTTTCATTTATCGTAGGTGTTTGGACTTGTTGTTCTTGACATTATTATTACTTATATCATGATTTACTTACTTTCAGAATATAAAAAATGATTTATATATCATATATATTCAGTATATGTATATATATATATATATAATAGATAGATAAATGAAATGAAACACACCGTTCATGGAGACGGTAGTCCGTACGTACGCATGAACGATGTTTTCCTTTCCTTATTGTCTTGAATGGAAGTAAGTAGATGACATACATATATAAAAAAATCCAGTAGATTTATAATTTCATATATTTAATTATTATTGCTTATATATACTTTATAATCCTTCTTAAATGGTTAACATGGAGAATGAATCTCATCGCATCGTGGAGACGGTAGTCCGTCCGTACGCACGAGCGATTATATCGTTCTCATGATCATGAAATTGTGTTGAAGTGTATGTATACTATTTCAGTATCAATATCACTTTATGATAATCATATATAGTTACTCATTACACCATTATACGCATCCAATTAAGGTGGTGATGGAAAATAGATTACACCACGGCGTGGAGACGGTATTCCGTACGTACGCACACGCGGTGATTTCCTTTTTCCGTAGGATGGATAGAAGGTTAATTAGAGTTGTTTCATATTTATAATAACATATCAGTATATAATGAATACTGATTTATTACTTTTTCATGAAACAACTAAATAAGAAGAAGTTGAAGAAGAAAGAAATTGAAAAAGATCGGTAATGGATATTACCTCTTTTTGACACGCCTTTTCTTAACCTCCACTTAAAGAACTAAGGATGGTCTTTGAAGAAGACCAGGACATCAAGGATGTTACTAGGGAAGTGGAGATGAGATTTTGGAAGGGGTTGGCCGAGCTTGAATGCTCAAATTGGTGTGAGGAGGAGAGGGAGGAGGTGCCCTTTTATAAGGGAGGAGAGGGGCACCTTAGGAAAATCTCAAAATATTATTTTATATTAATGTCAAATTCGGTATATAATGGTTCTAAAGGGTCTTATTTGGAAGCTAATGTGGGTATGGGTCGAAAGAATCTCATACAATAGGATTTAGACAAGTTTAGGGTATTATTTTAACCATATCAATTAGATTTAACTCTAAGTTAAATAATTTAACTTTTACCGTGTCTTTTTGTTTTCTTACACTATATGGTTAATAAACTTACCATAACAAGCCAAAATAACCCCAAGTTGTTTATTATTAATATATCTATCTTTATCTAATTCATTTGGCCGAACCATAGATTTTTAGGAATTAAATAACAATTAATAATATAATATTTGTTTTAAAAACTAATTTATGTCAATTTTGACACTATTTGGTACATGATTTTTATGAAATTTATAACAGAATGATAAGTTCGAACCAAGTTACTTATGTCACCAATAACATTTCATATTGACCTAGAAAATTAATTTAAGTCATAAAAAGTCTCAAATTACATTTATTTGGTTATTTATAACCTCAATTATGTCAATATTTCATTAATAAGACGATTACTGCATCATCTTTGTGTCATAATAAATAATAATTATTTAATCCCTAAGAATTATAAATAAATTCCTATGATGTAGATAATTGTATTAGCTTTATGGATACTATTCATGTTCGAAGTTTCATGAAGTTTATCACTACATTAAAATTATTATACTTATAAGATTTAAGAAAGTTACATGTTGTAACATTCTTTGGTTTTAATAAAAATTAAATTATTTTCATGGACAAAAGTCCATAAAATGAATCTAATCCGACCCATAGGTTATATGGGTTTACGTTTAGCCATCTAATAGGATTTTTCCAAGTGTTAGGGTAATTTTATAATCTTATATTTACCCTTAATTACCCGATTTACATTTAACTATAGTAAATAAAATTTACCGTAGTTACTATTCACAATGCCCAAAAATAAAAAGTAGCTTATTAACATAATTTGGAACAACTGATTCCAAATATGGAATCCATTTTTCCAAATTCAATACACAAAAGATGCAGAAATTAAATTAATATTAATCCCGTTGTCGAAAGAAAACATGTTTTTCTTTAAAACATTGCAAAAGATTGAATTGATTTGACCTACGAATTCAATGTAAAATCAATGCTAATGACATAAATTATATTAAAAGGTAAAAATATATTATATTTTTACTTTAAAACCATTCAATATTATAATTTAATCACATAAGATATTACGATGAAAAAAATTGTTTTTAATTAAAATATAGCGTGTTTTTACTATTCATTAAAATAAGAAAGTTATCAGAAAAGTATCAAAACATTATCTAATGTAAATTTTTATATCCTGATTCAAAAGAAGAATTTTATTTTGTCAAATTGAACTTATAAACATGTCAAAAACTAGATTTAATGTGGGTGCGCCATCAAAAGGCGACAAAACTGCATTTTTTGAAAAATACTTCTTTTACCCGAAAAATTTATTTTGATCTTATACAGTGTTCTAGAAAATTTTTAAGATGAATAATAATGTTATAAAATTCAAAATTTAGTTAATAATATTCATAACGTGTAGTTCATGACAATATTATAATAATATATCATTGTTTATTAAAACCCGGTATTGCGTACAACACACGCTATCGAGGAAGGTCGTGATAGCGTGTAATGCAAGCCAAGTCACGGTTGCGTATTGTGAAAGAATCCTTCACTGTTTCGTATAATAGAATCCAACCATATTTTATTTATACATTGAATATATATATATATATACTCAATGTTGCGTAGAATAACTATTATCAAAATTGTGTGTAACACGATCCAAGAATAGTGTTGCGTATACTGCAAGCTAATACGGTGTTGTGTATAGAGCAAGGTAATCTTGGTGTAGAATACAAAACAAGACATTAATGAAATTAAAATAATATTTTTCATAAAATCTCGGGGTGTTACAGAGCCACACCCCATGGCGTTGCTTTCCGCGATGCTCATTGTTCATCAACTCATTATCGTGGTACGGGTTTAGATTTTTGTTTGTGAAATATTATTTGCCGCTCATCGTCTTTTATATTAGGCC
Source organism: Viscum album (assembly GCA_963277665.1). Lineage (NCBI taxonomy): Eukaryota > Viridiplantae > Streptophyta > Magnoliopsida > Santalales > Viscaceae > Viscum > Viscum album. The sequence goes on from OY728145.1 coordinate 1,658,493,755, forward strand.
GCTTGTTATCAACTTAACTGGAGGAAGTCAGACCGCATGACCACGACCGACCCTCCTCCCCCACTTCGTTGTTGTGTTTGTTGCGGCTCAAAAGAAGGTGGCGTGGTGCAACGTCCCCGTGCAGAATCATGGAGGAATGAGGAGAAGAAGCGTGGCACCATTGTGCGGCGCCGTTGAGTCCTAATGAAGCCACGGCTAGAGTCGGGCCATGGCGAAGGGGCACAGCGTCATCACACCATGCCGGAGAAACACAAAGAAACTGCGGGCGGAGTGGGGCCGCGGCAGAGGGTCGTGGCGCCGCCGCGCCGTGCCGGTCGAACGAAGGCTGCGGCCTTTGGCCGCTACGGATCACGGAGCGGAGGTCGGAACCACCGGCCGCCGGTGCCTTAGAGGGGTGGGACCGTAGGGTCCCGCGATGGCGGCACCGCCCGGCCAGCCGTGCCAGCCTTTCGAAAGAGGCCGGGGGTCGTAACCCCAGGCTGGAAAAAAGAGCAGCCCCAAGTGGAGGTCGCTATTTCAAAACAGGGGGGCAACATGCCCCCCCCCTTTCCACGACAGCTCGGTGTGGCCGAGCTGTCTGGCCACGCGGGCTGAGGCCGCGCCAGGCCAACCAGCCGCCGAGGCTGGACCGGCCGCACCGGGCCGCGCCGCACCGGATGGTCCGGGCCGCGCCGGGTGGGGGGGGGGGGGCTACCGGGCCGGTCCGCGCCCTAAAGTGCCAGACCCGGACCTGGGTTGGGTCGACATGGTTCGGCCCGACCCAGGGGGTCTTGGGCAGGGTCGGTCCGGGCCCAAAACCCCCTATTTTCGGATATTTTCGTTCAAACGCCCGTATCGTGGGCTACGGACCTCCGATCGACGCCCCGTCAGTTGCATTGGGATCCTTTTATCCCGATTGTCGTTTAGATGTATTAACATCAAAGTTTCAGAGAACATTGGGTATGTCCAGGTTGGTTCGAACATGAAACCAACCGGGACCTCGGAGCAGAAACAATTATAACATGAGGTTCGGACGTCCGATTGATGTGCTGTTGACTTTGTTGGATTCCTCTTAGTGAGACGGACCTTTTGGATTACTCTACTCGAGGTTTGGATGTAGTTGGAGTTCGGTCGGGTTGGTTTTTACTTAAAACCCAACCGGGCCCCTGGAACGAAAAAGCCAATAACTCTCCTACTGGGCGTCCGATTGACGCGCTATCTGTCACGTAGTGTTTCTATTGATGTTACAGAACTTTTTGAGACATTAACTCTGGTCTACGTGACAGTCTATATATCTACCTCTTGGCTCGTGGAGCGGACCCTCCCGGAACGAATGTGTTGTGTGCGGAAACCCTAGAGTTGGATGAGACTTGACGACTGTTGATTGATCGACTCGGAGTGTTTCGGTAGCCCAGTAGTGAGCGCATGGCTGTAGCGACATACCCAAGGAGGAGGAGCGCTAGGTTGTTCTGGCAGACCTGCGGTACTCAACAGAAGGAGTACCTCAGAGGCTTTGAGGGGGAGCGCTAAGTTGTAGCGGCAGACCCATAGTGGGATGTGCTTGGTTGTAGTAGCATGCCCACAGTACTCCACAGGTGGAGTACTACAGCAGTCCATGGTTAGTGGGAAGCTCTTGGTTGTAGCGGCAGGCCCACTGTACTTGATATAGGAGGAGTTCCCCAATATCTATGGGTTCGATGGTGAAGACTATCATACTAGAATTCTCCGCGGGTTCGATGGTAAAGTCTATCATACTGGAATCCTTCGTGGGTTCGACGACGACAACAACCATACTGGAATCCACCGTGGTGTCGGCGGTGGTGACTATAGTACTTGAATCCTATGTTGGTCCGACAGCTTAGTCGGTCTAGTATCCTATGTGGGTCCCTGCTAGATAAATCAGTAACTACTTCTGATCATCTCTTTTTTCATTACAAATGATGTATAGCTGTATGAGCTACGTCTTTACTTTCATTCATTATCTTCGATATGATTAACTTTCTTTCCTATGTGGATTGGTTTGTGCTTTCCTAGGTGGATTGGGTTATACTATCCTGTGTGGATGTGATTGTACTTGAGATCGTGAGTTGGAGTAGAACTGGATTTGATGACTTAGGTATATGTATGGGAATATACCTATGTAGTGTTAGATGATACTCTGTGTTTGTATCTTTTCTTTGTGGTTTATCCTTTGTGGATTCAGGGATACCTTCAGGGGTCTCAGGGTCCCTACTGAGTATCATATAATCACCCCTGCACGGGCTTCACCCGCACTACGTTGTGTTGGTTGTAGAGGATAGACATCACTGATTGAGGTTGAGGCTTGTAGAGATGGACAGTTCCCAGAGGAGGAACTTATGAAGAGTCGGTACCTGGAGGTGGATCATTGGGCGGGACATACAATGGGCGGACGACAGGACCCAAGGAGATGAAGAGGCTATCTATACCCACCCTTTAGGTGGGATTCCAGTGGACGGCTCGGTGTTGTTTTCTTACATTTCAGCTGTTGTACTTCCTTTCCAGTTGTACATTACTTCAGTTTGGGTTTGTATTCTGGCCCACTTACTTCTTTTCACTTACAATTTTACTCAGTTACTTAGTGTTTACTTATGCTGGCATACTACATGGTGTTTGTTTACTTTATAAAGGCCATTCCTTCCCCTTTTTTTCAGGATTACACCATTGGTGCTAGTCTCCAGCCCCTAGCCTATGGAAGGCGGGCATGGGGTAGTCACGGCACGGGTCCCGAGAATGGGTCGTGACAAATTGGAATCAAAGGAGTTCGGTACTACCGCAGAACGTAGGACTCTGATCTTTCTTCTATGAGAAGAAATAGTGTTAAGGTTTTTGAGTGTGATTATCAGTTTAGGGAGTCCTATGTTGGTGCGGCGGCCGACGTATCCATACCCCAGGACCCTGACTTCTAATTTCCTACTTAGTGTAGGAAAACAATGATTACATGTGTGTTTCAAGGTTTTCATTGTGATTACTTTGTGTCAGCTCACCAGGTATACTATTTTGACCGTGTCGCACCTGTCTCTTTACGATGATGGACCCACGACGGCAGCCATCTAGTGTTCCGAGAGAATACTCGATGACGGCCCACCGAGCGACGAGACCCCAATGAATGGCCCTCTTTCTATGTTGGCGCCTTTGGCTGGTGTACCAGCATCACTACCACCTGTTAGGCAGCAGATTCCACCAGTTGTACTAGTGGATGGTGCACGCTGATAGAGGGTGTTTCACGAGTTCCAGTAGCTGAGGCCTTTGAGGTTACGAGGTGAGACAGATTCCCAGACAGCAGTGGACTAGATGGAGGCGATTGCTAGAGTTCAACGCCCTGTTTAGACACTAGTAGAGAGGATGGTGGACATAGCTACTTGTGTTACCCAGTGAGTGACCATGAGGTTGGTCTTTATAGTGAACAGGCTTCGGTCTGTGGGACGACTCCTGAGATAGTATCTTCGGGTAGTGTGTTAGCTACATCACTACCTGTTGGTCAGCAGACACTAACGACGGTACCGGTAGAGGACACTTGTAGGCTTAGTGCGTTAAATGTTTCAGCACCAGATATCCCTCAAGTTATGAGGCATGCCCGACTCACAGGCAGCTGAGGACTGGCTTGAGGAGGTGGTTGAGAGTCTTCCTGAGCTTATACAACTTTAGCTGGATGACATGTCGGTAACTGAGAATTCATCGGGGCATACCAAACCATTCCTAGTACTCGATAACTACGATGTGATCGGTGCTTCAGGGCTCGGACTTCTGATTGAGGTGTGTCTAAATGATATCTAAGCCAACACTTATTTCTCTATGCATTCCTACTTATACTAGGGTGTTAGAGAGAACCTTTGTGGTTGATAATTCTTTGGCTGAGTGGATGCAGCCAGTTCAGGTTAGTAGTGGGATGCAGGAAATAGGCAACAGTCTCGAAAATTTGGTCGTGTAAAATGTTTCAAGTAAAGAAGGTGAAAAGGATAGATGAATCTACAAAGCAGCAGACATGGAAGCAGAGCTATGAGAGCAGCATGGGGTGGTTAACAAATTGACATGTTGCAACCAACCGCCTTTGTAATCCCCGCTTGGCTCAGGGAGCTGGAGGGTAGGGGAAAGTGTAGCTTCATGTGGTAAAGGATTGTGACTGAAAGGATCTAAGGATGATTCAATGTACGGACTGTGTATTCTACTAGCTGCCGTAACAACAGACATCGATACGAAACATCCCTTCCTTCCATGAATCTTGTCCCATACCTAGAGTTTCCGATTAAGACATTGACTTGACCCTCACGTCTGGAGGTACCATTGAGAGGAGACTCAATAATCACACATACGCCGATGGTGTGATCTGACCCTTGAGCCGAGAGTTTCGGTTGGAACCTCTCGGTGGAAGCGTCGAAGCCTTAAGACGTTAGTTTATGTATGGACTGTGCAATCACAGTTCATACACAAGTTGACGGTATTAGGCGAAAGTCGGGATGAGTTTTCCTTGGTCCGTGAAAAGGAAACCCCAGGCAGCACAGGTTTAACTCATGCTTAGGAGGGTGTAGTCGATCACTCTTGGGTTGGCCAACCTTACCCTCATGGAGGTATGAGTTTTGAGTTTCAGTTCTAATCAGGAAATGGAGGCCTCTAGAGTTTGAGGATGGCGACCATGTTCTTATACGGGGCTCACCTCGACGAGGTTTATTGGGATGTATCCTAGGCGACGAGTTATCTCCGAGGTCGAACAGAACTTTCGAGGTCCTCAGCAGGGTAGGTGAGGTGGTTTACCACTTGACCCATCCACCTCATTTGCACCAGGTGCACGACTACTTCCACGTATCACAGTTGAGGAGATGCGTGCATGACTTGACGCATATCATCGACCACATGGAGCTGGACATTGGCATTAGGGTGACTTTTGCGGAGGTCCCGATGGAGATCTAGGATCTACAGGAGCATGTCCTACGTGAATGGTCGATTCCTCTAGTGCACATCAGATGGCAGCACGAGAACCTCCAGGAGAGCACTTTGGAGTGGGAGGCTCAATTGCGTTCTCAGTACCACTTCTGTTTGCCTAGTTTGTGTTATAGCATTATGGGGACATAAATCCTTGAGGTCGGAGTAATGTAAAGACCCATAAATTTCAAGGATAATTTTTCTCTAATTTTCTTTGTGATTTTTTGATTACGTAGTTTCTGACGGAACCTGATTCCGAGGCCCGGTGTGCTCGGAATCATTTTCCAATGTTTAGCTCGTGTATGTTTAGTGAACGAATGAATGGGTATTCCTAACACTTGAAACGGTTCTCGTAATCAAAATCTGAGGGCACTGATGGAACCTAAACTCCAGTAATTTCTTAGCAACACCTTTTATGGAGTTGCATTTTCTCGGGGATAGTTGTTAACAATTCATTACATTTAAAGTGAAATAAATATTGTGTTACAATTTTTATTCCACTTCCTTAAGTGGTTTAGCCCATGTGAGGGTGTTGGGGTGGGACCCACTGATGTTTTAACTCCCCTTGAGAGTATTTAAGATATGGTGGGACCCACAAGATCCCCCACCTTTTCATTTTTCCTTAACTCCATTTTAAAATCCTCTTTTGTCATTAAAGTTTCCAACTTATCAGTTCAATTAATTTTGACAAGTTATGATTAATTAAATGAAGTGAATTAAATTTTGAATGTTTGAATTTTAAAAGTGTTGGCAATAGAATAAAAATAAGGCTAAAGCCTTATTTTATTTTGGCTGCATCATTGTGTCGAGAGAGGTAGAGTTCTTCCATCGAATAACATCATCATCCTCCTTGAAGAACTCGAAGAACACTGATGCGCCTTCCTTCATTTCTTTTTCCGCGTCAAAGGAATGGGGGCACCGTTTCACCTCGGACAATCTCTGTCAATGTGTACGGAGACACACCCCACAATGGCGCTTTCCGCGATGCTCATCTATTTTCAACTCGTTATCGAGGTAGGGGTTTTGATTTTTGTTCATGAAATATTCTTTGCCTCTCTTCGTCTTTTATTTTGGACCGCTTGTTATCAACTTAACAGGAGGAGGTCAGACCGCACGAACAAGGCTGACCCTCCTCCCCCCAATCATTGTTGTGTTTGTTGCGACTCGAAAGAAGGTGGCATGGTGCAACGACGCCATGAGGAAACATGGAGGAATGCGGAAAAGAAGCGTGGCGCCGTCGCACCACGCCGTTATGGCCAAACAAAGTCGCGGTCGGAGTTGAGCCGCGGCGAAGGGGCACAGCGTCGTTGCGTCGCTCCAGAGAACCACGAAGAAACCACAGCTGGAGAAGGGCTGCGACAGAGGGGTGCATCGCCATCACACCATGCCGGTCGGACCAATGTGGAGGCCTTTGGCCCCTGCAGAGCAGCGAGCAGCGGTTGGAACCGCTGGCCGCTAGCGCATCCGAGGGGTGGTAGCTCGGGGTCCCACGATGGCGGCACCGGCCGGTGGTTCGGAAGAGGTTGGGGGTCATAACCCCTAGCTGGCAGAAGGAGCGGCCCCCATGTCGGGGAGTCTGTTTCTAAATAGGGGGGCTTCACCCCCCCCCCCCTTCCGCGACAGCTCGGCGTGGCCGAGCTGTCTAACCACGCGGGCCGCGCCCGCACCCGGCCAACCGGATGCCAAGGTCGGGACGGGCCATGACGGCAGGGCTGGGCTGCGCCCACCAGGTCGGGCCACACCCTAACGGGACGGACCCAGACCCGAGTCAGGTCGCCCAGTTTGGGGCGACCCAGGGGGTCTTGGGCCGGGTCAGTTCGTGCCCAAAACCCCATATTTTCAGACAGTTCCGTTCAAATGCCTATATCGTGGGCTAAGGACCTCTGATTGACACACCATAAGTTGCGTTGGGATCCCTGGATCGAGGCGGTCATTTTGGTGTATTTCATTCAAGGTTTCATAGAACTTTGGATACGACCAGGTTGGTTCGAACAAGATACCAACCGGGCCCTCGGAGCGGAAACACATATAACATGAGCTCCGGAGATCCGATTGACGTGCCGTCAACTTTGTTGGATTACTCTTAGTGAGATGGACCTTTTGGATTACTCCGCTCATGGTTTAGACGTATTTGGAGTGTGGTCGGGTTGGATTTGACTTAAAAACCAACCGAGCCCCCGGAAAGAAAAAAGCCAATAACTCTCAGACCGGGCGTTCGATTGATGCGTTGTCTGTCGCATTGTGTTCCGACTGACATGATGGAACTTTTTGATACATTAACTCTGTACTACATGAAAGTTGATTTATCGACCTCTCGGGTCGTGGAGCGGTCCCTCCCGGAATGATCGTGCTGTGTGTGGGAACCCTAGAGCTGGCAGAGACTTGATGATTGTTGATCGATCGACTCAGAGTGTTTTGGTAGCCCAGTGGGTAGAGATTTGTTGTAGCGGCAGACCCATGGCGGTGGAGCACTTGGTTGTAGCGGTAGACCCACAGTATTCAACAGAAGGAGTACCTCTATAGGCTACGAGGGGAGCGCTAGGTTGTAGCGGTAGACCCATGGTGGGAAGCGATTGGTTGTACCAGTAGGCCCACAGTACTCCACAGGAGGAGTACTCCAGCAGTCCAAGGCTAGTGGGAAGTTCTTGGTTATAGCGGAAGGCCCACTGTACTCGATAGGGGAGGAGTTCCCCAGCATCTATGGGTTCGAAAATGAAGACTATCGTACTGGAATCCTCTGTGGGTATGACGGTAAAGACTATTGTACTGGAATCCTCCGTGGGTTTGACGGTAAAGACTATCGTACTGGAATCCTCCGTGGGTTCGACGACGACGACAACCATAATGGAATCCTCCGTGGGTCCGGCGGTGATGACTACAATACTTGAATCATACGTGGGTCCGACATCTTAGCGGGTCTAGTATCCTATGTGGGTCCCAACTAGATGAATCCGTTACTACTTCTGATCATCTCCTTTTGCATTACAAATGATGTGTACCTGTGTGAGCTGAGTCTTGACATTCAATCATTATCTTGGATATGATTTACATGCTTTCCTATGTTGATTGGGTTGTGCTTTCCTGTGTGGATTGGGTTGTACTATCCTGTGTCGATGTGATTGTACTTGAGCTCGTGAGTTGGAGCTGAACTAGATTTGATGACTTAGGTATATGTATGGGAATATACCTACGTAGTGTTGGATGATACTTCGTGGTTGTTTATTTTCTTTGTGGTTTATCCTTTGTAGATTTAGGGAGACCTTCGATGGTCTCGGGGTCCCTACTGAGTATCGTATACTCAACCCTACACGGGCTTCTCCTACACTATGTTTTGTTGGTTGCAGAAGACGTACAACACTGATCGAGGTTGAGCCCTGTAGAGTTGGACGACTCCTAGAAAAGGAACGTACGACAAGTTGGTACCTGGAGATGGACCACTGGGCGGGACATACACGTGGCAGATGGAAATACCTGAGGAGCTGAGGAGGTTATCTGTACCCACCCTTTAGGTGGTATTCTAGTGGACGACTTGACGTTTCTTCATTACATTTCAGTTGTTGTAATTCCTTTCCAGTTGTACTTTAATACGGTTTGGGATTGTATTCTGGCCCACTTACTTTTCCAGACTTAGAATTGTACTCAATTACTTAGTGTTTACTTATGCTGGCTTACTATGTGATGTTTGTTTACTTTATAAAGTCCATGCCTTCCCCTTTTTGTCGAGATTATGCCTTTGGTGATAGTCTCCAGCCCCTGGCCTATGGAAGGCAGGCATGTGGTACTCACGACACAGGTCCTAAGGACGGGTTGTGAAATATAGAGTAAGCTTACACTAACGGAACCAGTGCGTAATCGTTAATTATGCTCCCATAGAAGTCTCTAGCCGCATGGATCGAGCCAACGGATCTGTAGGAATCTCTGTGCTCCGAAAAATGGTAGAGGCAACAAAATAATGACTTTCTCTTTTGTCTATATGTACAGCAGCAAGGTTGGAGTAGAAACAGATAGTACCTCGAATAATCTCAGGTGCACCGTGGTTGTAGGCCTTGACATCCTAGAGCTGAGCCTACCCCAGACTGCCAGCTCCCTGAGGCCGGGGTGGTCCTCCTGGTGGTGGTGGTGGTAGAGCCTCGATACGTCGCCCACCACCCGCTACTCGGCCAGCTCCTCTGCCTCGTATGTCCGTTCCCGGTGGACCACCACGGTCGAAACTCTTAATCTACTTGGGAGGTCCCTCTACTATCTTCTGCTCATCCGCATGGTGGGTCGAGCAGTCCCGAGCCATGTGACCCTGCCTGCCACATGCATAGCATTGCCTGCTCCTCTTATAGATGGCTTTGTTCCGTGTTCCCCACACAACTGAACCTATATCCTGATGTAAAAACACCTCATTTCCTGGTCCGTAAGGTCCTCTGTGACATCTGTTTACTTCCGTCTACAAAATACTCTACTACGTTTTTCCATGTGGAGGGTCTCGTCACTGTTGTCTACTCAGTGAGAAATCTCTCCACTAGAAGAGCATGCTCCATCACCCCCACCTCTATCGGGATGCTGAGGGAAATTGTCAAAGCTCTGATCTCGTGCCTGAGTCCATACTTGATGGTCCGGACCTTGAAGAAACGGGTCCCATACCATATCCATGGAGTATCATGAGAGGTCAGTAAACCTCACTGAGTACTGAGATACTATCATACTGCCCTGCCACAGATGAAGTAACTTCTGGATCTGCACCACAGAAAGGGTGGCAGGAATAAACTCCGAGTGTAAGAGACTCTCAATGTCTGTCCAAAGTAATGTTACCTCGTCATGCTCCTGGATCATCAAGTTCCACCATCTTCTTGATGCAGCATGCAGGAGACTCATGGTAAGGATCACCGTGAGGGCGGCTAGTGTCCCTATAATTCTGAAAACTCTCATAATAGCCTCCATCCAATCCTCAACTATCTATGGGTCCATCTCTCCTCGGAACCTGGGTGGCCTCTGGCAATGGAACTCGGGCAACACCCTCATTCGGCGTGTACTCTCTGATAATGGAGCTGGTGTTATCGGTGGCCCGATGGGTAGTGGTACCGCTGTTAACTCTTCTATGATGGGGACCTACACTGAGGCATCGTCGCTCGGTGGGCTACCATCTCGTATGAAACTCTGAACCCTAGCTGGCTGCCATCATGGGGCCATCCCGAAAAGACATAGGTGAGCCATGGTTAAAATAGTATATTTGGTGAGATGACAAAAATAAATCACAAAGAAAAACATTTTCAAGGAAACACACACACAATCAGTGTTTTTGTGCACTGAGTCAGAGATCTAAAGTCAGAGTCCTAGTGTATGGATACGTCAGCCACCGCACCAACACTGGTTTTCCTAAACTGATAAACACACCCAAATCACATAACACTATTACAGTTAAAAGAATCGGAGTCCATATTCTGTGGTATAACCGACTCCTCGGATATCAATTTTTCACAACCCATCATTGGGTCCCATGCCGTCACTACCCCAAGCTCGCCTTCCATAGGCCAGGGGCTGGTGGGTAGCACCAAAGGCGTAAATACCGATAAAAATGGTAGGCATTTCCATTATAAAAGTAAATAAAAACAACATAGTACGAAATAGAAGGAATCACTGTGTAATACTGAATACAAAAGTAAGTACTGAAAGGAAAAGGGTCGGAAATACAAGCCCAATAGTATGTACAGTACAACTGAAAAACTTGTACAACTGTAGTAAAGTAAAACAGCAACCACTGAGTTGTCCACCAGAAATCCCACCTGAAGGGAGGGTACATATGGCCTCCTCAGCACCTCCGGTCCGGACATCATCTCTGTGTACGTCTCGCCATGTGGTCCACCTCAGGGTACTGCCCATCTCCACAGGCCTCCACCTCGGTAAGTTTTGTATGTAGTCTGCATCCAAAACAATGAAGAGCGGGCATAACCAGTGCAGGGGTGAGTGTACGATACATAGTAGGGACCCTGAGACCCCCGAAGGTCTCCCTAAATCCAGGAAAGATAAATCAATAATGGAACTACACAATCACGAAGTATTAACCAAATCTACATTGGTATATTACCATAAATATAACTATGTTAAAAATATCAGTTCGACTCAAATTCTCAATCCCAAACACAACCCATTCCACACAGGAAGTAAAGTAAATCACTTAGATAATTATGATTTAAATTCAAGACTCATCTCACACAGGTATACATCTTTCATGTAGAGCTAGAAATGATCAGATTTAGTCACTGATTCATCTATGATATCGAACTGACAGAGGATTCTAGTACAGCTATCGTCGCTACGGAACCCATTGTGGATTCCAGTATAGTGGTTGTCGCTGCCGAACCCACTGAGGATTTCAGTACAGTTGTCATCCCTACTATACCAATGGAGGATTCCAGTACAGTTTTCATCGCTGTCGTACCCAAGGCGGATTCTAGTATCATTATCGTCACTACCGAACCCGTGTAGGATTCCTGTACAGTTATTGTTGTAGTCGAAGCCAGCTCTAGGGTTCCTGCACACAGCACACTCGATTCCGGGAGGGTCCGATTCTCTATCAAAGGGTTCGATACATCAACTATCATGAATTTCAGATTTAATGTATTCCGAAGTTCCGTCTCATCAAAAGAAACCCAAAGCGACAGACGACTCATCAGTCAGACGCCCGGTCTGAGTGATAGTGGCTTTTCTGCTCTAGGGGCCTGGTTGGAAATACGCTCGTTCCAAAACCCGTTTGTTTCCCAATGTTGTCCAAAACACACTTAGATTATCTCAAAAGGACCACTTCGTCATGAGGGTCCTAATTCCACAGATGGAGCATCAATCGGACGAGTGGACTTTATGTAATTCACATTTAAGTGAAAACGGGCCCGGCTCGTTAAGCCCAGTGGGTTGGCGGGTTGGCACGACCCGATTAGGCGGGTCTAACCTGGAAGAGGGTCGGACCGGCCTAGAAATGCACACGGTTCAGCCTGAGGGGCGCGACATGGATCAATGGGGCACTCCCCAGCCAGACAAGATATAGCCCGGCAAGGCGGGGTGCGGCCCGACCCGACGCGGCCCGACCCGGCGCAGCGCGTCTCAGCTCGGCCTGCTGGCCGAACAGCTGTGGGGGGGCACGGTACCCAAGACTTCTCGAAATGGTGGCGTCGAGCAGTGTCGCCCCCTTGTCCAGCCGGCCGAATGCGGCCGGTCTTCCCGGTGCGAGTGCCCTGTGGTTGCAGGCAGCGATCCCTCCACCGCATCGCCTATGAGCGTCGTGGTTCCTTCTACCCGGCCGGCCGACAAGTCGGCCGGTTCTTCCGCCAGAGAGCCATGCCCTGTGTGGTCCGCTGTTCTCCACAGCGCCGTTCCATGGGGCACCACAGTTCCAGTAGCCCAGCCGACTACGGCCGGCCGGTTCTACTTCGACCATGCGGCCCGCGGTTTTAGGTCGTGATTCTTCCGCACGTGGCTGGCGTGCGGCCGTCACCTTCGCTCGTCGCCGCAATAGTTCTCCACCACTTCCCTTTTCAAATTAAAAATCAAGAAACAATGGAGGGTCATTGGGCCGTGTTTTTTTCATCTCGCGCCCTCCACATTAGGCGGTAACAATCATCCATAGACAATCATTCACATTCAACAAGAACGAAGGAATAATTTATTCGAATTAAATTATAAAAACACCCTACCTCGAATTCAAGAGAGGAGCACGCCAACGAGTCGCAGATGACAAGAGTCGCAGAGGTCGGGGGTCACGGAAAAAGGTCATTGATTTTGTTGATGTTGGAGTTCTCCGGAAGAAGAAGTCCCATTGGCGACTTCGTGTTCTTCGCCGAGAGAGGATGATGTTCTTCATGGAGGAATGAAGCTCCTCTAATTCTCCAAAGGTTTCCCACCAAAATATTTTCTAAGGAAAATATTATAATAGAATTATCTAATTTTAAAGAAGTGTTAGGAAAATAAAAATTATTAAAAACATAGATGCCAATTAATTAAAAAGGTTATTAATTAAATGGGTTGGCACCATCAATGTTTGGGAGGTTCAGAGGCTTTACCATAAAGAGGGGAGGAGTTAATTAATTTAGGGGGTGTTCATTGGAGTATAAAGAAGTTAAGTGGGGATCAATGGTTTAGGGATTGTGTGGGACCAAACACACTAAATCCTATCTTTGGAGGTTATGTGGGTGTGGGACCCACCTCTAACTCCCCTTAGGAGGAAATAACCGCCTCTAAATAATAAATTGTTATACAAACAATTTTATTAATTTTGTATGAATTCCCCAAAATATAACATTCAACCCGTATAAAACGCAACTACAGTAAATGTCCCCTTAAGATAATATTAGTGCATGAGTTCATCAATGCCCTCATATTTCAATTTTGAGCACCGGTTCAAAATATAGGAAAACCCACACGTACGTTTACTAAATGTACCTAAACAGAACTTCATAAATGGATTCCGAGCATGCTAGGCCTCGGAATCAGGCACCGTCAGAAACTGCGTACTCATAAAATTCCAAAAAATTATGAAAGTGTTTCCATTGAAATTTATGGGTCTTTAAAACATCCTCCATCAAAATACCAACTCTTCGACATCCTCTTGGAATAAAATCCACCAATGTCATGCTGCTCCAAAAAACATTTTCAGAACTAGTGAGATCTCGGGCTCCATTCGAGAAAGAATCAAAATCAAAATGTTCCCCACCTCCACTAACCATAATTCAATGACTGAATTTGAAACATATCCCACATACATATAAAAAATCAAGTGATGAGACACTGGGAGTTTCCACCAATGAGTGTCATTATCTTCGTCTTATACACTATAGGGATTTGACAGAACATCTAACTAACCATATTCGATGTGAAGCATATGAGGACACCAACCTATATAAATTCATAAAATTAGAGAATACTGACATACTCCTAAAGAACTAATACGGAATACAATACATTAATTAAATTATTATTTTGCTATAAATCACAATTTTTTTAACATATCTCATTATCTAACTATTGAAGATGTAGGTGCAAATAAAAATGGTGATTGAACCGATCTGAGGAATCTATCCTATAACTAGTATAACATCATTTACTATACATGGTAAAATTAGTGTTTTCTACATCATATCAAAAGGGGTCATAAAATACCCATGTATTAGTTGGGCTCTTCGGTTTACATTGTTTAGTAATCTTACCGAGCACTATTTCCCAACCAACCTATCCAGTGCCACCCATTCCAAAATCCATTCCCCATCATATACCTTATCATGAACCATTGTACCACTATTTCATGACCACCTCCCACCAATGAGTTATCCACCTGGACCGAAAATGAGTAGGCCCTCGGTTGTAATGTAGTATTGAAATAATTTCATACATATTAATTGAATCATTGCCCTCTTTGAAAAACATGTATAAGAGAGATATAATATTGATACACTATTAAAAACATATTAATAATGATCAGAACCCCAAGTGAATACTTTTAATTTCTTATAGTACAATAATTACTAAAAGGGAACTATAATGAAAAAAAAGTTACAAAAATTAGGGACCAGGAAGACCAAAAAGCATGCCACAAAACTATATAGTTTTATAGATCCTTCTTAATCCATATAAATATTACCTAACAATTTTATAATATACACGGGCTGAGCATAATAGTACACTCTGGTTGATCCTCCCAACATCCATTCAGGAAAAATATAATGAAGGAATGCTGAATCATATAGAATAATGGTGAAACTAACTATTCACCTAAATTACTATAATGTGTTCCCAACATATCTATGTCTATATATCAATAAGTATAACATAAAATATATCTTGTATTATTGTAGTAAATCATCAGGTGTAACATGAAACCACATCCCCAATAGTTTTTTATTTTCCATAAAATTATACACCCAATTCCATAACCCCAAATGCAATCCATCCATTGATGCACTACCACAAAATGGGCCAAGGAAAGCGCCAACCTTTATCAGCGCTAACAAAAAAGCGCTGATAAAGGGGGGTACCTTTATCTGCGCAAAAAATAGTGCCGATAAACATAACCCTTTATCAGTGCTTTTTTAGTAGCGCTGATAAAGGGGGGTCTTTATGAGCAATTTTTTTAAAAGCGCTGATAAAGGATCTACTTCAAAAAAAATCATTAAACAAATATATTAATATTTAAATATATAGATATAGTTATATTGATATAAATATAATATATTTTTTTAAAATATAACTTTCAATATATTTTAGATAAGTATAAATATATAATTACACTTAATATTAAAATAGTTAGTGAAAATGGCTTATAAAAAAATAAAAAAAAATTATTTTTATTTAATAATTTGATAATTTTGATGGTGTAAAAGTATTTTAATATAAATTTAATGATTAAAAAAATAAAATTTAAAAAAGATAAAAATTATCTTTAAAACACAACTCGAACTTCAAACGGCCATAACTTTTAATCCGGGTGTATGTTTGTGCACTACCATATATCAAATCGAAGCCTGCGACAAGCTCTACACCCTTTTAAATAGGGAGACTTCGGTGATGGTTTTTTTAGGCGAAAAATGACTCAGAAGTCCTTCAAAAGTGAGTTTTTAGTGATGATACCCCGAATGTTTAACATTTTGTGGATTTTTAGCCTCGATTAAGTGGAATTATTGGTTTTTTTGGTGGGGACTGAATTTATTCCATGTTATTACATTCATATAGATATTATGTATTTGAAATTTTATAATTTTTTTTAATGGACTGGTATTTATAATCAATTATATAACAATATATATATATATTCACACATAAAAATTTAATTATAAATATAAATAATAAAATATATTTACATATAAAATATATTAACTTTATCTAAATAATAAATAATATCCATTTTATTTAAAATAAAAATATATGAATATTTATATACCTATATATTAATCTAACTATTTATATATATTAATATAACTATATATATATATATATATATATATATTAATATAACTATAAATATATATATTAATATCACTATAAATATATATATTCATATAACTATATATATATATATTAATATAAAATATTATTACTATATGAATAAATATAACTAAATATATATATATAAATAAATAGATATGTCATTAAATGGAGAAAAAATCAATATGGAATAGTGGTAAAGGCTTTAGGCGCGCAAGGGGGAGGTCTTGAGGTCAAATCATGGTGGAGGCAAGGGCGCATGCATGTGGGTTGATTTGGGGGGCTAACATTGATAAAGGGGGTGGGTGTAGCGCTGATATACTGTGGAGGATGGTGTGTGCAGGCACTGGAGGGGATGGTAAGCACTGTTAAAAGGGGGTCTCAATCTCTTTAAAATCCCCCCCCCCCCGATTAGTATGATTGTTTAATTTTTTTTTTTACTTTTATCAGCACTTTTTGGGGTGCTGATAAAGGGGACCCCCTATCTTCGTCGGATTTAAGAACACTTTTCTAGTGTTGTTAAAGGCTATTTTTAGCACTGATAAAAGGGGTATTTGTAGTAGTGATGCTCGGGCTATGTATCACATTATGAATCTCATAAATATCATTATCCCATAATCCTATATAACATATTGATATAGTTACAAATTCGTTTTTTATCTACCACAAAGCATATGATATGTAGCATACAATTGGAATATACCTCATTTCATCACCATGAATACACTAAGGCATGTACATCAAGAAATCATCTCATATTACAAATCATACCTATAATAATAATTTGGGAAATATATATAGAGATACATGTCTGTTAAAAAACCATGTTCCACCACATCCCTTTATAGATATAAACATATTTATATATTCAACCATACTACATGAATACTAGAACATGACTCAATAAAGACAAGATGGAGGTGGTAGAGGGGGTGTAAACCATCCATCCTCCCACAAGGATGTTGGTGAACACCCCCTTCCAAATTCCACTAGGTGAAGTTTCTATAACATGCATGGGTGGGGTAGAAAATAAAATTATTGAATATACAAGATATAATATATCTGTGAACAATATTGTGTGAATAACATAGTCTTACAATCAACTACATTTAATGAAACTAGGACTCATGGATTCTATAGTTAATAACTATATATCATATAATCAAATATTTATTTAAAGAGCACTATTAATTACTCATTTCATTTTTATCATATTATTTCATTATTTATATCATCATACTTTATTTAACCATAATATAAACATTTCATTATCCAACATAGTGAGGTATAAACCCACCATGTATGATAAAAAATGAGTATACCATTTTGAATATTTTATAATTCTCATTCTAGTGACACCATCCTCATTGGATTGTATATTTATTAATCATTATTAAGCATTACACACTCCAAATTATAAAGGAAAAATTTTATGTTAGTACAAGTTTTATGCATAACCTAGAACATCTAGTGAGCAGAATTAACGAGGAAAGGAATGAAGATAAAACCAGAAATATGACTATTGACCACTAAATAAAATATTATAATGAAAGAATATGAATTTATCACACCAACTGGTACACAATTCTTCAATCCATTCTGATTATCCCAATTCCATCATATATTCCATCTTAATTATCCCCATGTATCAATTCATCACATGAATCAATGGGTACCACAACTTCTAGCCTCCCCGCCCATATCTCAACATCCTCCATTAGATCAATCAAATTATGATCATATAAAATATTAATGATCATATCCCATGAACATAAAAAGGTACCAAATAAAAACTCATATTAAATTGGGAAGACATAGACCATAGAAATAAATTGATCATTCAGAAGAAAATAGTCTCACTCAAGACCAAACATATGAAACACATCCTTTATTAAAAAAATTGAAGACGTTGACATAGATATTTATCATTAAAAAAACATTTTTAATTCCATCATGAATTAATAATTTCATTATTCATTAGATAGAACGATGGGGACCATGTAACACCACAAAATTCTAATGTACAAATTTTTATATGATATGAAGTATGACACACATCACCAAGCATGTAAGGAAATATAATATCCTGAGATTAGAATCTATATTTAATATTTTAAATAAATTCAATACATGATATATCTTGTAATACACACAACAATGATCCAGCTTACATTACATGCAAGAGCGACGTTCCTTGATATATTTTGTTACTTGTAAGAAGAACCTACCTTGTTATCTTTTTTTACACGCTAGACCGAGTTCCACCATATAACCTTGTATTTGGATAATATTATTATTTTATATAATATGATATAACCCAACTATTATTTTAGAGACTCTAAATATTAGTAACTAATATATGATAATTTATAATTTATATAAACTAATAAGTAATTCATTGGTTAATTATTAATGAGAAATGAAAATAAGATCCAATTTGATATAAAGAAAAATATTACCATTTTTATACTTCCAAAGGATTTTTGTCTAAATAAATATAATTAATTATAATTATTGAATGATATTAATGAAATATATGTTATATATTCAATAAAATATATTTTATTTTCATCCTTTAGGTTTGAAAGGAATAATATAAGAACAACCACAATTTCACACATAAAACCTATATTTTTATAATGGTTATTTTACCTTTTTTATGGTGAACCTATTTTAAATCCAATGTTGGAAAATTTTATAGAATATATATGTACCAATTATATTAATCCCTGAAATATAATAAAAAAAATTAGGAATAATTTTATCTATTGTTGGTAAACATATCTTTTATTAATGAATAGATATAAATATAGTTTTTTTGTTTATAACATCTTTTTCATCTAATTTATTTTTAATGTAAAATAATAGATTTAATTTTCTTTAAATATTGTATATATAAAAAAAATATTAATAATTTTTTTTTCAATTGATTCTATTTAACATTGTAATTTATTATTAAAAAAATCCAAACCTTCGTACGTGTTTATTTTCGTCTCACATTTCATTTAAATGAGATACATGTCTTACTCACCACTAATTTATTTTGTTTGGTGATTATAATTAAAATGGATGAATTAAGATATTCATATAATTATATTTATGGGTATTAACATATCAATTTTATGAACTTATTTCACAAGGTTTATGTTGCAAACATTAACAATCAGTAATGTAATTTTTTCTCAATTTTCCTTCTTGTAGACACATTTGATCTAATGAACTTATATTTCCCTATGAGGTGTATAAAATAAATTATTAATGTTATATATTTATAATATTTATTTAAATTATATAAAAATATTTATGTTGTTTTATTATTTTAATTTCTTTATGAATCATAGTTACAAAAGTGGTAATAGAAAATATATAAAATCACATCATTATTAGTATTATTAATGATTAGGTTCTCATTAATGAAATACTATTATAAATATCTCATGAAATATATTGAAATTTTATACCCTATAATTAATAATGTAAAATAAAATAAATTTGTACAATGGGAATACTCTTGGGTTCCAAATATAATTAAGAAAATGATTGTATGAAAATCATATATTATTTCACCTTTTGGGTGGAAATCTATCGTGTTTTGAATATATTTTTTTATATACTTTTAAAAACTATGTAAATAATATACTATAATGTTTAGTAGAAATTTTTACCCATCTATTGTCTTTTAAGAAGTAGTATTAAATGGAATGTTCATATTATTTTACAAATAGGACACATTTATAATCTTTTATGATGAAAATGGAATGTTGGCACGTACAAACATACTCATTGTCATGACCATAATTTCATATATACATCCATTATAAGTTCACAATGTAAATTTTTTCATGATATTTTATTTAATATTAGTGATTTTCTTTTGATTTTATAATGGTTTTTATAGAATAAATTTATTCAATAAAGTGTTTTTTGTTTCAAAACTGTTTCGAAATATTTATAATATTATTTTATAATATTTCAAGGAAAATTATTTTCAAAATTATTTCAAGGCCTATTTTGAGGTATTAAATTTATTTTAAAAAAAAGTTCGCATTTTTTCATGATTTGATTAAGAGTTATTATTGTTTTTTTAAATTAGAAGGATATGAAAATATTTTCCCCATTCATTTATATTTTTCAATACTATTTTAAAAGAAAACGATTTTCAAATTTATTTATTATTTAAAAACAATTTATCATATAAAAAATATTATTTTCCTTATGAAATGTTATAATTGAAATTTTAATGAATTATATATGAGAATATTATTTTGGAAATGGTATTACGAAAATAATTTTAAAAAAAAGTCTATTTTTTTAAATGTATCATGTGATATTTAAAAATCCACCTCCGTATAATTCATTATAATTTATGATAATTTAATCCCTATTAGATGAATGATCCATGAATATCAATCACATTATTTCCTAATTGGTTTATTTGTTAAAAGAATAATGTTTATAACCCCTACTTCTATTACACATGTAATATTCCTTTGAAACCTAGTTCTTTTAATGGATTGTTGTCTGATGAAATGATTATGGAAAATATATATTCTCTATATGTTATAATGTAATTAAATTTTTGTGATACCCATTTCATTTCATAAGTTATGACATGATTTTTATGAAACACGTCTCTTCTTATTGGTTATGAGACGATGATAGTATTATTATGTTGTGGAAAATATATGAATGAATTTATTATGACATGTATGGGACATATATCTCCCTCATATTAATTGGGTAATGATTTATATCCCATGATATAGTGATTTAAATAATTCTTTTATACTTGATCAAATTTGGGAAGTTGGGGAAACCTGATCTCTTACAAGGAAAGGACTGTGACTAGGGACAATGTTATGTCACGACCATAAGGTGTTGTAACAACGAAGATGGATGATGAGGAAACCCAGTCCATTATGGTATTACTAGGAAGCCCCATGAAAATTGGTAGATCGGGATAAAAAAAACCTTTAAATAAAATTAATCTGGCAGGGTATGGTGGTGTGTCCCACACCATAGTGTTAGTCCCCATAAAGAGATCTGATATGTTCTTACAATGAATTTTTCATTAAATGGAATAATAATAGATTTTTACATGTATAAAAAAATTCCATTTCTTATTTATATGTTATGATTACTAGGATTATTCTCTTATCTCGCTTATGATTCATTTATTTTGAACTACTAGTCTTAATTTCATGATTCATATTTATGACATTGATAGGATGGTATGAAATTATAATGTTATGATCATGTTTTCATCAATGTATGATCATGTTTATGCTTAAATATCTACCTTGATAACCCTTTCTAATAATATAATCTCACCCCTTTAATTGTTTCATTTCCAGGTCATGATTATATTTTTCATGAATGATATACATAATAGGAGTTGTAGTCTTATAGAACCTATTATGGGATATTATATCACACTCATATATCATCACTTTTGATTTCATGTTTCCTGAGGCAAAAAACTAGTACTGCCTTAGGGCATCTCATTGTGAAAGGTTTTATGTAATAAAAACAATAATGTACATTCTACATACATTCTGAAACTTTTGTTTATATTATAATCATCAAAAGATATTGACATAGATGGAAATACTTTTAAATTAATATTAAAACATTTATGTCAATATGTAATAAAAATATCTTTTTCTTTTCATAACATTTTGAATAATATTTCCAAGAACATAATGAAAATTATTTAAATATATAATTATAATGGAAACATATAAAGGAAGTACGAAATCAGATATTGGCTATTACTATGGGTAATTTTTTTGGGTGGTAAATAGTAAAACAAACATTCCTCTCACATTGATATAAAATTTCATAAGTATTCTATTTTGAAAACAATGTTAAATTTACTTTTTTTAATTGAGTAAAAAATATATATGGTTTAAAATCATTTTAAATAGTCACTTTACCATTGGAAGAAAAATAATTGAAATCAATTTAACTAAATGGACATTGAAATAAATTTTCATAGTTATGAGAGGAAATAAGGAAATTTTTTGAAGAATCATTTTGTAGATAATTTTCTGTAAAAATGGGATTTTTATAAAATGAAAACATGAACACCCCAAAAATAAATAGTAGAGACGAGATATGATGAGAATGAGATATAAGATTAATATAATTAACCCATTGTATATTTGAGTATAACAATAATTTTTGTAAATGTAATAGGAACATAAAATCTTATATTTGGTCCAGATGATCATAAAATTCCCCAATATGTTCCTAAATAACAAAATTTTATTTATAATAAATATATAATATGATTATATTCCTAATTTAACATCACAGGAAAATAATGAATAATAAATTTTCATATTTATTAATATTTGTGAAATAAATTTTAATTTTAAATTAAAGAGGATTCCATGTTAGATGGCATACCTGAAACGAATCAATGGGTTTTTCAAAAGTCTAATGTTGCACACAATGCGGAGTCATACTGAAAAATAATAATATAATATTATTTTAAATGGAAATTAATTCCTAATCATTGTATAAGTGGGAATGAATAGAACTAAATACAATATCATAATACACTTTTTTTAATTTTTTCCATTTATCCAATAAAAGATATAGGTAGAATATGTGAATGAATCTAATAATAAGCATAAATATTCTAATATTAATTTAATGGATGATTTAAAACCTTTTGATAAAAATCCATATTTAAATCTAGTTTTGGTCACTTTAATATGTATTATTAGAAAATATAAAATACTTTTTTAGAATCGGGACATCAAATTTAATTTTGCATATATTTTTGGTATTTTCCTGATAAAATATATTTTTTAATGAATTCTTTAAAATATCGTATTTTAATTCAAAAATGCGTTTTAATATAATATATTTTTATGTTTAGATTAACATTATAATTTGTTTCAAAGGGTAATTAGATTATATTTTTACAATTAAATCCAATGTTGGTCGTTGTAATTAATTTCACATTGAAATTAGACATAAACATGTGTTAATCATTTGAGAGTTATTATTTCTTAAAATTAATTTTTTTACAATGAGAAATATTATTAAATTAATTAATGAAACTTTTATATTTTGAATTTGGTAAAACAGACATCATTTTTGAATTTGGTATATCAAACATAGCATAGGCTGATGTTTGGGAATTTTCTATAAACCGTCAATTTTTTATGAATAGTGAAAACACTAAGTAATAGTTAAAACCCCATCTTTTATCATTGCAATGATATTTTACCACTTATTTAAATGGAATTTTGAAAATCTGACATACATGGTTGTTATTATTAATGAAAATTTAGATCAATAATATGAAAATAATTTTTGGTGAATAATATTTTTGACTTTTACTTCCTGTGAATAATGGTAAATAGGGTAATTCGAGGTAAAAATTATATTATAATAATATTAAATTACACTAAAAATTTTCATAATCCTACTGGTTGAAACATTTCTGAGTATGGGATTCCATGGGTAGATTTTAGGAACCCATGGAGCCACTTAAAAGTGATAATGACACTTTATATTAATAAATTTCAAGTAATGACAAAAATTCCATAAACATATATCATTCAATAAATCAATTCATTCATGAGTTTATATATGTTATCTATTATAATATAAATATTAATTTGAAATCTAAAATTATTTCATACATCATGGAATTTTTTTATAATTTTTTTTACGTCAAATAAATAAAATTATTTTTGACACTATAATGATGCAGTGTTTATCTCATTATTGAATGATTTAAATAAATATAATTACAATGATTAATAAAATAACCAAAAACTATTCAATTCTTATTGGATGATTTTATTTAGAACAATATTAATCTTATATTCTACTTTAATATGGTTTTTCCTTTTAGAAATAGAGAATCATTATATAATAATATAATATGTTTAAACATTCCAAAAGAGCCCCTCCCCCGTTATAAAATGCCCTCATCTATATCCAATTATAAACACCTATAAAGCCTCTTAACTCATTCAAAATCATTCTAAATAAGGTCTAAATATCCCTATATACCCCCTAGAAGCCTTACCTTATGAAAAAGAAACTTCAAAAATTCTTTTGGTTCAAACCATTGGGAGTTACCCTATTTAAAGGTAATTTCTTCTATTAAGTTCATTTGTTTTATTTTCCATCTTCAATCCCATAATATATCTTTATATCAATCATTTATGACAATACCAGTATCTAAAATATACTAGAATGTTGTTATGAGATGGATTCTTTCTAAACATACACACGTCTGTCTAATAGGTAAATAACATATTGTTTCTGTGGATGGTGAACTACTACCTCACGAAACGACGGTGATTCAGTTTTATCCTAACACCTCTTATGGTGGATATTATAATGAAACAATATTTATATATGATATATATTATATTATTATTGTCTCTATCATTCTTTAGGTTTCATTTTTATCATACTTTTATGGTTTCCACAATGGGAAATACGATAATTTTATTTGAGGAAGTGTAGACTACCGCCCCATCAAAGTGATATGACTCATTCATACCATTCGTGGAACATATAATGGATATAATTACTAAAATTATATATGATCTTATACTGTAAAAATAATATACCTATTTACCATTATGTTTTCATTCCATTAAATACACAATATAAATGAAAGTAATGTTCATGCGTACGTATGGCGTACCATCTCCATGAATGGTGTATTTCATTTCACAACTCCAAATGTTATGTAGTATTATAAATGATGATATATACTAGATATATATGATATATATTATATCTATATCATGAATATCATTCTGAATACAATGGAAATTTGAACATAGTGACATCTTGTAAATATAAGTAGTTTATTTCTGACTGAAGTACCAAATATCGACAAAATGACTGATATTAACTTAAATGAAAACATAATGTTTATTACATGGTCATAAGTGATATAAAATGAATAATTAAGTAGAATAATGTTCCTAAGAAAATATAAATCATCTTTAGTTTTTTATTTAGGAGATAAAAGAATGAACGAGT
Source organism: Viscum album (assembly GCA_963277665.1). NCBI lineage: Eukaryota > Viridiplantae > Streptophyta > Magnoliopsida > Santalales > Viscaceae > Viscum > Viscum album. The sequence continues at coordinate 1,658,518,655 of OY728145.1, forward strand.
CATGTTAGACGTGAGGTAAGGGAATTTATCTCAATCTCCTTTCATTAATGAATATTTTATTTTTTACATGAATTTAATTAATACGGTGTATAAAACCATTTTTAATTATAATTTCATTCAATAGGAATCATTTTATTGGATGAGTTTTACAAAAACGACCAAAAGGGTTGTTTATTTTTAACAATCATGGTGAAAACGACCTTTCTTCCTTCGTGAGCACTATTTGATATTTGGCATCCTTAATAAGATGTATTGTTTTTAAAAGAAAAATAAATACCATGTACTCTATTTATATATTTTGGTATAGAAAATAGTTTTGATTACGGATTTTGTATGTCAATATATTGAAATTGTTGTAATGTGGAAATGTTATATTTTCATTTATGTTTATGTTATGTGTTATGATTATGTTATGGTTATTGGGCAATGTTTACGTGTACTGGTGGTTCCATGATAAACCTATGGCGGGTGAGCCGGAGATAGCTCTCCAAGTAATTGGGTAATGTGACGAAGGTAAACATTGCTGTTTCTCCAAATAGATTTAGGGAATATACTGTGATGTGTATTCCAAATATAACTCCCTATGAAAGCTACATGGTATGTATGTTATGGATTCCACATGTCACTTTATGATTTAAGATTTTAATTTGTTATTAGTAAATCAGATGATTTCATTATGTAAGTTCTTATTCTTGGTATTTATTAATGGAATAATGTTTTCTTTATTTATATTATAAAACATTATGAGAGTTTTATTCTCATTACATGTTTTGAAATGTTTTTCAAATGACCTAAAGATGAATAGGGTCAAGGATTGGATCATGGAAAAGCAATGATGTCTAAAACATGGAACTAGACATGACTATTTTTTTCAAGTGTTTTTATTTTATGAAAAAAATGGAAACTGAGTAGAAGTGTCTACTTTGTAAATAAAGATATGTAATGTAAAAATAATTTCCTAATTCTCTAAAAATATAAAGATGAAAAGTTCCTCAATGTGAATTATTCATTTAATTCATGATTATGTAATTTCTAAGGCATGGTCCTTTTAGATGGTATCTGAGGTAGGTTTAGACAACTTTAGGAGTTAGGATATTTTTAAATTAATATCCATAAATTAATTTATGTTAATATTGAAATGATATATAATTTATATATTACAATGTTCCTTCGCATAAAATACATATATTTTTAGAATGGTTACCCACAGAGGAATCATAGAAGATATATTGGGAAGGTATACCTAGGGAAATGAAATTTCAATTAGCATCCTGAGATGGTCATAATCAGAATTGAATAGTTTTTGCTGTGATGGATCTATTAAATCAGGTGACAAATGGTGGGTGTATTTATTGATTATATTTTAGTTCATTGTATAATAAAAAAAGGGGAATGAATGTAATTTATGGTTTTCTTGCAAACCATAACAAAATGAACCTTTTTGGGAAATTCAAAAATTTTGAATTTTAGTAACAACAAGTTTCTTTCCTTGGTCACATTTTTTTCAAGAAATGAAATAACTCGTGAACATGTTAAACCAAAAGTTGATGAATAATGGTAAATATCCAAAAATATAACCTATATACACAATTTTCATGGTTTAGAAGGTTATTAACGGAGGTTTGATATAAACATTTCACGATTATCTAGCCCACTGACTTTGTTAACTCGAAATAGTGTTATGTTCATCTGGAAAAAAGGATGTAATGATTGTTATCATGAATTGATAATTGGATTGGTGAATGCGCCAGTTTTGGAATTACCTTCATTAATTGGTGTATTTTTTATCTACAGTGATGCCTCATTGAAAGGATATGGTTTTTTCCTTATGAATAATGATCAGATAATTGCTTGTCATTCACGTCAGTTGAATCCTCATGAGTTATATGACCCCAGAAAAAATTTCTAATTAGCTGTTGTAGTTTTTGATTTAAAAATTTTGAAGCATGATTTTTATGGAAAGAAATATGAAATATATATCGGCCAAAGAATATTTAAAGAATATATTAACTCAAAAATAATTGAACATGAGACAGTGGAGATGGCTGTAATTAATCAAGGACTATGATTTATCAATTCATTACCATCCCGGAAAGGCAAACAATGTGGCTAATGATTTGAGTTCAAAAATTATTGATACATTACCCTTGTTAGGTTTTGAAAAAGATCCTTTGATTAAATATTTGATGAAAATTGGCATAGATTTTTTTGATGTAGGAAATTACACTATTTTGTTTTAGGTGATATTGAAATAATCTCTATCAGACAGAATTAAGCAAGCGCAAAAGGAAGATAATGAGTTGTAGAAAAATATAGAGTTGGTTCCAAAGGGTAATTTTCAATATTTTAACGTTGATAATGATTGTTTAATGAGTTTTGGGAACATATTATGAATTTCTTGAGATTCATTTCTGAAGAAATAGATATTATGTGATGATCATAGTTCTCTCTTGTATGTTCATATTGGATGTACTAAGATGTACAAAGATCTTTGGGAGTATTAATGGTGGGATGGAATAAAAATAGATACTGCTGACTATAATGTGATGTGTTTTACATTTCAATATGTCAAAGTAGAGCGATAGTTACTGAAAGGGATGTTTTAGTCATTACCGGCGCCAGAGTGGAAATAGGAAAATATATCCACAGACTTCATTGTGGGATTAAAATAAATCTGAAGGTAATAACGCAATATGGGTTATTGGTGATTGATTGAATAAATCTACTCATTTCCTTCCTATTTAGGATACATTGACTCCAGATCAACTTTCTCGGTTGTATGATAAAGATATTGTCAGGTTGCATGGAGTTAACCTATCCATTTTATTAGATCATGATCCACGGTTTATATATTAATCTTGGAAATGAGTTCAGAATTTGTTGGGTACTAAATTAAGATTTAGTATAGATTTTCATCCTCAGTAAAATGGGAAGTGAGAATGAACAATTTAGACCTTGGATGATATGTTATGTTCTTTCTCAATGGATTACTAGTGTTGTTGGGACAGATATCTTTCTTTTGAATAAAATTTTTTGTAATAAAAATTATCATTCTAGAAAACATATGCCTCCATTTGAGGCATTATATGGGAAGTAGTGTCGAACTCCAACTTTTTGGGATTATGTAGGTGATAGGAAGTTTATGGAACTCGAAATTGGTGGAAGAGATAGCATAAAATGTTTAGTTCTTTCAGAAGCACATGAGAATAGCTCTGAGTAGGCAGAAAAGTTATGGGGATAACTAGAGGAAAGGTCACTATTTGTAGGTATGTGATCATGTCTTTATCAAAGTTTCTAAAATTAAAAGTGTGTAGTGTTTTGAAAAGAAATAAAATTTTAGTCTTAGGTTCATTAGACCTTATGAAATCATATAGAAATTTTGATCAGTTTCCTACAGAGTGGTTTTACCTCAATTTTTATCCCAAGCACACAATGTTTTTCATTCTTCAATGCTGATAATTTATATGCCGAATCTGTATCATGTTTTGATCCCAAAGGTAGTTTAGTTGGAAGAGAATCGCTCTTCTGAGGGAAAACTAGTGCAGATTAATGAATTAAAAGTGAATGTTTTTTTTAATAAGGAAATTCATCGGGTAATGGTTTTGTGGAAAAAAATATTGTTAAATATATAACATGGGAATCTGAAAATGAAATGATGGATAAATACCCACACTAATTTGATAAGTGAATAAGAATTTTGAGGACACAATTTCCAAAATAGGGGAAGGATATAACATCCCAGGTTATTAATGAATTGTATATTTTAATATTTATTAATATTTTTGAAATAAATTTTTTTTACATTAACGAGGATTCTATGAATGATGTAGTTCCTGAAATGCAACAATGGGTTTCCCTAAGGTCTAATGTTGCACACAGTGCTGGGTCATTCTAAAAAATAAATATATAATATTATTTCAAATGGTAGTTAATGCATTGTCATTGTATTGGCTAGAATGAATAGAACTAACTACAATATTATTATACAGGTTTGTTGAATGATTTATAATTTATTAAATAAAAGTTATAGGCTTAAAATATGAATGAATCTAATTGGAAGCATAAATTATCTAATATTATTTAAAAGTATGATTTTATGCCTTTTTATGGAGAACTCAATTGAAATATAGTCTTGGTCACTTTAATATGTTACATTTGAAAAACCAAAATTATTATTTAGAATCGGGACATAAAAATTTACTTTGGGTACATTTTGGGTATTTTTCTAATAAACTTCATATTTTAATTAATAGTGAAAAAACAATATTTTAATTCATAAATTCCTTTTAATTTAACTTATATATCTTATTAGATTATTTTTTTAATTAGTTTTATCAATTAATTAGATTATATTTATACCATTTAATCCTATTTAGGTCAATGGATGTATTTTAACATTGAAATTATACATAATGAAGTGTCAATATTTTAATTGTTAATATTTCGTAGAAACATGAAGTTAGTTTTGACAAGAGGAATTAATTTTAGATTAATTAATGCAGAATATATGTTCACAATCCTTTGGTTTATACCCAAGCATAGTATCCACAGATTACTCCTGGTTGGCCATGGTCAGGTCAACGCAGGGATTCTGAATCATTTAGGCATGAGGAATACCATCCCGCATTTGATTAATGATTCTGAGGAGTTTGGGATCATTGAGATGACACTGATTTGAAGCCTCTTAACTGGGTGTTGTGGAGTTTATTGTCATCCAAGGGGGACATATAACAATGTGGGCATTTGGATTGAACCCGTGATACCGGCTTCCAACGTATCCTCAATAGAGGAATCATAATCCACGTAGTTTGGTGCCACTTGACGGGGCGTATCACAGTTTTAGGTCATGTGATGAGGACCCAATCATACAGTTTAACATCTTGTGGCAGGGACACCTGGGTGAGAGATGCCTGGTAAATGTTGGTGTGGGACATACGCCAAAGTGGCCTGAAAGACCCAAGTGAAGTGATTTCCTGGGTCTGAATATAGTCATGCTAGAGTATAAGGACATGGACTGATAGGTATGGATGTGTATCAGACATAGATATTGGGCTTGTACCTCGGGGAGGTTTCTTATGCATCCTGGTAGGTTGTGAATCAGAGTCCACGTAGTTCTTAGAGATTAGGGCTTACACGTGAGAGTTGCCTATTATTTGGATTGAACCTCAAAGAGGCGTCCTACGTACCCTGCTTGGGAGACGTGGATCAAAGCCACATAGTTCATTCTGAACGACATGATTGGGACATAAACATGGTTAGTGGCCCGAATTGGGATTGATCCTCGGGGAGGCGTCCTATGTACCCTGTTTAGGAAACAGGGATCAAAAAACATGTAGTTAATTATTTGGCATGATTGTCGTGACTATCAAATATCTCTAAGACCACATGAGTCATGCTCGGTGTGAGAAACAAGAGAATGAAACAGACTGGGCAAGACTTGCACGTTCTCCCTACTGAGGGATGGCGAGAAAGACGACGAGCGGAGGAAATGGCTGGGACCACTGGACTCTCCTTCTCCAGGATGTTGGAGGAAGGTAGAAGTCGTGTGGTGGAGCAATGAGCCTTCTATGATGATAGTGGAAGGGCCATTAGTTTTTGGCGAGGATGGTGTTGGGATAACTCCAAGAGGGATGCCCAGACACTCCCAATAGAGGGGAGAGGTGCTCACTATTGGTGCTCGTCAAATGGAAACACGTGCGGGGTCCCTTGATCCTGGTATGTGGAGAGGTAGAAAGGGGACTCTCAGGCTCAGACCCTACACTACCATGGGTATGTAAACCCAGGAATGCTTCAGGAAATCGCTCAAGGTCTGGGGAAACTCATTTTCCCATGCCTAACGTGGGTATGTGAACTCAAAGTAGTGTGATGATGCGCTTGGATGTTGCATCATATAGGTCTGGTGGCATCGACAGAGGCCTTGTCTCGGCGCCGATGAATAGTCCAATGAAGGGATTGGGAAGGATCATGCCGAATTTGAAGGATTTTATTTGGGTCGGGTAATGGGAACACCGAAGGAGTTGGAGGTATACATGGGTATATGAGGAGTGGCGCCCATCACATATGGGGGTGCTACATGGCTGGAGAGGTCATCCGCGTACAAGGGTGGTATATGGACTGAGAGGCATCCCGCATACCAGGGTGGTACGCGACATCGGGTTCAGACCGCGTACCATGTTGGTACGTGGCAGAGTCTACGAGAGCAACGATGGCCATGGGTGATTCCGGTTGGGGATTGCTTGGTCATGGCATCTATAATGCCCCAGCCTTAAACATTACTTAACATTTAATTAAATGAATAATTCCCATTGATGATCTTTTCTGGTTTATATTTTTAGAGAATTATATCTTAAATATTACATCTCAATTGAATACAAAGTATAAACTTCTACTAAGTTTCCATAAAATAAATACTCTTAAAAAGAAACATGTCTACATCCATTTTTTATAGAGCATGACATTCCCTTGATCCCATCCATCATCACTATTCCACATTAAGACCTATGAAAAACATTTCAAAAAAACATGGGGTGATCATAAAAAACTCAGTAAGGGAAACACAAAGATTGAAAACTGTTAGTTTTTTAAAACAACAAGTAAACCATGTATACATTATCAAAGTAACACTTTTCACCTATATAAAGTAGTAAAAACTCTTCCCTGAATAAAAGATCAATACTTACCCTTTTGTAACAAAAAGATTACTATAAAACCCATATAAAGAACACATAACATATAAAGGTAACTTGGGACATAAACATACTTTAATGGAATAACCATACGATCGACTTCCACACATATCACTTAATGGAATAACCATATGGCCGACTTCCATACCCAATGCATTGGTGGTTATAACGTAACCACCCGTCCTGGTATTCATGACACCACCCGTCAAATGGTTTATCACGTAACCACCCGTCAAATGTCCAAGTACCATTATAGAATCATAAGACATAAAACAAATATAATGGAAAGAAAACAATTCCACACATTGATCACAATATATCACTTAAATATATTGAGATAACAAATCCATTATAAAAACCCTTTTTCAATACCAAAATATAGAAAAAGGTATCTGGTATTAATTTCAAAAAAAACATTACGTCTTGTTGAGGAAGCCGAAGACCAAATAATACTCGCGATGGCAGAAAAGGTCATTGTCACTGCGTACGTTAAAAGAAACATTCCTTTTTGTCATTTTGTAAAATGCTTCGTAGAAAAATATTTCTTTTGTATAAAAGTAAAATTCAAAGGGTTTTATACACAGTATAAAAAAAGTTGTGCATAAAACGAAATATGCCTCAATGAATGGAGATTGAGACGAAGTCCCTTACCTCGTGTCCGACTTGAAATGTTCCTTCTTTAATCTCCTGAATAATAAACTAAAGTTAATTTATACTTGATTAAGAAACTTTTTTAGTTTATAATTCCTTTTATATCACTTATTACCATGTTATAATCATTATGTAATCATTTAAGTTAATAACGTTCATTTTGTCGATATTTGGTAATTGAGTCAAAAATGGAATTCTTATAATTACATGTTGTTCACGTGATAAAAGTTTCATTATATCCAGAATGATATTCATGATTTGGGTATCCCATATATCATATATATCCATCATGTACATGTATTTATAATAGTACATAACATTTGGATGTACGAAATGAAATGCACCGTTCATGGAGACGGTAAGCCGTACGTACGTATGAACGCTACTTTCATTTATATTTATTATTTTAATGGAATTAAAACAAAATGACACATAGGTATATTATAATTCCAGTATCATATCATATAAAATATCATTAACTCTATCCTTTATACATCCCACATAGGGCATTAACGAGTCACATCACTTTGAGGGGGCGGTAGTCCGCACTTCCTCAAATGAGATTATCGTATTTACCCACCATGGAAACCATAAATGGTTGATATAATTGCGAAGTACATTAGAATAAAGAATCATAAAAATAATATATATCATATATAAATACAGTGCCATCATAATGGCCACCATGAGAGGTGGTAAGATTTAATTGAACAATCATCGTTTCGTGAGGCGTTAGTTTTCCATCCACAGAAACATTATGTTCTTCATCCATTAGATGGAGGTGTGTGTAAGTGTAGTTCAAATCCTTATAATAAAAACATCCTAGTATATTTATGATTCTGTTATTGTTAAAAAATAAAAGAAATAAAAATCGATTAGGGGTGGTAGAAGAAAAAATAAAATAAAACAATTTAAGAGAAACTGTTACCTTTAATTTAGGCAACTTCCTTTGGTTTAATCCAAAATGACTTCTTAAGTGCCTTCTGCCTAAAGTAAGCCTTCTAGGAGGAGGAGATGGATGTAGGGAGCTTAATTGGGCAGATTTTGGACGAGCCAAATGGCTTAAGAGGTGTGATCAATTGCATAAAATTGGTCTCTTTTTATAAGGGAGAGGAGGGGCTCTTTAGGAAAGAGTGAAAATATTATTTTATAATATAATGATATTCGGCTTTTAATGGTCCAAAAATCATTATGGTCGAAGATAAGAAGACTCATAACCGAAATAAAATCATCCAATTATAATTGGACATGTTTTGGAAAATATTTTAATCATTATATTCTTATTTAAATAAATCATCTATTAATGAGGTAAATACTGCGTCATTATTGTGTCATAAATAATTTAATTTATTTGATGTCTAAAAATTGTAAAAATAATAAAATGATGTAGGAAATAGTTTTATCTTTCCGATGAATATTTATATTCGATCAGATAATTTATATAAACACTTCTAAAAATTAATTTACTAAAAGATATTTTCTTTTGTCATTTTTTCCTTTTCTTTAAGTTAATTATTCTAAATTGTCATTATCACACCGAAGTGGCATAAAGGGGTCCCAAAATTGACCCAAAGTTGCTAATGGTCGTAAATGACTCAACCAATAATATTTGGACAAGTGTTAAGGTAATTTTGAATGATTATAATATTCTTTTAACCTTGAATGACCCTTTTTACCCTTAACCGCGGTAAATAAAAGTCAAAAGTTACTATTCACCAAAAATTATTTTTATCTTATTGAACAAAATTTTACTTCTTGATAACAACCATATATGTTGGATTTTTGAAATTCAATTCACAGAAGTTGTAAAATTCCATTTAAATAAAAAAGTCAGTTTTTTTAACTACCACTAAGTGGTGTCACTATTCATCAAAAATTGATGTTTTTCAGAAAAATACCAAAATTTCAGCCTAAGCAATATTTGATATTCCAAATTAAAGAATTATGTCTACTCTTCCAAATTCAAAACATAGAATTGGAATTAATTAATTTAAAAATTAATTTCCGCTGTTAAAACAAATAGTGTGTTTTTATGAAACAATAACTATCAAAAGATTGATACTTGTTTATGTCTAATTTCAAAGTGAAATTAAATCCAATGACCAAAATTGGATTAAATAGTAAAAATATATTTTAATTCCAATTTAAAACCAATTAAAAAGATAATCTAAACATATTAATAAATTAGATTAAAAAGCAATTTTGAATTAAAATACATTATTGTTCACTATTCATTAAAAAATGAACTTTATTAGAAAAATACCAAAAATTTACCCAAAGTAAAATTTGATGTCCCCATTCTAAAGAAGGATTTTATTTGGTCAATTAGAATATATTAATGTAACCAAAACTATATTTAATGAGGGTTCACCATTAAAAGTCGATAAATCGGCATTTTAATGAAAATTATTCTTAAAATTAGATTCATTCACTTTTTAAGCCTCTAAATTTTAGTTGATGAATTTAAATATATTTAACAAACATGTATAATCATATTGTAGTTAGTTTTGTTCATTCCCACCAATACAACAACTAGGAGTTAAATACCATTTAATATAATAATATTATATTATTAGTGTGCAACGTAAGATTCCAAAGAAACTGGTTGTTGCATATCAGGTACACTATCAAACATAGAAACCATTTTAAGCTAAAATTAATATTAAATTCACCAATATTAATATATATAGAAATCTCTTATTCTTCATTTACCAGGGATGTTACATCCTTCCCCCCTTTTGGAAATTGCGTCCTCGCAATTTTATTCACTTATCAAAATAAGTGGGGGTATTTATCCCTTATAGCATTTTCAGATTCCCATGTTGCCTTTTCAACCATATGGGTTTTCCATAAAACCTCTTCCTGGTGAATTACACTATTTCTCAACACTTGCTCTCTTCGGTAAAGAATCTGGACTGGTTGTTCTTCATAAGAGAGATTCTCTTCCAACTAAACTGCCTCTGGGCTCAAAACATGAGATGGATCTGGCATATAATTTCTCAACATCGAAACATGAAAAACATTGTGTACCTAAGATAAACTTGGAGGTATAGCCACTCGGTATGCAACTGATCCAACTTTATCCAGAATTTCATATGGTCCAATGAACCTTGGTCTCAGATTTCCTATCTTACCAAATCGCATCACACTTTTCCATGGAGAAACTTTGAGAAAAACATGATCACTTACCTCGTAAGATAAATCTTTCCTCCGGTTATCCGCATAACTCTTCTGCCTGCTCTGAGCTGTTCTCATGTGTTTTTGAATCAACTGAACTTTTCATGTCATCTATTCTACCAATTCTGGTCCCATCAACTTCCTTTCACCCACTTCATCACAAAAATCTGGAGTTCAACACCGCTTCCCATATAATGCCTCAAATGGTGTCATCTGTATACTAGAATGAAAATTGTTATTTTAAGAAAACTCAACCAAAGAAAGATGTTGGTCCCAACATCCCTGATAATCCATTGATCAAGCATGTAGCATATCCTCCAAGGACTGAATTGTTCGTTCTGACTTCCCTTCTGATTGCAGATGAAAAGTTGTACTAAAATTTATTTCAGTACCCAATGACTTCAGAAGGCCTTTCCAAAAGATAGAAGTAAACCTGGGATCACGATTAGAAACAATGGAGAGGGGTACTCCATGCAACCAGACTATCTCTTTAAGATACAAATGATAAAGTTAATCTAGGGAAAAAGTATCTTGAATAGGAAGGAAATGAGCAGATTTATTCATGCGATCAACAATAACCCAGATTGCATTATTACCTCGAGGTGTCTTCGACAATCCCACAAAGACGTCCATTGATATATTCTCCCATTTCCACTCTTGTACTGGTAAAGTCTGTAGCATCCCTTTCGGTAACTGCCACACTACTTTAACCTACTGACAAGTCAAATACTTCACAGTAAAATCAGCAATATCTCTTTTCATTCCATACCACCAGTAATACTCCCGCAGATCTCTGTACATCTTAGTACTGCCAAGAGGAACTGAAAACGGAGAACTATGAGCTTCACATAACAACTCTCTCTTCAAATTTGAATCACAAGGCACAGACAACCTCTTCACAAATCTCAAAACACAATCATTATCAATGTTGAATTCAGGAAACTTACCCTTCTGAACAAGCTCTACCTTTTTCTGCAACTCACTATCTTGCTTCTGTGCTTACTTGATTTTTTCTGATAGAGAATATTTCACTGATACCTGAAAAAAAACATAAGTACTTACTGCACAAACAACTTCCATGCCAAAGTTCATCAAATCAAAAACCAAAGGATCTCGTTCCAAACGTAGCATGGTTAATGATTCATTACTTTTTCGACTCAAAGCATCATCCACTTTATTTGCTTTTCCCTAATGGTAATGAATTGTACAATCATAATCCATGATTAATTCCAGCCATCTCCTCTATCTCATATTCAATTCTTCTTTAGTGAATATATACATTAAACTTTTGTGATCAGTATATATTTCACACTTACTCCATTCAAATGAGGCCTCCAAATTTTTAGAGCAAAAAAACAGCAGCTAATTCCAAATCATGTGTAGGGTAATTTACCTCAAGAGTTTTCAACTGACGTGAAACATATGCAATTACATGATCATTCTGCATAAGGACACATCCAAGTCCTTTCAATGAAGCATCACTGCAGATAACAAACTCACCATTCCTGGAAGGAAGTGCCCAGACTGGATAATTCACCAATCTTCTTTTCAACTCCTGAAAACAATCATCACATTATTTTGTCTAGAAAAACTAAACACCCTTCCGAGTTAGCATAGTCATTGGACAAGATAACCGTGAATATTTTTCAACAAACCATCGGTAGTAACCTGCCAAACCAAGAAAAATACGGATCTCTGTTACATTTGTGGGTGTTGGCCATTCTTCAACAACTTTTGTTTTAGCAGGATCAACAGTTCTGCCATCTTTTGAAACAATGTGACAAAGGAATGAAATTTGTTGTAACCAAAACTCACACTTTCTAAATTTCGATACAGTTTCTTTTATTTTATGGTTTACAGAATAACCCATAAATGTCTTTCATGCTCCTATTTACTTTTAGAAAACACCAAAATATCATCAATGAAAACCACCACAAACATATCCAAGAACTCATGGAAAATTCTATTCATTAAGTCCATGAATACAGAAGATGCATTGGTTAGCCCAAAAGGCATAACTACAAATTCATAATTTCCATATATAGTACGGAACACAGTCATTAGAACGTCTGCTTCCTTTACCTTCAACTGATGGTACCCCAACCACAAGTCAATCTTTGAAAAATACTGAGCTCCCTGAAGCTAATAAAATAAATCATCGATATGAGGCAAAGGATACTTGTTCTTAACAACAATGTTATTCAAGGCTCTATAATCGATGAAATGTCTCATTGAACCATCTTTCTTTTTAACAAACAAGACAGGAGGACCCCATGGTGATGTGCTAGGTCGAATGAAAACTTTATCTAATAACTCCTAAAATTGTTTCTTTAACTCTAAAAGTTCATCTTGAGCCATTCAATAAGGGGGTTTTGATATTGGCTTAGAATCGGGAACTAAGTCAACTGTAAATTCAATATCCCGATCATGAATAATACTAGGTAACTCATTAGGAAAAACATCAAGATACTCATTTACAACAAGCACATAATTAATCTGTACAGTTTCTTTATTTTCAACAACATGTTCATGGTAACAATCATTTCCATCTTTTACAAGTTTCTCAACTTCCTGATATGTTATCAAAATCAAGGGTTCATTCTCGTACTCAAACTGAAAATCTTTTCGAAAAGAAACCATTTTAGCTCTGCAGTAAATCTTAGCATGATAAACAGAAATCCAATCCATGCCCAAAATAACATAAAACTCTACTCGAGTTAAAACAACAAGGCTTGTAGGTATATTCTTTCCGCACACAAGGATAATAAGGTTCTTATCATTTTTTGTGTCTCAATGTTTCCTCCAGGTGTTTTTACCATAAGTTCAGGATTCATATCTTGAGATGGAATTTCCAATTTACTAGAAAACATCTTAGAAATGAAAGAATGTGTAGACCTTGAATCAAACAACACAGTGGAATAATCCGAAAAAACAAACAGTGTACCTGATACTACTTCATTCGATGGCCCAACATCTTTTGAAGTAGTTACAAAGGATTTCACCACCCCTTTATGATTGTAGTCTGGCTGATTTTTCCAAGTTGAGTTCTTCGTTAGACACTCATTTGCATAATAACCCACTTCATTACACTTAAAACATCATACCACTGGCTTTTCATTGCCTGCTTTATCATCTTCCTTACAGTTACGAGCAATATGATTAGACTTACCACACCGAAAGAACTTTCCAGACATAGATAAACATTCTACATGATGAATTTTACCGCACTTATCATAGGATGGATATTTTGTTTTTTTACCTCCATTCTTATTTGATGAATTCTTCCCCTTTGCCTGCCAATTGGACCTTTTATTCTGTTGTTTGTCAAAGAACACCTGATCATCAGCAAACTCCATTTCCACCTTCTTTGCACATCGAACTTGTTTTTCATAACTTTTGAACACACGAGAAGCTAAAGCCCTTAGATACTTTGGATTTAACCCTGAGTAAAAACGGTTTATTTTACAATCAAGATCTCGTATGAAGTTTGGAACATACCTTGCCAATCGAGTGAACTTTTCTTCATAAGCAGCCACTGAGTCATCCTCCTGCGTCAATTCTATGAATTGTTTTTCCATCCTAAGACGAACCACCTTAGGAAAATATTTCTCAAAGAAACATACCTTTGAATTCTTCCAGGTGAATATCATCAAACTCATCACTATCCCTAATATTTTTCACCATCGACCACCACTGATCAACTTCACCTTCAAAACGGTAAACATCAAGACTAACATTTTGATGTTCTGAACACCCCATGACATCAAAAATCTTCTCCAGTGATTTAATCCACCCATCAGCTTGCACGGGGTCAGATGATCCTCTGAATGATGGGGGATGTTGCCTCATGAAATGTTCCACCACTGACATGCCCCTCTGTGGTTGATTTGGATGATCTCGTGCAAGGATACCACCACAATTTATAGCCTGAGTCAACTATGCCATCACTGCAACAAACTTTTCAGTTCCAATTCTGACCATCTCGGGTTGCTGATTTGGAAGGTTGTATTCCTCCTGATATTGTCCCAACATAGCTGCTTTGTTTCCTCTGCGGGAAACCATTCTGAACACAGAAATATCTTAGGAGAAGCATCATGGTAATCTTTAAATTCTATATCATTTCAATCATACCATAAATTAATTCATAATTTGACAATTTTCTAACTCCTAATGTTGCCTAAAACAACCTCTGATACCAACTATAAGGCTCCATCCATAAACATTACATAACATGAATTCAATGAATAATTCCCATTGAGGATCTTTTCAGGTTTAGAGTTTTATATAATTAGATCTTAACTATTACATCTCAAAAGAATACAAAGTAGACACTTATACTAAATTTCCATAAAATAAATACTCCTAAAAAGAAACATGTCTAGTTTAATGTTTTATATAGAATGAATTTCCCTTGATCCCATCCTTCATCACTATTACACATTATGTCATGTGAAATACATTTCAAAAAAACTTGGGGTGAGCATAAAAATCTTAGTAAGGGAAACACAAAGAATGAAAACTGTTAGTTTTTCAAAACCACAAGTAAATCATGTATACTTTATCAAAGTAACAGTTTTCAACTTTATGAAGTAGTAAAAACTCTTAACTGAATAAAAGATCAATACTTACCCTTTTGTAACCAAAAGATTACCATAAAACCCATATAAAGAACACATAACATATAAAGGTAACTTGGGACATAAACATACTTAAATGGAATAACCATACGGTCGACTTCCACACATATCACTTAATGGAATAGCCATAAGGCTGACTTACATACCCAATGCAATGGAGGTTATAACATAACCACCCGTCCTGGTATTAATGGAACCACCCGTCATATAGTTTATCACATAACCACCCGTCAAATGTCCAAGTACCATTATAAAATCATAATACATAAAACAAATATAATGGAAAGAAAACATTTCCACACTTTGATCACAATATATCACTTAAATATATTGACATAAAAAATCCATTATAAAAAACCCTTTTCAATACCAAAATACGTAAAACACTATATGGTATTTATTTAAAAAAAACATTACGGCTTGTTGATGAAGCCAAAGACCAAATAATACTCGCGGTGGCAGAAAAGGTCGTTGTCACAGCATACGTTAAAAGAAACATTTATTTTTGTCTTTTTGTAAAATGCTTAGTAGAAAAATATTCCTTTTGTATACAAGTAAAAGTCAAAGGGGATTATACACCGTATAAAAGAAATTTTTTCACAAAACGAAATATGCCTCAATGAAAGGAGATTGAGACGAAGTCCCTTACCTCGTGCCTGACTTGACCCGTTCCTTCTTTAATCTCCTGAATAATAAACTAAAGTTAATTTCAACTTTCATAAGAACCTTTTTTAATTTTATTATTCCTTTTATATCACTTATTACCATGTTATAATCATTATGTAATCATTTAAGTTAATAACATTCATTTTGTCGATATTTGGTACTTAGGTCAAAATGGACTTCTTATAATTACATGTTGTTCACGTAGTAAAAGGTTCATTATATCCAGAATTATATTCATGATTTGGTTATCATATATGTCATATATATCCATCATGTACATGTATTTATAATAGTACATAACATTTGGTGGTACGAAATGAAATGCACCGTTCATGGAGATGGTAAGCCGTACGTACGCATGAACGCTACTTTCATTTCTATTTATTATTTTAATGGAATTACAACATAATGATACATAGGTATATTATAATTATAGTATAATATCATATAAAATATCATTAACTCTATCCTTTATACATCCCACATAGGGCATTAACGAGTCACATCACTTTGAGGGGGCGGTAGTACGCACTTCCTCAAATAAAATTATCATATTTACCCATCATGGAAACAATAAAGGTTTGATATAATTGGGAAGTACAGATGCACAAAGAAATCATAAAAATAATATATATCATATATAAATACAGTTCCATCATAATGGCCACCATGAGAGGCGGAAATATGTAATTGAACAATCATCGTTTCGTGCGGCGTTAGTTTTCCATCCATAGAAACATTATGTTCTCCATCCATTAGATGGAGGTGTGTGTAAGTGTAGTTAGAATCCTTATAAGAAAAACATCCTAGTATATTGAGGATACTGGTGTTGTTACAAATGAAAATAAATAAAAATATTTTAGGGGTTGGAGAAGCAAAATAAAAGAAAACAATTTAAGAGAAACTGTTACCTTTAATTTTGGCAACTTCTTTTGGTTTAAACCAAAAGGACTCTTTAAGTGCCTTCTGCCTAACGTAAGGATTCTAGGAGGAGGATAGGGATGTAAGGAGATTAATGGGGTAGAGTTTGGATGAGCCAAATTGGTTGAGAGGTGTGAGGAATTGCATTGAAGTGGTCTCTTTTTATAAGGGAGAGGAGGGGCTCTTTAGGAAAGAGTGAAACTATAATTTTATAATATAATCATATTCGGTTTCTAATGGTCCAAAAATCATTATGGTCGAAGATAAGATGACTCATAACCTAAATAAAATCATAAAATAATAATTTTACATGTTTTGGATAATATTTTAATCATTATAATCTTATTTAATTAAATCATCTTTTAATGAGGTAAATACTGTGTCATTATTCGGTCTTAAATAATTTAATTTATATGATGTCTAAAAATTATAAAAATAATAACATGATGTAGGAAATCATTTTAAATTTCCAATGAATATTAATAGTCGATCAGATAATTTATATAACCCCTTCTAAAAATTAATTTACTAAAAGATATTTTCTTTTGTCATTTTTGCCTTTTATTTAAGTTAATTATTCTAAATTGTCATTATCACACCCATGTGGCATAATGTGGTCCCAAAATCGACCCAAAGATGCTAATGGTCGTAATTGACTCAACCCATAATATTTGGACAAGTTTTAAGGTAATTTTGAATGATTATAATATTCTTTTAACCTTGAATTACCCTATTTACCCTTAACCGCGGTAAATAAAAGTCAAAAGTTACTATTCACCAAAAATGATTTTCATATTATTGAACCAAATTTTACTTCTTGATAAAAACCATGTATGTAGGATTTTTGTAATTCAATTCACAGAAGTGGTAAAATTCCATTTAAATGAAAAATTCAGTTTTTTTAACTACCACTAAGTGGTGTCACTATTCATCAAAAATTGAAGTTTTTCAGAAAACTACCAAAATTCAACCTAACCTATATTTGATATTCCAAATTCAAAAATGATGTCTATTTATCCAAATTCAAAACATAGAAGTGGAATCCATTAAATTAAAAATTAATTCTCGCTGTTAAAACAAATAGCGTATTTTTAAGAAATAATAACTATGAAAAGATTGATACTTGTTTATGTCTAATTTCAAAGTGAAATTAATTCCAATGACCAAAAATTGATTTAATAGTAAAAATATATTTTAACTCCACTTTAAAACCCATTAAAAAGATAATCTAACCATATAAATAAATTTTATTAAAAAGCAATTTTGAATTAAAATACATCATTTTTCACTGTTCATTAAAAAATGATCTTTATTAGAAAAATACCAAAAATTTACCCAAAGTAAAATTTGATGTACCCATTCTAAAGAAGGATTTTATTTGGTCAATTAGAATTTATTTAAGTAACCAAAACTATATTTAAAGAGTGTTCTCCATTAAAAGGCGATAAATCGGCATTTTAATGAAAATTATGCTTAAAATTAGATTCATTCACTTTTTAAGCCACTAAAATTTAGTTGATAAATGTAAATATATTTAACAAACATGTATAATCATATTGTAGTTAGTTTTGTTCATTCTCTCAAATACAACGACTAGGAGTTAATTACCGTTTAAAATAATAATATTATATTATTAGTGTGCAACGTAAGATTCCAAAGAAACCCGTTGTTGCGTATCGGGTATGCTATTGAAAATAGAAACCCTTTTAAGTTAAAATTAATATTTAATTAAAAAATATTAATAAATATCAAAATCTTTTATTCTTCATTTACTAGGGATGTTACAGCTTCACCCGCGTAGGAGGGTGCTATGTGGTGTGTTGGGTCGAAAAGGGGGCATAAACTTCCTGGTCCGCGGGGAGTACATCCGTGGAGAGTCCATGGCTCACAGTCTTCATCTTCTTTTTTATTTTAAGTTCGCATTTTACCTATTTGTTATGAATTTTCGGTTCCTTATTAATTCGTTTCTAGTTTCATACCTTTTCTCGTTAACGAATTGGATCTTCACTATTTGCGAAATCCTAAGCTCCTTCCTCCGAAATCCTTCCACCAGAATCTAGTTGATCCCTTTCTTGTCCCCCTCGATGTCCTTTTATATAGGGGGGGGAATAGATGTAACTGAGGTCATGCAGAACCTTTTGTGGTGGCCCATGACCAGAAACTTGGTTTACATATGAATTGGTCAATCCACAACTCACAGGTGGCATTAAATGCACATTCCACATGAACCAAATTGGTTCGGGGAGTGCGTCATGGCCGTACAGGGCTCCTCCTCAGTTCCGAGAACGACATCACAAGCAGTCTGATCCAGTTGACGTTGTTTGTGGTTGGGGCAGTTCGTGAGGGTGGACCGGCCTGCCGCCCGTCCTGCTTCGCGCCTACAGCGGGTTTCCGCCTCAGTTTCGCGAATGACGTTGGTCTGTGGAGAGGGCGGCTTGCTGGCCTGTCCGCGTACAATCATTGATGGAATGGTAAGTGGATCAGTTTTTCCTTTTCCAATATTGAGTATTCTTCATATTTTAATCCAATTCATTGAGGGAAATTGGGTAGAATCCTTTCTCAAATTAAGGGGATTCCAATCTCCATTGCGGGTTTTTCAGGACCCTAGAGACTACAACACATCGATTAACCATATTAAAAGAAAATATTCAGAAGGGGAACATATATAAAATAAACAATCATTATAGATTTTATAAATATTTTATATTTTTTGTTATTTATGATGTTATTCATATATAATTGATAATATTAAATATTATTAAAGAATCTTCCTTTTCAGGATATATAGTAACAAATATTATTTTATAATATATCCCACAATATTTCTTCAAAAGATCAAATAATCCAATATTTTTTCATTTCTCCCTCTATATTTCTCTTTCTCCTATCTTTTTCTCCCATCATATATCCTTCATGATAATTAGTTTTTAGGATAGAAATTTATTTAGAGTCTCATTTTTGTCATTTTATATCTTTTTAAATTATAATAATTAATTTCTATTTTAATAATATCATTTTATATATCTTTTATAATATCTTGAAAAATGTTTTTGAAATCATATAAACATAAATTTTGTTGTAAAATATTGATTTATATTCATCATTTAATGATTTAATGCATTATAATTTATTTTAATTTTTATAAATAGGTATACAAGACAACATTTATGAAAAAAAATTAATAGTGTTAGTTCCATTAATATTTCTATAAATCAGTGATGATTTTCTACTAAAATCCACAAATATTTTAATTTATTTTAACGATCAATATTTTAATTATATATATTAATTTATTTTTTTATTATTTGTTTAATGGCAATAAATAGACTTTAAATTCAAGTGTAGCATATGCAATGATATTATTTTCTTATAAGTCAATAAACCAATTCAGTAATATTGCATTATCCACAACACTGTGTACCAATGATCCCCTAAAATTATAATTATATTTATCCTAATTGACAAAAATAAAAGACAAGGATTCACCATATCAAAAAACATAATTGTGTATTATTCAAATTTTCCAATTTAAATTTTAACATTATTGTTGAAAATATTGCATTAAAATTTATTCTAATACCTGGTTAATATATATATTCATCTGTAACAACTATAAACCACACAAACATTGATAGTTCATGAAATTAGTATCCTAAAATCATTGTTTTATTAACCATTTCATCATATTTGTTTGGGAATATATATTTTTCTAGATATAATATATAAAAATGTTTTCAACATTAAAAAATATAATTATCCAAAATAGTTATATTTCATAAAGGTTGTATATCCTATTTTATAAAAAATATTTTCCACCATTTGAAACTATTATAAATTTAGTATTTTATTATATTTAAAATTATATGATAAACAATATTATGTTTTTAAAAAATTTAGATATCAGTTATATGACTATATCAATTATACAACATAAAGAAATTAAATTATAATTTATGGTGGAAGATTGATGAAATACTAATATCAATTTTTTTAGTAGTTAATCACCTAAATTAGACAATGATTTTGGAATAATTCTATTGTGATAAATGTTATAAAAACATTAAAAAATATCTTAATTTTAAATATTGAATAAAATTAAAATTTCGTACGAAATATTGTTGATAATATTGATCATTATTTAATTATTTTGGGATAATGAGAAATTATTAATTTTATTTAATATGAATGTATTTTAATTTAAAATATCATATATTATTAAAATATGGAATTTTATAATTTTACTACAAATCATTATTAATGTCTCATTATAATGAAATTTTTTATATTCATTTGGGTTTTCTTATATCTTAAATAGAAATACAATATATTTTATTTCATTAATTTTTTTTAATGAATTGGACCCCATTATTTCGAAGTAAGTACATCATATTATTACATTGGCATAGATAAAATATTGGCATTCAAATGTATTGACCGGTTATATAGATTTAAAAAATAGAATCCCTATATTAAATGTTCATTAATGTTTAAAACAAAAAATAAAATATAGATTATCCTTAAATATAACTATTATTCTCCTAGAGTATCCATGTATATCCATCATAAGGAATATCATGAAATCCAAGGGTAATATGAAATATAAGAAACAATTGAGATATGATTCTTAGTAATGTATACACATATAAGAAGATGTCATAAATAATCAAAACAAATTATTGTAATGTAAATAATTAAATCTCATGCCAATAAAACTTAATCTTGAGAATAATATAGACCGAATAAATGATAATCAAATAATTAAATATAAATAAGATATCATAAACAGATATATTCATCTAATCAAATAAACCCATGGAATTTCCGGAATAAATTTCATAATGAGGGAATTTATAATTCTTTTAATCATAAAACATCCTTCAATATTTTGTCCGAGATAACATAAATAAAAAAGAATGGTCTCATCCAATAAAAAAACTAATTTGTCTAATGAATCATACTGTTGAATCGAGTGTATATAGTAGTCCCCAACAATTATTTACTAAGTATAATACATTTCTCATATGAAATTGTTAACATTTATATAAGATAAACATTCATATTGAAAAACTGTTATATGAAATTTGAATACAATAAACATTACCCATTAATGGTATCAAAATAGAAAATATTTGTAACATTGATCATAAAAAAATAAATAATATATTTTACCTGGTATCATAATAGATAAACCTCAATGAATCAAGACATTAAAAAAATAATGTTGACATACATGAAAATAATATAACAAAATTCTTTAAAATGCTTCATAAAAATACACATTCATTTAAATCATTAATTTAATAGGGTGTGTAATATTAAAATAATTTTCTTCCATCAAGGAAAACTGATAACCAGATAATGTATGAATCACTTTACAAAGGTGTCCTAATGGTGGAAAAATATTCTCATGGAGAATAATTTGAAAAACATTCATTCCATTTTTTTAAAGAATTCATAATGTTCCACTTTTGGGAAATTTATAAAAAAATCCATCAAAAAATTTTATACAGATACAATCATGTGTAAAAAGGAATTAAAATTTTGTACGATAATATTATAAAACTTTTTGAAAATATATCTAGAAAACATGGATAGGGGAAAAACGTTCCCCATTGAGGTATTAAAACTAAAAATTCCTGAATAATATTGAGATTGTAAAATAACCCTTAGCTTTGATCTTCTTTCCTTTATATGAATATTAACCTCAAACATAATGTTTTATAGAATCTAATTAGTTGCTACTAGAAATATATTCATATTTATGAGAACATATATGATCCTATTATATCATCTTTTCAACGATATGTGAATAATATTTCATTATTAAATTTATTGTGCATGTCAACTACTTCATTTTCATATGCACGTTTCATCATTTAATTTTTTGTTATTGTGAATATGATACAATTACATCATATCTTGAATGATTTTATGGCAATATATATCATATTTATTCATTATAAACAAATCCATAAGCATTACTAAATTGTGAACAAGGAAACCTTATCACATAACATTATAGATATGGTAGACAATACATACTAATGAGCAATTATATCGTTTCATTAACATTCTAAAGGTAAATATGTGTATAATATATTAATTTATAAAAAATAAATTTTATTAAAATTTATATATATATATATATCCATTATATCAATGATTATTCCAATCAAAATCATGCGGTGATGAAAAACAATTTCACTACCATGTGGAGCTAGTAAGTCTTACATACTCAGACAAAGTGCGTTGTTTTTTTATAAGACAGATAAAGGGGGGAATGGTTGTCCCGTAATCATAATAAAATATCAAAATACATATGATACATGAATTATTAATTTAAATTGTAAAAAATATATGAAGAGGAAGTGTAATAATATATTAACTTGGATCATTTGGTAAAAATTATTACAACTTAATTGGAAGACTTATTTTAGTTATATTCTAAAAGAGATCTAGGTTTGGTATTTTTGGAAGAACATTACATCAAGAACAATGATAAAGAAATTGTTAAGAGTAATGGGAATTGTTTTGTCTTGTTATAAAATATATTTTTTCATACGTGAGGGAGGCGGTTCCCTTTTATATTATAAGTGAGGGAAACTTTTTAGAACAATAAAAATATTAAAAAAATATAAATTAATTTAAAATTTCAAATGGATCATAATTGAATTATTTAGAATATAAAATGAAAATGCATTAAAAATAACTCATCTGAAATTGTATTACTTGTTTAGGAAAAATTGTTAGACTTATCAAATTCCTTTAAACCATATATAATATTTTGAACTCTTACCATGCTGACATTTTTATTTACTCCATAAGTGATAATATTGTAATTAAAAAATGGTAAACGAACTATAAATTAATAAAAAATGATATTTAAAACAATATACCATATTCTTTTCAAAAAATTTGTATTTTAATGAGTTTTATATCATTTAAAAAAATTACTCATAATAATATTTCAGAAATTTAAATTTTTATATTAGTCCTTAATTGACATTTTTTATATAACATTGTATAATGATATATTCAAAACAAATATTTTAACAAATTCATACCTTGTATTATTCACTAATTAAATTATTTTATGAAATTTATTATATCAAATTATTTTATTTTTGTATTTATAATTACATCTCTTGTAAATGTCCATTAATTAACCAATTACTCCATCATCATTGGATAATAAAATATGGTAATTATAGATTTATTAAAAATTAAAAATAAATCACCATGATGAAGATAAATGTTTTATATATTTATTTTATATTTATATTGAATTATATATTCCAAATAACCATAGAAGTAAAATTTTATACTTATTTAAAACATGAATATGAAAGTTTTTTATTTTCATATAATAAAATGTTATAAAAGTATAAACTTCATAAAAGTGGCCCCAATAATTCCTAAAATATGCCAATGGAAGAATTTGGTTAAGAGAAAATGATGAAATTAAATTCGGAATTCTCTTATTGTAATATCATAATATTTTTAATATTTTTTACCATCAATAACTAGATTTTACGATAACATTGGTAATTAAAATCACAATGTTTAATATAAATATTCTCTACAAATGAAATGGAACAATTAATTATATTTGGGCCATCTAATTCCAAATATTGAATCCATTTTTTAAAATTAAGACAACAAAATTGTATAAAATTAATTTAAATGTAATCGCATCAATGGGGTGAGATAATTGGATTTGAAAGTGAAAACGTTAAATAGAATATAATGTTTTCATATATATGTCCAATGTGAGTCTATATATAATTAGAAAAATTGGATTAATGGATAGAAAACTGTTCTCTTTATAAATTTATACAATGATGAAATTACTTTATCAATATAAAGTATTTAAACAGAAAATAAGTTTTCATTTAATATTTGATATTTTTCATTATTCATCAGATCATGAAACTAATGAAAAAAATACACAAAATTAAAAAATATTTAATTTTAGTACTCCTATTTCAAATAATTTTAATCAATTCTTACAATAGAATTTATAAAATTATAAAATATATTTTTAAAATATGTTATCTGTCACAAGGCAGTAAAACTACCTTTATAAAAATAAATCCTTAGGAAAAAAATTGGGCATGTTTTACTATCATGTGTGGAAAACACATTAGATGAATGTTAATCATTTGAATAGATATGTCATATATAAATATAATTATGATCATGTACTAATTGTAATTAATTTAAATTATTATGATTAAACATAACATGTGTAATAAAAAACATTTCCATTATATTAAATTGGTTTATATATTTATTTCTATGTATTTGGTAAAAAATTAATTCAATTATTTTTTCATAGGATTGTTAATACCATTCATAACCATCACATTAACTAATATGATATAATTTTGTTTTAGAATTATAATGTTAATAGAATACCAGGATTTTGTTTATGAATTGTGTAGTGCGCAATGTCATCTATCAAATAAGTTGCATTTAAAATGAAATATTTAATAAAAAATTGGGGTCGTACATTATACACTACATCAAAAAATTTAATCCTCTCAATTTGAAATTTCATTTTAAACTGAATGATTGATACATGAAAACCCCTTTGAGGAAATGACACATTTTAAATGGTTTTAATAAAACATCCACTTATTTATTAGGAATGAGATATATTAAGGTCACAAAAAAATCAGGATTTCAAATTGCAGATCAATAGTAAGAAGTGAAAAAATTGACATAGAAGAAAAATCAAACTATAATGTTATGATAAAGAGAGATAGAGAGCATGGCCATTATAAATTTAACCCTAAAAACTGGTAATCTATGGTTGATTAAAAAACATTAATTTATCATAATGAAATTTAAAAAGATAACATTTTTATATCAAAAAATATTTTCTATATAGTTGAGGGTATCCTTTATTTAACCATATCAGATAATAAAAATAAATTTTTTCTTTATATTTCACAATAAAAATCTCATCATTTGGTTTTTCTGTGATCTATTTTCACTTCATTTCATACACATCGATAAGGGAATTCATGTTGAATTTTCTTACCTGAAAAACAATTAAGTAATCATATATCCCTTAAGTCATTCCTTCAACCAGTAAATTTTTACTGAAAAAACAAGGCACACGTTAACAGAAAACAACAATTTCAAAAGATGAACTCAAAAAATTCCACAACTATTCTAACATAAATCTCATCCAAAACAAAAATATCCACATTCAATGCCATAAAAATCATTTGAATGTCAAAAAATTTACAACATACACTTATCGGTGTATTATACAAACTTAATGTAACTCTTAATTAAATGTACCTAATATATGAACTCCTTAATCAAATTAAAACCATAATGATGAAATTCTTGAACCAAAATCAATAATGAAGATGTAATATAGTACAATACATATATATCTCTTGATTTGTATGACCATAAAATCATAATATATTTTTTTATTCTGAAAACACAATTAAATAAATTATTCTTCTTTGGTTGTGGTAATAAAATAGGCATGACCTTGAACCATTTTTTATTCTGATCTATATTTCCATGATTCCTTGGATATTCATTTTCATAGTGACCTATATCATCACCATTGATTCTTTACACATTTATAGATTATTTATTTCCATTACAATCACATGTTTTTTCACTTTTCTCTCCAAACTTGTAACCAACACATTTTCCCATCTAGAATATACTATAGTGTTTCTACCCATAATTAAAAAATGTGAGAAAATCTATCTTTCCCTTTATTCCATTTATATTACTCTTTATCCACTTTTATTTCCTTCGTTATGATTCCCTTAATTCCATAATTCATATATAATTATTTCTCTTTCATGATGACACATGTTACTATATCAGTATGATTTGAATGTTTGGGTGTTTGATTCCTTTAAAATGAATAGATTTAACCCCTAAAATAAATAATCAATCTTAATCCTTAAGTTATATGTGTAGTCCACAACATTCCTTGACAAAGAAGTGAATTTGGATACATATTTACCAACATTATCGTCTACCTTTCAACCTAGATAAAATAATTTTCTCTCCAAATTCTCTATCAGTTCGTATGGGAAATAGTGTTTCAAATAAATATCCACAAAATACTTATATTATGTGTTTGATATTTCATCAACCTATTTTTTGTTTTGAATTAATGACCACCATTGATTCGTATCTCCCAAGAGGCGATAAACATATGTGGAAGACTTCTCCATTTCCCTACATCCAAATGTGAGAAAAAACATTTATTTGGAACCCATCCTTTTATTATATACAAATTAATTTGTATTCCCATGTAACTATTGAGGTTTTTGTCTCCTGAAGTGAGATTAAATTATTCCACTATTTTTTGAATCAAATTTCTTGAAAAGGTAAGGATATTGTTAACAATCGGATTCAACTTTCTGAGTATAGTAATAAGTTTTTCAGAACCAGTTACAGCTCCAGGTCCAACAACATTATCATGCATATGTGAGAATTCCTGAATTGGATAATGATCATTGATAAAGTTTACATTCCATCTCTAGAAACCATTAATAACCAATGGAACACAATAGATTATACCATTACATGTTGAAAGATAATTTAAAATTTCAAAACTAGTGAATCAAAAAAACTATGTTGAAAATTTAGGAATAAATAATATCAAAATAATAACATTAATTTATTTGTATATATTTCCAAATTTCATAACTAGGGAACATTATATATTCTATTTTTCCCCAATTCTCATTCCCACGGTTTCTTTTAAACTATCTATGATACAAATTTAAATGATCGTTAACATTGTATCCCAAAGTCAGGACATCACATTATTACATTAGCATAGATACATGATTCGAATACCAATGGGATGATAAATTATGAAATTTTATGAACCAGATTACATATATGAATTATATATTAAAATTTAAAATTTAAAATAAATAATAGATAATCCTTTGAGAATACCAATAATCTACTATCTTTATATTGAACATAATTCATAACAAAATTATTAGCATCATAGGAAAAAATAAATAAAAAAATGGTTGAGATCTGATTCTCGTTAAGGGTATATATATATATATTAATCTATCATAAATATTCATTAATAGTTATGGAATGTTATGTAAGTGAAACACATGATATTAAAATATAATCATGTGTATAATATGGAAATAATAAATTATAATAAAATAATTCCTTATAAATAATGAAACATAACCATAGATATTATACTAATTGAATAATCACATTGAATATTAAAAACTAATCTCATTACAAGGGAATTCATAAACCTAAACTACATAAAAAACCCAGCAAGGCATCCACCAAGGCATCAAATCTAAATGTGTAAGGCCTCAAAAAATAACCAAACGAGTTTATCTCATGAGATATAATAATTCAAGGAAGGGATATATATATAGCCTCCCATCATATAGAATATTCAATGCATTCCTTATATGATACATGTTAAACATATACAACATAACCATTCTTATTAAAAAATTATCATATGAAATGTTTATACATTACATATAAAACCAGAATGGTGTCACAGTAGTTAATCCAAAATTAAACATATCATAAACCATTCAATAATATATTTTAGACATTATCATGAGATATAAACCACAATAAATAATAATATTCAACATTGTATTTTGACATAAATTAATATACACAAATAAAAGGATTAATATTTCTTGAGTGAAATACCCCATTTATACGTGATTCATATAAAAAGTCTCAAAATTTTAAAAGAAATAATTTTCAATGAAAAGATCTGTTAAAAACTATAGTAAAATGTTCCTGTAAATAATGAATCATGATGGAGATAAAATAAAATCTTTCCAAATAAGATAAAAATAATTCCATTCATAATTTTAAAACATGTACATTGAAGAAAAATTCTCCTCAGTGGAGACATAAACATAAAAAATCCGAATAATAAAGAGATTATTAAATAACTTTTACCTTAGATTTGATTTCATTTGTACATGTTTAAACCTTATATATAATTGTTTGATGAAAGTTAATAATTTAAAATAGTACTATATTCATATATTTAATATCATATATTATATTTTTATATAATTTTATCACATGTTTGTTAATCATGATTCATTATTACCCTTGTATTGTGTGTTTACTACTACATTTTTCTATGCTCGGCTCATTATGTATTCATGATTCTTGTGAATATGATATATAATAGAAATCTAAATTTTTTTATTACGGTCATATATATCATAATTATTAATCATACTCATTATTATAAAATTTACGGAATGGTTAACACAAAAAATGATCCACATTGCACCGTGAAGACAATAGGTTATACGTATTCGCGTACGATAGTATCGTTCCCATAATGGTGAAACTGTAAGAAAGTGATTATCATATTATATTTTTCAGGATCAATATAATGTAATATATATGATATATATCCATTATAACCATCATTATACTGATTTGAATAATGTGTAAATGAAAAACAAGTTACACCATATCATGGAGACAATAAGTCATACGTACGCACACACAATGCTTTAGTTTTTGAAACATGGGAAAATGATGAAATATGTTAATAAAATAATAATAAAAATATTAATACATATACATGATATTGGATTTATTACACATTAATGGAGAAAACACATGAATATGATGTAGAAGAATAATCGAACATGGATTATTTGGTAAAAAATGATTACCTCTTCTTCTGCAGACTTAGATTAAATCCCATCTTATGAGATCTAAGGGGGATAGTTTTTGAAAATCATGATATCGATAAAATAGATATGGATTTTTTGAAGATAAATGCAGTGGATTTTTGATATATAAGGATCAATGTTGGGTGAGGTATTGAGGTAGATAGATTCCTCTTATAATTGAGATAATAAGCACTTTTAGAATACTCATAATATTAAAATAATATAATTTAATTTAACTTGTAAAATAGATAAAAAGTGATTTATTTAAACCTTAATATTATTAGTAATTTAAATCCTCTCAGATAATAACTTTTATTCAAATTTTTTCACATTCATACCCTTATATTTTTGGCTTCAACACTTTTTTAATCTCATTCTCTCTCAATGTGACACCAATGTTTTACTACATAATGGTCAATATAGTTACTATCAATTTCCAAAAGAACCATAAAATGATAATTGATGATACTTTAAGATTTATAAAAATAATTTGGAAAAAAACATATAATTTTTAATATTATGTTATCTTATTATATATATTTATTTTAAAATATCATTAATGTAATTTTTTATCGTATTCATTACATTTCCTTTTAAAAGTAAAATAACAACATGATATATTCTAAAAAATATTTTAAAAAATAAATAAAATTAAAATTATTCCATATAATCATTGGTGGAAACTAAATATATCAAATTATATTTATTTTTATCTTTTATATTTATCTATTAATTATGAAATTACTCTAGGATCATTTTGTAAACCATTAAGATAATAATTTATTTCATAAAATAGAATAAATATTCATGATCAATATACACATTTTAAGTTAAAAATTAATATTTATATTCAAATATATACTCTTAATAAACACATATGAGAAAACTAATACATATCAGAAATGTGTTTTTGACATATTTGAATTTTAATAAAGTTAAATACAATAAAATTCTTAAATTCATCAATGTGACTTTAAGAGGCTGTCAAAATGGACCAATGAATTTTTTGGTTGAAAATAACACACAAAATAAAATTAATAAAAGATATATAGTAATTTTATAATATTTATAATATTATATTTACCATTAATGAGAGACTTACACTTAATTGTGGTATTTAATATTATAATGTTTAGTATTCATTCTCCCTATAAATAATACGGAACTATTTAAAAACATCATTATGAATCAAAATATGTAATACACTTTTTAAAATTAAAAAATATGTGAATATTATTATATTAAAATTAATCTCTTTGATCGGGTGAGATAACGTGTTTATATATTTAAAACGTTTGAATGATTGAAATACATTTATATCCAAAATCAATGTGAAATAGTATCCATTGCCCAAAGTATGAATAAATGATATAAAATCTATATCATTACACTTTAAAAACAATGAAAATATTATTTTAGAGTATTAATTATTTAGAGAAAAAATTGTTTTCAATTAAAATTAATCATTTTCCATATTCATCAAAACATGAAACATGATAAAAAATAACAAAAAATGACCAAAAGTAAAATATAATAATCTAAATTTTTAGAAGAAGATTATTTTTTAAAATTAAATTTATAATATTACCAAAATTGTTTTATACCAACTGTGCTATCTAAAAGAGGATAAACAATCTATGTAAAAATATTTATTATAATGTGTAAAAATTGTACTACTTTTTGTATCATGTTTAGAGAAAAGGGTAATTTTTTAATAGTATATTTAATGGAGTATGTATATATATATTTAAATATTATCATTCGGAAATAGTAGTTTATTTATCTATTAATATTGGAAATTATGTTTTTATAGAAAAAATTACATTTATATTAAATGTGTTTTTATATTTTTTCAAAATAATTAGTAACTAATAAATTTAATAATATTTTTTCTTAGGACATTTAGTCCAAATAAAAACCTCTAATTTAGTGGACATGGAAAATTTTCATTTTAAATAATAATATTATCAATATAATTTTGATTAATTTATGCATGTTCTTATGTGAAATGTAATCTATCAGAGTAGATTTATTTAAAAATTGTCATACCAGAAAATATTAGGGTGTTACAGATTTATTATAAACTATAAAATAAATCTGAAAATAATGAATAATTATCTAAAAAATATATTTATTTATCTGCAATAGATGTTGTCTAGAAAGTATAAATAAAACATATCAAATACACCATGTTAGAAATGGATAAATACTCCACATAATTAATAGTTTCGTTACCATATTTTGAATGAGAACACCAATTTTTTGACAAATAGCTACCTTTAAATATTAAAAAGTCTTCAATTTATTACTCCATATAAAATTTTGGTATTAAATTAAAATTTAAATAAATTTAGATAATGATATATATTTTTAATAAAATGATTTAAATCCTGACTTTTGTTTTAATGGTTAGGAATATAAGTTACAAAATTATGAAATATTGGTAAAATGAAAACAAAATCTATTATTAATAATAATAAAATAAAATTTGTATATCTAAAAAATTTATTTCATTCTTTGAAAATTGTATTCTATTATCGATTTCATATATCAAGAAACTATGTATAATATAAATAAATAATAATAATATGAATCATTTATTTTGAATAATTTTTTTAATTGATTTATTAAATAATAATGAGTTATTAATAATTTAAAAAATCTATATTCCAATATAAATAGTTTTTACTATATTTTGAATATTTTTCAAAATAATGAATGATTAAATTTATTTTATTTTTTTTAAATTATCCAATTTTTATAATTCATAAAAATATATTCCGAAGATTTTCTCTTCTAAAATAAATTATTTTTATCTGAACAGTAAAAAATGAAAATTTTATAAATGAAATGGTTTATATTAAAATATTATAACATATGTATGGAATTGAAATACATGAAACATTATAGATTAAAAAATTAGTATTTTGTAAGAGTACTTTAATTTTAATTTTTTCTCATTATTTACTTACACTATTTTTTATTATTGAACATATGTAATTTTTTATTAAAAATTATTTCCATTACTTTATATTATTTTATAATGAAATTAATTATAATAGCATTGATAAATAAAATCAAATGAATGATATTTTAAATTTAAAATAACAGGTTAAAAATTATTTCGCATGATTCAATTTTGTTTTTAGTTATAATG
This sequence comes from Viscum album, assembly GCA_963277665.1. NCBI lineage: Eukaryota > Viridiplantae > Streptophyta > Magnoliopsida > Santalales > Viscaceae > Viscum > Viscum album. The sequence goes on from OY728145.1 coordinate 1,658,551,254, forward strand.
TTTATCATACCACAAGAAAAATATTAACTCATGATAATGGTATAAATAAAAAATATAATAATTCAAGGTGTAAAGGGATAGATTGAAGTTAAAAAAAATTACAACAATGTTTTCGAGATATTATCATCCTTACATCAGACATCAAACAATTATTGTTTATTTTTTAAGTAACATTACACAAATAACATGTGATACATTTATATTAAAGTGAAATGTTAAATAATAATATATTATAAAAAATTTATAAAATAACATTCTCACCAAATATTCATGGAACACCAAAAAATTTATTTTCCATAAAAAAACTTTATGTTTTTCCTTAACCATGAATAATATTTCTCTCTCTTGATCATCTATCCACAAGGTAATATCGCAACCCATCCATTTTGAATAGATCCTCCATGCAAATATCAAATTTCTAAATCTCCATAATAATTCTTACTTTAGTTCCATTAATTTTTTTCATTTATAGTTATAATTTTCAAACATGAATGAATTTAATTTATAAATTTTTATTTATTTAATTTTACTATTATATTTTAAAAATGCATAATTACCTTATTTATTTTTATTATGAATAATGAAACATCCATATGTTTATTGTGTTTACTACCGCCTCTATGATGCTAAATTATCCATTTTTTATCACCACCATACATGGTTTTTATAAATTGGGGATTCAAAATATAATTATAATATATTTATTGTGTATATATTAATGAAATAATAGATCACATTACACCTTACTCAGATTTTCTTAGTGTGGAATTTTCTGCCTATATGGAACTATGTATTTTTCTAATTATATTCATTCATGGATATATAAAATGGTGTTAATAAAAAATAAATATTATTTTTATCATAAATATAATAGTTTTTTCAATGTTAATATCATATTAATTTAATTACAAATAAATGATTATTATTCATTGAATCAATTAAAATATATATAGTGACAGGAAGATTATCAATGATATTAATTGCTTACACTATTAATGTATTATACTATTTAAATATTTTTCAGACAATTTTACATCACAATAATATAAAAAAAATTTATTCATTATTCTTTTTGAATAATAATATTACATATAAACCACGTCATTATCATCCAATAATCATGGAATGTTCTTTATTAGATCAGATTAACCACATACATTATCAATAATATGAATATATATTAGGGATGGATATAAAAAATTATTTTGTAGTATAATATATGAAAAATATAAATATAATTATCTCATTGGTTTTTTTAATATTATATTAAAATTTAAAACATTAATTATGAAATAACCCATAGTTCTGTAAGAATAACATATACATTCTCATCTATGAGTATATCCTCATAGATTATGACTAAAACAACACTGAAATGAAAATTTTGGCTTATAAAATATCTTGAAACATCTATTTTAAGAAATTTTTGATCTATAAGTTACTTAACATACAAAAAAAAGTTACTTTAAACCTACATTTTTTAAAATTATTCAAATATGTAAAGATTAGATACACATAGTCTTCAAAATATGTAAAAACAAACACACACACACACAGAGATATATATATATATATATATATATATATATTTATTAAATGTTTATATTATGGAAGAATAAATTTTCATATTTTTTAAAAATTATCTCCAATATGTATTTAATGTAGAAAATTTAATTTTTTTATACTTTTAATGAATGTGTTTAGTTTATAGGGTTCCTGTTAAGGGTTTTATTCTAAAATTTTTCTCATTGATACATGTTTGGTATTTTGTTCCAAGTATCGTTTTTGTTTTTTATATAATACCTACCTTAGATATTACATAATGAATATTATTTAAATCATTATATTTTACTTATAATAGAATCCCACTGTTTCAATGTGTTTTGATTCTAATAATTCTTGATTCGAAATAGTAATATGTCATAAAAATCAGTTTCATTAGTCCTGTTTGTTTTATGAACACAGTTTTCCATTGAGTGTATTACACACAACAAATAGATACCTATTCATCGTATTTTTTTTAATTTAGGGTAGATAATAATCTAAATGTTTCTATTTTCATAAAATGGATTTGGAATAATTGTTACCCCAATTAAATGGAATTTTGGATTCTAACATATCGTCCATTGAGTTATTATCTTTTATTTTAGTAAATACTATATATTGTTTGGGTATATTATTCTTTTATATCATATTGTTTGGTATTTTAATTATTCACATTTTTACAACATAAAACTACTAATTAATGTATTTATTTTTTCAAGGAGTATATTTCTCATATGGGAAACTGATAATTCATGTATAATTTCTTTGTGTTATATTTTTAATCTTAATCACCATTACTCCATTCGTCAGATCTTCAAACAAAATATTTTATAATATGTTAACATGTGATCCTATATTGTGAAAGTTGTTGTTTTTAACTAAAATAATTTTATAATAATTATCTTTCAATAAGATTTTTGAACAAATTTGTTTTATAAAATAATGAACATGTATTTTTATTTAACATAAATTCATTTTATCATCTTACATTAATTTTTCTAAGAAAATTATAAAACCTTTTCCATAATCTATAATTTTAGATTCTTTTTTAATGAAACTATTTTAGAAAAAAATTCATCCTATTTCAAACATTTATTATTGAAGTCAAAATTTAAATATTTTATTTTTCCATCAATATAATTATTTTTAATTGAATTTATATTTTTGATTTATATTTTCATTATTTTTTAAAAAATGATTTTCCCTAATGTGGCACATTTATCATTACTTATCATCTAATATAATTATTTATCAATTTGATATTGAACCAATGATATAAATTAATTTGAATTTCAATTACTTATTTTATTATGCCATTTGATGTATTATTTGTTTTAGGGAATTTTTCATTTATGTCAACATATTTTAAGAATTCAATTACTACACATGGGATATGCACATTTTTCTCAAAAAGTTTTTTTATAATGCATGGTCTATGATCCAATTATTCAAGTACTGAATTATACATAACTAAATATCCTTTACTATGTAAAACATTATTTGTGCAGTATTCAAGCTGGAGGATAATCACAAAGGAAAATTGATTGTTTATTTTCTATGTATGTATAAACATTCTAGATGATTACGAAAAAATATAATTGTTTTTCTTTCTGTTGAATTTTTTTAATTTTTAATTAGATGAATATATTTATTTTCATTCATCCATTGGATTATTAGTGAATGATATAAAATATCTATTTTCCTATTAGGTTAATTCCCAAGAAATAATCATGGGACAGGTGGGGGCCAAAATTATGTATCCTACCATGGTAGAGATGTGTATCATGAGATAAAATAGATTTCGTTTGGTGGTATATCAATCCACAAATAAGATTAATATATTTAGCATCCCGACCTTCTCTTACATTATTATTACATCATTTTAAAGGTAAAAAACATACTATTATTACACATATATGATCCAACAGTTTAGTGTCTAGGGAAAACTATGACCATACATAGCAATTACAACATCAAGAAAAAACATTTATTTAATTTCATCTTCTATCGCTTCTTATTTTCAATTGTCCTCTCCTTTTTATATGTATCCACCTAAAGATATACATTAAAATGGGTGAGCTAGAATCCCAATAAGGTGATAGATAAGATTAATATATCATGGGGTGAGAATAATCATGACATAGGTAAAGAAATCATGAACATGAGAGGAACATAAATAAAAGACATGAAATGTGGCAATGCATAGTAATGAAACATCATGTTTTAGTAGTTAACTACCAGACATACTTGTGAAAAAACCCTGCATCTTTTTCACACATCATTTCAGATTTTCTCATGAGTTTGATCACATTAACCATTTCATTGGAGGGATGTATAATTCTAGGTTCATCCGTCACTTTAAAACATTCATATTGCGCTATATAATTCTGGGTGCACCCATCACACATAACATTATCATTATAATGAATTCCACATAGAACACATATCAAAAGTTAACATAACTAACCCATGTAATGGATTGGGTTTAATCTCATAAGAATAAATTCATAAACTTTGGGTTCCCAAAAGAAAGAGGGAACAACATACTTGATACCAAAACCATCACCCATGAATGAGAAGTAAAAATTGATTTCTTAAAAGAAGAGTTCTTTTGGAAAACAGATGGTTTGACATAAACTTCATTAGAAAAAATGTATATCCTATAAAAGGTAATATAATTATGAATAAATTATCTTTAAGGAGTAACCATATCAAAATGGAGTGAAAGAGGGATAACCCGAATGAAGAAATTTGGGTTTGAGATTTCCCGTTAGCATGTATCTGAATGATTCCTTCTCCTTAATGTCTTGTATAATGACATTGTATTAATTAATTAGAAATTACAGAACCTTTTATACATTAATAGGGTTCATTTGGGTATCATTATGTGATTTTATGTTCCTTTTAATGAGTTATATATTTTAGAAACATTATTCGGGACTGTTTTTTTATGGTTTTCTTGAGTGCTTCACTTGTATTCTTAAATTGATGTTCAGGTAGAACATGGGTAAACATCCAGAACTAATATTGCATATTATTAATGATACTACATGAGTTTAAATAATATTATAATTCTTTATATTAGATCCATGTGGATGAATCATTAGATATGAATTAAATGATGATTGTTTGGGTTAATTTTGGCGGTTGTTCGATCACAACAAACTTCTTTTAATTTATCACATAGTAATATGTACATAATTCAGTTCTAGAACAGTAAATTAGACATAATACATATAACATATTCAGGTTCAACCATAAAAATGGTTTCATGACCAAATCTAAAGGTATAAATGGAAGAACAAAACATTTCATTCATGAAGATGATAAATTAACACCTCATGAACAACATTCTCTTCAATAAAATAAAAGAAATACGGAAAGGGGGGTTGGACGATATAATATCCCATTAGAATTATAAAATTCCAGTATATGTTTAATACTAGAGTTACAATACCATTTGGGTGAAGATAGATGGGGAGAGATCCAGAAATGAACTTGAACAGGAATGGAAATTAAAGGAGAAGAGAGAGAGAAATTACCTCTTAAATCCTTCTTTTGAGATCCTCCTTAAAGAAGCAATGCATGGTCTTTTGATGAGACCAGAAGCTATTGGACATGGGACTTGTGCTAGAGAGGATGTTTGGGCAAATTATAGAGAAGTCTTAAAGCTTGATAGGTGTGAGGGAATGAGGGTGTGAAGGGTGCTTTTTATAGTGGAGGGAAGGGTAAATTTTGAATATTTAATTCATTATATTATTATTTCCCTCAAGACAACCAATAGTATTGTTTAATGTGACCCGATATAGTAATAGTTTCATGTGAGTTAAAACTATGTGGCCTTGCATCACTTTCGATGCCATGTATAGTGTATTTAACTTTTAAATTGTATATACGTTATTTTACCGTATTTTACTATTCATCAAAAATTCACATTTTTATGAAAAATCCCAAAACATTACCCAAATAATTTTTCAACATGTAGAATTAAAAAATGTTTTCCATTTTACCAAATTAATTTTCTAAATATTATTAAGGTAATTTTTAAATAAATTCATAGTTAATTCGAAAAATAACAATCTTAAAGGTGCACTTTGTTTTATTTCTCATTGAAAAATCACCTAAGATCTCATTATCTTATTTCCTTAATAAAATAAAATAACATTATTATATACTATTCATAAGGATCATATTACTATTCATAAGGGTATGTTACTATTCACCCAAAAAACATGTTAGTTCTATCCGACTCCAAAAATCATCTTGAACACAACCGTGTAGGTCATATTTTCAAAATACCAAACACTTAAGTGAAAAATTATGTTTAAATGTCACTTATCCCTGAGTAGTTCATTATGTCGTGAATTCGTGTGGTTTTATGGCATAACTTTACGAAGGGAATTTTCATTGAAAAAACATTTGGTCATTACATGCATTCCCCCTTATGAAATTACGCCACCAAAATTTCATTTTACATAAACTGGTTAGGGTACTTATCATTAATTGCATCTTTTGGTTCACACATTTCTTCCTCAAACTTATGGTTCCTCCACAACACTTTAACAGGGTGGGTTGTCTTGTAGCCTTGAACAGTATCACATCGGTCCAGAATCATTACTGGCTGCTCTTCATAGGATAGATCACCTTTAAAATGCACAACCTCTGAGTTTAGTACATGTGAGGGGTTTGGTAAGTACTTCCATAGTAGCGATACATGAAACACATCATGAACTTGAGCCATATTTGGCGGAAGTTCAAGAAGATAGACCACGCCTCCAATGCGACAAAGGATCTCAAAGGGGCCAATATACCTTGGGCGTAGCTTCCCTTTCTTCCCAAATCGCATGACTCTCTTCCATGGAGATATTCGAAGGAAAGATTTATCTCCAATGTCAAACTCCAAGTCACTTCAATGGTTATCATCATAGCTCATTTGCCAACATTGAGCAGCTTTGATTTGTTTCTAAATGACTTGAATCCTCTCTGTAATCTCTTGAACAAGATCAGGTCCATGTAGCTTTCTTTCTCCAACTTCATCCCAATAGGTTGGAGTTCTACATTGCTTTACATACAAATCTTCACATGGATCCATCTGAATAATCGAGTGGAATATATTTTTGTATGAGAACTCAACCAATGGGAGATGCGGATCCCATACACCTTTTAATTCTAGAGAGTAGGTTCTAAGCATATCATCAAGCTTATGCATATTCCTTTCATATTGGACATCAGTTTGGGGGTGATAATCCATGCTGAAATTTAATTCAGTACTCAAATCATGCTGAAGGCTCCTCCAGAATTTTGATGTGAACCTCCGATCACAATAAAAGACAATTGAGAGTGGAACTTCGTGCAGTCTGACCACTTCCTTTAGATATATCATTGCAAGTTGTTCATGCGAGAGATCTTCTCGAATTGTGATAAAATGGGCAGTCATGGTGAGTCCATCAAACACAACCCAAATCTCATTATTTCCCATTTGACGTCTTCAGGAGACCCGTGACAAAGTCCATAGTAACATTTTCCCATTTCCACCTAGGTATATGCAATGACTGTATCATACCTTTGGACTTTTGTCGCTCAACTTTAACATGCTAACATACCAATCACCATGATATATATTCCCCAATCTCCTTCTTCATTGTATCCCACCAGAAGTTTTCTCAGAAATCATGGTACATTTTGGTACTCCCATGAAGGATAGATAATGTTGAGCTATGTGCATTGTCCAATAGCTCCTTCTTTATCCTGGGTGATGAAGGCACACAAATCCACATTCCAAACTGAATCACACCATCATCATTGATATAGAACTCCCAAAACTTCCCTTACTTTACTGGATTCACCCTCTTTTGTATCTCCACATAATCCCTTTGTTCTTCCTCAATTATCTCCTGGATGGATGGTTGGGCAATAATTTGGGCAGGGTAGGATGCATCCCTTGCCCTTATGAATTCCACATCCATTATTTTCATATCTAATCAGACAGGGTTTTTCTCAATCTGCGGCATGGATTGAGTAGCAGGTTCTTTTCATATTATAGAATGAGCTACCATGTTCACGTGTCCCGAATGATAGTGAATAGAGGAATCTTAATCCTTGATTATCTCTAACCATATCCGTTGATGCATGTTGTAATCCTTTTGTGTTAATATATACTTTATGATCTTGTGGTTGGTGTATATGTCACACTTCTCACCATAAAGGTAGTGCCTATAGATTTTCAAGGCAAAAATCATGGCTGCCAATTCTAGATCATTTGTCGGGTAGTTCTGCTCATGGATCATTAATTGTCACGAGCCATAGGCTATAACATTATCATTTTGCATGAGTACAAAACCGAAGTCTTTCTTTAAAGTGTCACAGTATATCACAATACTTTCTCCACATTTTAGTAGTGTGAGCACAGGTTCTGTGATCAGCCATCTCTTTATCTCCAAGAAGCTTCCTTCAAATTCTTTTGTCTAGACATACTTTACATCTTTCCTTGTTTACTTAGTTAGTGGGCTTGACAATCTTGAGATGTTTTTCTCACAAAAGGTCGGTAGTACCTAGCTAATCAAAGAAAACTACAGATTTCTGTGACACTAGAGGGCCTGGGCCATTGCTCAATTGTCGTTGTCTTTAAAAGATCCAACAAAATTCCCTCACTATTGATCACATGTCCCAAGAACATGACATGAATCATCCATAAGTCACACTTGTTGATGTTGGCATACAACTTCTCCATTTTCAATGTCGCCAACACTAGTTTGAGATGTTCTCCATATTCCTCCTTTCTCCTGGAGTATATGAGATTATTATCGATAAAAATACCACAAATTTGTATGGGTAATGCTTAATGACTCTATTCTTCAAAACCATGAAGATTATAAGGGTATTTGTAAGTCCGAAGGGCATGACCAAAAACTCATACTGCCCATACCTTGTACAGAAGGCAGTCTTCTGAATATATTCCTTCTTCACCTTTACCTAATGTTAACCAGAACAAAGATCCACATTTGAGAAGTATTGAGCTCCTCATAACTGACCGAACAATTCATCAATCCTTGGAATATAATACTTTATCTTTATAGTGATCTTGGTGAGTTCCCGATAATCGATACACAACTGTGTTGTTCCGTCCTTCTTCTTCACAAAGAGCAATGGTGCACCCTAAGGTGATGCCCTAGGGAATATGAACCATTTGTCCAGATGCTCTTGCAGCTGCTGCTTTAACTCCTCCAGTTCGATAGGAGCCATCCTATATGGAAACTTCGAGATGGGAGTTGCTCCAGGTATGAGTTCAATTGAGAACTCTACCTCAGGATCCTGGAGAATTCGGGGTAACTCTTCAGGAAATACATCATTGTATTCCCTCACTAAGGTAATTTCCTCAAGGTTGGAACTTTCCTTCAACTCATCCACTTGGGTGGGGTATTCTTCTTCACAGGGAATCAACACCCACACCATTGAAAGACTTTTCAAAGGAGATTCATGATATTCCATGCATTTGTAGAAGATCATGGGATGGTTTAGAATATGAAAAGTTATGTCGTTTTCCTGATAGTTGATATGTGCTCTATATAAAAAGAGACAATCCATTCCCATTATACCTTCAAATTCCCCCCAAGGGAAGTGTTACGAGATTTTCAAGAAGAATTTTCCCACAGACGCCAACAGGAGAAGATTCAAACACACTGGTTTCAATGATTACACCACTTGGTGTTTTAACATATATATCTACTTCAAGGTTTTGGGGCTTCGATTCTATAGTTCTAGAAAACTTTCAAGATATAAAGGAATGCGTAGAACCAGAACAAAATAAGTCTTTTTCCATTCCTGAGTGAATAGGAACTATACCTTGTACATCTTCATTATCATGCTCCACCTCCACCGTAGTGATGGCATAAACCGTCCCTTGTTCCTTTCACTTTGGTGGTTGGCGACACTGATTACCCTCAAGAACTCGAGGTTTAGTGCACTGTTTTGTGTAGTTCCCTATCACCCAATAGTTTTAACATCAAAACATGAGTTGTTCTCTACTTTCATCAGCGATATTCTCCTTCCTTTTTGTGTCTTTTCGACACTTTTGGTCATGGTGTCTTTTTCCACACACGTTAAGCATTTCCCTATCCCTTGGAGGCGGTTCTCATGGTGCAACATCCCACATTTTAGGCATGTGGGTCGTTGATTTTTCTTCCCACATTTGTCTATAGATTCATCAGCTTTCAACTCAATCTTTCTTTTCCTATCAACATAGCCAAGGGACCATTCTCCAAACTCTATCTCCACTTTGAGAGCACATCGAACAACTTCTTCATAACTCCTAAAGTCTCTCCATTGCAAGAGCCTTTGGAAGGTGTGGTTTTAATCTACAAAATAAGCTATCAGTTTTTCTATCATTGTTGATAAAAACTCTTGAAGAGTAACTTGAATGCCTTGTGAAATTCTCTTCATAGGTTATAACATATTTTCTTATTTTTTCTTGATCTCAATCAATTCTCTCTCCCTCTTCATACAAAGAGTTCGTGGTAAATACTTATTAAGAAACATTATCTTAAATTCTTCCCTTTCTATCTCTTCAATTACCTCCCTTGGCTTGGTGTTCTTAATCAAATCCCACCATTGATCAGCATCTCTATCGAGACGATAAACAACTAGGGTCACCTTCAATATCTCAGAATAGTGAAGAATAGAAATGATCTTCTCTATGGAGTTAACTCACTATTCTACAACTAGTGGATCGGAAGATCGACTAAATGTCCATGGTCATTGCCGCATAAATACTTTGATAACCATTTGCTCCCTCTTTGGTGATGGATGAAGTTCTCCATTATTATGGTTATTATTCATAACCTAATATAATTGGGTAAGCATCTCCAAGATGTTTTGAACTCCACCCCCAAAATCATTAGGGATGTCGTTTGGGCAATCGTTGCATTGGCCCTCGCATGAGTTGTTGGCCTGATTTCTCTAGGTTCCCACCATTTTCTAAAATACAAAAGGTTAGAACAAAACATTTGTAAACCATTTAAGAATAAATTATTCATTTAAACAATTTATACCAAATACATAACATATGGTCTCCCAATGTAAATTTGTACTTAGTCTCGTGCTAGAGGTTTTCTCTATGGTTCACTAATTGTAATCACCAAATTAACTAAACCAATCCTTTGATACCAACTATGGCATCTCAGCCTTTTCTTACATTACTATTACATCATTTTAAAGTTAAACAACATAATAGTATTACACATAGAGGATCCAATGGTTTAGTGTATTGGAAAAACTAGGACCATACATAGCAATTACAATATCAAGCATAATCATATATTTAGTTTATTCTTATATAGCTTCCTATTGTCACTTGTCCTCTCCTTGGTATATATAGCCACCTGACGATATACATTAAAAGGGGTGATCTAAAATCCCAGTAAGATGATAGATAAGATGAATATGGCATGTGGTGAGTATAATCATGACATAGGGAAATAAATCATGAACATGAGAGGAACATAAATAAAAGACTTGAAATGTGGCAATGCATAAGAATAAAATATCATGTTTTAGTGGGTAACTACCACACAAACTTATGAACCAATATGTTATCTTGTTCACATATCATTCCAAATTTACTCATGAGATTCATAACTTTACCCAATGCATTGGAGTGATGTATAATTCTGGGTGCACCTGTCACATTGAAACATTCATATTGCGCTATATAATTCCGGGCGCACACTTCATATCAGAAACATTTTAATTATAATGATTTCCAGATAGAAAACATATAAAAAGTGAACATATATAACCCATGTAAAGGAATGGGATTCATCTCATAATAATACATTCATAAGATTTGTGTTCCCAAATGAAAGAGGGAACAGCATACTTGATATCGGAACCATCAACCATGAATGAGATGTAAAAATTGTGTTCTTAAAAGAAGAGTTATTTTGTAAAACATTTGGTTTGACATAAACTTAATTAGGAAAAAAATATATCCCAGAAAAGGTAATATAATTACGTAGAAATGATCTTTATGGAGTAACAATATCAAAATGGAGTGAAAGAGGGAGAACCCGAAGGAAGAAAATTGGGTTTGAGATTTCCCCTTACCTTGTATCTGAATGCATCCTTCTATTTAATGTCCTGTATAATGACATTATATTCATTAATTAGGAATTAAAAAACCTTTTATACATTAATATGGTTCATCCTGGTTTCATTATGTGATATTATGTTCCTTTTAAGGAGTTATAGGGTTTAGAAACATTATTCAGGAATGTTTGTTTTAATGGTTTTCTTGAGTGGTTCACATGTATTTTTAAATTGATGTTCGGGTAGAACATGGGTAAACATCCAGAACTTATATTACATGTTATTAATGATATTAAAGGATTTTTAATGATATTATAAATTATTATATAATATTCATGAGGATGAATCATTAGATATGAATTAAATGATGATTGTTTGGGTTATTTTTGGGTGGTTGTTTGATCACAACGAACTAGTTTTAATTTATCACATAGTAATTTGTACATTATTCTGCTCCAAAAAATTAAATTAGATATAATACATAATACTTATTCTTGTTCAACCATAAATTGGGTTTCATGACCAGATCTGAAGGTATAAAGGGAAGAAGAAAACATGTCGTTCTTGAAGGTGATAAATTAACACCTCACGAACAATGTTATTTTTAATAAAATAATAGAAAGAGGGGAAGGGGGTTGGATGATATAATATCCCATTAGAATCATAAAATTAAATTCTATGTATAATAATGGAGTTAAATACCATTTGAGTGATGATAGGTTAGGAGATATCAAGAAATGATCTTGATCATGAAAGGAAATTAAAGGAGTATAGGGAGAGAAATTACCTCTTAAATCCTACTCTTGAGATCCTCCTTAATGAAGCTGGGATTGGACATTTGATGAGACAAGTAGCTCTGGGATGTGGGAGAGGGGATATGGAGGATGTTTGGGTAGAGGTTAGAGAAGTCTTGGATCTTGAGAGGTGTGAAGGAATGAGGGTGTGAAGGGTGGTTTTTAAAGTGGAGGGGAGGGGTAAATTTTGAATATTTAATTCATTATTTTATTATTTCCCTCAAGACAACAAATAGTATTATTTCCTGGGACCGCTAACAGTAATAATTTCATGTGAGTTCAAACCAAGTGGCCTTTCATCACTTGTGATTTCATGAATAGTGTATTTAACTGTTAAATTATATATACGGTATTTTACCATATTTCACTATTCATAAAAAATTTGAGTTTTTCAGAAAAATATCAAAAATTCACCCTAACCATTTTTCAAAGTGTAGAATTCAAAAATGGAGTCTATTTTTCTAAATTAATTGGTAAATATTATTAATTTCATTTTTAAAAAATGTCATAGATAATTCGAAAAATAACAATTTTAAAGGTGCACTTAGTTTTATTTCTCATTGAAAAATTAACTCAAGTCTCATTATCTTATTTCCTTATGAAAAATAAAATAATATTATTATTTACTATTCATAAGGTTCAATTAAATATTTAGTTTACTATTCATAAGGGTATGTTACTATTCACCAAAAAAAACAAGTTTGTTCTATCAGACTCCAAAAATCATCTTGAACACAACCGTGTGTGGCGGATTTTCAAAATTCCAAACATAGAAGTGAAAAAATTATGATTACAGGTCACTTATCACTTAGTAGTTCATTATGTTGTGAATTCATGTGATTTTATGACATAACATTAAGAAGGGAATTTTCATTGAATAAACATTCGGTCATTACAATAAATTTGATGAATGTGTTAGGAATAATTTATTTTAGTTTTTAAATATGAATTAAAAATTATGAGACATGTATGAATGATATCAAACATATTTATTTATTTTCATAGATATAGAATTATCTTAATATTAGTTTTTATTTGGAATTATTCTAATTATTCATTCCTCTCTTATAATTTATTTCACTGTTATTATTTAGATATCCTTGGTTATATGTTTTCTTAATTGAGTGTTTCAACTCAGTAAATTCATTTGACTCCATTCCCTGGGTTCTGAAGATATTTGTACACAATATATGTCTATAAGGATTGATTGTGTCGAAATTTAATTGGTTGATGTAGAATAATTTTTATTCATTAGATATTTTAATAGATAGTGTAAAAAATTTATATCTCCAAATAATTTATAAAGGAATTATATTTAGTATTTCTTGATTTTTTCTAATTATCAAATTCCCCTAACTTAAATGTCACAGGAATGACTGAAATAAAACATTTTCTCAAAAAAATGTAATTATTAAATTGTTTTGTATTACTATACAAATATTGAGTCAATGATACTATGTAATGTTTTTGTTTGTAGCACCACATGTGGGTGTGTTGGTCTGGGTTGTCATATATTGTATTGGAATGGGGTTTATTTATCTTTTGAGATCCATATGGTGGTTGAGGATATTTTAAGGGATAATGTGATAGGATTTAAAATAATTAAACATTTATATATAACCCATTCTGATAGTATATTATTTTATATTAAATATATAATTATCCTTTTATTTGGGGATTAGAATATGTGTGAATTTTAGAAATCCTATAGATAAGTCTAAATGAATATTCTATGTTTAGGATGTCACTCAATAAAAATTGGTGTGTTATATATTTTATCCCTATCCTAGAAATGTAATCCTACATAAGATATATCATGTCAATTAATGCTCTGGAATAGATGTTCCGAGGTGTAATAACCCTAAAAAATGGATTTGTTATTAAATTGATCATCTCCTAGTGCATGATAAATAGGTCTGACTGAACACTAAGTTTGACACATTGAGGTGAAATGATATTGTTATGTCACCATCTATTAAAAAAATTATGATTTATATTAATTTTTTATTTAAGACAACCTAAAAATAATATGACCAAAAATATCATATATTCAAATTTAGTAATTCATAATAAAATGTGAATATACATTAATATGCAATGTCATGGAAGAATCAAATGATTTATTTTTATAGTTTATATTTAAATGGTTCTTGGATTTTTTTAATTTGGGATATTAATTTTGAGGATTATAAAATGAAGTATGAGAGAACCCAAAAAATTTATCCCAGGTTAAATCCAAAATAAAATTGGTTAAACTGATAGCGATATAGGTTGTATGAGTTCTGATAAATTTTGAAATCTATAAACTATATTCTAACAAGATAGAATTATATATTCAATACATAAAAAAGTTAAATTTCTGTTGTGTTCATTTATACTAATAACCTTATGTTGACCATTATCAATGTTAACTATTTCTGTTATTAATGGATGAAGATATAAGACAGAAGTTATTGATGGACTCTCATTGAGGATGTAGAAAATTACATGGGGGTGAATTTAATAGTTTATAGGTTTGATTACGAAAACAAGTGATTATTAAAGACTTGATATCAGAATTACAAATGTATATCCGGAAAACAGATAAAATCAAATATATTATTATGATGGGAAGGATCAAATAACTTAGAAACATGGGTGACTGAGATAAAAGAGGAAAAAATATAAAATTTACGTCATTTTAGAAATATGGGTGGAATCATGCAAATAATTTCCTTAATGGGCTAGAAAATGGTATATGTGTAGAGATAAAGGTAATCATACACAAAATTTTAAGGAAAAAAAGAATATATAAAGATCTATTTCATATATTGTAGGATAATTTGGATTAATTTGAATTAATCTCCCAATACTATGAAGTATGATAGAAATTATCACCAATAATAATGTGAAGAAGGAAAATAATATATAAATAAAACTAATTTATTGGATAGTGATTCTTCAATAGAGATATGATATTGTCCCATATCATATACATTTTCACCAACTATTTGAATCTGTGTTGTTAATAGATACACATAGTTGTATGATTATCATATAGATCATTTACAATGATTTTTGGAAACTATTTTTTAAGGTCTTATATTCCATTCCCTTATATGTAATCAATGTAAAATTTTAAATTTATTATCTCTTTTAAAAAATATCATATAATAATTTTCCATAATGGGAAATGTCATTCAACATCGTATGTAAAAAAATGATAATCTATCGTTGTATAGTTAATTATGTGTTACCTATATAAATTACTCTAATCATATGAATAAAATTCCAAGGAATCAGTTTTTAAAGTATATAATTTAAGATCATATAAATTTTAAATATGATTACCCTTAATTTGGTGAATTTGTTTCATTTCCTATTCTATATGGAACTGTAAACTTAAATGAAAACTATGATATAATTAGATAAACATATAAGTTTTAAGATAAATAATTAAAAATATTTAATATTAGTTATATTTTATTAAGGGAGGTTTACTTATTATCAAATATGTATATTATAGAAATAATGTATACATTTTGTATTAGAGTATTATAATTTTAATAGTTAAAAAAATAAAATAAAATCATTTTATGTTTGACTTTTTCCATAAATTTGTTTTTCATATCAAGAAACTATTAATATTGTGATATAATAAGAATTGACAACATTGATATTATGAATTATATTTTCCAATAATAGAATTTTTAATTGAAATAAGTTAAGAATTATAATTATTTTCTATTTTAGAAATATAATATCTACTATAAAAATCACTCAAATGTAGTTATAGATTTTATGTGTAAATGAATTCAAATTTTATAGAAACAAAATTTTAATATGTTAAATACAATTTTTATTATGTAAAATAATATAATCTCTGGATGAATATTTTTATAATAAATAATAATTTTTAGATGAATATTTAAAATATCATTTTTATAAATAATTTTTATTTTATTTAAATATTTTTACATATATATGAACAACGAATTCATAAAACGTTTTTCTATGAATAAATTTATGTTCAATATGTGTATGGAATGATCGTTTCTAATTACACATTCTAATATATTTGGTTTATAATTAAATTCATTAGAAAACTTATGTTTTTTTATAGATTAAGAAAACTAGGAGAAACTATTATATGTTAACCCCATTCATTATAGTATAAAAATTATACATAGTATCAATTTTTCCCATTAAAATATTGAAACAAAATAATTGATTCATTTTTGAGAAAATCATTTGAACATTCTAGTAGACTCATTTTGATTTACCCAATGTTAAACATTGATAATGTTTTTTAAAAAATAAGATGAGCATAAAAATCTATGTAAGGGATGGAAAATGAACAAAACCATTAGTTCTGTGAAATATTTTAAACAAATGTTTATTTTAACTTTATCTTAAAATTCATTTTATTTTAATAAAACATTTCCACTTGAAAATTAGACACACATTTTTTCACATGAAAAAACATTAAACTGCCTTATCCTAAACTAATAAATCAAATATGTAAATTGACGATTCAATTTCATATAATACTTACTTATTGAGTAACCAACATAGTTATAATTGGTATAACCATCATTGTTACACTGGGAATAACCATCACAGTTATACATGAAATAATCATTCTAGTTGTAATTTTATTAACCAATGTAGTAACACTTGGAATTACCATGACAGAAACTATCCTACATTCCCAATGAATTTAGATTGCTATAATGTGGATTACCCTTCATATAATCTTTATCTTTCTCAACCATTAGTTATAATATGTATGAAATCATCATTTTAGTTCTATCAAGTGAACCCATTATTGATATATAATGATCAATAACCAGGAATATAGCATTTTATAAAACCATTGAATGGTGATTTGAATCAAATATGAAAAGTCCTCTTAGATATAAAATATAATATTATATTTTAAAGAGTCATTTTAATAATATAATATCTTCAAAAATAGAGTGAATATATTTCATTGAATAAAAGATCATTAAAAACAATCATGTGGTAAATAAATAATAAATATAAAAAAATATTGACATAAAAAGGAAAATCTTTACATTAAAAATAACTATATAATATTATAATATATTATTTAAAATATTATGGCATAGTGAAAGAATTATATTCAAATCATTTGATATATGACTGAAATATAGAATATATTTTCCCTTTGTAGTAGTACCTAAAATAAGGGGTTTAGAAGAATATTATTAAATGAATATCCTTAACCATGATTCCAAATCATCATGTACATTAATTATCATCCTAAATAAAAATATTATTCCCAATATTTACTTGATTAATAAACTTTTTATGTTCATTTCTCCTATCGTCACCTATATCGATATTATATATAATTACATGATCATTTACGATTATATCATAAATTATGATAATATTGAGTCTATAACTCCAAAAGGTAATCATTACATAATCTCTAGAATAAGAATAATGAAATAATTATCAATTTTTATAATTCAATATTATTTTTAAATACATCCATTAAATATGGTCATGAAAATTTAAATACATTAAATCATGGAGATGGTTTGATGCACATATGCATGTGTAATGTTTCTATTTTTCAACGATGGTTATAGAAACATGGTTTGTCTTATATTATCATTAAAAAACCGTAATAATATAATATATATCATATTAATTTATTGCATATAATTTTATATATCATCGATACGATGCGGTGTTGAAAAAAAAATCACATCAAGTCATAGAGGTGGAAGTTGACATGTACCAATGAATGACATTATCATATTTTAGTCATGGAAATAGAAATTTTTTTTTGATATAATAACTTACTATAATGAAAATATTATTATTATAAAATAATATATTAATTTATTTATTTATTAAAACCTGTATAGAGAAGGGATGATTGAAAATTAATTCCAAAGATCACGAGGTGGTATTCTGCCATACTCACAAATTGTTAATTCTTTTACCATTTTACGAATGTGGATATGGATACAAGTCATTAAAATAACACAATAACATATATGAATTTGTTTTATATTTTAATTATAATATTATCATGGTGAATGAAATTTTTATGGATGTGGAAGGGAAAATAAAATAGAAAAGAATAACTAAAATCGATACCTCTTTAATTGAAAATCCCATTTTATTAACACCTCACCACCACATAGGATTTTTTTTCATAAAAAAATACCACTTTATTTATAGGGTTGATTCTAGGATGGTTTTAGGATAGGTATTGGTATTAAAAATAGTGTTATGATGTTTGAAGTACTGAGAAACATTATTTTCATTTTATAAGAGAGGGGATTGGAACTCTTGGAATATCTAGGAATACAAAAATTCAATAACACTATTATACATCCAAATAGAATATAAATTAACAAGGTATTAAATTTTAGACAATATAATTTCATTTTTTTTATTAATTTTCTTTTGTTGTAATATAATTTAATAAAATATTAAAGTTATAATATATCAGTATTGTCAATTTTGATACAATTCATTACATTAAAATTAAAATCATAAAAAAATAAGTCAAATTCCAACCAAATATTTTAATATATTATAAAAAAAATTACTTATAGTAAATTTTTTTTATTACATAAATGGGGTCAAATTATTTTTTTCTAATTTTCTTAAAATCAATTATTTGATTTCTCCATAAACTAAATAATTACTACATCAAAATTGTTCATGAATTTAGGATAATCATTTCATCACTACATATTAAAAATACACTATAATGTTGAATATAAATATATTGTATTTTAAAATAATATTTATAATCAATAATTTCATCTTTATAACACCATATTAATGATATTAATCATATTAATATCTATTGTGTGGCATGATTGAATACTCATTAAATAAAATATTATAAAACTCATAATCTCATCCAAGTGAACCCAAAATTTAATAATTTTTCCATAAGTTTTTTGGGTGTATATAAACTTATCTAATAATAATTATGGGCATTATTGATTCATTTCAAAGCTCTAACCGGTTTATTTTTAACATAAATTTCCTAATTAACCCTTTAAAGTGGTAAAGAAATTACTACGGTTGCTATTTTTATCATCCAAAAAGAGAAATATTTCATATATATGGTCCCAATTATTTTAAATATTGAATAAATTTATCAAAATTATAATAACAAAAAATGTATAATTTAATTTAAATGAAAACTGTAAAAACCCAACATCAAATAAAAAGGCCATTTGTACACATTGAATGATTTTTGTCAAAAATCAAGTATTAAAGAATATTTCAAAGATCACACATTTATTATTTCTTTTAAAATTGAAATGAATATAATTTTAAACTAATAATAAATATAAATTTCATTTAATATTATTTAAAATAAAATACACTTTAAAATAAAACTCAAAAATTTTCACTATTCATTGATAAATAAATATTATCCAAAAAATGAAAATTTCATTCTATGATCGTTTTTAAATCATGAAATAAAAAAATATATTAATTTTTCAAAGAATTATTCTGAAAATTATACAAATTTTATATAATAATCACCTTTAAAAATACGTAAAAATTTATCTTGGTGAATCATGTCTTTGAAGGATAAATGAAATTACAATAAATCTAGAAGTTGAATAAAAAATAAATTATTAAATTATAAATGAGTATGAAAATTATATATGGGCATGGAAGAAAAATTATCTCCAGTGGAACTGGGATGGGATATCCATGGGCTTCATGAAGGGTCTTCCACATATGTCCAGGGGACATGACTCTAACTGAAAGATCGTCGACCGACTCACCAATTAATCCCACTTCCTACAGATCAGAGAGTAGGGTTTAGTAGAGAGAATTGGACGCCTCTGCGTGCAAGAGATTGTGCGGCTACCTGGAGTACCTTATTCTATTGTTTATGATCATGACACAGGATTTACTTCCCGACTATGGAAGGGGTTGTAGGAGGATTTCGAGATGCAGCTTCATCTGAGCACCACCTCCCATCCTCATATAGATTTTTAGATTAATCGGACCATTCAGACCCTCAAGGACATGCCCCATGCTAGTGTCCTTGAATTCCTTCACAGTTGGGAGGACCACTTACCTTTAGTAGAGTTTGCATACAACAACATCTATCAATACACCATTGGGATGACACCTTTCGAGGTGTTATACAGGTGACCTTGCAGATCACCCTTATGCTAGATAAACCCAGGGGAGTTAGAATTGGTGGGAGCAGAGATGGTATGGGCTACCACAGAGAAAGTGCAGATCATCCAAGAGTAAATGAAGACTGCACAAAGTTGGCATAAGTCGTATGCTGACAAAAGACGGAGACGTCTGGAGTTCAAGGATGGTGACCACGTATTTCTACGGGTCTCACCCTGATGAAATCTACAGAGATTTGGCCGAGGTGGAAAGTTATCTATGAGTTTCATAGGACCATTCCAGGTCCTCAGTAGAGAAGGCGAGGTGGGATACTGCCTAACTCTTCCACCATAGTTGCACCGGGTGCACGTCATCTTCCACGTATCTCAGCTGAAGAGATACATGCATGAACCTTCTCACATAATTGACCATGGAGAGATGGATATCGGTGATTGGGTGACTTCCACAGAGTTTCCAGTGGAGATTGAGGATAGACTGGAGCAGGTCCTACGTGGATGGTAGATACCTCTGGTGCGTGTTCGCTGGTATCACTAGAACCTCCAAAAGAGCACATGGGAGTAGGAGGCTCAGATTCGTGTTCAGTACCCAATTTGCTCCCATAGTTTGAGTTATAGCTTATGGGGACGTAAATCCCTGAGGTGGGGAGACTTTAAATACCTAGAAATTCCGTGGAAATTTGTTTCTTAAATTCATGGAATTTTTTCGAGCCCGCATAAATTTACGGTGCTTGATTCCGATGACCTGTGTGCCCGAAATAAATTTTGGAAGTTTTTTCGGCTACGTTCAGTAAACGTACAAGCGGGATATTATAACTTTTGTATTGGTTGTCAGAACTAAAATCCAAGGGCACCATTGAACTCGCATTGCCGGTATTCGTTTAAGAATACTTTCACCTCGATGACAGTTGGTTGAAAATAAAAGATAGTTTTTGGGTTTTCTTAAAAATTATAAAATAATGTGTTCAACACATTATTTTATTTGAGCCTCCATGTAAGTGTTTGGTGGTTAAAAACCACTTCTTGGATGTGGTAGGTGGGACCACAACACCATAACCTCCCATTGGATGTTATGGTTGTGGGGCCCACCCGAACTCAACCTCCCATGTGAGGATAAATGAGATGGGGACCCCACAGGGATTAACCCTCTATTAATTGGAGGAGAGGAAAACCTCTCAACTCTCTGGATTAATTAGGGGGGAGCCTATTAACCTCCCAATTAAATAATGTAGCCAACACATAGTTTATTAGGCCATCATCACACCATTAATTAAATGGGTCATCTCATTAAATTAATCGCTGCAATTTGAATTTTTAACTCAATAATCTAAAATACAAGACAATCTTTTATTTTTAGGGGTTAGTTTTTCATTTGTTGGAAAAGGAGGATTATAGGATCATTGGGAGAAAGATACCAATGAGAACCATTTACCCAACGAAGAATGCTAGCAACGATCATCCATGGACTTCTTCCTTGGACTTCTTTCCCATACATCTACCGACATGAAGCATCTTGCACAACTGTCAAGCATATTCGGGAGTGGGAGAGTGCAGCAGACGCGATGAGGGACAACTCCATCTTCATTCTGTGACTTCACCATAAATGACCGATAATAAAAAGGCTGAGGGTCTAATTTGAATAATATACCATTCTTTTCCACATCATCATTTCAAAGGAATTGATGCAATGGATTGTAATAAATTGGTGTTCATCGTTGGTCTTTGATGAACCAATTGATATCACCTCTAAAAATGGATGGTGCGGCCCAAACTAACCTAGCCCGACTCCCTCCACTGATCATTTGTTATGTTTTTTCATCATGGAGATGAGGCGATGATAAAGAAGGCGGCAACGACCAAGGTTGCGCTACCCGTGGGCTCCGAGAATCGCACTGCCCTCACAGCGCACCAATGCTTCCAGCGGAACTCTGTCGGCCCGTGCCAGCCCGAGCCGCACCGAACCAGCCAGCCCGGTCTGCACAGTGCCCCGCTGCCCTACCTGTGCCCCGCCTGTGCCCCACGCGGCCTCCCTGCCGGCCTGCCCATTGCCCAATAGGCCTGACCGATGCCCCGCCGAACTGCCCCGCTTCCCGAGCGGCCTTACCTTATCCTACCCGACGGCTTGCCAGCATGCCCTCACCCCAGGCGGCCTCCCGGTTCCATTCCCAGCGCCCCGTAGACCTTCCCATGCCCTGTGAGGCCTCCCAGTGCCCTGCCGGCCTCCTCGAATGAGCCCCCGAGCCGCTCCCCTCGAGGAAATGGTCGAACCGGGCCCGGCCTCCGGGTCGAGCCGCCTACACGGATTCTTTTGGGATGAAACACCCCCGTAGTCCACTGGGCTAGGCCCAACAGACCGGGATGAACCGAGTGGGCAGACCCGGTTGACCCGGACTGGGTCGACCCTGTCTGGGTAGGGCTGAGTCAGTCCGACTGGGTCGGACCGGGCCCAGGCCCACTACTGATACCCCTATAATTTCTTTGGAAATATCATTGTCACCGGACGTCCTTTTGAGAATCGATCGGTGGTGCTTGTATTCGTGGAACGTGACAATCCCATTCATTAAACCCCATTAGAGGTTGGTGAAATGTTGAGATACGGTTAGGTTGGTTAGTAGACGAATCCAAATGGGCAACCAGGACTAAAATTTTTATAACTCACAGACCAAGCGTTCGATTGAGGCACCATTTTTTTCATTTAGACCTCTTTGATGAGGGAGACCTTCGAGATACATCTACAGGGGTGTTCATGATAGTTAGAGTATCGACATGTAGCTCATGGAGCATACCCTCTCTGAGATGAGCGAGCAGAGTATGGTGTCCTAGTAAATGGCTGAGACCTAATGAATTCTTGACTGATTCGACTTGGAGTGATTCAACTAGCCCAGTGGGGAGCGCCTGGTAGTTGGCGGGAGACCCACAGCGGAGGAGCTCCTGGTAGTTGGCGGAAGACTCGCGGTACTCAACTAGAGAATCACCTCTGCAGGCTATTAGGGGGAGCGTCTGGTAGTTAGCGGCAGACCCACAGTGGGGAGAGCCTTTGTGTGAGTGCGGTGGACCCACGGTACTCAACAGGAGGATTACCTCAGTAGTAAAAGGTTAGTGGGAAGTGCATGCTAGTTGGCAGTAGGCTCACTGTACATGAAAGAGGACGAGTTCTCCAGCAGCTGTGGTTTCGACAATATGAATAAAAATACTGGTTGAGCTGAGTTGGAAACTTTTGTGTTTACCTCATGATTGAGATGGATTACTTGATAACATATGTATATGTATGGGAATATACCTATGTGAGGTTATCTGTTGATTTCATACCTTGTGATTTATCCTTTTTAGATTTTGTGAGAACTTGAGGGTCTCGGGGTCTCTATTGAGTATTTTTATACTCACCCCTACACGAGCTATGCTCGCACCTCGTTGTGTTGGTTGTAGATGACGGACTACACTGACTGGGGGCCAGAGTTGCTAGACCGGACGGTACCTGGAGGTGGACCACATAGTGTGACCGTTCACAGAGGAGACGGATGGATGTGGAGTGTTGTGGAGGCTTTCTATACCTACCCATCAGGTAGGAATCCCCGAAGGATGACCCAATAACTTATTTTCTTTCCATCAGTTGTTCTTTTTTTCAAATGTATTTGTACTTTCCTGTTGGGCTTGTATTTTCGGCTCCATTTACTATTCGTCACTCCTTGTATACAGTTTTTCTTAGTGTTTTACTTCGAACTCGTACTCTGTGGTGTGTGTTTACACAATACAAAGTCAATTCCTTACCAGTTATAGGGATTTACGCCTTTGGTGCTATTTTCCATCCCCTGGACTATGCAAGGGGGGCTTGGGGTAGTCACGGCACGGGTCCCGTGGGACGGGTCATGGCAATTATACTTGTCTATGGTGTTAACTGCATCATCTTTCTATGAATGATTCATCTTGTAAGACCTAATTTGTGGGAATAGGATATAGTTTAGAAATATATATGTTTTATATTATAGATATATATATAATTCTTCTTTATTATACACATTTTTATAATAATTATTGAATGGTGAATATGGAAAATGAATCACATTGAGTTGTGAAGATTGAAAGTTGTATGTATACATGAGTGATAGTATCATTCCATTAATGCTTCAACTATAATCAAGAGTATCAAATATTATTTTATACATAATAAATATTATGTAATATATATGATATATCTTCATTATATCAATCATTATACTAATTCAAATAACGTGGCAATGAAAAAAAATAACACCATAGTGTGGAGACAGTAAGTCGTACGTACACACGTGATGTGATTTAGTTTTTTGTAGGATAGACAAATGAATAAATATGGTTTTCTAATAGTCATAATAGAATATTAATTTATATTCCATAATATATTTTTTAGTCATGATTAGAAACAACTCATGAATAAGTATGCATAAGAACAAATGACAATGGATGATTTGGTTGAAATGATTACGTCCTCTTCAATACACACTGATTAGATATCTCCTAAAATGATCTAGGGACGATAGTTTTTGAAGACCAGAAAATCCATAACATGGATATGGATTTTGGGAAGACAAATGGGTTGGGTTTTATTGATATATATGAATCAATTTGGGTTTTGGAATTGATGTAGGAGGATCCATTTTATAAATGAGATGACTAGCGCTTTTAGAAACTCTCAAAATATTAAAATTATATAATTTAATTTACCACGTAAAATGTACCCAATGAGAGTTATTTAAAAAAATTATTAAGTATTTAAATTCCTCTTATAGAATAATTTTATTACATTTTAAGGTCACATGAGTACCCTTATAAGTTTTTATTTAACACTTGTTTAATCTCTTCAACTCTCACTAAGAATACATTTTTTACCACTTAATTGTCAATATAGTTACTATAAATTTACAATAGAACCACAACATGATCATTGATCAAATTTTAAACGTTATAAAATTAATTTGGAAATCCTTTTAAATTATTTTATTTTTATTTCATTTATTAAAAAAATTATTTATTTAAAAATATCATTGATATCAATTTTGATCATATTCATTACCTTTCATTTTAAAACAAGAATAAAAACTTGATATATATGAAAGAAATATTTTCAATATTCAATGAAGATAAAATAAATATAAATAATCCTTGGATGAAATTAAATATATCTAATTGTATTTAGCTTAATATTATTTATTTATCAATTAATTATGAAATTATATCATCATTATTTTGTAATCCTTTCAGATCATAATTTATTTCAAAAAAATCAATATGATAATTATAAAAAACATAATTTATAAATGAATATATATATTCGAATATATATATTAATAAAAACCACATATTAGAAATTTATTACATATCAAAAAACATTAGTATGTTATATTTGAGTTTTTATAAAATAAAATGCAATAAATTTCATAAAGCCTTTAATGTGGCTCTAATAGGCTATCAAATTGTAACACAAGAAGATTTTGGTTAACACTAACTAACAATGTAAAATTATTAAATGTGTTGTTGTGATTATATAATATTAATAATTTTATTTTTACACTTAATTAGCAAATTTATCATTAAATGTGGTAATTAAAATTAGTTAGTTTAGTATTTATATTGCATAAAAGGGACCTATTTATTTAATTTATTCATTTTGATTAAAAATATGTAATAATTTTTTTAAAATGAAAAAAAAATATCTGATTAATATTATTTTAATATTATATCTTAGATTGGGTGTGATAACATGTTTATAATGATAAAATGATCAAAATATAGAAATGGTTTTATATCAAATATAAATTGTAAATTGAATACAATGTCCAATTTTTTAAATATATAAAATTGATATTATTAGACTTTAAACAAATAACTAATATTATTTACAATTATTAATTATTAAGATTAAATTTGTTTTTTCAATTTAAATTCACCATTTTTAATTGTACATAAAAACATAGAACATGATTCAAATGTACCAAAAATTTATACAAAATAAACTATAATATTATAAATTAATAAACGATTATTATTTTGTAAAACATATTTTATAATATTATAAAAAACATGTTTTAAAATAAATGAGCTATTATAAAATGGAAAACCTTATTTGTAAAAAAATATATCCTTTAATGCTAAAAACGGAATTATTTGTTATCATGTTTATAAACAATGATAAATTTTAATCATTATATTTAATGTATTATATATATAATTAATATCATTCAGAAATTCTATTTATTTTAATTTATTTTGATAGAACATTGTATTTTTATAAAAATTACATTACATTATTTTTAATTGGTTTTTATTTGTTTTCTAATTATTTATTAACCAATTAATTCAATAACATTTTTTCATTAGTTTGATAATCCTAATAATAACCATCAATTTAATTCATACGAAATAATTTCATTTTATATTATTATATTAATAGTATATTGTGGTTTCATTCAACCTAGTTGTTGTTTGAATTGTAAGCTATTGAAGTAGATTATTTTTAAAACAATCCTATCATAAAACATTGGTGTGTTATAAAATTATTATAAAATATACAATAAATTTGAAAATAATGAAAAATTATCTACAAAATATATATTGTTTGTCACCAATATAACTCGAACAACAATTAAAAATAAAACATATAAAATTCACCATGTTAAAAATTATAAAATATTACAAATAATTATTTGTTTTTTTAAATATTTTAAATGAGAAAACCAATTAGTTTGACATATGGTTACCCTTAAATATGTCAATGTTTTCAATTTCATACATCATAGGCAATGTTGATCTTAAATAAAAAATAGAATAAATTTAGATAATGGTATTAGTATTTAATAAAACGCTTTTAAACATTCCCATTGTCTTATTGGGTATGACTATTAGTAACCAAATTTTGAAATATTGGTATAATGAAAACAATTAATACTATTAATACTAATGAAATTCAATTTTAATAACTAAACAAAGAAAAATATTATTAAAATATTATTATATAATTTATTTCATATATAATGAAACTATTTATAAGATGAATAAATAATAATAATAATAGGAATTATATATTATATATAAATTTTTAAAATATTTATTAAATAATAAAGAATTATTAATATTTCAAAAAATTAATATTCCAATATGAATAGTTTTCTACAACATTTTGAGAAATTTTTGAAATATTAAATTATTAAATTTAATAATTTTAATTTATTTTTGAAATGATCTTAATTTTATTATTATTCATAACAAAATAATCTTACAATTTGTTTTCCAAATTCTATAACTTTTATCTGAATAATGAATAATATTATTTTAATAAATAATATGGATTATATGAAAAATAGTACAAATGAATGGAATGTAAAAACCTTAAATAGTTTTAGATTACCAAATAAGTATTTCGTAAGTGAAATTTTAATTTTAAAATTTTGTTTTAATTTACTATCCATTATTTTTACTATTTTTTAACATAGGTTATTTATTTGAAAATTTTGTTACATTGATTTATATTAATTTTTTTAAAATTAATTATCATAAAATTAATAAAAAAATGATATTATTTATAATTTACAATCACTGGTTCAACATTAATTGGCATGATTAATATCGGTTTTTAGTCATAATGATTATCATATCCTTTGAAAAATAATATACCATGATAAATACAAAAATGAAAAATACTATAATTCAAGGACTATGATGATTATAACTAGTTAAGAAAAATATAATAACGTTTTTACAATATTTTCATCCGTATATCAGCCATCACACAACTATTAATTTTTTGGAACATGACATGATTAACATGTTATTCCTTTAAATTAAGATGAAATATTCTAAAATTATATGTTATAAAAAGTTATTAAATTCCCTTCTCACCAAACATTCATAGAAAAATTAAAAATTTCGCTTCCCCCAAAAAACCTATAATTTTTTCTTAACCATGAATAATATTTCTCTATCTCTATCATATGTCCACAAAGTATTATCGTATCTCATCCAATTCAAATAAATCTTCCAATGAAATATCAAAGTTCTAAATATGAGTAATAATTTTTACATAAGTTCCTTATTTATTAGTTTCCATTTCCAATAAAAATTATCATAAATTTTTGAAATTACATTATTAATTTATTATATTTCATTTTACTAGTATATTTTAATAATTATTAATTACCTTCAATATTTATTTAAGAAAAATAAAATGGTCATATTTTAATTGTGTATATTAACTTCTTCATGATGTCATATTTTTTATTTTACATCATCACCATACAATGCTTTTATAAATGGGGAATTCAAAAAATAGTAATTATATATATATCATATATATATTTTTGAAATAATAAATCATATTAACATTACTCACATTCAATAAAAGTGAAATCATAATCCGTGTTTATGTGTAATTATTTAACCTTTATAGAGCGATGTATTTTTTCATTAGAATCAGTCATTGATATATCAAATTGTGTTATTGAAGGTTAAATTTTATTTTTTTATATAATTATAGTACTTTTCAACTTATAAACCGTAGTAATTGATATATCAACAAATTATTATTGTTAATTGAATCAATTAATATATGTGTAGTTAGAGGAAATTTTTTAATTATTTATAATACATGACACTATTATAGTTT
Source organism: Viscum album (assembly GCA_963277665.1). Classification (NCBI taxonomy): domain Eukaryota; kingdom Viridiplantae; phylum Streptophyta; class Magnoliopsida; order Santalales; family Viscaceae; genus Viscum; species Viscum album. The sequence goes on from OY728145.1 coordinate 1,658,580,452, forward strand.
TATCCACTTTAAATATCATTAAAATATTTATAAATCACAATAATATAAAAAATATAATATCATTATTATTTTTATATATTAATACTAATGAAAACCACCACATTATAATCCATTAATCATTTTATGTCCATGATTAGATCAGTTTAACCAAACACTTTACCATTAATATAAATATATATCAAGGAATGATATGAAAATATATTTAGATGTATAATATGCTAAAAATATTAATATAATTGTTTCATTGGTTTTGGTTAAATTATAATAAAATTGAAATCGTTGATTATTAAATCACTCATAGTTCTGTAAGAATAACTGATACTTTCTCATCTATGAGTTTATCCTCATATTTTATAACTAATACAACCATGAAATGAAATCTTTGAATTAAAAAATATCATTTAACATCTATTGAAATTAATTTTTTATCTACTAGTAATGTACCTTATAATAAAATAGAAACCAAACTACTTTTTTGATAATAGTTCAAATCAATAAAGATTACATAAATTTGGTGTTGAAAATATATAAAAACCAAAACAAACACATATATATAAATATATCTGTATTGAATAATTAATATATATAAGTTCAATTTTTCACATGTTTGAGTAATTCTCTCATATTTGTATTTACAAAACAGGAATTTATTTTGTTGTTACATTTGGTTAATGTGTAGAATGAATCGGGATGAAGGTAAGGATTTTACCATCGAATTTTACACATTGAGAAATGTTTGGTATTTTGTTCCAAATTCCATTTATTTATTTTATATTATACCAACCATAGATATCAAATAATGGATATTATTTAAATCCTAAAATTTGACATATAATAGAATCCAACTATTTTAATTTGTTTTGATTCAAATAATTCATAATTCAAAATGGTTATATGTCTGAAAAATCAATTCCAAGAGTCATGTTTATGTAATTCACCATGTTTTACATTTAGTTTTGTACTCAAGAATCATGTATTAATGTTTTTCATATATTTTTATTATTTTTTAATGATACAAATAGAAACGTGTCTATTTTCATTAAATGAATTTTTGCATAGTTTTTACCCCAGTTGAAAGGTATTTTGGATTATGACATATATTCCATTGAGTTATTATAATTAAATTTGTACTTACTAAATGTTATTTGGCTTTATTATAAAATAATATTATATCATGTAATATATAAATTATTGATGTTTCTACAAAATAAAACCCCTAATTGAAATATTTATTTTTTAAATGAGTACATTGCTCCTATAGGAAATCGATAATTCGTATATAATTTCCTTGTGTTATAGTTTTTACCTTAAAATACATGATTCAATTCTATTAATCATCCAACGAAGTTTTTTGTTATAGGTTAACTTGTTCACCTCTATTGGGAGAGATGTGGGTTTCAACCAAAATAATTTTCTCATAATCTTCATTTAATGAGATTTTTGAACAAAAGTAGTTTGAAAACAATGAAAATGTATTTTTGTTTAACATAAATTTGTTTTTTTCTTTCTATAAAAATTTAAACATGAAAATGATAATCTATTCTCAATAATAAAATATTTTATATTATTTTGAAATGTAATAGTATATGAAATATTTTATAACCCCTTTCAAATAGTTACCATTGAAGTCAAGATTTAAATATTTTATTTCTCATCAATATAATTATTTTTGAATGACTTTATATTTTTCTCTTATATTTTCCTTATTTTATTCATAATTATTTACACTAATGAGGTATAATTACCATGATTTATTATCTAATATAATATTTATCATTTAGATATTGAACCAATGATATTAATAAATTATAATTTAAATTCCATATTTTCTTATACCATTTAATGTATAATTTTTATCAGCACTTTTTCTTTTATTTCCAAATCCTTTTGTGATTCATTTAATACACATGGAATACGTAAAGTTTTTTCATTCAAATTCTTACTATGGATGGTATATGAACATGTCATTATAGTATTGAATTATATATATACTCTATAAGCTATACTATTTCAAAAGTTGTATTGATTGTATTCAATAAGTATGATAACCCCCATGAAAAAAAATGAATTTTTACATTCCAGGGAATTATAAAAATTCTATACGATTATTTAAAACTATCATAGGATTATTTTCTGTTTAAATTTTTTAATTCTAGGAATAAATTTATTTATATTCTTCAATTGGATTCTTTTAGAATGATATAAAATCTCTATTTCAATGTTTTACTGAATTCAATGTACATAATCTTATGTTTGGTGGGGGAAATAATTATATATCCCATTAAGGAACAAATATGTATCATTAGATAAAATATATATTATTAGTGTATACTACTCCACATATAAGTTTAAAAGATTTTTATAATGACATATGACTAATTTATTATTGTGTATAGTTATCCACTAAAAATTTATGAGACTATTATTAATGATATCTACTAATTGATTTATTTTCATAGATATTTAATTAACATAGTTTAATTTTAATGGTGAATAATTATGATTATTTAAGCCTATTATATAATGAACTTAAATTTCCTTATTTTGATATCGTCGGTAATATATTTCCCTAATTGACTTTTTCAACTCAGTAATTTCCTATAACTTTATTATGCATGTTTTAAAGAAAAATTTTACAGAAGATATGAATATAATGATACATTTATGGATATATTATTATAATATTTTGATGAAATTTTATTTTAATTACTTTCACAGTTAGTGTAAAAAATAAAACTCCTAAAATTTTAGAAAGGCATGAGGTTTATTATTTATCTATTTTTAATAATTATGAAATTCACCTAACATAAAATTTCATTGTAACGTGTGAAAATAATCATTTCCCTCATAAAAGTAATTATTAAATAGTTATGTATTATTATATAAACAAGAAATCAATGATACTATGTAATGTTGGGTTTATGGCACCACAACTGGGAGTGTGGGTCTGGGTGGCTGTAGATTGTATTGGAGTGTGGTTTATTTATCATTAGAGATCTATATGATTCAAGAAGATATTTATGTTTTAAAATGAATGGATTAATTAAAATTTCTTATTTATAGATAATACGTTCGGATAGTATACAATTTTACATTAATGAAATAATTCAATTTTTATTTGGGGATGAGTATATGTGTGAATTTATGAAACCCTATGGTGCGACTCGTACACCGGGGCTCGTGCTGTGACTATCCCGATCCCTCCTTGCATAGGACAAGGGCTGGAGGCTAGCACCAAAGGCATAAATACATAATCTAGGATGGCATTGCCTTTATAACATGAAAACGCACACAAAAAAGTACGAGCTGGAAGAAAAACACTATGTAAAACTGTATACAAATGAGTGCTGAAAAGTAAAGGGGCCGTAATACAAACCCAACATGAAATTACAAGTACAACTGGAAAACAAGTACAACTAAAGAAATTTAAACATCACTTGGATCATCCACCAGAAATTCCTAGCTAAAGGGATGGTATAGATATCCTCCACAACACTACATGTCTTTCTGTCTCCTCCATGCACCGTCAAGCCGTGAGGTTCTCCTCCGGGTACCGTCCTGTCCATGAACTCTCGGCCTCAATCAATGATGTATGTCATCTGCATCCTAAACAATGAGGTACGTGCATAGCCTGTGAAGGGGTGAGTATAAATATACTCATTAGGGACCCCAATACCCTCAAGGTCTCACAAAATTCATCAAGGATAAATCACAAAGTATAAAACAAAAAGATAACCCCACATAGTTATATTCCCATACATATACCATAGTTTTCATGTAATCCATCTCAATCATGAGGTATACAAAAAAGTTACCGACTCATCTCAACTAGGATATTATTCTAGGGGTAGTATCAATCTGAACCCTCAAAAGCTGGATAACTCCTCCTATATCGAGTACAGTGGGCCTGCCGCATCATCCAGAGGCTCTTTCCACTAACCATGGACTGCTGAGGTACTCCTCCTGTCGAGTACCATGGGTCTGCCATGTAACACAGAGGCGCTCCACACCGTGGGTATGCCACATCACACAGAGGCGCTCCCCCTCATATCCTACTGAGGTGATCCTCCTGTCGAGTACCATGGATCTATTGTGTCACCAAGGCACACCCCAATGTGGGTCGTCCACGACACTAAGGCTTTCTCCATTGGTCCTGTAGATTCACTTCGAGTAAAACTGTTAGCAATATTCAGGTCTCAGCAATATAATAGGTTCCCTCAAAAAAGTTTGCTCATCTCTGATAGATCCTCTCAACAAGCTAGTGGCTGATGCTCCATCTTCCACGAAGTCCCATGAATAAGTATCACAAAGGTCCACCACATCATAGAGGTCTCAATGCAATAGACCACACGTAAATCGAATGCCCACTCTGTGAGGTATTAGACTTTTAGTCCCAGGGGCCCGGTTTGATTTGTGTACGATCCAACTTGACGGTATCTCTACATTACCCCCAAACATTAGTGAGGTATACTCAAAGGGACAATCACTCTCCAAGAAAACCAGTGCCGTTGAAGGTTCGTCAAACGGTCGGTCGGTGAAAAAGATATGGCCATAGAATGTAAAGGGTCAGTAGTGGGCCTAAGTCCGGTCCGACCTAGTCAGACCGACATTTCCCAACCCGGTCTCGGATGACTCGGTCAGACCTGTAGGATCTGGCCCGATCCATTGGGCGGTCCAGCCTGTTAGGTTTGGCCCAGCCTGCTGGCCCCAGCCCAGCATGCCGCGTAGGCAGTTTGGCCCGGGCTCAGGGCCAGTTTGGTCAGGGCGCCGTGAGGGGGGATGTGCCCCGTATCGGGAGGCTGGCCGGTAGGGAGGTGGCCAGGCAGAGAACGTCCAGGCGGGCACACTGCCAGGTAGGTTTCCAGGGGGGCCGGCGGGCAGTTGGGCAGGGCAAGGCCTAGCCCGGAGGTGGCCGGGCAGCCCACGGCTAAGCCGGCAGGCGGCCTAGAGTCCGGAAGGCCGGCGAAGTTCGTGCCAGCACGACCCAGGCAGGCGAGGGCTGGCGAGGTCTGGCCAGGTTTCTCGAGAGGGAGGTGGTGGTGTGGCTGGGTGCGAGGGAGGCCGATAGTGGTGCGGCCGGGCGCGAGGGAGGCCAGCAGTTGTTCGACCTGCGGAGCAGGCTTGGTCGATGAACCAGAACGTCGTGGGGGTGGTGCGGTTCGCATTGGCCGGCAGAAGCGCACCCTTTGCCTATTCCATTTTCACCTTCAATGCCTCTTTGTCACCATGCCGGGAAATGACACCAAAAAACGACGGAGGGGTCGGGCCAAGTTGGTTTCTCTCTATACCTCCGCATTTAGGTTGGAAACACATGGATCATCAAAGTGTATGAAAGATTAAAAAAAATGTTTTAAAACCACACAAAGAATACTTTCCAATCTGAAAAAGAGAAAAAGAAAAGTCATGTTTCACAAACAAAATAAACCCCCTACCTTTGATTGTTGGTCATCGACATTGAAGTCACAGGAAGAAGACGAAGGTATTCATCGTTCGTCGTGTCTGCCATGCACTCCCAATCCTGAGTTGTGTCAGCTCGTTGACAATGATTCAGAGGTTATGTCGGTTGAAGATGCCCCACATCGGTAGGATCCGAGGGACAAAGCCAAAGAGGGTCGACAATTTTTGTCGGTGGAGTGTTCTTCATCAGAATAACTTTTCTCCCCAAATCTTCCCTTCCAAAGCTCCACCAAATTAGAAATGCCACGAAAAATAACAATAGAATGAGTTTTTCTATTATTTATTTGGTGACACAAAATTCAATTTGGCAAATTAATAACTTGGATCCCCTAATTAATTCATGGGTTTGGGAAAAATTAATTTGGGGAGTTGGCACCAATTAATTAAAGGGGAGATGAAGAGGCTCTCCATCATTAATGAGGGAAATTTGACAGGTTTTACTCTCCTCCATTAATAGGGGGGTTTTTCCCCGTGTGGTCCCAATGTCGTAACCTCTCATGGGAGGTTAGGTTCAGGTGGGCCCCACCACCATAACCTCTCATGGGAGTTTAAGGTGTTGTGGTCCCACTTCTAACTACCATGAGGAGGTTTTAACCACCAAACACCCACATGGTAGCTCAAATAAAATAAAGTGAAGCTCAATTTATTTTATTAATTTCCACAAATACCCAAAAACTATCTTTTAAACTCGACCCACTGCTGTCGAAGTGAATGCCATCTTAAGAGAATACTGGCGTTGTGAGTTCAACGGTGCCCTCAGATTTCAATTCCGAGCAATGGTTCAAAAGTTATAAAAACCCGCTCATAGGTTTACTAAATGTACCCGAACAAAACTGTAGACATTGATTTAGAGCACACTAGGCTGTAGAATCATGCGTAGATAGTTTTCACAAACTCTTAAAATTCCCAAGTAATTATGAAAAAAATATTCACGGAATATTCTGGTTTCTACACACTATAAGTCCAACGGAAAATTCTAAGTGTTGGATGTCACCCTAAATAATAGTGTTTTATATATTTTAACATAATCAGTGAAATATAATTATAATGAAGATAAATCATGTCAATAAATGCTCTAGAATATATATACCAATGGGTAATAACCATTAGAATAATGGATTTTTTATTAACTTTACCCTCACATTGTGCAAGAAAAACATGTCTAACTGAAAACCATATTTGACACATCCGGGTGATACGATATTGTTATGTCACAATATCTTTAAAAAACATTCATATTTATATTATTTATTTTTAATTTTAGATAACATAACAAGAATTTGACAGTAAGTATTAAATGTTATAATATAGGGACTCATAATTTATAATGCATATTTATTGATATGTGACTTCATTGAAAAATGAAATTATTGATTTAGATAGTATTTATTTTAATGGTTTCTGGACTAAATATTTAATGAATGTTGTTCTTCATTTTAGATATTTATTTTTAGGAATATCAAAAGTAGTATGAGAGAACCAAAAGAATAAACCTAGTTTAGAACATAATAAAATCTATTAGACTGATTACGATTTTGGTTGAATGGGGTCTATACATGGTGACTTGTATAAACTATTGGCTAACATTAAAATGTTTTAATTTGAATACATGCTAAGTTCAAAATTTCTTATGGATATTTATGCTAATAGACTAATATTGGCCTTTATCTATGTTATCATTATCTGTTAGTCATGGACGAAGATAGAAGATACTAGTTAGTGATGGACTCCATGGAGAATGTAGAAAATGTCAAGGGGATGAATTTAATGGTATGTAGGTTTGTGTGAAAAAACATGTTATAATTTAAGAATGGATGTCAATATTATAATAAAATATATTGAAGATATATAAAATCATAGCCACCAAATTGATTGGAAGGATGAAATAACATAAAAATATGGGTGAATGGGATGATGAATAAAAAATATACATTTTCTATCATATAATAAATATGGTTTGAATCATGGTAATAAGTTACTAATGGGACTAGAAAATGATACAAGTGTAATGATAAAGGTAATAATAATCAAAATTTTAATGGAAAAAGATAATATATAAAGATATATTTCATTAGTTAGAGGAGAACTTGGATTTATTTGAGTCAAATTCCAATTCCCATAGAGAATGATGGAAATTGCCACTAACAATGAAGTGAAAATGGAAAATAATATATAAATACAACTATTCAATTGGATAATGGTTCATCTCTCTAGAAATGTTATTATCCCATATCATGTGCATTGTCACCAACTATTGAAATTTGAGTTATGAATAGATACCCATAGTTTTATGATTATCACAGAAATCATTTTCACGGATTTTTGGAAGCAATTTGTATGGGCCTAGATTCTCTACCCTTATAATAATTCTATGATAAATTAAAAATTTTGTATCCCTCTTAATAAATTTGTTGTAGTAATCTCCCATAATCAGAAATCTCATTCAACATCATAAATGAAACAATGATAATCTACCGTGTTATAATTAATTATGTATTCCATATATAAATTACTATCATCATATGAATCAAATTTCAAGAAATCAATATTTAATGTGGAGAATGAAAGACCTGATAAATTTAATATATGATTAGCAGTAAATTGGTTGATAGATTTTATAGTCTCTTCCATATGAATGTCTGAACATAAATGAAAACAATGATATAATTATATAATTATTAAACTACTAAATTAAATAATTTGAAAAATATACTTTAAATTTAATGGTATTAATAGATGAATAATGATTATCTAATATTTAAATAATGAAAATAATGTATACTATTATTATTTAAGTAATATAATTTTAATATTTAAATTTTTAAATAAAGTCATTTTATGTTTGAAATATTATTTTCCTTGGGTTGGAATTTTTTATAAATAAACCATGAATATTGTGATTAAATAATAATAAAAAATATTGATTTTCTCATTAATTTATTTTGAATAAAATAATATATAATTGATATAAGTTATCAATAATTCCTATTTTCTATTTTAGATATATAATCTCTAATATGAAAATAATTACACTATATTATCTAATTTTATTTTTAATTGAATTCAAATTTTATAGAAATTAAATTTGAAATAATTAAAATAAATTTTAAATTTGTAAAATAATAAAAGAGTAATGAGTATTTGTTTATAAAAAGAATAATTTTTTGGTATGAATAGTGAAAAATATCATTTTCAACAATAAAATGGATTTTATTTAATTATTTTCACATATTTATGGACTAAAAATTCATAAAACATTTTTCTATAAATTATATTTTTTATATATATTTAAAGAATCATCCATACTAATTACACATTCTAATGTCTCTGATATTGAATTAAGTTCCTTACAAAATTGAGGTTCTCTTTGGTTTAGAGATTAGAAAAATAAGATTACAATATTAACAAGTAATCAAATACTTTATAGGTGGAAACATATACTTATTATCCAAATTTTCCAATAAAAATATTTATCACAATACCGTATTTGAATTTTTTGGAAAACATCCTTACCATTCAAATAGTATCCTTTTCTTTCTCCCGTGATTAAAACTTAAATTTTTTTAAATAAAATAATATGAGTAAAAAATGTTTAGTAAAGGACATGAAATGTAGTAAAACCATTAGTTTAGTGAAAAAAATAAAAACCCTTGTAATTTATAAGTTCATCTTTAATGTTAATTTAGTGTAATAAAAATTTTCCACAAAAAAATCAACCATACATTTGTACACAATTAAAAATCATTAATACCACATATCAGGAAAAAAACTGTATATGTAAATTTGGGAACCAATTTCATATAATACATACATATGGATTAACCAACTCATTTATAACTGGTATACCCATCATGGCTACACATTGAATTACTATCACAGTTATAATTAAAATAATCATTTTAGTAATACATATTCTATCCAATTTAGATACAAATGGACTTACTATAACCGTAACCATCCTACGTACCCTTGAATCTTTGAGAGATATAATGTGGATTACCATTAATATAATCAATATCAGGAACACCCATGAGTTATAATAGGTATAATGTATTTGTTTATGTTCTATTAGGTAACCCCGTTTTTCATATATATTAATATATTATCATGAATAAAACATTAAATAAAACATTTTGAAATGTATTTTGGAACCCACATAAAAATCATTTCAGATATACAATATAATTTTCTATTTATAAATCCATTTTCAATAATATAATATCTTAGAAAATTGAATGAATAATTTCCATTCAATAAAATATCATGGAAAACATTTTAGAGGGAAATAAACAATAAATGTTAAAATATATATTGACATACAAAGGGAAAATTTCATATTAAAATTTAATATATTCAATTTTAAAGTATTGTTATATATATTATGGAATCAGGAAATAATTATATTCCATTCATGTTGTATATGAATGAAAAATCAATTCTATTTGGCCATTTAAAAATGAGTTAAAAGTTTATATTTAAAAGAACTTATTTAAAAGAAAATATCTAACATTGAATCTAAATAATCTTTTAAATTTAATGTCTTCTTAAATATTAATCTTATGTCAAATATCTACTTGATTAATAACATTTTTATATTCATTTATTCTTTTATCACCTAAATCAATGTTATATATAATTACATGATCATTAAAGATTATAACATACATTTTGAAAACATTGAGTTTATAACTCCAAAAAGGTCATCTTTACAGAATATTGAGAACAATAATAATGAAATAATTTCAAATTTTTTACATAAATTTATTTTTCCAATCCATCCATTAAATATGGCCATGATAAATTAAATACATTAAATCATGGAGATAGTTGGATTCACATATGCATGAGTAATGTTTTTATTTTTCACCGAGCATTATGGATACATGGTTTGTCTTATAATATCATTAAAAAATGATAATAATATAATATATCTCATATTAATTCCATACATAATATTTGTAATATCATCCACAAGATGTTGTGACGAAAAAAATCGCTTCGCTTCATGGATGTGGTAGTTCATTTGTACCCACGAATGACATTATCATTTTTATATTCACATAAAGTAAAATTTCTTAAAATATAATAACTTATTTTAATGATAAATGAGTCATTATATAATAATATATTAATTATTTCCATTATTATGTCCTGTCTATAGAGACGATGACTGAAAATGTATTACATCAGCTCACAAGCTAATATTATGCCATACACAAAAATGGTGAATTATTTTACCATTTTATTGATGTGGATATGGATACAAGAAATTAAAATAGCCTAATTATGTTTAAGTAATTGTTTTATAACTGATTTATTATTTTATCAGGGTGAATGAAATTTAGATAGATGTGGAAGAATAATGAAAACAAGAATGGTCGATTAAAAACGACACATCTTCTTATGGTAATACACTTTTCATAACACCATAACATAAATAAGGTTTGTTTTATACAAAAAAATACTACATTACTTATCCAAGAGATTATAGAAAGGTGTTAAGATAGTTATTGGTATAAAAAATATGGTTATGATGTGAGAAGGATTGAGAAAAACAGATTTTATTTTTTAAGAGATGTTATTGGATCTCTTAGAATATCTAAGAATATAAAAGTTTAATAAAACTATTATAAATTCAAATACATCTAAATAGAATTTAAATTAACAAGTTATTTCATGTTAGACCATTTAATATCTACTATTTTTTTTTATATAGTTTAATAAAATATTAACCTAATAAAATGTCATTATTGTCTATTTTGAAGCTATTCATTTTATTGACATTAAGAAAACAATAAGTCAAATTGGAATAAAAATTTCGATTATATAAAAAACATTAATTTATAGAATAAACACTTTATTTTGAGATTAATATTGTCAAATTACGTTTTTATAATATTTCTAAAATCAAGTATTTGATTTCTCCATAAAATAATTTATTTCTACATCAACATTGTTCAAACTTTTAAAGTAATCAATTTATCATTAAAAATTAAAAATATAGCATATTTATGATGATAAATTTATTATATTTAAATTAATATTTGTAATCTAACATATCATTTAGATGATAGCATATTAAAGATATTAAACTTATTAAAATATAGAGCATGATATGTTTTAATTTTCATTAAAGAAAATATTATAAAGGTTATAATGTCATCCACATGGACACAAAATGATATACGTTAGACCTAATGATTTTTTTGTAGGAATAAACTCATCGAATAATATTTATATTAGTTATTGAGCAATTTCATAGCTCTATACATATAATGTTTAAATTAAATTGCCTTATTAATCCTTTACCATCGTAAAAAATTACGATAATTACTACATTTATCATCTAAAGAAGAAAAATATTTTATAAATATAGAACCAATTATTTTAAATACGAAATCAATTTTTCTATATTGCAATTACAATAATTTTTGAATTTAATTAAAAATAAAATTGAGAAAACACAACAAAATATGAAAAATGCCCTCTGTATTTATTAAATGTTTTTATACAAAAATTTAGTATAACGTCAATTTAAAAATACAAAACTATGTTATTTTTTATAAAATTTAAATGAATAATATTTTATAAAAATAGGAAATATAAATTTTCATTTTGTATAATTTTAATGAAAAACGACATTTATATAAAAATTAATATTTTCAATTATTCATCAAAAAAAGAAAAAATTTTTGAAACTATTGAAAAATTCATTATAAGATAAATTTTCATCATGAAGATAAAAAAATATTTTTTTCCTTATTAGTTTACTAAACATTATTGGATTAAATTATAATAATCTCCAATAAAATGAACTAAAAACTGTTTTTGATAAAAACATGTATTTTGATGGGTAAATGATATTACTAAAAATCATATAGTTGAATTAGAAAATAATTAATAAAATATAAATGAGTAAAAACAATACACATGGGCATGGAATATGAATTCTATTTAGTGGAGACATAAACATAAACAATCCTAATAATATTGAGATTATGATGTAACCCTTACATAAAGTATGGTTTAATTTGTATATATTTGAATATCCTTTATAATGGTTTAATAAAAGTTATTAATTTATAAAAAACAATATTCATTTTTACAAAATATTATATGATCCTCTTATATTATTTTAGAACCTATATGTTAAAAATATGTCATTATAACCCTTGTCAAGGGTGTTAACATCTTCATTTGTTTATGCACAATTCATCATGTAAGTCCTAATTCTTAGGAATAAGATATAGTTTAGTAATATAAAAAATGTTATTGTATTCATTGAAATAATATTAATTTATTATTAAAATTATTATATCCATTATTGAATGGTGAACATGGAAAACTAATCATCTCTTCTCATGAATATAGTTGGTCATATATACGCAAGAGTGATACGATCATTCCCTTAATGGTGAAATTGTAAGGAAGTGTATGGAATATTAATTTTTATTGAATAAATCTCATGTAATATATATGATATATATCTATTATATCCATAATTATACCGATTAAAATAATGTTGTAATGGAAGAAAATTATACCACAATGTAGAGATGGTAATTTATATGTACACGTGCATAGTACATTAGTTTTCTTGTAAGATGGAAAAATGAAGAAATTTGTTTTTCCAATAATAATAATAAAATATTAATATATATATGTTACTGGATAAATTTCCTTTGACTGGAATAAATGTAATACTTGGGTGAAATTTAATTTATCAAATTAATATTTTTTAAATATTTTTTTATTTATCTTTTGATTAAAAAATTATTGCATAATAAATTTGTAAACCTTTACAATCAATATTAATTTCATAAATTTATAAATAAATCACAATTATAATGATATTATTTTTATGCTACAAATGAATATTTATATTCAAATGTATTTCCTTAATAATCACAAATTAAAAACATAATACATATCAATAACATGAGTGCGGAATATTTGAATTTTCATTAAAATAAAAAACAATACATGGATTAAAGTGTTCAATGTGGCTCTATGTGCCTATCAAATTGGACGAAGGATGATTTTGTTTGACATGAACTCACAAAATAAAATTTCTAAAATTGTTGTGGTAATTTTATAATATTTTTAATATTCGGTTTACCCTTAAAGAGCAGATTTACGCTTAACTGTGGTTATTAATATTATAATGTTTAGTATTCATACATCCTGAAAATAAAATGGACATATTTATCAAATTTTTTCATTATGATTAAAATATGTAATAAATGTTTTAAAATTAAAAAAATAAGTGAATTTTATTGTTTTAAAAATACTATCTTAGACCGGGTGAGATAACATGATTATAATGTTAAAATGTCAAAAATATAGCAATGATTTTATATCAAAAATTATGGTGAAATTGAATCCAAGGACCAAAATTGGTTTAAATTATATAATATTTATATCATTATACTATATAACTAATAAAAATATTATTTACTATTATTAATTTTTTAGATGAAATAATTTTCAATTAAAATTTAACATTTGAAACTATTCATAAAAACATGAAACATGTTATGAAATACCAAAAATTCATCCAATGAAAATACTAGAATTTTAAATTTATAGAATTAGATTATTTTGTAAAATTAATTTTATTATATTATACAAAAATTGATTTAAAATAACTATTCTATCAAAATGAGGGGAAATATTATTTAAAAAATATAGATTTTAATACGTAAAAATATAACATATTTTTCTATCATGTCCATACAAAATGATAAATGTTAAACATTATATTTAATGTATTATATATATTATAATTTAATTAATATCATTAATCTATAGTAAATAATTGAATTTATTGTGATAGAATATAATGTTTTTATTAAAAAATATCCAGTATATTGAATGGGATTTTATATTTTATCTAATTAATTTGTAACCAATTAATCCAATAATATTGTTTCACAGGATAGTTAGTCAAAATAATAGCCACCAATTTAATTGACATGAAATGACTTTATTTTAAATAATAATATTAATAGTAGAATGTGGTTTTGTTTAATAATTTTGTTATGTTAAATTTATGTTATCAATTTATATTAATTTAAAAAGGACGTACTGTAAAATATTGGGGTGTTACTCATTTATTGTAATTTTTTTACAAATTTTAAAATAATGAAAAATTATCAACAAAATTTAGATTTTTATCATCAAGAGAACAAGGCCATAATTTGTAACTAAATATATCAAATTCACTATGTTAGAAATTGTAAATTACTACCCATAATTAATAGTAACTTTTAAATATGTTGAATGATAAACCCAAATTTTTTGACCGATGTTTACCATTAACTATGTCAATGTGTAAAATTTTATACTAAATAGACACTATTGATCTTAAATAAAAATTCAAATAAATTTAGACAATGATATAAGTATTGAATAAAACTCTTTAAAATATTCCCAATCTATTATTGGGTAGGAATTTAAGTAACAAAATTATGAAATATTGGTATAATGAGAATACATTTAACAATTAATACTAATGCAATTCAATTAGAATAATTAAAAAAATATTTTTATTCATAGATAATAGTATTATACAATCGATGTCATATTTCGGGAAACTATGTATAATTTGAGTAAATATTGATAACAGGAATTATATTGTATAAATTACTTTTTAATCGAATTTTTTAAAAATAAATAAACTTTAATAATTTTAAAAATATATATTTTTATATGAATAATTAATATATTTATTTTGAGTATTTTTTATAATATTGAATTATTAAATTCTATAAATTTTATTTATTCTTGAAATTATCCTATTTTTTAATTATTCATCACAATATACTCTTAAGAATATTTTGTTTCTAAATTCAATTATTTTTATTTGAATAGTGAAGAATAATATACATATAATTAAAATAGATTACATGAAAATATTATGGCATATGAATGGAATAAAAATATGTGAAACACTTTTAGATGACCAAATAAGTATTTTATAAGTGAAATTTTATTTTTAAAAATGATTTTTTATTTACAAACCCAGATTTTTTTATTTTTGAACATATGAAATTTCTTCCTATAAATTGTTTTCATTACTTTATACTATTTTATTTTCAATTTATTTATCATAACATTATTAAATATAAAAAAAAGTTAATTTAAATTTCAATTAAAAGGTTTGAAAATAAATAATATTTTTTTTATTTATGATTATCATACCCTTTGAAAAATAATATACCATGTTAAAAGTATAAATCAAAAATTAGATAATTCAAATTGTAAAGGGATTGAACGAGGTTAAAAAACTATAATAAGGTTTTTGATATATGATGAACCTTATTCTGGCCATCACACAGTTATAGTTTATTTTATAAGACGCATGACATGATTGACTTGTGATGAATTTATATTAATAAGAAATATTGACTAGTAATATTTTATCAAAAATTATAAAAATTAATTCCCACCAAACATTAATGTAAAACCTAAAAATATATCTTCCTCCTTAAACACTATAATTTTTTCTTAACCAAGAATAATTCTCCATCTCTTGATCCTCTAGGAACATGGTATTATCTTAACCCATCCATTTCGAATGAATATTCCAATGAAATTTCAATGTGCGCAATGTGAGTAATAATTTTTACATAAGTTATTTATTTTTTGTTTTTCATTTCTAATTAAAATTTTCAGACATGAATGAAACTACAATATTATTTTCTATATATTTTTTTCACTATTATATTTTTAAAAGTCAAAATTACATTCTCAATTTTTTATTAAGAAAAATGAAACCATCATATTTGTGTTATGTATACTACCACCTCCAAGGTGATACATTTTTCATTTTCCATCACCACAATACATTGATGCTATAAATTGGGAATTCAAAAAATAATATTTATGTATTTATAATGTATATATTTATGAATGAAAAGATTGTATTATACCTTAATCACATTCTTTGAAATTGAAATCATCATCCACATGTATGTATAAAATTATCCCTTAATAGTACTTTTATTTTTTCATTAGAATCATTCCTGGATTTTTCAAATAGTGTTACTAAACTATAAATATTATTTTTTACTCTATTATTTTTTTATCTTGAAGATCTTATTAATTAATTGATCATCAAATGATTATTGTTAATTGAATAAATTAATATATGTGAAGTTAGGAGGAAATTATCAATTAATTATAATTAGTAACTTTATCACAGTTATATATTCTTTAAATATATTTAAATTATTATACAACCCAATAATATACAAAACATTTGATCGTTATTCCTTTTTTATATTAAAATTACATGTAAACCACTGCATCATCATATATTAATCTTGGTTTTCAAATGATTAGATCGGGTTAACAACATACTTTATCAATCATATTAATAAATATCATGAATGTATATAAAAATTATTTATATTTATTATAAGATATAAATATTAATATAATTGATTCATTGTCATTGGTAAGATTATATAAAAATTGAAATTATTATTTATGAAAAAATAGTAGTTTTATATGAATGACATATATGATCTCATCTCTGAGTTTATCCTAATAGTTTATAACTAAACCAACTATGAAATTAAATATTTTTCTTATTAAATATCTTTGAACATTAATGATGTTAATTTTTGATATACTTGTAATTTAATTTATAATAAAATTGAAAAAGAAATAACTATTTTTTAAATACATCAAATCAATAAATATTACATACACTTAGTGATAAAAATTTGTAAAAATAAACAATATATATATTTAGATATATATATTTAATTGTTATAATATTGATGTAAAATTTTTGTAGTTTTGAATAATTTTTTCCAGTATGTATTTTCTTAACATAATTAAATTTTGTTGTTACTTTTGTTGGATGTTTAGAACGAATCAGGATCAATGTAAGGGTTTAATTATCAAATTTCACCCTTTGAGAAATTTTTGGTATATTATACCATTTTAATTTTTGTATTGAATATAACACATGACTTAGATATCATATAATAAATATGTTTTAAATCATAATATTCCACATGCAATATAATCACATTGTTTCATTGTTTTTTTATTCAAATCATACGTAATTAAAACAGGTTATATGTCTTAATAATCAATTACATGCATCGTGTTTATGTTATCAACCATGTTTTTAGTTAAATGTTTTACTAAAAAACATGCATATATGTTGATCATATATTTATGTTATTCATGGTAGATACTAATCCAAATTAGTATGTATTTTTAAAATTGACTTTGACAGAGTTGATAGCCTTGTTGAAAGGCATTTTGGATTCAAACACATCATCTACTGAGTTATTTAAATTTATTTTTCACATACTACATATTATTTTGTTATATTAACCCATTATATTACATGTTGTGGTATTTTAAATATTCACATTTCTATTACATAAAACACCTAATTGAAATATTTCCATTTTCATGGAGTATATGCCTCAAATGGGAAATTAATAATTCATGTCTCATTTCATTTTATTATAATATTTTATATTAACAAAAATTAATCTATTCTTCATCTATTCCAAAAAAAATTTATTATAGTTTATCTTGTTAACCTTTATAGGGAAATATTTTGTTTTTAACTAAAATAATTTTCTCAATCTCTTAATTGAATGTGATTTTTCTTAAAGTATTTTGAAAATAATAAACATGGATTTTTCTTTAACATAAATTTATTTTTTTTATTCTATATAAATTTATCCTATAGAATGATAACACCTTTTTAAGAATAAATTATTTTAGATTCTTTGTAAATGTAACTATTAATGAATTATTTTTCATCACATTTCAAACATTTACCATTAATGTCAAGATCTAAATATTTAATTTTTCATCAAAATAATTCTTTTTATTGGAAATTATATTTTCACATTTATTTTCCTCACTATTTTTAAAATGATATGTATTTTTGGTTATAGTTTCCATGATTTATCATCATATATAAATATTTTCAATTTCTATATTGAACCAATGATATCAATAAATTTGAATTTGAATTATTTATATTCATATACCATTTGATGTTTTATTTTTATCAGTGTGTTTTTCATTTATGTCAACATCCATTTATGATTAATTTACTATACAGTAGATACATAAATTTGTTTCATACTAATTATTATTATGGATATTCTATTATCATGTTATTCTAATATTTAATAACATATATAATCTATACCCTATAATATTTGAATTTTTTTTATAGTATTCAACATCGAGGACAGTCACCAATAAAAATTTATTGTTTATTTTCCAAGGAAGTATAAACATTCTAGATGAATATAGAAAACTATAATTGGTTTATTTTCTAATGAAATTTATTTTTTAAAATAAATTACTAAATATATATTTATTTACCGAATGGATTCATATGGATTTATATAAAATCATTATTTGATTGTTTTGGTTATTTCATTGGACATAATCATGAGATAGGTGGGGACAAAATTTATATATCCCATCAATGATCATTTGTGTATCATGAGATAAAGTATTTTGGGATTTTTTTATACCACTCCATATATAATTTTAAGAATTTTAATGAATGTATTATAAAAAAATTCTTATTGTTTTTCATTATCTATTGGAAATATATGAAACTAGTATTAATGATATCAACACATTAATTTATTTCCTTAGATATAGGATTATCATAGTTTTGGTTTATTGTGGAATTATTCTTATTATTTGTTCCTATCATATAATGTCTGCCACTATTATTATATTTATATATTCAGATATATGTTTCCCTAATTGTGTGTTTAAACTCAACAGTTTCCTATAACTCTGTTCCGTAGGATTTAAAAAAATTATAGAACATATATCTATAATGATAGATTGTGGGGGAATATTATTTGTAGATGTTGAAGAATTTTTGTTCATTATGTTAATTCATAGTTAGTGTAAAATATAAAACTATTATTAGTTGAGAAATACATGGTAGTTATTATTTTATGATTTTTACTAATTATCAAATTCCCATAATGAAAAAGGTTATGGGAATGTATTAATTGAAACATTATCTATAATAAATTTAATTATTAAATAGTTATCTCTAAGTATATAAATATGAAATTAATTATTCTATTTAATATTTGTGTTTATTGAACCACAACTAGTAGTGTGGGTCTTGTTTTCTTTAATTTTATATGAGTTATGTTTATTTGTCTTTAGATTTCCATAATATTGATATATATATTTTAAGAGTTTATATGATAGTATTTATCGTAATTTAAAATTTTTATATAACCCATTATGATAGTATATTATTTTATATGAACGCAATAAATTAAATTTTATTTGGACATTAGGATATGTCTGAAAATTTAAAACCCTGTAGATATGTCGGAAAGAATATTATATGTATTTGATGTCACCCTAAAATTTATGTCTGTAATATATTTTATCATTATCCTATAAGTATAATCATGTTCAAGATATATCATGTCAAAATATTATCCATAATAGATGTACAAAGGGGTAATAACACATGAAAATTATTTATTTGGAAATAACATGATCATCATATAGTGCACAGTAAATAGGTCTTACTGAACACAAAGATTGACATGTCCATGTGATATGATATAGTGATGTCACATTATCTTTAAAAAAGATTATGATATATTTTAATTCATTATTTTAGATAACCTAATAAGATTATAATAACAAATATAATAGATTCTAATATACAGATTCATAATTAAATGTGCAAATTAATTAATATTTCAATTTACGGAAAAATGAAATGTTTGATTTTCATAGTATATAATTCAATGGTATTGGGATTAAATATTTTAAATATTTTAAATATTTTTTTTTCGTAAAATAGGAAATATATTTTTAGGATTATCAAAATATGTATAGAGAACCCAAAAACATCTAACCTATGTTAAACCCAGAATAAATTTTGATAAAATGATAGTGAAGTAGGATGAATGAGATGTCATACATGTTGACTTGTATAAACTACAGGTTAACATGACAGATTTTTATTTTAAATACGTCATCAGTTCAATTTTTCGTATTCTTATTAATGTTGAAAGCCCTATGTTGACCATTATCCAAGTTAACTATTAAATTTAGTCATAGATGAATATATAATATACATATTAGGGGTGGATTCCATGGATGATATTGAAAATAACATAGGCAATAATTTAATCGGATATGGGTTAGTGTGGTAAATATTATGATTATTGATGACTTACTATACAGATTAAAATTCAGTATTAAAAAATAGATAAAATAGTAGACATATTAATGATTTTAAGAATGAAATCACATAGAAATATTGGTGACTTAAATGATGATGGAAAAATATACAATTTAAATCATGTAATTAATATGGGTTAAATAATGTGAATAATTATCTAAAGAGACTAGAAAATGATATAAGTGTAGAGATAACAGAAATAAAACTCAAACTTTAAAGGGAAAAAGGAAATCTATAATGATTTATTTGATAAGTTGTTGGAGAATTGGGATTTATTAGATTAAATGTCCAAAGCATAGGGAGAATGATGGAAATTGTTACAAATAATGATGTTAAAAAGGAAAATAATATAAAAATACAACTAATGTATTATATAATGATTCTTCACTTTAGATATTATATTTTCTAATATCATATACATTGTCACCAACTATTATAATTGGTGTTCTCAATAGATACCCATTGTTTTATGACTATCATATAGATCATTTTCAAGGAATTTTTGGGAAGGCACATCATAGGTACCTATAATATCTTCTCTTATTATAATTCCATGTCAAATTATAAATTTCATCTCTCATAATAAATTTCATATAATAATTTTCATAAATAAAAAATCTCATTGAACAACGTGAGTGAAAAAATGATAATGTATCATTGTATGGTTTATTATGTTTTACCTATAAAAATTACTCTCATCATATGAATCAAATATCGTGGAATCCATTTTTAATGGGGAGAATGAAAGTCCATATACATTTAGTATATGATTAATATTAAATTCTTAAATCTTTTTCATAGGGTATTCAACATTAAACAATGAAAATTAATGAAAACCATGATATAATTAGAAAAACATATATATATTAAATTAAATAATTTAAAAAAATTACTATGAATTATATGCTACTAATAATGGAATACAGATTATATAATATGAATTTAATGAAAACAATGTATACTTTTTGGAATAAAGTAATATAATTATAATAGATAAAAAGTAAAATAAAATCATTTAATGTTTGAAAATTTTTTCCCTTAAATTTGGTTTTTATATAACAGAACTATTTATATTGTGATTAAATAACAATAAACTACATTGATATTCTGAATAATTTATTTATAAGATATTAATTTCTAATTTATAGAACTTAACAATAATAAATATCTTCTATTTTAAATATATATTCTCAAATATGAAAATAATTAATCTATATTTTTTGGATTTTTTTGTAATTGAATTAAAATTTAATAGAAATTATATTTGAAAAAAATAAAATCCGTCTTTATTATTTAATATAATATAACTGTAAGATGAATATTTTTTAAAAAAAGATTTATTTTTAGGTGAATAGTTAAAATATAATTTATAAAAATAATATGGATTTTATATAATTATTATTACATATATTTGTACAAAAAATCCATAAAAAAATTCAGAATAAATTTATATTATATATTTCTATGGAATTAACTTTACTAATTAAAAATTATAATGTCCATGATCTAGAATTAAATTTCTTTAAAAATAAGGGATCATTTTGGGTGAGAGATTTAAGGAAATATGAAAAACTATTACCTAGAAAACCAATACATTAAAGGATGATTCTTTTAATTATTATCCTTTTTTAATTAAAATATTTAAAATAATACATGATTTCATTTCTTGTAAATTCATCACAACATTAAACTGGAATCCTTTCTTTTTACCCATATTTAATAAATTAGAATTTTTTTTAAAAAAAAAATTAGATGAGTAGAGAAAGATTTTTAATTGAAATAAAATGCATGAAACCTATTTGTACAATGAAATACAAGAAAACCCATTTCATTTTTTTCTTTTTCTTAAATGTTCACTTTGTGTATTAAAAACTTTTGACCTAAAAATGAAACATATATTTTTTTACATGGAAAAATATTAAAACCCCATATCATCAACAAGTAAAACGTATAGGTAAATTAGGGAATCAATTCAATATAATACATATAAAGGGTGTTACAAACACATCTATAAATTGTATAATAGTCATGGTTAATCATGGAATAACTATCACAGTTATACATGAAATAATAATTGTAGTTATACTTGCATTATCCAATTACATTACCCATGAAATTTCAATCAAATTTACCATCCAACATACCCAGGGAATTTGGATAGCTATAATGGGGATTACCCTTCCAATACACTATATGAGTCTCACCCAAGAGTTAGATAAGGTATCAACTCCCCATTTATGTTCTATCGGGTAAATAAATTTTTTATATTTAATGATCAATAGTCATGAATAAAACATTCTATAAAACCTTTCAAAGGTAATTTGAAACCCATATGAAAAATAAATTCAGATATAAAATAGACTATTATCTTTAAAAAGAAATTATTAATAAAAAAATATCTTTTAAAATGGAATGAATAGTGTTCATAAAATAAAAGATCATTATGAAATAATTCATGAAGGAAATAAACGTTACATGTTAAAATTAATATTGAAATACAATTGAAAAATTTATAAATAAAAATAATTATAAACAATTTAAATGTATTTATGAAAATATTATTCCTTTAAGAAAGTATGAAATTCTATTCATGTCTTGAATGAATAAAAAGTTGTCACCCTTGGGAATTTTTAAAAGGAGTTGAAAATTGAAATTTAGAATAATACTTTTAAAAGAAAATCTCTAACCTTGAATCAAAATCATCATGTACATTACTTATTTTCCTAAATAAAAATATTTGTTCAAATATTAACTTTATTAAATAATTTTTAATATTAATTTTTCCTCTTAACATGTAACACCCTAAGATTTCACAGTACAATTCTATTTGAATAATAGAGTAGCATGTGTTGTACACAACTTCGAGTTCTAACACACCAGAACCAATCAAACTAGCTGTTATGAATAGTAATACCCACTTTTTGAAATTTTATAAATTTTATCATTCAAAATGGACTTCATTTTTTGATTCAGAATATAGAAATTATCCTAGGGTGAATATTTGTATTTTTCTAAAAACATTCAATTATTGATGAATAGAGAAAAACACTAAGTCATATTTTAAAACTGAATTTATATTTAAAAAATTATTTATTCTATTTAAATTTATTTTAGTTTAATATAGTCACATAATACCAATATATGTTCAATGTAATTCATTGGAGTCTTTTTATAATAATTTTAGATATATAAAAATTTGATAGAACTTTTCACCATCTTTTACTGACCTCTAAGAAGAATTTGCGAATTCACATAAAACATAATTTTACCGCTTCCATGAGTTGAATTTCAAAAATCCGAGAGACACCATTGATATCATTAAGTAAAATGTGGTTCAATAAGATGAATATAATTTATGGTTAAGATTAATGTTTTAATTTTATTAACCACGGTTAAAATTAAATAAGGTAATTCAGGCTAAAGATGATATTGTTATTCTTCTAACAAATGTCCTACTTATATTGGACAAGTTTAATTAGACCAATGAAAACCATAGGAATAAAATATGATCCTTTAGGTCCACTTGGTTTTGATTAGTACATTTATTGTTATTTTATTTAAAGAAGAGTTTAAAGAGTTAAAATCATTGTTTAATAACAAAAACATTTTTAATATAGGGTTATTCCTGAGATAAAATCATCTGTAAATATTCATTAGAATGCTAAAAAGATTTCCTAAATAATTGTATTTTATTTATATTTTTTATACATTAAGTATGTTAGTTTTCTTATGACACAATGATGTTTATGTAACTACCTAATTAATGAAATATTAAAATAATTGATATTACGAATATCTAAATATATGTAATTTGAGACTTTTTATGAATTTCACTAATATTCTAGATTAATATGGAATATCAGGGTTGGTTAGATGAATTTTTTTTGAATTAATAATGATATTATGAATTTAGAAAAAACAAAACACCAAATTGTGTCAAAATTGACATAAAAGAGTTTTTTTTAAAAAAATATGATATTATTAATTGATATTTTATTCCTAAAAATCTATGCTTCGTCCAAATGAATTTTATAATGACAGTTCTATAATTAATGAACCACATGGGGTTATATTGGAATTATATAGTATGTTTATTAACCATATAATATAAAAATACAAAGAGACATGGTAAAAGTCAAACTATTTAACAAAAAGTTAAATCTAAAATATAAAGTTAATATAGTTACCCAAACATGTCTAAAACCTATTGGTTGGGTGGTTTTAAAATTAACACCTTCAAATCCATTTAGATCAGCCAAAACCTACCCAAATACCCTCTCAACTATCCTCCCTTTATCCTAGGGGAATTCCTTTAGTCATAAAGACTATCTAAGGAGCCCTTTTGATCAAATCAAAAGGAAGAACCTGAAGAAGAGGTAAATATTACATCACTTCTTTCAAGTTCATTTCCTCTTCCACTTCCTCTTTCTTTTTTATTTCCATTATAAAATAATAACTCAATTATCTTCTATATACAATGATGTTATTATAAATATGGTACAACCATATTAATTATTCTATCCATCCTTGAATGACATGTCACCATACATGTGTACGTACAGATTACCGTCTCCACGTCGTGGTGTAATTGTTATACAATAAATTATTATTTGGATGGGTATAATAATGATGTGTAATTAATGTAAATAATAAATACAAGATGATAATGATTTTGTATATATGATATACCAACCAATTATATATTATTTTAAGATTGATATTGTCGCTTGTGTGTACGTACGGATTACCGTATCCATGTACGCGATGAGATTCATTCTGCATCATATCCATTCAAGAAAAAATTTCATTTGATGATTAAAAAAAATGTTTAAAGACTTGATTTCATTATGTATATGAATAAGATACATCCCATCCATAACAAATATGACTCACTTAACAATGAATATAATGGAAAACGAAACCTTTAACACCCGAAATGACTTTAATACTAAGATATTATTAACAAAGAGATGTTAAAAGATATTATATGATATCATATTAATGTATATGATTCTTATATAATTTAATAACAATTATTTCACCATTATACAGGAGTTTAACCTACCATTGACCAAGGAAAATTACAAGTTATAAGTCCATTCCACAATCTCTTCATTATTTGAGGTTGTTTATATGTAATTATCTACTGGGAAATATTTATCATCCACATCAATGTTTCTTAAAAATGTATTTCAAAAAATTATTACTATATTATATACTATGTGTTAAAGTAATTTATAACCGTGTTTGACTTTTATAATATGTTTATAACAGAATCTTTCTGTCATTTTCCAAACAAGGTCCTTTATAACCTTTTCGACAAAATTTAGGATTGAATGTCTTTTCTTAAGTTATACAGAGGGTGCGGATATTCTCTGACTTTATAACATCATCAAAGGTTCCATTACAAGATTATAAGCATATTTTCAAATATAAATATTTTCCTTTCTAATTAATTTACTTTTAAATGATTTCAAAATAAAAAGTGTTATATCTCTAAAAATGTTTTGATTTCATCTATGTCAACATCATTTGATGAATTTTATGTTTGATTGAAGTTGATTTATTATGATACAATACATCCATATTGTATTGAAGGTTTTGTGATATGTTTGACTATTGATGTGTTTTTTCATACCCTTCATTGTTTATAGATAAAGTATTGACATTTCGTATGCGAGTTTTATTACGACTGATTATGAAAGGGTTAAACCATTTCATCTGAGGATTGCATTAGACGTATTATGTGAAGGGTGGCGCCCGCAATAACACCTCGATGCATCGGTAGGTCACATCAGAAAACTAGTGTCTTAGAACAAGGCTTTGATAAAATCTTATTTGTAGTCTTGGCACAAGGCCTTGACTATGTAGTTATGAAAGTATGGCTTTATGCACTCCATCATTATGAATGTGGTTGTTGATATTGCATGTGATTATTCGACTTGTAGTGTATCCATGTGAGCTAGTAAATGTAATTATGTTGATTTTATCTTTTTTATATTATGATGAAGCTCAAGTTTAAAAGGCTTTTTTGTTAGTTTGATACATTTCCTTAAATGTTTATGCTTTTTTATGAAATCATCCACTATATTGTTATCCTTACTGAGCATCTGAGCTCACCCCATTCTATGTTTTATTTTTTCCATGATGTGAAGAAGTATGTTATGACTGACCTGCAGGGATAGTCTATGGGATCTCAATGTTTTCAATGGAAATAATGTTTTTGTAGTTTTCCATTTTATGATGTAATGTAATCCTTATGAATGTATCATGTTCTTCTTAGTCTACTAAACTAATCATTCATATAAGACTTGATATTTTGTGACCATTCCAATGATATTTAATAACTAGTACTCCACCCGTGCGATTAAAGGTACTATAAAATAATTCTTATTATTAACTATAGATTACTATTTATAAAACATAATATTTTATTATCTATCTTCTTAAGAGTACTATTTGTAATAGTTACGAAGAAATAGTAACATTTAATGTATTTTACTCACAAATATGAGGTAAATATTTCTGAATTATTAGTGAATATATTAAGAAGACATGAATATAAATTGTTAAATTAAGATACATCAATTGTAATGTGAAACACTTAGGAATAGTCAAGGATGGAAACCTAACATCAATATAAACTGCATTTAGGAAAACTATATTGGAAAATATGAAAGACAAAGTTGAAGAGAAGTTACATAATGAATAGTTTATCTAATAAAAAATATCAGATCTGCTAAGGAATAATTAAACTACAAAGAAAAATTGTTGTCCACAAATAGAGATGTTGTGAAGTTTATACATGGAGTAATTTTCCTTCAAGTAGTTGATATTCCCAATGCATTTAATCTTTGCCTCACCAATATAAGATTTGTTGGAATCTCCCGTGTATAACACATCATAATAGTACCTGAATATGAAGCCTAAGAATACAACAAAAGTATACAACATAAGAATACTTGAATATACAGAATAAGTATTTGTGTCACCGAGAAATGGACATGAATGAAATATCCAACTAAAAAAGAACATTCAAATGGACATGAAGCACACAACATATGTATATACATCATAATATATAAATGGACATAAATGAAAAGAACATTCAATGTAGCACATTGGATGGGAGGGATCACATAAAGCAGCACCCTCCCCACCCCCTGCCCAACCTCTTCCCCCATCAGCCCCCGCCCACCCTGCCCAACTATTTTTTCCCAGCACCCCTCCCCCCTGCCATCATACACCTCTCCCCCCTCCCCTCCAATGTACCCAACACCTCCCCTCCCCTCCCATCCCCTCCCCTCCAACCGGCCCAGCCCGATCCCCTCCCCTCCCCTCCCCCTAACAAACCTTTCCCCCCCACAGCCCCTCCCCACTGCCATAACCCTCCCCACCCCTCCCCTCCCCTCCCCTCAAACCTGCCCAACCCCTGCCCAACCCCAACTACAGACCCCCCCCCCTCCCCCTGTCCAACCTTTTCCTCCAGTATCCCCTACCCCCTGTCATCATCCTCTCCTCCCCTCCCCTCCCCTCCAACCTGCCCAGCCCCTGCCTATATGCTAAATAATTAAATGAAATTGATTTGGAAAATCTAAAAATTATAACAAATACTGATTTCAAAAATCAATCTACATGCTTGGAAATCCATCTATATGCTAGACAATTATAACAAAAAATCCCATAAAGGTAATCTAGAAAAACCACACTATATTTTAATGGTCAGTTTGACTATATTTTTCATTGATTTAATTTTCTAACATTGGGGTGACTGTGTTAACATAAGGATCTATTTGGTTGCATGTGCTATGTTCCCTATACAGAACGTTATGCCTCATCTACATCAGATTATACTAGTCCTGAATAATAAAATAGTATATCCATCTGGAGTGATATAATAAATAGTGTTGCATTCATGATAAGATAGAAAATATACATGGGATAATCTAAATAATCAAACATGAAATTTTATTGTAGGTATGAGTAAATGAAATAGAATAAATTAAATTGTATTAAAGTTGGGAATACCTGGACAAGAAGTAAATTAAACTTGTAAGAATGAATGAACTTGTTTTAGAGGAATAGGTTTCGGTGCACTGAACATCCATACTGCCATTCTGCGTACCTTGTTTTCGATGCACTGCACTGCCATTCCAAACCCATGTTCACCATAGTAGATGCTTTGGACAATATAGGTTATGCTTCTTATAGGTGAAACAACAACAGTAGTTACTATACAAAAATAACATTATCTGCCTCATCTAATTCATTAACTATTACCAGTCATTCCTCTGCCTGGAAACCTATGCTATACACAACACCGATGATATTATTTCGAGTAATTAAAGGTAAAGAATTTTATAATATCCATTTTTTTGGAAGCAGGTTGTGAAAAATACTACTTCAGTGATTTGAATGTCATACCTTATTGTGGTAGAAAGAAATTCTTTCCTCATGATCATGGTTGTGAAATTAAGTCACTGAATCATGAAACATAAAAAATCTGTATATAAAAAATTACCCAGTACTATAAAATATGGATAGACCGGGAAACACTGGATACACTGCTCTAAAATAAATAATAATTTTCTCTTAAAAATGATTCAATGTCTTAATAAAACAGAAGGAACACTTTTTTAAAAAATTACATGTTCTACTACCCAAAAAAATCCATGACCCACTGCTCAATCCTTTTCCCCCAGCAGCCCCCTACCCACTGCCATCATCCTCCCCTCCCCTCCCCTCCCCTCTAACCTATGCAGCCCCTCCCCTCCCCTCAACTCCCCTCCAACCTACCTAGCCCCTGCCTGTATGCTAGAAAATTAAATGAAATTCATTTTGAAAATTAGAAAATTATAATAGTAACTGATTTGGAAAATATGTCTATATGCTAGAAAATTATAACAAAAACTCCCATATAGGTAATCTACAAAAAAATACAATATTTCAATTGTTAGTTTACCTATATTTTTCATTGATTTGATTTTCTAACATTGGGGTGACTATGTTAACATAATGATCTATTTGGTTGCATGTGCTATGTTTTCCATAGAGAACTTTCTGCCTCATATACATCATTTTATACATAACCCAAATAATGAAAGAATATATCCACCATGAGTGATATAATAGAGATTTCTTCATTTATTATAATATAGAAAATAAACATGTGACAATCTAATTAATCAAACCTGAAAATTTAATGTAGGTATGAGTAAATGAAATAGGAGAAATTATATTACATTAATGTTGGGAAGACCTGGTCCCAAGTAATGTTTTCATAAAGCATTAATACAAAAGTACAATTAAATGTTTTTTGCAGCTACAACCAAGAAAATACATTATTTCTTGTGCTAAAGTCTCCAAACCTAGAGCAGAAGGATCCTTGCCGGAAATTTTATTTACCAACACAGATCCCTGAAATAGTGAAGCGTGAAGGCATTTAGGACAAGGTGCATTTGGAGAATATGTGAGACCTGAACAAAGGTCAAAAAATAAATCTTCAATCATGACCTTGGTATGATTAAAACAATAATGTACAATTACTACTTATAAAAGAACATTTATTTGCATGTGATTATTCCACACATGTTACTATCGGGCATAAAACTATCAGTCATAAACGGCATAAAATGAAAATCTATGGGAAATTAGCCCTCCCAAATCCAAAAATTACATTTTTGAGACAATATCAAAAATAAGTCAAACCTTATGTGTTCTAGGCACTAAGATAGAGGACCAATTTGAATTTCCTCTCAAAGAAGATAACCCCCCACGTCAATAATGATGATGAGAATACTGGATGCATGAAACATATGGTTTAGTAAACTGCAAAAAGAAATACCATGTCATGTAGAAATTTTGATCAAAACAAATAAGAAATGGAATAACAATGTTACAATTGATTTTTTGAAATATGGGAGTAAAAAATAATATTGGATGTGGAATGTGTTCATAAACATAACATACCATCACGGTTAGTATGCCTAACTATTTGAAGAACATTAGAGTTTTATAAATAGAATTTTCTAGGGTAAATAATATATATAGAAGAAGTTGAAAATTAAAATGTATAAGGAAATGGAAATATGAATGGAAATGGAAATGGATAAGTAGCGGTTGTAGTGTCGACCTTATTCTCAATCACATCGCTCATTCTAATATCGAGACACTTCTATGGCTACTTCAAGTGGAAACAATCAATTCCAAAAGATTATTCCCATTATTTTTCTTGTGTATCTTATTTCTGGTAGAGTTATATGACTCTAAAACAATTGCATGAGTACACCAACCTACTTAGTAAAGTACATGGAAAAAAAATAATATATTAATGTCACTCTAGTCGAAACTGAAAACTGAGAATTGATGTCCACATAGATGCTCATTACTAAGAATAGATATTCCCTCTTGCTTTTGGGATGCACGCCAATGTGGCTACATTAGAACCACCACCAACCACATCAACCTATGGCAGAAACTGTAAATTCCATTGAATTGATTTTAGCAATAAAAATTTATCTAACCCTATCTATTTAGTAATAATGCTTGTAAAAGTAGAATATTGATTTAATAATTAAACATCAAATTTTATAAAATACAAAATTCAACAAAAAAAATTAATCAAATCAATATATGTCATCCAAAATAATTCAATTCACATAACATAATAACTATAAATAATTAGAGATGTGAAAAAAATTGTTATAATAAATAATTTTTTATCTAATTCCAAACAAAACATAAAGCTATGACATCAAATAAAAATGAAAGAAATTGAATTTAAAAAAAAGAGCATGATATAAAAAAATGATGAAAATATCTATTTTTCATGCATTCAAATACAATTCATATGGAATGTATTTTGTACATGAAGCAGAAATTTGAAAACAGATTTAATATTCCATGTAGCTTATATTTAAATGTTGGGAATATATATTAGTAAACATAATGAATATTTCATAAAAATTAAGATCAAATATAATAATGTAACAAATTTACCTTCAAAATTAGAAAGAACAACATAATTTGAATGAATGATAAGCAAAGATGTTGAGTAGAACTTCTCATGGAAATGATATTACCTAGAATATATGTGGACTTGTGCAAGGGGTTAATAAAATGCTAAAAGAATTATATAATGAAAATTTATGTGAAGTAAATGAAAAATATAATAATCCATAGATAAATAAAAAATCAAAATAAAGGTAAATCAGAGAATCAGTGAGATAAGAATGATGAAAAGTAACAGTGAATGAATTCAATAAAATAGAACAAATGAAATAAATACATATATCGAATGAATCATAATTTATAAAATAAACTTAAGTAAATATAAATACATATCGGACATCCTGTTTGTAGTTCATTCCTTTGTATTCTCCACTGCAGATCCTATCAAATCATTGTGAGATTTTCATCCAAAAATTCATGAATCATTATAAAGTAGTTAATAACACCAAATTGAAAAGTTTTATTTATAAATTACTTACATGTACTTTAAGTAATAGCATTACAATGAAATTAAAAAATTACAGAAAAGAGGTGAAGTTTATGATCGTAGTTGTATGATAAAATGTAAGATTGAAATGGTTCACATTTATAAATCATGTATATGTTTTCACATGAGCATGGAGGAAATAATTAGAAAACAGTCAAATAAAACTGATAATATTTAATAATGAATAGAAGGTGGTTTTTTTCATGAAATGAGGATACAAGTAATTTTTCACAGATGTTGATCTATATAGGTTGAAATTAATGTATTGACATTGATATATGTTTTGAAGAGCATAACATATTCATGGGCCCGGATGAAATGATTTTGAAGTCAATCATAGAAGCATTATAATCATCTGTTTCATATGTTTTTAGTGCATAAAAAACAATATTGAGTTCAACATGTCAAACATGTTTCCTTAATTCATATGTTTGACATAAGGGAGGATAACTCCATGATTTTAGGACAAATTACCTGTATTCATTTAGAAATCATGTTTCTTTATTCACATGCACTGAGACAAATCAGTACATAAGGCGTATCTGGCTATACCTACAAAGACAAATATGTTAAAACTTAAAGCCAACGTTAAATAACAATCATCCCAAGGAAATAAGAGCAATGAATATTGTAAATAGAAAATTAAAAAGTAATGCTTGTACTATGAAAAGAGGTTGATGATATACCCTGATGTATAATATGGTGTGCCGAATTTGAGTGATGTATGTTACCATTATTCTACAACGACTTGCTCATTGACGTTATACCATGATGTTGCATTTAGAGGGCCAAAATTGCAGTTTCATCTTTCAAAACATCTTGAACCATAATGTCCTTCTCAATTTAATTTTTTGTAATAGAATATCATATTTGAGAATCTCCCCTCCGTCATAATAAATCAAAACTAAATCATTAAAAGCAGTTGAACCTGGTAAAAATAAATTACAATCAAACAATCTAACCCTAACATGATGAAGCAGTATGACATTATGATATCATACCTAGAATCTCTTCTCAAAACAACTAATCCTTGAATGTAAAACACCAATAGATAAAGAAGTGATTACAATGTAAAAGACATCATGACGGAGGAACCATATTCCCTTAGTGATTCTTTGACACAAGAACTGTCTTCCACTCTGTCTAGTGGTCCTTGTATGCTTTTCATTTACTATATTGAGAAAATGTGATCAATTTAATAAGAAAACATTTGGGATGATGGACAAACACTTTAACTTTTCTATGTATGATTTTCCTATAAAAAGGTAAATAATACGATGACATTGATATTATTGTTATCATAGCATATAAGCTAAAAATTGGAATACAGTTGTGCGGAAATTGAATTTCATGGAAGTAAAGTCACACCTGGTATCTAATATTGATCACTTAAATGGGTGAAGTTATAGTCCGAGGAACATTTCCAGAAAAGGCCCACAACGTCGCATCATCATACATGATCCTTGTACACAAATAAAAGTATTTTGGATGCTTCAATCGACCCAAAAAAGAACACAAATTTGTTTCTATGTTTTTTACATAAAAACTTAAACAACAAATGATAATTTTATCTTTGTATTAATATAATTGAATATATAAAAAGAAATTATATATAATGGAAGTAAAATAAAGATTAAAACAACGATATAGAGAATGAAAAATGAAAAGATAACATAACAATGTTTCAATACCAACAAACAAAAAGATGTATCCTTAGTCCATTTTCAATAAACTTGTAATAGATGAAGTACGAGTTGATATAGAATACATTACATAGATATTAGTCAACGGATCTTTACTTGGTTGTTGTGGAGAACCCTTATGTGAGATCATCAAACCTGAAAAATAAACTAGATTATAGTCAACGTATTTTCGTTAAGCTGGGTCCCAATAATTCTTTTTGTGGATACCTTATGGGCAACCGATTCCCTAATGGACTCCCAATTGCAGTGAATGGAAAAAGCAACAGATAAGAATATGAAGTAGGCGTCGCATCTACCTCTCCCGGAATCACTAACGTGATGATTTTTTCTTCTGAAACAGAGAAGTTGAAATTTACATATCCATGTTTATACATCGGGAAATTGAAAGAAATATGTGAACCGAATGGAATGAAGGAGCGGTTCGAAGGACCTCATTTGGCTATTAAAGTAATGTTTATACCTAGGGATACTCACTGTAAACTATATGTCATGGGAACCGTTGGTGGAGTGGAGGACCCATAGGTGCAAGAGCCGATAGAGGAGTCGCCTGTTGTGGAGAAGGTGCGAGCAGAGGAGGTGTAGTCAGAGGAGCCTAAGATGGAAGCACGACTAGAGTGAAGATTCCAGAATCCTATGAGCCTGTCGAGGTCAGCAATGGTATGTATGAGGAGATGTCGGGAAATGAGGTGAGATAAAACCCTAATCGCGGGAGGATAAGGATGGTTCGTTGGAGAGGTGAAAGCCAAATCGCGGGCGGAGTGGGATAATGTTTGGAGGGGGGACGCGATGGTTTGGGGGTTGAACCATAATGGAAATAGTGAAATGGGGGATGTGGAAGCTTGAGGAGGTGACACATCAGGCTAGAAGAACCCAAATTTAGTATATATAGTGGATGCACTGACGTTGGGTAACTGGGGTCAGGGCATTAAATAACATTTATATTAATGATATATATAATTACATGATCCTTTCTGATTACATCAGAAATTTTGACAATATTGAGTGTATAAATATGAAAAGAAAAATATTAAACAATATCATGAATAAAAATAAGTAAATAATTATCATTTTTTATAAATGAATTGTATTTTTAAATCCATCCATTAAATATGGTTATGAAAAATGAAATACATTAAATCAGGGAGATGGTAGGCTTCACATATGTCTGAGTAAATATTCAAATTTTCAACTATCAATATGGGAACAGTGAACGTATTATCATATATTTAACATATTAAAATAATAATAATATATATAATATTAACTAATTATATATAATTTTATATATCATTTATAAGATGTGGTTAGGAAAAACATATCTCGTCACTTGATTGAGGTGGTAGTTCACATGTACCCACAGATGACATTATCATTTTACTATTCATGGAATGAATAAAAAATTATTTTATAACAACATATTATAATGAAAATAATTTTGTTAGAAAATAATATATTAAATAATTCAATTATTATAACCAGTATTGAGAGACAGTGATTCAAAATGAATTGCACTAGTTCACGAGGGGTTATTCTGAAGTACACACAAATGATGAATTATATTACCTTTTTGTTGATGTGGATTTGAATATAGGTTATTAAAAGATCAAAATCACATATAAGTATTTGTTTTATATTTTATTTATTATTTTATCATAGTGAAATAAAATTTGGTGTATGTGGAAGAATAATCAAAACAAAAAAAGATCAATTAAAAACAATACATCTTGTTTTATCAATCACATTTTCTTAAAGACAATACACCCCTGAAGTTTGTTTTAGTCATAAAAATACCAATTTATTTGTCTGAGATATTCTAATAACGGTTTATGAATGGTATTTCTAGAAAAAATATGGTTATAAAATGTGATCAATTGAAAAAATAGTATTCCTTTTACAGAAGAGGGGATTGGAACTCCTAGAATATCACGAAATATAAAAATTTAATAAAACTATTATAAATTTAAATACATCCAAATAAAATATAAACAAACAAGTGATTACATTTTATAACATATATTATCCATTTTTTATATAATTTAGTAAAACCGTGTCCTCATAAAACATTCATTTTTGTTAATCTTGTTATTATTCATTAAATTAACATTAAAAACATAAAAACAACCGGTCAAATATCAGTGAGGTATTTTTATATATAAAATACATTAATTGTCATCATAAAACATTTTTATTAAATAAATGTTTTCCAATAAATTTTTTATAATATTTTTAAAATCTATTATTTAATTCCTCCAAAAATTAAATAATTACTACAACAAAATATTTCAATAATTTATGATAATTATTTCATCACTAAAAATTAAAAGTAGACTATAATGATGAATATATATATGTATTATATTTAAATAATTTATAATTTAACATGTCATCTAGATAACAACATATTAATAATATGAAACATATTGAAATATAGAGCGTGACGTGTATGAATTTTGATTAAAATAAATATTATAAAGTTCATAATCTCATCTAAGTGGACCCAAAATTTCAGAAGTTAGAAAGAAGGATTATTTTTATATATATAAACTCAACCAATAATGTTTTTTTATTTTATTAAGTCAATAATTATCTCTAAAAATTTTATTTTTAACCTAAGTTTGTTCATTATCCTTTAACAATGGTAGAAAAATATCTAGGGTTACTATTTTTACAATGAAAAAAAGAAATATTTTATTAATATAGAACCAATTATTTTAAATATGTAATCCAATTATCAAAATTAAAATTACAATAATATTATAATTTAATTTAAAATAAAACTGCAAAAAAAGACCACAAATAAAAATCCCCTTCATATGCATTTATTTTTTTATAAAAAATTCAAATAGAGAATAAATTTAAAAACCCACAATTGTTATATTTTTTATAAAATTGACATGAATAAAATTTTATACAAATAAGAAATATAAATTGTCCTATTATATAATTAAAATGAAAAAAAATTTAAATAAAAATATGTATATTAATTATTCATTGAAAATTTAATTTTTTCAAAAAAATTATATAAAATGGAATCTAATATAATTTTTACATATTGAAATTAAATATTATATTAATTTTATCATATAATGTTTTAAAATTTTAAATAAATTAATTATAATAATCCCTCTAGAAATAATGGAAAATTATTTTTGATAAAAACATATTTTCTTGAATAAGAAATGACATTACTAAAAATCTGTTATTTTAATATAAAATTATTTAATAAATTATAAATGAGAAATAACATTATATATTTCATATTATATTAAATGTTAATTATTTCCTTACAAATTATTTCCTAGGTTTTTTTCGAAATTATATAATAATATTTCATTGTTCATATATGTTGAGTGTTTCATATATTATAAGCTACCAAACATATCCTTACATTTTTAAAATATGACAATGTTATAGTATGCCCATTTTGAAATATTATCCTCAAAATCATTACATAGTTTAAAAAAATACTTATTTTAATATTGCCAAGTCCTTTTTAGAAATCCCACATCATTAAATTATTAGTGAATCTTCCAATTATTAGGAGACAAAAAGATTGTGTAAATATCATCTATAATATCACATACTAGAATTCATAGTATGAGAAAAAAATTTGGTAGTGAAATAATGGATATATAAGAATAAACTATCTCACAATAACCAGTAAAGAGTGAATAGAACATTGTCCTCAGAAATTTGACAACAAACAATTTTAATTATTTGATGGGTTAAATGGCTATTGATTCCATAGTATGAACATTCTACAGATAATATTTTTATTTCAAGACAATTTTCTTATATGAATTGAATTAAAACTCCACATATACTATGATATTAGGGAAATTCATATAACTAATATTTTAAATTTCGTCGTTCAAGGAATTTCAACCACTACCTCACATTTTTCTCCAAACGATATGTTTTGAAGATAGATTTTACATGCCCAAATCATTATAATCAACTTATATAGAAAAAGAAATCAAGAAAGTAATTAATATTCATTCTAATATATTTAGACATTAACGGAATCTACAATGGTCTGTAAATTATAAGATAAAACTCCAAAAAAATATAACATTTTATGATGAAAAAAATACTTTAGCCTCTAAAATTAAAAATTATGAAACATAAATTAACATATATCATTGATTATATAAGTATCAATAAATTCTCTAAAAAATATTCTAGAATGTGATTGAATCCTAAAAATCGGAGTTATTTGATCACATATTATTCTAACATAATGTACACATCTATATCTAAATCATATCAATAAAACTTAAAGTAAAATTGAAGAAAAAGAAATTTCCCAATTCACATGATCTTCATGATATGATAATCAATTACCTAAATCAACTAAGCCACCATAAATCCATATTATTACATAAATTATTCCAAAATATATATCTACCATTATTTCCCAAATAAAATTCCAAAGAATAATTTTTGTATCCCAAAATTATATTGATATATTTCAAAATTACTTTATTCACATAATCATCAAATAAATTTCAAATAAAATATATATTTTAATGTAGTAACAACCCATAATTAACTCAAATTTAGAGATCATATAATCCAAAAAGGATAATAAATCCATTAATATTTTTTCAATAATTTTCAAAACAATTATTTTAAAAATTAAATCTTCAATAAAACATATACAAATCCAAAGGGATACAATGCTATAACTATATATCAAACTAATTATAATGATATTACTAGTCCTTCATTTAAAACATCAATGGGGGTGTCTATGACATTGAACATATGATCAATTAGAAAATTATAAACCCATGATGATATCTATTATACTTATGAATATATCATGAGGAAACATAATAATCTCCAATGATGTCTAAATCCACTCTGATAAAAATTTAAAGCACACAATATTATGAATTTTATTATTTTTACATTGAATTATAATGAAATAGATTTCTATTCCTAAGTATTTTTATGGAATTTCGATTTATAGAATTAATAAAAAACCAATACATATAAATCCCATACATTACTTGTAGAAACATATATATAGTATCAATTATATCCAAAATAAATTATTATTTAAAATAAAACATGATTTCATTTCATAAAAATCATTAAAACTTTAATCAAGTCATCTTTTTATTACATACACATTATTAATCACTATGATTTAATTTACCAATCTGGGTGGGAGAAATTTCATAGTATGGAATATAAAATGAAGAAAAAAAAATTCATTTGAATAACATGATAAAAAATATAATTTTTTACATTATATTTAATGTTTTTTTTATGTAATAATGAATTTCCACATCAAACACATATAAACATTATTATCAAAATTTATAAAAAGAAGGGAAAAATTATTCATATTTTTATATTGGGGAATAAAATTATTGCATACATACACATGGAGTAACTATTCGGGCTACACCAACTCTAACCCTCAACATTACACATGGATCTACACTCATGTTTAGTCTTAAAATAACCCACAAGGTTATACATTGTGAAACAATTGATGATACCCTTAGAATAACCATTATATTAAATATACAACATACCCATTAAATTATAGTTATAAGAGGTCACACACTGCATATAAGCTATTTTAGGGTCACCAATATGATATAATGGGGATTAATAGTTCAAATAAGCTATATAAGGCTCACTAGATTCCCATATATTGTGATCAAGTATCATGGATAATGTTTTTATAAAACCATTAAAAATATACTTTATAATCACATTTAATACCCATTCTTATATCCAAAATTCCAATATCTCTAAAGACACGTGTTCAAAACAAAATTAGCCAAAAAATGGAATGATGGATTTTCATTGAAGAAGTTATAATTAGAAATATTATTGAGGAATATATACATTCCATATTTATGTAACTAACCATTAAATAAGGATACAATTTTATTTTAAAGTATACATATAAAATTTTAAAGTATTCGGCAAAATAGTTTGTCTTCATGATGGTGGAAAATTATTTTCATTAAGTGATGATTGTTAAATTTTTATTATCGCTTATCCTGAGGTCCATAATAATGAAAACCATGTTTATATATGATATATATTAAATTTATAATCTCTTAATTCTTCTATAATTTTTATTCATGACATACCTTTATTCTGTATAAATTATGTAAAAATGATAATTTTGTTCGAGGAATTGTGGATTGCCACCCCTCAAAGAGATATGATTCATTACTACACTACATGGATTGTATTAAGGATGGTATTAATGAATATAAATTATATATATGATTTTATAATTCTTAATTAATAATGATTTACAAGTCTTTGTGTTTCAATTTGTGTGTTTTACATTCTTTCTCTCAACACATCAATTGAATGGAAATTACGTTCATGTGTACGTATGGCATACCATCTCCAAGAATGATGTTTTATATTTCAAATTTATATATTCAATAGATTATTATTATAATCATATACAGTATATAAATTATATTTATTCCATGGTTCACATTATGAAATCATGATATAATTATAAGGTCCATTGATATAACAAATTAAGACACATGCGAAGAACAAAGAGAATAATTCTAGAGGTGATAATGTAACATATGTTCATTAAAAAGAATGTAATATAAGGCCATAATAAAAATATATACAGATTATATATAATTTTATAGCTTTTAAAATTATGTATAAATAATTTTTATTTATTATAAGCATAGTTTGAGTGAGTACGAAGAGTGTCACAACCCAAGATAAGAGGATTTATTCTAACATATTATTTTCATGAGAATGACTCTATGTTTTCCACTATTTTATTTTGTGATGTTTATTTAATAAACATGATTTTATACAATTTATATTTTATATAAATATATGGGTATCAACATATTCATTTTATAATATTTCTTTAATGGGGTTTCTGTTTCAAAATTATCAAATCGGTAAAAAATGTTTTTTCCCAAATTTATTTCTTAGAGAATCAAGTATTATTATGAACCAAATATCTTTTATGACAAGTATATTTTTAAATGTTATATAATAAATCTCTTTAAATTAAGTATATTTTATGCTTCATGTATTTACAATTTTTACATGATGAGTATGATCTCATGCAACCAAATAGTAATAGTTTATTGAAAAAATGTCATCACATTTTTAGGTTTTTAATTACTATGTGTCTTTAATGAAATTTTATTATTCATATCTCAAGAATAATCATGATTTTACTTCTCTGTTGTTTCTTAAATATATAATCATGTGATAAAACCACATTTTAAACTCTTTGGTATTTAATTTTTATTCTGTAAAATATGATCATCTCTCTCTCTCTTTGGTCATAATTCCATTGTTTATAAAATCCCATGTTATTTAAAATGATTTAAATTTTTATTTCAAAAGGACGTTGGAGATATGTTTCAATTGAAAAAGTTTTTTTAAATCTTCCTTTATATTTTTTAAAATTTATTTTTAGACGAATCTATTAAAAATGGTTTTATTTTATAATATTTATTTTTCAAATATGAATGGATATTTTCATCAAGATATTTTTATAGATATATTTCAAAATTATTTCCCCTCTATAATAACTTCTATTTCTATTAAATGTAAATTTATGGGGAAATTATTCAATGCTTCCATTCACATGCTTAAAATAAATGGATTATGTTTTAATGGAATGATGTTTATGAAACTTTTTTTGTCTATCGCAGGTCGTATTCTTTTGAATCCAATTTCTTTTGAATGAATATGTTTATGATGAAATTATTATAAAACATTTATGTTTCTATAATTTATAATATTATTACATGTTTATAATAAACATTTCATTTCATAGGTTATGATATAACTATTTATTAATTTGATTCAATTTTATGAATGGTTTCATTATTATATGGATGGGTCCTATATCAATATCTAATACATTAGGAAACGATTTATATCCCATGAGAAAGAATATGATGGTATTGAAAATGAACATTGATTAACAAGATGGTCATGGGAGTGAACCATGACTACCAAGATGGTATGAGGAATGAACTCCTTCTTCTATGTTAGACATGGGTGTGAACCATGACATCTATGATGGTATGGGGAGTGAACCTATAAAACTAAGATGATCATAGAAAGTATAACTTGGCTACTAAGGAAATCATATTATATGAATTAGTGTATATAACAATTACATGTTTCATTCATAAGTTTTGTTTTCATAGACTATGCACTTTATTTTCTCATTATTTGTGTCTTATGAACTACCAAACTTTATGCCATGATTCACGTATATGATATTTGAAATAAAAGTTATGATATTATATTTTCATGGTCATCTTATTATACCCTTATGCTAACGATTATACATACATTTATCACTTGTTTACCCTTACTGAGCATTTATGCTCACCCATTTTTATGTTTCCTTTACTTGGTTACGAATATATGTATTATTTTTTATGTATCATAGAAGGTTTCCAGTCATGAGGAACCTACTGAAAGATAATGTATTTTTTTTTATGTACAAATTTTTAGGATTACATGTTTCCAAAGGAACTAGACAAGTATGGTCTTCATAAATCTATTTGTGTGATGTTTTATATATTCCAAAAAAGTTATGTTATGTGAATGTATTTTAAGACTGGGTCACTATAAAATTAGTTCTAAGACATCTAGGGAGTCCTTTTAGGAACTAAAAATAATTATTCTAAAGTAAGGGTTTATAATCCTTCACATTCATTTTTTAATTGAAAGTAATTCAATGAAGAAAAATTTACACATATTTCATTTATTTTAATTCAGTGGTACTACCTTCCACATGATATGTTATTAATGGAAGACTACATATCTCCACTCGTTGTATCATTTTCTTATGATTTTCTGATAATGACATAAGGGATATATGTAAACCCCACCAATTGTAAATTAAAATCGTTTAATATAATCCCATAAGAAGTAAAATTATGTGGTATTAACATGAATCTGATATATATAAAATCATATATCATGTCATAAAATATTGTTGACATTCCATCATAATTACGTGAAATCCAAATTTATTGAATGTAAATATTTTATTGTTTTCCTAGAAATGACATCAAGATATATACAATAGATATTGGATGTGCATTTGACATGAATTATCATTGGGGTAATAACCCGAAATGGGTTGGATGAATCATTGACTCGGCCTTCATTCTTCTACCGAGCACAACTAATCTCTCCAGTGGTTTGATCACTATACATCCTCTTATAAACGTCATAATCCATAATATTGGGATGTGAGAATTCCTATATGAATATAAAATAATCCATTCAAATTTTTAGTTATATACAATATTTCAAAAAAAAATTACTTACAATTTTATCCATATGAATACTAGTTGTACGACTAGCAGCTCTATGTTTCACCTCATGTCTCCCCGGATTTTTCCAACCTACTAATGAAATAGTCTGAAACAGTCTAGTGAACCACTGTATGCGTATTCCATCCCAAACCTTAGATTAAATATAATAAGATTGGTGGACGTGCCATCTCTCATCAACTATGTTACTCATACATTCTCAGTTTATTTTCTTTTCAAATAGTTCAAAAACTGAGTGCAACGTAGATGCATTGCTCTCTGCCATGCATTCTGGGTAGCTTCAAGCATAGTCTTATCAATGGGACAACATAAACACTAGAAATAATTTATTATATCTGGTTATAAATTAATTTAATTCCTAAATATATATTATTTTTTTATATCCCAGCTAATTATTGAACATGAGGTGATGTACATAAATCTGAATCTTATCCCATGACATCCATGTATCAAGAAAAATAATTGTGCAATATAGTGCTCCAGTGTCCAACAAATATATGAATGAATCTGTGAAAAAAACAATCAATAAAACAATTAGAATATAAATAAATTGATGAAAAACAACTAAATTACCCTTGTAACAATACCTTTGCATGCGTGGATCGAAATCAACATGCAGACATTGCTATATGATAGGTTTGGGAAACACGACACCCCCTTTGAGTTCCCCCTAAACAGAAAACAGGTTTATTGTCAAATGATCTAATATCCTATTCGTTCAAAGTTAGATCGACCTCCTATAACAAATAATACATATCTCCATCAATATAAAACAAAAAAATTATTATAGTTATCAAATTGTTGAGAAAAATATTATATATAGATATATATTATATATGATTATAAAAAAATAATTCTCTCAATGTTCATCTTCATCCTCCTCTTCATAGCTTTTGATGTCAATGTCCTCACCTTCCTCGTCAGCATCATCAATATCCATATTAGTTTTAGTTTCATCACCTCTCGTAATTCAAAATTTAGTTGTAACATCACTAACATCATCGTCACCAATAGACATGAATTGTTGGGTGTCATTAATGATATTCATGTCTCTTCGTGAAAAATATTTATTCAGAGAAGTTTCTTGAAAAAATTTATTTCCTTTCACTTCAGTGGAACCAAATTCAATTTCAATAAATTGATTCCCACAAGATTTTATTTTTATTATTATCCAATAATCATTTAACTCCCTTGATGTAGCCTAATAATTTTCATAATAAATTTTATATCAGTGATGATCCAAATAAATGGTTCATTTACTGCAGTAGGACTTTTATATTTAATATCAACGATTCCTTGAATCAGATGAAGTTGAAATCCTCTCTAAGTATCCAAAAATTGTCATATAAACATTTTTATGTTTTCCTAGATAACATTGTTCAATGATTTCATTAAACATGTCTTAAAATCCAACATCAGTTTCTCTATAATGAGATCCTCTCATGAAAACACCAGTATTCATTGTTTTTTTGATTCCACATATGCACACGTGTGATATTGAAAACCATTCACAACATCTGAATTATAAAAATATAACCATTTTCGATTGTGGGTTATCAAATATACACACTCTATTTTCAATTTTATTTTCTTGTT
Source organism: Viscum album (assembly GCA_963277665.1). Lineage (NCBI taxonomy): Eukaryota > Viridiplantae > Streptophyta > Magnoliopsida > Santalales > Viscaceae > Viscum > Viscum album. The sequence continues at coordinate 1,658,625,269 of OY728145.1, forward strand.
GAGATACCTGAAAATTTGAAAAACAATTATCACTGTAACATGTATTAAGTTTATTTTTATATGAAATAAAAAATAACTAATGTTTTTAGTTTTTGAAACCATTAAGAATTTTTTTTGACCACAGTCTTCCAGAGAATCTACTGTAACATGTGGAAACAATTTATTGATATGATTACCATATAAGCTATAAATAAAATAAGATTAATGTATAGTTACAAAAATATATAATAAGTGATAGTAGTACTCACAATAAAAAGGTTGTCGTTTCATCAATGTTGAGTAGAATATATGTTTGAGCTTTGTGATGTTCATCATCTGAAATCCATCGTTCGTGAACAACATTGAAGCCCAATTTTTCATTATTGAGACCTGATTATAGATTTTTCATTTCATAATCATAATTTCGTTCATTATAGATCATGTAGTTCTTTTTTGAGGGATATTCAGATTGAAAGTAATGAGAGTAGAAAAAAATAAATTTCCTCTTGAAAATATGTTTCAGTAGTGGAGCCTTCAACCGATTCTATGTTACATATATTTTTTTCAATTTCATCATGAATATCTCAATAGGTTATGTCCATCAGGACTATACACGACCTCTACATTTTGTTTCATGTGGAAAATGGAATATAAAATGTTCTATAGAGTCAATCAAAACTAGCCAGAAGTTTTTTCTTAGTTTACATAAAACTAAAAAGGAATTTCCTGTAATTTTCATACTACATAGTTTTCTATTTTCAATTAAGATATATCTCAAAAAAATATTACATACATGTTATTACCTACCATATCATAGGATTTAAAAAACATCTTAATCCAATTGGCATAAACACTACTATAAAAAATTAGATTCATGACTTTATTATAGGGTAATATGACGCTTTCTAACACATCTTCCAAATTAGAGTCATAACCTTCTAGAATCCTCAAATCTGAAATCCACTGAAAAAAAATATGCCACTCCATTTGGATAGTGTATAAGCTACTTTTGGTTTCATTAACTTCTATGATCTGAAATTTTAAAACAGTTCAATTTCGGGTCTCTTGTAAATTTTTGTAAGATCTAATCAAGCCTTTAAATTTTCAATGGACTTTCCTGCTGTATCAAAAAAAGTATGAAATAAATTGTAAAAATATTTCTTCTCAATATCCATCAAATCCAACATGTGGCAAACCATAAAATCAGAATAATTTGGAAAATCACAAAAAAATGCTCCCTTTTATCAAATTGTGCTCTTTTCCAAACCCATCAATTTTCTGTGGGTTTATTGCTGGTCCAAATGTAATGGGTGGTAATGAAGAGACACTTGATTTTATCTTTTTAACTGATATCATTGTTGGAGGAACATCTTTTACAACTGTTCCTTTTCTGAAATGATATTTGATTTTTAAAAATAGACGATTTGTTGGACAAAACCTATATGATAGTAGGAAAAAATATTTTTCCATTAAAGAGAATAAATGATTTGTTGTCACTAATTCAGTAAGAACATGATTTTGGACCATATTTACTCTAGCCAGATAACATGCCATATGTTGGGAAGTCACTAATTTTCCAAATCAATGGATTGTTTAGTATGGATTTTATTTTTCATAGTAGCATCATATGTACTGACACCATTACTCTGTAGTGAATTGTACTCAACAATCAATGATTTAAAATAAAAATCAATAATTTTTTTTAAGATGACATGAATTTAATATGGTTAATAGAATATATGGATCCATCATTTGCATCCATATAAGTAAATTGTACAGAGTTATAAAGATTATCCATTATGAATAATGAATATTGTAAGAACCACATAGATAGAAACTATCAGTAGAAAGTCGTAATGGGACAATTCGGGCTTCTAAATAAAAATATGGGTGCATTACGTCAAAAGTATTCCTTGAATGTCAATCAGAGTGATTATTAAAACGTTTATTGTTTTTGTTCAATGACATGAATATTGTAGTGTTCTGAGACCTAAATACACAGTACAATCTAGGTGTGAGTGGGAAATATCTCAATTAATTTATATGAATAAATCCAAACTTCCCTGGATGTGCTTCTTTTTACCGTGATTTTCCACATGTAGGACAACAATACAATGACGCTTTTTCATCATAATATAAGATGAATTAATTTGAACGTGCATGAATCGTCTGATAACCGTGACCCCGATTATAAACCTGACACTTCATCTCATAGAAAATTATATGAAAGACATCTCTTTTAGGATGCAGTGTTTTTAACAAAGAGAATATCTGATCAATTAAACTATTTGACAGACCATTATTTGGTTTAATATTAATAAATTTAACAACTACATCAAACATTATTATCTTGCAACCAAGATATGAGGCATCCTTAGAAGACCTCAACAACTCATAAAAATGAGATGGTTCTGACTCATGAGATAAATAAATATCATCCTATGTTTCAGTTGGTTGAATCGATGGCCCTGCCACAAAATGTATTAAATTATGAAAATTTTCTAGATTCAAAACCGAATTACTAGTATCTTCTCCAGAACTGCGTTAACTATGTTGATTCCAAAATACATAATCTGTTTGAAAACCAAAATTCATTAAATGACCCCCAACGTTTTTAAATTTGTAATAATCCCTTAGAGCACATTTATTACAAGGACACTTACTTTTCCCTTCTAATTATTTTTTGGTTTCGATGTTGTAAATGATAATAAATCTTTAACACCATATATATATATGATTTAGACAAGAATTATTTGGATTTAGAAAAATAATTATCCAAACACGATCATATAATAATAACTATTTCTAATATCCTTGTTCCAATTTTTTCTACAAAATATGAAATAATTTTTTTTGTATAATTATATATAAGATAAACACTATCAAATAAGGAGAAGATAATTTTTTTTCTTTTCTAGAAATTTATAATAATTTTTATTATTTTATAGTTATTTATATAATTTAATTAAGCTTTTATACTAATCTAAACCAATTTATAATAATTTAAACTAATTAACACTAATCTATTATCTATACTAAACTTGGATTCCTCCTTGCCTATGTGTCACCCTCCCACTTCTCCACGTCTCCTCTAATTGATTGAACCTCCATTCCATTTCATCCCTCCCACGACTGAAATCCTATTCCTCCACGTGATACCTCTCATACCCTCCCTCTTGTTTAGGGTTTCTCCCGTGCAGCGCCGCTCAGCCAAAATGCCTCTGGTCTTCTCCCTCCGTTTCCCGGTGACCCTCGAACAGCTTCCAATACTCCGCCCGCAACATCCAACCTCGACCGAAAGAACCTTACCTCGCATCCTGCTCCTTCGTTGTCTATGTTCCCTTGCATTCGAAGAATAGTCTCGTCCCCTCCATTTGTCATCATTGAATCCATCCGTCTTCTGCGACTCCCCCGTTCCATCGATCTTCTACGACTCTTGTTGTTCCATTTGTCATCGACCGAAACAAGCCTATCTCACCTCTGCCTCTGTCGTTGTCTATGTTCCCTCACATTCTCATATCAGTCGTGTTCTATCCCTCGGCTTTCAGCGAATCGATCGGCCTTCTGCGACCCTCCTCCACCTACTCCTGCTCCGCCACCACCTGTTCCTCCTCAGTCACCCATGGTCTCTACATATCCATCAGGTAGGGTTTCTTTGATTTTATTAAAATTTTATGGCATTTCATTCTTCTGTTCATCCCTTAGCTTCGTGCCTCTCTTCATCCTTTATTCCCTTAAGACAGAAGACCTCCATTACAATCTGGTCTTTCTTCATCAGCATCTACAAATCCTTCAGCTACAGGTATGTTCTTATTGGTTATAGGTACATTCCAATTCCCTCGCACCTCTCATCAAAGGTTCCATTTGAGATTTGGATTCTTCTCTCTCTTGTTCGTCAAATGTTTTTAATTCCTATCGGACCCATTCCGTTGAAGCAACATTGCTTTTCAATTATTACTGCTATCATTCTATGTATATTTTACCTTGATTTATTGATATTTAGCAAACACTAGATCAATTTTACATGTATAATAATTTTTTTTTCAACATAGAGGTTTTTAATTAAATCTATATCCTTCAAATGTTGGAACCATCGATGATCTTACATTCCTTTAATTATTTAAGAGTGTGATTGAAACCCCAAAGAACATCTAAGATACTGGGTTACTATCTTGAAAAATTAATCTTATCCCCTGACTGTTAGTTAGTTCCCATTAGTTTTTCAATTTTTTTTCTTTTGTGATGGTCTGACCTCATTTTTGATACCAGATCCTCGGATCTACATCCAAGTTTCTTTGCATTACGAATCCAAAAAAATGATCGTTAAGAATTGAAATATGAAGGTTCATATTTATTGAAATATGCAGGTTCATATTTATTGAAATATGTAGGTTCATATTTTTCTCTGCCTCCACCTCGGGCTTCTCTGTACATCCATAGATTTCCACCTCCACCTTGGTGTCATGATTTTCATCGATGGTATCTATAGTTGCTCTATATATTGTGTTATGATTAATATTTATTATCGTCGGCTTCATATGTTTTTCATTGTCAGAACCCAAACCCATAAAAAGTCGTCTGAAGTGACAACCTAATTAAATCGAATTATTCCTCTACTTTGAAGCTAAGAACTGGTTCGAATAGGATGTATATCATTAATTTCTTTCCCAATGTTCATATTTGGTTGAAATATCTCTTATAACCCTATCCTCCTAATCCGATGTTTTTTCAAAAATACTATGCTAAGGTCAGTATTTTTTTGATTTCTCCTTTATTAATTTATCCCTATTATTCTCGATGTTTTCTTTTTCTATCTATTGATGTGTGGATTGTTTTGATTTCAAGAGATGTAATTACATCTAAAAATAGGTTTTAATGGGAATGTATTGGATCAAATGAAATTAGTACTTGGAAATTAAGACTATCACTGCTTCATATGTATGCTCCATCAATCTTCCAGTCTCAATATTAGTTTATGAATTTTTTGGTAGAAACCTCTCTACGCTTACTTCCTAGTTTTATGTGTAAATTCATAATGGATTTTTTATTTGTCTGTTATCAGATGTCTACTTACTGGTATGTTTTTTATTTTTTTGGATACATTGCAGATATCTTTTGAAATTAAATTTGTAGATTGTATTCAAATTTACTTACTTGGGTGATTGTTTTATAAATATGATAAATCTTGATATGTTTGAGAAGATGGAAGAAAAGAATCTTCAAGATTAAGTTCACAAATAATATATTTTTTCAACCTATATCTTTATGGGGCCATAAATTATATTGGTTGTCAACATCCCCTACTACCTGTTATTTTTCAATTACAGGTTGAACCAACCCCCTACTGCTCCTGGGTGCAAAAACCCCTACTTATCTTCTGTGGAAATTACCGGTTCTCAGTACGTATCGCATATTCCTCATATTTTATGTTTCAATTATCTATCCAATCTTCCAACCCCCTAATGCCTGTGATTACAGTGGACTGTTGATAAGTTTTTTTGGTTTCAAAATTCGGTTGCAAGTAGGTTCTGCCCTCCCCCATTCCATCCATCTTCTACAACTCCTACTGTTCCATCTGTCATCGACCGAAACAACCCTATCTCACCTCTCCCTCTGTCTTTGTCTATGTTCCCTCACATTTGTATATCAGTCATGTTCCATCCCTCAGATTTCAGCGAATCTATCGGCCTTCTACGACCCTCATCCACCTACTCCTTCTCTGCCTCGGATCTACATCCAAGTTTCTTTGGATTAAGAATCCAAAAAAATGATCGTTCAGAATTGAAATATGCAGGTTCATATTTATTGAAATGTGATGGTTCATATTTATTGAAATATGTAGGTTCATATTTTTCTCTGCCTCCGCCTCGGGCTTCTCCGTATATCCATAGATTTCCACCTCCACCTTGGGGTCATGATTTTCATCGACAGTATCTATAGTTGCTCTATATATTGTGTTATGATTAATATGTGTTATCGTCGGCTTCATATGTTTTTCATTGTCAGAACCCAAACCCATAAAAAAGTGTCTGAAGTGACAACCTAATTAAATCGAATTATTCCTCTACTTCGACGCTAAGAACTCATTCGAATAGGATGTTTGTCATTAATTTCTTTCCCAATGTTCAGATTTGGTTGAAATATCTCTTATAACCCTATCCTCCTGATTCGAAGTTTTTTCAAAAAAACTATGCTACGTTCAGTATTTTTTTGATTGCTGCTTTAGTAATTTCCCCCTATTATTCTTGATGTTTTCTTTGTCTGTCTATTGATGTGTGGATTGTTTTGATTTCAGGAGATTTAATTTCATCTAAAAATAGGTTTTTTATGGGACGGTATTGGATCAAATGATATCAGTACCTGGAAATTCAGACTATCACTACTTCATATGTATGCTCCTTCAATCTTCCAGACTCAATATTAATTTATGAATTTTTTGGTAGAAACCTCTCTTCGCATACTTCCCGGTTTTATGGGTAAATGCATACTGGATTTTTTATTTGTTTGTTCTCAGATGTCTACTTACTGGTAATTTTTTTATTTTTTTGGAAACATTACAGATATCTTTTGAGATTAAATTTGTATATTGTATTCAAGTTTACTTACTTGAGTGATCGTTTTATAAATATGATAAAGTTCGATATGTTTGAGAAGATGGAACAAAAGCATCTACAAAATTAAGTTCACAATTAATATATTTTTTCAACCTATATCTTTTTGGGGCCATAAATTATATTGGAAGTCAATATCCCCAACTACCTGCTATTTTTCAATTACAGGTTGAACCAACCCCCTACTGCTCCTAGGTGCAAAAACCCCTACTTATCCTATGTGGGAATTACCGGTTCTCAGTAGGTTTCACATATTTCTCATATTTTATGTTTCAATTATCTATCCAATCTGCCAACCCCCTACTGCCTGCGATTACAGTGGACTATTCCTGAGTTTTTTTGGTTTCAAAATTCGGTTGCCAGTAGGATCTGCCCTCCGGAATATGCTTTACACCTTAGGCATGATGCAATTTACCTTTTCAGAAACCTATATTCATGAATCTACAATAGTCAAATGATTTTATTTCTATATTAATCAAGGTTAAAATTACATTGTATATTCTATCATGTTATGTTTGAAACAATTTTCAAATGTTGTTTTTATGATTTTCTAGTATGACACTAATTACATATTCTATGTTTGTTGAAGCTAACTTCCTAGAAATTATGTTCTTGGGTTTTGAATTCCAGTTTCCAGTCAGTTATTCGCTTCTGCATCATCTTTAAAGGACAGGTATGACATTAATTACCTTTTCATAAGCCTAATTCCTTGCATCTGCAGTAGTGATATCATTTCACTAATCTATAACTATAGGTGAAAATTATAGTATTTGATCTTTCATTTTGTTGTAGCGAATTTCCGGGAAATTAACTTCTTGGCTTTTGAATTCCACTTGCCAGTGGGTATTTGGCTTCCACGAGATCTTAAAAGGAAAGGTTTGTCATTAATTACCTATTAATAAACATAACTCATTACTACAACAGTAGCGATATCATTTCACTTATATATAAATTCATGTTCAAATTACGGTGTCTGATTAGCCAAGTAATTTTTAAAAAAAACATCCGTATATTATGGACATTTTTAGGCGATGCATTACAAGTTCATGTAGTTTTTTTTATGTTCCATGTTGGTATCCAACTGTTCCCCACACTAAGCCGTTGTTTCATACTCTCGGAGTCTCCCAAAAATTTACCACATACAAATTTGCTTACAGACTTAGGAAATAGGTTAGGTTTTTCTAAAATAAAAAGTCCCCTTAAATTGATGCCTTGGTCAACCAATGTCGTTGGTCCTTCTACTGCTTGTGAATGGTCAACTAACTCTGCCAAACACACCCTTCACCTTGCAACATCACTAATTTTTTAGGATTTCTTTAACAACTCAACGTATTGTAAAACCTTGGTATGCAAACATTAGTTGACTCAGGGACCTGCCTTTCTTCATGCTTGTATAGGATTATAGGACGCTTACATAAGGATGTTTTTGGATAAGAAAGAGCTGAAGAAAGAACAATACTGGCTACGGTCTCATTCAGTATTATTTAGAGCTCAGAAAGGACAACTTTCCTCTTGAACTACGAGTATTCATCTCTAAATGCTTCATTTTTTCTTTAAATTATGAATTAATTGAATTGTTCTTCACATAAAACCATGAGTATGGACCTATCTTTATTTTAACTTCCTTTTATGGAAAAATGGTGGAGGACACAAAAAACCATTTCGGATAGTTCTAGATTTTGGGTTCAATTAGCTCTGTTGTTATTGACTGATAAATTCTTATTTCATAATCTTCTATCCATGTTTAACCATTGTTTAATACAGTGTTCTGTAATATAAAAATATATGTTTAACATTTTTTAATATCTTGAATATGGATGAAATTATAAAATTTGTACTGTAATCAAACATTTTTCTTGTGAACTAATCATGTTCAAATAGAGTTTATTATTTCTTCGGTGTGGGGGGTGATTATTCATTTGGTATCTTGACCATGTCTCATATCAACTTTGATTCTATCGATCTACAGAATTGGATTACTAGGTGATGTCCCCATACTAATGGGACCCAACACATGGAATTGTTTTAGTTGATTGTACATGAAGAAGTCTCTCTTAAATGGTATGTGAGAGAGTTCATCTTTATTTAGCATGACATTTAACTGAAATATTCTCTTAATTGTGTACTGATATATTTAAATTCAAAAATTTCCAATTGAAAGATAATCATATTTATGCAGTGACTTTCATATTTCAGGTTTAGTTGATATTCTTTGGAATAATACATGAGAATTGAACATCTACTTCAATTCATTTTGGATGTTTAAACCATTATATTTTAAACAACATGTTATCTTTCCTATCTATAATGTGTTTCACTTTTTAGTTTATCTAATTTTTAATATCTCAGGTGATTACAAACCTTAAATGGTTAAAGGGTTCTGGCTCCAAATGGAACACCATATTCTATTAAAAACATTAGTTTCTTTTACAGTTTTCAACCATTTTTTTGTAATGAAAACATTCTAACAAATAGGCAGGGGCTGGGTAGGTTGGAGGGGAGGAGAGGGGAGAGGAGGGAGGGGAGGGGAGGGGCTGGGCACGTTGGAGGGGAGGGGACGGGAGGGGAGGATGATGGAAGGGGGTAGGCGGCTGCAGGGGGAAAAGGATGGGTAGGGGAGGGGTGGGGAGGGGCTGGGGCTGGGCAGGCTGGAGGGGAGGGGACGGGAGGGGAGGGTGATGGCAGGGGGAGGGGGATACTAAGGGAAATTTTTTGGGTAGGGGGGAGGGGAGGGGAGGGGCTAGGTCTGGGCATGTTTAAGGGGAGGGGGAGGGGAGGGGCTGGGCAGCATGGAGGGGAGGGGAGCGGAGGGGAGAGGAGGGGCAGGGGGGAGGGGGTGCCGGAAAAAAATGTTGGGCTGTGGGAGGGGAGGGGAGGGGCATGTTGGAGGGGAGGGCAGGGGAGGGTGTTGGCAGGGGGAGGGGGCTGCTGGGAGAAAATGTTGGGTAGGGAGAGGGGAGGGGAGGGGCTGGGGCTGGGCAGGATGAAGGGGAGGGGAGGGAGGGGAGGGAAGAGGAGGGGCAGGGGGAGGGGGGCTGCTGGGGGAAAATATTGGGCAGGGGGAGGGGAGGGGAGGGGCAGGTTGGAGGGGAGGGGAGGGGAGGGTGATGGCAGGTGGGAGGGGGCTTCTGGGGGAAAATGTTGGGCAGGGGGGAGTGGAGGGGTAGGGTCTTGGCAGGATGGAGTGGAGGGGAGAGGAGGGGCTGTGGGAGGGGGCTGCTGGGGGAAAATGTTGGGAAGGGGGAGGGGGAGGTGAGGATTATGGTAGGGGGGAGGGGTACTGGGGAAAAATGATGGCCAAGGTGGGGGGCTACTGGGGGAAATTGTTGGGAAGGGGGTGGGAAGGGGTTGGGGCAGGGGCTGGGTATGTTGGAGGGGAGGGGAGGGGAGGGGCTGGGCAGGATAGAGGGGAGGGGAGGGGAGAGGAGGGGCAGGGGGAGGGGGTTGTTAGGGGAAACTGATGGGCAGGGGAGGTGAGGGGTGGGGTACTTTGGAGGGGAGGTGAGGGGAGGGGAGTGTGATAGCAGGGGGGAGGGGCTGCTGGGGGAAAATGTTTTGCAGGGGGGAGGGGAGGGGAGGGGATGGGGCTGGGCAGGATTGAGGGGAGAGGAGGGGCAGGGGTGGATTATAGGGGAAAATTTTGGGTCGGGGGGTGGGGAGGGAGGGGTAGGATGGAGGGGAGGGGAGGGGAGGGGCTGGGCAGGATGGAGGGGAGGGGGGGGAGAGGAGGATTGTGGCAGGGGGGTGTTGGGGGAAAAGGTTGGTCGAGGGGGAGGGGAGGGGAGGGGTGGATGAGAAGGGGGGCTGCTACTTTTAATGCTCTTTTCATTCATGTACATTTATAGATTATGATGTATAAACATCAGTTGTGTGCTTCATGTCCATTTGAATGTGATATATCATTCATGTCTATTTCTCGGTGACATTAATACTTAATTCTGAATATTCATGTATTCTTATGATGTATACATATGTTGTATATATTCTTATGTTGTATTCTTATGCGGAATATTCAGGTACTCTTATAATGTGTTAGGCAAGGAAGATTCTAACCAATCATATATTGGTGCAGCAAAGATGAAATGAATTGGGATCATCTTCTACTTGCTAGAAAATTACTACATGTCTAAACATCACAAAATCTCTATTTGTGGACAACAATTTTTTTTGTATTATAATTATTCATCATCACATCCATTTTTTTATTAGATAAACAATTCATTAAGTAACTCTGCTTCAACTTTGTCTTTCATAGTATCAAATATTGTTTTCCTAAATGCAGTTTATATTGACATCAGGTTTACATCCTTGACTATTCCAAACTGTTTCACATTACAATTGATGTATCTTAATTTAACATTTTATTTTGATGTCTTAATAGATTCACTTATAATTCATAATTATTCACCACTTAATTGTGACTAAAATACATTAAACGTTACTATTTCCTCGCATCTATTACAAAAAGTACTCTTAAGAAGACAGATAATAAACTATTATGTTTTATAAATAGTAATCTATATATAATAATAAGAATTATTTTACAGTGTCATGCATCGCACGGGCGGAGTACTAGTTGTTATAAATTTTAGGTATTTTATACTAATTATTGTTAATTACTGGTAGCACAATTTCCAATGGATTGGACGCAGCTCCACTACCAAACGACTCATCCCCTTGTAACATTGTGAGACTACAATCACTATGAATAATCCACTCTAACATAAATAAATCCATTTTTGTATGCAGAATGTTGTACATCAGCAATGTATCATCATAATCCTATCCATGCATCAAAGAATACATTTCACAGTGATTTAAGTATTAGATAGTTTCAAGGGGATTAGTTATATGTCCAAATAGCCTTTTTTCCTTAATGGATCACCGCCTTGAAACTTTCTTCGACATAAATCAATATAAAATATCTACTCCGATATAGGTCTTAGCATATTTTTCATACAAATTATTGTCGGGGAAATTTGTAAGTTGTTGAGGCAACGATCAAAAGTAATGCCTCCAATCCACTAGAAATTGGGATAGTTTTTCAATGTATACTATTCTTTTATTTTTTTTAGAAGGTCAAAGAACAATATATAAATTAAAAAGGATACAAGAGATGAAAACATGGGATTTTTTTTACAATCTATGTCAAAAGGATAAGATAAATCAGCTGGCAGAGTGTCTAGCCAAGTCATGCTTTGATGAACTCCTTTGTTAGCAAGAGCATCAGCAACGACATTTTCTTAACAGTAGGTATGAGTAGCAATGTAATCAATCCCATGGAGCGTCATCAAGCAATTCATCCAGCGTGTAGTGAGCGGCCATTCCAGATGAATTATGCCATTCCAGATGGCATGAATAATGGTGGTAGAATCACTTCCAATCCGAAGCTTTCTCGATCCTTTTTGAAGCGCAAACTCAACAGCGTGAATGACTCCAAGCATTTCCGACTCCAAAATGTATATATTCTTTTATGATTTATTACTAATTTATTGAAATTGTTACCAATTATTACCAAGTATTACTAATTATTACAAATTATTATTAATTATTACTAATTTTTACAAATTTTGGCTAATAATTAAAAATTATTTCTAATTATTCCCAATTATTACTAATTATTTCCAATTAATCGTAATTATTACTAATTATTTATAACTAAATCATAATTATTTCTAATTATTAATAATTAAAACTAATTATTGAAAATTATTACAAATTCGTTCCAAATAATCCTAATTATTACTAATTAATCCTACTTATTACTAATTGATATTAATTTTTACTAATTATTCCTAATTAAAACCAATAAATCCAATTTATTACTACTTAATATTAATCATTCCTTATAATTAAAAATTATTTCTAATTATTACAATTTATATCTAATTTTTTCTATTTTCCCCATTATTACTAATTTATCATAATTATAACAAATTAATCCTAATTATTACTCATTAACTATAATTATTACATTTTATTTATAATAATTACAATTAAATTCTAATTATTACAATTTATATCTAATTATTAATAATTATTCTTATATATTCCAAATTTTTACTATTTATTTGTTAATTATTATTAATTATTACTAATTATTTAAATTTTTTATGTATTATTTCTAGATATATTTAATTATTAGAAATTATTTCTAGTTAATCATATTTGTTGCTAAATAATTTTAAATATTATTAATTATAAATAATTATTACTTATAATTTCTTTTTAAAAAAAATTTTCTAATTATCACAATTTATTAATATTTATCGATAATTATTAGTAATTATTAAAAATTATTGTCAATTATTACTAATTAACATAATTTCAAATAATTTCAAATTATTAAAAATTATTTCAAATTAATAAATTTATTATGAAATAATCCAAATTATTTCATATTAAACCTATCTATTATAATTTAGTATAAATCATTACATTTTTTACTAATTATTACTAATTTTTATGATTTATTAATAATTATTGTTAATTATTACAAATTATTACTAAATATTGATAATTATAACTAATTATTACTAATTATTGATAATTGTTACTAATTAATATTAATTATTGATAATTATTCATATTTAATCCCAATGATTACAAGTTATTACTAATTGTGAATTTTTATTTAAAATTATTAAAAAATATAATTAATACAAAATGTTATTAATTATTTATAATTATTACTAATTATTTATAATTATTACAAAATATTATGAATTATTAAAAATTATTACTAATTATTACTAATTATTGCAATTTGTTACAATTTATCTAGATTTATTACACTTTTTTAATAATTATTTTCATTTTTAAAATTTATAGCAATTTAATAATATTTATAAAAAATTATTACTAAGTATTAAAATTTATTACGAAATATTAAGAATTAATACTAATTAATACTAATTAATTGTAATTAATACTAATTAAATACTAATTATTACTGATTAATAGTAATTATTAATACTAATTACTAATTAATACTAATTAATACTATTCAATACTAATTAAAAATAATTAATAATAACTAATAATAATTTCTACTAATTAATACTAATTACTACTAATTACTACTTATTATTATTAATTCATACTAATTATTTATAATTAATACTAATTACAACTAATTATTTTTAATTATTTCTTATTATAACTAATCAAATATAATTATTTATAATAACAACCATTTATTGAAAATTGTTACTAATTATAACAATTTATGTCTAATTAAAACAATTTATTACTAATTATTAAAACTTATTACTAATTACTACTAATTATTTCGTTTTATTATTAATTAACACTTACACATAATTATTAATAAAACTAAATAATGAAGAAAAAATATATACATCAAATTTAATGGAACTACAAATAATAATAATAAATTATAAAGAATATAAAATAAAATAAATTAACTACAAAATAAAAAAATATATATATACATTGAAAATGAAGCATTAAGAGAATAAAATTTACAGATTATACTGCAATTTAGAAGTTTAATCTATGAAAAAATTTAGAAGAAAATTTTCCATAAGTGATAGAGAGTGAACTTGAGAATGTACTAGATTAGGAAAAAAACATATGGGGGTACATATAGTTTACATTACTTGCGATGAGTCTCGTTGGAAATTACCTCTGCATGAATTAATTACAATGAGTCATTAAAAAGTTATTTGCGATGGGCCCCATCGCAAATGGGTACCTTGTGACAGAGTATTTCCATAGGGACAAGCATTCCGTCACAAATACTAAAAACCACCAATGGGCATTTGTGACGATAATTTGCATCTGTTGCTAATTCCCTTTCCCACGGTTTGGCACACAGTTTTTCCAAACAATTTTTGACGGGCCCTTATACACCACCCCATCACAAATAATAGTTATTTGCGACATGCTAATTCTCCTACGCAAATGACCATTTTTTCCATAGTGTTGTTGTTATAATCATTTACTAAAACAAAAAAATTATAGCCTGTGAAACACTAAAAATAGTTTAAAACCACACAATCATGAAAAAACGCATAGTATTTCAAAATCTTGTGTCCTTTTTCACAATCTATGACAGCTTTGTATTATCCTATTTCATTCCTAATCGTCATATTTTTAAATTATTCATATAGGTTCCTATAGAGTTTGTAAATTTACAAAGAATGTCTCATTTGAGTGTAAAACCTTGTTTGTAGAAAGTCATATTTTCTGGAATTAGGTGATGATTGAGTAAAATTAAGTACACCCATTTCAGAGTTGTTAGCCATAGGTTACTCTATTTAGATCCACATCAAATTTTAGTGTCCATACAGTGATGCAATTTCATGCAATCCACATTCTATATCTTTTTACCAAAATTCATGTACATTTTCCTAAATTATAACTCATTCATACTTGTATCCTTATTTACATAACCTAACATATCTCTTAAAAATTCCCCTATGGGTCTCACTAAAGTGTTCTCATCAATGTCTCTGTTGATTAAATACTCCATTGATTTGATACCAATTGTACTAATTATGGATTTCCATACATATATATTAAATCTCTTTAGATTGATATTCATTATATATCATAAACACACAACTGATGATCACAATAGTTAAGGTTGTTTTGAAACATAGAAACACAAAAAACTATCTTTATGTAAGGTAAATCATCTACCACTACATTCTTGATTACTGGAACCCTTCATTGGCATATCATACTTAATATATTTCATTAAAACCTCCTGAAAAGGAACACATGAAATTGTGTGATTACGTACTCAGCATATGTAAATAAGAAAGATATGTATAAATAATAGGTACATAAGGTTATTAATTAATGACAATAACATTCTAAAACAGTACCAAATATATCAAATTTGAAAATTTCGAGTCATTTAAAAAAATTTAGAAATTCATAAGTCATAAATCATATACCAATCAAAGAACATGAGCCATGATAGAATAACAATGCCATAAGAAATATTTTTTTGCATAAACATAAGCATAGTTAACCATATAGCGAGACTACCCTAAATAACATTTATAACAAATTTTTATTAGGATAACTATCCATTAGCTATGATGAGCATTGTATGACCTCTAGTGTACCCTTTTTTAGAAAATTGGCTAACAACATGTGTATCATCTGATCTCATAGAACATTTTTCAATACCCAATTCATTTGAGTGAGATATAGCTCCCACATATCTCATAATGAATATAAAACATATGTATTCCATGATATCATTAAACATTATTCTTATCATAACCCATGAAATGACATATGACTCATAAAAACATCATCATATCATAAGCTATATAAAATAGAGTGGATTTATAATAATTTTAGCAGTTCATCATGAAATAGCCTATGAAGAAATACTTGATTTTAATTATAGGTTTATCGTGGTATTACCCATGGATGAGAGACAAGATTATAAACATTTTCACATTATAATGGAAAATACTTTTTAGAAATAATAAGAATAATATCTTTGTGTCATTTACCCAGTAAGGCATAGGTAATGTCAATGTATGTCATCATAGATGGGAAATTATTTTCAATGGTCATTCAAAAACTTTCCAGAGGAAAATATCCATTCAACATTGAATAAAATTATCTAAAACATAAACCATTATTATAATATTTTTCATGTAAAATAATAATGAAATCTAATAAGGGAAGAATAAATTAAAGTAATTCGCATGATGATGGGATGTTTCGTTCATACCATGCACATTAAAAAATGATTCTATTCAATATTTTTGTATGTAACAAATAAGAATGGGTTTGGAAATTCAATGGTGATTCATTTCAATAAAATTTAGTAAATATTAAAACATTGGGAACATCTTATTCTTTAAAAATTCATTAGAGAATAACAAACCATTTTTAATATATTTTTAGAAAACCTGGTTTGAGAAGAAAATTTATTTTACATCGAATAGATAAATAATATTTGGGTTTCATAGAAAATTCTATTATTTTAATATCCTGAATAAAAATTTTAGAGGAAAATAAATTATATTTTTGAGAGGTAGTTCAAAATATTTCAATTACTATATGTATTATAATAAACGGCACAAATAAATGATGAGATTGTAACATGTGCCTCATACAACATTAGTATCATTATAAAATATGAGCTATGAAGGAATTATAATAAATGAATCATAAAGTACCATGTGGATAAATACATTCCTGAAAATTAATTTAAAATAGGATGTATATACACCTTATATAGGAATATAGGTGAATAATATAATATGTGTCTCAAAAAATTCAAATTGAGTCAAAACTCCCTCGCCGATTTGGTGATTTTTGAACTATAAACCTCATGAATGAGAGAACATAAAATGGATATTTAATACCATATTATATTTAGAATAATCATCATAAAAAAAATTCATGACATGTATATATACCACATAAAAGAAATTTTGTTGTGAATATGGAATGTTTTTAACAAAAGTAAAACGTGAGAAGATAATTCCTCAACATAAACAAGGATTCCATCGTACATGTTAATAGTATATGTAAAATATATATAATATTATTATATATATATTATAATAATTTATATATATATATAATCACATTTATTATTTTCCTATGACCTTTAATTCCACATTTTTTAACAATTCCATGCTAATGTAATGTTTTGGATAATAACCGCTTTAGTTTTTGTAAAGGTTTTTATTTATTATTTTTGGACCTCAAAAATGTTTCAAGATATCATCATCTAAAAAATTTAAAAACATAGTATAAATATCATATATATATTCATTCAACATGTATTTATAATAATCCCTAAAATTTAGTGATTGAAAATAAAATTCACTATTCGTGGACAATATAGATCAAACATATACATGAATGTTGTTTCCATATTCCTCACAGATTGAATGAATAATTGGTAATTGAAATATTATCATTGTAGAATCATTTTAATTTAATATATATAAAATTTTTTATTACACTCTTCCATATTAATTTCCAAATATTGATAAAATGAATAACATTGATTATTGAGGTGGTAGTCCACCGTAATCATGATTTATGTTATCATATTCCAACAAAAGTGAGAGTATGACTATATTAACGATATTATAAGTGAATAATTATAAAAAAATTAATAATATTTATTATATATAATGAATTCATTATTATTTCTTTCATTGAAATGTTGTATTGTAAAAATTATGGACATCAGATAACAATTTGATTGTTCTTCATACACATTTACGATGATTTTGTAAACCATTTTGTGGAAATGGAAAAAGATAAATATCATTCCCATAAAATAAAACATTTAATTATTTAGAATATACTGGGGATATCATACAATCATGTCATAATAATAATTCAATGATGTGGTTGAATAAATAAAAAATGAATTCTAGTGAAAGTTAACTCTTTTATTAGTATTCTCCATTGGTTTGAAACAAAATCATTCTTATTTTATATTTCTATCCAAAATAAAGATACTAGGATGAGAATAGAAGGAGTTTTTTATAAGTGAGTTGACTAATGCAATGGTAATTGTTTTTAATGAAATAATCCCACTAACAATTTTTTATATCATAAGGCTCCAATAATGGACCGTTATCAATCCTAAAATAGATAAGTACAAAATATGGCCAGCCATTGAGTGTTTCAAATGTATTGAGTTATTTTTAACACATATATTATTAGGTTAACCCTCATTAAATAAAATTCTCGTATGGGTGGTTATTAATTAATCACAATTAATTGGGTATTAAAATTATTTTGAACTTTTTATATAAAATAAATTTTAATATTTCAAATAACAAAGAAAAAGTTTCAAAAAAAAATTCAAAAAATTAGAGAATTTAAATTTAAAATTAACCTGAAATACGCAATGAGAATTTCGGTTTAATAATAGAAAATATTCACTAGTTAACAATATTTATATATCCATATTGAATAATAAATTTATTCAAAAGAAATAATTTATATTATTTGATATTTAACTAAAATACTGGTACACTAAATTAAAATTAAAATATAATTAAAATTTTTAATTAGTTTAAATGAAAAATAAATTATCAATTAAAATATTGATTTTACACTATTAAAAGGTTATTTACTCAGAAATAATTGAAATGGATATCCTTAATCTAATTTTTATATTTTCATTAAAAATTGAGGACTAAAATGGATAGTTGATAACTATTATAAAAAATAATAATATTTTAATAGTATGCCATTTTTTATTAAAATTTTGTGTTTCATGTATCACAATAAAAATTTACTTTCACATGAAATGAAAACAAAAATAATTATTCTGTGAAAAATAAAAACTAGAAAATATTAAATTTATTTACAAATAATAGTAATTTCATAATATCATAATATTTATAATAAAATACCTTATTTATTTCATATCACATGATACATGAGATATGACGAATTTACATACCCCAATAAAGAATGAATTTAATGTCCAAATTTAATGTAAAATGATGAAGGTAACAAAAAATGAAAGACATTTCATTATTCCTGGAATACATATTACAATTCATCAGTAATACCAAGTTCTCAATACTTCTATTATACTTATCTCTTACCAATTATGGGAGACTCCATTATAATAGGGTGATAATTATTCATGATATTAGTCACCACTATATATGTCTCTCACCTAATTGAGTATAACAGTCATTCAAGAAAGCCATGTATCCAATTGAAAAAATAATAACAGAATATTTCAAAACTAGTTGGGGAATCAACTATTGATGTTTTACAAACCACATCTCATAATGTTGGGGAATAACATATCAAACTGTAATATAAAATACTCGAACTATGTATTGTTTAATGGATTTTTGAATCAATTAATAATTTCCCCAATATATGAGAATGATTCTGGAGAAAATTCAGGGATTAAAAAAATCTATCAATCTAGTAGGGTACCTATTCCCTTTTATCGTAACATAAATGGTGTTACTAAACATGATGTCTATAATGAATCAATCCCATAATCCCTATTTTATCATCATCTATTTGAATATAATAAGGTTTTTAATGATTCCATATATATGATCATTGAATAGCAATAGGATCATACCATCATTAGCAACATGAATAATTACAAAGAAAGAAAAAATTACTAATATTATTATTAAACATTATTTGAAATTTACAAATGCCAACGAACACATAGTACATACCATTTACTCATCAAGAATATAAGAAAATAAATGATCTATTGAATGTACAACCACCATTATTTCATGGGGATAATACTTCAATTTGATTTCCTTGAATGGTACATGAAATTTTGGAATTATGAGATTAATATGAATGTAATATATGGTTTATGAGTCACAAAGTACCGAACTACACAGTATATATAGATTACCACCTGATGAATGACCCACAAGTGCTTCGGTGGAAATATAATACATTTTATTACATTTCATTGAATGTTCGAGAAAATCCAACTCAATATAAATAAATATTTCATCTTTTTAAATGAATGATAAATAAATCTCTATAAAAATAAGACACTTTTACAAAATTTTATGGTTTCTTTAAAGATTAATTGTAACATATAACTATTTACCAAAAATTGATCCTCGGTTTAGAAAATAATCCCCACATTTATTATCCATCTTTATTTATAACACACAATACATGACATTAATTATTAGAAAATAAAAATTTAGGATAATTGGGAGTTGTAATGGTCAATAAGGGTAAAAATATGAGGTAATAATATAAGATCATTTCTAATTATATAATGAAACTATGCAAGTTTGACAAAAATCATTAGGATTGAAAGGAAAATAAGAAATTCAAACCTAATAAACAATAAATCATAATTAATGAGACATGTAATATGTTTTTGTGGACAACATATCAAATTATTTTTCGTGCCTCTATAATCATTAGTCAATAATATTTATCAATAAAAAATTATATTAATATATCTTGTAACTAATAAAACATTTCTAGGAATGGATTATAAAAATAGAATCCTAATTCATATTTCCTTGCCTCACTGCAAAGTCCATCTAGACATAGTGTAAATAGTCCCATGAGAGTTTTGATATTCATTGAATTCATAAAACATATTTTACAAATTCTTTTACATGTTTTGGATCAATACACATTCCAAAAACATAATTTTATGTTCGTCTTATATCATTGGTCTTACTACCCACCCCCATTTGATACAGTGGATAATAAGGCTTATGGATTTTGGTTCATTACCCATTCTTATGAACTATGTAAAAATGGACCATATGGGTTTTTTTTTTACTAAAAATTATTAAAAACATATTAAAAAATGTGTCATCGAGTTATGAATCAATCACCATTTATATTATCATATTTTATAGTGTCCCTTATTCTATACGGATAAAAATTTAATCTTATAAAAATAAGAGAAGTATTCTATTCGGTATTTTGGTTTTCTCATAATTCCCATAAACATATTGGATAGAGTCCATTAGGGGTTTGGGATACCTTTTCATTGTCATAAACATTATAGACGTAGATTTTAATGGATTCCTTCTTACACCAAATTATGATAAACATTATAGATATATATTTTTCTCATTATGTTCAATTACCACTATCTATCATAAAATTATAAATAAATAATAATTAAATTCATTAGAGGGTCGTATGAATTGATTTTTACCCTTTACATATAATCAAAAAAATACATGTTTTTCATAGAAGAATATTATTAATTGGATCATTCCAAAATTTAATAATGAAAATGAAGAGGTTTTGATGAAGGCCACCAAAATACATTAACATAATCAATATAGAGAGTGTAGGATGACAGTACAATGTTATCATATCCCTATTGAATAATATGAATCAATAAATGGTGTTGAAAATATGAAAAAAATTATAAGAGAATTTGAAATATAAAATATGAAATAAATAGTAATTGTACATTATAGTTTGTCTAAATTTTTATATAAAAATAATTTATTAAAAAATTATTATAGAGATAAATGTGAAATATGATTTAATTACATTTAAAATGATTGAAAACATGGAATAAATTATTTTTCATGAAACATGATAAAAATAGTTTGATAAAGTGATCATGTGAAATTGGAAAAATTTTCCTTTGTAACAATTTTAATGAATGTATATGTTTAGATAAATTTACATTAATAAATCTTACATATGAGGATAAATAATTAGTAATCATATAAAAGAAAACATGGATAGATCATAGAAAAATTCATTGCTAAAATGTTGAGAAATTATTTGATCAACATAACATGAATCTACATATGAATTATGATCAAAATGTAGGTGAAATGTTAAAGAGAAATATAATTCAACGGAATAGTAAATGTAAAAGAAAGTATACAAGGATATTGAGGAAAATATGAAATATTTTTAATAAGGAATAGTTAGTAATAGATAATTTTTAATTACAAGTGATATTGGAAGTAGAAAATAATCTCATACTAGCCATTATTTTTACACTCATTTACTCTATTTATGTTATTAATCATCTCTTAGAGAACCTCCTACTTGGGTTGTTTGGGACATTTTCCAATGACTAAATGATTCCAAATGATGAAGGTTATTTTAATGTAGTTAATTTCTATATTTATTTTTGGAAACACTACTAGAAATATCTTCGATGAGGTTGTGATTTGATGGGTACTTTCATTGGTGAGAATTATATGAAATTTAAAATAGTCATTCCTCAATGTGAAAAGGCTCTATAATTATAGAGAAACAATGTTCAATGAGATAAAATAATAGATATTAATAAATTATACGTTTTTTCATTATCATGAACTAATTCTCAAATAATGTTTTATGGTATTCAAGGTTTTCAAACCTTATCCCAAATAATTTTCCATTTTTTAATATTTCCACACCATGTAAACTTTTTTCATGGTAAATTATTTGTATGATTAAATATTAAATTTATTGTTTTACATAAATTTTAATTTATAAATTTTTGGACTAATTATCTCAAATTGGAAAAAATAACTCTATTTTATGTTGCATAAAATCCCTCAATATGTCATGTTGGTGTTTTTGGAATGATTTTGTTCATTGACAATGCTAGTATACTAGATCAAAATATGTTAAATATTTCATAAGAAGGTACTATGAAAGTTGTTTTGTTTCATAGTGTTGGCCAAAAAAATTTACCTACAATTTAGGATATTCTATTATTTAAAATAATGGATTTATACATAGGATTTTTGTAGGACCATCATGAATCTTATGATGTTCCCATACTAAAAATCATAGACATCACATACTATGAAGATTCTATATGAGGAACTACAAAGGGAGAGTCTATTTTTTTATTGAGGCCATGAATTATATAACCCACAAAGGAGGTCATTATACTCGAAGATCATCATTTTATATTCATGATAGTGAATTTAAGGTCACTACTGAGGGGTTTTTGTTGTTGAGTGAGTAAAAATTTTATGTGGTGCCATAAATTAATTATTTCTCTATAAAAACAATATAGAGAGTTTAGTATGCAATGATGGCTCATCAAATGAGGGGTTTTGGTAAATTTTAAATACAATGATTTCGAGGTTTTCTATTCCTATATAAAGGAACCATTGTCACTTCAATATAGAGAGACACTTTCCTCAAATATGATTATCATATGTATAATTCTATTAAGTCTCAAGTGGTTTGTAATGTATTATTGCATTAAATTAAGTGATTCAAGATAGTTGTGGTTGATAAAGTAGCCCATGACGGTATATTATCGAAAAAGGTAGTCTATAAATATTATTTTAGAATGGTTTTTTTTGGGAATAAGACATCCATGAAGAAAAGGGTTCACTGATCATCATCCATCCGCGGGGAAAATTTAGTCCCTAATACAAGAATATATGTTTTGTTCTCCATACACACGGTGTAAGGTAACTCAAACTATGATTAATTATGTTCATGAAGGGAATAAAAACGGTTTTCTAAACTAATTTATGCAAAAAACAACAATGATGAAATTTATATTTCACCTACAAGGATAAAAAGGACTTCTTGGAACAATAAAATATGTGTCTGACATTATTGACAAAATTTTAAACAAAAGATGATTCTTCTGAATACGTATTGAACACACTATAGTGCATATGAATGTGATCATTCAAATTGTGATTAGTTTTAAATCATGAAACTCTGTTAGTCATTCCCAAAAAATGTATTGGCATTGGGATTTTGTGGATTTTGTACATTGGCCCATTTCATGTATATGTTCTATAAAAAAATCCTTATGAGGGTGATCCAATTAACATTTATAATTTATAATCATGATTTAATTATCCTATTATTCCCTTCATTAGGAGTGAGAGAGAATAGAAATATTTTAATAATGAAATATGATCCAATGATATAAATGTCTTAATATTTTATATCCTAACTCTCCTATATCCCAGGTTATTTGACCTAGTTGGGATAACATTTTCTGAGTGTATAACACATATGTTTTAAAAAATAATAATTCAGTATGAATAATTTATTCTGATTAAATTTTATTATGTAAACAATACATTAATGGTAATATCATTAAGTGTTTATATTATAAATAAAATAAAATAAAATAATTCTTTATTAGTGATTAATTCATTTTTTAATATATAAAAATAATATTGATTTAAAACAACAATTCATTCAAAAATATATCTCTTCAATAATATGTTATTTCAATTTAAACCGATTAGTCATTTATCATCTTAACATTTTATTTTATCAATAAATTCTTATTAGAATATTTAAATTTTTTTAGAAACACATCAATAAATTACTTATTAATAATGATATTATAAATTGAATAAAATGAATACTTTTATAATAAATAATTGAAGATAATTTTTTTTAGAAAAAATTAATTAAGAAATTATTTTTTATATGTGAATTAATTTATTAGATTGATACTAAAAATTAACCAAA
This sequence comes from Viscum album, assembly GCA_963277665.1. Classification (NCBI taxonomy): domain Eukaryota; kingdom Viridiplantae; phylum Streptophyta; class Magnoliopsida; order Santalales; family Viscaceae; genus Viscum; species Viscum album. Next base: position 1,658,649,787 of record OY728145.1, read on the forward strand.
AGTGAATTATATATTATATATATATATATATATATCCAATAGAAATATATCCAACTTATATATATATCCAATTATGATATATAAAATAAAAATATTTATAATTATCATATTATATTCCAATATATATATATATATATATCATTACACCCATCACCAAAATAAATCATCAATAATATAATTTCCATATCAAACCATTAACGATATTTTTAACAAGTTATAATCATTATATAATTAACGTTGGATATTTTATTTTCATTCATAAATATGATGATCATATTTGAAACCTTGTATTAATTATGTTTACATGATTTTTACATAAATGTTAATTTTACAAATTATATTTCATTAAATGATATGATAATGTATTTAATTTTTTGTGTAAATTTATAGAAAAAAGAATATAAAATTATTCATATAGATCATTATTTTATGTGTCTGAATCCATCCATATTTTCAATTAACTAAATGGTGATACTAAATAAAATCACCTAGTGATACATTCTACCTCAATTTAAAAAAAATCCATGAATTTTCAATTAATTAATTATAATAGTGATGTTATATTTCTCTCATAACATCAGAATATACCAAGGTAACATTGTCCAACATTTGATTGCATTATAGAACATTAATTAGTCAATTCATTTGGTTTCTTACTACATCATATCGTTTTTCTAAATCTTATTTATGTTGAACCATATAAGAGAGATCTTGATTTAATGGTACAACCACAATTTTCTATTAATGTGAAGGGTTAGGCCTATGCCTAAATAATAGTGACACATTTTTAAAATACACAATGGTTGTGTGGATTAATGGATGTTTAATATTCTATAGTTCCATCCACACATGATCAATAATTTTAATGTGATCAATGTAAATTTCACTAAACATAAACATATCCACAAATATTAAAACAATATTCCATTGTGAAGTTAAATATAATATCATGAATCCAACATTAAAAAACCATATCAACTCATTGATTATCACTATAACTATTCTATTCACTTTTGGTTTTTTAAATGAGACATCATATGGTTTGATTCGTCCATATATTCTTATATGAATTATCTACACCCAAATTAATATGATCTCCAAATCCATCCCAACTTGTTGGGATAAAATAACACCTCATGCATGAATCCAAATATAGAAATATTTTAATGTTGTAAATGATATTTTATTTTATATCAATTTTACTTAAAGAATAAATCACTTTAAAACATTTGAACTCGATTGAATAGGAACTGAAAATATCCTCTAGAGGTTGAATGACCCATTCAGAATAACTATCAGTTTGGGGATGATAAACTATGACAAATATCACATTCATAAGAATCCTTTAATGATTAATTGTACATTATATTAATGTAGACCTTGGATTTTTAATAGATATAATTAAATTTGGGCCGCCATATTAAATTTCTACTTGTTTTATGTATATCAGTTTATGATGATAAAGTGATTAATATTATTGAATACTAGCATAATAAATTATCATAATTTAGTCATCTATTGTTAACTAAATTAATGTATGACATTTATATATCATTTTATATCCTAGGATAATATTTACACTCATGTTATTGAATTTCTATACATGTATATATATAATATTCTCATAAGAAAGTAAACTTATATTATTCCTCTATAATGAAATAATATAATGTTGATTAATAAATATATATATATTATTCTCCTAATCTATGTGTTCATTTTAAAAAATCCCATTGATATCTCTATATATCTATGTTCTGTTATTATTGATAGATAATGATAAGCTACAGGAATTATCAACCATATAATTCCTCAATTGTAATACTCGTGGGTAAATTCATTCTTTCCCAAATTTAATTATCCCAGTATTTTCCATGAATAAATTAACACTAATCCTTACATTGATATGTAGTTCTATTTCATTGTTCCATGACTCATTAATCATTATATAAACAGATATTTTTTTCATCCTTTTGGAAATGTTGGATTCCATCTTATACCTTTTTCATTATCATGGTTATCACCTAGAAAATAATTGGTATTAGATCTATTTTAATCCTTATCAAAGATAAGGGTTCATGATCCTTTTTTCTGAAATGATCAATCACCTTTTCTCTATGATACTATTTCAATTTATTGAGTAATAAATGTATATTAATACTATAACTATCTCTTTTGTTGATTGTTCAAATAATACTATATCTATTTATACATCAATCACATGTTATATACTCATATATCCCATATGATTTACAAAAATAGGTCCTCTACTTCATTATTTAAAATATAAAAGAAATCTAGAAACATATCTTATGCCCTGAATTTTTTTTCTAGGAAAAATAAATGACATTATGAATAAGAACTAATCATGTTATTATGCATGGGGAAAATCATAATCTCTTAATATAAATATAAATATATAAAAAACCAATTTTCCATTCACGTTACTTTTCAAACCAGTTTAGTGAATAAACTTCCCTTATCCTCCTTGGAATTTTCCACAAATTTATTTTTAAAGGGAAATGTGACTCCCATAGAAATAAATATCATTAGTTGAATTATATTTCAAAGTAAATATCTCACAATGATTCTCTCATATCCAATAATTCATAGAAGACTCCAGATCACTATAATAATGTCAAGTCTGACCTATTCATAAATTAAATATATTAATAAAATATCAAAATATATACCCCCACTTGTAATTACGATCCCCATGAATGATTAATTATATAATTTTATTTTACATGTACCAAATTGTTTGTATAATCGTTATCATGATATTCAACAATATTTTCAAATAATCTTCCTGATGATACAAGATTTCAGAAAATATTCGAAAATATTTGAAAAATTATAGAAATTTTTATCAAGAAATTATATGTAATATTTTGTTATTTAAAATTACTATATCTATATTATTTTTTATTATGAGTGTAATTACAATGAATTATTGGGGAATATATCCTATAAAGAACATGTTCATGAGTATATAAAATTTTTTCATCCTTAATTTGTTATATCAATGATTAAATTCATTCATTGGGTGATATTAACCCCCATGTAGTTGACTAAACATGTCATCAATATAACAAGTATGATGATTTTTATTAATTTTGATATTTTTATGAATACAATAATCATTTTAATTATTTATTTACCATTCATTATTCATAACAAAGAGGACACGATCAACCCATGGTGATGCACTTGGGAATACTAAACACTTATCCACTTTCTCTTAGAGAAACTTCATAAACTCCATTAATTAAATATTTGGAAATCTAAGAAAGTATTTTATATTTACATATTCATAGATATGGTTTCAATATAAAACAAAACTTTAAAATCATGGTGAGGGATGGTCGGATCATCAAAATATACATTGATGTATTCATTAAGATTCACCATAACCCTGACAATGACTTTCTACACAACTATTTGATCAATATATAAAACATGAATTTTTATTAATACTAATATAATGAATTATATTTTAATATGGATGTCACTTTCAACTTTACGTCGAAGTCAGTCATATAATCATTTTGTAAATGAAATATGACATCCTTGCTAAGGAAATTAATATGTTATCTATATTGAGAGATCTAATATAAGATAAAAATATTCATACAAGAAAAAATTATTATTATTAATATATTTATAAATAAAATATAATTAAAAATATTATAGAGATAAGTTATTGAAATGGGTTGCAATCATCACAAAACTATGTGTTTTCACTATTAATGCATTTTTATATCATTTTGTTTATTAATTAATATTTTTAAGAACATTTACTGATATAAATTTTTAAAAATATTATATAATTTTTGGAAGTTGTTTAAAATGAAAATTTAGTTTATATCTGTATTTGTTTCGTAGATACAATAATTACACACGCAAATTCATTCACTTATATTAATCTCCTAGAAATTGTATAACTGCTTAATTTTTTTCTTCTTTATTAGTTTTTTTCATCTAAAAGATCTTCCAATAAAATTATTTATAACTTATATTATTCAATCTTATTATTTCATTAATTATCCCTATTTATTGTGATTTCAGGTGATAGGAATTGACTTTTTTTTTATTTTGATCATTTCCCAATGAAGTTATTTCAGTTCATAAAAGTGTTCATTTAAATTTTACAAAATATTTAATGATCTATACATACGTGTTTTATATTTCTTATGGATTAGCGTTTATTTAATATTTCATTTTATTAGTGTATTATTATCATTACCTCATTTTACTCACTAATATAGAATAAATGATAACATTAATTCAATTTTTTTACCATCCAAGTGTCTAATTCATATAAAACTATCAATTATATCCAAACTTAGTTTCAAATAAAAAATTAATTTCCATAAAATTATTTTCGATAGGAATAAATATAAAATTGTGAAATAATTTTAATTTATAAGCTATATTTACCTTATGTGTTAATTAATATATATTTTCATCCCCATGTAATCATATAGTATTTATTTGTTCTTAAGAATCAGCATCTAACAACCATTCCTCATTTAAATCACATTACAATTATGAGTGACCTCATGCTTCACAAATACTATTTCATTTGATTGATTGATCATTATTACGATATAATATCTATTTTCCATTGAAACATATAGAATGTTAAATAATATTAAGCATATGAATTGGGTTATAAAATAATTTATTTATATGTGTTCATTATTATTACACTTGATATGCTCAGTATGGAAAACTAATCAACAATTTAACTTGTTATTTCATTTTATATTTTCATTATCCAATATTAACAATTTTGTTATGATATATTTGTCATATATATAATATTTCGATCTAAAATTAATGAAACATGACATATTTGACTTAATGATCATTAATTCATCTCCATCCTATTTTTTATGCATTTCCAATAGATTATATTTTCAATTATGGTTTTTTGTATATTCATTATTTCATTTCACAATTTTTTCTTGTATGAAATTAAACATAGTATATATATTTCTTAATAAGATTACTTTTATATCATTTTTAATTTCAATGGTATAAGATATACATATATTTGAAAACTATTTATCTATATAATTGAAAAAAGAAACAATATTTGTTATGGAATTTATTTTTCTATATATTTTAATTCCCATTTTATGTACTTCTATACCTATGTCAATGTTATTATACGATTTATGTAACATAGATGATGAAATAATATACATTACACAATTTTACATTTTTTTAATAAATTTAATCAATGATATATTACACATTGTATAAAAATTATGTTTATGATGATGGAATCCACTGTGTTCCAATGTCCAATTTAATTGATACATTCTAATTTTATACTCCATATTATTTTTTTCCTAATTATACCCTGGATATCAATAAATTTAGTAAAAACTATAAAATCAATACGATATAATATTTTATTTATTAGGAATTGAAAAGTAAAAATTTCTTATATTTTTATTTTGTATTAGGCAATAAGAATTGTGTTTATAGTATTTAATGAACTAGAGTACACTTTATTTTGAATTGTTTCCATACCGATAATTTGTAGTTATAATATGTTTGATTTTATTTTATAAAATTATAATCCTTTGAGGTATCATTTCAAAACATGTACATATATGTATAATGTTTAACCATATTTCCTTATGCGCTTGTATATTTTAAACAAGCCATTTGTTGAGGATATTTCCACTGATGACATTATTTATTTTTTTAGCATATAAATTTGATCCAACACTTTTAGGATAATTCATTAACTGAATTAAAATTTTATTTGGAATAACTAACATCAACAATTTATATTTATGAAAAAAATTAATGAATTTTGATATGTTTTTTAGATTCCATAAAAATGAATTTTCTTAAACAAATAAATTTTACCTCTACTTTATAACTCATTTTGAAATTTATTTTTCAGTATATACATAAATTTTTTTCCATTATAAATCAATGTTTTTTACTTTAAGAGTATAATTTTATTATTTATTATTTACTTTATTTATTCTATGAACTTTTAAAATATTAATTTTCATTGTACCATTCATAACAAGGTTTGAATTTCAGAAGATATGTTTTCAACTTCAAATCATTTATAATTTAGATAGAGTTCGAGAACTATATGAGAATCCCATAAAACACTTCTATTTCTAATATGAATAGATTATCAACCCATGGAGAATCACATAATGAATTTCCATCTCACTATTGATTCCCTTGAATCCATCTATATAAAGTCATCATGTGACATTTATGGAAATATATCCTCTAATAGACTAAGTCTACCACCTTGGGAGAAACATTAGTCCTACCATGACTCCTGAAAATGAATTGGGGACTATAAAGATTACTCAAAACAAAATTTATCATCATGGGAATCCATTCCACTTCAGTTAATATCAATGGAGTGTAGTTGTTGCATACATTGGGATGAAATCATGTCATTGCATGCAAGGAACTCGACTAATGGTCAATGTGATGTCTATCACTTCACCTCTCTATACATTCACCGAACCTATAATGCTTAAAAAAATCCTATCAATTTTCCATCAAGCCAACCAAATGAACAACTTAAAAATATTTATACAAATCGTCCCACATCCTTCATCACAGGTTACCATAATTATTAGCCTCTTAACATTCTATTCAAACCCATTATTATACCCAAACTGTACCCCACATCACTTTTTCCACAATAGTTTCCTTCCATATTTTCAAACATATCAATCCCTATAAACAAATTTTATTCACTATATTTATACCAAATTACATCAACCCATGTCATTTCTACTCACCACACCCAACAATAGCATTAAACGCAGCCTAATGTCACCAAAAATCAGGCATACCCACTTCTCCAAGTTCATACCAATCCATTTAATAATGATCCTTTCAAAACCTTACGTGCACAAAACCACCTATAAATTCTAGTCCAGACCATTTCTAAAATCATAATATTCAAAATTATTATATGAAATTTACCATTTATATTTTTATATTTCAATTGTGTATTTCAGTTGATTAATATTAAATAGTCATCTACTATGGTATTATAAGTAGTTGAAGAGGATTAGGGGGAATTATTTATTCATATCTCATTTTATTTTATTATTAAATTCTATTTGGGTGAACTATTTAAATACACTAGTATGTGATATAGGAAACTGAAGATAATTTTTGCATGGATGGGATATTGGGTTAACTAGTTCCCACATTCATTCTTTTAGTTTTTACTTGTTTATCCAATATTTTGAGTGATAAATTATGAAATATTTTTTACATTTAGATTTATCCTATTATACTATTAATCTATTGCATTAATACTTTATATTATGTCCCTATTAAGCCTCAATCTATTAAATTTGAATCATAAATTACATTTACAATTTGAATATAATTTGTGTAAAAAAAATATTTACTGTGATTTTATTTTCATGTGTCTATATTTTCTTGCATATGAATTGGGGGTTTCCAATTATTAAAATTAATTTATTTGAGGTAGTGAATAATATTATATTAAAAAATATATATAACTTTATTATGAATGATTCATAATATTTGGAGGCATATTTGATTCATAACACAAGGATGAACTATTTTTAATTATGATGATATCCATATTTTCATGTTTGACTATTATAATATGATATAGTAGGCTTAGACTCAAAGGTATTTTTGGTAAAATACCTATATGATCTGTAACATCATTAATCATTTATTAATGCTCTTATGGGGGAAAATCATATAATCTTTTTTCATTATAAAGAAAATGAAAATTATAGGCATATCAGGTTTTTCCTACTGATGACATTATTTATTCTTTTAATTGGTTAACATGTCACATTAGTTACAAGATGAAGAATCACCTCAAGTGTTTCTATAAATTTACATCCACCATATATAACTATGGAATATTTAGTACATGTACACTTATAGGATGGATTAAATTCAATTATGATGGATCCTCTAGAGGCTACCTCCAATCATTTGGTTTGGGGGTCGTCTTTAGAGATCACAATGTGGATGTGATATGATGTCTTTATATTCAGTGAATATTTTAATCATCATTATAGAGAAAATTCCATCCCTAATTAATGTATTTTACATGGATAAGAAAATAGTATGGAACAGTATTTGGCTCCTGTGTGACTCCAAAATGATTGTTCATGTGGGTTGAACTAGCCAAATAAATATCTCATTGAGAATTATAGCAAAGAGGATAAAATGAATAGACTCCATTTCAAATATGAATAATTTAATCACATAATCATATCAGGAAGCTAACTAATTTTTATTTTATTTCAAATAGCAGAATATATTTATATGAATTCACCCTGGATAATGACATACCTAATGAGTTATTCCTCATCGCTAGAGAGTACTTTGGTAATTTTCCTAATATTAGATTTATATAATTATGTTTCTTCATAATGAATGTGACATTTTTTAATAGTAAATATATCACATATGATTTCAGTTTCCCTCAGACTAGTTTTACCTAATTAATTTCTCTTTATTATATGTGTTATAGCTCAATCATAATGGGTTTAATTATTGTGTAAATTCCTTTTTTTGAAACCATTATTGAGTTTCATTCCACAATGTGTTGTAATATATCATTATTATAAAAATATATTTCTTCTATGCTCAAAAAAAATTTAAATTTCATTGTGTTCCTATCATGGACCCTACAAATTACAATATATAATGAATTTTACTATTTTATTTTTTATTCCTGTTATGTTTGTTCATATATCTCTTTAGTTCTTGATTTATTTTTATTTTAATTATTATCATTTAATAATTAAATATTATAATGATCAGAATATGAATAATCAATTAGATTCATTTTTTATTCATGTAAATTATTTCACTGTAATGAATTTTGAATATAAATTTTTATTACTTAATAATTCAACTTAATGTTATCTACTATGTTTTTGATGTTTGATAAATTTCTCAACATTTATTATATTATTATTTAAAAATTATTTTTCATTTAAATATGTTCAACATTAATTTATTTATTTATATGTTTCCAAATAATATTCTTTTATTGAAAATAAGTATACTATTTATTTCCCTATGTGAACACATGGGAAATGTACTAGTTTTAATTAATTTTTATCTTTTAATTTAAATGATAAATTATTTAGTGCATGTAAAGTACAATATTATGAAAATGTTACTACAAATTACCAATGACATATTTTTCTATAGAATATGAGTATACCAAATAACCAAATATCTATGGGACATATATCTAAAAATCGTACATCCAAAAACATTATATATAATGGGTTTATTATATTGAATCTATATATATATATTTATATATAAATTCTGACATACATCACAAAAATAAATCATCATATAGTCTATTTTCCTTATCAAAATGTTTTTCATATTTTTAAGCTGTTATAATTATTCTTTAATTATCATTCGGTGAATTAAGATTCATGGAAGAACTTGATGATTATAATTTAATCCATTTAGTAATTATATTTACTTTTGGTTTGATATAAAGAGTAATGTTACTAATTATCTATAATTTTGTGATCTCATAATGAATTTAGTTTTTTGTGTAAAAATATTTCACAAAATATGGAGTTCATCATATAAGTTTAATATTTCATGTATAATAATATATCAAACATTGGATTTATTTTGATTGAAATACATAACTAAATCATGAATACATACATTCTACAAAAAATAAAATATTTTATCCTATTAAATTTACATACATTAATGAAAAAATTGAAGTAATATATCCCTAATTAAATCATTATATTCTTATGTAACTTACATCGAATAATGATTCCCCTATATAATGTTTTTGTAGATAATTCATCTAGTTTTATACTACATTTTCAATGAGATAATTTTTTTTTCAGTGATCCATTAAAGACTAATCAAGTTATAGTTGTAAAACCTCAATTTTTAATATAGGTGAAGGGATATATATACAATTCCCCAATAGTTACACATATACCAAATCCTTATATTGGGAGTGATTGAAACGATGTTCAAGATAACATGCTACCATCCTAATCTGATCCATTATTTCAATGGGATTAATTGATATTAGGAAATAGATTAATATATCCTTTACTCACAAAACAACATTACATGGTGACATTCAATGAAATACCTTATCACCATTATTAAATTCATAATATCATAAATTAGTACCATTGAATATATTCTATAAACTATGTGGAGTTTTAAACAGTCGTTGAATGGTTTGATTCTTCAATAAAATGTATTATGAATTATCTATATAAACATTAATATGATCACAAATCAATCCAAATATGTGGGAATTCAAAATATACTCGTACATGGAGCATCATATAGTGTACTTTGAATGTTGTAACAGATACTGAAATCATATATGAACTATATCTAAAGAATAAATTTGTTCTGAAATCCTTTGAAACACGTTTAATATGATCTCAAAATAACCTCCAGTAGATGATTGTCTCTTTTAGAAAAATGGCATGTTTATAATTGATAGTCATCAAGTAATATCAAATTCATAACTAGCATTTAATAATGAAATATTTAACACATTATGGTAGACCATCCAATTTAAATAGATAACATTCAAAGTGGTACTCCATATTGTATTATAATTTTTGATCTATATATCATGTCATGATATTCAAGTGAGAAATCATATTGAATATCATTGAAATGTGACACCTAAATAAGATCATCAACTATTTTCTATATTAAATTTTTATATTTAGTTAAAATTTAATAGAATATAAGTGTATATAAGGCGATGTTATCCAATTTATATATAGTTATTTGTAATATTCACAAAATCCACTAGACTCACGTCATTCTTACATAACATAATAAAATAACATGGATCGAAAAAATATCTTATATTATCACAAAATAAATTTTTTTGAGAAGTTTCATTGAAATTTCAATATAAATTGTTCTTTTATTAGTGATATTGAATGATGATATATGGGCATTATCTACCATATAATACCTAGACTATATAAATTATGATTAAATTATTTTTTTCCTAAATACTATTATTCCACTAGTGTCATGGGATAAATTAGGAATATTCATTAAATTCATCCTAAATTAGATGTCCTCTTTCTTTGATTCAATGATCCTCACATTGATCGATGTTTTAGTGGTTATTTGGAAATGATAGGATTGAGACCTTTCCTTTTATCAGTTCAATGTATATACATTAAAAATGAATTAATATTTTTTCTCATTCCATCCTCATCATAGAGAGAGTTTCATTATTCTTATATCAAATATCATCACACACCAATATTTCCATCCCAATGATTCAATGTATTGAGTAGTATTATTATATGGTAAATCTCAACTATCTCCTTTGAGGAATGCTCAACTACTTCTGTGAAAATGAATACATAAATCTCGTATTATATATACATATAGCTATGATTTTCAATATTGATAATTCCTCTATTTAAATAATTAAAAAATTACCAACTATAAGAGTATATTTAGTGTTCTGAAATTTTTAACATGGAAAATTCAATTACATAAAGCACAAGAGACAACCATTTCATTGTATTAGATAAAAAATCATAATAACATATTTAAAATAGAATTATATATCATAAACCACTTTCCAATGAAATTTATTTTTAGGACTCATGAAGTTACCAATATCCAATTGACCCCCTAATAGTTTACTCAAATTCATTTAACAATAGGAATGTTACTCCCTTCCAAATGAACAACTATAGTGGAATTCAATGTCATGGGAAATGTCTTCCAATTAATTGACCATATCTAGATAGTTGAATAATATAGTACACCTCTCTTTTTGTGGTTGGTCTGACCCATTATTTAATTAACAATTTTGTTAAGAAATAAAGATATACCAAATCAAATGTAATTCCATACCCCTAAAGTAATTGATTATATAACTATAATTACCATGTTCTGGAATTAGGTAAAATATATCTCTTCTCTATTTGTTCCCCACAATCTTACAATTATCATCATTCTCAACCTTGGATTTGGAATATACATCAATATAATCTCATAATTCAACAATAAAAAATTAAAAGTAACATTAAAAAATCATTTCACTATAAACACTGTGATATATATGAAATTTTTAATTTTAAATGGTATCACTATGAATTAATAATGACTATATCATTTAAGGTGTTTATTAATATGTATATTCCCACATATCATTGTTAACTGATTATATCTATAATTATGTTCAATTTTTGAGAGTTATTGATCCCCATGTAGTTCACTAAGCATGTCATAAATATAGGGTAGGTGATAGTCATTCAACAATGTGATATTATCATAAATATAGGGTAGGTGATAGTCATTCAACAATGTCATAACATTGATTTATAAATTGTCCCATAGTGATTAACTTGGTAATATGATTCACTTACCTAAATTCACATATAGATAAACATTCATCTCTTATAATTAAAATTGTGAATTAAATAAGGGGTTCTTTATAATTCAATTATAATATGTATGGGTTCAATCTAAAATTGAACCGCATAATCTAGTATATATCTACTTGACTCAAAAGAAGTGATAAATATATTAATTCATATAGTGAATATTTTTTAAATTTAGTTTCTATATAAAAATTTGATCTACATACCCCACATGATTCATTATTAATACACATATAAGTTGTGTTATATTCACATTCATGTCACAATAATCATTAAATTGATAGTCAATCATAACAAGATTTTTTAAATGAAATTTGAAATCCTTATCATGGATATTAATATGTTATCTATATAGAGAGGTCAGAATCATGAAAAATGTTATTGAACATGATAAAATGAATATTAATAAAATTTTCGGAGACAAATAATAAAAAACATTTATCAACTATAAGGTATTGACATGGGTTACAATGATCACAGAAAAAAGTCTTCTCAAATAATCATCAAATAATATTTTGACATTTGTTAATATTTCTATAAACATTTGAAGATCATAATAATATTAATGGGAACAATATCCCATATGATATTATTTCAATAATGAATAATATTTTCACCAATCCAATATCATTATTTTTATATACACCCATTTTACAAATAAAATATATTATATGTGTATTTAATAATAATAAAAATAATATCAAACCTATTATTTGAATAATAAATAATACTTTGATCTAAATTAAGAAATATTTATTTCAACATATGTAAATTTTTGCTCATCATACAATATTTTTACATAGGTTTTTTTAGTTCATGCCTATTATTATTCATAAATGAATAACCAGAAATACATAAACATTTATATGATATTAATATTAGAAACCTAAAAACAACATATATACATATAAAATATTATTAAATCCATAATAATTAGTTATAATAATAAATCACATACAAAAAAATATAGGTATAATGTATATATAAATTTATTTCATGCCCTTCTTATTTTACATTATTCCTTTATTATTTCACGATAAACACCCCAAAACAAATATCAATATATGAATACATAACATTATTATAATTTTCTTTTCATAAATAATGAAAATACAAGAAAAGGTTTATCTCAAATTTTATATAAGGATTTACCTAATAGATAAAAATTAGAGATCATAGTTAAGATTAATATAAACATGTGGGTAAGAGAATATATGTATATTTGATGTAGAAATTTGAAAATTTGATCCAACAAATCATAGATTTTAAATCATCAGTTTTGACCTAAGGATATTGACATAACAGAAGTCATTAGTCATATCAGTGTCTCATCATGAGTTAATAATCTATACCATTGAACAAATAACATGATAATGTTGCCTATCATTATTTGATGTAATTTCCTTAATGACTTGGATATTCCATGTATTATATTTTTAATATTATATAGATTATTTAAAATAACATGTGAAAATACGTCATGTTATTCCAAGGCCTGATGTGCCCAGAATAAATGATTGAAATATATAAAATATAATAAATAGAAACTGTGCATGTTTTTTTGAAAAAATGGAATAACTTTTGAATGGTATACCAAATCAGAAATACAAGGTCACTATTGAAAAAAGAACATGAGTTTTAATATAGGTGTGACATAACATTTGTCAGCTTATATTGTATGTGGAAAATTCATAATGGGTGATGACATTAATAAAATAATTAAAATAATTATTTCATTTCATATTTGAAAATTTAGTGGTTTACTACTATTTAAATTAATTATTATGGAGAAATCATAGGGTTATATGCATATCAATATAAATGTTGGAGGACCTTTGGAGATATATATAGAGAATCCCCTCAAAATAAAAATGGAATACCATGCATCGAAGATCATCACACATTGATTTTGATAGATCTTTGAAACAAATGGCGTGCAACTTCATTCTTCATGAATGATTGATCTAAATCTTGTAAGGGAATGTGATTATAATTCTTTATTCCTCAAATTGAAATAAATTTATGAATGTGTTGATTCATGGATCATCTGTATTGTGGGATAGGATTATATTAATGGAGTATTTTATGGGATGATTTTATTTTTGGGTATCAATTTATCCATTCCACATTATAAATTAAATAGATCATGGTAAAAATGAAAATCGATCAAGTTATTCTCCTCTTGACTAATTTTTGATTTTATCCCCCTTTCATTGTTCATCACGGGATTCATTACATGGTTTGGGGTTTAAAGAATCTCATTCAATCAATGTTTGCAACCCATTAATTGGTTAAATCATACATAATTGTTTATCCATGATTAGTACAACATGAAAGAAGTGAAACATCTGAGATAGAGTGATTCAGATGACATATTATTCCCAATTTCACATTCTTCAACGTTCTTTGGTTTTGAAAACAATGATGGAAGAATGATCTCATTTAAAAGTACATATAATGCCTGAAACTCATTGATTTATATTTGGAATGAATCTTAATGGATTGACTTGTAGTTTAGTGCCAATGTGATTGATGGATCAGAGCAGAGAGGATCATTCAAAGTGTGAAGTGGATAAACTAGGGAATCTTAAAAATATCATAAAGCTCTACATGTATACTATATTTACACAAAGTGTGGGGGCCCAGGTGGAGACTATGGTTTCTCATAGATATATGAGGAGAAAATGGCTTGTATCCTTTTTTAGTCAAATGTAGTGTATCCTAGAAAACTCAACTTGTATTATGGGGCGTACGAGGTCTTGGGGTGGAGTACACTGGTTTACTATATGACACTTCCTATAATAGGTATATCGGAAAAGGTGACAATTAGTATAGGGGAATAATTACATGGGATATAGAAACATACATATACATGTGTAGACACCATGGGTAGTCTATATTTCGTGTAGTACTACATGGACAAGGTATAATTGTAGTATGCTGTTCGAAAGGGAAATAACCATGGTCAAGGGACATGGTGTGTAATGTATAAACATGTTGAAAAATCATTCTTACATGGCATAGAAATATTTTCCTCTGCATTTTGAAAAAATTTCATTTGGGTTTGTTTCACTAATCATTTACCAGAAGGTCGGTACAAATCATTTAATACTCCCTGGACAATGAACCATTCTACAAGGCTTGCTGGATAGAGTTTTTGGAATCCCACCCTAATATACCTAGAGTTGGGATCCTCTATTCATATTTGTTCCCATGGTAGAGAACAAGATATCGACGTGACCAATCGTATGAGGAACCCACCCTAATCCTAAAGGGTTAATACATATTGATTTGTTGGTATCACCCCTGGACCTAGCTTTGACCCTTAACTATGTGTCATATTCTCTTCAGATATTTCAATTATTCATTATAATGAGGAGACCAGATGAGTAGGACCACTCGGACAAACATCCTTAGTACAATCATACTCCTGAGTGTCTTCTATTATATGAGTGATTTATAGACTCCTCAAGAAGGATTCATAGGTTTGGGATACTATATTTGTGGCATAACCATAGAAATAGAGTCTTTATGGGGAATATATTCATATTTGGTTATATATTTTTAGAAATATACCTATGTAGATATTTCTATATTTAATGTTTTGTATAATTTGTTATTTTTAGGAGTCCTATAATGTATTGTCATACTCACCCATGAACGACATTTTCTCACAAGTGTCATGTCTTCTAAAGATGATCGATTCTTTGGCTTGGTCCTTAGAAGAAATGGTCTAGATTGTTCATAGTGAGACCAGAAAAACTGAGGTGTATCCCTATAGCTTTCAAATAGCATTACAAGTACCATTACATTCATCTTGGACTTGTGTTATAGTATCTTTTGTGGGGGGATTATATTTCACCCAATTTAAATTCTCTACTTCTAATCATACTATTGTTGTGGGATATATGTGTATGCAAACATTTTTTGTTCATTTTGACTGAAATTTCATCATTTTGATGGAATAAAAATGTTTGAGTATGAATAGTTACATAGGGAATATCTCCCTTGATTGTGATATGCCTTCTTAGTGTTAGTCACCATCCCATTGCATATTGAACGAAGGATTGGGCACTCATAGAACAGGTCTGAGTGGGATGTGTCTTAACAGAGTGTTATCATAAAACATTAGGACCAACATTATATTATATTAGTTTGTGGAAACAGTGTTATGTGGTTCTTATTTGTCTCTCATGCCATGGAATCTAGTGTTAGTGTGGAAACTGATATATCCAAACATAAAGACTTTTATCACATGCTTCTCGACATTGTACATGAGAAAAAATGGTTGTAGGGAAAACAATTCTACTCGCATTATTCAATAATGGGTTCTATTTCCATGTCTTTATGAGACATCTCTCCAGATATACTCATTGATCAAGGTATATATATTTTGTTTTAGGGTTAATCTTTGATGTATGAAAACTAGGATTCATCATGATGATCAAGAGGATGATCCCCTCAGAGAAGAGGCTTTAAAATAGGGACTAGTATTGAGATGTTATCTCTAGGTAGGGAACTAGCCATTCCACCACATGAAGAGATTCATGTGGTTCCCACTGTTCTAGTGGACGAAGAGAACATACTAAACACACATCATAATATTCCGAAATAGAGACCCCATAGGTTTTGAGGATATCCCAAACCACATGTGGAATATAACTAGCCTGAGGTGATGTTTCATGTATTCTATCTAGTCAAGAAACTAACATATCTAATGGTGGTATTGGTAGTGAGCTATCTTCATGGATAAATAGGGAGATTGGGTGGATTAGTTACTATTTTTTATGGCTAGGATACTATATCACGGTGTTATATAGAGAATATATTTAGAGAGGAGTTCTCACTAGCTACACTATTATCTCTGCATATCTAGGAGCTTCGGCTTCTCCAGAAGAGAAACATGATAGTGGATGAGTATTAATAGTAGTTAACCAACGATTTCTAGTACCCAATGGATATGGTTCGATTACAGTTCTTTAGGGTCTGGACAATCTAATGATGTATACATGGAAACATACAATACAATGATATTCCACTATCTTTTCCTAACTATGATGGGGTTCTATATAATTTGTTTTAGTTGAGTGTTTCTTGGAGGAGTAGTAAATGGTGGTGGTAGTCAGTAGTGGGCGAGCAGGAGAAGATACCTCAGTAGATGGGTGTTGAAAATAGTCTCAGAGACCTAGATATCAGATATCATATTATAGGAGGTCTCATGATTGGGGATTTATAGTTCAAGGATCATAGTGTGGATCCCCTCAACATAGAGAGAGTTGGTGAAATGTATGTGATGATAGGAGACATCTTTCCAGAGATTGTCTGACCCGCCGTATAGATGATAGAGAAGATATAGATGGGCCACTAAGGTGGATAATGTGTTTGGAGAAAGTTGGTCCTTAGGATAGTGGATAGAGAATAGGAACTAGGAGAGTAGTAGGAGGTGGTCAATGTTTCAACATGTTACCTCAACCACCCTTAGGTGGTCCACAACAGGATCAGGGAGATGGATTACACAGGATGGGACAACTGGAGGTGGTCGAGGCCTAGAACCCAAAGGCTATAGAATGTATTTGATGTATGATAAATGTCCATCATACCTTATTTTATTTACAAATAGGAACATGTTACTATCATTCCATTCTCTCCACATATAAATTTCATGGTTAGGTATTTATTATGAACTTTTGACTCGACCCTTATGCTTTGATATACATACAGATGAAGGCCCATTGATCACACACGTGTGCCGATGGTTTGTCCTCACTATTAGGGGTGAGAGTTTTGGTTGGGAAATATAGGATACTATATTGAGGACTTATGAAATCATTCATGGTATGGAATTTTTTATGTTTAATCCATTCCACAATTGACTATTTTAATAGAATGGTGTGGTGTTTCCGTTGTGAAGGAACCAAGTACCCCTTTTTTGGTAAAAGAAAACCCACACAGTAAAGGATGAACTATTGTATATGAGAGTGCATGAGATTATTCATCAGTTCTCTATCCTAGACCTTAGTGAAGTAGATATTATATGTTTATAATATCTTATTGTAGGGGCAGAGTATGAGGATGTATTCCTCAATGATTTTCCATGTTTACCTCTCTGCTGAAATATAGATTTTTGTATTGATATACAGCCCAAGATGGCATAGATATTTTCGCCAGAATATAATATGGATATTGAAGAGAATCATGAGATGATGTTTCAATTGGATTACATTCAGTTGAAGGGCTTCTTGAAGCTTATTGTTTTACCCTAGGTAACCCTAGTGTATTTTTAAGATCGAAGGTGGTATATTATGGTTGTGTTTGGACAATCGACACATTAAAAAGGTCGAATTTAATAAAAATAAACACATCCAACAATCTATGACCTATTTAAATAAATAAGATGGTTGTGATGGTTCTCAATGATTGGCCACCGATCACGTAATCACATGCTGTGAGTGCAAGATGTGGATATACTGAATACAAAAATCAGATATCTCTACAGTATCTATGAGTATATTTACCCCCTTTGGAATAAATAATCCCCCAATAGAGTTCATGGGAATCATAAAACCTATCATTAATCCATTCATTGATCTTTTCATGGTAGTATTTATTGTCGTTATCCTTGTATACTAGGAATTTTAGGAGGATCATATGAGGAACATAAGGATAATTCTGGACATACTTCGAGAGATTTTTCTAGGCAAAAATCTCTCGAATTGTTTGTTGTTGTCCATGTTAGTGATAATTATGGTAAATTTTAAATATATAGATTCAATGTATGTGGACCCAACCGATGTTGAGGAAAAGTTATCATGTGAGCCACCCATGATTTTGAAGGAGGTGAAGTGATTATTTGGGTTTCCATGCTATTACGAGGGATTCAAATACCCATTTATCAGGTATACCATCACCCACAATAGATTTTAATTGAAAGGGGAATCCTTTTATGTGGACATTGATGTTCAAGTATTCTATTAATCAATTGAGGTAGATTTTGATCACTACTTCGAAAATGGGATTTACAGTGAAGGGTGTTGATTAGGCAGTGTTCTGTGATACATTAGGAACTCAGCTTGGTTATGTCCAGATGTAACTTCAAAAATGATTTCAATTGGTTCATTCTAGTTAATAACACAAGAAAAGAACTATATGACCCAAAATCTTGAGTTATAAGTGGAATTATTCTCTTCGGAGATTTTGTGACACTAACTATTAAGAGATCCATTTAGCCTATTTTCTAATAATAAGGGTCTCAAGTATGTCGTCTTACATAATGTTATTTAAGTGAGGTAGAGTTGATGTATATAGTTCATCCAGGATTATGAAATAAATAAAGTTTATACTCATATGAAGCAGAACATTGTAAATGATTATCTTAGAAGGAGGTATTTTTAATAGTTTTTGAATATGGATTAAATAATCTATACTCATTATAGTTTTACATTGCTGAAGTAGATGATGAAGCTTACCACTAGTTGATGGTTTTCACCCTTACACTATTACTATTAGACATGGAGGTACAATTTGGGGATTTATATTTTCATACCCCAAATTATAATATATCCACTAGCCTTTCTCTTGATAGATATTCAAAATATGGAAATAGCATCATTATTTTCAAAGGATTCATAATAGAACCAATGATATGGTAAGAAGAGGTGTTGAAATTGTTTCAAGAAACTCATTTAGCTCTACATCCAGATGTGGAAATTATATACCAGGACCTTGAATGTCAGTTTTGGTAGCCATTAATGATGAATGGATTTGTAGTGTTTTTCTCTCCATGCCATAGATTTCAGAAAGTGAAGGTTAATCACAAAGATCTAGTTGGTTTGGATCAACACATTGAGGTAACAAAATGTATGTGGGTTGAGATACCTATGTAATGTTTTTATGGGAATACCTTCTACATCCAGGGGAAATGATTCCATCTTTGTGATCGATGACTGAATCAATATGTCATCCAAATTCATAGCCATATGAGATTTGAATCTAGATGAGATAATGTGACCCCTATATATTATAGGGATAGTCCAACTCCATGGATTCTAATGACAATTATTTCTGATCATGAAGCTTTATTTATATAATGGTTGTTGAAGGGATTAAAAAAGGTGTTTTAGACATAGTTATGCTTGATCATAGTATTTCACCCCTAAACTGATGGACAAACTAAAAGGTCCATTCAGGTTCTATAGGACATGATTTGATATTTCATGTAAGACATTTATTTTAGTGGGTAGGATCACCTAACACTTGTGAAATTATCATAATATAACAACTATCATTCGATTATCATTAAAAAACTATTCAAGGCCTTGTATATATCACCCTGATGGTTAACACATTTTTGGACTAACCTAGTAGTGTGAGTACTCAAGGAATTTGAGTTTGTGTGAGACACAATAGAGAAGGTGATGATCATCTTGGAGTGGATGATAATTTCACAGATTCATTTGAAATACTATGTAGACTAGAAATTAAAGCCATTGGAGTTCATAGAAGGAAAACTTTTATTACTATGGGATTCACCTAAACATGTATTATAGAGATTTGGATTGGATGAATATATAAATTTGATTTTCAGGAGTTATTTTCATATACCACATAGAGTAGGAAATGTGGCATACCTTTAGATAAACATTTATTGTTAGATAGTGTACATGAGGTCTTCCACATGTCGTAACTGAAGTGGTATGTGCATGATCTATAACATGATATCGACTGTGGATAACAAGACATCAATGATAGAGAAATAATTCGCAGAGTATAATATAAAGACTGCGGATCTATAATAGAGTATCCTTCATAGGAAATCTATTCTAATGGTGCGAGTATGGGGATATCACATAGATCATCAGTGGAGCACATGGGAGATGGAGGCTCACATTCGTGATCAGTTTACTCATATTTGTTTTACTAAAAATTGTTTTTTATTTTAGGGATCTAAATATACTAGGAGGGAAGAACATATTGAATTTTTCTCATTAGGTTATTTTAAAATATTATATAGAATATTTTTGAGACCATGTGATGAGACAACACACAATTCCATGGACCCGATGCTATCAGAATAAATGTTTGTATTATATTATATATATTCAATATAATACATGCTGATTTTCCTAAAATAGTTGAATAACTACTAAATTTGTTCACATATCCAAAATAAATCGGAACCATTGACCTATTAATGCGTGGTTTACCTTATGTGTGGCCTATCATTAGTCAGGAAGGGTTATTTTTGGAAAATTCATAATGGGTAATGAAAAGAATAAAATAAGTTTTTTTTTTTATTTTCCAAATTTAGTGGTTTACTCATACAAAAAAAGTTGTACATGAAGAAATAACAGGGTTAGCCGCATAACCCATGATATTATGGGGGACCTTTAGAGAGATATCTATAAAATCACCTCGTATGAATGATGATGGATCAGGGACCGATGATCGGTGAACATTGATTTTGATACATCTCGCAAACGAATGGGTCACAAAATTGTTCCTCTTCAATGATCGATCCACATTGAGGTAAGGTGTGTGACTAAAATTTTTTATTCCCTATTATTTTTTTCTATGATTAATGTCAGTCAAATGATAAAACAATTTTATTTATGGACTATTCCTGTTGTGGGATGAGATTATATTTGTGGGGGTTTCAATGGGAGAATTGTTATTGTGATTATTGATTTCTTCATTTCACATTATAACATAAATGGATAGAGATAAAAATGAAAATTGATCATGATAATTACCAATTTATTTATTATTTATTCTTCTTACCCCTATTTTTCATTCATCACTTGCGTTATTTTCATCGATTGTGGTTCTATAACCCCCAGTTAATCAATAATTGTGCACCAATTCATAGGTGAAAAGATTCAAACTCAATGATCTAGGATTGGTATGAGATTAATGAGGTGTGATGATGGAGAAAATGTGATTCAGATTATGGATGATTCTTGATATTTCATTTATTTCACTTATTTAGCACTCAATGATAAATGAAAAATGATCTCAATTTCTAAGCCGATCGAATTACAGAAACTAATCAATTTGGTGTTGGTATGAATCATTGAGGACTGATCAATAGTTTTTTTGGAATTTTGAAGTCTAGATCGGAGGAAGGACGAATGTCTGATGTGTGAAGAGGTAGAACCATGAATGATTGAACAATAAATAGAACATGATGTGTCAAATGGATATACACAACATGTGGGGCCCATTACAACGGCTTAGGTTTCTAGTATAATGTTAAGGATCACTCATCTGGGAACCAGGTCAAAAGACAAGTATATTTTCCTTGGTATCACAACCTGTATCCTAGAAGGTACATAGACATGGGGTGGAGTACACATGTTTCCTAAATCGTGTGTACTCCCCCAGACAACATGACTGTGAAAAGTTACATGGGAGAATCTAGGTAGTGGTAGATGTGAATACATACATAGGTTAGAGCCTTGTACTAATACATGAATAGACTGCATGGGATGTCTACACACTGTGTAGTATTAAATAGATGTGGTTTAAATGACACATGATATTAACACGAGCCGAAACTGGGATCGAGAGAAATAGTGTGTAAGCATTATACATGTTGTGTACTTTTTCATACATGGATTTTGAATATTTTCCTCTGTATCATGGAAATGTTGCATATTAATTTTTCCCATGTTCATTTTTTTAAATGTATGTAAGAATCATTTCCTTATCCTTGGAAATTGATCTCGTCATTGGTAATTCCTTAATAGAGTTATTGGATTCCCCCCCCCCCTCCGAGAGGCCTAGAGTGGTATCCACTATTAATCTTTGTACACTAGGTAGATTCAAGGGTATCTAGAAGACCAATCTTATAGGGTTCCTATCCTCTACCTTGATGGTTTATCTAGATTGATTTATCAGTATAATCACATGTACATAGTTGTGATCCTCATATTTTTAATGAATTTTATTCATATCTATTATATTATCTTTATCATAACAATACATGAAGAGATATACCACTTGGATGGATTAATTAGTGCTATAAGACATAGGAGTGTTTTCTACCAAATTACTTCTTTGAGAAACCTTCATGTTGGAATCCTAGTCTTGGTATAATATGGATGTGGATTACTTAAAGAAAATATCTAGTTATTTTTTATATTTTTATATTTTTTTCATATTTAATGTAGACATATAAGTTTGTAGACTAGTCTATATTTAAATTTTTATATTCATTGCAGTTTTGTGGTTTCCTACTGAGTATTGTTACTATCACCCATGTATAGGAATTTCCCACACAAATTGTTTCTTTTGTAGTTGATCGCACATTTTTTTGAGACCATGAATGACCAGGACCAAATATTTCATAGTGAGAAAATATATACTAAGTTAATTTTCTATTTCTTTAATAATGTATTCCCAATACCATTATATTTAGTTTGAAATTTGTTTCAGACTATGTTTTAGTGTTCTTTTATTTTTCCCTTTATACTTTCTTTACATCGTATTGTACTATGGTTGTGGGATATAGATGTACAAATTTATAGTTTTTAGTTACATTTAAATTTCAACATTTGTGGGTTTGTAGATGTGTCTTTGTGTGTACATGTACAAAGGAAATTTCTACCATGATTGTGATATGCCTATTTTGTTCTAGTCACTATCTGATGTCCAATTGTAGGCGTGTTTGGGGAGTCATGACACAGGCCCCACATAGACAGTTCGTGATATTAATAATGTCTCATAAAGATAAAAATTGATTTATATATTTATTTATCATTGTACATAACATTCTGATATAGTACATAGAGTCTCATTTTTGATTTGGGTCATCCCATTCAATAAACATAGTAGATATATTCCTTTATGCCTTTTCCAAGATAAATTATTTCCATAAACCTGGTGTAAATCACCACATTGGGGTTTTGTGTAACATTTTATCCCCATAAAAACTATGTATACTGTCCCATTTGGCTATAGCTTTGCACTCCACTATTTAATATTCAATCGTTAGAAATATTAATAATAAAAAAATAATTTTTAATGAATATAATAATTTCATTACTATTTTTGGAGAGACTATTCATTGAAAAATGTATCATTTTCACCTTAAGTAATTCATTTAATATCAAATTATTTATTTATCTCAAAAAATAATATCTTATAATTATAATTGTATTAGAATTTTTAATTGTATTTTATTGTTATATCAAATCATTCTTTCAATTAAAGATATTTTTTTTTTGGATGCGGGGGTACAATCCCAAAATTTTCACACACCTGAGGATCCCATGTCAGTTAAGCACCATACTTCAAAAAACAGATTGGAAAGAACACATCAGAAAATATTATAAATTGTAATGGAAATGTGGGCAGATTTCCTTGAAATTTCCCAAATCCCCAAACAAATCGTGGCTCAATGGCACCTAGACCTAAATAAAATTTTAATTGTCATTATTATTAATTATTTTTTAAGAGTGAATCAAATAACCCCCATTTCCTATAGTAAAAATATATTCTTCAAAAATTCCATAATACCATAAAATCTCCATCGTGCAGTCACACCACCACTGTTACACATGACAAATAAATTCTCATATGTGCAATTTTGGTTGGAAAAATCACACCACTAAAATGGGGGTAGAACTTTTTAGGGGGTTTAGTTTGAACACATAATCTAATAGGTTTATAGATCACTTATAAACAACTCAAACTCAATGTTGGAGAAATTAAAAAAAAATATGGAATCAAAATAAATATTATAACATTAAATCTATTTATTTATTTTTTATATTATTATATAATTCAGGAATTATATTCTATACATGATTTATATTAATATAATTTTTTATTACTAATTACATTGTAGCAATATATATAATTGATAATAGTATATACAATGACTAGATGAAAAAAATATATATCAAATAGACAAATTCCCAATGAAAATATATATAGTTCTAATCTTACATTAGTATACATAATGTATCATCAATCTATAATATATTTCATTATATTATTTAATTTCATTTCTAAGATTTTTATCATATATGAAACATAATGAATTAAAAATATACTTATTATTTGTTATATAATAATTATATATGATCCTAACCATGAAATTTTCAACCATAGAAAATTTTGATTTACTTTTACATCAATTCCATAAATAATTTCATAAATAATATTTTGTTTAGTAATGTCATTTTATATTTAATGAGTTATTTTTTAAAAAAAATAAATAATTCTACATTTTAGATCAGTGTAGTTTGTATCATAAGATTTGGAAAAAATTGATTACATGAATATAAATTTATACATTAATTGTTCATTAATAAATATTTATCATAGAATTTACTTCTAACTATACAATTTTTATCCCAATCTAGGTCTTTTAGAATATAATTTAATACACACAATAATTTTGAAATAAATATGCTTGGATGGTTGTTCGATACTATAACTCTTCTACTATTTTATTTTTTAGAGAAATTTTATTTATCATTCAAAAATTTTGGATATGAAGAGTTCTGTATAGAAACATGTTGAGTTATATATTAAATTATAGGTAATAATTAACAACTATATGGATACAATAAAATATATGCATTCCAATGATCTAACACCATTGCATCAAGATTTCAAGATTTATATCCTCAATGACCACAAATACTCACCAGTCGAAATAACATTTATACAAATATTATATCAATGTGACCATAGAATAGTGTATTAACGCCATTTTATAGTGTTATCCAGTCATTGTTTACCACTATTGAACATAAAATCTAATTTCATAGGCCCAAACCTCCAATTAGTTCTCCAATTTGTTGTTCCATAATCCAATTATTAATGTCCTACTCACTAGGATAACGTACACCACACAAAAAATGTTCCACAAAAGTTACAAATAATTTACTACATGTATTCTTTCATTGAACTATATGTATATTATTTTTGAAAAAATCTTCATCATTCCTAAAATTTTTAAAATAATGGCCAATAGTAAGATGACTAATGATCATTTGATAGTAGAAAATTTCCTCATAAATTTGAAAAAAGTAGTGATTGTTGCTACATAATGTCAATACTAATCTAAAATGTCCTCATCAACCATGTGTTCAATTATTTCACTTATTTTTATAGTTATTTTAACTATTAATATATATTACTTTCGTGATATATTTTTTTGGATATTTTGATGGGATATATCCGAGAAAATTATGATGCATATATTATTGGGTAATGTATAATATGTGTGGTTATACTATAAAATAAATCAATATCAATATAGTATCATGTTTATATCTTGTGGAATAGATGAATCTATTTGAAATTTAGAAAACCTTATGGTTCAAAATCAACTCAATATTCACCAAGGTGTAGCAGGAGGTTCCTATTACTTTACACATCGATAAATGCTTGAGGGGGATATGGTTTATTTCATTCACGATCTTATTAAAACAATTCTGAATTATTTATTTCCAATATAATTTGGATAAATAGGTCAATAAGTATGATCAATCCCAATATAATGAAATCTAGGATGATATCAAGATTATCTTGGTTGAACATAATTAATTATATGAAAAGATTTGAATTCTATATAATGAATAATTTTGAGATTTTCTATCATTAGTATATTTTTTATAATTTAATTTTGATTTTATTATTATTTAATCAATATCAATATTGTCATTTTTTATAAATGGATGGATTTGGGATTATCCTTGATAATAATTGATGTGATGGTAAATTGTGTAATTATCCTAATGGGGAAAAAAATACTGTAAAATATTCTAGTTTGAATCATCGTGTTGAGATCACCCTACTATAATGAAATACTAATAATAACATTATTATTTCCCAAAAAATTTACACACCAATGAAAATTTATATTACTATTTATAAAATTTTTGGTGAGTATGGTGATGATGGAAACACGATTAAACATTATACATGTTAATTTATTTTGACTAAGAGACCGAGATAATGTCACAATAGAAAAATAATATGTGCAAATTTTTGTAGGATTGAAAATAATACTTATGATTCTTAGAGGGAGATGGAGTGGTCATCCAAAATAACTAAAGGTATTAGAGAACCAACTAATACACATTCTTTAGGAAAAAATATAAAAAACTTGTTATCAGGTAAACGAAAAAATTAACACCCCAATACATGGTCCAACATTGAATATAGGTCAAAAAACCACATAAATCAATAGAACTATGGACGAAAAACTAATATGTTATATTTACTGATGGTATAATATGTTTTCTAAATTCATTAAAAAACTATCCCAGTGACCTGATTATAATAGAAAATAGGCTAATATGATATAAACCATTTTTTTCATGTGCCTTATGAGTATATATTTATCCTTACATTAGATTCAATTAATTTTATATTCAAAACAGATTAACCTCTCTGTATACATTGGAAAAAATAATTTAAATTTGGAATTAATATTTTATATCTACCTATGGTTGAAATTTTATTGAATGAGGAATATGAACTGAATTATTAAAAGAATTAGATAATATCAATATTAATATCAAGTAATGATATATTCTTATATCAAACTATTAGAGTAAAATACATTGTAATAGGGATATATTTTTATATGGAATGTGACTTGATTCCTAACCTAGTAAGGTTTGTATGTCTCTAGGTTTTTAATCATGAATCACATTTATATAACCTTATATTTTTTCATAAGTATATTATAAATCATATCATTATGTCAAATAAAATTTATGCTGAAGAATACAACACCTCAATATTTGACGATATATATTTTCAATAGATAATTATTATGTATTAAATGTCATTCTCTACATGCAACAATAGGATAAAAAGATCTAAAACAAATGTTATGAATTATATTGATATAATTATTTGAATAAAAAAACATATAGAATATAAGGTTATTTTTACCAACTAAAAACTATTCCATTTAGAGTATATAAAATAAATTTGATTATATTTCAAATGATTTACAACCCTAAAATTAATGTCTGAAATAATTTTAAATTAATATTGATCAGTTTAAAATGATTAATATTATGGAATAAAATATTTAAATATTTTAAATAGAACAGTCATTTCATTATGATTTGAATTTATATGGGATTTTCCTAAGAACATATAATGATTACAAATATCATTTGTC
Organism: Viscum album; assembly: GCA_963277665.1. Lineage (NCBI taxonomy): Eukaryota > Viridiplantae > Streptophyta > Magnoliopsida > Santalales > Viscaceae > Viscum > Viscum album. The sequence continues at coordinate 1,658,678,389 of OY728145.1, forward strand.
AATAAGATCAATGTTTATTAAAATGTTATTTAATAAATAATTTTCTAAATTTTATAATTTTTATTTTCTAAAAATGAATTTTATTTATTTATGCTACATATCAAAATTAATATATGGTAAATTTGAGATATCTTTTTAAAATAATTTATTTTTTAGTGAATTCCGAAAAATTATCTCATGAGAAATTGAAATTATTTAATTATATATTAATATACTAGTTTTTTATACATTTTTTATTTATCAACTATATATTATGGTGTAAAAATATATATTTGAAAATATTATTGCTTTTTGAAATCTAAATTTTAATTCTTCTATAATATTTGTAAATAAAAAATTGGTTTGGAAATTTATTTAAAATAAATGTTATTTAGTACATTATAATTTTTGATTTCATGGAACACAAAATTCATTTTTATTATAATAAACCAATTAATAATCTTAAAAAACACATATTTATAATTATATGTGACATTTGAATTTTATTCATAAAAATATAAAATTAATACAAATGTGGTTTTATGTATCCATGTGTTAAGGATAAAATAACATTTTTATCCATAGACAAAAAAATATGATAAAATTTATTTCATATTGTGAATTCTTAGTTACAAATTAATTAAAAATTTTCACAACTATTTTTTTCACCAATAGATAATTAGTTTTGAAAAAATAATTTACCATGTTAAATCGAAAAATTGAGCAGCTAAATTCTCCCAGAGTGTAAGAAAAAATATAATTTAAAATATGTTTATAAAATAATAATTTATTTGTAATCCAAAATATATATTTCTTTAATCCCTTATTATTAATTTTTTATTCTTCTTGACTTATGAAATCTTTTACCCTTATATATTAATATGAAATATTTAAATAAAACGTAATGTTCATAACATATATATGTTGAATATCATGATCACTTCATATATACATCCAAAATTCAATTCCCCCTTAAATTCTACAGATTAGGATTATTTAATAATAATATTCCTTATCTGTAATCATCGTTCATATGATAATATTTTAGTATTTAAACTTATGAAGAATCCCCATGTAAAATATAAGTATTTCTATACAGATTGAGTGTAATATATTAATCGAGAATCCAATGAAATGGATTTTTTTAAATAAATTCTATGAGACACGTATCTTAATGTTCACCAAAATAATTAATATGGTATTATTACAAACTAATTAAATCCTTTTAATATATTCATTTTCTTTTGAGTAATGATATATTGTTCTCTTATAAATGTTCTTAGATTCAATGGAATATAAATTTTTAAAGTTTATGGATAAATATTTTAGTCAAAACATAAGTGTTTTCTAAAAAATATTAACTTGAAACAAATACATTTAATGATAACATAGTTGGGTAATTTTTTATTATTTTATAACCCCTTGTAAATATGAATGAAAATTGATTATGTTTTACATTTCCCGATAATGTATTATTACCCCTTGACTCAAGTATTACAATATGTGGTTATTTTAAATGAAACTATCCACACACAAAAACATATCCATTGAGATCATCCATTTTACCATTTTTATATTAATTTGATTATTTTAAATATTTAATTTTATTTGTCTTAATAAATGATTTTTTCCTTATGAGTAATTTTAATACAATTTAAATGATTTTTTTAAACTTTTAATCATTTGTACATGATTTATTTTCATCAATTTCATAAGAAGTTTTATGGTAATTTTTTTATGTATAAACCCTCATTTATCCAATTTTCATATGTATCGATCTCTCCATAATATCCAAGATTCCAAAATAAATCCATAATATTCAATCTATATACATTTCATGAATTTTAATATCATTTTTCATGAATTTATTTTAATTTTTAATTTTTTGTAAAATTTTCCAAATTATCTATAAAATGGTTTTTTATAAATGAATATAAGTATTGATATTATTTTTGATTCTATAAGTACATACATTAAAAATTAATGTCCACCTTGTTTATCCGGATGAAAAATTTACTGTTTATCCCTTTTGCTGGAAGAATCCATCAATGACTTATTATTTCCAAATAATATCCTATATATAAATATGGGTTATCATAAATTGTTCTTCCTACATTAATATTGAAATCCATTTTTTGGAACATAAATTGGACATCTTATTATATGAATATTCAATATATAATATTATAATCTACATCATAATATTATAGGTCTTGTGTATTTTTAGAACTTAGACACAAGAAAAAGTTATTAATAGTAGATCTATATCATACCCCAATATGTTTTTCATAAATATCACCATAATTATAAATATTATACTTCTATAAATTATTTAGAACCCAAGGAATGAAACTAGTGAAATGTGAAATCATAGCTACATTGTAAGGATAAAAAAAGGGAGATAATAATGATCACATTAAAAATTCATGAGCATACAGTATTGGAACCTGAGAATTATATTGGGAAACGTTAAAATACACATAATAAATCACAATTAATAGTCACATAATTAGACATTAATGTTTATAAGAAATGAGTTATTCTGAACTCATGGAACTTGATCCTTGAGCGAAAAACATTAGCATATGAAAAATGTTTTTAGCATACACATGTGAAATGTAAATCATTTACATAGACAATGATCACTAAAAATACAATCAATGATGATTGGGTTTACTAAATATTCCATCATATCCATGTTCAGGTTTCACTAAAAATATTATCATAGTGGACATAGTCTGTTAGTGAATGTAGTTCACACCCCATTCCAGTCCTTATTTCTTCACGAGATGTATATCATTACCTTAATAATTTGATGTAATTATAACTCTAGGACCACCCATAATGTAATGAAAATAATACATATGTTTCAAAAAAATATTATAAAACATTAAAATTTTCATAAATCATAGAATGTAACCTAGTATTATATTGATTTCGTCATTGTATCATTGAATAACCCATGTATAAAAATATATGTAATTAAATTTTAATCATAACATAAATAATCCTTGGGAATGATATTTGATTCATTGAATATTCCATAAATAATAATCAAAATATGACATTAAAATAATTAAATTGGTTGGTATAATTTTTAGACAAGGATGATTTAGGTTTATGAAAAATCATCTAATGACATTAAAAATGTGTTATGATAATTTTATAATAGTATTATTGCCCTTAATTACTAATTTTACCCTTTTACCTTATTTATAAAAATTACGGAACTTACAATTCATAATGCACGAAAGTCAAATAAGTCAATTTTTGTAATTTGAGCCCACTTTTTACAAATATAGAATCCATTTTAAAACTTTTACACAAATATGTTGTAATAATTAATTTTAATTTTTTTATACACTCGGAATGATAGAACATCTTTTTTAGAGTTAAAAAATTTTAAAATGTTGAAATGTTTTTACATTTACATACAATATAAAATTAATGATAATTAAATAAATTATATTAAATTATTAAACTATATTCAATTTATACCTTCAAACCATTCGATAATATATTTAAATTACATAAATTATTTCGATGAAAAAAATTGTTTTCAATTAAAAATAAGTTTAAATTTATTATTCATCAACATTTAATACTTATTAGAAAAATAGCAATCATTCATCCAAAGTAATGTTTTATATACATAATCCAACGAAAATTTTATTTTGTTATATAGAATATAAAAATGTTTAATGAAATGGTTTATTAAGGGTGCACCATCAAAATTTGGTAATACAGTATTTGTTGGAAAATACATACTTTATATGAAAAAAAGAATTTATTATTATATCATGTCTAGAAAACATATATGATGAATTTTAAGCATTATATTGAATATATAAATAGTGATTTTATTGTATTATAGACTCACGTATTTTCATTTAAATTGCCTTTTATAATAATGTTTATACAAATCATACCCACCCTTATAAAAGCTAGGTTATAATATTTAGTTGTTCAATTATATTATGTATTGCATGAAATGAATTATATCAAAAGTACATGAAATTGTGTTTAACAAAATCCAAGTATAGTATTGTGTATATCAAAATATTATATGGTGTTTTTTATTGGTGTATCATAAAACACAAGATGTAAAATAAATTGAACATAATATTTCTCATAAAATCTTAGAGTGTTACATTCTAACCCATTAAATTAATTTCTCCCTAAAAATTATTCTGGGTAATAAAATATTTACTATATGATATTTTCCTTTATAGAGACCACAATAATTGAAAGGAATAATAAAACTTTATTTAATAATGTAATCTTAGGAAGCTAATGGTTACCCAATGTAACTTCTCACTAGGTATCCTTATAGAAGAGCGTATGTGGGATGCCAAAAAATGGATATGAAAGAAAAATATTACCATCATGTTCTGATGTAGAGTGATAAAAACTCGGATTTGAGAAAGATAATAATAAGAGAGCCATAAATCTTCATTGATTTAAGGGACCATCAAATTCATCGGATATGATAGTACTATGATAATATCTCTCTATTTCAATATCATTTTCCTAAATATGAAAAAAAAAATTGAGAATAAATACTTAGTTGATTTTGGAAGAATCTAACGATTTGTCGTGCATTGAACAATTTACAGATCAACTCTTATTCAAAGAAAGTTTGTTAAATTTTTCCTTCCTGATGTGTTTGTAGGTCATGCGATTTATAAATAAAATAAAAGGTCATTCCTTCTATATGAAAAACAATTTATCACATGTTATCAAATATTCATATGTCCACTTATAGTTTCATAATACAATAATCTCACTAACATAAATCGTAGAATAAATTATACTATCTATAATTGGATAACCTTACAATCCTTCAAAAAACTAAAAATATAAAACATTAAAAATGGGTGAATGAAATCAACATTGCTTTTTATCCCACATCTCATAGTGTAGTTCTTGGTTTTCACATTTTAAACATGTGAATAACATAATTATGTATTCTCTATAAAAATGATAAAAACATTAATTACTATATAACCTTAGTGAAAAAATGCAATCTGTAAAAAATTGATCTTTTCAACAAACCAAATATCCCAAAAAATATATATACTCAAAATAAGATATCCCTTTGTCGTTATGTGAATATTACTATTGTAAATTCTTTCAATCATCACATTATATCCTAATCCCATCATTATCCACATATCATGTGTCTTCCAAGAAATATTTCAGTCATTTTTCATGGATACCAATGCTATATAGTTATGGAAAACCACAATGGACTCATAGATAGATATTCAAATATTCCATAATACTTTAAAGGATATTATAAAACATTATTCTATAATCCCATTAAAAATACAATTACTCATTCCAACACATCATTTTCACACTCAACATTTCCAATAGTGATGGCATGTGATATTTGTTTGTCTTTTGCTTTACGATTTTTTTGACTTCGATCATCATTGATATCCCTTTGATTAGGGAACTGGCTAGAATAATGCCCTATTTCCTTTCACATGTAGAATTGATGTTTTGGTAGTGAATTCTCTATAGAATTTTCACTATTAACATCATTAAATACCTTTTTAATTTCATGGACACTTAGCTGCTTGATGACCCTAATTGACAATCTTAAAACATTTAATAGTCCTTTTATGATATTATCCACCATTCACATTCTACACATTGAGCATAACGAAACACTCATATTTTCTCACCATTGATTTGAGATATTACTTTTATATCCACATATTATTTCATGTCAAAACCATGAGATTCATATGTAACTATAACATCCATTTCAAACTTGATTGGAAAATGTAAAATCTCTTCAAAACTAATAAATTCTCTTAAAGTAGACTCCTTTTGAAGAAATGGTTTTAAGACACTAAAAAGACGATCACATTTACATTCAGGTTGGATAATAAAACAAGAAGCATACCTTTCATCTCTTGTAATCATTTCCTTGAATGTAACAAAAGATTCATCATATTGTTTATTAAGCACAAGGAACTTTTATTCTATCTTCTTTCAAAGAATATAAGTACCGTACATACTGAAAAATATGTACTTAAACTCATCCTATAACATGCATTCATTTCCATATTGATTCCTTTTATTAATTATTATTATCCACCACTGATCTTATTCTCCTTCTAAAGTATAATCATAATGAAATTAACTTTTCATGTTATAAATAGTGAATGATGGAAACTATATATTAAATGTTTCGGGTCTTGATAAATAATAAGTGGATTTGAAGTCCCACTAATTAAAGGTAGATGTTTACTCATTAAGGAATCAATAGAAATTTGTTCCCTTCTCTGATTATTTGGATGTCAAGAATGATTTATAGATTATGTTAGTATAAAAAAATATTTCTCATTTCAGATCCCATAACATTTGGTTGTTTAGAATGAAAATCTTTGTGTTTTCTATTGGATTGATCATTAGCAGGGGGTTCTATAAATTTTCGAAAAACCAATTAAGAATAGTCTGAGAAGAAAAATAATTCAAGGGACGAAACATAATCAAGGGGTCATACATTAAATATATAACATTATATAATTATCCGAATGTTATTTAGGATCATTGACATAATTATAGATTTTTAAATAATAGTTAGAATTACTCTATGGGACATCCCCAGTTATATCTTTATAAATATATCTTGGGATCTCAAAAATATATTTTCATCCTAGTTTCCAACGGATTACTAAACCTCCCTCTAAAACCAACTCTAATGACCCATACTTAAAGTACATGAACATTAAATTACATTTTTTGAATAATTAATACATTAATCAAGATGACTCCCAATGAACATATTAGTATTTTGTCTCATGAAAATCAGAACATATTCTACTATCTTGGTGAACGATCTTCAAAATATCCTATAATAATCTTCCCCTTTATATTTACAATATAAATCCTTTATTTTTATCTTAGGAGATAAAATAAATGGTTAGATAAAATGCTCAGTATGGGTAAAAATGAAGATCATCAAGAAAACATAAAGATAATAATGTAAAAATACGAATATATATTTTGAATATCAAAATCATTAGTCATAGAAATAAATCAAGGCACTATTTAAGGTACAAATCATAAAGGAACATTAACCTTGATAAAATAGCATTTGCATAAAAAATTTAATTTTTGAAAACACCTAATCCTAGAATAAAAATTCCTTATTATAAGATTTTCATTTCCAATACCATCATAGAGGAAAACTTCCATTACAAAACTAGGTTCACTCCTTATTACATCCCTATATTACTGATCCAAATTTTCATGTCCTTCCAATGATATATTACTGAACTAGATTTACATGTCGTTTCATCAATGTTTATATAATTTGATATAAATCATTACCCAAATTTATTAGATGAAGATACAAGTCCCACCAATCTTATTATGAAATCATATATATCTCTTCCACAAATAATGAAAACAATTTCAAAAAACATAACCCAAGGAATAAAATGTCTTTGAACATCATTCCATCATATCATAATCAATGAAAAAAATGGATTTCATAAATAAAACCATAAAAATAATCAAATAATATGAATATTTGGGATGATATATATATATACATAACATATAATTATTTATCATTTATACAATATAATTTCAATAAAACACTTGAAATGAGTTCTTGATGAAAATATTCGCTCTTCTTTAAAGAAATATCATTTTCATAAAACAATGATAATTTTTAAAAGAAAATAATTTCTTTTAAAACAACTTTGAAAACACATAAGGAAATATTAATGAAAATAGGGATTTAAAAAAGTGTAAAAAATCAATACATTTTTCATAAGTTAAAAGAAAACATTCTTAACATACTATTACAGGAAAGTTCAAAAAGTACCTCATACTAAAATTAAAAAAATATTCATTTCATATTGCTTAATAAAAAAATCAAATATGGTTAACATTGAATATTATTTTTTAAAAAGAATTGATATAATATTGTAAATTTTTCAAACATAGACAAGGATGATAAATATACCCATATAAATAATCACAAATAATAATAAGATTGCAAAATTGTCCTTAACCATAGGTCTGATATACATTGTATGTATCAAAATAACATGTATAATGAATTATATAATATCATTGACTAATTCTAGGAGAATAGTCATTTTTATGATATCATATGTTATCATATTATCATATTTTGGGGAGTAATAATTCATTATTTCTCATTATTCAGGTATTAACTGCTTTATGTTATTATGCATGTTATGTCAAATATGTTTGAGTTCTCCATATTAGGTCATATTTTTATCATTTATAAATAATATTAACATAATATATACCATATTAATACATTATTTAGTTTTATATAATCATTATTTAATAAATATTGTTTAGAATGAATTACATTGCATCGTGGAGACGGTAAGTCGTATATACGCACGAGTGATGATATCACTCACATATTTGATTAATGGTATAATTTGATGGGGTATAAAATTTTAGAATTAAAATAAATTCATCATAATAATATATTTTTTTTATTTCAATCATTATACTCATCCATGTATGGTTGGGGTGAGATCAAATTACAACACGATGGGGAGACGGTAAGCCGTACTTATACAAGCATGGTGATTTAAATTTTTCTTAGGATGGATGAAAGGTATAATATGGATGTTTCAAAAATATAATAACATATAAATATATAATTTATACTAAATTTATTAATTTATAGGCAAAAAAATCATAAAGAGTAATTATAAGAAGAAATATGTTTGAAATAATAGGTAGCAAAGATTACCACTTATTTGATATGCTTTCTCTAAATATCCTCGAAGAGTACTATAGATATTATTTGAAAATGAGTAAAACCTATATAATGTTACTAAAGAATTTTAGAAGGGGAAATGGAAGTGTATTAACAAGAATTACAGATCATATTTATGAGACGATGTGATGGAGGATGTTTTTATTTATAATTGATGTGAAGGGATCTTTTCGAAACCAATTTTTTTTAATTTATTGTAATATAAAACCTCACTAAAAATCCCAAAAAATGTACCAAATGCGAACAATATATGATATTGGGTTGTAATCTCATCAAACAAAAACATTTTTGACAGGTTTTTATGTCAATATAAACATTATCCTTTTAATTAACACTTAGTTATTCAATTTAATTTTAATAATGGTAACAAATATTTAAACATTAAAAGGGTGAAATATTTATTAATTTTATTTAAATTAGACCATAATAAATATAATAATTAATTTATTAAAATATTATAATTATTACATATATTCTAAAAATTATTTATGATATTTAAATAATTTAATATAACATTTATCTTAAAAAACAACAATAGTTCCAATCTTTATAATATGAAATTCATATATTTTTTACAATATCAATATATTATGCTATCATGAAACCAATTATTTTTTTATATCCCATTAGGTTCTAGTTCATCTATAAAAAATAATTGGGCATATTAATTATCTCTAATTATATTTATTTTAATATTATTATTAACATTAATTAGAGGTTTTCAACAAAAAAATAATTACTTCATCAGTTTAGTGTAATTATTTTGCATACGTATATGTTGGATATAAATTAAAAATAATATAATTCCAATTGATATTAATACCATTTTAGGTTAATTTTATAATAGTATTCTTACCAATAATTAACTATTTTACTCTTTACCCATTTTCAAAAAAGTTATTGAAGTAACTATTCAAACTGTCCAAAACTAAAATTCATTTATTTTCATAATATTGGTCAATAGATTCAAAATATGAAATAAACATTTCAAAATTAAAAACATAAAATTTTGAGCAATTAATTTAAAATTAATCTTGTTGTCGGGAAGAGATAACGAGTTTTTAAAAGTTAAATCATTGCAAAAGAATGAAATATATTTACATTTGAAATCAATGAAAAATTAATGATAATGAAATAAACTATATTGGATGATAGAAATATATTCTATTTATATATTGAAATTGTTCAATAATATAATTTAATTACACAAATTAAAAAGTTGAGGCTGAAGCTTCAGTTTATTCGGGGATGGGGCTACAGTACAAATAAAAGCATGCAACAAGCAGTAAAGGGATGTACTCGGTGAAACTCGAAATCGAGACCTCACCGAGACCCACAAGAGCATCTGATGTAATGACATATATTATTTCGATGAAAAACACTGTTTAAAATTAAAAATTACTATATTTTTATAATTCATCAAAATTTCAAACAAATAATATAAATATAACAAAATCATTCAATGTAAATTTTTTTATCCTGATTCCAAAGAATAAATTTGTTTTTTTATATAAAATATATTAACATGTAAAATAATATTTCTAAAATCGATGTTCCATCAAAAGGTGGAAATACTGCAATTTTCAAAAAATAAAATTTTTATCTGAAAATTGAATTTTTACTTATATCATGTCCAGAAAACATATAAGTTGAATTTCCAATATTATATTCAATCCATAAAGTGATATTTTATTAATTTAAAATTTGAACTATTTTTCTTTAAATATTATTTTTGAAGAAACTTAATACAATTCATACCCTCCATTGTAATAACTAATTTATAATATTAAGTTTTTCACTTATACTAAATCATGTGTAAAATTAATTATATGAAAAGAACATTATCTAATGTGTAACAAACTCAATGAATAGTATTCCATATACCACAAGATGATATAGTGTTGCGTATCGGTGTAGAGTAAAATCCAAGAAATTAAATAAATTTAAATTAATCTATCTCATAAAATATCGGGGTGTTACAAATCAGATATTTAATAGGGTTTCTATTTTTTGGGAAATATTTTGTTGGGAATATAGGTTAATTTTGGAAATATGTTTTTAGGGAACATTCAGTTCATTGGATGACATCGAATGATGGAAAGTCAATTTTCTATACCATCTCATTTGACTTAAATCCATGATGTGTTTCTGGATTCCCCATAATGGAGGTATCGATAAAATCAATCTCATGTTATTAAATATAATGATTTTTATCTTGAGATTGGAATCATTATGCTTGATAAATTAGTTTAAATTATAAATCTCCATGACAATGTGCTACACTGTAAAATAACACCCTCAGTCTATGTCCCATAATAATGTGGATGTGATAACCATAAGAGATAGGTGACAAAATTGTTGATGATCCATCAATGGAGATCACTTTTTTAAATTCCATGATTATGGGATCTTTATGTGTATATAAATAATTCATAGTGGGGAGACTGTAATGACCATTTTCATTCCATCAGGTATTCACTGCCTTATGGTTACGATTTGTCAATTCGGCTGGATGCAATGCAGGATACTCTAGAATGCAGAGCCTTTTCGGTGTATGAATTCCTAATGAATTTGGATATATGTTTTTTTATTTCATTGATTTTGGGTTTAAATTTATAAATGGTTTTATTGGGTTCCAATTAATACCAAAAAACGTTAGGTTTTTTTTAGTGGCTGTCTGTAAGAAAATGGACTGATCACGGCCTACTAGAGACTTTCATTTTGTGAATGGATTACACAGTGTGAATATGTTATATAAAAAATATGTTGAATCTCATGTAGGGATTTAAATCTAAATATGACATTAAATATTTACATATCTTGAAAATTTGAATTCAATTTTAATTTAATATGAGGTGACATGTTTTTTGTGAATTTTTAATACACGGGACTTCACACTATGAAAAGGATTTATAACATCATTTTATGACATATATTGGTTCATAATGCAATGAGAATATGATTATTTTATCAATTTTTAAATTGAAATCCTTTTAGAAGACTATATTGAATTTTTAGTTATTTTGGGTTACATATCCTCCTTCTGGATTTATCTATTTGATGTTTTATTCTTGATCTAGTTTTACTAAAAATCCTTATTAATCAGTCTTTTTAACATAATCATTTACTTTGATAGAAATGGCGACGTTGGAGGAATTTCTTATTTCAGATTCATGATCGATTTTTATGTTCTATCATTCAATTAGGGTTTATTATCATTCAATAGTTTTCAATGGTCGATCAAAGATATTTTGATATATGTTGTTATAGGAGGTATGTTTTCCATTGTTCGTTTGGTATGTAGATCTATAAATGAATCCCACATACCTCAATTTCTCTGTCTTATTATTTTTCACATTTTGATATTCATTAATATATATTTCAATTTGTCAAAAATAGTTTTATGAAATATTGAGTATGTTTTTTGAAATGGTTATGAAAGAATATAGCACATTTTGAATTTCAAATCCCATCCTCCGGAGCCCAAGTCGTGACTAAACCAAGAACACCTTCTATAGAAAATGGGTTGATGACTGGCACCAGAAATTCATATCCCTAAAATGGGAATGCATCGCCTTTAAACCTGAAAACACACCGACTAGGTACACTAAAAAACCATGTGGTATAACTGCTGAAAGTAAATGTGTAAACTGAATAAGAATGGGTAAGAATAAAAACCCAACTAAAAGAAAATTTAAAAAAAAGGAAACAGCTCCTATGGTTGTCTGATAAGGATCCTACATTATGGTATGTACAACTCGTCACTACGGCTATCCATGTCTACAAGTCACCTCCGTGCACCATATAGTACTGGTACCCAAACCTCGGTCAAAGTTGTCCATCATCTACAAAATACAGAATAAGGTGAGAGTGAATCCCATGCAGGGGAGAGTATAGAAATGCCCAGTAGGGACCCCGAGACCACAATGGTCTCTCTTAATTTCACAAAGGAAAAAACAAAAACCATAATCCCAATCAAAAAGCACATGTAAAAGACTCAGGTCGAACCATGTATATAAGTTCAAGAACAAGGATAACGATGATTGGTCATAAATCTAATACATCTTATTCCATTAAGAAGTTCCCCTGATGAACCATAATGAAGTCACTCTTTCACCAATCCACACAGGGTCGTTCTTCAGTGATCTACATAGGGTCGTAAGTCATCGATCCACTCATAGTCGTAAGTCACTAATCCAAAATGGGCCAATCTAAGGTTATTCCATGTTGGGTCGTGTTACTGATGATCCACACAGGGTTGTAAGTCATCGATGCACATAAGGTTGTATGTCGTTGATCCACGACGGGCCAGTTTAGGGGTAGTCCTCATCAAGTTGTGAAACTACTAATCCACATAGGTTCTTATGTTGTCGATCCACACATGTTCATAAGTCGTTGTACCATGACGAGGCACTCAATGTATGATCCTAATCGGGTTACACTACTATTGGTACCTATATGGTCATAATTATTCTATCCAAATAGGGTCGTATGTAGCTGATTGAAGACAGTTCTCTCTAATAATGGTCCTCATCAAGTCACACTACTAGTAATCCACACAGGGTAATAAGTCGTCAATCCACACCGGGATGTATGTCCTTAACATCCTGCCACCGGAATACCGAACAAGGTGCAGTTGAGTTCAACATATTCTTCTCCTCAATTCATCAGTCATAAAGCAATTTCCACGATGTCCCAAGATGAAATAACCCAAATAAATGCCATGTCATTAGGGATTCATCGCAACAGGAAATGCGTCAATCAATCTCCTGGTCTGTTTGTTTTAGGCATTGTAGTGATGATGGCCTGGTTGGATTCGAGTCAATCAAAACTAGTCTGAAATCTAATATTCTCCAAAACCCAAGAAGTGCATCTCAAAAGGAAAATCTCATCTTAAGCGATCCCACTCCTAAGATGGTTTTCCAAACTGATGCATTGTTTAGAAAATAACCCTTTTTAAGTGAAACTTGGACGAACTGGGGTCAGGGCTGGTCTGGCCGGGTCGGACCAACCAGACTTGACCCAACTAGGTCGGGGCCATCCAGAACCGGTCTGGGTTGGCCCAAGTCTATCCTTCCCTGGCCTGAGCTAGCTGGGCCCAACCCAGACTGGCAGGAATCGGCTTCGACCGGCTGGACAGGATGTAACGCCCCTTCCCCATTTACCCAGAGTTGGTGCATTATTACATAACATTGGCTTGATCAAAAAAGATCAAGTCTCAAAAGGCCGATTAGTTTAGTAGACTTGGAAACACTTGATACATTCATAAAGATTACATTATATCATAAAGTGAAAAATTACAAAAACATGTTGTCTTTATTTCCCCTCATACTATCCCTCTAGGTCATTCATAAAATACTTCTTCACTTCCTGGGAAAAATAAAACATTGAAAGGGATGAGCTCAGATGCTCAGTAAGTATAACAATATAGTTGAAACATTCATAAATAAGCATAAACATTTAAGGAAATGTATAACTAAAACAATATCCTTTCAAACTTGAACTTCAGCATAACATGGAAAAAATAAAATGAGGTAATTCCATTAACATATTCACAAGGATATTCTACTAGTCGAATAATCACATGCAATATCAATAACCCCTTTCATAATGATGGAATGCATAATGCATGACTATAATAACCACATAGTATTGTCCTTGTTACAAGAAACTAGTTTGTCTCATGAGACCTACTGATTCATTGAGGAGCTATATTGGGCTCCACCCTTCACTTATTAAGTCCAATACATTCCTCATATGAAAAGGTTTAAACATAACATAAACAACCGTATTACAACTAGCATACGAAATGTCAATACATTTTCCAAAAACTATGAATGTTATAGAAATAACACATCCATGGTAAAACATATCACAAATCCTTCAATACAATATGTATGTTTCGTATCATAATAAATCTACTTCAAATAAGCTTAAAATTTGTGAAAAAATGTTGACATAGATGAAATCAACACTATTTGAGCGAAATATATCCTTTTTTGAAATCATTTAAAATTCATATAATTATATAATAAAACATTTACATTGAAAATATTCTTATAAGCTTGTAAGGGAGTCTTCGACGATTCAATAACTGCAAAAAATAGCCACATATGCCGTATAAGTTAAAAAGACATTGCTACCTTAATTCTGTCGAAAAGGTTAAAAAGGACCGTGTTTGGAAAACTACGGAAATATTCCTTTATTAATATATTATAAAAATTAAAGCAAGGGTATAAATGACTTTAACCCATATTCTATAAAATAGTAATAATCATTTGAAATACATTTTTAAGAATCATGGATGTGGATGATAGAGAAGTCCTAGTAGATATTTGCATATAAACAACCTAGGATAATGAAGAGATTGTGAAATAAACCATTACATTGTAATTTTCCTTTGTTGAGGATAGTTAAACCTCCGGTATAATGGTTAAATAGTTGTTATTAACTTATACATGAATCATATTCATTAATATGATATCATATATTATCTTTTAAAATTGATTTGTTAATAATATATTAGTATTATCGTCGTTTCAGGTGTCAACTTACTCATTTTCTTTTATATGTTTTGTTAAATAAGCCATGATTGTTATGTATTGGTTGTATCTTATTCATATAAAGAATTATATCATGTCCTTAAACGTTATTTTTAATCATAAAATGATAATTAGTCTTGAATGGATACGATGGAGAATGAATCTCATCGCGTTCGTGGAGACGGTAGTCCGTACGTATGCACGAGCGACAATATCATTATTTTGATATTAAAATAATATATAATTGGATGGTTTATCATATATACAGAATCATTATCATGTTATATTTAATTTTTCAATGAATTACACTTCATTATTATACCCATCTAAATAATAATGTTTTGAATTACAATTACACAACGATGTGGAGACGGTAAGCCGTACGTATGCACGTATGTTGACATGTCATTCAAAGGATGGATAGAATACTGAATATGGTTGTAAAATATTTATAATATCATCACATTATATATAATATACTTTAGTTATTATTTTATAATGTAAATAACAATGAATGAAGAAGTTGAAGAAGAAAGAATCTTGAAAGAGGGTGGTGAAAACGCTACCTCTTCTTCAGGTTCTTCCTTTTGATTTGATCAAAAAGGCTCCATAGGATGGTTTTCTAATCAAAATAAGGCTTCAATTTTAAAGAGAGGGTAGTTGAGAGAATATTTGGGAAGGTTTTGGCTGAGCCAAATGTCTTTGAAGGTGTGAATTGGTGAGAAGGGGGAGTGCCCTTTTATAATATGGGTGAGGGGCTCTTTTGGAAAAGTTAGAAATATTATTTTATAATAAATCCATATTCGATTTCTAATGGCTCCAAAGTGACTTAATTCGAGGATATGTTAGGGATGGGTCGATATCCACTCATCCAATAGGTTTTACACAGGTTTTTGTCACTATATTAACCTTATCATTTAGTTTTAACTCTTAGTTAATTATTTTCACATTAACCATGTCTCTTTGAATTTTTATATTATATGGTTAATAATCATAATATATACATCCAAGAGAACCCAGAGTGGTTAAATAATGATACACCTATCATTATATAAGTCTCTTGGCTGATCCATAGATTTTTAGGAATTTAATATCAATTAATAATATAATATTTGTTTTAAAAAACTCTTTTATGTCAAATTTGACACTATTTGGTATTTGATTTTTTGTAAAAATCATAAAAGCATGAATATATCAAAAAAAACATAATTAAATAAATACTAACATGTCATATTAACCTATAAAATTAGTTCAATTAATAAAAACAATTAAATTACATTTATTTTGATATTTATAATATCAATTATTTTATTATTTCATTAATTAGGTAATTACTGCATCAACATTATGTCATAAATAAATTAAATTATTTAATGTCTAAAAATTATAAATAAAATACCATTATGTAGGAAATATATTTTTCTTACTAATTAATATTTATAATCGATTTTATATTATGTACAACCCTATATTAAAAATGTCTTAGTAATTAAAATTTGATTTTAACACTTTTAACTCTTCTTTGAATTAAATAATAAAAAATGTTCTAATTTAATCCAAGTGGACCTTAATGATAATATTTTATTCCTAAGGTTGTTTTTGGTCGAGATACACTTGTTCAATAGAATTATGACATGTGTTAGTATAATATTAATATCATTTTACCCTTAATTACCCTATTTACTTTTAACCGTGGTAAATAATAGTAAAAAGTTACTATTCACCAAACAAGATTATCATACTAAACCACATTTTACTCATTGATATTAACTATTTCTCTCGTATTTTCTAAATTCCACTAACAAAAGTGATAAAATTATGTTTTACGTAAATTTCCGAATTCTCCTAGGAGGTGGGTAAAAGACGGTGAAAAGTTCAATAAAATTTTTATATAGATAAAATTATTCTAAACTAACTCCAATGAATTAAATTGAACTTATATAGGTATTATGTATCTATTTTGACCTTAATTAAATTTAAATAAAATAAATAATTATTTAAAAAAAATTCTTTTTTAAACAATAACTCAGTGTTTTTTCACTATTCATCAAAAAATGAATGTTTTCTGAAAAATACCAAATATTCACCCTAGGATAATTTTGATATTCCGAATCCAAATACTAAGTCCATTTTGAAAGATAAAATATATAAAATTCCAACAATTGGGTATTACTATTCATAACAGCTAGTTTGATTGGTTGTGGTGTGTGTTAGAACTCGAAGTTGCATACAACACACGCAATTTTATTACTCAAAGAGAAGTGTACCGTAGAAACATGGGGTGTTACATTATCCCCTCATTCAAATAATTTCGTCCTCAGAATTTCTAAAATATTACCGCATAAAAGACTCGGGTGATTCTTCATCATATGTTCCTCGGGTTCCCACATTGCCTCTTCCATTTTATGGTTTCTCCATAGATCTTTTATCATATGAGTCGTCCAGTTTCTCAACACATGTTCTCTAGTATCAAGAATCTTGATGGGCTCTTCGCAATAAGACAGATCAGGTTCTAGTTCTAATTCCTCATAGGTGAGTACATGTGTTGGGTTAGGAATGTATTTTCTCAATAGTGATACATGGAACACATCGTGAACTTTGAAGAGATTTAGCGGCACTGTCAAATGGTAAGCTACAACCCCAATTCGTTCTAGAATTTTGAAAGGTCCGATGTACCTGGGACTCAATTTAGCTTTCTTACTGAAACGTATAACTCCCTTCCATGGAGATACCTTCCAGAAAACATCATCTCCTATATGAAATCCCAAATCCTTCCTTCGGTTATCGGTATATCGCTTCTGCCTACTTTGAGCTGCTTGGATGTTTTTTTAGATTACCATCACCTTTTCCGTTGTTTCCTCCACCAGTTCTGGGCCTATGAGTTTTCATTCACCAAAATCATCCCAACAGGTTAGTGTGTGACATCCCTTTCAGTATAACTCTTCATATAGTGCAATTAGAATACTTGAATGGAAGCTTTTATTATATGAAAATTCTACAAGAGGTAAATATTAATCCCACATACCCAGAAAGTCAAGTGAGAAAGATCTCAACATGTCTTCTAAGGTTTGGATAGTAGGTTTTGATTTTCAATCTTGTTGGTGGTGTTAAGCAGTGATAAAATGATGTAAAGTATCCAAGGACTTCTGAATAATCTTCCATAATCTTGAAGTAAAACAGGGATCACGAATCGAAACAATCGATAGGGGTACTCCATGATGTCTCACAGCTTCATTAATATATAGTATTTCTAGACATTCAAGTTGTAAATATTCTCTTATAGCATGAAAATTTGCTAACTTGGTAAGAAAATCAACAGTGAACCATATTACATCGTTCCTTTTAGGAGTCTCTGGTAGTCCCATGACAAAGTCCATTGTGATATTATTCCATTTCCACTCAGGTATGGTATGAGGTTTCATGACTCTTCCAGGATGTTGCCTTCCAGCTTTCACTTGTTGACAAACCATACACCTTGACACAAAATCAGCTATCTCCCTTTTCATGTTGTCCCACCAAAAATGTTCCTTCAAATCTCTATACATTTTGGTGCTCCCATGGTGTATAGAGAAATTGGGACTATGAGCATCATCCAACAATTATTTTTTTAGATAAGGTATATCGGGAACATAATGTCTCCTTCTATCTTTCAAAATTTCATCTTCATACACAAACTCACTAAATCTCCCATCATTCAGAGCTTTAATATTATTTTTAAACTCTTCATCATTGTCTTGATAACTCTTTATACTTTCTAGTAAAGATTTTTTGGAAACCATTGGAAAAATTATTGATGTTTCACCTTCCATGGTGATTCTCATATCCATCTATATGATATTCATCTATATAGGATCCTTTTCAACTCTCACCTTGTTCAAAACTCCATGATCCTTTATCCTCAAAGTATCTACCACCTTATTTGCCTTCCCCGGGTGGTAGTGTATCATTAAATCATAATCCTTGAGTGGTTCAATCCATCGCATTCGCCTCATGTTGAGTTCTATTTGTGAGAAAATTTACTTCAAACTCTTGTGATCAGTATAAATCATACATTTTTCACCATATAGGTAGTGTCTCCATATCTTCAAAGCAAATATCAAAGTTGCTAACTCCAGATCATGAATAGTATAGTTTTTCTCAGGAATTTTCAGCTGTCATGATGCATAGGCAATAAATCTATCATTCTACATATGGACACAACCAAGTACTTTCTTCGATGCATCACTATAAATTAAAGAACCCATCATTCCCCGATGGTAGAGTCAATATAGGAGCACTGACTAATCTTCTCTTCAGTTAATCAAAATATTCTTCAAACACTTTTGTCCAAACAAATTTAACCCATTTACATGTGAGCTTTGTTAATAGGGTAGCCAAACTGGCAAAATTCTTGGGTGAAACGTCGATAATAACATACTAAACCAATAAAACTATGTACCTCAGTTATACTGGTCGGTGATGGCCATTCATGGATTGCCTTGGACATAGAAGTATCAACAGAGATTCCATCCTTAAAGATAATATATCCATGAAAAGATATCTCCTGATGCCAGAATTCACACTTGCTAAACATCCCATATAATTCATGTCTTCTCAGAGTCATTAGGATAACACGTAAGTGATTTTGATGAAAATCATGGATTTTTGAGTATACGAAGATATCATCAATAAATACATCTATAAATTCATCGAGTTATTCCTTGAAAACTCTTTTCATTAGATCCATGAATACAAAGGGTGAATTATCCAATCCAAAAGGCATTACTATAAACTTGTAATGCCTGTACCTGGTTCGAAATGTTTTCTTAGGAATGTCTTCCTTCATCACACACAACTGATGGTATCCAGATCGTAGGTCAATCTTCCACGCAGTTGGTCAAATAAATCATCAATGTGAGGTAGGGTATACATGTTCTTTATGGTTATTGCATTGATTTCCCTGTAGTCGATACATAACCTCATAGATCCATCTTTCTTCATAACAAAAATGACAGGGGCTCCCCGTGGAGAAACAATAGGGAGAATAAATCCATTATTACTAAATTCTTATAGTTGTTTATTTAGTTCAACTAATTCCACAGTGTCCATTCTATAAGGGGTCTTTGATATAGGCCTTGAACTAGGAATTAAATCAATAAAAGACTCAATTTCTCGTTCGGGAGGATGTCCAAGTAAATCATCTGGAAACATGTCAACAAATTCTGTCACAATAGGTACATCTTCTATTTGAACATTACTTTCCTCGCACATAGTCATTTCATTCTATTACTCCCCAATAATTGAATTTAGTTGAGCTACTGGGGTTGGATCTAGGTAAGAATTAGGTGGTGACGATTCTGCTATAAAGATAAGCTGTTACTTATCATCATCATCAAAAATTGTAACCTCTTTATTCTAACAATAAATCATTACATCAAGGTCTGAAAGCCAATCCATACCAAGGATTTTATCAAATTCAATCATGGGTATGATGATGATATCAGTAGATAATGAACATTTATGTGCTATAATGGGGACTGATTCACAAAACATTGTTGCAATGATGCATCCCTTAGGAGTTTTGACTGACAACTCCCTTGTTAAATCAAATTGAAAATATCTAATTTTCTTGGACTAGTAGGAATATATGAAACAATGTGATGATCCAGAATCAAATAATACATTTTCAAAACCTGAGGAAACAATTAAATTTCCTTCTAACAAGTCTTTCAGAGCTTCTACCTCAGCTGTAGTGATAGCATAAGCTTGGCCTTGATCCCTTGTCTTTTTCTGAGGTAAGTTACCATGATGCATAGGACATTAATTTGCATAATGTCCCATATCCCTGCAATTATAGCATTGAACATCGGTAGTTTCATTCGTCACCTTGCAATCATGAGCATGGTGGCATTTTTCACCACACTTGTAACAGACTCCCATTACCATCAAGAAATTACCAGGGCGTTTCTTTCAACATTTACTGCATGTTGGATATTAAACATTTCCCTTCTTCCCCTTATTTCCATTTCCATAGTGATCAGCAGATCTCTTCTTCTCTTTCTTCACTTCAATGTCATAAGACTTAGAGAATTCTTTTTCTGCCCTGATATCACATGATACAATATCTTCGTACGACGAGAAGGATTGTGAGACTAGTGCTCGATGGAGAAACAGTTTTAACCCATAAAAGAAATGAGAAATCTTACTTCTTGGGATACATATATAATCTGCATCATACCTCGCTATCCTTGTAAATTTTGCCTCATACTTTGCGACATTCTCATCTTCCTTTTGTCTCAGACTTCGAAATTGTCTTTCCATATCCACTGGATGGTCACAAGGAAAGTATTTTTCTACAAAAATCACTTTGAACCCCCTCCATTCCATATTTAATACATCATCATCTTCCTTTGTGTTTTGAATAAATGACGACCATTGATCAGTATCTCCAGTGAGGTGGTAAACTGCCAGGATAACGTTTTCCCTTTCACTACTCCCCAAGACATGGAATATGTTTTCGAAGGAATTTATCCATTGTTCATCTACTAAGGGATTTTTAATCCTATTTAATTTTGGTGGTTTTTGCCTCATGAAGCAATCTATCATTGATCCTCCATGCTACGGATCAGGGTGCTCTATACGTGTAATGTTATTATTCATAACCTGAGTGAGTTGTCCCAGTATGGTGATTAGCTGATCAGCACCAGTTGCATCACTAGCTCCACTATAATTATCTTGAGCAGGAGGGAAATCCCTACATATAGTGTGTGCATTGATATGGTTTCACTTCCTTCCACTAGGCACCATTTCTAAACAATGGCATAAACCTGATCAGTTTATGAATCAATATACAAAATTCCATTAATGTAAAATAGTTAACATAAATTGAACTATTTATGGATATAATCTATATTCATAAAGAAAATGTTTTCATTGAGTATGTATATACTCATAAACCCTTCAAGATGATTTGTAACGAAAATGATAATTATCCTAAGCATATCTCTCGAGAGGGTCGTAACCAAGAGGGAAGCAAGGCCCATTGTTCTGCACTAGTTCCCGTTAAAGTCTATCTCAAAGCAGTGTTTTCGTGTTTTACCCCGAGATACATATGTGTCATAGCCGCCTCTACCTACTCGTATATAGATAGGGATGTATTTCTCGGAAAACACACAAAATCTCTACAATACCAAAATTATAGGAAGTTCATATATACTAATCCTCAAAGACCTTCTTGGTTCTATGTGCTCTAATCAGAGTTTATCTAAATCTAGCTCTCATGGTATGTACTAAACTTCCTCTGATACCAATTGTAATGCCCCGAACCCAGTTACGCAGAGTCGATGCATTATTACATAAAATTGGCATGATCACCAAATATCAAGTCTCGAAAGACTGATTAGTTCAGTAGCCTTGGAAACACTAGATACATTTATAAAGTTTACATTACATCATAAAGTGAAAAACTAAAAAAACATATTGTCTTCATTTCACCTCATACTATCCCTGCAGGTCATTCATAAAATACTTCTTCACATCCTGGGATAATAAAACAATGAAAGGGGTGAGCTCAAATGCTCACTAAGGATAAACATATAGTGGAATATTTCATAAATAAGAATAATCATTTAATGCAATGTATAACTAAAACAAAAGCCTTTTAAACTTTAACTTCAGTATAACATGGAAAGAATAAAATTATGTAATTTCATTTTCTTATTCACATGTATATTCTACTAGTTGAATAATCACATGAAATATCAATTACCACTTTCATAATGATGGAATTCAATATTCCAGACTATCATAACCACATAGTCAAGGCCTTGTTAAAAGACAGTAGTTTGTCTCATTAGTCCTACTGATGCCTCGAGGATCTATATCGGGCTCCACCTATAACTTATTAAGTCCAATTCATTCCTCATATGAAAAGGTTTAAACATAACATAAACATTCGTATTAAAACAAGAATATGAAATGTCAATACATTCTCTATAAACCATGAATGGTATAAAAATAACACATCCACAGTCAAACATATCACAAAACCTTCAATAAAATATGAAAGTTGTGTATCATAATAAATCAAATTCAAATAAGCTTAAAATCCCTCAAAGAATGTTGACATAGATGAAATCAAAACTATTTGAGAGAAATATCTCTTTTTTTTAAATCATTTAAAAGTAACATAATTATAAAAGAAAACATTTACGTTGAAAATATTCTTATAAGCTTGTAAGGGAAGCTTCGACAATTTTATAATGGCGAAAAATAGCCGCATATGCCGTATAAGATAAAAAATACATTCTTACTTTAATTCTGTCGAAATGGATAAAAAGGACCTTGTTTTGAAAATGATGGAAATATTCCTTTATAAAAATCTTATAAAAATTCAAAAAAAGGGTATAAATAACTTTAACCCATAGTATATCAAATAGTAAGAATTATTTGAAATACATTTTTATGAAACATTGATGTGGATGATAAAGAGGTCCCAGTAGATATTTGCATATAAACAACCTCAGATAATGAAGAGATTGTGAAATTAACCCTTACCTTGTACTTTTCCTTGGTTGAGTGTAGTTTAAACTCCTATATAATGGTGAAATAGTTGTTATTAAACTATATAAGAATAATAGATATTAATATTATATCATATATGATCTTTTAACATTTATTTTTTAATAATACATTAGTATTATCGTCGTTTCGGGTGTTGACTTACTCGTTTTAGTTAATATATATTGTTACATAAGCCGTGATTGTTATGGATAGGTTGTGTCATATTCATATACATAATTATATCAAGTCCTTAAACATTATTTTTAATCATAAAATGATAATTAGACTTGAATGGATATGATGGAGAATTAATCTCATCACGTTCGTGGAGACGGTACTCCGTACGTACGCTCAAGCGATAATATCATTGCTTTGATATTAAAATAATATATAATTAAATGGTTAATCATATATAAAGAATCATTATCATGTTGTATTTAATATTTACATGAATTACTCATCATTATTAACCCATCCAAATAATAATGTTTTGAATAACAATTACACCACGATATGGAGACGGTAAGCCGTACGTACGCACGTATGATGACATGTCATTTAAAGGATGGATATAATACTGAATATGGTCGTAATATATTTATAATAACATCACAATATATAGAATATACTGGATTTATTATTTTAGACTGTAAATAACAAATAAAGAAGAAGTTTGAAAAGAAAGGAACCTGAAAGAGGGTGGTGAAAACGTTACATGTTCTTCGGGTTCTTCCTTTTAATTTGATCACAAGGGCTCCTTAAGATGGATTTATGATCAAAATAATGCCCCTTTGATGAAGTGAGGGATGTTGAGAGAATATTTGGGAAGTGTTTGGCGGAGCCAAACGACTTTGAAGGTGTAAATTAGTGGGAAGGGGGGTCCCTTTTATAAGAGGGGTGAGGGGCTCCTTTGGAAAAGCTAGAAATATTATTTTATAATAAATCCATATTCAGTTACTAATGGATCATAAGTGAATTATTTTGCGGCTATGGTGGGGATGGGTCTAAAACCAACCAACCAATAGGTTTTAGACAGGTTTGGGTCACAATATTAACCTTATCTTTTAGTTTTAACTCTTAGTTAATTAGTTTCACATTAATCACGTCTCTTTGTATTTTGATATTATATGGTTAATAAACATACTATATACATACAAGATAACCCCAAGGGGTTCATTAATGATAAATATATCATTATATAAGTCTCCTGGCTGATGCTTAGAATTATTGGATTTGAATATCAATTAATAATATAATATTGTTTTTTAAAAACTCTTTTATGTCAATTTTGACACTATTTGGTATTTGATATTTGGGAAAATCATAACAGCATGATTACTTCGAAAAAACATAATTAAATATATAATAACATGTCATATGAACCTATAAAATTAGTGGAATTCATTGAAAGTCTCAAATTACATATCGTTTGATATTGATAATATCAATTATTTTATTATTTCATTAATTAGGTAATTACTGCATCACCTTTGTGTCATAAATAAATTAAATTATTTAATGTCTAAAAATTATAAATAAAATTACATTATATATGTAATCTTTTTATATTTCTAATTAATATTTATAATAGAATTTATCTTATGTAAAACCCTATATTAAAAATGTTTTAGTAATTAAATTTTGATTTTAACTCTTTTAACTCTTCACTGAATTAAATAATAATAAATGTTCTAATATAATCCAAGTGGACCTAAATGAAAATATTTTATTCCTAAGGTGTTTTTGGTCTAGATACACTTATCCAATATAATTAGGACATTTTTTAGGGAAATATAAATATCAATTTTCCCTTAATTACCCTATTTACATTTAACCGTGGTAAATAAAAAATTACTATTCACAAAAAATTCTTTTTATCTTATTGAACAACATTTTACTCCTTGAAATTAACCGTGTCTCTCATATTTTCTAAATTCCACTCACAGAAGCGGTAAAATTATGTTTTACGTGAATTTTCCAAATTCTCCAAGGAGGTGGATAAAAGACGGTGACAAGTTTAATAAAATTTTTATATATCTAAAATAATTTCAAAATAACTCCAATGAATTACATTGAACTTATATAGGTATTTTGTATCTATTTTGACCTTAATTAAATTTAAATAATATACATTATTATTTAAATAAAATTTCGTTTTTAAACTATAACTCAGTGTTTTTTCACTATTCCTCAAAAATTGAACGTTTTCCGAAAAATACCAAAAATTCACCCTAGGATAATTTCGATATTCCCAATCCAAATATGAAGTCCATTTTGAATGATAAAATTAATAAAATTCAAAGAATTAGGTATTACTTTTCATAACTGCTACTTTTATTGGTTGTGGTGTGTGTTAGAACTCTAAGTTGCTTACAAAACACGCTATTGTATTATTCAATGAGAAGCATACCATCGAAGTTTGGGGTGTTACACCCGGTAAGGTCCGCCGGCTCGGCATGGCCCGCCAACTGGGTGCGGCCCAAGCTCCCCACCAAATGGACTGAAGTATTTTTGTTCTTAATCAACCAACCCATGGCATGCATTTTCCATTCATCTCACCGGTCCATCAATCGGTCTTCAGCACGACCTGTGGTCAGAGTCCGCCTCTGTTGTGGACAGGGCTGCGACATCTCTTCCGCAGCGCAATGTCTCCACCAAGGCGATCGGCATCGCCTAGCCTCCCACTATCCACCATAGTGTGTTCGAACACCGACACCTCCTCACGGCCCGTGCGAGCCGGTTTTCACCTCCTCTGATCGCTCTCACCTCCGTGGCATTGGAGCTTCTTTGTGGCTCTGGTGAA
Organism: Viscum album; assembly: GCA_963277665.1. Taxonomy (NCBI): domain Eukaryota; kingdom Viridiplantae; phylum Streptophyta; class Magnoliopsida; order Santalales; family Viscaceae; genus Viscum; species Viscum album. Next base: position 1,658,705,048 of record OY728145.1, read on the forward strand.
TCTCAGGATGTGCATTTCCATTTTCTACTACACCAACGGGGCTCCTGGGACATTTCCTACACGGCATGTCCCCTGGTTTTTTCCTTTCCACTTTGTTGCTCATTGTAAAATGAAGAACACAACCAAACCAATAATGGTGGAGGGTCCGGGCCTTGTTCGGTTTGGCCCATTCCATCCACGTTAGTGTTATAACACGGGAAGAGTTGAAACAACATCATAAGATGATAAGTTCATAAACTCTTAGAAATAAATCATGCCAAATCCCTACCTATAACTCATTGGAAGAGGATACAGATGAGGATGAAGGGTCCATAATCAATGATCTTCATCATCATTCATTCGTTCCTTGTTCTTCGTTGTAGTTGGATTCTGACATTATTCCGTCCAAGCATCCACTTGTCAATACCCAAAACCCATGCTATAGGTTTTTTTAAATAGAAAAAATGTAAGCACACGCGTTTCATTTTATTAATGTTGTTCATTAATGTAACACAATTAAGGTTCCATTAATTAAATAAATTTTGTGGTTATGCAACCTAAGAGTAATGTCATTAAATGACTCCCATTCAAGAATGACATTATGTCGTGGTCTCTCCTTCTACCACTCACCCGTGAGAAGAGAATAAAATAAATCATGGAGTTAGTTTATTAATATTTTTAAAGTCCCAAAATTAAATTTTTTCCCGACCCTTTCCAATCGAAGTTACGCTTCACCTAATTGAATCTTGGTCCCATGAATTCAATGGTGACACCATTTTTTAATCGGAGAAATTATTCAAAATATAGAAATCCAAGGACACCCATTTTCTAACGTACCATAAAAATAGTTCAAAAATTAATAACAGTCACCCTTGACCAGCATCGATTTAGGTTAGGCTCCATGAATGGAAAAAACTCCCCCACGAGCACAACAGTACTCACTGATTTCCAATCCGGGTTACCATTTATGAGTTATAAGGATTTGAAAATAAAATAATTGTTTTTTAATTATTTTATTTACGACAAAAAACTAACTTCCACTATTGGCCCAAGTTGGCTAATTTTAGGATCTACCTAAGGGAAGAATACTCTCAAGTGTTCAGTGGGGGTCTCATATTTCTCATCTGAGTCTCTATTAGTGATTTATAATCATTTTAAAAATAAAATAAAATGATTTAATTATTTTCTTTATAGTTATGCCATTTTTGGGTTTCCTCACTCGAGGCATGAACAAAAAAAATTATGTAATTCCATTGGTAAAACTATCATCCTAAATGCAATGGTTGCCTCATATTTCTAATCCAAGCACCTATTTATGAATAATTAAACTTTATCACAAAAACCAATCACTTGCACTATTTAAAGCATAACATTTTTCGATGGATCATCCTGGGAACTCTGGCCATGAAATCACATCCAGTCAAATTTCACGGTCTCAAAATAATTTGACATAGTAAAATAAATTTATATAAAAATTCTGGGACATTAGATTCTCCCCACCATTGGGAATTACATCCCCAAATTCCAAAACAATAGAAAATAAAAAATTTGGGGGGTACTGAGAATGAATATTAGCCTATCACTCTATTTTGATCTCCTGGAGATTCTCGTGCGACCACCGATCATGAACTAGAGGAATCAAGTATCCATAAGGGACCAATTCATGTCGATCCACTATCTCCACCAAGAACTATACAAACATCTCCCCATCACCAATGTCCATCTCGCCATATTTGATAATGTGTGATTGATCATGCACGTACCTCATCAACTCTAAATCAAGGAAAACATTATGCACTTAGTGCATATTTGGGGAAAATCTAGGCAGTAATACACCTCACAAACTCTGATGAGAATCTAAATATGTATGATGATCCTCAATGATAGCTTGCTACGCTGGTTAAATCTATGTAATCCTTGTAGGGGTTATATATAATAAAAACATGATCTCCCTCCTCAAACACCAAGGGTCTACATCTCCCATTGGGATAAGAATTATGCCAACTCTGTGCAGGCCTCATCTGCTCTTGGATGCTCTATACATTTATGGTGGTAGACCGTACCTACTCTGGAACATGAGTTTTGACTCTATTGGGTCTGTCGAGGATAGGGGTGATCTGCAATATTTCCCATACAAGGCCTCAAAAGCTATAATTCCAATAGAGGAGTGATAGCTATTGCTATATGAAAACTCCACTAGTGGTAAGTGGTCCTCAAAACTATAACCAAAATCATGGAGACAAGCATGAATCATTTCCAACATGGTATGTATAGTCCACTCCATATTACCATATGTCTGGTGGGAAAAGCTGGGCTCAATCTAGTAGGAACTTGATGCTCAGCTTTCATTTCCTGACAAGGGAGGCAACGTGAAATGAACTCTGCCATAACATCCTTTTTCCCTAACAACCTGTATAGATGTCGGAGGTCCTAGAACATCTTCTCCACACCATGGCGTACCAAAAAAGGGGTTGATTGTTATTCCATAATCACATTCTCCAATAACATCACCGGAACCATGGTTCATCCTATGAAAAGGAAGAAATGATCCAAACCTATCAAAAATCAATCATGTTAAAGTACCGATGATATCTAATCATATTGATCTATACATTCAACATCCACAAGAACAACCACTTTAACATAAAATAAGAGTGGGGGAGTGAAAGACATTGATTGTAGGCAATATTTCCCATCACTATCCACGAAAGATATATGTGTTGTGTCTAGCTTCTTTGTGACCTCAATCAGCAACAATAATCTAGACCTCTTGCTGAGTGCGTCTACTAGCTCGTTCCTTTTCCAAGGAGTATAGACTATCTCAAAGTCAATGTTTTGGAGGAACTCTGGTAATTAATGTTGTCTCAATTGTTATATGGCCACAATAACATTTCTATCCACATGAATGGCTACAATTTTTACTGATTGATGTTCCCATCAACCTTTTGGTATTGTGTACTCATTCTCCACGACAACATGGTTAATATGCCAGTAATACACACATATCCTTGAACACTGGGTCTTACTAAGCCCTTTCTTTTCATGTCCTCCAACTATAATATCAACTCCCAGAGAACTGTGTGAGCCATCTGATATGATGTTGTAGATATCAGTTCCATCCATCAGAACAATCCAAAGAAGATGTCCCTCTCCCAATTAGAAGGTAATCCTGAAAATATCTTTTGAAATGATGTCCTCACACTCTTCCACTATTGTTGGGAACATAAAACTCAAAAAAACCTACTACAACATGGTTAAGGATGGCTGACTCAAAGGTGATCGACTGTAACCTCATATGCAAAAGATTATCATGTGCTACCTGGGATTCCTTTTTCACTGACCAATGAAAACCCCATTCCAACATTGTAGATATACCTCATTATTTTTCCTAAAAAATTAATTCTCAGCATGAACTATGGATGAACATTAAATACCCAAACTAATGTCATATGTCCTCAATGCTATCACTAATTGGTTCCAACCGAAACTCCTGCCTCAAGGGTCGTATCACACAATCGTTATAATTGTGATTATCGATTCACCTCCCATATGTATCAACATAATAATGGTAAAGTCAATGGTTTAATTAGAAACTCTTGGTCTTGGACAAGATTTGTGACAAGAGGGAATGATTAGTACCAATTTCAATTAATACGACATATTTTATTAGAAAAAGACCATACCTCGAGTCATTCAGTGAGCCCTTGGGTCACACTACTTGACCACATGTTGTTACATTGTTCCCATATCCTCATGCCCCCTAATCATGATGGGGACCACATTGTGGGTCTGGTTGTAACATATCAAAATTCATACCACCTCTTGTTTCTCTCATATCTCTTCTTCAATGTATGATTATCTATAGATTTATCTTTCCCTGTCACTTCCTCTTCCCAAAACATTTCAAAAACCAAGTCTCTAAGACTAAAATCGGTTTCCTACATTCCCACTACTAACATTCAGTTGTTATATCTGCTCAGCCAAAATATGTTTCAACCACAATGGTTCTCTCTAACACCCTAACATATGTAGGAAATCACAGAGGAATAGTGCTAGCTCAGATGTCCCTAAACACATCTTGCTTGGAGCTCTAATCCTCGAAACACTGTTCATATGGTATTCATCAAGTTCATTGTATGGTTGGTAAGCCTCGACAAATACTATGTTACTGAAAAGTCGTCATGTCAAAAAATTAGATTCCCTTGAAAAGAAACCGCATAACATTTAATGAAAATAGACCCCCTTCTCTATGGATGTTTTTCATGCTCGGTACGTGGAAAAGTACCCACATCGTTAGATAGTGGTAATCTAAACCCTACCATATCCCATTCGTGAAACATTTAATTATCACTCACCGGACCACCATTTGTTCTAACGGTGCCCGGACTAGATGGAAACATGACCACCATCATAGGAAATAGTCCTTGTACTGATGACTCATCACTATGTGAACCATCCTCATGGACATATATTGGGATCCTGGCTGGCTGTTTACATGGAGACGTCTTGAACGTGTATTAAGACAAACCACTATCATTAATATATACATAGTGACATGACTCAAAAAAGATCAAGAAAAAAACATTTTCAAAACACAAGCGACTACTGTTGTTGTGTACCGAGTCAGAAAATAGAATTTAGGGTCCTAGTGTATGGATTTTTTGGCCACTTCAACAACACTGGAATTGTGGTAATGAAATATATACTCAAGACACTTAACAATATTTCCAGCATTGAAAATAAAGACTCGTATTTCTTCTGGAAGAACTGCCCGGCATTGAAACCACATTATCATGACCCATCCCCTAGGGCTCATGCCATGACAACCCCAATCCCACCTTCCATAGAAAAGTGGTTCATGACTAGCACTAGAATGGAATATCCCCAATATGGGAACACATTAACATTAATCATGAAAGCAGAAAGATGAGGTACATAATAAGAACAAACCACGTAGTATAACTGGTGAATGTAAATGTGTGAACTGAAGTAGAATGAGTCATAATACAAACCCAACTAAAAGAAAATACAGAAAAAATGAAAAATAGCTCCTAAGGTTATCCTCCAAGGATCCTACAAGAAGGGTAGGTACAACTCGTCATTGAGGCTCTCCACATCAACTGGTCACCTCCATGAACCATCTTGTGCTGATAAACTATCCATAGACAAAGATGTCTATCATCTACACAAGACATAATAATGTATGGGTGAATCCCTTGAAGGGGTGAGTATTACAATACCCAATTGAGATCCTGATAACTCATACAGTCTCCCATAATTCCAAAATGGAAAAACCACAAAGAATTGTCCCAATCACAGATCATAATTAAAATACATAGTGTAAACAAGATATATACTGTAAACAAGAGGAATACTGATGATTATTTGTAAAGATAATACATCATTTACACTGAGATCATCCTCTAATAAATAATGAAAAAGTAATTTTGTCACCGATCCACATAGGGTTGTAGGTGACTAATACAAATAGGGTGGTATGTCACCGATCCACATAGGGTTGTAAGTCGCTGATCTGTGACGGGCCTCTCTAAGGCTCGTGCACATCGGGTCATGCTACTGTTGATCCACACTTGGTTGTAAGTCATCGATCCACACAGGGTCATAAGCCTCTGATCCATGATGGGCCTCTCTAAGTCTATTCCATGCTAGATCTCACTGCTGATGATCCACATAGAGTCGTAAATCGTTGATCAACATAGGTTCATAAGTCGCTGATCCAAGAAGGGATGATTAAGGCTGGTCCACTTAGTATCACATGACTCCAGATCAACACATGGTCGTAAGCCATCGATCCACATAGGGTTGTATGTTGTTGATCCATGATAGGCCGCTCTAAGTCCAGTCCTCATCGGGTTGTTCAATTGATGATCCACACATGGTCATAAGATGTCAATCCAAACAGGGTCGTATGTCATTGAACATCTAGCCATAGGATTCCAGTACTTGGTACGCTTCTGTTCCATAGATTATATTCCTCAATCCATTTTTCTTTCCTCAACATCCATCAATTACCACTAATAAGTAATATGAAAAAACACCATGTCAAAATGGTTCCAATGCAATAGACATCGCGTCAGTCGGACACTCGGTATGTATGTTAAAGGCATTTTAGTGCTGAGGGATAGGTTAGATTCGAGTATGATCCAACCAAGTCACGCTCCAACATTCTTTAAAACTGATGTGGAGAATCAAAAATGGGATTCCTTGTTATAAGGGTTCTAGTGCCATAGACAGTTCATCAAACAAATGTATGGTTTAGAATATAAGACCCTTTAAGGAAAACACTACATAAATGGGTGAAGATCTAGACCGACCTAGGCGGAACGACCCGACCCGAACCGATCCAAACGGGGATAACTGATATTCATCATTGTTGACCCAGGTCTGACCTGCCCCGGCTCATCTCGGCCTTGGCCAAACCAGCTAGGCCTGGCCCAGACCGTCTAGACCTAGTCTAATAGTTGGGTGTGGACCCAACTCCCCACCAGACAGACTGATGTCTGTTCTGTCTCCAACAGGTGGCACCAGGATGGCATTGCCCCTTTAGCTGACTAGTCTCATCGGCCTGTCTAGGGAGGGACTTGAAGTCTAGTTCTTCCTCTGCCATAGACATATCCATGACATCTCCACTGTGGCATGCCACCACCGTAAACGCGGACGACGTTGGTTGGCCGGCCCCTGTCCACCATGGCCCCTTAGGGAACCACCACCACCTCATGTCCGGTGGGATTCAGCCGCCACCACCTCCAAGCATCAGCACTGCCGTGCGAACAATGATTTTTTGGGCTGTCAGTGAAGCTCTGAAGGTATGTTTTCGTTTCTGACTACGCCTACGGGACTTCAGGAATATCACCTATACCGTGTGGCCCTCGTTTCAGCCTAGCCCCTTTTTTTCTCAGTCGCCCATGAAAAAAGAAAACCAAACCAACAACAGAGGAGGGTCTGGTCCATGTTTAGTTCGGCCCGTGCCCTATGTGTTAGTGTTATAACAAGGGAAAAATTGAAACAACATGAGGAGAATATGAATTCATAAAATCTTTTAAATAAATCAAGATAAACACCTACTTGGGACATGATGGATGAAGCTATAGATGAGGAAGAAGGGTTTGGGTTCAAAGATGTTTTTCGGTGTTTGGTCGTCCCTCATTCTTCCTTGGAGTAGGTTTTCATAGGGGTTTTGTCCGAGCTCCCTCACTTAAATCCCCCAAACTCATGCCATATGTTTGAATAAATTGAACGAATTGAACAATATATGTTGTGTTTTGTTAATGTGTTTCATTAATGAACAATAATTAATCTTCCATTAATTCAAAGAACATAGATATGCAGATCAAGGGTCATGTCATTAAATAACTCTATTTCATGCATGATGTTATGTTGCATTCCCTCAATCCACCACTCAATGGTGAGAAGAGAATAATATAACTCATAGAGTTGTTTTATGATTTTCTTTCTGTAATTTCCTAAAATTAACATTTTTGTCTGAACCTTTTAGGTCGAACTGAAGACTCACATAAGAGAATAATTTCACTACAAAGTCAATGGTTTCCTCGTATTTGTAATCTAATCACGAGTTCAAAAGATAGAAATCTCTGCTCACACGTTTACTGAACGTACCTTAAAATGTAAAAAAATTATTAATAGTCATCCTTGACCCATGATAGTAAAGGTTAGGATCCACCTAAGGGAAAAAATCATAACATGCCCAAAGGTACTCTCAGATTTCCAATTCTATTTACCTTTTATGAGTTATAAGTAATTTACAATATAATAATTCTTACTTAATTTTTTTTATTTATGGCCAAAAACAAACTTCCACTATTGGACTGCACCATCCAATGGTAGGACTTATCTATGGAAAGCATACCCTAATGAGTTCAGTAGTGGTATCAGATATGTAATTTGAGTCTCCCTTCATGAGTTTATGCATTTAAAAAAATAATTTTTTTATTTATTTTATTTACGGTTATGACATTTTATGGTTTCCTTATTAGAGGCTTGCACCGACTAAACTTAAGTTGTACCTAGGGTAAACCAGCCATCCTGAAACCAACACTTCCCTATGATTTTCGATTCAGGAAACTGTTTAAGAGTGATTAAACATTTCAAGAAACCCCCTAATGCAAGCTATTTGATTCTTAAAATTTTTCGATGAAGCATTCCACACACTCTAGGCCTCATAATCGCCTGCTGTCAAATTTCGCAGTCCCAAAATAAGTCCTTATAATTAAAAAAAACTTATATAGATATTATAGGACATTACAGCAAACCTCAGGTGCATTGGTAAATTAACATAGCTAACTTTAAAGTGTCTCTCCCCGCAAGGGGTAAATTATTTGTTATCAATAAAAGTTAGAATGAATTAATATCAAATGGATCCAACATATTTTTGGATTATGATTATTTAAGGTATAGTATCCATTATAATTTGATAGTTACAATATGGAATTATTTTTATTTAAAACATGGTTTCTCATGATGGTTTTTTCATATGTATTATCTCACTTGTTTAACATACCTATTTTACTTATGACCTAATATATTTTTTATTTGATTACTATAAATTGATTTTAAGGAAAAAATAACCTATTGGAAAATTGATATATTTATAAAAATGATTTATAAATTGGATTTTTATATGATATATCTACTGAATTATTGATATTGGAACGTATATAGAATAGTTATTGTTATCATACTATGCTTTGAACTCACACACCACTTTTGGATTTAGGAGGTTGTAGAGCGTGTTTTAAAGGACTGTGGGAATATGAAGAGAATCACATTTCATACAAGGTTATCTTCTCATATGATGCATTCTAAATTGGCTACTTTCAAGGGGATGGATTGTGAGTGGGTGAATTATTTTCATTTTCAATTCATACTATTATGTTTTGAATAGTTTGGTTAGGTTTGTATTGATCATTTTCAATCTCTTTTACGGAAATTATACTATAATCATTTTTTATTCTTTTTCTTATATTCAATAATTGTTTCCATAATCTTTATTATACCCCACATGTTGCATACCCTCTTGGGTAACTTTTTTACAAGCCTAGGGAGGTTATTTACATTAATAAACAACATCAAATTCAATAAATCCTTCTCTTAATCGAATGCGGTAAGATAAAAATTTGAACTATTTCATGTTAGACCATTTTGAATCGTGATACACTATTGATTATTAACTAGAACAAATGTATCTATATTCATATAACCAAAATGGATTGATCACTTGAATCCAACATAGGAAACATAAATAACAATATGAATTTTCAATTGTAACACTATTAGATGAGCTATGTATTTGTATCACCATAAACGATCAATCACAAAGATGAAACAATCCTCCTTCAACATAATAGACAATCAATAAAAATGCAGGATTAGAGAAATAATATTATAAATTATAATAAAATAATTAATTTATAATGAAAAATTACCAAACACATTCATTAGTAAATTCTATTTTTAGAAAAATGAATCAAAACCATTAAGTAAATACTTTGTAATTTAATATATAATTTTTTTAAATTTTTTATCCTGATCTCGTAATAGGTTATTACATTCAAAAAATATATTTTAAATTTATTGACATCCAGATATTTTACTCCAACTATCATATTTTTTAATTATTTATATTTAATTTTCATGATATCTAAAGAATATATTTATAAAATGATTGATTTAGCTTAAAATTATATAATTTAGACAATCTATATATAATATCTATTAAGATACATGGTATAATATATATATATATATATATATATATTAATTTATGTCATTGGGGGTAATCATTCTAGAAAATAAAAATCCATGATACATAACATCATCATCCAACTCAATGTGAAGTTAAAATCATAATGATTAATATTGGGATTTCCAATGAATAATGATGATAAGATTCATTAACCCAAAAACACCACTAATTCAAATTTCTCATTAACAAAATGAGAATGAATGTATGAAAAAAAATCATGGAATACTACTTGTGTAATATGTTAAAAAAAATTCAATTTAACATTAAAATGATCTATTCAATCACTCCATTTAATCAAATAGAATTTAACTCCTTATTTAATGTTTCTATTGAATGATAACAAAAAAATGAGAAAAAATTTCTCTAATGACTACCCCTTTAATTTATAGAATTTTTTCCAAATAAAAAAATGCAGGTACTTTTTTTAAATTAACCTATAATAATGAAAATATTAAAAATAATTTCCTTAAGTATTTTCCTTTGATATTATTATTATATTTAAATGTACATAAATCATGAAATATAAATCTTAAATTAAATTGTAATGAAAAAGAGTTATTCAAAGGGATAACACTACATATAATATTTTTTGGGATGTATAAAAAAACAAAAAAAAACACTCTAACATTTTTTTAATTTCAAAAATAATAAAACGAACAAATTTCCTTATTTCATAGATCATTAAAAAATGTTGATGTATTTTTCATTAAATATATTTTTTTATTTGATAAATTTCAATACATGAAACAATAAGTTTAAAAAATAGTGATACCCTATTGAATTATTTTACATGATTATTTTTATTTATGGTGTTGATTATAAATTATGAATATAACCAACTGAATTGTGGAAATATAAATTTTACACTAGTATAATAAAATATTAAATAATCATTAATTCATAAAATAATATCAACGAAATAAATATATTCTTTTCTGAATATCTGTTTTTATGCAATTAATATTTTATTTATTTCAATAAACTAATATTACCACTATTGATGACTAAATTAAAATAAATCTATATAATAAATATTCATTGAAATGGGATAAAACTGTTCTACATCTTTTTTAATGCGATATTTACAAATCATGTTTTATGATTGAAAACTAGTTTTTTAAAATACAATTTCCATTATATTGTGCACCTATTTTAAGTAGGATTTCTTATACATTAGGAAATTTAATAATGATATTTTTATTCCACATATGGTATTAGGAGTTTCCAAATTTTTAATGGTTCCCTTTTAATTTTTTCCAATATGAAGACAAACCATAATAAATTATTCATACCACAAAATGTTTAAAGCATTTAAATAGGACTAAGAGAAACTGTTTCTTATATGTATGTGTGAACTAACACATCCCAAAAGAAATGTGTTCCATTATTCATCATTGATTGACCTTGTTTTCTTTAATAATAGATAATATAAATATAAATTTTTTGTTTATATTTAATTCAAAGATGAATTATTTTTAATTTTTCTATCATACCATTCATAAATATCTATATACATTAATTGCATGTATATATAGACTATCATTTGAAAAAAGTGAAACAAATAATTTCTCATTAGTGGGTTTTTTGATTAGTAATAATATTTTATATAATGACAAAATATGATACTCATGAAATTATAAAAATGGTAGTGATGAAGACAAAATTATCACATTATATGGATCATGATTATCAATCTGACACATGTAAAAAAATAGACTATATCACCTAAAATAGTTATTATAAATAAAATTTTCAAATAAATGTAAAATAATATATTTTAAATAACATTTATATTTTATATTATATGTGATTATTTTTCTACAATAATGTTTAAAAAATCATTATTCATTATACATTAAGTAAGTATTTATTTTATAATGCAATTTCTTTTATGGATTGTTTATGATAAATTTAAATATTTAAATATTTTATAAATTTCATCCACTAAACCCAATAAAGACTATATTACTATAGATACTACATTAATGATAATGAATTATTTTATATGTTTCAGTTATTTGTTCTCAAATTTAATGTGAAAATACAACGAATGAAAATTCAACCATATTCCCCCTAGGGTTGTAGATTGTTTTAAATCATGTTCATAATCTTTAAAAACAATTATGAATGTAATTAGTTATAATTGAAATTTTTAAAATACTATTCTTTTTACATTGAAAACTATTTCAAATCCTTTAATATGAATGATAAAAAAATATTTTAGAACGATAATTTTTTGATATTTAACAATAGATTGATAAAATGTATCATTTAAATGAATATGATATGAATGCATTTTCCCACTATCATACCCATTCATGTAATTAATGATTCCAATAAATTATACGTTATATTTTTTTAATGATGAGTATTTTTTGAATATAATAGGAATATTTACTTTAAATTAAAAAAATGTTAAGGTTATTTTGTGATATCTCAACGTGGGATAAATATGTCGGTGCCTCGATTTCATTTTTTACATGACCTCAAGAACAACTCCCCATATGAGAAAGGCTACCAACTAGCAGCAGTGATCTAATATTGAACTTGGTGACCCAATACCATCTATATAGAATATGAAAAAATGTATTTTTTTCTATTTTCCAATAAATAAAATCCATGATAATAACATAATCAATACAAGCCCAACATTACATAATGAACCAAAAATAAGTAAAACTAAATATAAAACAATGAAGTGGATATGTTATCACACCAAAGGGGTATGTGTCAAATAAAAGAAAAAGGGTACACATAAAACTCTCAAAAAGGTTTTGACATCATTTTTGGTTCCCTCATCCATGAGCCTTATGAGATCCCAACTCATCCATATATCATATTGATATTTCCCTTAAAACTCTTAAAAACATGATTGATATTCAAGCATAGATCAGAAATCATTAGTATGGTTTTATTACAACTGGGTAGTTCACTACCAATAACTTTTAATGATTTCAACTATAAAATATATATTGTTACAATATAATTAATAAATTAAAAATGATAAAGTAAATAGTGTTCACATTTTGTATCATTTAATTAACTTTATTGGGGACCGAGTTTATAGTGACACCTGATCCAAACATAACTACTTTATCCAATTCTAGATTCATAACGACACACTATAGGAATATCATATATCAATTATTCATGGGTTTCAATTAGTCATTTAATTCCATTTTTACATCAAAACATTTGGCGACTAAATATGAAATATGAAACCCCATTGATGTTTAGAGTGGCATTCCCTATCACACAACTCTATGATCACATAAAAATAATTATATACATCATGGGGTCCAATATTTGCATTATGGAACCCAATGGGTATTTAGAGAAATATTCCCTATCCCTAATATCACATTTCACATCGGTCAATAATATCTCATGTATCATATATATATCATGGTCCCACATTCATAACCTATTTATTGACCATTACCATTATCGAATATTGATACGAATTCAAAATCCCATTTGAAAACTATTTTTATAATAAATTATTCAACCAATTATATAATCCTATACATCATCATTTAAGATATATTGGAACACCCCTTTGTTTATCATGAAAACTATTCTAAAATCATTAACACTTTAATGGGATCCATGGAGTTTCTCGTATGAATTAAGTTAAATAATTTATGTATTAAATTTAAATTCAATTGTCAAATGTGGAACCAAATATAGAAAATTGAAAACACCTAATAACAATAAAGACTTTTTTATAAGGAAATTATACCACCTAACTCAAGATAATTAATGTACTATCACCAAAGTATAAAACTATATTTTTTGATGAATGATCGAAATAAAAATGGCGTTGATGATCTAGGATAAATATATAGGACCATGATCCTATGACTTAGGTCCCAATAAAATATAGATCTATATAAAATTATAAGACAGCAAAATCATGAATCAATACATTGAAAGAGGTATGATTGATAGGGACATCCAAATAAGAAAGAGTTCAATTACCAAAGTGGAGTTGAACCTTAAATGGGATCATTGTTCCCCTAAGAGAGGGGATTTTGTTGACTTAGAAAACACCTCAGAGACTCTAAATTCAATGGAAAATTGTTTATGGTGAAATATGGTGTTTATGATTATTAATTGTGGGATAATAATTTTTTTTATAAAATTTCAATACTTTATTTTCATTCACACAATGTTTCCTATGAAAGGTTAATTGTTTGAAAAAAATTTTCCTTAACTACTATGAATTACATATGGGGTGGACAGTTACTCATACGTGGTGACATAGTTCAAATCACCTTTTGAAAACCATGAAACCCCCCACTATAATAGTATTAATTTGTTTGGGGAGGGAGGTTATGTTGTTTTTTGAAACTACGAACCACATCCAATGGATGGAATGTGGGGTGCATAGTTTCATATGGAAAACCACATAGTTCTACCAAGTCATGTTCCAACCATGAATTTCCCCATCAGATTCAAAATTTCTCAAAATTACTTGAAAAAATAAAATTTTAAAACAAAACCATGACATATTCAAAACAACCATAAAATAAAACCTAAAATGAGCATGAAACATCTAAAAAAGGCTAGGATCATACATATTTTCTCATGTTTTCAATGAAATGATAAAATAATTATTAATTTTATTTTTCACCAATGTAAAAACACATTTATGTTTCTTATTCATCAACGGTGATATTTTCTAATAAAACCTATCATTTTTATTCTATATGTATTTTATGTTTATCAGATATATTAAATGTTTAAGAATCTCATTTCTTGTTAATTAGTCATGTTATGATCTAATTCTGAATGTTTTATGATATTGTGGTATACATATGTATTTGTTTAATTTTATGAAGATTGTGTGTATTATATTCATATAATTAATTTGGTAAATTAAAATTTCAAATCCTAATTATTGCTAACACATTGATGTGATGAATTCAATATGGGAAACATGTATAGATGCATGATCCATAATGACATGTTAAATATTTTTCCATCCATGGTCCACTATGTTATAGGAAACATGATGTGATTCGTAATTCCCTATGAAAAGATAGTCTCAATATTTATCCATGAAATATTGTATAGTTTATGTTCAAATTAAGGTTATAAACTCTGCTAATATGTTCATATTCTTATTATCTGAATGAATTTCCCCTAAATTATTTTTTCTTGATTATCTAATCATGTTACTTAATTTTTTTCATAGATTCTTGATTATTATTATATACTATTAGGTATGATTTTAATTTGATTATAACATTTTATCATTTCATTGTGATTTGGATATTCTTATATATTATTATTGATTGATATATCTCATTTTTACCCTTACAGATCATCTCAACTCACCCCATAAAATTTTTCAATTTATCATTGACCTATAATGAAATGTGTTCTGTATGGTAAGTCTTAAAGAGCACCTTATGTGATGAATGATACTATAGATAATGATTCTTACAGAAAGATACGTTTTTTATCAATCTAGTCTAAAATTTTGTAAAATATTTATGATTATTTGTATGTTTATTTGAGATATATAAAAAATATTCATAAAAATTATTCAATATATTTTAATGTTATGATTAGGAGAATATAAATCAACTAAAATAATTGTATAAATTATATAGGACATTATATTGTGAGGTATGTCAGAAGAAAACCTGAAGAAGCATATATTTAGCATAATTTGATATAGGATTAACATTATGTGATATTGGATGATTAATATGTGTCATTACATAAGAAATAGCATAAATAATTTTCATGATTATATTATTTTCTCATTTGATAACTTTAACAGGATTATTGCACTCTGTTGTTTCATTTTTGTTACTATTTTGATCCCAAGGGAAAAATTCAATCAAAAATGAAATGTAAAATAATATTATTTTCTTCATAAGAAATATAATTATATATTAGAAAACATTTAGAATCATAATAAATTGTTCAATAATTTTTTTGGCCATAATAATATTTATCATATGCTCAATCAATGGAAGGAAAATCCATTTTTAGTATTTCATATAGTAATATCCATCATATTTTATTGGGACATTAAATCAACTAGTTTCTAAGAGATGGATTGGTTCAAATGAGAAAATATCTTTCGATCCACAATGTAATGAACATGAAAAAATTTGTCTCTTTGATTTATTGATCGGAAGGGGAAGCATTAAAATGGTATAGTCTTATAAAGAATATAAGTCAAGGGTATGGAATTGTCTCCATGGTATGGGTTTTATTTTTGTGGATATTTTATAGTCAGTATTTCTATTATAGTATCTGTAAAAAAATAGGGAATGAATTCACTATTCTTGTGATGATGGATAATGAATCCAATGGTAAATATGAGGAACATCATAAAAGAAATAAATAGAAATGATATGGTTTAATAATAATCCCTAAATTAGACTTTTCTTGATTAATTAGTAGATTAAAAACATAAAACAATAATTGATTAGTATAAAATATATTAGTATCCACGAAAACACCATCAATTTGATATCGAGGTAGAAAGGGAAATTAGATATTCCTATTATTTTGGTGGTTTCTTAATGACGATTAAGATGAAGAATCATGAAAATTTGTATAAATTATATTATGGAATGGTATTGCAGTATCTTATATGGCATAAATAAAAATTGAAACCTCATGGGAGTTTTTTAAATATAATTGGGATGTGATTTAAATGTTGAATGTCTAGTCATAAATACCATGAATGCCTATAGGTTATAAGTTGGAAGAATGATACAATAGAGGAAAGGAATATGATAAGTAATGGAAAACCACACTCAAATTATTAAAATGGAATGGGTATTTTAATTTCACTTATATGCGATGAAATTTTATTGTTTCAATAATTAATATAAAACAACAATATCATCATCCATAAGAAAAGATAAATTTAATTTTTCCATGAATTACTATAAGGGATAAGATAATGGCACTATGAAAGGTAAAAATATTATTGAATCATGAATATATAATTCCTAATGTTATTTTTAACTACGTTCATGTTTCTATATACTGAATATGCTGATGGAATCACAGTATTAACTCAGATTTTTTATTATGATATAGCATGGAAAAATAGTAATTGTACATTGGTCATACCTCATGATTATAATTACTCAATGATTGATTTTTTTGGAATGTTCTACCTAAAAATATTTTGAGTATCTAAATATTTTAATTTTATATGATTCTTATCCTGGATTGAATTTATGTTTATAGATCCCATATTAATATTCATGGATATGAAGCCACATTTCCTAGTTTGAATGGACAAATGTAATCTTATTTTTATGTTGATGAATAAAATTATCATATGGAAATTAATACTTTCCAATGAGGCATGATTCCAATCCCTAAACATTATTTATCATAAATGTTTAGGGAGAAACTCAATATTGATGATATCTCTATTTTAAAAGTGTTTTTACAAATTTCAAGAATTGTTTCGCACTATTCCTTAAAAACATGAGGTTTATTTTTCAAAATAACTCCTACATGGGTCTAAATATATCTCAAAAAATCCATATAAAATTTCAATGATTCAATTACAAGAACAAAAAATAAAACTATAAAAGATTTCATAAAAATCAATTCATACACCCTACTTTGCCAACATGGGATGAACCTTTTCATTATTTTAAGAATTATGGTTCAATGTGTCTATTCATTGACTAAATGGTATATAAAAATATCTTTATCAAAAACCAATTTTCACTATATCATATCGATGAGTTGTTCAATAATTCTAATTAGTTTAATTCATTTTAATGATTGTTGGTTATTTCAGATTTATTCAATTTAGGGTCAAAAGGAGGAAAATATTAAGAGAACCTTTTTTATAAGGTATAACCTAAATGAATTTATAGTGATTTTATTTGAAAATACTAATTATCGTAATAAAATGATGATTTTAATGAATATATTTATTACTGATTACCTTGATCAGTTTTTAGTTACCTTATAAGAATATATTCATATATATTTATTGAGCGATGAATTTTATTAACATCATTTGAGGATTTTTTTATGAACAAATATATGGATATTTTTTATTCTAAATTTAAAAATCATGATTTTTTATTCCACAAAATTCATTCATTGGGTATAGATTACCATTTATGTGAATATTGATGTAACATTCCTAGAAAGAATTCATTATTAAATGTCATAATCCAACTATAATAACTGAGGATTGTTGTTTTATTAGGTTGCATAGATAAAAAAATACATTTTGAGAAATTTATCATGATTTAATAATTCACTCACTATGTCTACATGATGGTGAGTTATTATCATATATATAATAGATTTTCATTATAATTTAATGTAACCGAGCAGACCGTTAGTCTTTGAATCTATACTCATACAAGCCTTTAGTGGAGAAGGGTATGGGATCATGACTAATTCATTATATAATGAATTTGGATGTGTTTCTATAAAAAGGATACTATTTATAAAATTACTCTCCCCAACTGAAAATACATGAGCAATATTACACGACACATGATTCAGAGCGGGCATCCGAAAATTTCCTATAGATGATATGGATGAATTATCATTTTTATAAACATAGTGATATATATATATATTGTAAAAAAATAAAATATACTCATCCAAAAATATTTGAATGTTCACTAGAGAATATGGATAAGTAATCTAAAATATCTTTTTTCTCAATATATTTCCACCCTAGGAATAGAAACATTGTGGATGATGCTCTGAGAAAGAAGGGATATTTTAGTTTAGAAATGATATAAATTTAAAATCATAAAATAGTTAAATATTTAATAAATATTCAATTTTAAATCTATAGTACAAGGGGAGTATCATATATTTACCTCCTAAATTTTTAATAATATATCTATATGTGTATTAATGAGGAATAAAGGGAGGATATAAAAATCCATAAGAATGTGGGGAATGTTTCAGTGATGCACCATGGTTGTGATGGAATGATAATGTTAAGGAATAGTTTATATGTCTCATAATTACAAAAATTAAATAAGGAGATGTTATATATTTCATATTGATCATAACTCTATAAATCATACATATATGTTGATCTATATAGATCTGATGAAATGTTTTTGTATGGCCATCATGAGATAGAATATTTCCGCACTTTCAGTTGTACTCTGTTTTTACTTAGTGTTTACTTTCCTCTTGTTTACTCTGTGGTGTTTGTTTACTTTATAAAGGCAATGCATTCCCTTTTTACCGGGATTTACGCCTTGGTGCTAGTCGCCAGCCCTTGGCCTTTGGAAGGCGGGCTTGGGGTAGTCACGGCACGGGCCCCGAGGGTGGGTCGTGACATTTCTATCCCCGCAAGCCCTGAACTTCATGGTAGTTGGAACCTCTATCTCCCTTGGAAAGGAAGACCTCAACTTCAAAGTGGTGGAACCTCTGTCTCCCTCAGCAATGAAGCCCTAAAATTCAAGGTATTGGAACCTCTTTCTTCATATCCCTGGAATCCCTCGAATATAATAACCAACATTAAGAGTCACACAAAGCATGTCTATACAAGGAAAAATCTGAACAGGTTGTTCAAACTTTCGGCATGAAGCTTGAGAGTTGATAAGATCCTCTCTCTCTAGAAATCACTTCAATGACATATAAGCATAAGTTGTCAATGTTGTTGAAGATTAGTATGGAGTTTTTCAATTGTGCTCCTATTTATAGGCGTGGTTAGCTCCC
Organism: Viscum album; assembly: GCA_963277665.1. Classification (NCBI taxonomy): domain Eukaryota; kingdom Viridiplantae; phylum Streptophyta; class Magnoliopsida; order Santalales; family Viscaceae; genus Viscum; species Viscum album. The sequence goes on from OY728145.1 coordinate 1,658,724,513, forward strand.
TCCTCCAATGGTCATAATTTCCTTAAATTTTGGAGGGACCTGCACACATGTCACTAAACCAAAAGTTAGTTAGAAACAGAATGAACAACATCATTTTAGAGAAAAACATGAGTGAATGAAAGCACGACATCATTTTTCAATGAAACAAGGGTAAGCATAAGAAAAACTAAAATTTGGAGTCTATGTAAATAAAAGTTTGGAGTCTAACAAAAATGAAATTCAGTGTCTATAATAAATGGATATTTGGATTCTGTTTTATAGGAATTCAGAACCTAAATTCTGTGGGAATCCAGAGTCTGAAATTCTACAGAAATTCGAATTCTGGTTTCACTAGAATTCGGAATCTGAACTTACAAGGTTCGGAGTCAAACTAGAAAATGTTCAGAGTCGAACTACTGAAAGTTCAAAGTCGAACTCATAGAAGTTCAGAGTTGAACTACTAAAAGTTCAGAGTCGAACTAATAAAAGTTTAGAGACGAACTAATAAAATTTTGGAGTCGAACTAATAAAATTTCGGAGTCAAACTCATAATAGTTCGGAGTTGAACTCATAGAAGTTCGGTGTCCAGAATTCGGAGTTGATCATGGTTCCACTCCGAATATCCAAAATTCGGAGTGGAACCTTATTAGAGTTCGTTTCCAGAATTCGGAGTGGAACTTTATTAGAGTTCGTATCTAGAATTCAGATCCTAAAACAGAATGCTTCATACCTTATCATTATATGATTAGGGTAAATTTCCATAAGGAAGGAAATTTTCTTTATAGAAGTAAAATATATATTTTTTTAATTATTCAGTGTTTTTGATTTTCAAAACAAGAAGGAATGGATAAAGTCGTAAGAAAAACCTTATTGACTCAACAATCTCCCCCTTTTTGGAAAGCACAAACATCCTTATGAAAAATAATATATGGACTTTGAAAAAATTTCATTAGACATTGAAATTAAAACTTATCTCCATTTTTCATGGATTATAGTGAATACAACTAACTCCCCCTTAGGCATTGAAACTCTAAGGATTGTATTTTGAAATTTCGGACTGGAGTTTTCATTATGATGGGAATGAAAAAACTTCATAATGGGAAACTTCCCCTTACTTTTAGGATATTATCACATAGAAACTTTTCCTTCTCCATTTTAAATCTTTCTCCCCTTTTGAGTAGTTCTTTATCCTTCTCCCCCTTTTTGATTTTCAAAAAGAATTTATGGGAATGGAATAAAATGCTACCTGAAAGATTAGTATATAACAAGATACAACCAACAAAAATTTTATTAGAGTTGTCAAAAAATTACAAGGAAAGACAAATTCAACAAAAGATTCGGATTGATTTTATTTGTCTTTCTTTTCCTTTGGGATAAGCTTCATCAGTAGGGTATTTAGATTTTTCAAGTCTTTTTGATCTTCTTCGGCTTGCTTCTCCAAGGCTAAGATCCTCTCTTCTTGAGATTTCAAAGCTTCTTCCTGAGCCTTATGAAATTCATCCTGCTTCTAAAGCTTTTCCTGAAACTCAATGTGGATATCTCTATCACTTTCCCAATTCTAAGAGACTGACTTAAGAATCCCATTCAGGTCCTTGGCCTGTTGATTACGATAATTTTTCTCTTGGGTCAGCTTTTCATGAAGATTGTTAAACTTTTTATCCCCTGTGTCAAAAGCATATGGAACATCAGTCTGAAAATTTTCATACTGCACTAAGTCTTTATCAACTCTCTTAGACCACATTGTTACTTTACTGCAGGACTTTCTATGCACATCATAATACATAAAAAAAAATTTTTTGTTCAGCTTCAATCGTCACATAATTATCCATCAGCATGGATAAGGAATATGATTTTTTATTCATACTCTGTTGCAGCATCTGGCATCTGGAGTCTATTGTTAGAAACATCGGAACGGTTTCCACCAACTTCTTCAGAGATTCAACCACAAAATCATGACCATGTGCTGATGACTCTGTATCTGAAACTTTTCTTGGAGATTTATCTTCATCATCCTAAACCAACTTCCTTCTAGAGGTATCACCATCCACTTTCTTCCAGATAATATCTTTTATTGGTGTCTCCAATAGCACTTTCTTCCTTTTATCATTCTTTGGAATGGGTTCCTCATTAGTAGATACTTCCTCAGATTCAGAAACTTGAATAATTCGGTCATCATCTGGTTTCTCTTTTTCTTGACCTTCCTCAAGAAATTTTTTCTTAAAGGATTCTTCCTCATCATACAAAATATTTTTGTTCTCTTCCTCTTGCTTATCACCACCCTTTCCTCCTTCTTTCTCCACTACCTTACCCGGAGTGACTAATTTTTCGGATTATTCCTTTTCTTGATAATCTTCTACTTGATTGATCAAGCCATCTAGATCTTCACTTCCTTCATCATATTCTTCTTCCTCAATCTCTTCCTCTACTTCTTCCCCAGCTACTTGTTTTTGTACTTCATCTACAACATCTTCACATTTAGAATTTTCCAGAGTAAATTACTTCTTGCCAAGATTCTCTGGTAATGATTCAGTAATAAAATTTTCTTGAACAGTAATCTGCTCAAGAAGCTATTTCAGTTGCATTCAAAAGAGAATGAACAATATCATCTTCAGACATCTTATTTTTCATCTTATTTTCTTTTGCTTTCTTTTCTAACTCATCCCCAGCTCTCTGTTTTAAGGCCTTAGCCTCTCCAGGGTCCAATCTGAACTATGGACCCCCTTCTTTACTCTACTCCTTGTCTTCCCTCTACTTCTCATCAAATTCATCTGTATATTTTTTCTGCTTCTTCGGCTTGGGAGGAGTATAATGAATTTCCTTAGCTTTAAGAGTTTTGTCTTCAGTATCCACTTCCTTAAGATTTCTCTTCTTTCTTGCCTTTTAAATGGTTCTGTAGTTCGTGAATCTTTCTGAGCATCCTCAACCTCTTCCACAGACAAAGGGTAGAATTCTCTAGATTCTTTATAAAAACCCATCTTCATCCTCTTCAATGTATCATTGCTAACCAGCAAAATATTTCAATTGCAAACATTTGACTTGCATGTAACATTGAATGAATCTAAGCACCGAACTATCAGCTTTGATAGTAAGGCTGAGAACAAGATTATCTGAGCTCTTAAATTTCCTTCCCTGATGTTTTTGATCGTAATCAAAACATGCCTCATCAAATTTATCTTACTTAGATTTACCATGAAATCTAAGACATAAATATCACTCTTCTTTAGATTATCCTTATCTTCTATTCTAGGAATGATAAAACCTTGTACCCACAGTTGTAGAATCCGATTATTCGGGGAGAGATGAGAAATCTTAGCAGTTGTAGCATCCTTGAGTCCAAGACATTTCAATGTGTTCACCTTGTTAATGCTTCCTTGCACATCTGAAAGCTTGTGTGAGCAAAACTCGGTTTCCCCATCATAGGATAAACCAACCAAGCTTGAAACCGTGATATAGGATAATTTTTATGTCTTTCCATAATACTTGAACGAAAACCACTCTCTTCCATCTTCCATCTGGAAGGAAACATTCTCATAGAACTCGACCAAAAAATAAGTATAAACCGGATCCTGTTAATCTGGCTTTGTCAAGAAAACATCCCCCCATCAATTCAATCTAATATTCATATATATAAGGGAATCAAACTTGTAGAAATCCGGATTCACAAAACATTCCCGAAAAACTAACCATTTTGAGATTGGTTTTGAAGAAGACATGTCATGGGATGTAGCTTTAACAGACATTCGTAACAGAGAGTTCTAGAAGATTTGGAATGGAATTACAAAGATCATAATCGGCCTTAAGAAGTGCAGCAGGGCTTCGAGATGAGAATGCTTTGAAAAAATGATATGGGACAACCATCAGTGTCCCCTTTATATAGGCGATAGAGTCGACCTTTCAACTTCCAAAAACCATATAATGGTTGAAAATCTCTTTAATTTGATCTGACAGTTGAAAAAAATACCTGAAGGAAATATTGAATCTGATTTTTTGATATTTTTAAGAAAAACAATCGGATTTGAGAAAACTAGAATCCGTAAAAAAAACTCATATGATAATACCAGTATGTAAAATATGACTGTGAAAACATTAGTAGGGATATCATACCTTTCGGATTGGCCAGGATGTTTATTCGTAATAGGTACTATTCTTATTGAAGAAAAATTTGACTACAAAAAACTAACTATAAAATACTTAAAGATGAAAATACTTTGAGTACAAAAAAGTATGAGTACAAAAAAATCCCATTAGGAAAATTCTTAGTACGAAAATTCTCTTTAAGAAAGTTACAGTTCGGAAAATTTCCATTACGAAAATTCTAGTTCTGAAAACTTCATTACAAAAATTTCAGTTCTGAAAACTTCATTACGAAAATGTCGAGTATGAAAAATCTCATTAAAAAAGTTCCAGTTCCAAAAATTTCTATTACGAAAATTTCAGTTCTGAAAACTTAATTACAAAAATTTTCGATACAAAAATTTATGAGTACGGGAAAAAAACATGAGTAACAAAATCATGAGTATGGAAATCATGAATACGACAAAAACTGAATACAAATATTATGACTACGGGAAAAAAATGACTACGAAAATTTTAAAAAACTCATATAAAAATAATTTAGTCTCAAAATTTTGAAAAGTATACTATGAAAAAATTTTGATTTTGTTTACAAGGAAATGTTCTCACCCTATGAAAATGAGTTTATTACTTTTAGGAGAATTGTTCAAAAAAAAGTTAATAGAGAATGATTGCCTTACAATTATCATTCCTAACTTCTGTTTGATGTATTCAAATCTATCAATGGGTAAAGATTTTGTGAAATCATCACCAAGTTGATCTTGCTTTCTGATAAACTGTAGAATAATATATTCTTTAAGTGTGTGATCCCTAAAAAAGTGATGCCTAATATCTATCTGCTTTTCACGAGAGTGATGTGAAGGGTTTTTACTAAGTGCAATGGAACTTGTGTTATCACACAAAATTTGAGTTTTTGTAAAACTCAAGCTATAATCTGTGAGTGTGTGTTTCATCCACAGCACTTGAGCACAAAAACATACAGCTGCTACATATTCAGATTCAGTAATGGAGAGTGCTACTGAGTTTTTCTTCTTGCATGACCAAGAAACTAATGAATCTCCTAAGAAATGACAAGTTCCAGATGTACTCTTTAAATAGATTCTACATCCACCGAAGTCAGCATCCGAAAAGCTTTTTAAAACAAAATCATTTCCAGAAGTATAAAATAATCCTAGATCAATGGTTCCCTTTAAGTAGCGAAAAATTTCATTCACTACCTTTAAGTGACATTCCTTAGGATTGGATTGATATCTAGCACATAAGCATACTAAAAACATTATGTCTAGATGACTAGCTGTCATGTATAGTAAACTTCCTATCATACCTCTAAAATATGTTTGATCTACCAGGTTCCCAGCTTCATCAAGATCTATAGATTTTGAGTTACTGATGGGAGTACTTAAACTATTAGTATTGTCATATCCATACTTTTTAAGAAGATCATTACTATACATATGTTGGGGTATATAAGTTTCTTCTAGTTTTTGAGAAATTTGAAAACCAATGAAAAATGTTAACCCACCCATCATACTCATTTCAAACTCAGATTTCATTTGACTTGTAAAATAATTAGTTAATGATTGCTGAGTTGAACCAAATATAATGTCATCAACATAAATTTGAACAATCAAAACAGATTTCTTATCATTCTTTATAAAAAAGGTTGGATCTTCATTTCACTTAACATTGTTATTCTAAAGAAAAAATCATGTAAGTCTATCATACCAGGCTCGTGGGTCTTGTTTAAGGCCATATAAAGCTTTGGTATGTCTAAAAACAAGATTAGGGTATTTTGTATCTTCAAAGCCAAAAGGTTGTTAAAAAACATCCTCTTTAACATAATCGTTAAGAAAAGAACATTTCACATCCATTTGATAATGTTTAAAATTAAAGAATGCTACAAAGGCATGTAAGATACCAATAGATTCAAGTATAGCTACTGGAGCATAGGTTTCTTCATAGCATATTCCCTCTTGTTGATTATATCCTTTAGCAACAAGTCTATCTTTATTTCTAACTATGACTCCATTTTCATCACACTTATTTTTGAATACCGACTTTACACCAATCACAGATGTTTCCTTAGACCTTTCAACCAAGGTCCAGAATTTATTCATTTCATATTCATTTAGTTCATCTTGCATGTCTTTAATCCAATCATTATCACCTAAAGCTTCATCAGTGCCTTTTGGTTCTAATTAGGAAAGAAAAGCTAGATGTTCTAATTCATTGCTTAAGGAAGTTATAGTCCTTATAGGTTGATTCACATCACCAATGATACTATCAGTGGGATGATTATTTAGAAACACCTAACTTGGGTTTTTTAAAACCTATTCATCAACATTGGGTAGGAAATCTTCTGGGGTAAATGTTTCAGAAGTATCTTCTTGATCATTTTCTTTATCAGAATTATTTTCTATCAATGGTTGATAATCAGTTTTTGAAAACACATCCAAAGAGGTTGGTTGAGGTTTTATTGAAAAAAGGGACCAGTTTCATCAAATTTGACATGTACTATTTCCTCAATAGTACACGTGTGTTTATTAAAAACTCTATAAGCCTTAGAAGTTGAGGAGTAGCCTAAGAAAATTCTTTCATCAGATTTTGGTGCGAATTTGTGTAAATTGTCTTTGGTATTTAGAATGAATACCTTGAAACCAAAAACCTTGATATAGGAAAGTCTAGGTTTTCTACCATTCCATAACTCATAAGTAGTTTAATTAATAAAAGGTCTAATCAAAACACGATTAATAGTATAACAAGAAGTACTTACAGCTTCAGCCCAAAAATGTCCAGCTATAGAATATTCACTCAACATGGTTCCAGTTATCTCTTGAAGAATACTCTTTCTTCTTTCCACAACACCATTTTGTTAAGGAGTTCTTGGTGCTGATAAGTTGTGAGTAATACCTTTTCTACTACAAAAAACATTCAAAATCAGGATTTTGAAATTCTCCTCCATGATCACTATGAATAGTTTTTAGTGGATGATTTTTCTAATTTTTAACATGGGCTCTAAAACTTTTGAAATATTAAAAAGCTTCAGACTTCTTTTCTAGAAAATAGACCCATTAAAATCAAGTGTATTCATCAATTATAACAAACCCATTGTATTTTCCTCCAATGATTCTAGTTTGTGTTGGACCAAAAAGATCCATGAGCACTAACTGTAATTCATCAGTTGTTGAGACTTTGCCGATTTATTTAAAACTATATTTATGTTTCTTTCCATATTGACAAGGATCACAAACTTTAGAAGAATAAAATCTAAGCTCTGTTAGATCCTTAACAAGTTTCTTCTTAGAGATTTTACATAAGATCTTATGGTTACAGTGACCAAGTCTTCTATTCCATAACCAAGAATGATCTTACATTGCACTAAGGCAAGGTAAGTCTTGGATCCTAATGTCTTCTATGTTTAATGTGTAAACATTCTCTTGCCAATTTGTAGAAAGAATAAACTCTTCCTTGGAATTGTGTACTAGGCATTTGTCATTCCTAAATTTTACAATGTATCCTTCATCACGTAATTGACTTATTCTAATGAAGTTGTTCTTAAGACCCACAAAAAATAAAAAATTTAAAATCGATGTTTTACCAAGAAGAACAATATTACCTATTCCAACAATTTCTCCCTGAGCATAATCTCTGAAAGTTACTTTTCCTCCTTTCCTCTTGATAATATTTTTAAAATAGATTTTGTTACCAGTCGTATGCCGGGAACATCCACTATCCATGTACCATGTATTGTTGCTGGTACTTCCTTTATCATCTTGAAAATAAGAAAAGAATTAGCCTTTCGTAATCTAAAATTGTTTGGATTCGAGATTTTCATATAAAAAAATTTTGGGAACCCTCATCTTCTTAGAAAAGTAATCCTTAAGAAAATATAGATATTGGGTTTTGTTTAAAGAACAATTATTTGACCAGTGACCACCACATTGACACTCATTACAAAATGGGGAACTTTGTGGAACAATGTAGTTGTTACTAAAAGTTGGTTTTTCATGGGTTTAACCAAATCCAGATTTGTTTCTTAAAGGTCGTATTTGTGAGTACATCTTATCAAAATTTTCTTTACCATAAGTAACGTTTGACAAACACTTCTTTAGGGAAAAGATTTCAGACTTGAGTATTATAACCAAGTTTTTATCTTCAAAATCATTAGATTTGGAACTACAGATAGGCTTGAAAACATGTTTCCTTGAAATTACTTTTTCTAGCTCTTTAGAAAGTTTGTTCTTTTAAGAATTCACTTCTTCATGATTTTTTAAAATACTTATAAAATCAGCATTGTTCTTATCAAGATCTTTAGAAAGATATGATATTTATTTTGTAATAATAATATTCCTAGAGTTTTCCTTATCAAGCTTTTTATTGAGTTTGGAATTCTCAATCTCAAGTAGTCCAACAAACCTAGAAACTTTTTCATACGTATGTAATGTATTTTCTTCAGCAGAAGAGGATTATACTTCTGAAGAGTTATAATATTTACTATCATTAGAATTTAAGGAAACATTGGTCAATGATTCATCATTGTGTACCTTATGAATGAAGAAATGATTGTTAATAGGTAGTCCGGCTATCAGACCAAGATTCTTCTATCCAAGTGATTCATAATCTGATGATTTATCTGAAGAGTCACCACCACTGGCACTCCAGGTGTCATTTCCTTTCATAACATTCATATCTTTGGATTTATAATACTTCTTTATATTCCTTTCAGAATTACACACTTTTCGTTCATTCTTTTTGATCAATGGACAATCTGGTCTAATATGTCCATCTCTCTTGCATTCATAACAAGTAACTTCTCAATCTTCCCAATCTTTCTTTTCCTTTTTCTTATACTGGGATTGAAAATTTCTCTAACCAGTTATCTTGTTCATCCTTCGAGCATGATTTGCTAAATCATTCTATGAGACTTCACTATCACTAGATTCTGATTGAATAACCACCTTCTTAGACTTGGATCTAGTTACTCTCTCAGGAGTCTTAGCATTCATATGATTTTATGTTGTTGTAAATGCAATAGTACCATTACCATTCTTCTTTTTGATATTTTTATCATCTCTCTTAATTCTCGTTTCATGATGAAGAAGAGTTCCAAATAGATCATCTAAGGAAATTTGAGTTACCTTACGGTTCTCATCAAATGCTTTTCTTTTTGATTCCCACTCATTAGGCGTAATATCAATAATCTTGTCAACGTGGGCTTCATCATCTAACCCTTTTTATCCCATAGACTGAAGACTATTCACTATAGTCATAAATCTCTGTTGAACATAATAGATTGGTTCTCCATATGGAAAATTGAATCCATGGTATTCATCTCTAAGAAAAACTCTCCTAGTTTCAATCACATTAGAAGTTCCTAAGTGTGTAACCTCTAACTTCTTCCAGATACAATTAGCTTCTTCACAAGAAGAAATTTGGCTATATATGTTTCTAGTCATTGAACATATTAAAGTATTGCATACCTTATAATTTAGTTTATATTCCTGCATTTCTTGGTTAGTGAATGTTCTAACTTCCTTATCAGAAATTTTATAATCACCAGTAAGCATAACAAAATATCTAACCTTGTGTTGATTATGAAAGTCTTCATTCGATCTCTCCAATACTCATAGTCATTACCATCAATGATTGGTGGTCTTGTTGGGTTTAGATTATCAATATAACCAACATTTATTCCTGACATTTTTTTTAAAAATGGGAAACCATGCATTTTAATAGGAAAACATTGTTACCATAAAGTTTGGAATGAACAGATTCGGAATGAACAATTCGGAATGACAAAGATCGGAATGAAAATGTTCGGAATGAAACTATATTTCTATGAAAGGATGAAGAATAATGAAAAATGAGCAAGAAAAACTTATAAGTGGGTATAGGATTTTCAAAGACTTCCTTTGATACCAATTTTAGGATCAAAATAACGATGTAGATTCTCAATATACAAGTGGGAGGTGAATTATACACTTTAAAAATATCCTTAAACAAGGAAAGATCTATGTTTTATAAAGGTAAACTAAGCAAATTCACAACACCTCTAACACTAATTGTAGATTCTAACTTAATGAATATAGAATCTAAATGAAACAGAGTAAAAGTGTAAGGAAATATAAGAAGGTTATATTATCCTTACAATACACAATGCAGCGGAAAAATAAGTAGTAAAAGTACAAGTAACAATATATAAGTCTTCTAACCCAAAGAGAAGGGTATCCAACAACCTTGGATAAAGGTCCCTTGATTTATAATTTAAAGAAAGTCTATCCTACCCACACCAAGGGAAGTCCCCGATACAAAGATCAGAGTCTCTATCTTGCTATCCCTACAAGCCTTCAACTTCAAGGTAGTTGGACCCTCTGTCTCCCTCAACAAGGAAGCCCTCATCTTCAAGGTGATAGAACCTCTGTCTCCCTCAACAAGGAAGCCCTCAACTTCCAGGTGTTGGAACCTATGTCTTCTTATCCCTAGAAGCCCTCGAATGTAATCACCAACATTTGGTGTCGCACGAAGCATGTATGCACAAGGCAAAGTCTGAAAAAGTTGTTCAAACTTTTTGCATGATGCATTAGAGTTGATCAGAGCCTCTCTATCTAGAAATATCTTAAACATCATATAAGAACTAGTTTTCAACATTTTCGAAGATCTTTATGGAGCTTTTCAAATGTGCTCCTATTTATAGGCGCGGTTCGCTCCCTCCTCCAACTGTCATATTTTTCTTAAATTTCAGAGGAACCTGCACACGTGTTACTAAACCAATGGTTAGTTAGAAACAGAATGGACGACATCGTTTTATAGAAAATCATGTGTGACTAAATGCGCGACATCGTTTTTCAATGAAACAAGTGTAAGCATAAGCAAACTAAAATTTGGAGTGTAAGTAAATAAAATTTCAGAGTCTAACCAAAAAGAAATTCAGAGTCTATAATAAAAGGTTATTCAGATTCGGTTTTATAGGAATTCGGAACCTGAATTATGCGGGAATCCAGAGTCTGAATTTCTATGGAAATTTAGATTCTGGTTTCACTAGAATTCAGAATCTGAACTTACAAGTTTCGGAGTCGAACTAGTAAATGTTCTGAGTCGAACTAATAAAAGTTCAGAGTCAAATTCATAGAAGTTCGGTGTCTAACTAATAGAAGTTCGGAGTCGAACTAATAAAATATTGGAGTCGAACTAATAAAAGTTTAGAGTGGAACTAATAAAAGTTCAGAGTCCAACTAATAAAAGTTCATAGTCGAACTAATAAAAGTTCAGAGTCGAACTCATAGAACTTCGGAGACCAGAATTCGGAGTTGAACTTTGTTAGAGTTCGTATCTAGAATTCAGAGTGGAACATTATTAGAGTTTGTATCCAGAATTCAGAGTGTAACTTTATTAGGGTTCGTATCCAGAATTCGGGGTGTAACTTTATTAGAGTTTGTATCTAGATTTCAGATCCTAAAAAAGAATGCTTCATACCTTATCATTATATGATTCAGATGTTTTGGGTATGAATCCGAATTCTATACATAAGAAAAATATTTATATGTGTAAATAAATAATTGTTTAGGGTAAATTTCCATAAGGAAGGAAATATTCCTTATAGAAGTAAAATATAGATTTTCTTAAGTATAGGTTGTTTGTGATATTCAAAACAAGAATGAATGGAAAAAGTCAAAATAAAAACCTTGTTGACTCAACATATTTTTTATTTTATATTTGAAAATTTATTATATTAGTATTTTTTTAAAATAATTTATTCCTTATGGTTTACTGTCTGGTTTTAGACAATCTATACAATGTGACTAAGAATAATATTTTTATTTTAGTCAGCTGCTAAAAATTATTTACCTTAAAATTTATAATTTATAATTTTAAATCATCTATTCACCACATAATGAAATATACTAATGAAGATAAATGTTATTTTCATATCATACACCATTATTTTTATTTCCATATATTTTTATATTTTGTTTAAAATATTCATATGGAATAATTCATTTGAATGGGAAATATAGACATACATAAATAAAACTCAATAATTTTTTTTTTGTAACAAATGATAAATATTAAAAATATATATTAGACAAGATTAAATATAACAAAAATATAATGAATTGAATTTTACTCATTATAGATTATAAATTTTCATTAAGTTATCAAAAAATATTTACATATTTTAGGGTCTTGTATTTCAAGATAAAATACATTCTAATAAAAGCATTAGATAAATTCTTATAAAAATCATATATATGTATATAAACATCATCTACCAAAATTAGATAGAGTTTATTATAAATTCTATAGAAACCCAATATTTGGATGGGTAGAGACAGCAAGAAATAATTGAATGTTATTTTCATACATTATAAAAGATTCACCTTCCTTTCAAAAAATTATTCACCAAAATGAATCAATCATATATTAACACTATAAATTTTATTTTCAAAATCAATGAAATTCATAATATATTGGATATTATTTTTGGAAAATGATTATATAAATCATACAATTGGATGAATAATCACAAAACAATACTATTTTTGTCATTATTCATTTCACCATGCTAACTATTTTTGAAACAATTTCGAATTTTAATTAATATATAAAATAACTCAATAGAGATAATTTGATATGAAACTAGAAAAATAAATTAGTATAATTAAAATATCACACTGGCACGAATCTTATAGAAAAAATAATGAGAAAATGATTCCACTATGATAATGATTTTTTTATTCTATATTACCTTGTTTATAGAAAACAAATTCACAAATTTCTACTCTATAGACATTTAATATCAATTTATAATTAATGTGAATAGAAAAAAATGAATTGATAAGTAGATTATGAATCTAAGGAACTAGGAATTTAAAAATAAGATTCTCATAACAATAGAAGGTAGAAAATAAATAAATTATAATGAAAAAATGTGTTAATGTGATAAAGGGTAATAATATATGCACTACAAATACAAAATAAATGTCTACCTGAAATTTAATGATGATGATTGTGCGATGAAATCTATTTTATTCACCTCTCCCCAATTATTAAAGGGAACATCCATGATGGATGAAACAAGTTTGTATTTTCAACCAAATTCTATAGATTACATGGAAATATTATTCTAGTATTTTTCCACATTATTGACATTAAAAGTGCGAATAAAATTAATAAACATAATTATGATTTGATATTTTACAATATAATCATCATAAATATTATGTTATTTTAGAAATGGTATGTACAAATAATTTTATTATTATAATAACTATAACAGTACGATATTTTTTGAAATTTTTTCTTTCAATTAAATATAATATGTTTGATATTTATTACAACTATAAATTTATTGTGTGTTACATGTGACAACAAGTATATCTTATATTACTTGAAATAACTATTTTAAATGAAACAAGACATTAAATTAAAATATTATTAATTTAATATGACATTTACCACGTAAACATTGGATTGAAGGGTTTGAACATTATTATGAAAATTTTGTGACTTTATTTTTTACACATGTATATAAAAATATATCATTGGTGATCAAATTGATAGAAATGAAAATAATAAATATTTCAAAATAAAGGAAATATTTTTCTGAAAAACTATTTTTATGCACACAAAGTGGACTTACCAAAAAATATTAAAAAAATAAATTTTGGTGAATGATTTTTATAAAATTTTTATATTCAATCAAAAATTTAGGTTTATATATTATGTGTATTCAGGACAAGAGATATGAATAAATACAATTCTTAACTAAAAAATCATATTTATTCAAAAAATAACATTTTATCGTCATTACACACATATTTTTAAATTAAAATTTTCAATGTTTGGAAATATTTTTTTGAAAAAACAATAATAATTTTGAGTCTTATAATAAAAAAATTAGCTTGTGGAGATTTTATGGTTTTTTTCATAATTTATTATTTTCTGATGGATTGTGAAAATTGTTGTTTTTTGTTAAAAACTAGCTTTTTAATTTGAAGAATTTATTAGGATAATTTTTTGTTTAATAGTGGGATTAAAAGTAAAATTATATTAATTTTATATATATTAATACAATATAGGTAACTAAAATAATTTTAATATTGAATTTATATATAACAATGTTTTGAATGTTTCATGATTTCCCTCTTTGAAACCCACTTTTTCAATGCTTAATCATGATTAATTTTAAATTAAAATTTTCCAATTTTGTGAATGAAAAATTTAAAATTGGATTAAATATTTTTTATAAAAGTTATATATATCTTTGAATAATTTCATCCTAGATTTTTATTATAATTAATATTACAATTATTTGACACTATTTATCATCGTTAATGTAAAAATGCTTTTAATTGGGTGTTCATAGAAAAACGTGGAGGTTTAGACATGACCAAATGCACATAAAAAACTCATTGGATCTAACTATTTTAGATTTATAGTTTACATGATCTATAATTTTTCATTTTTTGATCCATTTAGAATGTGAAAAATTTGCGTACAGCTTTTAATTTTAAAAAATTACATGTTTTCCACATGCATTAATTAATAGAGTCCACCCCTTTTACTTTACACATAAAACCTCCAAAACCAATTGATTTATCCCTGACCTATCCATGCTAGGACCAAAAATGAATCCTATTAGCATAGAAGCCTTATTTATTTTATAAGGAATCCCAATGAATTATTTTCATTCTAACAAAATATAAAGCCCCAACAATAAACATTACATAATCTTGAGTTACGTCAAACACTTACAGTGAGGGTTTTTTTAAGTCTAGATTTTTATAGAATTAGTCTGTAACTAATACATTTCATCTAAAATATTCCAATGTATCCTCTTCTAATAAAACTAAATTTTTCCAAAGAAATAAAACTAATTAAATAAAACAATAGTTTTTTTCATTATAAAGATCTTCATGAATTCTCCCATTCTATTACCCTTGCTTATACCCTATGAAAAACATTTCAAAAATATGGGGGGATCATGAAAAGATCAATAATGGTTATAATATAAGGAAAAATCATTTGTCCATTAAAAAATACAAATCAATGAAATCATAATTTTAAATCATTAAACGCAATCTCTTTAAAATACCTCATGAAATCATAAGATTTACAAATTACATGTTGAAATCATAAATCTTAATTGTGGAATCCACAGAATCCATACATTTTAGGTATCACAACTACATAGGGAGATATGTGGGAAATAAAAATCACTTTATATTAGCTAAATCTCTTAGTAGAAACATTTACGTTTACCTCGGTCACGTTACCCAATGCTATGGAGAGCAATCTCAGGCTCAACTACCCTTATTTTATCACATAACCACCAGTATATTTAAACAATGACCAAGATCCATAATATTTTTACAAAACATAAATCTTGCATAATCTAAAGATAACATTTACACATTCCAATAACAATATATTATTTCAAGAGATTGGAAAAATAAAAGATTTCTAAAAACAGTTTTCAATACCATAATATGTTAAAAGGATATATCCTATTTATTTTCATTTTATAAACATTACATCTTGTATGGAAGAGAAATATAAAATAACACTCATGACTAAAGAAAGGTCATTGTCACCACATACGTCAAAAAGAAACATTCCCATTGTCATTTAGTAAAACACTTGGTAAATAAAAATATTAATTTTTAAATTAACTTAATGAAATTAAAATAAAAAAGGTATAATTATACAACCTATAAAATAAGGTCGTGTATAAACCAAAATATGCCTCAAAGAAATAATATTGAGACGATGTCCCTTACATAAATTGTATCAAAGACCTTAGAATTTATCAATGGGGTGATTTTATGTAGTATCTATGTATCTACGATAATGGAAGTTTAAATTACATAATAAATAAACAAATAGTGAATCAACACATAATCTTGTAATAATATAATCATTGATGTTTTTGTAAATCCCAATGAGGGAAAATTAAGTTTATAAATTCCCATATGAAAATTCAGAAGCCTAATGACATCACATAAAAATATAGAAAATGGGAAGATATGAGAGAATAGGGTCACTCATATCATATACAAAAAATGAAAAATAATAAGGATATAGAAGAACATATCACAACATAATAAAATGGAAATTAAAAGTCATATCACAAAATAATTTATTGAGAAATAGAGGAGTGTGAATCCTCCCCTACAATGAGTCTAACATGTCTCATTCGTTCATTATATTACTGAATAATAAACTTTAATAAATTTATTCTTTCTGAAAAACATCTTTTAGTTTTATTATTAATTATATATTACATATAACCATGTCATAAAAATCACTTAATAATTCATGTTCATATCATTCATTTTTTCGATATTCGGTACTTGAGTCAAAAATGAAATGTATATAATTACAAATTGTCCATGTGGTCAAAACAACATTATCCCTGGAATAGTATTAATGATTTTAATATTATTTAAATTAAGTGTATATATATATATATGTTTTTATAATATTCTAGAACATTTTGATATAATAAATGAAATGAACCGTTCATGGAGACGGTAAACCATAGGTACAGATAATGTTACATTCATTAATTTTTCAAATATAAAGGAATGAAAACTAAATGATACATATGTATATTATAATTACAGTATTATAAAATATTTTATATACTTTAATTAATGTCTTTAAAGACCTCCTTTATGCATTCCATGTAAGGAGTGAACGAGTCATATCACTTTGAGGGGACGGTAGTCTGTGATTTCTAAAATTAAATTATAGTATTTACAAATTATGGAAAGAATAATGGTATTATGTAAATGAATAATACATATACATAAAGAAAATTTAAATATGATATATATCATATATAAATATAGTTCCATCATAATGGACATCATGAGATATGGTGGGGAAAAAATGAACAATCATTGTTTCCTGAGGCAATAGTTCGTTGTCCACAAAAACAATATGTTCATATCTATTATATAGAGGTATATGTGAGTTTATTTTGAAGCCATCTCAAAAAACATCATATTATAATGAGAATATGTTTGTTTTTATGCAATAAATAAGTAATTACAGAATAAATATTGAGGATGTAAAATAATTGAAAGGAAATTTTGGGAAGACGCTCCCTCTTAAAACATGTAACTCTATTTTATTTGATCCAAAAGGATTTCTTGAATTGTTTTATTCCAATGGTGTGGTTTATAGGAGGAATATAGGGGTTTTAGGAGATTATTAGAGATGATTTTGGATGATTGAAAGTCCTTGAGAGGTGTGATAAAATGAGTAGTGGGTGAGATTTTATGGGAGGGAGGAGAGGCACTTTAGGATAATTTTGAAGTATTATTTTATTAAAAAATACTTTTATATTTAAAAACATCAATAAAAATATATTTAAAATATAAGCTATTTATTGGTCTAAAATATCTCAACCAATAGGTTTTAGATAAGAATATGCCTCAAATTTAAATTTATCTTCTAGTTTTAATGCATAGTTAATCTAAATTTACTCTTACTATCACTTCTTGTATATTCATACTGTTTGGATAATATAGTTTCTATAAAATGCCTATATAAACTCAAGTGGTTTACTTAATAAATGTTAAAAATTATCAATTTCATGTGACCACATATTATATTTTAGTACTATTTTATCATTTAATATAATAGTATTTGTTTTATAAACTCATTTATGTCAATTTTTATACTATTCATATCATGAATTTTTACAAAAAAATAAAATCAATATTATTTAGAAAAAACATTATTGTATAAAATATATCAGGTAATAATAATTAATTAATTTTTTGGATGGAAAAAAAGTTTGAAAATATATTAATTTTAATATTTATAATCCCATTTATTTAAATGATTCTCTATTATGGTAATCTCTACATCATCATTGTTTCATAAATCTATTTATTTATATGTTGTCAAATATTATACATAAAATAAAATGAAGTAGGAAAATTCTTATCCTTATATTTAATCTCTATAGTTGATGATATCACATAAATCACTATATTTGAAAATTGTTTTAATAAAAGGTAAATGTTTATGTAACATTTTTCTTTCAATTAAATGAATTTGTATAAAATGTCATTTTCCCTTCTAAGTGGTACCATGGGGTCACATAAATAAACCCAAGTATTAAAATTGTAATAAAATTCTCTCTCATTAGTATTAAGACATTTTTAAGCATATTTTATTGTTATTAATTATTATTTTTTCCCTAATTTACCATATTTACCCTTTTACCATGGTAAATAATATAATTACTAAATAAACTATTCATAATGTATAAAAATAAAAGCTACACAATTAAAAAATATTGAACTTATCATTTCATATATGGTAAAAAAATTACAAATACCAAATATATATTTTTCATTAATTAATACTAATACTAATTCCAGTTGTCAAAAAAAGCGGGTTTTTAGAAGTAGTAACTATCAAAAGATTAACATGTGTTTATGTCAAATAAAAAAGTAAAATGACATCCAATGAAAAACATTCATTTCAATGTTAAATATATATGTCAATTATTATTAAATAAAAAAAATTAAAATCCAACAATATAAATAAATTTGTTGAAAATGAATTTTTTTGCTTAAAAATGCGGAATCTTTCACTATTCATTAAAAAATAAAAAATATTAGAAAATTACCAAAAATTAATCCAATGTAAATTTTGGTTTCTTGATAATATAGAATAAATTTATTTTTTCAAATAAAACATATATAAGTGTCCAAAACTATATTTAAAAAAGTGTTTTCCAGAAAAAGATGGTAATACTGCATTTTTAGAAAAATTCTTCTTTTGTTAGAAAAATTGACTTTGTTCTTTTATCTTATCTAGAAAACATATAATATTAATTTAAAACATTAAATTAATTATATAAAATAAATTTTTCATTAAATAAAAATACATAAAGTTTGATATGAATTTAAAAACACAATTATTTTCTTTTAAATAGGATTCTATAAAAAAATATCATTTATATTCATTTTTCTCATTTCTAATATATATGGTAACCAAGGAGTCATTTTTAAACATTTCTAAACCATAATTGATTTTTTTTTGAAACTATTCATTCATGTTGTTCCTATGGACATACATTAACTATAATTTGAAATACAAATAATTTTATTATATTATTTTCGGTTTAACTAAATGTTGTGTGCAACATATGATCTCAGATAATCTTGTGGTTGCATGTCATGTATGCTATCAGACAAAGAATCCCATTTAATATAATAATTATATATTAGTCATAAATATTAATAAAAATGAAAACTTATTACTCTATATATACATTGTTCATTACATCCTTCCCCCCTTTTGTAAATTTCATCCTCTAAATTTTAAAATTGGGATTGATATCTTTATAGAAAGACCCAAATCGGAAAAAAAATTTAATAAAACAACAACATTAAAATAATGAAATTGAAGTACAATGGTCACCTGAGATGACCCATACTAGGATTCCATGCAAGAAAATATGGATATGGAATATAAACTAACCATCTTGTTCTGATAGAGAGTGATTTGAACGACGATCAAAAAAATTCTTACTGCCAATAAATAGTAAAATTGTGATGGTCTAAATGGTAATAGATTTCCATCAAGTAAAAGTAAACGAACAATGCTTTTTGTTTTAATATCATTATCATAATTTTGTGGAATTTATTTATGATCTTGAATAAGAACAAAAGGAATCATAGTTACCTATCTTGAATAGTTTCTTCCCTTAATTAATATCTACCACAAAATCCTCTTTTCTCAATACGACGAATACTTAAGGTGACTTTGTCATACATGGAGAGCTAGAATATACTTCTATAGAATCAAACAATCCATAGGAGATTAACTAAATATTTCCCATAGTTGTATAAAATAACCATAACCAAAATGGTTAGTACGAGATTAGAAAATTCCTTAAAGGTTTTATCAATTATAAAAAAAATTAATATTACTCTTAATCTCCAAAATTCAACAAACAATACCCCAATGTTCAACAAGGACAATAAAATAAATAAAATCCTTAAAATTATTCTATGTAATCTAAAATAATATTGAAACCAACAAAATTAGAAGTATATGATCAAATAGTCTTTCAAGATAAATCTTAAAATTTATCTCCACATATCAACTTCTACTCTTAATGTATCATACTAAAAAGAAATTAACCTAATAACTTGTTCTCCATGATATGTTAATAATTTACACAAATAAACCAAATCACCATATATCCACAATAAACTATAGATTATTAAAAAATAACATTCAACCATTACTTCTCAAATTAAATATCATAGTATTCCATTTTCCTAATCCATAAAGTTTACATAAAAGGGAGAATGTCTTCAAAAATCACATTTATAACTTAATCACCAAATCATTTTCCTCTAGTAATGATATCAATTTGATAAAACATAAGTTCCCAATGTCAACTCATTCTTCATCCGTAAAATCTTTTAACTTATATGATAAGTCATCCTAACTAGGGACTTCATGTAGGCTAGTGGTTAGTGGTAAATCCTTGTTGCACATTGGTTGTGGGTTCGATTCCGGGAGCTTTTCGGGACACAATGGTTTGTGATGTGGTTGTTTTTTTTCCTTTTTAAAAAACTATATAATTATAAGAACATTAAAAAATGAGATAAATTTTTAAAATTGAACATAACATATTTAATCCTCAATAATTATCTTATACCTCACATTTTTCATCCCAAACACAAATAACCCATAATATCATCAAAGGTGAATGGCTTCAAAATAAAATTAATGTCCTTGAATTAACATAATCCTAAAAAGGGGTTTTTAAATCCTTTATATTATATATACCATAAAATTATAAACCCATGATTATATCCCTAACCATTTTGAAAACATCATAATCTCATAAGTAGTCTAAAACTTCCTCTTATACCAACTATAAGGTACCCACCTTAAACATTACATAATCATGAGTTAAGTAAATAATTCACATTGAGGATCTTTTAATGTTAATTGTTTTTGATAATTAAGCCATAATTATTACATTAAATCTCAAATATTACAATTTTGAAACTTATAATTAAACCATTTCTTTCCACAACAAAAAAACTCATTAAATTAAAATATAAATTTTTCCTAATAAAAATATTTTTAAATTCTTCCTGTCTCTTACCCTTCCAAATAAAATGTGATTTTGTTTTCAAAAACATGGATTGAGCATAAAAATCCCCACATGAGATTTAAAATAATGAAAGAAAACATTAGTCTATCAATACATTCTAATAAATAAAATCATACTTTTCAATCAAAAAACAAAAGCTCTTTAAAATAACTAATGAAATCATATGATTTATTACTAAAACATAGAAATCATAAATCATAATTGTGGAATATATAGCATACTTTCATTTTTTCTATCATAGCTATATAGGGAGTTATGTTTGGAATACCCATAACAGTATATTCCCTAAATCTCTTAATATAATCATTAATGTTTACCTATGTCACATTACCCAATGATTTGGAGAATTGTCTCAAGCTCACCCACCCATTGTTTATAATGGAACCACTTATATAAAATAAAGTTCCCAAGAACTATAACATATTTACAACACATAAAGCAAGTATAAAAGAAATATAACATTTCCACATTGCAATAACAATATATCATTTCAAGATATTAAAATAATAAATTATATTTGAAAAATAATTAAAATAAAAATATATATAAAAAGGTTATATGATATTTATTTTCCTTTTAAAAGCATTAATACTTATTTAAGAATACAAATATCAAATAATACTCATGGTGACAGAAAGGTCATTTTCACTGCATTCATTAAAATGATAAACTTTCTTTTGCCATTTTGTAAAAAACTTCATAAAAAAAATATTCCATCCTAAAACTACTGAAAAAAATTAAATGAAAATGGGTATTATTATAAAACATATAAAAGAATTTTCTGTATAAAACTAAATATGCATCAATGAAAGGATATTGATATGAAGTTCCATATAAATATTGTATCAAGGATGATATAATTTCTCAATGTGGTGATTATTTTTATTTGTAGGATATCTCCACAAAAAGAAGTACAAGTTAAAATATAAATAAATAATCAATTATTTAAAACATAATTGTGGAATAATATAATCAATGAAGTATGCATAAAACCCAATGATAGAAAATTGAGTTTAGAAATTCCCTTACAAAAATTAGGCAGCCAAACGACATCAATTAAAAATTCATCAAATGATTTGATAAGAGAGAAAAGGTTCTATCATCACTTGTAAATAAAATTTACAACAATAAATATATAAAATAACGTATCCCATCATAAATAATTTAAATTAAAAAACATAACATAAATGATGTTTTTGAGTCAAAGGGGAAGGTGAGGGGTTCCCTTACCTTGAGTGTGACATGTCTTGTTTGTTCAACATATTCCTGAATAAAAAACATTGGTTAATTTCATCTTGAATGAAACCATTTTTCAATTTCATTATTAATTTTTTATTACTTTTCATTGTGATATAAAAATAACATAATTATATATGTTCACATCGGTAATTTTGCTGATATTCGGCACATGAGTAAAAAAGAAATATAATATAATTACTAATTGTATATGTTGTCAAAAGTACATTATCCACAAAAGAGTATTCATGATTTAAATGTCATAAATATGAAATATATATATTTATTTATAATATTCCATCACATTTTGAGATAATAAAGCTAATGCACCATTCATGGGGATGGCAAGTTGTACCAACGCATGATCACAACCTTCATTCATTCTTCATAATTAATGGATTTAATAATAAATGATACAATGGTATATTATAATTCCATTATAATATAATATTGTATATATGTTACATAAGTTCATTAATACAAACCTTTATATGTTCAATTTATAGAATTAACGAGTCATATTACTTTGATGGGACGGTAGTCTGCACTTCCTTAAATGAAATTATTGTATTTATACATTATGGAAAGAAGAATGGTATTCTATAAATTTAAAATACAGAAGAATAAAGATTATATAAATATAATATATATCATATATAAATATAGTTTCATCACAATGGAAACCATGAGAGGTGGTATGATAAAATTGAAAAATCATCGTTTCGTGAGACAGTAGTTCGTCGTCCACAGAAAAATTATGTTCATGTCCACTAGATAGATGTGTTTGTAAGGGTAGTAAAAATATATCTTATAAAAACATAATATTATATTAAGAATACCAGTTTTGTTATGTAATCAATTAATAATAATATAATAGTGAGTGAAGCTGTAAAATAATGGAGATGATCTTTTGAGAAGTCACTTCCTCTTAATGTGTTTAACTTCCTTTGATTTGAGCCAAAAGGTTTTTTTGAGTTTCATTCTACAAATATTACGGCTCAGAGGAGGAAGATAGGAATGTTAAGATATTATTTGGGAAGAGGATGGACTAGAAATGGTGATTGAGAAGTGTGATTAAATGGATATTGGTGATGTACTTTTATAAGTGGTAGGAGGGTACTTTAGAAATGTTTTGAAGTATTATTTTATTATAAAATGATTTTCTTTTTAAAAAGGTCCTAAAGTATTTTATTTCTATGATTTGATGTTTCTGGGATGAAACCCTCTCAAAAATAGTTTCTATACTAGTATTTGTTAAAAATTTAATCTTATATGTTAGCATTATCCCTTAGTTAACTATTTTAATTATTACTATGTCTTATTTTATATTCACACTATATGGTTAATATAGTTACTATAAAATTCCAATAGAATATAATGTGGTTCATTAAAGAAATGTTCAAAATTATAATAAGTCAAATGGAAGATTCTTATATTTTTAGGACTATTATATCATTTAATAAAATAATAATTGTATACAATATTCATTTATGTAATTTTTATACTATTTATATCATTACATATTAAAGATCCATATAAACATGATCAATTCAATAAAAATAATTAATTAAAATATATAATGTCATAAATATCCATAAAATTACTTTTTGGATTAAAAATGATTAATATAAATTTATTTTAATATTTTTAATCTCATTTATTTAAAAAGTTCTTTAATATTCTAAGCACTACATCAACATTGTGTCATAAATAAAATTGTTTATTTGATGTCTAAATATTATAAATAAATAAAATGTTTTAGAAAATATTTTTATCTTTCTAATTAATATATATAGTTGAATAGATAACCTTTTAACCACATATAAAAATTGTTTTAATAAATGATATATGTTTCTGGTACATTTTTCTTTACATTAAATTAATTCTTATGAAATGTCATTTCCACATCAAAATGTATTCATGGGATTGAAAAATCAACCCAAAGATTCCCATGGTCAGAAATATATCATAAACGAGGACTAATACTCATATTAAGGAAGTTTAATATTAGTATAATATTATTTTTACCCTTATTTACCATATTTACCCTTTAACCATGATAAATAAAAATAATTACTGAAGTTACTATTCATAATGTCTAAAAATATAAGATATATATTTACACAATTTAGACCTTATGATTCCAAAAATGGAATTTTTTTTCCAAATTAGAAACACATAATATGAAGTAATTAATTTACAAATTAATTCTCATTGTCAAAACCAAAAAACAGGTTTTTAAAATGTAATAACTGTCAAAGGATTGACATTTGTTTGTCTCTAATACATAAATTAAATTACATTAAATGGTAAAAATTGTATTAAATAATAAATATATAATACAATTACACATTAAAACCAATTAAATATACAATCTAACTATATAAATAAATTAGATGCAAAGATATTTTTGACTTAAAAATGCTGTAAATTCCATTATTCATTAAAAAATTATCTTTATCAGGAAATTAAAATACATTTACCCAAATTAATTTCTATCCAGAATCTATTTAATAAGTTTATTTCTGAAAATATTATAATTAAAAGTGAAAAAAACTAAATTTATAATGGGTTCACCGTCAAGAGGTAGTGAAATATCATTTTTAGAAAAATACATCTTTTATCTAAAAAATTGAATTTGTTGTTATATCATATCTAGAAAACATATAAGATTCATTTTAAACATTAAATTTAATATAAAAAATATATTTTTCATTAAATAATACTCCATATGGAGTGGTATTATATTATAAACTCAATTATTCACTTTTAAATATCTTTTCATAAAAACACATCCAATATATTCAATTGGTTTTTATTTCCATTTCTAATAAATTTAGTAACCAATGAATCATAATTAAAACATGTGTAAACCTTGTTTCAAAATTCAGTTGATACTATCCATTCCTGCCATTCTGATGGTTGGGCATTAACTACAATTTAAAATAATAACAATATTATTACATTATTTTACGGTATAACTCAATGTTTTGTGCAACGTAAGATTTTAGAGAAACTCGTTGTTTCTTATTGAGTATGATAATTGAAAAAAGAATTCCCTTTAAATTAAGAATAATGTTTTATTGATAATTGATAGTATAAATAAAAATTTATTATTCTATAAATACATGTGTTGTTGCACAAAAAGTTACTTTCTGAAGAAGAGGTCATTCCCATAACTGAGTGTTTTTATTTATTTATTTATCTGCCTCATTTATTAATATTTATGAAATTATAATATATTAACATTAGTATCCTAAATATACATATATTTTTATTTTTTAATGTATTTACAGGTAAAAGAAATATTATTCTATTAAATGGGACGTGATTAAGTCATTCACGTGTATAGTCAACTACCACCTCGCGAACTGATGTTATTTGATTACCATCACTACATCTCACATCATGATATAATGAAGGATAAAATATTTTTATATAACATATAAGGTATTTTTATTCTTACTAAATTATTGTAAAATATATACCTTATAACATTACATCTTACTAGAGTATGAGGACATTGTTCGTTTGTTAGAAGGATGAGAACCTCAGGAAGTGTTGTGATTCATTAAAACATTACATTGATGTTAATAAGGTTATATTTAATGAAAATATGAGACATATATGTCCTAAAATTTATAATAAAATTGGAATATATTTTTTAAAATTTAATTCATTCTTTAAATTAGGTAAATGGAAACAATATTTATACGTACATGTAGTCTACCATATCCATTCATGGTTTCTTTATTTTTTATATCTAACTAATTAGTTTTTATATAAATAAATATATAATAAACATATATGACATTTATATCATATTTAACATTTTGGTGATGATGGTTACATGTTCAATGCAGTATACCAAAAATAAAAAATCCATACATAGAGGAAAATGAAAGCAGTTTTTTCCTCAATAACATGACGTTAACAAGGAATTGTTATTAAAAAGGTACAAAAATGACATATGTAAATCATATATGTTATGATATATATATTTAAGGATATATAATATATGTAAAAAAATTATTCTATATAGTATTTCCAAATATGTACGTATTTTATCAAGACTTATGGGACAATATTTCCCACCAACTTTTTACTAATTTGAGACACATTCTGTATTAATCACCTAATTATTTTATGTGGAGTTAGTACTCCACCAATATTAGTATTATTATGAATAAAAATTATATTTTAATATATACATCCATTAATTATTCTCAATTTTATGGGGTTTATTATTCATATGTTACAATGCGTTAAGGAATGTTTCTATCAATCTAACCTATGTTGGACATAAGTTATGTTCTCCACCAATATTCATTTATAAGGGGAAAATACTGCCCCTTTGACAAGTTATATAAAGAATATAATTATTGTAAAAACATTAAATATTTATTTAAATTTATTTGTTAATGGGTCATATAAATAAATTGATACTGGAGTGATAATGGTTTCATTTTGTAATATCATTGCTTATCGATATTGTTTTGAATTATACATTCAATGATGAAATATTATATTATATTTCCCATAAACATATGAAAATTTTCATCTTATTAGATAATGATAATAAATTTTTTCCCTTCATTTTCCTCCTGATTAAGAAGTCTATATTTCAAAATATTAATTTTAAGAAAAAAGGTATTTATTTATCACTTATCGAAAAACCTTTTTTCAATAACAATGTTTTTTAAACATTATATAGAAATGTCATTAACCTATTCTAAATTATGTATTAACTAAATATTACCAATGCTGGATTTTTTTTACAAATAATATTTTGAAATGAATATTCATGTCGTTTTCCCAACATTGGAAAATTTTCACTTTCTAGAAATGTGAAATGAATCCATGTTTATAAATAAAAAACATTAATAGAATTTCTAGACATTATCAAAACCCATGGGTTGAAATCATTCTTGATAATTATCATTTGACATATTTAATTGAAGGAAAATTTAATAAATTTTTTATAAATAAATATTATTTTGAGGAGTAAATTTTCCTCCTGAAATGTTTTCAATGATTTTTAAATGTTACATTTTATGATTACATGGTTATTTTAAAAGAATTTAATTTAAAAACTATTGTATAAATTTTTGATCAAAATTATTTTTTTTTATTAAAATTTTATTTTCTCCATAATTGTATTATTCAATCCCTGAAAATCATTTTCCATCTAAGATAACAGTATTTGATGCTACATATACTTTAAGAGATATATGTTCAAAAGATTAAATTTTTATTCATTATCTATATGGTATATTTTTATGATGATTAAATTTTTATGAATCCCATTTATCTTCAATATTTTATCCCTATATAAAATTATTTTGATACCCACATCTATATCCATAGGATACGCCTAGATAAATTTCTAATGAAACCGACTAATTTTTTCATGGTTTGTAATTTTATGAAATAATTGAATGATTAAGAAACTTGATTGTTTTCTATAGGTAATATAATGATGAAGATGTTATCAATCCCATTTCATTTATTGGGGTTTGATATTATGATTGGTCTAGGATCTTTTGGAACATTGATATTTTATTTTCAATTAGTGAAGTGGAAACATTATAACCAATGATGGTTGTTATAATAATACTAATGTGTGGTGGTGCATATATATCCCACCAATGGAATGGGTAATTATTTATATATCACGATATTGTTATGGGAATTTTTTTTTCCTTGATCAATAATGGGAAACATGCCAGTCCTAATCAACTATTGGAAATATGAACATCATAATCCCCCATGGGAAATAGCTGTGTCTTGATACACATTGGGAAATAGATGATAATTATTAATCCACAATATTGATGGTAATTGTATTTAATCAGGCTATATGATATTATTATTATAAATATATGATAGTGGTGAAATGTTATGAACTGAGATATTCGATAATGATTAATTTATTATAATTTTTCACACACTCACGAGCTTTGATTTATGAAAGGTTAATTTCTGTTCCACGAATCATTTTACTGATATATGACTTGTTTTTCATTAAATTCCTAAATTTTGTTCATGATCATATAAACCTTTTATTATCATAATATTTCATATGATCATGGATTTATATCAAATATTTTTACACTTACTGAACATCTATGATCTAGTTTTCTTATGTTTCCATCCCATGGTTGTGAATAATGGTTTTTCTTGATTAATCCTCAGTTGATTATTATATGAGATACTAATTTTATGATTTGATTGATATATTTCATAAAATAATAATTTTTTATTTCCAGAATATAATGAATCTAAACTATATTATTCTTTCATCTTGTTCTTATAAAATGTTTTAAGTAATCATCTAATGAATGTGATTTTTATTTATAAATTTATAAGTCAATACAGTTGGTATCATAAGATATGTATATTAATTATTTCAAAACAATGATTTTCATACATTAATGACAACACTAATGATATTTCGAAGAATATGTCTATAGACCAGTCAATAAATTGTAAAACATTCTAATTTGTTTAATTGATTTATTGAGTCATTTTGATTAAATCACATCCCTGAATTGATTTAAAAGTGTATTTGTGTCTAAAATAGAGGGACCTAGAGGTAATAACTCATAAAAGGATTAATTTATCGAGGCTTGATCGTCACCTAGTGCATGATAACGAGCAATGATGGGAAAAATGGATTTCCACAATTAATAGTTATTATATTGAAATTCAAAAATTATGTATAAAAAATATTGATGGATTTAAATTGATGGTAACCATGAAGGACCTAGGATAAAATTATGGTTTCATAGAGTTAAAATATTTTTTCAGGATTTAAAACTGATAAATCTAATTATTTTAGGATTATCTGATTCGCTACTATAATTATTTATCCTCAAAAAATGTTATCATAGTTTTAGTAAATGTTTGGAACATAATAAAACATGAATAAAATTGAATTCCATAGAAATTATAATTTTGGGCATAAAAATAGGTTTATGATTACAGTGATGGGTAATGCTATTTTATCAAATCATTGATCATAGAACATGAATACCATTGTGTACCATAACCAAAATTTAGACTATGTAATGAAGTGAAGGATAGAATTCACTGTGTTTTTGGGTAGTGGAGATCATATAGGAAAAATGATTTTGTTTCCTTTATTTTTATAATGCTGTATGAACTATGAAAGGTAATGTCTCAGGGGTACGAGACATTGTTTTCGGTTCTTCATCGATGGACACATAGTGATTAATTTCAAAGTAAAAAATGAAATGTTTTTATAAATAAAAAGGAATAATATAATCATATTCTTATGCTATTATTTACTATTTAATGTCTAAATGATTTTATTTTTGGGATTCCATAAATCAATTTCTATAAAAAAATTATCCTGAATATAATCAATGTGGTTGATAGAGTAATGGTAATACTGTTGAAGAAAAAGAGTCTACAAATTTAATATGAAAGGAATGTCGTATTAAATAATAATATAATGAATCAATTTTAGTGGATTAGGGTTTAAGTATAGTTATTGATATTTTTATGTATTTTATTTTCAAAATTATATTATATGAATCCTAGTCATTAATTATTTTTTCTATAAATTTTTCATTAATTATTTTCAATAATATGTTGTGGTATTGATGACCAACAATTTTGATATAACTGTAAGGTGATATGTTATGGAAAATACAGGATTATGGAATGAATATCAACAATATTTTCCTAAGGAGGAAATATATTATTTCATTAGGTAAATGGATAATGATATGGATAAATTTAATTAGAAAATATTGATTACCATGGAACCGAATAATGATGTTTTGACAAATTGGTTTATGCTTTCACTGATGGAGTGTAATTATTTTTGTTGTATTGTTATACATCTAAAAATAAATGGTTTTTTTATGAGAAAGGAATTTGGATTGTTTTTTAAATGGTTATGATAACATTTTTTATCTATATATCAATCGAATACATGATTGAGTTTTTAAAAAGGTATGGTTTTTAAAAATTAAGAGAAACTTCACTTAATTTCAGTAATTAATGAGATGTTCATTTTGAAATTTAAGTGATCATATTTGAAATGGTTTGGATTTTAGTCATTCATTAGGTTAATCATGTCAACCATTTATGGAATGGTTAATCTGGTTCTTTGGACTATGCTTTAGTGGTTAAAATATTACATCATGTGATTAATATTAATTCATTTCATGGAATAATAGAGGAAGTGGAAATATATCGAATAACTATCAGAGGATGAAATTTTCCTTTTGATATAAATGAAATATAAGCACTAGGTACATTAGTACCTTTGAAAACTTTTATCATGTCAATATGGTGTCCTATCAATTTGTGATTCCATTAGTACCTTAGTTTTTAAAGATTTCCTCTATGTATGTATCTTAATGAAATAAATACCTGAACCATAACATATACTACTCTTAGTGAAAGAAACGATTGAGCATGACATTTCTTATGAAGAATAATAATTAGATATTTTGGATCTAAGAGAGAAAGTGCTATGAAAAATGACAACTAACCTAGCCATATTTTTGGGTTAAAACCACCAAATTAAATATTATTTTTGGGAAATAAAAGATGAAATATTATATATGTATCCTCACTTGATGGTACCAAACTGATGAATTTTAGTGGTGGAATTCAATTGAGGGGAATATAATACAATGAAAACTTGTGAAATATTTTATCCCAAAAAATTAAAAAAAATCACAATGTAGATAATATATTTCTGTACTCACATACATGAGTTTAGCTTTTGTTACACATATGATCAAATTGAAATGAAATTTTGAGTTTTATTTTAATATTTTTAGGTATTTTTGATTGTTATCTTATATATATAGGAATGGTGGGTAAGAATAGTTTAAACTGAATTATGAAAATACATGGTTTAATCTTGTATATTAATTATATTATTTTGGTAAAAATAAATTAGAAATAAAAATAAAAACACTTTTAATATAAATAGAATATTTATGTCAAATACAATTAGTATGGGAAAAACATGTTTTACGATAATGAACTACAAAAATGATTTTTCGTGAATAAATATAATGAAATATATATATTAAAGAAAATTATTAATATTTATCTTATGTGTTTTATAAAAAATTGAGAATAAAAAATGAAACCTTATTTTGAATTAAAATAACATAAATCATCTAAAAATATTACTTTAATTTTCTTCAAATGAAATAAAAAAAATTAAAATTATTTTTAGCAGTTAAGGGAAAAAATGGTGATTAGGGTAAAAAACATTTAATAGTTAAAAATGAAAGAAAACAAGGGGAAAAAACTTTTGTAGACATATTTATACCATATATATTTTGTTCTTGATAATGGTTCCCTTTTAAACTTTTAGAATTGAAAATTTTGGATATACCATTTTATTTTAAAAAAATTCAATTGTGCTAGTCACAACACATATAATTGTAAACTTATATAATATCGTATTAACACATTAAACCCCATTTGGATAAGTAAATAATCACCCGAATAAAATATGTACGACAACCCTCACATATAAGAATACATATTATAGTCTCAAGACCAACCTACGATTTCAATATGTAAAATCAAAATGAAGTAATCTGATGTAGAAATCATACCCCGAACGTAGCATTTTATTTTAATTGTTCCTCCACATCATTAAATTCATGTTAAAATATGATGATAAAATATATTCATTTCTAAATGAATAAATATATGTTTTTTTAGTTTTATATAATTTCCTACAACCATCTCTTCATCAATCAAATTGGATATAAACTCAATATATGTGTGTATGGGGAACTACAACCTCAAAAAACTATGAAATTAACATTAAATTTCACATACTACAGTTTGAAATAATGATGGATTATAAGTTTATATATTATAATAATTATATTATTATAACTCTAAATTATTATATCACATATGCCTTAATATATTATATTATGTGGTAATGCGAAAATGTCATTCGTTTGAACAAACGACTAGTACATCGTGAAGCAATGTGATTAATTAATTCATTTTTAGAAGGGTTATAGGTATTATTTTTATGATCAAATATGATATATTTTACATAAAGAATTAATGTAATTGTAATATATTTTTTAACAATCTTTCAAAATTTCTATTTGGAAAATCGAATAATATTTCATGCATACACCTGATTTACCTACCTAGTGATGGATGTTTTTAATTTTATATCTCTAAATATTATGTAACAATATAAATATATTTGAAATAAAAATATTTTAAATTTATATAATGATTATAATTCATGATATTATGTATCCATTAAATTTTATGAGGATAAAAAAATATGTAAAATTTCACCAGAAAAACAAACATGTTTGTGCCTGAAATGTGAAATTAATAGGAAATTGTTAATAAAAATTTAATAAATGCTTATATGTAAATATGATATGTTATGATATATATATATATGGTTCTATAATATATTAATAATATTTATAAATTAATTATACAATATTTTTAATCATTTATTATGGACGTTTTGATTTGGGAAAAGGGATTTTTGTTTAAATTTCACTTCTATGGGATATATCCCATATTCCCCACATATTTATTTTGAGTATATATAATTCCCATAAATATATTTTATGATTAAAAAAAATATTTACATATCCATTTTATTATATCTATTCTATAAGGTTTATGATTCAAATGTTACCAAATTAGTTTGGGGTGTTTTGTCCGAATTTACCTTCTATCATAATCAAGTTATGATATAAAACTATATTATTATATCATGTAAATATACCACCCCTATGAAATGTTATATCATGAATAATATTCTATTTTTTAAATTATATTTTTAATTTATTTTATTCTTTAATGGGAAATATGATTCAAAAGAATCCAATGATCTAGAACATTGATGTCATAATATCAATTTTTACCAGCACTATTTATGATTATGATTTGAATGATGAAATATTTTAAAATATATCGCTATATGTTTATTTTCATATCTATTTTATTATTTCTATTATTCCATGATAAAATTCTATTGAATCATGTTTATTTTTTAATGTATTATACTTGGATTAAATGATTAAATATTTATGAACCCGAATTATTTTTCAATAGTTTTGATATGATGATTGTATTAGGATATGTGGAATATATTTTTATGATATTAATTATGTAATGGTGGTTATGTTTTAAATAAATATGATCAATATTTTTTAACCTAGTAAATAGGTAATATTATAACCAATTGTGGGTGTGGCCAAAATCTCCCTTTAATAAATTTGCTATATTTTTTATCTCATGTAAAGACAATATGAAAAATTCAATGGGCTTGATCCAAAATGGAAAACATGTGAGTACATATCAACTATGGGAAACATTTATTCCCAGATAAACTATGGGAACCATGTGTGTCTAGATCCACTAAATGAGATAGATGAGAATTGCTAGTCTACTATATTGATGGTCTTCACAGTTATATAATATATGTGAAATTTATTTTCAATATTTTCGATGGTGCATCAAATTTATTAAAAAACAAATAATTAATGATTAATTTTGATTATAGGGTCTTTAAAAACAATACTTTGATAATGATTTGGAATGAATATATTATATTTATATTAATCAACTAAAAAATTGATATTTATTTTTAAAAAAATTGGTCACAATACTATCTCCTGATTGTACACTCATGACCCTAAAAATTTCAATTCATGATATGATGATTAAACATATGACTGAAAATTAACATTGTCATGGGACTAATTCAAAATAAATAAAATGAAAAAATAATCCCAATACAATTTTATCCATTTAGGGAATATAAAAATATAAAATACAAAATATGACACACATTAACCATATTTAATTATCTGTACTATAACTTCTTTTTTCATTACTATAAATAATATAAGATCTACTAGTAGACAATTTTTATTATTTTACATGATTATATCACATTTCGATAATGATAATACACTTTTCAAAATAAATAAATTTTGTAATAATATCATTGTTTATTTACAATGTTTTCATTTAATTAAAATATTTTTTGACGGATCATTATATAGTTCTATATGTTATCATTATTCTCCCAAATCTATTTTATTTTTCAAGAAAAAATTATAAATTATCTTTTTAATAACCTATAAAGTACTTATGGAATGAACACAAATAATATAGTCTATAATTTGATTGTATATAATACTAAAAAAGATAAAAAAAATCAAAAATAATTAAAAGGTAGATGGTAGAATGATCACATATTGCCATTAACCAAAATTATGAATCTTTGGTATTGTTATATTGACTGTCTATTAGAAAAAAATTGATTTAGTACATATAATAGATTCCAATACTAAATCATAGTATGCACCACATTATTCTGCTATCCATTGATAATTACACAATGATATTCTAAAATAACACATGCGTCACAACATTTTTGTAATGATATCCAATTTTTTCATAAAAATAAACATGATAGTCTATGTAGAAATTAATTATATGAATTATGATATCAAGAGATTCTATATTCAAATGAAATTAAAATATAATTTATGTAAAGAAAAAAAAATATAACACTATAATTGTTGTATGTCATCTTTACTATCCAGGATTTATCTATTAAAAAATATAACACTATAATTTTAGCATGATATCATGATATTATATTTTCCTTGCTATTATGTAAATTTCATAAAATAATTTAGTCACACAACACCCCATTAGTATCAAATAAGGAAAATTGAGGCCAATACCCCATGCCATAGTTTTCAACTTTCTTCATAAAATTTCAATACTAAATTTTAATTAAAATAAATATATGAAAATTATATTACATAACTGTTATAATATTTATATTAGTATATATGAATTTATATTTACATTTCATTACCATTATATCTATAATTCCATGTTAAAATTATGTTTTGGGAAACAATGACTTCATTTTTCATGTATGTTAAGGGTTTTTATCATTTAACATTGATAATGGTTTTATAATCAGTATAATTATAAAAATGATATATAAATAATTTATATTTATTATATATATATATATATATTCTAATACATTAATGTTATATATATAATAATATTGACACCGTACATGTTGACGGTAAGTCGTATTTTCCCATTGAACTTTAATAACATTTTCACAATAAATCGAATTAAAGAAAATAAAAACATATAACACCATCCTAGTTTAATTATAATTACATATTTATCAAATATATTAATTTAATGTATTATATTATTAAAATACAATAAATTATTTAGTTAAAATTGAATCAGATCACTTTGTGAGGAGGCAATCTACCTTTTACACAAGAAATTTTATCGTATCCCTATATAATGGGATATAAAGAATAAATAATTTATATAATAATTTAAACATAATATTAATATCATAAATTTCATATATAAATCCTAAATACATCAGTATATGTTTTTTTATATGTGGGAATTTAAAATTAATAAAATCAGTTCACAAGGGGGTATTCCGCCATACCCATAATGGACGGTTTCATATACCATTTGTGGGAAAAGAAGAGATATATTGTAAATTATGTTAAAATAATGACATATATATATAAATATGATACCTATTTTTTATATTATCATATTTTTATAAAATTTTACTATTTTTGGGGAAGAAATAAATCAAAAGAGTCATGTTTAAAAAATTTCACACTTTTTTAGAGGGACTTTTAGGTTTACACCAAAAGTGTTTCAATTGTCAATTAATTATCATAAAAATTATTCAAATATTAGGGGAGGGATATAAATATGTTATTTGGTATGGTATTGGATGGTAAAATTTGTTCTATATGTTTTAGTAAGAGAGAAGAGTGGGTGGCTATTTAAAAGTGGGGGAGAGGACCCACATGAAAAAATTTAAAATAATAAAGTGTGTCCTTATTTTTAAAATGCATAATTGATCCAAAATAGGTCATTATAGAACATTATAGTTATATGATTTAGTTATTTAAATAAAATGGTCTTTTAAAATTTTTTTATGTAATTGTTACCTTATAATTTTCGATTAAAATCCATGTAGTCCTGTTTTGACATTAACAGTGATAAATAATTTTTTAGTAATTTCACAATTCACTATGGTCAAAATTTTAGTTGATCACATTAGATAGTATTAATTATGCTTATAAAAATATCTAATAAATTTTACAAAATTAAATTCAAATTATTTGAAAATTTTATTTTAAATCAAAACTATATGAAGTTACAATGAAAAACTTTACAAAGAGAAATGTTTCAAAAGAATAGAAAGTTTTAAGATGGAAATTCAAAATTAAATTGACAAAAGTAATGAATATAATATTAATGATAATAAATTTTAATAAATATTTATATGAAAACAATTTAAATACAAATTTACCAATATAAATTATTCTAATGTTATGGTAGTATTCAATAAAGCCCAATATTTTTCTCTGTTAATCAAAAAATTAATCTATTACAAAATATACCCGAAAATATAACAAATGTGATTTTTATATGATAATTTCGAAAGTTATTTTCATTTTATAAAATAATGTCTCTAAAATATTCAATATTTTATCATATAATGTTTCTCAAAGGGAAATAATACCATATTTTGAGTAAATAAAATTTTGAAAACATATAAATACCATCCCAAATTATAAGTAAATTTTTTTCTATATGTATTCCTTATTTAAAATCATTATAATTAATATTTAAATGAATTTATTAATTTTCATACAACCATAATAAAATTCTATTTCCCAATTCCCCAAATAAATAAAAATAAAATTAGCATATTGTGATTAATTATAACTCATTTTTGTTTATAACTAATGGTATCAATGAAATAAAATCTATTTAGAAAAAAATATTTCGAAAAATATCATGGTGTTAAATTTTATCCCTATAAAAATGAATATCTCCCACAACATTCTATCAAATTGTTAAGAGAAATGTTAAAACTTTTGCCTCATTACATACTCATGTTTTCAAATAGCATCATCAAACTAGCAGTTTTGCAAAAAAAAATATAACAAGGTGGGTGTTCTTGATACATATAAAGTTCTCTCTCTGATCCAGGAACTCAATTGATTACTACTCGTTAGAAATATATTTATCCAGTGTAAGAACAATTGAGTTCACTATATTTAAATTTCTTGGTATTTATTTCCTTAGGAGAGATAGTTTGAACATTGAATGGACATGAGAGTTGTTTTGAGGAAGCACTTGATTAAGTATTTAAAAGGGAAAATATAACTATGACATAGTTTTCCATTGTTGTAAAATATTATTACCTTATTTGGTGGATAAATTGTCAAAAACAAGATGTCACAAACTTCATATTCAAGATCACATCAACAATTTTGATAATAAATTTTATATAAATTTTTATTTTCATTTATATTCTATTGAATGGTTTTATGATTCTATTAAATTTATTTATCATCTCAGGTACTTATATAAATTATCGCAATACTACTTTAAAATTGTTCGAGATCTAACCATCTTTGCATATAGGGCTTCAAAAGGATCATTCTGAATACCTATTTGAATAATATTTTTCTCTGAAAACTCAACTACATGAATGTGTTTATACTAACCACCTATTAGAGACAAAGAACATGATTACAACACATTGTTTTAGTTTTTAATTTTTCTCAATTATTTACCATCTATCAAAAGACACTTCACAGTTCTATAACTTACCTTTGTGTCGTGATCTTTCTTGAATTTATCTGTAGAACGTCAATGTAAAATCAGAGATTCTTCTATCATAATTAAATATGGTAATCTAGGAAACCTTGATGTTCCCATAATGTGAATACTAGAAACATGGTATATATATAAATCTTATAAAATTGTAATTAAGAGTGTTGAATATTTAAGGTTATCAACTACAATCATATGACATTGTTCCCTTTTACATATTAAGGAGTTAGATGACTAAATCCATAGTGACGTTTTCTTCTATTCTATTACGGTATTTTTAATTGATGAAAATTGAATTAAATGTTTTCCAATAATGCTGATATTTATAACATTATAATCATCAATGTTCCAAATTTATGATATATCTCTTCAATCAATCAAATAAGAAAAATTATTCCAAATCATTAAACATATTCATACTTCCAGACTGAATATTGAATGATGAACTGTGAACCACTATAACAAATCCATCTTCACTTCTAGTATGTTCAGAACACATGCTTTCTTTCTAGACCATAATATTCGTACAAAATCATTGTTTATATTATTATTATTTCTTACTATATTAATCAGCTTTATATCATCCTTTTTAATATCATTAATCATCACAAGGATATATTTTTGAATAGTCATTTGAGAAATATAATGTCTCTCCCGTTCCTTTAGGATTTCCAAATGCATAATTTTCATTTCCTTAAATAATTTATCATATTTTATATTTATCATGGATAATTTAGAATGATCGTTTTGAATCAAAACATCAACTACCATGTAATAATTTTTGGGTGGTAATGAATTGACTAGTCACAATATATTCTTGGATCCATCACTTAAGATTAAAAACCCTTATCCATTATAGGGTAATTTAGTAATAAGTGAACTAACAAATCTTTTGTTCAGTTCATTTATGTTTTCCTTCCATTCATCTTCATAAAAGAACTTGGATCCCATTCGAGTTATCTTGGTTGGTGGATCAAATGGTCATGCTAAATTCCACACTAACTATAAATAATATCCATACAAAAAATATCTTATCTATATTTATGTGGTTGGTGTAGGCCAATATTTAATAGCCTATTTTTTATGGATGAATCGATACACAAATTTTTTGAGATTATATAAGCCCATCATTAAACATTGTGTAGCCAAAATTCAATCATTTTGAAAATTTCATACAACATACACTTTTTCATAGACCTCAATAAAATTATCATGAGATATGAATCCTCTTCCATGAACATTTTATATATTATAATATATTCTCTATATACCACCACAAACTATTAAAGGCAATCTCAAATTATTATATTCATTAAATCCATGAATATAATGGGGGAATATATAACACCAAATGAAGTCAATATATTTTCATATTTTACATACCATGTATGAAATTCTTTCATGTTTATTTCCTGATTATTGAACAAAATTTATGATTTTAATAATTAAGGTCAATTATAGAGAAATATTGAGTTCTATGTAGTTGAACAAACATGCCATCAATAATGTTCGATGATACTTATTATTTTTTGTGATAGAGGTAATATCCTCATAATCAATGAAATATAGAATTGATCCATTTTTAATTTTGACAATGTAAATATGTGAACCCCAAGCTGATGCACTAGGCTGAATTAGCCCCGTTTCACTATTCTCCTGGAGTTTCATGGTCAATTCATACAGCTCAATTGGGGGAATTGAATATGTGAAAATTTAAATCGATGAGGAACCAGGTATGAGTTCTGTGGAAAATTCTAATTCCAGTTTTAGAGAAATAGTAGGAAATAAATTTATAAATATTTCAACAAACTCTAACGAAATATTCAAATAAGTTTTTTTAATATTCACCACAACAATATTAGATAAAAAACACATTCAAATTAGAATAGA
Organism: Viscum album; assembly: GCA_963277665.1. Lineage (NCBI taxonomy): Eukaryota > Viridiplantae > Streptophyta > Magnoliopsida > Santalales > Viscaceae > Viscum > Viscum album. The sequence goes on from OY728145.1 coordinate 1,658,764,564, forward strand.
TATTGATACTATTGATGTGATTTTCATTGGATGTTAATATTTATCATCCCACTAGTTGATGATCAAAGATTAGTTTTGAATATTAATTTTTACATCATTTCCACAAAAAATTATTTTTGATTTATGAGTATATATCAAATACATTCCTAAGATAAAATCTAATTCTACCAAAGGAATAATGAAATTGTTTCCCTGAAGAAACTTTTAACAAAAATAATTTAGTTAAGAATCATTTACATTAGATATAATCATTTATCTATTAGTGGGATTGAATACTAAGTCATCATTATACCATGTGGGTGGCATCAAGAAATTTGTTGAATGTTATTTAGATAAAATAGAATGGGTAGATCGAGATATAAAGAGCATACTATTGATTAAGGAACTAATGGTAAATTTACCTTTTAAAACCTCATTATTTTAACACTCATATGAAATAGTGATGGAATGATATTTCCCCATCTCCCCCATTATAACTGTTTTCTGACAACAATCATCATTAATAATCATCGTATTTGAGAACAGGTTGGAATTGTGACCATAATACATGTATTTAAAATACTGGAGTTCAGTTATAGCATTTTTTAAAACATTAATAATATTGAAATCCTTATTTAAATTATTTCCATCACATAAAAATTCAATTTTTTGACGACATTACCTTCCACCCATAATATATAAGTCATCCCCCTATAGTTAGTTTCTACAAATTTTATTTTCAGTAATCAATTATAATGGAAATAACATATTTTATTTCTATTAGAATTATTTTTTTCTATTTACTCCATAATTTATTATCATCGTTATGTTAATGATGCATAAATACAGTATCAATTTACACATTGAGATCACTTCAAATAATTTCTTTATAGCTACTGATGAACATTATAGATAATTCCATTTGGAAATATGGTTTAATTCTAAAGAAGATTCAATCAACCATAAATATATGTTGGATAATAATTTCGTAATTTTATCTTATATGTATTTTAAATATTTATTCATATGTGCTAATGGATTTATCATCCATTAACAATAGATCATGGAATTCCTACACAATTTCATTAAATTAATTTATAAGGATGTACTTATTGAAAAAAATGTTAAACACATCCTAATATATGGATCCAATTTCAACTTATTTATTCATACTATTAATGAGAGACTAAAATTCTTATTACAATGGATATGTATCTGAAATTATTTTTTAATATAACAATCACAAGGGAATAGAAAATGTATTTTTAATGTCACTGATCTATTTCTCAAAAACTAGTGTTTCAATTATACCACTAAATTATAGTAGAATATTATTCTTAAAGGAATCAAAAATATGACAATTCCTCATTTTATCATATATTATTTCATTATGATTTCTATACTATAAAAGTTTTTCTAGGAATATAAATGACACCTTTAATTCCATCTCTGATAAAATATGATTTTTTAAGAGAAAATTCTCTCAATTATATTTTATATTTAGTATTAACATCATTAGTTTACGTTCAACCGATCATCTAAAACAGAAATTCCCATTTCGATAAATAATAATCATAGTGATAACACCTAGAGTTTTGAATTACCATTTAAATAATGTTTAATCATGAAAAATTCTTTTAAATCCATGACTACTATTGTTTAACCTATGTTATTCATGTGAATTATTTATTCAAATCCTTCATGATGCTTTTTAATGAATATGTAATTTAACAAAATTATATCCCCCAATATTTTAAAACTAGGTGTAACGCAATGCCTACATTTGTGTACCTGGTAACACATGATTCAAAAATAATGATACTTTTTTATATTTATTATCTCTATATACATAAATTCAAAAACCACATCCACTTATAGTTTCTATATAGGGTTATAATTATAAGTAAATCAAATAATTTATTCCTTATAAAAACATTATTTTATTACCCTATTCTGAGTCCTTTACAAAAGATTCATAGTAATTTCAACCCTTCATATTATCAAAAGGTAAACTAATAAAATCCGTTGATGCTAATAATGACAACCAAATCACTACAATTTTTTTTATTAAATATTCTTTTATGAAAATTATTTCCATAACATATACACATTAATAAGGATCATAATTAAAAAATGTATTTGAAATCATGGAAATATAACAACCTTTACCTCATAGTTAAATATTATCTATGAGATAGTTCCTCAAAACTATAACCCATCTTAGATATATCACAAAAAATAACTATCAAATTATTTTGAGGAAAAGAAACATAATATAGGGTGATAAAAAATGATTAGTATTGGTAATCTAGGTAATCAAAATAATATATCATTAGAATATGGGTATGAGAACATGATCAAAATATATGAAAACCCTACCCTTCATATCAAATATCAAAATATTGATTATTATATTAATATTTTTAGTTCATTAGAAAAGAATCATAAAAAATCAATGAACATGAGTTGTGATATCCTAACATAGACATAGTAAATTGAATTATGTAATACACATAAGAAAAGAGAATAATTTATATTGTAGTAAAGGCTAAATAAAATTTCTATCATATTTGAATGAGTTCACTCACCCAACCATCATAAATGTGAAGGTTCCCAACCAAAACTATCAATGTTCATAGAGTCCCATAAGGAAATATATAATAACCCCAACTCTAGTTTACAAGAGAAGATGACATTATTTTATATATTTTTAGAAGATACCTAGAAATACATCAAAATTGTCAATATTAGATATTATTCATGGTAATCTAGTTACAAAATAGAAATTACAATTTATTCTAAAAATAAAGAATATAAAAATGATTGCATTTAGTATTCCATTATTCCCACTTTATGTGACCTTTCATATTAGTCATAATATAGTTCATGTAATAAAAGGTGGAAAATAAAACATATGGAAGGGGTTATCTTGAATGATTATTATGTGTAAGAATACAAAAGATTCTATGATAAAATATATCATAAACAATATGCGAAGGTATATAACTGAAACACGTTCCATTTAAAAAATATAATGAGATAGCAAAACTTAACATGGAGATTATTCAAGTTGGATAATCACATCAAATATAAATAACTAATCCTATAATGAGATAATGAATAATTATAGACAGCATATACATACCATCAAGTCATTTTCCAAGACACCATAAAAAAATAGGTAAGCTCTCCACCAATACCAAAACTAGTTTGTCTCATTAGATCTACTGATGCATCGATGGGATATAAAGGGCCCTAAATCTCACATAATATATCCAATTAATTCCATTAGTGAAATTTGTTAAACATAATGAAAATTAACATTTATATTGAAACTATTTTTCAAAGTTTAAATAAGAATAATTATATAGAGATAATCACAAACCATCCGAATTAATATGGTGAATGGTATAAAAATTAGATATACAAAGTCAAAGAAATCAATAACCATTTAATAAAATATAATTTATAATATACCAATATATATTAATAAATTAATAATAATACTAAAACAATTATTTTGACATATAGGAAAATACATTAAATAACATCATAGAAAAATTAGTGAGGAAAGTAATCATAAAAAATTCCAAAATGTCACATACAACATTGAATAATTTAAATCATAATCCACATTATAGAAAAAATGAAAAAAAAATAGTGACATGATAATACAGATATTAATTATTTAACATGTGAAATAAATAGTGAATACACCTCATATAATAATATCGGAGTATAATGAAGCTAATGTCTCAAAGAAGAAAATTTGTGAAAAAAAATTCATTACCTCATTATTAATTATTAATTATTTCCATTGAAATATAGATAATAAAATGGAAATTTAATCCCAATAATTTTAAGGATAATAAATGGAAAATAAATTCAGGGGTTATATATATTACACAACAAAAATAAGTAGTGAATATGTTATAAATCATTCAAAATTAAAAGTTAGACTAGAAATCCCTTATAGAGATTGAATCATTGGGGTTAGAATTTATCAAGGGGGTGATTACGTGTTAAGAAAAAATAAAGTCCCTAATACATGTATTAAACTAACATAATTATAAAATATTTCATGATATAAATAATAATTTCATAATATAATCGATGATGTAGATATATAATACGATGAATAAAAAATTAGTTAAGAAACATCTTATCAATTTTAATCAACCAAATTGTATTCCCCATAAAATAAATAATTTTCAAAGGAGATATTACATATCATTAATTTTATAATATTAATGAAATTATATATCAAATGGAATTATTCATACATCATAGACACTAAATAAGTGGTTAAAAGAACATATATCTTACATAAGTATAAGTGATATGAGAAATCATTACCTCTCACATCATTGGGATGTACATACATTAACCTCAGGTATAGTGGTTCTAAAAAGGTTTTAAACTAACAATAACTATAATAAAAAAATTTATATCATATTTTATCCTATTATATCATAGAATCAAATATTTGTTAATAATATATAATTATTATAGTTATTTAATGTATTAATTGCGTCATTTTACAACACAAGTTTTATTATGAAAGTTATTTTAATTATGCATATAATATAATTAATTAATATTTAAAATTTTATTATGATCATATATATCATATTTTATCATTATATACATTTTTCCTAATCATTTTTGAATGGTTAACATGTAAAATGAGTCACATCACATATTAGAGATGGTAGGTCGTATGTGTGCACAAATGACAAAATCTTTCCCGTGATGGTAAAACAGTAAGGAAGAATATGGTATATTAATTTTCATAAAATAATAATAATTTAATATTTAAATTATATATCCATTATTACAATCATTAAACATATCCATTTAAATTGTTGGTGATAAAAAAATTACACAACCAGGTGGAGGTGTTAAATCATACATACACATGTATGATAATTTCTTTATTTATATTATGGATATAACATTGGATTGTTAATATAAAATAATCATAATAAAGTATAATAATTTATATGATATTTTATTTATTACTTTATAATGGAATCAAATCATGTATAGGAAGTGGAAGAAGAAATATTTATTAAATATCCATTAAAGGAGATTACATCTTCTTCGATGAAGATTTGTTGTATCCTTTATTAACCATTCTACATTAGGACTTTTTTTATTACAAATACCTCTATAACTAGTATAAAAATATATTTAATATAAAATGGTAGTGTTTGGTCAGTCTATTCTTTTCAATTGTGTGTGAATAATTGAGGGAGGATGTTCCCTTTAAAAATGAACTGAGGATCACTTTTGGAATCTCTCTACATAATAAATTTTTATATATTAATTTTCAAAATAAAAATAAAAAATATTTATTTATTTAAAATATAATATTCAATTAGTTCTAAATTTTATCATCCATAAAATTTTAGACTAGACTAGGTAACATTCCAACCCTTACAATTTTTTTTAAAACATATTTATATCGTTTCACTCCAATAGTGACAACATGTATTTTTACTCAGTCAATGTTAATATATTTACTATAAAATTAAAAAACAAAAATTGATGAGATATGGAATAAATTTGAACATTAATTCCAATCATTTTTAATAATTTTAGATTTTTATTAATTTTATATCATTTAATAAAATAATTTTTATTTTAAAATATCATTAATGTATATTTTCACACTGTTCAATAATTTGACTTTTAAAAAGTACCAATATCTAATATAAACATGAAAAAACCATTAAATTGAACCCAATATTAATATTTTATCTAGAAAATTATTCTATGACTTCAATTATAATAAATTATATTTATTTCAATATTTAAAATATAATTTGGTTTATATTTTCTTTTATTAATGAATTATTGCATCATCAAGGTGTAAGACTATAAAGTAATTATTAATTTAGTAAACACTAAAAATAAATTACCATTATGAAGATAAAAAATTTACCTTTAAAATAAATATTTATATATAAATATATCATTAAAATGAATACATTTTACAAATATAAAACTTAGTAAATAATTAAGTGAGACATATTTGAGTTTCCAAAGAAAACAATAATATAAAATCATTGAGGACATACTAGTTTCTCTAAGAGGAAAATATTATATTAACTCCTATAAGATAATCCGGAAAACTATTAGGGTACTTTTATAATATTTATAATGTTGTGTTTTAAACCCAAACAACTCAATTTACCATTTACCATGTTAATAAAAATTACGACTCTCAGTACTCATTTTATCAAAAATAGAATGAATATATTGAATACATATGTAACTTCTTGTTCAAAATTTGGAATCCATTTATAATAATTCAATTCATATTACATGTCTAAATTAATATAAAATTAATCTTATAGATGAAATGAAAAAAATGAGTTTTTAAGGAAATAATGTAAAAACAAAAAAATGTTTTTATAACCAATTTCAATGTGAATTCATTCCAATGAACCCAGTTTTATAAAATGATATAAAAATAATATATTAATTCATTAAAACCAATATAAACTATAATTTAACATTATAAATTGTTTATATGATCAAAAAAAATTCAGTTAAAATCCAGTATTGTCATTATTCATCAAAACATTAAACTTAACCGAACAATACAAATAATTAATCCAAAGAATATTTTATATTATAAATTTAAATAAGAAGTATATTTTATCAAATATAATTAACTAATATTTCAAAAACAATTATTAAAACAATTATTTCTTCTATATGTGAGAAAATTGCCTTTAGATAAATATGACCTATAATGATTAAAATTTGTGCTATTCATATCTTAAACCTATATAAAATATATGATGAATTAACATCATTAGTTTTAATATACATCATATATTTTTCATTAATAACTATATATAATAGTGATAAATTTGATTAATTATGAGAATATTTTATAATAGGCAAAAAAAAATTTAATAAAGGAACATCCTTTAAATTCATTTTGGTTTTATCATCATTTCCAATGAATTGCTTCAAAATAAATTCATATTATAAACATAGGTAAAAAATATTTTTATAATTTAGTTAATCTTGTTCAAAAAATAAATCTTAGCAACTAGTGTTAAAAAATAATATTTAATAGTACATCATGGATCTTTTAAGCTCGGTGTTTCATGTAAGGTATACTATCAATGAAATTAGATTTAATTAATATGAGACAAAAATTAAAATATTGTGGAGCATAATTTTCTTCTCCTTTAATAAAAAATTTATTCTAAATCGGAAATTTTACTTCTAAAATCAAGGGGTTATACATGAATATTAATATGTTGGAAACCCACATAAAAAATAGGATTAATTAAAAATCACATTAGTAAGAAAGAAACAAAAATGAAACCCCTGAAAGAAATTAGTATTTTTAAAATGATATCATTATTGAGAAGTGAAAATAGGGACATGGAATCAAAATAAAACTATCATGATTGGATATAGAGTGATATAGAACATTTTAATTTTCATTTTAACTATCAGAAAACAGTAAATATTAGGACATGTTAAAATAACATTAATTTATTGTATGAAAAGTAAATTGTTAATGTTTTTGTTCGAAAATCTATTTAATATAATTGATGGATTATTCTACTCTCTAGATAAGAAATTAAAAAAATGTAAACATAACTGAATCCTAGTTTATAAGTAAGATCTCTTCATTTAGTTGGGATTTGATCTATTTACACCACATCTCCATTTTGAGAAAATGGATACTGAAAATACATTTGTATTATATAATAACTTTTAAATGAATCATAAGATCGATAATTCATTTATCCAACATATAAGTACATACAAAATAAAAAATTGTTAGCCCTTGTTATAAAATATAATTAATCATATCTTAACCTAAAAATAATAATATCCAATGTTTCACATAATTAATTTTACATATAGTTAATTATAATACTCATCCAAAATATTTCTGTCCCAAAATAATGATGAAATATTTGTAATTAATGTTAGTAAATATACATAACAATATATTTTCTCTACTCGTAATAATGCTTCCCTAATGTCACTAAAAAAATAAATTCCTAAATCACAATATCTTTAGAAAATGCTATTAATTTCCCAAAATATTCTAAATAAAAATAAAATCAAAATTGATTCTAAAATCTAATTCAACATTTATTCCAAAAACCAAATCCTGTAATATTTTCATTACCATGACTATATGAGGTTCCAATAATTGTGAATTTCATCCAAAAAAACATTAATCACTTAATCACCATGACATTTTTCAATCCAAAGGTTATCTATTTGAGGAAATATATTTTAAAAAATTATCTAATTATTGATCCATAAAAACATTTAACTAAATGGAAACATCTTACTAACTAGTACTCCTCATAGGCATGTGGTATGTGTTGACCCCTTATCACCCTATGGTTTTGGGTTCAAATCTCTTGCCCTTTTTGGTCGTGAGGCGTTGTCACCCATCCTATGGGTTGTCCTTTTCACTAAACTATATTATTATAAACCTTACAAAATTCTATAAATATGGAAAACATCTATAAAATTAACTATTATATGATTAATCCTCAATAGTTATATTTTATATTTCATTTTTCATCCAAAAATTTAGTAACCCATAATTATCTTAAAATTAATGAATTTTACCAAAAATGATGTAACTCAAAATAAAATTTCATATCTTGAAGCCTATAAATTGTTTACAAAGATGTTAAAAATATGATCAACATTAAAATTATAATACTATTATAGTAAGTAATTATATGAAATATTCATTACAATAATTATAATTTTACTATCTTTGGAAATATTCTAATAGGTATTCATCGTGCTATATTCCCAAATCTATAATTTCTGATATTTAGTTTCCATTGATTCTACATAGCATACTCTAGAATGGACAATAATAATCCTACCTCCAGTTTCCAAGATATATTCCTTTCTTTATTAAATTGGAATAACATACATGTAATAACATACCTAAAGACCGAATTATTTAGTATACTTGTTAAAAAAGATACAAACCAGAATTTAACATTACAATTGAAAACAAATACACCAACAATTTCATCATGGTTTTCATTATTGAACTTTTTTAACCCATAATATCATTCTTATAATACTAATTGTAATCCTTTGGATAAATTAAACATATTAAATGGGAGATCTAAATTTCTACTTAAGGGTAAGAATATAATTGATGTTATTAGAAAATAAGGCATATCTAATCTGGAAAGGTAAATAACAATCCATATGGACTCTAAAAAAACTCATGATCTCAGAAAAATAATAATATATATTTTACATGATAAATTATCACATGTAATATCAATTACTAATCTCATAGTGGTAAAAATCATTATTTTTGACATGTTAAACAATCCTTCAAGGCATTTTCCATGCCACAATATTTAAATGTTTAAGTAAATAGACAATAACAAAAATTGTTTATATCATCATCCCTATTGATGCATTATGGGGTGATAGTTATCCCCACACATCACATAATATGTCCAATACATCCCTAAAAATAATTTTTTCAATCATAATAAACATATATATTTTTATTTAAACTATGATAAAAAAATTTAATTAGAATTAATTATATAGACAAAATCAAAAACCATACAAAGTAATATGGCGACTGGTATGAAAATGGTATATCCCCAGTCAAACATATCAATAACCATGTAATAATATATGATTTATAGTATAATAATCGATAAAACACAATGAATTACAAGATTCAACAAATCAATATATCATATTTAAAAATATATAATATTATATCATTGATAAATATTTGAGTAAAATAGTCTTTAAACGTTCCAATGTGTATAATTCAACATTCAATCGTTGGAATCATAATAAAAATGATGGAATAAAACAAAATTAAACCTATAATCTTAATCTAATAATATGATTCATGATATAACACATACAAAGTATAGAATAAACACCTCATAAAATAAGATTGATGTATAACATAATTAATGTATCAATGATGGGAAATTACAAAAAAATGAATTACCACTCTATTAATACGAAATCATAATCCCCATAAAATATAGTTAATAAAATATTTATGTAAATATATATACATTTAAGGACAATAAACTACGAATAAATTACAATGTATAATATTCACCACAAAAAGAATATGTTCTAAATATGGCATAAGTATGTCAAATATAAATTTGAGACTAGATATCCACTTACATTGTTTGTATAATTGTGGTGGGAATTTATATACATGGTGATTATGTAAAAATACAATATATACACACTACGAGATGTGTAAATATAACATAAATAAATAAATAATATATTCGACACTTAATCCTAATAGAATATAATCAACGATGTAAACAAATAACCCAACGAATAAAAATTAATCAAAAAAACCTATAAACACATATAATCTATCAAATCATAGGAACCAAAATGTATTTATTTTTAATTGAATCTATAAATTCCATCAATATAATAGTAATCATTAAACTATATATTAATGGTAAATACTAATATGACCCACAGAATAAATGTTTCCTAAAGAATACATATATTTTATTAAAGTGAAAGAAGATTAGTAATCCATATTTCACACTTACTATTTGTTATACAAGATTTAACCTAATTTATAATGGTTTTTATCATGTTATGAATTTATAATTGGTCATAATTCATTTTTTTGAAATCAAATATTATCATATTTTATAACGGTATCACCCATTTTTTATAATATTTCATTATACTAATTTTTTGGGTGCTAACCATGTCATTTTCTTATGAATGATTTGTCGTGTAAGTCATATTTATCATTAATATGATATAATAACTTAATATAAATAATTATAATAAGTTCATAGATAAAATAATTATTCAATATATAAATTTTTATAATAAATATTTACATATTAACATATAAAATGAATGATATCATGTCATGTAGATGGTATATCGTATGTATGCACATGCAAAGTTATCATTCATTTAGTGGTGAAAAGGTACGACGGTGTATAATATAATAACTTTTCAAAAATCACATCTAATTCACAATAAAATATATCTGTATTTTCCATCATTAACCACATCAATGTACATTTTTCATAAATATAAAATTACACAACGACATGGAGAGAGTAATGCGTACATACACACGAGCGACACTTTTTTCATAGGATGCATAAAAAAATAATATTGTGGTAACATAATTATAATAAAATATCAAAATAAATATGATTATGGGGTTATTACAATATCATTTAATCAACATATTAATATTATGTACAATATGAAATATTTTTGGATGAGTTAGTAAAGACGATTACATCTTCCACGAAGGAGCATGATTGTAACCTCTCTTAAGAAACCAATAGTGGGTTTATTTGAAAGTACATATCCTAGGGAAAATGGATATAAATGTAATTGTGTGGAAATGGTCGGTTTTTTATGATATATAATGTTTTAATTGGTGTGATGATGTGTTGGAGGAGGTTCCCTTTCATAATTGACCTGAGGGGATCTTTTGGAAAGAATGAAAATTTTAAATTAATGTAAATTATTATTCAATTAAATAGAGTTAAAAATTTAGTTATTTAAAATCTAATACAATGATATATCAAATAAATTCATCAAAAAAAATTTAGACAATTTTAGGTGATATTATTACCCTTATATGTTTTGTTCACCATTACAAAAACATTGTAACTCTTACAATGACAAACATGTGATTTTAAAAATCTATGATTTATATACTTACAATAAAATTCCAAAAAAACAAAAAAAAATAATTTTGATCTTTATTCCAATAATTTGGATGAATTTTATATTTTTATAGATTTTTATCATTTAATAAAATATATTTTTTTTAATATATCATTTATTTCATTTTTGGCCCTATCCAATATACTAACATTTATAAAATATAAATACACAAAGTAACATTGGAGAAAAACCATTAATAGACCCATGATATGTCTATTTAATTTTAAAAATTATGTGAAGACATTAATTATACCAAACTATATTCATTTCAATATTTTAATGTTAATTTGTTTATATTTCAATTAATTATATAACTACTATGTCATCATACTTTAAACCCTTAAGGAAATTATTTATCTCCTAAAATATAAATATAAATTATTCGGATGAATATAATCCTTATATAATCCATACTATATTAATATTTGAATTGATATTTTGAATAAACACATATTAAAAATGTTAAAATAATTAAAAACCAGAGTATGACATATTTTACATTCATTAGAATAAAATATTATAAAATATATATAATCATCCAAGTGGCTCTAAGAGGCCATAAAATAGTCAGAAGAGTAATTTTATTTTTCTAAAAGAACACTTAAAATAAAACTAGGACATGTTTAAGTGTAATTTTTTAATTTTTATAGTGTTACATTTATTCCCACAATTACCCAATTTGCCTTTTATAATCATAATAAAAATTACTAAAGTTACTAGTAATATCGTCAAAAAATGAAAGGGGTATATTTACGAAATAAAGACCCACTAAATTTATATAAGGAATATATTTTTCAACATTCAATTCATAGATTTTACAGAATTTAATTTAAAAATAATCTTGTAGACGAGATGAAATAATGAGATTTTAAAGTAAATGTGGTCAAAAGAATAAAAAATTTTATATATTATTTATTGTAAATACTGTAACAATGACCAAAAAATAAGTATATTCATTAAAATTTTATTATTTATAATTTAATCCTAATGAAATAAAAAATAAAAATAAAAATTATTTAGAAGAGAAAATATATTTTCAATTAAAATCTATAATTTTCACAATTCTTCAAAACATGAAACTTATCATTCAAAAAATTAAAACCAAAGTAAATATTGAATAAATATTTATAACAATAATTTTATTTATATATATATATATATTATAAAAGATACATAAGCTGTGTTTTAAATAGGTGCCCCATAAGATGGTGACAAAACTATCCTGAGAAATTTTTTTCATATAATAGGTTTTACTTTTATGAAAAATTTATTAAACATATTAGAATAATTAAAAAAATAATATATAAAATATATATTTCATTAATAGATTTAATTGATATATAATAATATAATTTATTGTAATAAAATGTCGTTCTGAGAATAAAACAATTATTTTCCATAAATACACATCCTTTATATTCAATTGGTTTTTATCATCATTTCTAATTAATTGGTAATAAATTAGAACGTATTATAAAAATTTGTAAATTTTTTTTTCATATTTTGGTAATCATAATCACAACTATTAACATAAAAGATACTATTAAATTAATAAAAATCAATAGAATATCATGGTTCTTTTACGAATGGTATTGTGTGCAATATATATTATCTGACATATAGAATTTAATTAGGATGATTCATACTGTAATGTATTGGGTTCTAGAAAACTATGATTACTCACCATTCTAATCATGTTTGTCTTATGAGATTTCAATTATTACCAAGTGTGTTGAGTGAGATATATGCCCCAATAATAACCAAATGAAAATAATATATATGTCTTTCACAGGATCATACAATATTCAACATAATTGAACACATTAAAAGATATGTGTTAATTAAAACAATAATCTTCTCAGAACCAATGAATATAAATGTGTTTCATAAAAAATTCATGATTTCATGATACATGAAAAAAATAGGTATTATAAACATACTACATCATACTGATAAACTGAACTGAGAATGAAAAGTTTTTGTTTCATTTGGTACAATCCCAATTAATTAATTTTTAATATCATAGGATATCAACTTATTGTCTAAGAAAAATAAAACGAAACCATTACAAAATAAAATAACCTTTTTTGGAAAATCACCATTTAAATAAATGTACAAAATATTTTAAAATATTAATTGTTTAAAAATATATTCTGTAAATTATAATTGATTTATTAAAACTGTAATTATTTATATGGTTGGGAAATTCTCTTCATTATGTACACATTAAACCAAATTTTAATTTCATATTTTTTATAAAATAAAAATGATCTATATTTATAAATCAACATGACGATTCATTTTAAAAAGTTTTTAAAATAATTTAAAAGTATGTAAAAATAAATTAATATGTACTTTAGATAAGGTTAAATAACATTTTAATTATTTCTTTAAAATATGGATATATACTAAAACGGCTTTCTAACAGAACAAGGAAATATAGTCTATATTTTGAAATATTTTGTACTTAATGTGAGGTAAAATAATTGAAAATTTATATTTATATGAAATACCCATATTTGAATAAATATCATTAGAATCCTTAGATTTTTAATATAATATTTAAACTTCAAAATTATTAAAATAAACAAAACCAATAAATAATTAGATTGTACCATACAACAATTAAAGCTTTGGTAACATTGAATAAAATGGCTCGTGAAAGAATAACATTAATGAATAATAAAATATAATTGTAATAAATAAATTAATTATATTTTTAATATATTTGGTTTTATATACACCTCATAAATTATGATAGGTTCATAATAAAATATTTTCCACAATGAATAAAAATTGTGATAAAAATACCTTACTATAAGTCTCGACATTTTATGTACACATTCAAAACTCGTATAAAAAAATTAAACATTATTATAAATATATTATTGATACATATTAATATTTTTCATTTTAAATATGATATTTTTTGACATTTTTTTTCAATTTATCAATACATATATATTAAATTCATGTTTCAGGTAATAACGACTTGATTTTTCAAGTATCAATTGTATTTATATTTTTTATCCATTTACTTTGATCAAGGATCATTATTTTAAAAAATTATATTCATGATATAAATATCACATATACAGTGTATATAAATACTTTTTTTTAATCTATCATTGTGAAATATTGAAAATTAGTTGCAATGTTCATCGAGATTTTAATTCATACATGTACATGATTGAGGTATTTGTTTTCTAGATATTTTTAAATGAAGTTAATTTAAATCAAATAACACCATTAAATATTAATTTTAATTATCTATATTTCCAAAAAAATCATTGAATATATACTTTTTACATTTCATGAAATGTTTTGGTGAAAAATGAATCACAACGCTTCACGCAGTGGTAATCTATTGACACAAGAGTGATGTTACCATATAAATAATGATTTAAATTTAAGAAAGATTATGTGAGGTAATGATTATAGAAGTATAACAATATCCTAAATATGATATATAAATAATAAATCTATCATTATATCAATTCAATAAATGTGATCATATAAAAAATAACATCAATTCGTGAGATGTTAGTCCTCTATACAAGTTATCCATAGTTTCATTTCCCTTTTCTAAGAAGATAGAAAAAATGTAGGTCATTCAATTAATATAATAACATATCTTTATATTAACGACACTTAATTTGATATATTATCATGTATTAATAATATGTTAATGGGATTAGGAAGAAACAATATAAAAACACAATTACAATAATTTAACCACTTCTTCAGAGAGCCATTTTAGGTTTACAAAAAAAATCATTTCTAGGATGGACATCAAATAAAAAACGATTAATTGATATTGGGAGGATATTATGTAATTGTTTATATGTAAACACACAAAAAATGTTTTCTTAAGTGTTACATCGAGAGGATATTTGGTGGCCTTTTTAAAATGGTGGAGAGAGAAAACATAGAATAATTAAAAAAAGAATATAGTGTACACACATTTTTCGCACACCAAAATGATCCAAAATGGATCATTTTAAAACCTTAGAGGTTATATTGTTTATATAAGGTCATGAAATTGTTGTTGTACAAGTTCATAAGTTATTTTTATCTATATATGTTTTGTTTATACCCTAGTAAATTCATTTTAATCATAACTATGATAATTAATTTTTTTATAAAATTTCTTATATATTATGATCAAGAAATAATTTGATAGTATTAGATAATTTTTATTATAATTATTATATATACGGAATGAAATTTTATAAATCCGAATCATTTAGTTTTTATAATTTAATTTTAATTCAAACTTGCATATGTGGTAAAAACTGTTTTCCAAAGAGAAAATATTCACAATATTAGAATGTTTTTATTTTAAAATTCAATTTGAAATTGATTAAAATGAAATAAACTATATTAACTATAATATATTTATTCTAATATTATAATTATTTATTAAAAAATTAATTAAACCTAATAGTTATTTAAAAAAATAATTTTTAATAAAAACTATTATTTCTGACACATTATAAAAAAATAAATCTTTTTAATAAAATCCAACAAAACAATTACATAAATAATTTTTACTTATTGTATAAAAAATGGAAGTTAAAGTTTTCAAAAAAATTATTTAAATGTCTTTAAAATAAATTTTATTACTTAAAAAACAATTATATCATTTTTAAGATTATAATTTTTTAAAATATAAAAAGGTATTACAAAAAATATATTGTTTTTTATAATTATGATTTTCTTATTAAAAGAATTATGATTAATATGAAAATTTTACTTATTCTTATTCATAACATCAATTTTAATGGATAAGTAATTATGATCATGTTAAATATAAATATAAATATTATATTGTGGTTTGTTAGATCTCGGTTTCACATGTTGGACAAGTTATGGAGGAAATTAAATTTATTCAAAACAATATTTCATATAATCCCAAAGTGTTACATCATTTTCTATAAATGTCATTAAAGAAATTTTCTGTATATATATTTAATAATTTTTTACTAATGGAATTCTATACCATTGAAATTTATTTATATTATTTAATAAATATCAACTGATGTATAGAATAATTGTCATTAATTTTTAATTGGAAAAGTTATCATTATTTTTAATATTAATGTTTTCAAATTTATTTTTTATTATATATATTATTTTTTATATTCAATTGTTACCACATATCATAATCTTCCATCATTAAAAATAAATATTTTTTAATGTTTATAAATATTTATATGACAGGAGGTGGGGTATTTCACTTTAGTTTATATAGTGGCCCCATCTAAAATTTTCATTAAACATTTCACTCTATTTATACACTATGTATATATTTTTCTTCATGTTTTTTATCATTATTTTTAAACCGTTATAATATCATTAAAAAGTTGGTAGCTTTTTATAAAAAAACTATAATTTTTCTAGGTTATTTTTATCCTAATGAAAAATATTTTATAATATATAAAACAATATTTAAGATGTATATATATATATATATTAAATGATATATATACTTTTTATATTATAATAATATATCACTAACATAACTGAACAAAATAACATCACATTTTTTTTATCAACAAATAATCATTAAAATGGGTCCTCCAAAGGATTGATGGATGAAGCATACAACCATCACTGTAACACATAGTTGTTCCATACTCTTAGTAAAAGACATATAATTATAAAAATTGTTTCTGTATTTTGAAAATATTGATCTACATATAAATAATTTTAATATTTCCTTTATTCTTTTCTTATGTCTATTTCTACTATGATTCTATTTAATAGTAATAATTCAATGTTTTTTTAGTAATAATAATCCATAACATAATTTATCAAGAAATGGGTATTGATTCTAATTTTTTTAAAAGATAAACATATATGAATATATCTATATTTTTTTATATTAATGTATTTATTTTTATATTTATGATAATGTATTTCCATTAAACGATTGTAGTATTAATTGATAAAAAAATTAATGAGTATAAAATATTGGAAGAATAATAATGTCAATTGTTGTATTGATCATCATCGTGATAGATGATTTAAGATTATGTGTAAACCAAAAGAAGTGATTCTTCCTATTGATGTTATATTAGTTTAAAATTCACATATAGTAATTTATTATATATGTTATTTGATGTGTTATATAAGATTTAAGAATTAATGGATCATACATATATATATTATCAATAATGGCTACATTCTAAATATGTAACAAGGATTAGGATAAGGTATTATAAGAGTAAAAAATTTAATTGATGTGGGATATTGGTTGAAATGATTTTTTTCATCTAACTTCTATAAAGAGGATAAAGAGTTATATCATGTAAAAAAGCTTTAAAATTTGGAAATAAATTTATTAGTGAATGATAAAATATTTGGAAAATATTTTATAAAGATTATTTATATTTCTACCAGTGTCAATTGTAGTAGATGGATTCAATTTAATGTGACATTCAAATTGACTACAATAATCAAAGAACAGTATAATTCATGTGAATTTATAATTTAATGTTTATAAATTTTAAATGTAAAGTAGTTTATGTTTAATCATATACTATAGATTAAATCTATGGAAACTATAACTAGATTAAATGTATTGCATTATGTCATTACCCATATAAATATTTCCATGTGTAATTAATTCTTATAAATTATACATATATAGGAATAATTTAATTATACATGTAAAAAACTCTAATAAAATAAATTATATATTTATAAAATGGCGTATTTTTTGATATATTGAAGAAAAAATTGAAAATATCAATAGTTTTATAATAGTATATTACGTTTTTATGAGTATGTGTTAGATAAATCATAATAAAATGCAATTTAAAAACCTCATATTAAAGAAATTCAGGAAATAAATGATGAACCTCATTCTAAAGAACAAAATATATTATGCACATAATATGAAGAATGTAGTTATGGAATAGAATTTATATATATATGATCTATAAAATCATACATAATATTATATACTAATTAAAAAATTATTCCCAAAAAATAGAGATGATACATTATATCTTCAATGTGATAAGTATTACATTCCATAACCTTTAAAATATTTAATATATGTTTTTATTTATTACTAATGATGCTTTATGTTATCATTCTTGATATATTGTATTGTTTCACGATATTAAAATATCATTAATTTCAATCTTATTTCATATGCAACAAATATTTTATCAAAAAAACATATTGATTACATTGTGAGTAATAACATCATATCATATATGTATAAGTCTTTCTACAATGAATAAAGAATCACACCACAATTTATTAATGCATCAAATAAAGGTAAATATTAATTCTGGATCGTATTATCTATTGAGTATTTATAAACCCCATAAAATATATATTATAATCTTATAATTATTATGAAAGATGTTCTTTGATTCCATGAAATATATATTTTATTGTTTCATGAACATAAAATTTTTTTGTTCTAAATCAAAAATCAAATGAAACTAATATTATATTCAGAAAAAGAAAAAACATGATTACATTGTGATTAAGAACATCAAATCAATGATGAAAAATTATTTCTACTACTAATTGATCATCACATCACAATGGATTCATACATATAAGAAAGAAAACATTTCATACCAGATCATAGACTCTATGGATTACTTATATTAATGAAATTAAATATAATTTTGGGAAATAAATGAACGAATATTCATTGAGAATTAAATATGGAAGAGGAGTACATGTAGATGTTATTTTTTGGATGAAAATTAAGACTAATGTTTTTCCCAATAAGGTTATATTATTTATTATTATATGACTAATATTTTTAATTTAAAAGGATAACTAGCACTGAATTTCATTTATAAATATAATGATAATAAATTAAATTGATTTAATATTTTAAAAATATTTTCAACCACATTTATTGAAATTTAATTTTCAAATAATGTTCGGTTATAATGATAAGATCATGATTCCAAATATAAAGGTAAATTTACAATTATATTATATAAATATTTATAATAATAATATCTTTATTCACTATGATGAGTATATATAATGGATAAGTGACATACACAAACCGTGATTTTATTTAAATTTTATTTTTTTATTGGTTCTTTTTTTTATTATTTGTTCTTGGGTTTCGATTAATGAATTTTTCCATAGAACATGATGTTTTTTGGAAAGTAAGTTGACCGGAACATGAATGTGGCATGATTAGAGTAAACTAGGAAAAATCAAAGGGAAAACCATGCATCACTAGAATAATCACCCAAGACCCCCACACAAGTGTTGGCATATGTGTGAACCCCTCACAAAATCCCTTGTTGTCTCTCACCTCATGATTGAGGCAACCCCATGGTTACTGCATGGTTTATAAGATTTTTCTTCCAAACCTTTCAGTACACCATGTCTAAAATATATTATTTTTATTTTTATTTTTATTATCAAAAAATAAAATGGGACCCCTATCCAGGCCTAATACCTCCTATTTTATGACACCATATCCTACGAACTCCCATTAAGTGACAACCCCCACCTCTATAATTAACTCTATGCGAATTCTGCTTCCAACTTCCGGAACAATTATCACCAGTTTTTTTTCCACATATCCTCCTCTATCTTCTTCCATATTTTATTAGTTTAATTTATTCTAAATAGAGTATTCATTCCATGTTAGACCCTAAAATATATATGGATTTCTCTTATTACTTCGTAATATCTCACATCTTTGGGTCCTATTAAAAATGAATCTAGAAACAACAATTGAATGTAGTTTATTATTCTTATGATTCATGTATCTTTTGTTTCTTTTTAATTGTTTTGAAAAAATATTTATTTCAATTTTTTTTATTTTTGGTTTTCCATTTTATTATTTAATATATCTTATATCTCTTATTGAAGGAAAATTGAATGTTAACAAATTAAAAATAATATGTATATAAATATACTCCTTGTATATATTCCCTCTTATTGAGATGAATAATTATATTTGGTCAATGGGTGCATTTAAATATATGTGTTTGTGGGAATTTTAATGTGTATATGTGTGTATGTGTGATAAATATTTTATTTTCCATCCTTATAGGGTATATTTTTTAAATAAGTTTACATATGGTTAATCCTTATTTTTACTTCACTGATTCCTTGATTACTTTAAAAAAAATTACACTTTTGTGATATAAATATTCAATGGAAAATTAGTTCCACCTTTTTGGAAATCATTATCACTTTTTTTTATAAATTCCACCTCTTCATAAAAATGGGTTTTTAATATTAAGAATCTATTTATAATGTATTTTGAAATGGAAAATTATTTTCATAAGATGATAAGTCCCTATTGTCTGATTGACTATTTTTATAAAAGGTGAAAACCCCTTAAAGAAAATGAACTCCCATTATTTGGTAATGTGTTTTGATTAAAAAATGTGTTATTTTTTATATTTTCATAGATAAATAATTGGGGATAGATTTAGGTGACATGGAATGGGGATGCAATTGATGTGTGGGGGGGGGGAGGTGAAAAGGTTGATGGGTTTTGGAAATAAAAATATGACACCAAAGTACATTATATCATGTTACAAAATCACCTCTATTTTAGAATAACAAATGGGAATTAAAGAAATATAGCTGTTAATACTAGGTTTAGTAGTCCAAGTGAGCCTGTAGGGCCATGTCCATGTATCCTAAGAAAGATTATGATAAAACACAAAATAAACAATAATGGAATGGATAGGATGGATTGAACAAGAGATGAACCACCTAATCCTTTGTTAATAATTAATGTTACAATAATTCTAGTACCACTCTAACCTATAATACTTATAAATTTTACATGGATATTTATCTATTTTACTCCTATTTTTTATTGTATTTCAAAATTATCTTTCATTGGTTTTATGTTCATATCTAAAATAATAATAAAATTTTTACATACTATTCCATATAAAATTCGTACTAAAATAAATTTTTATCATTCTTTGAGAATTATTCTAAAAATATATTGAGAAAATGGTTTTACATAAAAATGGAAGCATGATATTTGTTTTAAAATGAATAAAACCCATTCATAATATATTCCTTATTTTCAAACTCTCATGATTGGGATTTTTCATTTATATTAATTCATATAGAGAATTTATTTCATTAAGGACATTGGTTTAGCAGGTTGGGGTGACACGCATGGTCACATAGAGGCATGCTAATTTTTTCATATCTTTACAAGTGTTTTTTTATTTTTTTACCTTATATTTTCTATTTTTATAGGCTATATCATTCTCTATTGAGTTATTACTGATTCCAGAAATTATTTTCAAACCATGGGGTACCAAAAATGATTTTTATGCCCAATCAATGGAGAGCTCTATTGATTAGTTTGGTGTTGAACAAGTTTGGTTTATTGAAAATTAGTATCATAGGCTGTTTAACCTTGTTTTTTGGGGATGTATGGTATATTAGAAAAAGTATTTTCAGTATTTAGTTGGGTTCTCATGGGTATGTTCTCAACCACCATTAATTTTGAAAGCCCCTTAGGTATCTAAGGAGACCGAGAAAGGTTTTTCATCAAAATTGATGATTGATTCCCAGTTGTTTTTATATTTTTCATTTTTGATTCACTATTTATCTGTTTTCATGAATAGTATATTTTATTCTTGGTGGAATTTAATATGATTTTTTTGCGTTGCACAACCTTAGAAACCATGAAAATTCCATATATCTATTTATAAAATCCATTAGTATTCTTATAAGGTTGGTTGATGGTCTTCCAAATCGTGTAGTCAAGCTATGTGTAGTGGTTGTTCTGTTGAGATTTTTGGACATCTGATCAATTATTGGGAAGAATTTATTTTTTCATTGTAGTTTTTCTAAGTTATTTTTGGAGTGTGTTGCTTATTTTTTAAATGTTAACTGGTTTATTGAAATTAGTTTTCATAATGGAAACCATGGGTTCATGAAAATTAAATTTATTTTCTTTAATATGAAAAGAGTTTTGGAATAAATTTTCATATTTTGGAATGTTTTTGAACATGTGAATCAGAAATGGTAGTGAAATGTTTTTATATTTTTAAATTATGTTTTAAAATGTAAAATAAATACTACAGGGGAATTTTGAAATTTTTTTCTTTATTTTTAATTAGTTATTTTTAATGATGGTTGTAATTATAAATCTAAGATGGATGGCTTTCTTAGAAATTTATATTTCCTCTTTTGTCCCTTCGTATCCTTATGAACACTTACATATTAAAATATATGTATGCATGTGGTTAATTGATGGTTATCAGTATTTTTTTATAGGTTTAAAGACCCGTAATTTCCACTGAAATTTTTTTCTTAAATACAACGTAATTTTATATGTCCGCAAAAATTGACGATGCTTGATTCTGGAGCCCAGTGTGCCCGGAATTAATTTCTGAAGTGTTGTTTGTGTATGTTCAGTAAACGTATGATTGAGTTTTTTATAACTTTTGAATCGGTTCTAAGAATAGAAATCTGAGGGTACCATTGAACTCACAGCACTGGTATTTGCTTAAGAATTCTTTCACTTCGATGGTAGTGAGTCGAGGATAGAAGTTGGGTTTTCATTAAAAAATAATAAAATAATGTGACATAAACTTTATTTTATTGGATCCACCATGTGGTGTGTGGTGGTTAAATCCTCCACATGTAGGTTGGTGGTGAGACCACCACACCTTAACCTCCAATGAGAAGTTATGGTAGTGGGGCCCACCTGAACTCAACCTCCCATGAGAGGATTAATGTGGTGGGGACTACCCGGGCTCTCAACCCCTTAAAGTCCCCATTAAAGTTGAAAAACCCTCACACTCAAATTAATATGGGGGTGCCTCTCCAACTCCCCTTTATAAAATTTGTGACAACTGTCATAAATTAATTTGGGGAAGCCTATCTAATTAATTAATTATCCATTTGAATTCATGCCAACAACTAAAATAAAATAAAATCTATTATTTCTTTTGGGTTGGCATCATTCATTTGGTGGAACTCGGGTTTGATGTTCTTGGAGGATGTGATGAATGAAAATCCTCTTCGTCTTCTTCCAGGTACTCCGTCAATGAACCAAAAACGGCTAAAAAGGTAGGGGGAGTAAATTCATTTGAGTTCCTTGTTCTTAATTTCTTTTTAAATAAATAGGTTGTTTTGTTTCGTTCTTTGATGAACCTTTTGATATCAACCTAAACGAGGAGGGTGCAAGACAAACCAACATGGCCTGACCTGTTCGACGATCTTGTTTACATTGAACATTCGGCGACAATGCCGCAATGAGGTGATGAGGCGGCAACAAGGCGAAGAAGGAGGCAAGGACAAAGGCCGCTATACCCATGGCCTCCACAAATCATGCCACCCCTACGGTGCTCCGATGCTCCCGACTAAACCTCGGTGGGCCACGCCAGCCGAGCCGCACCGAACTGGCCTGCTCGGCCGTCCCCCGGTCGTCGGCCCGCTTGCCCGCGGCTCCCTGCACGCCCTTCCCATTGCCTGCCCGGCACCATGCCGGTCTGCCCACGCCACACACGGCCTGCCTGCGGCCTCCCGCACACTTTGTCGCGGCCTTCCCGGTGCCCTTACACCTTTCCTACACCCCTCACATCCTCTCGTGGCCTTCTCACACCTCGCGTGGCCTTCCTGTGGCTTTTTTGGCACCCTTCCGGCCTATTCGCACCCTGTGCGGCTTGCCCGCGGCCTCCTGCACCACCTGTCGGCCTACCCGCGCACCGCAGGTCTGCTCGCACCCCACGCACCCTGCAAGGCCACGCCCCAGTTCCCATCCAAACTGACCGAGCCACGCCGGCCTCTCGAGCTGACATGCTGCATCCCTCAAGGAATCATTGGCTGAACCGGCTCGGCCTCCCAGGACGAGCTGCACGAGCCGCGCCCCACATGGTGCTGGCCTAACTGGCCCCGACATCTAGACCAAGTCGTCTACGCTGCAACCTCCTGGATGAACCGCTCTCTCAGTCCACTAAGTCGGGCCCAGTGGATCGGGTTGAACCTAACAGACTAGCCTGCCCAATGGGCTAGGCCAGACCCAACAGGTCAGACTAGGTTGACCCAGACTCGGTCAGACCGGACCCGGAAGCACTGTCGATCCATTACTTCCTTTGGGCATAACTTTTTCATTGGATGAACATTTGAAGAACCGTCAACAGTGTTAATATTCTTTGAGCACAAAAATACATTGATAGTACCCCACCGCAGCTTGGGGTATAGTTGAGATATGATCAGGTTGGATCATGCACGAATCCAACCGAGCCCTTGGGACAAAAAGGCTAATAACTAACTGACAGGGCATCTGATTGATGTGTCGTCTGTTGTGTTGAGACCCATATGATTTGTAAGACCTTTGAGATACTTTTACATGGGACATAAAGACATTTGGATTATTTACCAATTGCTCATGGAGTGGATCTTACCATAGGAGAATAGAAAAAGTACAGAGACCTAGTAGTTGCCTGAGACTTGATGACTGTTGACCGATCAACTCGGAGTGACTCGACTAGCCATGTGGGGAGAGTTTGGTTGTAGCGGCAGACCTACAGTGGAGTAGCTATTTGTTTTAGCAGCAGACCCACAGTACTCAGCAAGAGGATTTCCACAGTAGGCTATGAGGGGGAGCGCTTGGTTGTAGCGGTAGATCCACGATGGGGACCACCTCTGTGTGACGGAGAAGACCCACGGTACTCATCAAGAGGAGTACCCCAACAGTCTAAGGTTAGTGGGAAGTGCCTTGGTATTGTGACAGGCCCACTGTACTTAGTAGAGAAGTTGTTCTCCAGCAGTCATGGTTTCGACAATGTGAATAAAAATCCTTCTTTGAGTCGAGCCATTAACTTTTTTTTTCTTCATTAGTGAGACAGATTACATGATAACATAGGTATATGTATGGGCATATACCAAAATGACGTTATCTATTGAATTCAGGCTTTTTGGTTTATCCTTTTGGGATTTTGAGAGACCATGGTAGTCTCGGGGTCCCTACTAAGTATCGTTATACTCACCCCTACAGAGTAAATGACCGAACATTATTGTGTTGGATGCAGACGACGAACAACGCTGATGGAGGCGGAGAGCACTAGGACTAGACGGTACCTGGAGGTGGACCTTACGGTGAGTCAGTACACGGGGGATACTAACAGATGTGGAGTGCTGAGGAGGCTATATGTACCTACCCTTCAGGTAGGACCTATGGTGGATGTTCCAGGAGCTTCTTTTCACCTTTATTTTCTTTTTCCTTTCTGTTATACTTGTACTTTTCAGTTGGGATTGTATTGCAGCTCTTTTTACTTTTCAGTACACATTTGTATACAAAATTACTTAGAGTTTTACTTCTAGCTCTCACTCAGTTGTGTATGTTATCAGTTTATAAATGAAATTACTTCCCATTTTTAGGGAATTATGCCTTTGGTGCTAGTTTCCAACCACTATCCTATAGAAGGCGGGCATGGGGTAGTTAGGGCACAGACCCTGGGTGATGGGTCGTGAAAAATTGGTATCAGACGAGTCGGTTCTACCGCAGAACATAGGAATATTATCTTTCTTTTCTGTGAAGTAATAGTGTAAAGGGTTCTAAGTGTGTTCTCAGTTTAGGGAGTCCAGTGTTTGTGCGGTAGCCGATCTATCCATACACCAAGACCCTTACTACTGACTTCTAATTCAGTGCATGAAAACACTGATTACGAGTGTGTTTTTCAAATTTTTCTTTAAATCAGCTCAACCAGGTCAGCTCACCATGTATAATCTTTGACAATGTTACATCTGTTTCATTCAGGACCCCTCCCCATGGACGTCCAATTAGATCCTAGAGAGTAATATGCACATATAGCCCACCGAGCGATGAGGCCTCGGTGCAGGGCCCTTTTCCAACAGAGGCACCAGCGGTACCACTTCCTGTTAGGCAACAGATTCCACCTTCCCCAGAAGAAGATGATGCATTCCTATTGAGTGTGTTGCATGTGTTCCATCGCCATAGGACACCAAGGTTTAGAGGAGAGACGGACCCACAGGCGGTTGAGGATTAGATGGAGGCTATTGTGAGGTTTTTCTAAATAGAAGGTACACAAGCAGACCTCATGGTGATTCTTGCTACCATCCATCTACAGGCAGCATTGGAAAGATGGTGGAGCCTGATTCACCAGTGATCGATGAGTTGTCACCCCTCTGGGAAGACTTCGACAGCATGTTTCAGGCAGAGTTTTTCCCAACCACCCTGCGTGCGGTGCAGATATAGGAGCTACTGTATCTACAGCAGGGCAACATGATGGTGGCACAGTACTCAATGAAGTTCACCGACCTTTCTCACTACTCCAAAGATATGGTATGGGACTTATTATTCAGGACTCGGACCTTTGAGCAGCGACTCAAGTGAGAGATTAGATCTTTGGTAATCTCGCTCAGCATCCTGACGCAGGCAGGGGTGTGGGAGCGAGCCATATTATTGGAGAGTTTCCTTGTTGAGCGGCCTCCAAGAGTGTGACCCACCACTAGTTGACATGCAGCGGAGTCTTCTGTAGCTGGTAGTAGATAGATGACGCAGATGTCCAATAGGACCATATGTACAAGTGGATGACAAAATGACTTAGGATCGGTTGTGTGAGGCACCTGGGGTGGACACAGACCTGCCAGGAGAGAGAAATGTTACTCATGTGGTGGACATGGTCACATGGCTCATGACTGTCCAATCCGCCACTCGGATGTTCAGCAGACTTTTGTAGGACCTTCTCAAGCAGAGGCAGAGGTTCGATCTAGGCGGTCTGCAGGGAGGAGGCAGAAATGGCAGAGGAGCTGGTCGTACAGCTGGTGGTGGACGATGTCATGAGGTGTCACCACCACCACCACCAAGAGGTCCACCCTGACAATCGGGAGTAGGTGGATAGGCGAGAGCTCAGCTCCAGGCATCTTGGGCATATGGTCATGGTACTCCCGAGTTGATTTGAGAGACAATTTGTGCCTACTCCACATTAGCTACATTTCTTAAAGACACAGGTGATAGTCACACGTTCATTTCCACTTCCCTCATTCTGATCTTGGAGATTCCGAAAGAGCCTTTGGCTCGATCATTACGGCTAGAGACTCCTACAAGAGAAGACTCGAAAAATACGCACTAGTGACAGAAGTGTGAGCTTACTATAAGAAGTGAGAGCTTCGGATGGGATCTCCTCATAGCGACGTCTAGACCTTGGGATGTTATCTTGGGTATGGACTGGTTATCTACAGTCAATGCTCAGATTGATTATATGAGGCACAAATTGTGGGGTGTCCACATGGATGGAACATGGTTCATATTAATCGGTGAGAAGGGAGCCTTTGTAGCACAATACATACTTACTAGGAGGAGGGTGTAGCTGATCACCCGTCAGTGGGCTTCCTTTCCTGCGGATATGTTGTCATGGAGAGTCTGACTTATCCTATAGTGGTGGACAATTATGCGGATTTTTTTTCTGATGATTTCCCCGGTCTACCTCCTCGTAGAGAGGAGGAATTCTATGTTGACCTGTACCCTGGGATGACACCAATATCTACACAAGCATATCGGATGGCTCCTACTGAGCTCTGTGAGCTGTGGGTATAGCTTAAGGACTTACAGAGGAAGTGATTCATCCATCCCAGTGTTTCTCCCTGGGCATCCCTGATTTTGTTCACCATGAAGGCGGATGGGAGCTTGAGGCTTTGTTTTGACTACTGTCTCCTGATCCAGGTGACCATGAAGAACAAGTACCCACTCCTGAGGATTGACGACCTCTTCGATCAGTTGAAGGGTACACGATGGTGATTGAAGATAGTACACTGATTAGGCCATCACCAGCTCAGAGTTCGAGATTAGGATGTGGAGAAGATGGCCTTCAGGTGTCGGTATGGCCACAACGAGTTCTAAGTTATTCCCTTTTTTCATAACCAACACTCCAGTAGTGTTCATGGGACTCATGAACAAGATTTTCCATCCATACCTCGATCGCTTTGTTGTAGTCTTCGTCGACGACATTCTGATCTACTCAACTCTTGAGGAGGAGAATGCTTACCAATTGTGAGTTGTACTGGACAAACTCCGAGGGAACTAGATTTATGGAAAGATCTTCAAGTGAAAATTTTGGGTTCAAGAGGTTCACTTTTTGGGACATGTCATCTCGGATGGTGGAGTTGCAAGGGATCCAAACGATGATTGAGGAGATACTTTCTTTGGAGCCACCCAGGAGTGTGAAAGAGGTACGACGTTTCCTGGGATTGGCTAGTTACTATAGGAGGTTCGTTCCAGTCTTCTTCAAGGGTGTAGCACCACTATCAGCCTTGACAATGATAGGGCAACCCTTCGTGTGGTTAGAGTGATTATAGCAGTGCTTTCAGAAGCTGAGGAAAAGGCTGACTAGTTCCCCTATCTGGAGGCTTCCAGAATAAGGTGTCTGGTACATAGTCTACTGGGACGCATCAGGGACTGGAATCGGGGGTATCCTGATGTAGGAGTGAGCAATGATCCCATATGGTTCTCGGGAGCGGAGACAGCATGAGAAAAACTATTATACCCATGACCTGGAGTTAGCTGTAGGGGTCTTCTCCTTGAAGATGTGGTGGTACTAACTTATTGGGAAATGTTTTACCATTTACATTTATCTTAAGAGACTCAGAAATATCTTCTTGTAGTTGAACCTGAAAATGAGACAACAGTGATGGCTTGAGTTCCCCCAGGACTCTGACTTCGAGATAGTCTATACTCTTAGGAATTGGAACATTGTTGCAGATGCGCTCAGTAGGAGATCTGGTATACAAATGCTAGGAGAGATGATAGAGCAGCTAGCTGTTATCAGATTTCTTATGTGGACCGTGATGGAGCAACATTTCTTCAGTCTCTTATGGTCACTCCCCCACTCCTTCAGCGAGTCAGGAACGCAGAACATGGGGATAGTGACTGTGAGACATGATGTGCTCAGATAACCATAAGGTAGGCACCTGATGTATTTTTTTGAATGTGGGGAGCGCGTCATCCTCAAAAGAGGATGTACCATAGTACCAGTGTCACATCTGGAGGCAGTTATGAGGGATTTCCACACATCCACTCTAGTTTTACATATCAGTGTGGTGAAGATGTATCACGACCCCAGACAACAGCACTGTTGGTCAGGTATGAATAAAGAAGTAGTGGAGTTCGTGTCTCGTTGCTTCACTTGTCATCAGGTGAATGCAGAGCACCAGGTACTAGGAGGATTGGTACTGCCTTTAGAGGTAACATATTGGAATTGGTATAGGATATACATATACTTTGTGATAGGTATTCCACGTACTTTCGGTGGACACGACTCCATTTTGTTGATCGTTGAGCGACTCACCATGTCGGCCCACTTCCTACCGATTCGAGAGCGGGGCTTAGTAGAGTTCTTGGGACGCCTCTATGTGCAAGAGAGTGTACGGAAACATGGAGTACATAATTGTATTGTCTCCTATGGTGAATCAAGATTTATATCTGTGCTATGGCATGGGTTGTAGGAGGCTTTCCAGACAGAGATTCGTTTGAGCACCGCCTTCCATCCTCAGACAGATGGTTAGACTGAGCAGTCCATTCAGACCCTCGAGGACATGTTCCGTACTTGTGTCCTCAAATTCAGTCGACGATGGGAGGACCAATTACCTATAGTGGAGTTTGTATACAACAACAACTTTCACTCCACCATTGGGATGGAACCTTTTGAGGCATTATACGGGTGACCTTGAAGATCTCCCTTGTGAAGGACAGACCTAGGGGAGGAGCACTTGTGGGACTAGAGATGGTACATGCTACCAAATAGAAAGTGAAGATCATCTTGGAGCTGATGAAGAATGAACATTGAAGGCATATGTCATATGCTGATAGGAGACAGAGACCTCTGGAGTTTGAGGATGGAAACCATGTCTTTCTAAGGGTCTCACCCCGATGAGGTCTACAGAGATTTGGCCAAGGAAGAAAGTTATCTCTAAGGTTTATTGGACTATTCTAGTTCTCCATGGATGGTAGATACCTCTGGTGGGCGTTCGATGGTAGCACGGGAACCTCCAAGAGAGAACATGGGAGCGGGAGGCTTAGATGCATGCTCAGAACCCCTATTTGTTCCCTTAGTTAGAGTTGTAGCTTATTGGGACATAAGGCCCTGAGTTGGGGAGAATGTAAACATCTAGAACTTCTATGGAACAGATTTTCTTAAATACATTGGAATTTTACGAGTCCGCAAAAATTGACGGCAGTTGATTCTGTGGCCTGGTGTGTCTGGAATCAATTTTTGAAGTTCTGTTCAGGTACATTCTTTAAACGTACGAGCGAGTTTTTATAACATTTGAACCAGTGCTCAGAATAAAAATCTAAGGGCACCATAGAACTCTCTGCACTGGTATTTTCTTAATAAGACATTCACTTCCACAGTATTGAGTCGAGGATAGATGTTATTTTTTGGGTTTTCTTAAAAAAATAATAAAATAAAGTGCCCTACACATTATTTTATTTGAGCCACCGTTTTGTGTGTGTTGGTTAAAACCTCCTCATGGAGGTTAGTGGTGGGACCACTACACCTTAACCTCCCATGAAGGGTTATGGTGGTGGGGTTCACCCAAACTCAACCTCCCATGAGAGGATTTATGTGGTGGGGACCACCTAGGCTTTAACACATTAAACTCCCCATTAAACAGGAGAAACCCTCTTGCTCCAATTAATATGGGGCATCCACTTAAACTCCACTTTATTGAATTTATGACAACTCTCAACAATTAATTAGGTGGATCCATCTAATTAATTAATTCTACATTTGAATTTGTGCCAAAAACTAAAATGATAGACAATCTATTATTTCTTTTGTGTTGGATTCATTTTTCTGGTGGAACATGGGAATAGGAGAGTTAGGGAGAAAAGCTGCAAATGAAGAATGAATAATTCTCCACCGACGAAGAACGCCAATCCTCTTCAAATTCTTCCCTTAAAAACTACCTACGTGGAGCATCCTGTATTGGCTGACACAACATGGGTTTGGAAGTGCTTGGCGGACGCAACGAACGACTATCTGCTTCATCTTCCTCCCACAACTCCATCAACGAACGATGAACGAACAATAAGGGTAGGGGGAATAAATTCAATTGAGTTCCTTGAACTTCCTTTCTTTTTAAATAAAGAAGGTTGTTGAGTTTCGTTATTTGATGAACCTTTTGATATCACCCTATATACGGAGGGTGCGGGGCAAACCAACATGGCCCGACCCCTCTACTTATCATTTTTATGTTGAACTATCTGTGATGAAGCGGAAATGTGGCAACGAAATAGCAATGAGGTGATGAAGGTGTCAAAGACAAAGGTTTCACTACCTGTGGCCTCTGTGAATCACGCCTCCCCCGCGGTGCTCCAGTTCTCCCAGCCGGACTCCGACGGCTAGCACCTGCCTGAGCCATGCAAAACTGGCGACCCCTGCCATCTCCCGGCCATCGGCCCACCTGCCCGTGGCCCCCCGTGCCCGTTGCCCGCGGCCTACTCAACACCCTGTAGGCCTTCACGTGCCCCTCCTAGCCTCCTGTGCACCGTTCTGCGGCCTGCACGGTGCCCAGACAGCCCTCCAGGGCCCCATGCCACCTGTCCATGGCCTCTTACACACCATGTTGGCTTGCATGTGCCCCGCCGGCCTGCCCGCTCCCCACACGACCCGACCGACCGCGCACCGGATCCCGGCCGAACTATTCAGGGGCGCCGGCCTCCCAAGCCAACCCACGACGTCCCTCACGGTGTCACTGGGCGAACTGGCTCGGACTCTCAAGCCGAGCTTCCCGTGTAGTGTCCCACGTAGTGCTAGTCGAAATAGCCCCGACCTATGAACCGAGCCGCCTACACTGCAACCTCCGGGCCGAACCTCTCTCGCAGTCTGTCGGGCTGGGCCCCACGAACCAGGACAAACCTAACAAGATTGCCCGCCCAATGGTAGGACAGACCCAATAGGTCAAACCAAGTCAACCTAGACCAGGACGGCCCACAGTTGTTTGGGCCGCATCGATCCGACCAGGTCGGACCAGACCCAGCCCACTACTGATCCATTACTACCTTTGTCCATTTCATTGGAACAAGAATACTGTTTGACGAACTATCAGTGGCACTGGTATTCTTGGAGCACAACGGTCCCTTGAGAATACCCTACCAGAGATCGGGGTATAGTTTAGATACAGTCAGGTTGGATCATGCACGAATCCAACCAGGGCCCCGGGACTAAAAGGCTAATAACTAACAGACTGGGTGTCTGATTGACGCATCGTCTATGGCTTTGAGACCCCTATGATGTGGTGAACGTTTGAGATACTTATACATGGGACTTCATGACAGATGGAATATCGACCAGTAGATCGTGGAGTGGATCCTTCCCGAGGCGAGCAGACAAAGTACAGAGACCTAGTAGCTGGATGAGATTTGATGACTGCAGACCGATCGACTCAGAGTGACTCGACTACCCCAGTGGGGAGCGCTTGGTTGCAGTGGCAGACCCACGGCGGAGGAGAGCATGGTTGTAGCGTAGACTCACAATACTCAACCGATGGAGTACCTCTTTAGGCTATGAGTGGGAGTGCTTGGTTGTTGGGGAAGACCCACGGTGGGGAGCGCCTCTCTATGACACATCCAACCAACGATACTCGTTATGAGGAGTCCCTCAGCAGTCCAAGGTTAGTGGTAAGTGCCTTGGGGTCGTGGAAGGCCCACAATACTATACAAAAGAGGAGTTCTCTAGCAGCCATGGTTTCGACAATGTGAATAAAAATATTGGTCTGAGCTGAGTCAGTAACTTTGTGTTTTCCACATGATTGAGATGGATTTCTTGATAACTTCAGTATATGTATGGGCATATACCTAAGTGAGTTTATCTATTGAATTCATAATTTGTGGTTTATCCTTGTGGGGTTTTGATAGACCATGGTGGTCTCATTGTCCTTACTGAGTATCGTTATACTCACCCCTACACGGGCTATTCTCGAACCTCATTGGGTTTGGTACAAACAACAGACATCGCAGAAAGAGGGCGAGGGCACCATGATTAGACGGTACCCGAAGGTGGACCTTACGACGATTCGGTACATGGTGGAGACAGATAGACATGGAGTGCTAAAGAGGCTATCTCTACCTACCCTTCTGGAAAGACCCATGGTGGATGTTCCAGGAGCTGCTTCTCACCTTTCATATGTTTGTTCTTTCAGTTGAACTTGTACTTTTCAGTTGGGCTTCTATTCCGGCCTCTTTTACTTTTCATTACTCATTTGTATACAACTTTACATAGTGTTTTACATATATCTCGCACTTTTTTGTGTGTGTATTCATTTTATAAAGGAAATGCCTTCCCAGTTTTAGGGAATTCAGCCTTTGGTGCTAGTCTCCAGACCCTGGCCTATAAAAGGCGGGCTTGGGGTAGTTACAGCCTGGGCCCTAGGTGAAGGGTTATGACAATAGGTATATAAATTAGAATGGGGAATTATACGTATGGGGTTTCATGGGATATAATTGGTAGATGTCTGGCCTTTAACATATATTTATAATTTTGATATTGGTTTTCAAAACAGGTAGATTTCGATGTTTTAAAAATTTATTGAGTTATTATTTTTTTCTTGTGAGTTTTGGAAATTTACATTTTTTTAATTATTTTTTGTTTTGCTTATATTGGGTGTGTTGGAATGGTTTTTTTTTCATGATGAATTCAATTGGATAGTTCATTATATATTGGTTTTTGGTTATTAGTATTGTTTTTTAAATTTTAGATTTTTATAATTTGGTTCTATGTTTCTCCTTTTGTTTTTATTGGAGATTTCATTATTTATTGGATGTGGTATTGTTATGATTTGGTTTGCAAGAATTAGTTTTGGTTTGAAATAATATTTTTTGAGTTCGAGATTGATTTTTCTTGGGTTGGTATTTATTATGGTATTTTGATTATTCCACCAGAAATTATCCACTAGTTTCTAATGTGTGTCTTTTAGTTTTCAGTTTTTTCAGGACATATAGCGGATGTGTGGGGTTGAATAATGTTCTTTTTTTCATTTATTTCATGGGGTTGGTGAGGGTCATTTACAGATTTAGGATAGTATAGCTGATAATTTTCTCATCTTGGATAGTGGGAAGTGAAGGAGTATATTAACATATTTAAAGATCTAGATCAATTTACTTTTGAAATTAATTTCAACGATTGGTTGAATGCTCCTCTATTCATGTGGGGTCTTAATAATTTATTTAAGAATCATTAAATTTCATCTGGGGAAATGATTTCTATGACCTTGGTGGGTGATGAATTTTGAGCTATGTTGGTTCATAAAATAAACTTATGGGGGATTAAATATTAATTTCACTTAATGTTCGGGATTTTTCCTACTCTACTAAGAAATGTGAACCAAAGAATCATAGCCATAGAATTCCACTTTTTCTGTGAATTTAACTTGATCATATAACCTCCTACACATTTTCCAAAAAATAATTGTTAAGGAAATTCATTCCATATTCTATATTCATCTAAATGATTGTTGATGGTTCTCTATGGAGAGTTTTTCAACGGTGTGTTTTTTAAAAATGATTCCTTGATTAGTGGTAGTTAGTAATTGATTAAAGGGAAATAGATTAATTAAGTCATATGGGATTCATCCATAGGTCAAAGAGTTAATATTTTGACATAGTCAGATCATTTACAAAAATTAAGTTAATGTATTCATAAAATTTCTTCTCTAAACATCGATTAGAGGCCACTTGAGTTTTTTCTCATTTTTAATTTTTGAACCACTTGTTGTTTTCATGTTTCAGTGGCTTAATTTTTTTTAATCTCTTTGTAGGTATTGTGATGATTCTTAATTGTTTTATTATTTATTTTATTCAAAAAAAATTATAGAAATTATGAGTCATTGTTTGACTTGGATTTCTGCTTTAAATTTTATAGTTATAGTCTTAGCATGTTTAGTTTTAGACGTTTTGAATGTTGGTTTCTTAAAGGTTGTGGAGATTACTCTCTCTATATCTCTTAAGGATATCATTGAGTTTTTCTCAGGATATAGTCATGGAGGAATTTTTGATTTCAATGGTCCCACCAGTGATACGAGTTTTCATTGGTTATCGGCAAAATTTGGAGGATTTCCTTGTTTTCAATTTCATTCATGAAATTTTCATTTAGATGATCCTAGTTTGTATTAGTTTGTTCATGATTTTCATGTAGAATAGGTTAGTATATGGGGGAAGAATGTTATTCATTTTTTGTTTAAATCCCACAACCCTAAATATCATGGGTCATGAATAGACGAACTAATGGCCACCCACTATTTGGTGCATGGGAGTGTTCCCCTTCCTAAATGATAATATGTCCACTCCCCATTGGATAGTTGTTACCACATGGTCAACGCACGGTCTTGCTAGCTGTAAGTCCGTAATTTCTATAATTTCCATGATTAATTTATTTTTCTTTACTATAATTATAATTATATTTATAAAATTTGTTATTATTATAATTATCAAAGTAATAATTATTATTGAATAGGAAAATGGGTTCCCTTACCTCTCCACAATCAATGCTCCAAAAGTTTACAACAACCCAGCATAATGATTCTCTATGTGAAACCTCCACCTCTTATCCCTTGTAATCATAGCCAATTTTAATTCTGAATTCAAATATGATCATCGTTGATAAGTTTTTTTATTATTCTCACAATCCTATGTATTGCCAATTTCTTTTGTTTTTATTTTCTTCTATGTGGATTGTGCATTCTAGGGTAGAACAAAAACTAATTTTTTGGGGTTTCACTTTTTTTATTAATGTCAAGGGTCTATGGGTCCCATTGTGGTTGGTTCTAGCCACGAACATTGAAGGTAGAGGTTTCACCTTTGGTTCTGGACATGTTTTCATTAGTTTGAATAATTTCCCCAAACATAATTCAGGGTATTTAAATATATAGATATCTTTTCATTTTTTAGTGTGTAATTTAGGTCTTTTTGAAGGTGACATTCATGTGTAAAAATAGGTAATCACATGAATATATATATAATCCTTTTAAAAATACCATCATGGTGATGGGAGTATTTAAATTGGTGCAAACAGAACATATATTTATTTGAAGGTGTATATTTGTGTTTGTGATATGAGGAGTAGGGTTTCCATCATTAGAGCTGACATTTTTTAGGTAGGTTTCATTTGCCATAGATATAATTGGAATTATTTTATTTAAAGCGTATTCTAAAAGTGTGTTTTTATTATTATTTGATGCATATACTCTTTAGAAAATAAGTAGTGCCTTTTTGGAAATGGGTCTCTCTTGATTTATATGAGTACATATGCTTCCACATGGGTTCATTATATTATGAATAGGTTTTTAAACTTCACTATAAATGAAATATGTTCTCATAAGATAAAAAGTCTGATTGGGACATTCAATTTTCCTTATATAAATTGAAAGACCATCTTAATGCATTCACCCAATTGATATGAATGTTTTTTATGATTTATATTATTTTTATTTGTGATGTATGGTTAGTAAAAATGGGTTTTCATAGTTTAGGTGACTTAGAAATGGGATTAATATATGGAAGGATTTTTAATGTAAGAATATTAATGCGTTTTGTGTAATTAATATGATATTTATATATAATCTAGCTTCATAAAAACATTACTTCATTGGATAGTGGAAAAATATATTCCTTGCTTCAAATGTTTGCACACTATGTCTAGAAATTTATGAGACCAGATAGGGTTGTATATTGGTTTCACAAGTTTAATTACATCACAACAATAGCACATATATAAGGAAGTCCACTGTTTGGATCGATCTCCTATTGGACTATGGTATCCTGGTTCGATCAAATAGTGTATGAGGATTATAGGACACCATTATCTCTAGATTCATTTTAATTTCCAATGATGTTCTCTCCCTTTAGTCTAATGTTTCATTGAATTATTTCAAAAAAATATTTTTCTAGTTTCCTTTATCATCAAAATTAGTAAGAAATTATTACATTCTCAACTAATACACATCCACACTGAAAACATAGTTTATTATATTTTTAAATCTAAATTAAAATTATAATTTGAAATGATTCTACATAAAAATGTATTCATTATATTTTCGTTAAATGGAATGCTAAACATTACATTATATATGTCTTATTTTCAAACTGGCATGATATGAATTTATCATTAAAGGGAGTAATTTATTTGGTCATTACTACTATGTTTCAATACTCCCACATATTCAATTTTACCTTTCTCTAGAATTTTCATTAGCTTCCGTCTATGTCACAAAAAATTGGGAGTGATGTTTATTTAGTGGTTGGTGATGACTTGTGTCATCACAAAGTGGTGTGTCGTGCTTTTTTTCATTCCACTACAAGTATATATTTTTACGATATATTTTTTAATTTTCATATGCTAAATTGAATCCAATGGAGTTATGATTTATGGATGACAGTAGACTCTAGAACAGGTGGATCATCAATGCATCTTCATCTATTTGAGCTGGATTGGACTTCTGGTTTGGGGTCAATGTAGGTTCTTTTGTGATAATAATGTTTTTAAAAAAAGTAATGATGAAGAATCCAAATTTTTTCTAAGATCCCAATCATAATAATGATGTATTATCCTAAATTTAAGGTATTATTATTCACATGTTTTGCTGATATTTTGGTTGGGTTCTATTTTTGAGTTATTCATAGGATATTTAGAGAAATTTGAAATCCATGGAGTTTGTGCATGGTAGGTGTAAGGCTTGGGAAAACAATATGGTTTTACCCATGAAAAAATGTATCCACCATAAAAAATAGTGCACCCTCATTCATCGAGGTTTTTTGTTACATAAAATGATCTGTACTTCTACATCCAGTGAAAAATAAAAAAACATTACAAATATGAAACAATTTTTTACATCAAGACTTAAAACATAAAAATGATATACTGGACCACTTATATACCAATGGGTCATTGAGTTTTAGAGATTATAGAATTTGTAAAAGATATTAAATATCATAGAAATATAAATAATAGGTCCTCAAATATATTTTATCCCCCAATATATCTTCACATCTACCACACTTATTAAATGTATCCAAATAAAAACCAGTCCTCATAAAATCAAAATATTAATACATAACAATGGTTGACCTAAGATGCTATGTAAGGGTAACCATAGAATCTATGAAATGTTACGTAATCATAAAAATATCATAAGGGTATATGAAAAAAATATAATAATTGAAAATTATACCATGAATATAAAAGATCATAATCTTGAGTCAAGGAATAATTATTGGTATGTCATAAGACATGAATCATAATTATTTCAAAGATAATATATCTAGAGATCATAATATTGAAATAAAAATTTTAATTTATGGATAATATAATAAAATAAAATCATTTCTATATTAATAAAGGAACATTTCTGATTCCATCATTGTGAACAAGGTCTATTACTGAACTGGGTATACTAATTATTTGAACCTTATATTACTAAACCATATTCACTCCTCATTCCAGTAATGTCTATGTCATTAGATAGAAATCATTATTGAATAAATTAGAGGGTGATATATCTCCCACACAACACAAAATGACACCCATACAGACATTTTCCACGTGAATATTATTCATTCATCATAACAGAACCTATTAAATGAAAAGGGTTTTATAGAAAGTCCAACATAACACAACTTTTCGGAATGAAATATAATTCATAAAAATCATTACATCATTAATATAAAAAATATAGATAATTTATAATAATTTTATCATATTATCATATATCGATTAATTCATAAATAACATCAAATAATGTTTTCTTAGATGATTTTTTTTAAATATGTCTTGAAATGATTCTTGAGGAAAATATCCCTTCCATATTTAAAACATTAAATTAAAATACTTTACAATTAAAAAAATAAAAACATTCATTGAAAATATCAATGAATATCTATATAGTAGGAATAATTTCATTAAGGAATCATGAAAGAGAAATATATCCATTCATTCTGTATAATTTTAAAAACAATTTTTGGTAATTTTTCCTAAAAAATCAAAAATTTCTTTTTTTAGAAAATAAAAATAGACATTCCTAAAAAACTATTAATAAAAAGTTACACCAATGTAAAAATGACTTCAATTTATTTATAGTAATTGGTAAGATATATTCTAAATAATTTTCTAGAAACATTATCATTGAAGTGTAATATTCACCTCGAGATTAGAGATCGTGAATAATAATTTGATTGTGAAATTAATCTTTACAAATTTTTAATCAATTGAATCATATTCCACATGAATGAATAAAATTCATCAAACCAAAAAATTTCATAATAATAAATAAAATCACAGTATGAAATGTTAAAGGGGTGTTTAATATTCCTCATCAATAAATATCGTTATATAACCACAAAATATTACTAAATGGATATAAATTAATACATTGTCCTTTAAAAAGATCAGATAATTGAAGTGATTATTAATTAAATGATTGGATTATGTGTATTCTCTATAAATAGACTTCCAAATAAACAAAAGAAGACATAGTATAATATAAATCCATTTCAAATATAATCTTAACTTGACATAATCAATGGAGTTGTAGTTTAACTGAAGGTACAGAAATTGTGTTAAAAAATCCCTTACCTCATGTTTTGACATTATTTGTTCATCTTCAAACATGATGTATACAAAATATCAATTTATTAAAAATTTATTCAATGGAGTTTATTATATAAAATAACTTATTATTTTTTATAAAATATTATTTCCCATTAATTAAAATATTTTTTTTAAAATCAATGTTCTGTTTGATAATTACATTCTTTTAAAAGATGTTTTTGGTTTAAGATTCCTAATCTTTATAAATTTAACTTTGTCAAATAATATACAAAAATTTGTATCATGGTATAAATATAATTATATTATTTTTATTAAAATCTATTTCCCTTTAATATATATAGAATTTGGAAAATGTATTATTCAGTTTGTTGAGACAAAAATTCATCTTCTTTAATGAACATTACATTAAATTTAGATTAATGTAATGAAATAATGATAAATAATACTTAATATTCATAGATTAATTATTATATCATAAATAT
Organism: Viscum album; assembly: GCA_963277665.1. NCBI lineage: Eukaryota > Viridiplantae > Streptophyta > Magnoliopsida > Santalales > Viscaceae > Viscum > Viscum album. The sequence goes on from OY728145.1 coordinate 1,658,805,329, forward strand.
AATATAAATTCATTAAACTAATCACAATTACCATCCATAAAATAAAATGATGAAAAATGAATTGTATTACTACATGGAGACGACACACCATACATATGAACATGTGATGCTTCCACACATTGTCTAATGGGAAAGATGGTTAATAATGGTGTATTAATAGTAATAATAATAATAATAATAATTAATAATAATAATATTGGGAATAACGAATGAATATTATTATGATAATTGTCATATATTTTTATGGGCTACGAATGACTATGAAAAAAGTGATCGGTTAAAGTGAATTCCACATCATTGAAGCATTTTATTTTGGATCTCCACAAAAGAGATCTAGGGTTGGAATTTTGAGAAGTACAGAACAAATATAATGAGTCTATAGTAGTTTAAAATATAAATTGTCATGATATGATCCATCTAGAAGTCCTAATGAGATATAAAGAAGCGAGGAATGAGGTTCCTTTTTTTAAATTTGGTTAGGGGTACTTTTAAATTTATTAAAATATTAAAATATAATAAATTAATTTCTTATAAAAATACCATAAAATTTCCTTTAATTAGGATTTATGATATTTTAGGTTATTAATCATAGAATACTATATATTTTATACATTTTTTGTATTATATTAAACCTTATCATGTTTACTAAGCCTTAGATAAACCATTTTAAGTGTAACTGTAATAGATAATTTTAATATTAAATGATTGTAATTTTATATTATATGATTCCAATTTCCATAATTAGCCATTTCATTAGATTTTTTACAATATAATAATCACTTTATATTTTATAATTTCTTTTGGTTTTTAATTAATTAAATAAATTATTATTTGGAAAAATTATTATTTATTTCAATTTTCTTACTAATCATTTACATTCTCATAAAATAAATCAATAAATAGGGGAAATTATAATCTAATACATTAAAAACACTTCAATATTTCTATAGGTATATACAATTCATTTTACAAATTAAATTTCCAAAATAATATCATAATAAATATATTCAATGTAATTTATTTTATTATTTTATATTTTTTAAATAAAAATTAATTACAATTTCATAATCATTTAAGTTAATTATATAATTTATAGAAAATAAAAACAATTTTATAATAAGAAATTAATTTAATTAATTAAAAAGAAAACATTATTTTCGATCTAATATTCTACTTTTACCTATATAATCTTAAAATTGCTAATAAATTCAAAGAGAGTTACATTTTCAAAATATATTTGATTTAAATAATATTTAAGTCATTTAAATTTACATGTATCAATTAAAACACTCACATTAGAGACTCTGGTGATTTTGGTTGGATCATATTCATTTAATAATTTTTTGGAAAAATATAGGTCATAGTTATACCCCTATCATTTTGTCTTAACCATTATTTACACCCTTAAACTATTACCATGAAAACATGTACTTTTACTCATTGATGGGTCAAATTGTTATATTATAATGGAAAAAGGCAAACACATAGACTATCAATGTAATTTTAAATCTTTTCCCAATAATTTTTTTCAAATATATGATTTTTAGTAATTTTATATAATTCACAAAAATGTTATTTATTTTAACATATTATTTTTTTCAATTTTTACAATATTAAAACCATTGACTATTACAAATACACATATAACCAGATATAATCAAAAGAAATATATCACTCTGATACAATGGTATTATTTTAGATTCATTGATCTCATTAACAATCACATAATATTTTTAATTTAATATTTTTAATAACATTTGTATTATATTTACATCAACAAAATAAATAAGGCGTAAACATAATGTAAGAAATTAAGGTAATTATAAACTGTATAAAAATATAAATAAATTAATTTACGTAGATAAATCCTTTATCATTCCAAATAATATTTATGATTCATAAAATATCATGGTTGACCAAATATAAAAAATTTTATTCTTACTAAAAATAATGTAATGAAATTTTGTCACTTACATTGATATTAATAATATATATGTTACATTCTAGGAATAATGTCCATTAATTGAAAAAAATTTATACCATAAGTGTTTTGGATCAAATAATATTCATCAAACATGTTTTGGGAAAGTGTTAGTGTAATTGTACTGTCCATATCCTATTTTTATAACATTTATTATCCAATTTACACATAACCATGATAACATAAATAAACCATGGTTACTATTAATATTTTTAAAAATAAAATGGAACTATTTACTCAGTTTTGTCATCCTATATCCAAATAAAAAATATATTTGTAAAAATTAAAAATTGATACATTTTTTACCATAATTAAAAAATTAATCGAGGAATCATGTTGTTTTTTTGTGTAAAGAAACTTTATAAATTTTGAAAATTTTGTACAAAAATATAGTGTAAAACATATTTAAAAAACCTAATTTCAATATTTCAAATCAATTTGGAAGAATTTAAATTTAAATCCAATTAAAAATATAATATGCCCTTGTAAATACATGAAATATAATAAATATTTGTATATTTCACTATTCATGAAAAAATTAGTCATTTCAGACAATTATGGAAATCTCATCCAAATATTATTTTGATATGTTGATTCTAGAAATGATGTGTATGTTAAAACATTAAATGTTTAAATACTCTACAAATTTATTATATTATAATAATATATTTTTTACATAATGTAATGATATGGGCCTTTCTAGTCCATTACATTTCCAAAATATTGTGTTTTAGGTGTCTTGGGGACCATCAGGGACTCATTGAAGATTTTGAAAAAAATTTATGTTAGACGAACAATGGCTCTGATGGGCATCGGTGGAACCAATAGACATTAGTGGCAGCGATGGACATCAGTTGTAGTGATCGAAAAAAGTAGCACAAATTGGTATAAGTGGCACCATTGGGTATTAGTAGCACCGATCGGCCATCAGTGGCTGCGATTTGAAACAGTGATAGTGCGACTATACCTTGGTGTTGGTGACTAACCCATCTATGATTCACTTATAGTTTCTCTTGGACTTTCTAGTTTCACTCTAGTAATGTATCATATTACATAATCTGTTTATATTCAACTTTTAAAGTGATTTAATTACAATAAAAGTGTTTTTAAACCCCCAAGAGATAGGAGACCCTTGACGTAAAAATCCTTGTTGCTTTCTTATCTGTGTTAGGACCTTTTCCGCATTTTTTAACTTCCTATGTTTTCCAGTTTCACACCTTTTACGTGATTTTATCCATTTAAAGGAAATATATTATCTGAAAACTATTATATTCACCATCACTAATGAGACTAATTAAATAAAAATACATATGTGTACAACCACCTAGATGTGTAGTCAACCCATGATATTTCTTTTAAGAACATTGACATTGTATATCCGGTAACTCAAGGAAGGGGGTTTTATTACACCTTTGTCTTCTTCATTGATGGTCTCTTTTCTTTTCCCTTGATTCACATGGAGTCCCCCTTTCAGATATCTGTTTTTCCTACATGAAGAGTCATCCTTTTTTGTTCTTCTTGGAGTCTTCTAATGCACGACTATAGTTCTTGAACCAAGAAGGAAACATTATTTTGATCTTATAAGTAATGGTTTTTTTTCCTTCGTCCTTCTTTATTGTGCATCATGTGGGGTGGGTATGATGACGATCCTTTGAGATGAAGATGAAACAAAATCTTTAACAAATATAATTAATGGACTATTAAATGAATGAAGGGGATTGAAAGTAGACAATGTTTCTATGTTTTTTCATTGTTTTTATATTTGTTAATTGATTGGGCCCATGTCCACTAAAATTAATGTTCATTGGGGGTTCTTCTTTACACAACAATGAAACTCTATTTTTCTAGATAATCATGAGATTGAATGGATATATCATGGAAAATAGTTAATCATGTAAACATGGTTGATTAAATGGATTCCCGATGAATAAGAACCTTTGTGTGGTCAACCAGATTTACTAAAAAGAAGGAATGAACTTAATAAATTGGGTTTTCTATATCTAGAAAACATCTTTTCTCTGTTCTAGTGGAATATATGGTTGCTCTGCATGATTATTTTTTAGTTGAAGTATTGGAGAACAGATCCTCTTGTTGATGGGTATATTGATTTCTGAATCTGTGGCCATGTATAGACCATATTTTGGAGAATTTGTTTCTTCTAGAACAACAACAGATCTAACAAATCAAATTTGATGTTGTGACATTACAGGAGAACTATGTATGAATGTTTAAAATATTACTTGGTGATTTTCCTTCTGCTGTTATTCCAGATTTTGGTTAATCCATTTATTTTCCTAGTAGCGAAGTAATGTTTTAAATGGAATCACATGAACATGATAAATAGAACGTGCACAATGGGGAATTTCTTTCCATAAATGGTTTTCGATCTACTTGTTGTTGTCGTGGGTTTGTACATGTAGGGATTGAACTAAGAGTGGTTTTGTATTCTCTGGTTGTTGGTTTTAGGACCCTTAGGTTGGGATGAGTTCTTGATTTCCTATATGTATAAAATTTATTTCTTATGTTTCTTATACACACCCCACCCATGATGAGAACATCGTTCCGAACACCCACATTTCAGGGCATGGCACGTTTTTTTCCAACATTCCTATGATTGGATGGTTTTTATATCCTTTCTTCTCCCTCTTCTACGTAGCCCAAGACTATTTGGGAATGTTGTGAAAGACTAAGGTTTATTGTAGCCCAAGACACCTCAGGAAGGGTGTGTGGTGGTTGTTGGCCTAGCAGTGTACGAGCAACATTGTTTCCCAAGTGCCATTCATATGTGACCCAGGTTTCTTCAGGCATGGCAGTTTTTGTTCTAGCCCAGGTGTCTTTAGGTGTGGTCGTGGTTGTTCAGGCCCAGGTGTATTCGGGCGTGGGAGTGATTATTGTGGCCTTGGTGTCTATGGGAGTTGGTATATGTGGTTGGGGTTGCTTTGGTGTTTTCAGGTGGGATGTGTGTTTTTGATGTCCCATAATGTAGTTTTTGGGGTGGTAGTGAGAATACAATGGGATTTATGGGGGAGGATTGATGCAAACGATGATCTAAATAACCAGTGGGAATGTGGTGAGGGGTACCCAAATATCGATATTCTATTACTATTATATTACTAGTCTTGTGTTATTTGGGTAGTGTGACTTGGTGAGGTTGGGAGAATAGTTTCCATTCTAGGTGTTTTGGTTATCTCTATATCGCATATGGAATTATATTGCCTCCCATGTTGTGGACGAAAGCTTTTAATTTTTCCTACTGAGTATACCTATAAATTCATTGTCCATATATAAAACATATTTTATGTTTATAGGTGGACATTGAGAACCATGTTGGACCATAATAGATCGAACATTGAGAAACTTGTTGATTCATCTATTATTTTCTTTTGGAAATTTCCTTTGGAGTTCTTGTACTTTTTATAATTTTATTTTGGAAATGTTTATGAGGAAGGGGTTTTTTATTTACATTTACTTATTTCATTTGGAGTTGTTTGGGATTTAATATCTTGTATCTCAATATTTTTCTCTAAAAAGCATAATTCCTTTTACATTATGTGTGATTATATACCCTTGGTGTTAGTCACCACTCTGGGGCCTATTGAGGTCGTGACATGGGGTCATTATATATCATTCTACTTGAAGAAGGAAGGGTCTTGACATTTTTTGTCCCATCCCTCATCTTGGTGAAGGATTGTCATGAAAAAATGGTATGAGTGGTGATGGTTGAGGGGTATGATGGAGTTCTGGGTAAATCACAACAAGGATTTCATGGTATGGTTGGGCAGAAGTGTTTGGAACCATGGTGCATGAAATAGTCCTAGGAAGACCAGCTAGAAAACATGATTTTAAGGCCCCCCAAAATCAGATACAAACACTCTGGACCTACCAAAGGACCATGTGACGCTGTACTAATTGCACGTTAGAGACCATAAGAAATTGCACATGCATCATAATGACTCTTTTTCTTGTGTTTTTGGTTTTTTTGGATATATAATGAATAAAAAATATTTAAAAAGATTAAATAATTTTCCACACAACTCAACCATATGAATTCATTTATTACCTTGCAGTTATGGCACCCAGATGATGTCCATGTGTTGTGTGGGAAATCAAGGCCAAGAAGAATGATTTCTTGATCAGTGGCTGGATGATAAAAAGGAAGAGGACGACCAGTTAAAGAAGGTGATTCATGCCTTTTTGCGGAAGTCCCTTGGGATGTACGAGGGAAACATCTTAGACATGGAGACATAGTGTTTGATCGAGGAACTTGTGATAGCTTTCAGCTTGATATGGGATTTGGCAGAGTAATCGGATCCTCTGGTTGGGAGCCAGACGAGGGGAGAAACATGTTTGTGGTGGACACATAATCTCATGTTGAAGAGGGATGTTGAGGCTTCATTGAATGACTTCGAGAAGGGGTTCTAGGTGGAATTTCATTCATCCATGATGAATGACGATAAGAGGTAGGGTGTAATCTCCCTTAAACAAGTCAGTATGGTGGTAAGGTATATGGGGATAATGTTCAAGGATCTCACTAATTTCACTCCAAACCTCTTCCTAGATGGGGAGTCACGTGCAAGACTCCTAGAGGAGGCACTCTGACCTTCTCTTCTATAAGAGGTTACTCATCTCACTCTATCTCCGTACATGGAGGTTTAGAAGAAGGTTAAACTATTGGAGATGATCCACACACTGTGGGGCGTTCCATGAAATGGGATACAGCTAAGCACTTAAAAGAGGAAGGCTGTTAGAAATAGGCCTACAGCATCGAGAACTTCTAGGTTTCGTCTAATGGGGAGATGGCCACAATAGTTTCAATTCCCATCTATTAGTCATTTTTCCATTCTCCATGTTCCTAGGACCATGGTCATTTATTTATTGCATATATGAGAATTTCAAAAATGGTTACCGTACTGAGTGCAATAATATGGGTGTCGGTAGGTTCGGTGCCAAACTCATTAGCAGCTGATTTATGATAAACCTTTTCAACATCAACAGCAAGGGCACCAAGCTCCTGATCTACTAATGGATGGTTGTACCAGAGGAGGATGACCTAAGGGTGATCCTCAGAGACCTCATATATGGTGTGGGTTTTGGAGGCGGCTATCATATGTGGGGTAGATAAGTTGACACTGGGCAGTTTCACGTTGTATAGGTAGCAGTTCCTGTAGGTCCAGATATCGTTTTAGGTATGATCTATTGTTTAGCACTCTTGCTTGTGATTATTTTCGACATAGGATATATTCACTCCTTTTTTTAACCTAGTCTATCCCATTCCTTGGTTTAATACATAGATGGAATGTTTGTTCCCATAGTGATGTACACACTGGTAAATGGCCAGAAAAGATGATTTATTGTTTGTTTAGGATGTAGGATGATGTTAGGGCCACATCATTCCACTTGGTATCTCTTCCATTTAATAATTAAAGCATACAATTTGATCCTGGGCATTGAATGAATAATTTACATGAACAATTTTGTTGATTTCTTTCAATGAATGGTTGTGTTCTTAGATATGGATGACTAGCGTGTATCATATGTTGGTGAGCGGGGTTTCCAGGAGGAAATATGGCATATAGAGCACCTTATTTTCTTCTTATTTGATTTGTTCGTGGAATTGGAAGAATGGTTGATGGTGGATGTTTTTGGGATTTTTAGTGATTTCATGGACTTCTTCCCCAAATAGGATTGAAATCTACCCCCTCTATGTAATGGTGTGCTCGGTATAAACGTACAACCCGGTGCTCATCCAATTTTGATGGATCCCTACAAGATAGTGCCTTATGTGTTGTGGGAGTCTAAGATTCAGGTTGATGACCTAATGAAGAAGGATCTTATTTGACCATGTGTGTCACCATGGGGTGCTCCAGTCATGTTAGTGAAGAAGTAAGATGGTGGTCTCAAGATGTTTATAGATTACCGAATACTGAACCCGATGATGATCATGAATAGTTACACCCTCTTGAGGAATGATTACCATTTTATCCAATTTAAGTGAGAAGGTTGGTTCACTTAGATCGACCTATAGTTAGGTTATCACTAGTTGAGGGTGAAAGAGTGTGACATCCAGAAGACAGATTTCAGATGCAGATATTGGCAGTTTGAGTTCATGTTCATGATGTTCACCATTATTAATGCATCAACCTTATTCTTGGGGATTCTGAACTCTGGTTTCCACTAGTATCAGGAGTGTTTTGTGGTTGTGTTCATAGAAGTCATCATGGTCTACTCATGATTGGAGGATGAACATGACAAGAGTCTAAGAATAGTTTTAGAGGCCCTCCGATGCCACAAGCTCTACAAGAAGTTTTCAGTTTAAAATTCTAGACATGAGAGGTGAACATACATGGAATTTTGGTGTCTCAGGTGGGAATTTAAGTGTACTCATCAAAGATTCAAGTAGTATTCTTATGGAAAACAACCAAGAACATGGCAGTGGTTCGTTGTTTCTTGGGTATGGGAGGCTAATATTGAAGGTCGTACCTGACTTCTATTGATTTTTAGAGCCTTTCACAACCTTAAAAAAATAATACTAGGCTTTCATATGGACTGAGTAGTGTTGGGAGATTTTAGTTATGTGAATTTGAATCTGGTTAGTTCCCATAAGATGAGGTTTTAGTGTAACGAGTAAAATTTTATGTATTCTGTGATGCATCCAGTCTAGGATTGGGGTGCGTGCTGATATAGTATAATGGAGTGATGTCTTATGATTTGAGGAAGTTATGTCCTCACAAACCTGTATATGCCACCGAAAACCAAGAGCTTTTATATGTGGTGTTCGCAATGAAGTTGTGGCGTCATTACATCATCAGGTAATGATTTTTGGTCTTCAAATATCACATGAGAATGAGGTATGTTTTATCCCATCAGTAGTTAAACATTTGGTAGAGGATGTTGATGTAGTTTGTTTAAGACTATGACTTTGAGATATCATACACATCAAGATATTGGAACATGGTGGATGATGCCTTGATCAGGATGTCACAGAAGGATGTGGTTCATATGTTAGCAGATGAATGGAAAGCAATGGAGGAGTTGGAAGCTTTACATATGGTCATGAGGGTGGAAGATGGAAGAGGATGTCTACATTAGATTAGAGTTCAGTATTCAAAGGTATGGTAGGTGGTGGAGTCTCAGTTGGGAGACTCAGAAGCTGAGGTGATTTGTGATCATATTATATAGGGTAATAATCTATATGGGTGGTTGGAGGATAGTCTGAATCAGATGATTTTCTGCGGGAAGTGGTTTTTATTATAAACGATGAATGAGGAAGTTCTCCGTGAGTTGGAAACACATATTTGTAAGTAGACCTAGAACTTCCCAAGATGTATTGTGGACTGGACATTCAGTTTTGGGCACCTTGGGTAGTGCATGAAGTGGTGTCGTCTGTGTTAAATTTGCTTGCGCGTCTGTAGGTGAAGGATAAATACTGTGTTCTCGGTAGTCTATTCCAGCCTTTAGATGTTCCCAAGTAGATGTGGGATGAACTATCAAAGAATTTAATCATATGAATACCCTGCGCTGAGTGAGGATGTGATTCAATATTGGTAGGGGAGGAACGTTTGATGAAATCAGGTCACTTCATAGAAATTAAAGAGAGTGCACAATTGATGCTTAGGCACAAAAGAAAGAAGGTGAACTTATGAGGTCGTACGGAGTTCCTAGAACCGTCATTTTGGATCAAGATACACACTATATATCATGATAATGGTGGGGTTTACAATGTGATGTTTTCACCCAGCTATTCCTAATCACCAATTTCCACCCTCAGACAGATTAGAAGACAGAGAGAACCATCCATACATTGTAGGATATGGTGTGTGTGTGTGTTTTGGAAATCATAAGATCATGGTTATGAACTTTGAATCTCGTATAAATTTCCTACAATAATAGAAATCAATCTACCATTAGAATGTCCCCGTTTTAATCATTGTATAGAAGAATGTGTAATTCACACATGTGTTGGATAGACTTCCGGGAGGATAGTGTTCTTGGACTAGAGGTGGTGTTGAGTACGATGGATGAGGTTCATCTAGTGCATGAGAGGATGAAGTCGGAACACGACCGAAAGAAGTCGTATGTTGATAATAGTAGGAGTCCCTTGGATTTTGAGGTTTTGGACCACGTTTTCTTTAATGTCTCCCCTGAGTGTGTAATGGGGAGGTTTGGTAAAGTGAATAAGATTTCTCATAGGTTCATCTGACTCATTGTGGTATTGAGATGAGTCAACAAGGTGGAATATCAGCATGAGTTACCACTTCCCCTGGAGAGGATCCCCAATGTCTTCCATATATCTCATCGCATTCGGTTTCTACATGATGACTATGGCATCCTCATCTGGGGAGTGTTGGATATCAAGGACAATGTGACATTCATGGATTAATTGTTAAGAATCAAGGATCGTAAAGAGAAAGTGATTTTTGGATGGACCATTACCTTGGTTCATCTATTATGGAGGCATGGTGGCCTTGAGGAGAGTTCATGTTAATGGGAGGCACATATGTGTGCCAAATACCTAGAGTTGTTTTGAGTATTGTTCTTTTTTATGTGTTCATGGTTTTGATGTGATTCATGGCCTTGTTTTCTATAAGTTAGGCAGTTTACCTTGTTGTATTAATGTGTAGGAAATGTAATGACTATGGCGAGGGGATGACCTGATCCTTAATCAATATGCATTAATCTGGATGTGATTAAACTAGTGTGGGTGGGTTAGTGCCACCCAAGGTGGATATTATCTTCACATAGTAGAAGGACCTCCATAATTCATATTTATGGTTGGTGGGAATTTTGTGTTTCTGTGGTTTCTTATTTTTTTTACAATTATTCAGGATATGGGTGAGAGAGTTCAACTAGGATTTCTAGGGTTAATCCAGCATTTGAACAACTCTAGGGTACTTTTTCATTGAGTGATATCTTATGAGGTGGTTATTTAGACCCCTCTCTTTTCATTGGGATTAGTCTTGATTCTTGAGGATTATAATATATGGAGAGGTATATGATGTAATTTCCTGGGCCTTATTGGTCCATTACTTTTCTATAATCTAGTGTTTGAGGTCTCCATGTGACTATCGTTGACTCATTGTAGAGTTTACCAAAATATTAGGTTGTAAAAATGGTACCTCCGATAGGAATTAGTGGAACAGATCGGACATCAGTGGAACTGATGGGCGATAGTGCATCGATGTAGTTGACTCACCCATTAGTGAGTCACTTCCATTTTTCAAAGACTTTCTAGTTTCACTCTAGTAATGTATCTTTTTATCTAAAAGTGTATTAATTAATTTTCTAAGGTGATTTAAGGCCCTTAAAATATTTTTTAAACCCCTAAGAGTTGGGAGACCCTTTACATTCCAAAACTTATGGAATTTTCATCTGTGTTACACCGTTTTCCATGTTTTCTAGCTTCATATGTTTTCTCTTTTCACCCATGTTATGTGTTTTTCTCCATATAATGGAAATAAATTACCTCACAATTTTTATCTCCACCATCTCAGAGTAAAAATATTAAATGTAAATTAAATCCAATGTGTGAAAATGCCCAGCTAAATAGTTAAAAATGATTTTATTTTTACGAGCATCAAGGTTTCACATCCCCTAACTCTAGGTTCAGGTATTTTATCTAACTATGATCTTCCTCTTACTTGGACTCTTTTCTTTTAACTTGGTGTTCTTGGAGTCCCTCATCTATAGAGGTTGCATACCTACATTAATATCCCTCCAATTCGATTCAGGTTTTATTTTTTAGATGCATGACTATAGCTCTCGGTGAAAGGTGGAAACATCAATCTGTGATCATCGAATTAGGCGTTTTTCCTTCTTCTCTCTTTGTTGTGCATTATATTGGGTGGGAATGTCGATGATCCTTCTGGATGATCATGTATGAAAATCAATAACGAAGATAATATAAGGATTGTAAGAGAATTAATGGGTGGTATTGTTGATGATGTTTCTATGTTTATGTTTGTTTTTATGTTGCGAATTGTATGGGATTTTGTCCACTGAAAATCATTCCCATTGGTGGTCCATTGCTCAGAACCAATAAACCTATATTTTTATGTATATTCTAGTGATTGATTGGTTGTAACCTGAAAAATGGTTAATCATGTAATCTAGGTTGATTATATGGATTCTTGATAAATAAGAACCATTGTTTGATGACCCCGGTTAACTAAATAGAAGGAATGATCGTAATGAATGGTGTTGGATAAATGTGGAAAACTTATTTTCTCTGTGTTGTTAATATGTATGGTTTCTCTGTTTGAAGCTTTTTGGGGTGAATAGGGGAGAATGGAACCTCTGGTAGAAGGATTTATGTATCCTGAATATGATGATATGTGGAGTCCATATGTTTGGGCTTGGTTTGGTTCCAATACTTTGAGGGATCTCATAGTCCCCTTTTGATGGTGCGACTTTACTGTAGAACTGGGCGTGAATGCTTAAAATCCCTCGTGCATTTTTTCTTTCATTTTTAATTTTGGAATGTGGGTATGCCTATTAGATTACTGTTAGAGAAGTAAATTTTGAAATGGAATCAGTTGAAAATGATAATGAGAATAGGTACAATGTGAAATTTCATTTCAAAAATGGGTTGTGCTCATGTTGTGGTTGTCATCTATTTGTGCACGTTGTGATTGAAACAAGAGTGGTTTTGTAAGAGTATTTTTTTGGTTTCAGGACCCTTGGGTTGGTTTGAGTTCTTGATTACCTGTATGTTTAAAATTTATTAATTTTGATTCTAATTTTCACGCCACCTATGTTGAGAACGTAATTCTGAACACCCCCATTTCATTGGGGGGTGTTTTCCCAACATTACAATGAGTGGATGGTATTTATCTCCTTTTCTACTCTATCTCCCTGGTATCCCGTAAACCATCACTTAGGCTATGATGACCAAAGGTTTATTATATCCCAAGACTCTTCGGGCAGGGTGTGTGCTGGTTGTTGGCTCGTGTGTGTGTAAGTAGGTTTTTTCCCCAAGTATCTCGGGGATGATTCCCATGTGTATTTGGGCATGGTTGTGGTTGTTCTAGATTAGGTATCATCAGGTGTGGTAGTGGATATTATTTACTAGTTATCTTAGATCATGGAAGTGGTCATTTTGGACCATGTGTCTCTAGGTGTAGTTATGTGTGGTTGGGGTGGCCCAGGTGATTTCGGGCAGGATGTGTGGTTGTGATGGCCCATAAGGTTGTTGTTGGGGTGACAGTGGGACTGTAGTTGGATTTATGGGGGAGGTTTGAAGCGTAAGATGTTCTAAAATAACCAGTGTGAATGTGGTTCGGTGTAACCAAATATTAATGTGCTATTATTATTATATTACATGACTTGTGTTATATTGGGAGTGTGCCTTGGTGAGTTTTGGTGGATTGTTTCCTTGCGTGGTGTTTTGGTTACCTGTATTTTTCACAGGGTATTATAATGTCTCCCCACATTTTCACGATTGATTTTGGACATCCATACTGATTACACATTTATACACACCTTAAAAATATAAAACATCTTTTTGATTTTGAGGAGGTCTTTGAGGACCATTCCAGACATTACTCGCTCAGACGTAGGGACATTTGTCGTTGCGGCATTTATTTTATTTTTCTACTAACCTTTTTAGTTCTTGTTCTTTTTATCACATTATATTTTATATTCATATGGGAAAACGTTTTATGTCATTAATTTTACATTCTTCATTTGGAGTTGATTGGGATTTAACATATTATCTCCCAAACATGTTCTCCAAAAGGGTAATGCATTCCATATTTCATGTGATTCTATACACTTGGTGCTAGTCGCCACTCTAGGGATTATTGAAGTCATCACTTAGGGGTCATTATCATTCCATAAACTTGAAGGAAGGGTATTACAGTTTGATATCCCTTTCCTTATCTTGGGTAAGGTGGGTCGTGACACAAAAAATGATTGAAAAATATTTTTTAAGAATATATTTTTCAATGCATAATATTGATTTAAAAACAATTCCTTATTTTAAAATAATTAATTAATTATAAATTATTACGATGATTATATAATTCAAAAATCCATAAATAATATTCAGTATAGATAATTTAGAGGCTTCGTTATGATGGTCAAAAAAAATTATTTGTTCATTTCATCTTATTGTTATGTATCGCCTACACTTTCGAACATAGTCTTACCATCCAAAATCCTAGGATATTTAGTTCTACAAAATTTAATAAATATTCCCCTTAAAATTTTATCATGTTATCAATAACCACAAATTTTTCATTTCAAAATACCTTGGATGAATTCCTACAACAGAAAAATGGTCAATAAAATATCCATTTTAAACGACAGAAAGGAAAAAATTATGGTCGCCTAATATAATACATATAAGGATTTCATTTTGGAAAAAATGGACATTGATGATTATGATAACAATAAAGTTATTATTGAGATTAATATAGAACATGTTCATTATAAAATTAACCATCACAAAACCCAACATCATTTCCAACTTAAGAAGTCCATTAATTTCTTAGTTAGAAGTGTATACATATAACTTTTTTATATAATTTTTAATTAATGATTCATTTCCAATAAAATGAGTATTACAATATCTAATATAATTATAACATAATAAAATAAACTTATTTGAAAATAATAGGTTCATCCTTTAATAAATTTCTACCACAAACATATCTTTTTCTCCATGAGATGACTATTTCATATGATTTTTTCAAGCATAAATGATTGAATAAACTTCTAATAAATCACATCATCCTAAAAATATAAAAAATATATTTAAAATTTGTTGAATGAATAGAAAAAAATGGATAGTATAGTAGAGTATAATATTTGAAAAATAATAACATGTTAAATGTGGGAAAAATGTTTTAATCTCTAAAACTGAAAAATAACAACCAAATTACAAAATATACTATTCAACAAATAATTAACCATAAAATTCCATAGAATAATTGTATACATAAATTGAAATATAAAAAAAGATGGATTTGATCACATAGTCTTCCAATATAATTTTTATTTTTTATCTCGTAATAAAATCAGTCACTCTTAATATCTAATATCAAAATGTAATTTCCATATTGACCCTCAATGTATACTAATGATTTTCATAAATAACCACAATAAATACATATCCAAAATTAAATCATATATTATTCCAAAATATAAATCATCATTTCTTACTTAATTAAAATCCCATATTGTTATGTTTACAGGAATAAATTATTGTTTTCAAAAAAGTGAATATATTCAAAAATAACATTTATCACTTAACACCGACTCAGTTTAAAATCCCATGGTTATCAATATTGTAAAAATTGTGTTCCCAAAATGATTATAACCTTCCTCAATGTTATTTTATAATTTAAAAAAGTTAAATGAAATACAAACGTGGAGTTCACACAGTCTAGGGGTTTGTGATGCGTCCCTTCACCATTAGGTTGCAGGTTCAATCATTGTGGACTTACCAGATTTCACGTGATGTCACCCATCATGAGGGTTGACCCTTTTCTAAGAAAATACATAAAAATTTTCAATAAAATGGGAAAAATCCTAAAAAATTACCCATATATATTAAACATGGATGTAATTTTTCCCCTCAAAATATATCGCATAAGTTTAATAATAGCCCTTAATTTCCACAAAAAATATATGTCTCGAAGAATATCATTTATCTTATTAAAATATAATTTATTAAACTGTCAATTTTTTTTCTAATACTATTAAAATATGGGTTTTCATACCAATGATGGTATATATATCTCTTAAGAAAAATTATCATTAAAAATCATAATCTCTAAAGTTATCTAAATACTACAATGATGTCATGGTTAACATTCCAAAATCCGCACCTTTAGATCTAGTGCTGATGACAAAATCATTACAACTATAACCCATGTTTTCCTTCAAAAATGACAACATAAAAAAGGAATCATTTCATCACATTCATATCCAATGACCTTTTTGTAATTTTTTACAGTATTTGGGAATACTCATAAATATCATATATATATAATCAATTTTCCCCTTAATATCTATATTATCTACATTAATTTCTTTAAATATATCAAACATCATGGATGTATCATATATAAACCCTTTCTTCATATACTAAGATAATGGAAAATAAGAAAGGGTTAAGCCATAATCATAGTAAGGATAACATTTGGATATATCAAAGATTATGAAATCATTACATGATAATGAATTTATAAGAACCAAAAAATAATAATTGAAATTATACCCTCTATATCAGTGATAATAATATTCTGTCATGGAATATATATTTTTATTTCATAAGACCCAATCCATTAAGTATTCATATAACTTGATCCATGACTGCATAATATAGGCACATGAAATAGGATTGGTGGTATAAAAATTAGAATACGAAATCATTTGAATATTCATCAAGGAGCATTTTCAAGACCATCATTGCAGGCAATTTCCATTAATGAACAGGGTTCAATCACAATTCCAGCCCTATATTAGTAAAATGTATTTACACCTTATTCAAATATTGTCTATAATATTGGATATAAATGATTCCCCAGTTAATATTAAGAAGATATATGTCTCATTCATCACAAGATGCTGTAAATATATCATTGTGAACAAGAAATTAATGCATTAATCATATCATAACCCATTAAAATAAATGGGTTTCATAAATATTTCATCAGAAGATAAATTTTTGAAAAGCAACAGAACTCATAAATATCATTCCATCAATAAAAATTAATATGATTAATATTAATGTAATTTTTTTATCATATTAATAGTATAACATAAATAACAAATAATAATATTTTCGAAGATTGAAAATTATTTTGAATGATCACTTTAATGAATTCATGAGGAAAATAGCTTTTCCATTATGAATGGGTTTTTTTAAAATCCACATGATTAAAAAAGAAATTAGTTTCATTTAAAAAAAATCGAAACATATTAATTAAAATTTAATTAAAAAGGCATAATAGAATTATAAATATCCATTAATGGTTTATATGTTAAAAACATTATTTCGATATTTGTTATGAAATTCCACAAATTACATTATTCAAATTGTGAAAAATATTATTTTCAAACAATTTTTTAAAAAGTAATACAAGTGTAGAAATGAACTGTAAGAACCCAGTTCTTATTTTTGAGGTATGTGCTTCTTCTTTTTCTTATTCCTTAAGTGTTTTTGAGAAAATATGGAAAATGGGTAAAATCCTAAATTTTGGAACTACACGTCGTGTACTTTTCCACACGTCGTGTACTTTTGGCCTTGTGGGATGGGTACATGGGGCGTGTAGCTATGCCGGTGACGAAGGGTGTAGGAACCGACTACACGCCGTGTAGTGGTACCTTACACGCCGTGTAGTCAGTTGGCAGGCCTAAGCAGTAAGGCGGTGGAGCAGCCGCCAGCTAGGCAATAGTACACGTCGTGTACTTGGGAGTACATGTCGTGTACACATGTCGACGGTTGAGCAGTGTGGTGATGCCGCCAGAGGAACAGATAAATGAAAGAAGTACACGCCAGGTACTCAGAAGTACACGTCGTGTACTTTTTCGGCTTAAAATTGGCAGTAGCCTCTTCATTTGGCAGAGGAGGCGTTTGAGCCATTTTGGAGACAAGGAGGACGACCAACCCTTTGAAGATCCACTGGGAGTTCGTCTGGAATTCAATTCGGTGTCGGAAAAACTTGTTGGAACCGCACGAGTATGCCCTCTCCTCTCCTGGTACTATTCTTTCCAATTATTTCCTGAGGGAAAGTTGTTTACGTTAGAATGGGTTTTGTTCTTCGTCAGATCTACGCCGTTCATGGGCGTTTCTGGAGTCGGCATTTGGGTATAACGTTCGTTGGCGTATAAGGTAGGTGGCTTGGTGAAAATTTCCAATTTTCGTGCATTTTTGTGCATTTTCGTGCCACGAACCCATGTTGGGGTGTCGTGTGGCTGAGGCCGTTGCTATATTTAATGCCTAGAATTTCATAGGTGATTAAATTATGATAATAAAATGTTGGTTTTGATCATTTCTTGGATCTGGAACCACCTCGGGGGTGTGTTCAACTGATTAGCCATTTGGCCAGGATACCCGAGGGTATGCATTCAAAGTAGTAATTGTAGAATTTACTTGAGAGGAATTGCTTGTTACTGCTTGTTTACCTGTTGTTCATGACCCGATTACCTGTTTATCCTGAGGGCATTGTTGTAATTAGCCTGAGGGCATTGTTGTGATTAACTTGAGGGAACATCACTATTTAGACTGAGGGTTGTAGTATTTCGCCTAAGGGCAACCTTTCATGCCTGAGGGCTTGACTTATGTTCCTGAGGGAGACACTTCGTACGCCTGAGTGCAATTTCTGTTACGCATGAGGGTTGTACCTACGGGTTGGATTCTGCTTAGCTGAGGGTAAGGTTTTTCTTGTCTGAGGACGTGGACTGTTTACTCAGAAATGCACTGTGGTGATTTCTAATATTTAATGGATTAAATAAATAATAAAATGGCAATATAACTTGTGATTAGTTACTTTTGAGTGATTCTTAATTATTGCATTTTACTATTGCACACAGTTGTTGCGTGCTTACACGCAGTTGGGAAGGGGCCTTTGTTGGGTGCCTACTAAGATATATTTCTCAAACCCTGTGTGGGCCACGCTTTTCGGCCCAAATAGATTATGTTTCTACATGTGTGGATAGGGGAAAGAGTCCCTATACCGGTAATTGACTGTTGATGAGGAGTAGGATGGAATGGGACCGAGCCTAGGCTCGTGATGTCACTGCCATCTGTTTTCCTTATTTTTTTGTGCTTTGTATTTTGTTGTATTGTATTGATGTATTACATGTTCTCGCTGTTTTATTAGAACTTGAACATGTAGAATCATCATTTTTATACTGTTGGTTATATCCACTATTGTAGTTTATTTCTGTTGTTTATTTTACTGCTTTTGCTGTCGTTGTATGTTTTCTTTAAATTCCTCTACGCTACACTTTGACAAATGAGGGCATAGTTTCCCCACTATCAGACCTGGGCCCTCGCTGCTAGTTGGAAGCCTCTGGAGTTTGGGAAAATGCGCTTGAGGTCTTGTGGTGAACTATCTTCAGGGCACCCGTTGAGTGGCACCCAGGTCCGGGATGTTACAAGGTGGCATCAATGGTGGTTTCTTTTCATTGACTTACTATTTGGAGCCATAGTTAGGGATAGGATGAACGGTAGTTGGTAATAAGTTGTGCCCGGGCATAGCTAACCCGTGTACAGGGAAAAGCCAGTCTACCTCGTATTTTGCATTCTTTTGATTTTGCAAATTTACAGTTAATATGTTTTCACTGTTGGGTGATGCACTTTGAGATTGTGCAGTTTATATTTTAACCATGGGTTATATTTAGTTGCAACCTGATGAGATGAGGGTATTCCATCTCATGCATCATATAGGCACATGCAAAATATCACATTCCATGTATAGTTTCCATTCCATGTAGGTGCATTAGAAATTCGCATGTTGTTGTGATAGTTATGGTTCTATAAAAGCTTGTTGTTGTGATAGCTGCTTGATAAATACTTGATTTGTGATCGGGTATTTTCTTGTTTGAGCATGTTTATAGAATGGACGCCAAACTTTGGTTTTTGGGGACTATGGGCCCCCATTGATTGGAATTTGGTGGATCATTAGTTGTTTATTGGTTATAGTACAGATAAGTTGTCAAACTTTGATTCGTGGGGAGTATGGGCCCCCACGGGTCGTAATTTGACACTTAGGTGTGGTTTTTCAGTATTTTCTGGGTTTGAGGGAAGTTTCTGAGGCATATTGTCCGGAAACCTAGTATACACGCCATGTAGTATTTTAATACACGTCGTGTATGCACTTCTGTTCGAGAATAATAATGAAATTTTTGAGTACACACCGTGTACCCTGAGTACACGCCATGTAGTCTCTTCCCGTGTCACAAACCATGTGGGCGGCAACACAGGGTAGGTAAAGGCTTGTGTAAAACATGTCGTTTACCGAATGGACTTGTCGTGTAGTGTGTCCCGGAGTCTGGCCGTGTAACTAACAACACGTGTCGGTGATCTCCTTGAAAGAACATGCCGTGTCAATTATAGACATGCCGTGTAGTGTGACCTAGAGACTCGGCCGTGTAACTAACAACACGGGTCGGTGTCACCTCTCCCTGAACACGCCGTGTACCTGTGGGACACACTGTGTAATCCTGTTCGAGGACAGACCGTGTGGAGTTAGTCGTGTGGCTGGGAAATGGGGTGTTGTACACACCGTGTACAGGTGTAACACGCCGTGTAGTGTAAGCCGAGTAGTTGTCCATGTCACAGACGACACGATCAATTGGAAAATAACATCGTACACACCGTGTAGATATTATACACGCCATGTAGTTTTGTTCAACGGAGGTCGTGTGGCTTAGCCGTGTAGAAGGACCCGGGTAAGGGAAGGGAAGTTAAGTACACACCATGTAGTCATTGTACACGCTGTGTAGTCTTGTTTTGACAATTTTGAATGCCTTCTTCCTCTTGTTTCCTTGGTGGTTCCTTCGCATTCCAATCTTAATAATCATGAATCTGAGGTGTGCTTTTGACCTAGTAGAGTCATGCCGCCTAGACGACCGCGAGTTATTCTCCAGGAGAGAAGCAATGATTATACTCCAGAGATGGGGGGCCATGGGCTACCAGTTGATCCACCAGCAGAGCCAGATGCGGCGCCAGCTGTTATACCAGACACAGGTGCGGAGGCGCAGTTCCGTGAAGGCTTTATACGGTTCATGAAGTCCTTTTAGGGAGCACCGTAGGCTGCCACATCTATGGCTGAGCTGACTCATATCATCCAGCAGTAGCATCCGCCTACGTTTTCGGGGGATGGTGGATGGTAGGCTATGGAGTCTTGGCTAGGATCGATGCAGACTATTTTCATGCATCTTGAGGCGCCTCCAGGGTGGAGGGTCAAGATCGCGACATATATGCTACGTGATTCCACCAAGAGGTGTTGGGATGTTACCACCCAGTGAGAGCATTACATGGACATGGTGGGGGAAGATTTTTAGGCAGTCTTCTATGACTTCTTCTTTCTTGAGACTCTGAGGGAAGATAGAGCTCGAGAGTTCATGAATCTGCAGCAGGGCGCTATGTCAGTGATGGACTATTCTGCTCGTTTTACGGAGCTTCAGCATTTATCACCTGTGATGGTGGGTGATGAGACGTTGAGAGCCAAACGTTTTGAGGATGGTATTTGTTATGACATCGGAGCGCTGGTAAATGATTTCAAGTTTCCTATTGTACACGTGATTGTGAACCAGGCGTTGATTTCAGATAGTAACCTACATGGAACTAGTTGTGTGGGACAGAGTGGTTCAGCACCAGTTACTGGTACTATTTATACTGGCAAGAGGAAGAGATAGATGGACTTATCTCTGGGTGGTAGTACCAACCAGGCAGCTTCTTCAGGTGGCCCGATCAGGTGCTACCAGTGTGGAAGAGAGGGGCACAAGAGACCGCATTGTCCACGAGACCCAGTGGAGTGACGAGCTTGCGGAAAGATGGTTCATCTACAGCGCTTTTTTAGGGTGTTTCCACCAGTGGCTAGTGAGAGTGGTTCTGTGCAGACTCCATGTGTGGGAGTAGCACCGGTGGCTTCTTACCAGTCGGGGAACTGGAGTACGTCAGGGCGTGCAGGCACAGATGGTGGTCATCACTGTGGTATCCAGACTCCAGGATCTCATAGGCAACAGGGCGGGACAGCTCAGCGTAGCCAGGTTGTGTCGCAGGGCCACGACACTGGGTAGGAATATGCAGTGCAGCAGACCCAACATTAGCAGGATCCCGGACCTTCTACAGTCAGAGGTACTATTATAGTAGCTTTTGTCTTGTCTTCAGTACTTTTTTATACGGGTGTTACGTATAGTTTTATATATGTACCCTTTGTGGATATCCTTGGGCTTAGTGTTTCTTCTTCTTCTGATATCATGACGCTAGACACTCCATTGGGGACTAGGACGGTTGGTGTGTGTCAGAGTAAGGAGTTCCCCAATGTGGTTAATGGGAGTCACTTTCTTTGGGACCTCTATGTATTAGAGATGACGAGATATGATGTCATTCTAGGGATGGACTGGTTGGTTCCCTATCGAGCCATTGTAGACTGCTATCGTTGCAGGGTGCGTTTCACATTACCAGAGGGCGAGGAGTTTCTATACAAGGGCGAATGGGATGTTCATGCAAGTCGAGCTGGACCAGAGCATCGTGGGCGAGGTGGAGTCACAGCCCAGATTACGAGTTTCTATCTGGATTAACAGGGGACTTGTTAGAAGGATTTCCCTCCAGTGGTTTATCGTTTTAGGCATGTCTTCTCGAATGACATTTCAGGTCTAACTCCGGTGTGTGAGGGGGATTTCTTTATCGAGCTTGTTCCAGGAGCAGCACAGATGTCCATTCCTCCTTATAGGATGGATACACCTGAGCTGCAAGAGATCAAGAGGCATTTAGAGGAGTTACAGGCAAAGGGCTTTATCTGAACCAGTACTTCTCCTTGGGGTTCTCTGATCCTTTTGCGAAGAAGGCGGATGGTACCCTCAGAATTTTTGTGGATTATCGGAAGCTGAACCAGTTGACGGTAAGAACTGATATCCTTTGCCAATGATTGATGATCTGTTTGATCAGATTCGTGGAGCACGAGAGTTCTCAAAGATTGACTTCATATCTGGATATCATCAGCTGCGCGTGAGACAATCGGATATACCGCTTACATCTTTTCGGAGCAGATATGGTCTGTACGAGTATTTGGTTATGTCGTTCGGACTCACGAATATGCCAGTAGTTTTCATGGCTCTGATCAATCGTGTGTTCCATCCGTAGCTTTATTCCTTTGTGGTGGTATTCGTGGATGACATCTTGGTGTACTATCACACTCGACACGACCATGCCACCCATCTTGAGATCGTATTGAGTACACTGAGAGAGCATCAACAATATGCTAAGCTCTCGATGTTCCATGTTTGGATGGACCAGATTCACTTCCCGGGTCATATCATCTCAAGGGAAGGAGTTACAGTAGACCCAGAGAAGGTGAGAATAGTAGTTTCCTGGGAGCAGCCTAAGAACATGTTTGAGATACAGAGTTTCTTAAGGCTGGCTAGTTACTACAGACGCTGCATACAGGATTTCTCCCCCTTAGCAGCATCGTTGACGGGTCTGACTAAGAACGGTGTAAAGTTCATTTGGTCAGAAGCTTCTGAGGTAGCTTTTCAAGACCTAAAGGGAAGGATGACATCAGTACCGATCCTGATACTCCCAGAGCAAGGGAAGAGCTATATAGTTTACTGTGATGCATCAGGGATTGGGCTGGGGTACAAGTTGATGCAGGGAGACCGAGTTGTTGCTTATGGGTCTCAGCTGTTGAGGCTGCATGAGAGGAATTACCCGACGCGTGATCTCGAGTTGGATACAGTTGTTCATACGTTGTGCTGCTGGAGACACTATCTGTTGGGAGAGCATTTGTGGTTTCAACCGATCACAAAAGCCTCAAGTATATATTTACTCAGTGTGACCTGAATCTGAGGCAGAGAAGGTGGGTTGAGTACCTACAGTCCTTCAATTTTGAGCTTTCCTATACACCAGGTAAAGGTAATGAAGTAGTTGATGCACTAAGTAGGATGACTCAGATAAAGGCAGTGTCGTAGGCCAGTGGTGAGTGCGATCTTATGGCTTTGTTCTCTGAGATGCATCTATAGGTGCATGACAGTCAGGGGCAGACTTACCTTTATTATTTTGCTGTGACTTCTACCCTCCTGGACAGAGAGAGAATGAGGAAACTATCTGATTCAGAAGGCCTAGTTCTACGGGAGTCAGTGGCAAGTGAGGACCCTCCTCCCGGTTGGACGATATGTGATGATGAGGTTTTCTGTTTCCACGGACGGGTATGGGTTCCAGGGTATATACGCAAGGAGCTGATGCGGGAGTTTCATGCTTCAGTTTGGGCAGTTCATCCTGGGGTTACCAAGATGTACCGTGACTTGAGGCGTCAGTACTAGTGGTCGGGTTTGAAGAGATAGATAGCTGGTTTTGTTATGAGGTGTTCCACCTATCAGCAGGTGAATATAGAGCACCAGAGGCCAGCTGGGCTGTTATATCAGTTGCCCATTCCAGAGTGGAAGTGGGATGATGTCACGATGGATTTCGTGACGGGATTGCTGAGGTCACCTGGAGGGAATGATGCCATGTGGGTTGTTGTGGACAGACTCACTAAGGTAGATCACTTCTTGCTGATCAAAGAGACCTTCGGTGTGGACGAGCTCAGAAGACTGTATATCCGAGAGATCGTACGTCTTCATGGGGTCCCTCGTTCTATCATTTCTGATAGGGATTCCCTATTTACATCTCGTTTCTGGAAGAGTATTCAGAGGGCACTGGGAACATAGGTGCTTCTGAGCACATCATACCACCCTCAGACAGATGACCAGTCAGAGTGGAAAATACAGGTGCTATAGGACATTCTGCGCGCTTGTGTCCTAGACTTTGGGGGCTCTTGGGAGAAGCATATACCCTTAGTCGAATTTTCCTATAACACTAGTTTTCAGGAAACTATTGAGATGGCACCATTCGAGGCTTTATATGGTAGGACATTTCGATCACCTTTGTGCTGGTTAGAGGCAGGTGAGGCAGCTTTACTAGGGCCAAAACTCGTAAAGGTTACATCTGAGTAGGTCTAGTTGATTTGGAAGCGGATGGCTACCACGCAGTCTCTTCGTAAGTCTTATACTGATCACTGAAGATGACCTTTGGAGTTCGTGGTCGAGGATCAGGTTTTCTGGCGTGTTTCGCCAAGGCTAGGACACAAGCGGATCAAGAGACACAGTAATCATTAACAAAGGTATATGGGACCATTTGATATTCTGGAGAGAGTCAAGCTGGATGCTTATCGGTTGTAGTTACCGTAGCGGTACCAAGACATGCACGAGGTCTTCCACGTGTCTCAGTTTCATCGCTACCATTCATACCCATCTCACACCTTTCATCCTGAGGATGTTGAGCTGGAGGGAGATGATTCCTTTAAGGAGAATCTGATTCGTATCGTTGACAGGAGCACGAAGGTTCTCCGAGGTCGGTCAATTCCTCTCGTACGGGTGCTATGGCAGCATGGCCGAGTGCAGGATGAGACATGGGAGCAGGAGACCAACGTATGTGCTTAGTGTCCAGATCTGTTCTGAGATTCATCTTCTCCACCCTGGGAAGGGAAATTCTAGGATGAATTTCTATAAGTGGGGAAGTTTGTAAGAACGCGGTTCTTATTTTTGAGGTACAAGCTTTTTCTTTTTCCTTTTCCTTAAGTGTTTTTGTGAAAATACGGTAAATGGGGAGAAATACTATATTTTGGAACTACATGCCATTCACTTTTCCACACGCCGTGTAATTTTGTCCTTGTGAGATGGGTACACGGGGCATGTAGCAATGCTGGTGACGAAGGGTGTAGGAACTAAATACACGCCGTGTAGTGGAACCTGACACGCCGTGTAGTTAGTCGGCAGGCCTAAACAGTAAGACGGTGGAGTAGCCGCCAGCTGGGCGACAGTACACATCGTGTACTTGCGAGTACATGCCGTGTACACATGCCGATGGTTGAACAGTGTGGCGGTGCCACCTGAGGAACAGTTAAAAGAAAGAAGTGCATGTCGTGTACTCAGAAGTACATGCCGTGTACTTTGCTTTTTCAGCTTAAAACAGGCAGTAGCCACCTCATTTGGCAGAGGAGGCATTTGATCCATTTTGGGGCAAAGGAAGATGGTCGACCCTTTGAAGATCCGTCGGGAGTTCATCTGGAATCCGATTCGGTGTCGGATGGTCTCGTTGGAACCGCACGGGTAAGCCCTCTCCTCTCCTGGTACCGTTCTTACCAATTCTTTCCCAATGGAATGTTATTTATGTTTGAATGGGTTTTTTTCTTCGTCAGATCTACGAAGTTATTGGGCGTTTCTAGAGTCGGAATTCGGGTATAACGTTCATTGGTGTATATGGTAGGTGGCTTGGTGTAAATTTCCAACTGTCGTGCGTTTTTGTGCGTTTTTGTACCACGAACCCATGTTGGGGTGTCGTGTGGCTGAGGCCGTTGATATATGTAATTCCTAGAATTGCATATGTGATTAAATTATGATAATAAAATGTTAGTTGTGATCATTGATTGGATCTGGAACCACCCCGGGGGTGTGTTCCACTGTTTAGCCATTTGGCCAGGATACCCGTGGGTATGCCTTCAAAGTAGTAATTGTAGAATTGACATGAGTGGAATTGCTTGTTACTGCTTCTTTACCTATTGGGCATGGCTCGGTTACCTGTTTGTCCTGAGGGCGTTGTTGTAATTATCCTAAGGGCGTTGTTGTGATTAGCCTGAGGGCACTGCACCATTTAGCCCGAGGGCTGTAGTATTTCTCCTGAGGGTAACCTTTCATGCCTGAGGGCTTGAATTCTGTGCATGAGGGTGACACTTCATACACCTGAGGGCAATTTCTATTACGCCTGAGGGCTATACCTGCGGGTTGGATTCTACTTACCTGAGGGTAAGGTTTTTCTTGTCTGAGGACGTGGACTATTTACTTAGAAATGCATTGTGGTGATTTCTAATATTTAATGGATTAAATAAATAATAAAATGGAAACATAAATGGTGATTAGTTACTTTTGAGTACTGCTTACTTTATTACATTTTACTATTGCACGCTGTTGTTGCATGCGTACACACAGTTGGGCACGGGCCATTAGTGGGTGCCTAATGAGATATATTTCTCACACCCTGTTTAGGCCACGCTTTTTGGCCCAAACATATAACGTTTCTGCAGGTGTGGATAGGGTAAAGAGTCCTTATACGGGTACTTGAATTTGGTTGAGGAGTAGCAGGGAATAGGATCAAGCGTAGGATCGCGATGTGGCTGCCAGCTGTTTTGCTTGTTTTGCTATGCTTTGTATTTTTTTGTACTGTATTGATGTATAACATTTTCTGGCTGTTTTCTTAGAACTTGAACATGTAGCATCATCATTTATATACTATTGGTTATATCCAAGGCTGTAGTTTATTTCTGTTGTTTATTTTACTTATTCTGCTGTCGTTGTGTGTTTTCTTTAAATTCTACTACGCTACACTTTGACAAATGAGGGCATAGTTTCCCCACTATCAGACCTGGGCCCTCACTGATAGTCGATAGCCTCTGGCGTTTGGGGAAATGTGCTTGAGGTCTTGTGGAGAACCGGCTTCGGGGCACCCGTTTAGTGTCACCCGGGTCCGGGACGTTACATGAACTGAAAAAATTGAATAGAAATTATTGAATATTTGTCCAATCATTTTTAGTAAAAACTGAAATACAATAAAATATTCCCTATATGGTACTTATAATTAAAAATTCTGAATAATAATGAGATTGCGAAATTAACAATTAAAATTTTCAAATAAGGTGAATGATATTCAACACGATTTAATAAAATTTAAATGAAATTCAGATATCATTAGAATATATAAATTAATTATATAAAATTTAAAATGGGGTTTTTATACACCTCATAAAATAATATAGGAATATAACATCAAAATATGTCTTAATGAAAGACAATTGAGACAATTTCCATCAAATGAACATATAATTTAAGTGAGTATTACTAAAATGAATTGATTTTGGTTATTCATTATAAATAAAAATTGTAAACTAGAAAAAAATAATATAATTAAATTTATTTTCATATATAATTCTCCCATGACATAACCAATGAAGTAGATGTTTAACCCAAGGTATTGAAATTGTTTTACAAATTGACACACATCAATTATTGTCATATTTCTATTCACGTTCAATCATATTGTTCTGTAAATATTTTTTTATTATAAATTTATTCCATGAATTTATTTATTTCATACCCTTTATTATTCATTTTTGACATCTTCTCACTCATTTACTAATAATTGGTTATTAAATTCACTGTTTTTTATGATAAGTGCTTAATTTCCCATACTATTATTGATTCATATATATTTGTCTTTATACATTGTACATGGTATCAACATTTCCATATTTTTTATCATGGTATACAAATACTATATAATTATTATTTTCAAATTCATATTCATTCATCTATATAATAAATAGAAAAATGAATTCCACCATTCATGGAAATGGTAGGTCCATAGTATGCATACACATTATTTTCATTTTAGAAAGATATAATGAGTGAATGGTAAATAATGAATAATATTGTCATAATTATTATTTTATTATATATATGATATTAATTCATTAAACTCATCATAATACCCATCTATAAAATATAGTGAGGAAAAATGAATTGTATTGTTATAGGGAAATGGGATATCATATATACACATGAGTGGTTCAATAACATCTAATTTATTAAGAAATATGATGTATAATTATGTATTCATAAATGTAATAAAATGTTATATTCTTTAGGATAAATAATTTATTATTTTATTTTAAACAACATATATTTATATGTGGTAAGGATGAGTAGAAAAATAAATTGACCGGTTAGAGTGATTACATCGACTACAATATGTTCCCTTTTGATATTATCTACAGGGATATATTAAAGATGTTTTAGGAAGAACATAACATATAAATGGTTTATGGGAATTAGTAGAAGATAAGATATAATGTCATGGTTGACCAACAAGGGTCAATGTGATGTGAATAAGTAATGGATGATGAGTACTGTTAAAACCAAGTTGAGGGGAACGTTTATAAAAATTATTAATTTTAACTTATATATAAATATTTTTATATCGAAATACCTCTAAATGGAAATTTATTTGAAGGTAAAATACGGCATGGCATTTATATAATCATATTATAGAATTTATAAATTTATATTATTTTTAATCTTATTATTTTCTATTACCATTAGTTATCACATTTTAATTATTACAACATTAACATCTATTATAATATTAAATTAGTTTAATTTTTAATTATAATTTTTCAATTGTATAGAAAATATAAATTCATTAACAGCTAGAACTTTTCATAATCACTATATAATTTTTTAAATTTGTTTTTCTATTAATATAATTCAAAAAAAATTATCTTCACAAAATATAATTAATTTCAATTTTGATTCTATCAATTTACATTGACTTTGAATACATCTATAAAATTTTCAAATAATAATATAATGATTTATGAACTCTTTAATATTTTATATAGATCTATAAAATTCATTTCACATGTTAAATCACCCAATTTATTTGGAAAATAATATTTTCACTAAAATTTATATAAATAATTTGTTAATTTAATAATAACTACATTAGAATTTCAAAAGAATTTATAGTAATTATATTAATTATTAATATTAAAATTAAATTTATATAAATAAAATAATAAATAATTATATAGAAAAACAAGTCGGTTCATTCATATCTCAATTTATTCCCAATGTGGACAAATATAACATATTTTTTATATTGGTGATGAAGCAGCATTATTATTGGAATAATTGAAAGGACATCATATTTTGTGTAATGGAAAACCATTGCGTGGGCCTTTGGAATAGTGGGCATTAAATATATTTACATGGACATAATTGGCCATTTTCCTCTAATATCCTAGTAGTGAATAGTCCTACTATAGTCCCTGAACTCATAAAGTACATGCTATAGTACTGCATCCTATACAGAGTCGCCTCCGCTACAATTTCATCAGGGTAATATTTTGTACACTACTATGGTACCACTACAGTTATACTATTGTGAACTACACCCAATGGTATTTAGACCCCCCCCCCCATTTTGATGTAGTGTTATGGGATACTTACCACAAACCTCAGCACTATTTCATTACAAATATAATATATTAAATAAAAAACCTTTTACGTTTTGATAGTATATTTGATGTAAATAATATATAATTACTTTTAATGGAACAATATAAATTAAGAATCTAAAAACAAAGATTGTTGATATGATTAGGATCATATTAATTTTAAAAAAATTGACATGTTTAGGTTAGGTTTATACCCATATCTTTTGGTTTTCTCCATTAATTAATCCCTTTAATTATTATTCTAATAACAGGGATTTTTACTATATTATGGTCCAAATTGTTACTATAAATGAAAAAAGATACATAAGTAAATTACCAATAAAACTTTCAAACATATCCCATTTTTTGGAAACAATTTATTATTATAAGGAATTTTATATCATTAAATATAATATTATTTATTTTAAAATATTATTATCATATATTTTGACATCATTAGATACTTTTATGTTTAAAACATCATGATTGAATGATAAAATCAAGGAAAATAATTTTTCATCTCATTATATGATCATTTTGATCTAGAAAATTAATTTATAACATTATTAATCTCAAATTAAATTTATTTTAATATTTTTAATATCATTTCTTTACTTTTTTCATTAATAAAACGGTTACTGCATCGATGTTGTGTAATCATTAAAAATAAATAGTTATTCCAAAGGTATTAAGCAGAATAAAAAGTATATAGATAATATTTTATCTTTAAAAATGTTATTTATTGTTGAATACACCTCTGTTTTATCCCTATTTTAAATAATTTTAATTATTAAAAACTAGAGATTGATATTTTGGTCACTTTCATTTATTTTGATAATATATGTGTTCTTTTCAATGGAATGTATCCATCAAATAAATAAAAATATAACCATAAATTTTAAGGATTGGATATCATTCATTTAATTTGATTTCTAAAACTTTAAGGATAATTATATAGTCCTTATCATATTATTTTTAACTGTCATTAACTCATATTCCCATATCTATGATAACAATAATCAATGTGGTTACTATTTATATTTATAAAAAATAAAATTTAATGATTTACATGATTTGTACATAATTATACCAAATATAGAATCCATTATTCAGAATTAAAAACCCAAACGTTTTATCACTTATTTGAAAAATAAATCTGAAAAACACAATGATGAATTTTTTTTGTGAACAAATGATATTTTTAAATTTAAAATTTTTTATTCTAAATTATATAATAAAATAAAATTAAAATACCATAGCTTCATGATTATAAATAATTTATTAGTAATAAAAATATAAACCTATTTCCAACTCTAATTTTACATTTTAAATAATTTAAATATATAATAAAAATCATTAATTTTCACAATTAATTGAAAAATCACTCATTTCTGAAAATTTTCCAAATTTCACCATTGGAAAATCTTTATATGTTGATTTAATAAGAATCATGTTATGAAATAAATTTTCTAAATTATCATGTAATTGTTTATATTAATATGAAATATTTTTTACATAAAAATTAAAAAAATTATTTTTAAGGATTCTATATTTTTTAAATAAATTACTATAGTCAAAATAATGTACATTTTAAAAATTAATAATTTTGTTTAATTCTCACAGATCATAACCATTGTATATTTCATAAATTTACTTATAATATTCATTTCTTTTTGATATATATGATTTAATGGTCTTATAATTATATTTCATTGACTGTATGAGATCATTGCTGCATATCTAATACACTATTGAACATAGTATTTCCATCAAATATATTGTACAATTATAGTTTTTATGGTTGGTACAAGATTTTCAAACATTGTACCCACCTTTAATAACCATGCATCCCCTATGAATGGTAATATGGTTAAGACACTCGGTATTGAAAATCGTGTGCACATCCAAGGATAATATGTGGAAGGGAAATTAAATCCACTAATTTTTATTTTAATACAATTTAACTCCTACCTATTAAACCAAAAAACCACATTTATTAATATTATGATTTCTTTTAATTTTGGTGGTACTTGAGAAGTGTCCATTGATCCTCAAACCCCATTCAAGTCGAATAAATGATTTAGTTGAAGGATTAAATCCTGGTTGGTTAGTGATATCCTCCACATTTATATTCACCAATCCCACATCTCTCTTTCCTGCTGAAGAGTGAATATTTTTCATATATTGTAAATAGATTTATATCTAGGTTATAATGGGTCTTGTTTCATTGGATATTGGTCAGATATATTGATCCTAGCTCTTCTATGTCACTGTGACTTCAATCATTCCACATCAAACTGACCATTTTGATTTTATGAGTGTTCATCATGGATCTAAAGTTTGGTTGTATAAATAAATTTTCTTATAGTATTTATTATTATCATGTGTATATAATTATTTAATTGTGTTTATATGGAGGGA
Organism: Viscum album; assembly: GCA_963277665.1. Classification (NCBI taxonomy): domain Eukaryota; kingdom Viridiplantae; phylum Streptophyta; class Magnoliopsida; order Santalales; family Viscaceae; genus Viscum; species Viscum album. The sequence continues at coordinate 1,658,837,492 of OY728145.1, forward strand.
AATTTCATTTAAATTTTATTTAGAAATTGTTTTTAGTTTTGAATGTGAGCCCCTATATGGATCCCATTATAATGTTGTAAATTTGGGTCTATGATTGTTGGAAACCCATATGGTGTGACAATATAATTGAAATAATTATTAAAGGGATTTTGAAATTACATTTATAATGGATTATGTAAATATTTTATAAATGGAATTACAAATCTCATTGAATAATTTTTTTTGAAATTTTCGATAAATGGGTTATGATTGTGGAACCTTTACATGTATACAATGAATATGATATTTATTAATTATGTGAACATTTTTTTCAGGGGACGGGGATACTACTACAGACAAAAAATATGTCTAGACGTCTACTATTGACCCCCAAGATATATATGTTTATGTTCATGTGATCACTGAGTTGTGGGAGAGTGACAACCGATCCAAATATTGGTGGGGTACTAGACTACTTCTCTATGTTCATAATGTAATGATTTGAAATTGGAATTAAATGGATAAATGATTCCCATTTAATAATGGTCTGTGAGATTCCAAAAGTGTGTGATTCTATCTCCAAGTAGTGTTGATGATGCAATGTATGAGTGGTATGTGTATGTGAACACCGAGTACAATGTGGTTAATTAATTAATATTAAATGTGAAATATTTTAATTTATCATTTTTACATTATTTATTATGAAACTAACAATACTAATATAGATTCAATGTTAATTTAGAGGTTAATTTTGGTGAAATTTCGAGTTGTAATCAAACACTACACAGGCTACATAATTAGTAAATGAATAAAATTATTGATTAATGTATACATTAAGGGAATGAGCCTTATGTTATATGGATGATTTGGGATCTCGGATGAAACATGGATGAATAAACATGTCACGATTTTAGGAACCACTTGGGTGTTGTATGTGTGATTTTGTTTTCTGTTTTTATATAATACATGATAGCTATACAAAATGAGACATATACTTATATAGTTCTATGGTCATCCATTATTATATTGGAGTCATCATGTGATATTGTATTTCACTTCATTTTATTATTATCATGGATTATTTTTATTATCATTTTGATATTTTTTTATTTATTCATACTATTTTGAAACATTGATAAAGATTATATAGTCTCTACATGATACAAATTTTACCCCAATTGCTATTTTGAACCATCTTTCATTTTAGGAAGTTTACCTGATGATATGTGACTTACCAACTCAGGGCACCGGTATATGGTACCTGGTTTAGGATGTCATAATGTGGTATCAATGTAGTTTTCTTTATTTTAAATTTACTCCTAACTGTTAATGGTAGTCATGAGTCTAAAATGACTCAAACTTTATCCACAAGCTCATGCATGGGAGTGTATGACCTATGTGTGTGTTTAAAACCACATAACTATAGTGGAATTGTTGTTCATCATGTTTTGTATTATGTTTTAATTTTATTTCACCTTCAGAGATGCATATTTCGTGCCATGTTATTATGTTTTATAATATCATCATAATGGATATTAATGGAATGACGTGTGTGCATGCATGCATCATTCTAGTCACTGAATATGTATTTTCACATCCATAATTTTATGGATTCATGGAAATTTATCTTTTGGATATCTTTTTTATATAAAAATTATTTTATTTACATTTATAATGTAAATAATATTGTGTGTGGTAATATATTTAAATCGTTAAAATAATGCTAAATGTGGTAAATTATAAAATGATAAAATAAATTCTTATAATAAAGCTAAAAAGTTGAAGTTTTCACCATAGGGTAGACATGGGAATTATGAAGGATGGTTGAGGATTAAGATAGTGCTTCTGTTTTAACCATGTGACAGAATATGGTGGATGAATTGTTACAACCTTATGTGAATCCCTCTTATGAATATATATTTTTGAAGTGTTTTTTGTCCTGAGATGTGTGTTTTTTATTGTATATACATGCCTATATGGTGATGTTTTTTTGATAGGAAGATATGATGATATGAATAGAAATGAACCTCTTGTAGTTGGAATAGAGTCCCTGATTATTCCATGTGAACCAACAAGATAGAAATTCCATTAGAACATTTCCCTACTTATTTAGTTTATATGAACTTACATATGAGATAGATGAGGAGTAGTTCTAGAATGACATAAGAGTTTCAGGTGTTCACCCTTCAACCTTCACAAGTGAGGGTGTACTCGAGGTAGGTTAGTATTAGATTCCAACCTTCCATATGATTCACTAGCATATATGGACTCTTGAATTGAATATTTTAATGTTTTCTTCTTATATGTAAAATAGTCAATAAGAAAATTGTGGGACATTCATTTTGGGGTTAATATGTTGTTGGGAATGGTATGGAAGATTATATATGATAAATTATTAGAGAACCTTTACCCTGAGATGCTGAGGCATGAGAGGTAGGTCAAGCCTATAAATTTGACTAATGACTGTATTCCTAATATGGACTATGATGGTCACTTCACTATCATATAGGTTTTTTTTGAAATTTATCATGTGGATGAGGAATCTGTATTGAGATTCTTTCCTGATGGACACAAATATTATATTACTTACAATGATAGTATATTTAAAAGGAATAATTATTCATATATTGTGAAGATGAATATAATTTTTTAGGAAAACATGAAGGCTTCTTCTAGTGAAATGTAGGTTGGTTCAGTTGGGAAACCAGGAGGCATGTTTTTTGAGGGTTGGAATCGTCACTATGAAAATGTAAACCATTGAAATTAAAAACAACATGTATAAGGAGGAGTGTCATTTAGTAAGGTTAATTACTCAGTATACCATAACAAGTGTATTAGTTTGGACCACATTCATTGAAAGTGTACATAATCACTAGTGGAGCGTTTAGCCAGCGACAAGATGGTCCATGTATATAGGAATTGGAAAACACATGACAGATGGGTAATGATAAATGAGGTAGGCCGAATGAGTGTATTGTAACGGGGTTTAATAAATCATATTAGATGGGTTGTTGGATTTCATCTGGCCATGGTGGCCTATGTGGTACACATGATATGCCAGAAAAAGATAACTCATATCCATAGAGTAGTGCATCACATGGGGGGGAAGCTATAACATAACGTAGAAGTGAATGAAAACCGAAAACAGTTCATCCAACACCAGTGGATAGGGAGGTTGGTCCACCAAATTTTAATTGTTCTATTCCTATATGATCTACGCATTTTATAACATTGCATTATATAATACTCTCATTATATTATATCAACTAATCTTGTGTATTCTTTGAGTATGATGTTTGAGTTTGATTGTGAATTTATGATGATTGAAACACTCTATGGGGTTGGTTCAAAATATATTTATCTATGTAAGGGGTGTTATGTTGAGGTTAAATTGTATCATTTTCATTGTGATATTTACTTAAAATGAAATTTTAGGGTTTGAATTTATTTTTGGTATATCCTGGTTGATATAAAAATGATCCCACATAAGTTGTTACTGTATGATTGAAACCATTAGTTATTACTTTTTTGAATGTTATATTCATTATGGGGAATGGTATATCAAGGAATTCCATGTAGGTATACATCACCATAAGATGGGGGAGGTCACTAACCATGATTCGAGTCTTTTGTTGTATGTTGGCGGTGTGACACATGATGTCTGTTTATTGTAATGAATAGGTTCCACAATGTGTTTATTTAACACATGTCATGGGTGACATTGGAGACAAAAGTCTAGTTTAACATTGAACTCATGAATGGAGATGAACCAGTTTCAAATCCACATAACAATATTTAACCAAAAGAGAACTAGGAACATAAGACTCTACTTGAATAACTAATGGATAAGGGATTTATCAGTTTGATTTGATCACCTTAGTTTTCTCAGGTTCCTAATTTAAGAAGAAATATTTGATATTGTGTACATGCATTGATTACCAGATGTTGATTGATATAAAAGTAAATACCATGAATTCCATTTTATGTATCACAAATAACTTTGACTAGTTTATAAGATCATTTGTACTCTCCATGAATGAATTGAGATCTGGTTATTATAACCTAATATTTCATCCTTTTAAAATACCATAGATCGAATTTAGAAGTAGATATGGCCTACATTATTTTATTATAATACCTTTTAGTCTGATGAATTCAACAACTATGTTTTTATTATTGACTAACTGATTCCTTTATCTATATGTTTATTTGTTTGTGATTGATTTTTAGATGAAATATTTATTTTCTCCAAGAATCATGAAGTTCATTACAAACATATTTTCATCATCTTGAGTACACAGAGGTAGAGTAGGTTATACATCATGCTATATAATTTTCAAATCTGGATGAACTGGGTACAATTCTTGGGTAACATCATCTTGGATAATGTTGTGTCTATGGACCAATAGAATGTTCCAATAATAACTAGTCCCTGTTGACAGTACATAAACCCTATTATAACATAGTCTTTAGGTAATTGAAATCCAGGTACAACCAGTTGCTCTATTGACATGGTATCCACTCACATGGGCCCACCCAAGTTCTAGAACATGTAACTTTTCTAATGATTGTCTTCACATTCCATCTCATGTTCCTTCCAAAGTGAATTTTACTGACTTTCAAAAACCAAGAGAAGCTTCCCATATGGCCACCGAATCTAATAACTACATAGTTGAAAATAATGATTCAATATGAATTTATAATCATTTAGGATCTTAAAAGGGGGAATTATTTTTTAAATGTGTCATATCATATAATATTTTAACTATTTCTCAATATGAGGTGTTACATTCACCCCACCATTAGTGAACAACATCCTCCTTGTGGAAACTAAATCTCAACCAAGCCATTCCCTCTTTACTTAATCCTAGGTTCCAATATTGATACTAATTAAAAAACAAGACCTCTTTGACCGCACATACACCCCACCATAACATTTTCATCATGTCCTGGCACACTAGGTACCGCCTGTTTCCCCGTAGTAACATGATCCCATCACTGGGGCCACCCACACACCCGAATGGGATATCATTCTAATAAATGTACACAAAATCCATAACATGTTCTTTATAGTGTTCTTTTACCCCTCTCACACACACCTAGGCATGATTCCTAGAAGCTCACCCATCATGATCACTACTCCTATACAAGTATGCTAAATTAAGAATTTTTATTCAGGCAGGATTCTAAAAAGAATGATGTACTTTGTTGAAATGAGTTAATCATTTAGTCTTTTATCCCATTATCATTGTTGGGAGGTATATTGTAGGAAGTAATTCTATGGGATAAGAAAATAATATTTTTTAAATCTAAATATTTATAGTGTTGATAGGTAATCATAAGAGATCTATCAATGAATTTTTCCACATATAATCCCCATATTTGGGCTTGACCAATAAGGGGATAATGTATTAATTATTGGGATCATGAGACAATTAGTATAAGGTGTCAAATAAACCTATAAAAAATGCATTGACTTTGATCATACCTAATTTGGGTGAGTAGTTCAACATGTTTTATCCAGATTCCTGACCTAGATAGTTTGAAGTCGATGTCTATGATAAATTAAATTAGCATGATTACATGGAACCAAATCCAATAGTATCTAAATGTTTCACAGTTTTGGTAAAATAGATACAAAAAAATGTTTATTATTAGAAATAAATACACTAATTACAACATAATCATTTTTTCTAAATAACATTGAGAATAACAATGAGAATAAATTCATTCAATCTAGTATATCCTTGCATATAATTCATTTTATACTTATTTGATTCCTAATGAAAATGAAAGAAAGAAACATTAAGATCCAATGCTCAGAATGAATAAATTATAGTGGATGAAATAGTGAATCAATTAGAATAACAATAATGACATGATAAATAAATGAAGTCATATTATATATAATCATTAAATAGATAATTAAGTGAATAAACAATATGGACATGTAATAGCTAGAAACACATACATTTAAAATAAATGGGCAACACCAAATAAATATAGAATCGTAAGAAAATGAAACACATTCTATTTAATCAATGAAGTAAAAATAAAATACAGGCATCGATATTTTGATGCATCATATCATGTATGAATAATAACTAAAACTAAATAATGTAAATTATTTCTTAATGGATGTCATGTTTTATGAACATAGAAACAAATACCGTCAAAATTTCCTATGACAAATAAAAACTGCATATAGAAACCTATTTAATTGATGAACTTATTTCTATTATTAGAACATTTCAATAGATAAGTGATTTATATAATGTTTGGGATGCACTTTTTTCATATTTTAAGTATTCCTCATATCGAATATCCAAAATCAATTATATTCATTATCTGATTTCTATGTTGGCTAAAGAATGTTTAATTATCAACATTTCTACAAAATATTAAAATTAATGTCAATGTAGAATCCATATATATAATAGTATATATTTTTTTCAATAATAATATCTATGATAAATGTAATAGATAATTTTAGGGGAAATTAAATTTTCAATTATCAAAGTATATTTTAAATTTCAATGAAACTAAAAAAATAAATCAAGTAAATTAATGTTAATAACATAATTTTTAAATTTAGTCATAAACCATATAGAGGAAAAATGACGATCAATGTAGAATAATATATCCCATATGGTGTCAAATAAATGTTGTTTTATAATTAATGAATAGAAAAAAAAGAACTTGTAAACCCATTCTTGGGTAAAATAACATTTTTGAAAACTTTTTCAAAAAATTATTTCTTGAAAGTCAGTATTCAATACAATTTCCTTAAAAAACTATCCTTTTTAACATGAAAATTAATCTTTGTTGAAATTATAGTGAGTAAATACATACCATCTAGGTATGGTTAAATGAACATTCATTTTCATTTTAAATATGATAGAAAAATGACTTGTTTTGAATGTGATAAAAAGTTTAGTTTAAAAACATAGGTAATATAGAAAAATGGTAAAAATTTAATTAAAAAATAATGTAAAAATCATCTATTAAAACATTTCAAGGAATAATGGTTTTTATAATAATAATTTTACTCTAACTAAGGAGATAAATAATATGGGTTTTTCTTAAAAACATATCTAAAAATTTTTGAGTATGAAGGAATTAAAAAATTGTATTGTTACTTAATAAAGGTAAATAATAACTATATAATAAGAAAATTAATTTTTTTTATTATAGAAATAACAACTAATTAACTCTTATAGGAGTTTAATTTTATGAAATACAAACTAAAATGATAATGTGATGTAAAACACCTGAAAATAACATAAATTTGAAGTGAGAATCAATCATTGAATAAATTATTTGCATCAAATATAAATAAACACAAGGATGTAAAAAACAATATAGAATAATTTTCATTATAAAAATTATACAATAACATCAAATATATCATTGAATTATTATAACACAATGAAAAAGGAATTTGTTAATGAAATCTATTTTCCATTTGGTAAATATTTCTCAAATCCCCCTTAACATAAATAATTCCAATTGAAAATAAAATTATTATAAAAAATGAATGAATCATGATATTATATGAAAATGCGGTAGTATGTACATAATATATAAGAACTATGTGCACAAAAATAATATGTTCATTTCAATACAATGTTAACAATCACAAAAGTAAATGAGATTTTAAATATAATCATTAAAAATTTACTTGAGAGGACTAATATTTAGTCGTAACAAAGTGTTCCATTAAAAATTGAAATATTTGAATCATAATAAACATGTAAGAATATCATTAAATAAAACGTATAATATCATATGAATACGTATATTTGGTATATCAAATTTAAATGTTCTATATATATAACATATAATAGAAACTAGGAGAATGACAACAAATAAGTCTCAATAGAATGTAGATTGATGCTACATCCTTTACCATGTGTATGACAAGTATCATGTATCTTATTACACTTGAATAAATAAAATTTTATAATTATTTAATTTCATGAGAACCATTTTAATATTTATAAGAAATTTTATTTCACATATTACCAGTTTTTATATGTCTACTTAATCAATTATGTTTATGCTGGGTGTTTTGTCCAAATTCAGTTTATGTGTAAAAAACTACATTGGTTGGTCAACAATGGAAAAAGGAGATATTACATAAACCTATCTAGAATAATACAATGAAATATTTATTATATTTTAATATAAATTATTAATTAGAAACCATTCATTAAATACAACCAGGAAAAATTGATCAACATTACATTGAGGGAGATAATAGGTCATACGTACAAATGAGTAATATTCTAATTTCTCCATAATCATTATGGATATAAGGTGAGTAGAATAATATCATTAAATAATTATATTTATTTCAAAAATATAATATTATTTAATAATATATACTTATATATAGAATTATTTTCATATAAAAAGAATCACATTTGTCTATGAGGCTGTAGTCCACACATCCATGAATGTCGTTATCACTTTTTACGTGTGTGAATGGGTAACATAGAAAATGATATATATTATATTTCTACAATGTTTATTATATCATGATTATAATATTTAGGTTTTTTCACATAAAAAAATCCATAATAAATTTAATGTATATTATTACTGTATCACAATGCTTTTAGGGGGATGTAGTCTACAACTCCAGAAACAATTTCATCATATATACACAAAATGGATAGAATAAGGGTGTTTGTTATAAAAATAATTAAAAAACATATAGGCATAGAAATTATCATATATAACTTATATAAATATATTTTTCATCGTAATGGAAACCATGATATTCGGTAAAGGATGAATGGCCAATGATCGTTTCATGATGCGTTTGTTTTCCATTCACTTAAAAAGTATATTAATTGACCATTATATGAGCATGTTTATATGTGTAGGAAGAAAAATTAATTTAACAACATTCTAGTATATTAATTATATTGTTTCTTAATATATTCATTGAATAATAATAATTTAGGGGATGAATAATGGATATAAAACGAAATAGCATAGGGAAGGAAGTTACTTCATTATCCTGTAACTTCTTTTGGTTTTTTTCGATAGATTCATGGGATTGATTTATGAAAAGGTTTATTATTTTAGCTTTTGTGAGGTATTTTTAGGAACTATTTGTGTAGATATTGTTTAAGGTGAAGTGTACTGGGTTCATTGAAGATGTAGGTGGAGAGGAGGACTTTTTATAGTTGGGGATAGGTCACATCCATGTAATATTTTCAAAATGGAATTCAATACACATTATTTACATTGTAATTTGAATACCATAATGGTTAACTTAGATCTATGTGGGTATAGGGTCAGTTTATTTCTATAAATGGATATTGGACAAATTTTTTGGTCATTTGACACCTAATATTATGATATATTCCCCTTGAATACATTATTTTACATTAAGCATTGTAATTAATTTTAATCAATTTCTCATATATTTTTTTTAAAAATATAATTTGACCTTATTATGCGTTATAAATTTTTCTTATTTAAAATATTGAGACCTTTTTTACAATTTTTATTAACATAAGTTGTAGAAATTAATTTAAATATAATCATGTAGATTTGATGACATTGTGTATTTTTAAAGTTAAAACATTTAAAACATTTCAATGGTTTTGAAGTCAATTTCATATTGAAGTTGATTAAAATGACCCATATTTGATTAATTGATAAAAATAATCTGTAATTATACTATAAAACCAATTTATAATGTAATTTCTCCTTAAAAAAATTTAATGAAAATGTAGTTTTGAATAAAAAATTACCATTTTTAACTATACATTAAAAATGTAAACATGAAAGGAAAATACAAAAAATTCCCGAAACCAGATTATTATGGTACAATTTGAATGATGATGTTAATTTCTACATATAAAATCCACAAGAATTAAAAAACAATAATATAAAATTGTTTTTCCATTAAAAGGAGAAAAAATACCTAAAAATATTAGTTTTTATGTATAAATTTATGTTTCTTATTATCATATGCTTATCAAATTTGTTCGATGAATAAAAATTATCTTCTTCAATAAATAATAAATTTATTCAATTAATATCACTTAAAATTATAACTAATGTAATTTGTTAGGATAAAAATGATTTTTGAGCATAAACGATTATTTTGTATAAAATATTCCTATTATTTTCAATTGACTCTTATATACATTTATGAATAATATTTAAATAATGAATTTATATTATATTTTTTAAATAAATAAATTTTCACAAGTTAGTTAATACAATTCATAGAATCTAATTTATGTCTTATTATATTAAATAATATTAATATATTACTGTTCTGTTGAACTCGGTCTGGCGTGTAACAGAAGTTAATGAAAAAACACATTGTCGCATATGTCGCATGAAAAATATGTATCAAGTTCATAGAATGATATAGAATAAAAAAATTTTATTTAAAATTGTAAATATATTATAAATTTTTGGGATATTATATTCCTATACGGGCTTAGTCTTGCATGTCATATACGCTATCGAATATAATGTTCATATTTTTGTTTATGGGGTGGTTCCTTCTCCCACCAATAAATAAATTACATATATACAATTTAATCATGATCTTGGTAGTGTATTTTTTGATATATTATATATTGCAATACCAAATAATGAAAATGGTTCTTCATACATAATATAAAAAATATTTAATTAGAAGTAAAAAGGATACATGGACTCTCATATAACAATGCTTCAATGTATGAGGACATTTGTCAAAAGTCAATATATTTACAAGGAGGAAAATAGTAAATATTTATATATACAAATTGAGTTAATCAATAATGAAATGTGATTTATCAATGTAATATATAGGGCCTTAAATATATAAATATATGAGGATTTATAAAATAACTGGATCAAGAAAAATTAATTTATTATGATAACATTTTCATTATTTTTTATCTTCTTCCTAATGATGAGTAATTATTTTATAATAACAATCAAGGTACTTATATGATAATTAACATTAAACATTGTTTCCTACTTCTATGAAATGAATTTCAAAAACCTTGCATACATGGATGTGATTATTAAGATATTTGGAGTTCGATAGGACATAATTATTTTTTGGTGAATTGTAACTTACCTTATGAATAGTAACCTACCCTATGAATAGTAGTATGGTTATTATGAATAGTAAAAAATCCAAAATAATAGTAACCATAACCATGAATAATTAAATAAAATTAGGCATCTTATAAGTGATAGTTTGACTATACACAATTTATAGGTGTTTTTGTATGTCATAAATAATTAAATATAATTTATTAATTAATCGAAAATAAATTTTATTATACTAAAATGATATCATAAATTATTAATTCTTGTGTTGTGGGTTTTAATATAATTTTATAAGACCTTATATAATTTTTGAAAGCATTATCAAATCAATTTTAATTATTCATTATGTATTTCTCAAGTAGATTGTGATTTATTTTTAGATTAAATTAATAATAAGTATAATTTATTAAAAATGGAATTAATTTTGGGATTCTACATGTTTAATAATGGTTAGGGTGAATTTTTTGTATTTCTTTGAAATACATCAATTTTCCTATGAATAGTAGAAATACAATTTTTCACGTAACATGTATATCTTAAATTGAATCATTCATGATGAAAGGATGGCATAAACAATCTAGAACCTTATATTCCACCATGTTATATATAATTTCACAAACTCTTCCTCCAAATAAAAGATACTCACTTTTTAAACCTAAATAGAACTTTCCAAAACCTAAAGTCAAAAGGTGATTTCATAAAGTATCATTTTCTCATTCTTTTCACTTTCATTTTAATAAATTAATGAATTTGAATTATAAAGGTGATTTAACGTGTAAAAGAAATTAAATTATATTAATATATGATTTATGTTGTTAAAAATAGTATTACCTGTATAATATTTGATATATGACTTTATTTAATATTTTATTCTAAAAACACCCCCTCCTCATGTACAAATAACCCTCCACATCCCATTGACAACCCACACATCTCAAGCCTTAATAATTGTCAAATTTCTGCTAATTTCCACACTAATATCTTTCCCCAGGTCCAAGACCTTCTAGTCTAACCCAAAGGACAAAATCAAAGGCCATAAGGAGGATCTCAATGTGAAGAGATCAAGAGGTAAGAAATCCTATTTCTTTATAATGTATTTTCCATTCCTTTAAATTTCAAATATTATAGTATCTTCCCCTCCTCTTATACAAGTGGAATAAAAGATCCATATATCGTGTATATTTTGGATTTTCTCATATTCATGTGAAATTCATCATCATTCTTCTTCTCCTCTCCCACTAATTATTAGAATAAAAACATTGTCTGTGATGTGTCGAATTACAGACATCGTAGAAGATGTGATTTCAATTTTCATTAAATCATCCATATTTGGTAGCAGAAAAAGTTTATATGGTCAAAACTGGTTATAATATATGTATTATGTCTCATCCATGGTTCTCTAGTCCTTTTGTATAAATGTTTTTAATTTATAAAACAAAATAATGTCGTTATTATCAAAGAACCACTAAAATGATCTAAACAAACACCATGAATGTTTTAGCCAATGAATCTTACTCACATAAGAATTAAAAATTAATAATTTTATAATTATGTTTATGGAAACATGTAAATACTATTTCATTCCACTTTTGTAGTTTCTTTTACAACTGATATAAAAATCCATTACAAACTGCTCGTGGAATCCCTGTATTGAACACACCAAAAACAAGGGAAATAAAAAAGTATTATTAAGGAATGGGTAGAATAATGTTACAATGTGATCATATAAGATGTTATTTACCTGAAATGTTTTTTATAAAATAATAATAAAACTATTTTAACTAGTATAGATTAAGAATAAACGTGATTCATGTAATTAGAACCCAGAGTAAGGGATTCTCTCTCACTCACACTTTTATTCAAGAATCTTCTCAATGTTGAGTCCATTAATTTTTAATTACTAATGATGGGGTATGTTTTATAACCAAACCAATACTTTCCTTATCATATATTAATGATGATATACCCCAATATATATCATTAATTCCTCCCATGTACACCTGATTCAATGCCAAAAATTCCTATGTGAATTTTAAGCCCAAATTCCATTATTTGGGTTAGCCTTCAACTTCAATGAAATTTATCATGGTAAGATGAATTTTGAAATACGATTTGATTATTTAAATTTTTATTATCAATATATATAGTATAAATACATATTTTATTCATTTAATCAATTCTCTCTTTAATGTTATGGTATTTATAAAGGACCTCCCTCTTAAAATCCATTTTAATGTATCCTTTATAAAATCCAAATAGGTAGTTATTTTTTTAACATGAGTTTACTCTTATGATTTAATGATGTTTAATTATCATAGTTTGTCCCTTATTTTTTTATGTGGTTGTTTTTTAACAACATGATTTCAATATCATCTGTTGAATATTTTTGTACAAGGAGTAATTTTTATGAGAAATGGGTTTTTGAAAATGTGAATGCGTTTTTCTCAAGGGTGTATATGAGTTATGAATTTTATTATTCATGGTAGGTTCCTTGGAAACTATTTATGTTTGGTTGATCCCATTATTTTTCATGGTATTACATGTGTGCCCCATTATAGATCAAGTTATGTTGTGTTGAGCCCATTGTAGGTAAATATATAATGGGTGAGCCCCACTATAGCTCTCTAATCCATTGGGTACTGCAGAGATGAATGTTGACCAAATGGTTATTCCATGTGTAAGGGTGGATATAAGAGTGATATAGTAAATACATACAATGGAAACTACATGATAATTATATTCAATCGATTTTTTATGATATGGTTTTTATTTTTTTATGTTATTACATGACTAATGATTACTCTCTTTATACCCCTTATTGAGTTTTTTCACTCATTCCATGTTTTACAATATTTTTAAAATGATCAAGGATGGGTATTAGTAAGAGGTGTGTCATAATGAATGTTACGAATATTTCTCAAAGATATCATTTTGTAGGTTTTAATGTTTTATACATTGAAAAAATAGATATTGTTTTTAATAGTATCCTAATTGAATGAATGATGTATGTTATGTATGTATGATATGCCAACTCTCTAAAACTATATACTCGAAAAGATCCTCAATGTGTAATAAATGTATATTCTTGAATAGAATTCAATATTGGGTAATGATTAATGTCCGAGTCTAGATAGATGGTATCAAAGGATGAATTAGATAACTTTATGGTTTAGAATGATGTTAAATGAAAACCATATATGATTTTTTACATTGTTATTAATGTTACATAAAATAGAAATTGAAGGTTACCATATTTATTTGACTAATATATGTCTATTCTGAATGTATTTCCAAATAAGAAACAAGGAAGCAGATATAGGAAGGTGCAAAGAGGCTGATACATTTCTGGATATGTAGCACGGAATAGTGGGAGTTAGAACTGAGAAATTTTTTAAATCAACAGCATAGTTAACACATATGATTAATGGTGATGGTATCCATGATAGTGAGGAACCTGGTCGACCGTAATGGAACTTATCATTTGTGGAGCATTTGGTTAGGCATCATTCTCCACCATTCATTAGAACTGTAGATCCAGTGATATCTAATGAATGGACCAATGCTCAAGGAAAGATATTTAATGTCATTGGTTGTTCATAATGACAAAAAGGTAAACTATCTATTTATCATTTTGATGGGGGGGCCAATCAGTGGTGGCCTCTAGTTCAGAATATGAGAGAAAAATATGATCTTGACAGTCTTGAATGGGAAGATGATATGAATATTTTTCCTGAAACATATTTTCCTTCAACTATTTGACTCAAAATAGAGAAAAAAATCAATGAATTGGGGAAAAATGATCATGAATCTATGGATCCATATGAATAAAATTTTACAAGGATTTCTAGGAATATATCTAATTTTACGCCTAACGTTGATATAAAAATTAATAGATTTTACACCTGTTTGAAACCATTTATTCGAAGGGAATTGGATTCATGAGAGTTTAAAAGCCATGAGAAACATGTTCAATGTACAAAAAATAATGATATGTAGTTTACTAAAACATATGTTCCTCATGATTAAATTAATAAGAAATGGTTAGTTTGATAGGGAATGTGGAAGAACTCATCAGAGATGCATGGAAGTTTTAAAATGAAATTACCTTCTTGTGAGATGTGTGGTAAAAAGCATCCTGGAGAATGTGTTGTGAATTTGGGGAAGTTCTACCAATGTGAAATTCTTTGGAATATGTCCCATGAATGGAAGGAAAGTGATCTGAAAAGTAGTGAGTATCTCATGGTTATATGCTTTAACTATTAGGAATTGGGTCATTATTGTAATGTTTTCCCAAATCTAATCAATCATCCAAGGGATCAGCATGATTGGTAGCAGATGGTGTGGAAAAATACTTTGCGAACCCTTCATCAGTTCTTGAGTAGTCAAATTAAGTGATGTCAGGTAAATTATTTATTTACATAGATTTTGATACAGTCTTGTTTGATACGGGGTCAACACATTCATTCATTTCTAATAAATTTTCTTCCAAATTTGAAATTCATCATGAAAAAAATGAATCTAGACCTTATGGTAATGAAACTTAGAGAAAATATTCTGGCAGAAATAAATTATGAGAATCATCCTAACTTTGTATCTGGAAAGAGTTTTCCTGAGAACCTTGTGGTTTTTCCTCTATTAGAGTTTGAGTTTATTTTGGGGATGGACTGGATTTTTTTATCATTCTAAGATAGATTGTAGAGCTAAAAAGATGTTTTTCATACAGAGCATAAATTAGTGTAAACGAATGATCCAATAGAATTGATAACCTACAAAAAATCAGAAATAATATTCAAATAAAAAAATTAATGTTATCTTGATCTCATTGTTGAAAATAAGGGAACTATTAATATTAATGATTTTCTAGTGGTAAATGAATAACTGGAGGTTTTTTGGATGAGATGGTCGGAGTATTACCTAATCGGGTAGTGGAATTTCCAATTGTCTTAGTTCTTGAGTGTAAACCAATTTCAAAACCCCCTTATCGAATGGCTCAAGTTGTACATCTTGAATTGAAAACCTTGTTGCAAGATCTACATAAGGAAGGCTTTATTCTTCCTATCACTTCACAATGGGGTGCTCCTGTTTTTTTCGTTAAAAATAAATATAGTTCCATTATACTATTCATTAATTAGAGAGATTTGAATAACATCACTGTTATAAACATGTATCCATTTCATCATATCTATGTCTTGTTTGAATATCTCTAAGGTTCTCAGTATTTTACCAAGATTTACATGAGATCTGGGTACCATAAGCTAAAGGTTATGCAATATGACATTCTAAAAATAAGTTTTTGTACTAGATATGGGATTTAAGAGTTTGTGGTTATGCCCTTTGGTTTTAAACATTCACATGATATATTCATAGATCATATGAATAGAATATTTTTTGAGTACATGGATAAATTTTTTGTTGTGTTTATTGATGAAATTGTTGTTTTTTATAAAAGTAATGAGGATCATGAGAAACATTTAAGCATTGTTTTTGAAAAAATAAAAGTAAATAAAATATATGGAAAATTCATCATGTGTGAATTATGGTTGCAACAAATATCATTCCTTGGTCACATTGTATCTAATGATGGTATAATTGATTATCTTATTTAGAAAAAAGTTGTTGAATAATGGCCAAAACCAACAAATATAACTGAAATTCACAGATCATGTGGTCATGCAGCCAATAACAAACAATTTCATGAAATATTTTCATTTTTATCCATCCCAATGAATATGTTGTCTCAAAAAGTCTTTATTTTCACTTGAAAATAACAATGTCAGGATTATTTTCTAGAATTACAAATATGATTGGTGAATGCTCCAATTCATGCACTACCATCCAAAAATGGGGAGTTTGTTATCTAAAGTGATGCTTCATTTAAGGGACATGGTTGTTTTATGATGTAGAATGATTTGCTGATTTCTAAGGGTTCACGTTAGTTGAAACCTTATTATTTATATTACCACACATATGATTTTGAACTAGTTTTTGTGGTTTTTTCATAAAAAATTTGGAGGCATAATTTATATGGAGCTAAATGTGAAATATATACTAACTATAAAAGTTTGAAGTATATAATCACTCGTAAAGTATTGAACTTGAGTTTGCGAAGATGTAATGAACATATAAAGGATTATGATTTCCCAATAAATTTCCATCCAATAAAATAAAAACAATTGGGAGATTCCTTTTTCCGAAAACAACATGTATCATTAATCATGTTATGTTTGAAACATGATACTTAGATTAATGATTTTATGAATTTTTTCTTAGAAGTTGTTGTGGTAGGAAATACATCTACATTGTTTTTGGTTTCAGTGTAGTCATCATTATCATATACAATCAAGCAAGCACATAAAGAAGACCATGAGATACCTGAAAAAGTAGAATTGGATATAATGACTATGATTTCAGAATTTATCCCTGATAAATATTGTGTTTTGAGATTTGGGAAATGATTTTGGGTGCCTTGTGATCCTCAGTTGAAGAAATATTTGTTGTTATAAGCTCATAGTTATCCATTTTCAGTTCCCTCTAGATGAAATAAGATGTACCGAGACCATTGGGAATATTACTGGAGGAATTTAATGAAAAGAGATATTGCATATTTCACTGTGAAATGTTTGACATGTCAAAAATTTAATGCAGAGAAACATCTACCGATGAAGATGCTTTATCCACTTCTAGTTCAAGGGTGGAAATTGGAGAAAATATCCATAGATATTGAGATGGTATTACCTTGTAGATCTCGATGTGATAATACAATTTCAGATATTATTTTTCAGAAGAATAAATATTCACATTTTCTTTCTATTCGAGATACAATATATTTAGATCAGATACGTCAACTGTACCTCCAAGAGATTTCCAGGTTCCATGGAGTTCCACCTTCCATTGTTTCTGACTGTGATCCTAGGTTCACTTATAATCATTGGATGGGCCTTTTAAAGTATTTGGGAACATAATTAAATTTCAGTACAACTTTTCAACCTCAATCAGATGGGTAGTTAGAACAAACAATTAAAACATTGGAGGATATGATTCGAGCATGTCCAATTGACTACTACAGAAGTTGGAATCAGAATCATTCTTTAGTTTATTTTTCATATCATAACATTTTTCATTCTAGTATCGAGATGGAACCTTATGAGGTATCATATGCGAATCGATGTTAGAATCTATCATTTTTCGATGAACTAAGTGAAAGAATGTTAATGGGGTAGAGTTAGTAGTGGAAGTGGTTGAAATGGGGAAGATGATTCAGCAGCACAAGACAACAAATCAGAGTTGGCAAAGAAGTTATGCTAGAAATAGAAGGAAATACTTCTCTTTCGAGGGTGGTAACCATGTCTTCCTTAAAATCTATTCTAGAAAAAGTGTGATGCATTTTGGCATTAAAGGACGATATTTCCTTGGTTTATCGGATCTTTTGAATTCTAGGATAATGTTAGACATGTTTCATAATGAGTAGCTTTGCCTCCGATTTTGTCTTAGGTATACAATGTTTTTCATGTTTTGATGTTGAGAATGTATGTGCCAGATTGATATCATATATTGAGTCTAGAACTACTTCATCTGGAAAAGAAAATTTCCTATGATGAGAATCTTGTTTAGATTCTTGATCTCAGTGAGCATGTAGTTCAGAATATGGTAATCCACTATGTAATGGTTTTGTGGAGAAACCACATGGTTGAATAAGAAACATGGTAATCTAATAATGCTTTGAGGGAAAGGTACCCTCGCTTGTTTTGGTACGTAAATAAAAATTGGGAGGATTCAATTTCCAGAAGGTTGTGGGAATTTAACTACCCATGTACATATAATATAATTAACATTAAAATTTATTTCCCACTTCCATGTTTAGAATTTTGAAAATCTGACATACTATGTAGTAATCAGTAAGAAATTTGGTGTCCGATAGGGAAACATAATTTTTTAGGAATAATTACCTACCATTATCGATATTAACCTACCATTATCATAGTTGGATAATACTTATGAGTAGTAAGATGTGAAAAATAATATTTAGCATACCAATTAATGATTAAATTTCATTTAGGCATCTTATAACTGACAATTTGACTATAATCATTGTATTGGAATTTTTGTAAGTCAAAAATAATTAATTATAATTAATTAATTAATTAATTACAAAATTTATTTCCAAATATCTTTTCATAAATTAATAATTAAAATTATTTTGGGTTTTCAGATAATTTTATAAGACATTATGTAAATTTTGAATGCATTATAAAATGAGTTTTAATTTTATAATATATATTTTTTATGTGAATGATGATTTTAGTTCAAAATAAAATTATTCATATTAATAAAAATATTTTTTAATAATGGAAATCATTTTTTGATTCTACACATTGAAAAATGGGTTTTTTGAATTTTTGAGATTTTTGTAAACTACATCAATTTTTGGGTGAATAGTAAAAATACAGTTTTTCACATTAGTAGTCTATCATAAATTGCATTATTCATGATGTACTTAGGAAAAAATAATTCTTGAAAATTATATTATAACATTTTATATTTAATTTAATAAATTTTTCCCCAAAATAAAATAAACGCATTTTCAAATCCTAAAAAGAACCTTCCATAACCTAAAGTTAAAAATTGAGTCCTTAAAATATCATTTTTTGTTTCTTTTCACATTCCCTTTAATTAATTAATAAATTTTAATTATAAATAGGATTTAAATTCTATATATAATTATATTATAGTAATATATGATTTATGTTTTCACAAAACTACTATTACAAATATAACATTTGATCAATTATTTTATTTAAAATGTTATTCAAAAAACACCCCTCCTCATGTATAAATAACCCCTCTCCATCCCCATGCCAAAAAACACCTATCATGCCTTGATAATTTTCTAATTTCTTCAAAAATCCCTCCCCAATATCATTCCCCATGTGAATGTTTTATTGGTCTCACCAAAAGGCCAAAATCAATGGCCTTAAAGAGGATCTCATAGAGAAGAGATCGAGAGGTAAGAAATCATATTCCTTTTTCATGTGTTTTCTTTTCATTTCATTTTCACATATTATTTTCTCTACCCATCCACTTATAAATTTAGAATTAATGAACAAGAAATCATGTCTATTCAGGATGTTCTCGTATTATAGAAAAAATCATCATCATTTTTCATATCTTCTACCACTAATTAATGGAATAAAAACATTGTGTGTGATGTGTCGAATTACTGACTCCGTGGATGATGTGATTTTAATTTTCATTAATTCCAAAAAGTCTGGTCATTCAACCATTTTTATGGTTGGAACTATTTTTAATATATTTATTATGTATCATCCATGTTTTTTGAGTACTTTTGTAAAAATGGTTTTAATTTATAAAAAAAAGTTTTTGTTATTATCAAAGAACCACTGAAAAGAACTAAATGTACATCACAAATGATTTTACTAATTAATCCTTCACACATATGATTTAAAAATAATAAATTGTATATTTAAGGTTATGGAAACATGTTAATACAATTTCATTCAGCTTCTAGAGTTTCAATTACAACTGAAATAAAAATCCATTACAAACCGCTCATGGTAACCCTGTATTGCACGCACCCAAAACAAGATAAATAATAATGTATTATTAACGATTTTGTGAAATGTTTTTATAAAGTGATAAAATAAGATTTTATAACCATGTATTTTTTTTAAATCTTAATAATACTATTTTATCCATTATAATAGAGGTTTCAACATGTTGAATGGAAGAAGAACCTAGGGGTAAGGGACTCTCTCTCTCTATCTTTTATTCACGAATCTCTTCTATGTTGTGTCATTTTATTTTTAATTCCTAATGAATGGGTATGTTTTCCCACCTCCACCATACATAAATTATTGTATATTGATGATTACATACCATATTCTATCTCATTAATCCCTCCCATGTACACCAGATACGATGCTGAAATTTCACAAGTGAATTTTAAACACAATTTTCATTCTTTGGGTTAACCATCAACATTAATGATTTTTATCGTGAAAAGAAGAATTGTGAAATTTCATTTCATTATATAAGGTTTTATTATATTTACTCACAGTATATATACATATTTCAATCATTTAATAAATTATATCTTCAATGTTATAGTATTAGTAAAGGACCTCCCTCAGAAAATCCTTTTAAATAAATACTTTATGAAATCCAAAGAGATTATTCCTTTTTTGACATGATTTTACTCATCTGATTTCATGATGTTTTATTAAAATAGTATCAACCTTATATTTTTATATGGTTTTTTTTTCAATAATAATATTTCATTATACGTTGTGGAATTTTTAAGTTCTAAGACTGGTTTTTACGAGAAAAGGGAATTTTGAAAAGTGAATGTGTTTTTCTCATAGGTGTATATGAGTTATGAAATGTTTTATCCATGGTATGTTCTGTGGAAATTATTTATGAGGTATTGAGCTCATAGAATGTGAATATACGATGATTGATCCCCATTATAACTCATGATATGTAGGGTTGAGCCCATTATAGCTCAAGATATGATGCAGAGCCCCATTATAGCTCTCTAACAAAAAGGGTACTCTAGAGTTGGTAGTTGACCAAATTGTTATTCCATGTTTAAGGGTGAATATTATAATGATATGGTAAATTTTTCCAAATGAAAATATATGAGTATTATATGAATTCGAGTTTATATCATATGGTTTTTATTGGATTTTTTATATTACCACTTTAATAACGATTTCTATAATTATATCTCTTACTCAGATTTGTACTCATCCCATGTTTTTAAATTTTATTAAAAGATATAAGGATGGTTATGAGTAATAAGGTAGTAATGATGATTGTAACACATATTTTTCAATGAAATCATGTTTTGAGTTTTAATGTTTTATACTTTTAGAAAATGGATATTGTTTTGAATTGTATCTTATTTGTATGAATATGTTATCTTTTGTATATATGATATCCTAACTCCCTAAAACAATAAACCTGAAAAAATCCTCATTGTGTAATAAATGTATTCTATTGACTAAAATTCTGGATTATGTAATATTTTAAGGCTACATCTTGATATTTAGATCCTATAAAAATAATATAATATATTGAATTGTTATATTTATATAAACACAATTTCATCCTTCGGTAGTTCATAAATTAATTTCCTAATTCATCTAATAGTTATTTTTGACTTCTAAAGCACTAAAATAATCATTTATTATTTCTTAAGGACTATAAAAGAGTAAATTGTTTAATTCTTTTTCATCAACTATTCTCCAGAACTCATATGGTAAAGACATTAATCTCATAACATAAAATGTAAAACTACTGGCATGTCATTAGTATATATTCATCAAATTGTTCAACTAAAATCAATGACATATTTACTAGGACATTTCATATGTTAATTCATTACATAAAACCTTTAGCATCCTTTGGACAAGGGTTCATGTCTCATGCCTTTGCAGGATTCGATGTGTACTCACTTGACAAACATATTTTTCATTTCTAAAACTATGTTAATATAATATCTAAAAATTAATATGATGGAAATATTGTAAAGATGGATAGTAACTAGAAATTACATTAAAATGGTTTTCAGAAAAACCCTTATTCTTAAATACTTTATCCATTATTTTCATATACATCATTCCAGGGTGAAAATTTTATCTATGATATCATTTCTAGGATTTCTAAATTAAGAAACATTATTTCCAATATAAATAAACTTAATTTTAACTAAGGATATTCATTTAAAAAATCCATTATAGAGGTTTTAATATAAAATGTCAATTGTCCTAAGAATATCCCTTGGGAAGGTCAATGAAGGTGAATAGTGAAACTGATTTTCATACACTGGGTTACGCGGAGTCGGAACTGATGCACCTTATCCGAGTTGTTACTCCTAGGTACAATTTTTTCTAAACCACATCCAATAATTATATCCAGAAAGGGATATA
This sequence comes from Viscum album, assembly GCA_963277665.1. Classification (NCBI taxonomy): domain Eukaryota; kingdom Viridiplantae; phylum Streptophyta; class Magnoliopsida; order Santalales; family Viscaceae; genus Viscum; species Viscum album. The sequence goes on from OY728145.1 coordinate 1,658,860,498, forward strand.
TTGTTAGTAAAAATATATAATATACACTTTAACATAATTCCATGTTAATTTCCAATATTTATATTAAATTTATATCATATGGTCATATTCTCTAACCTGTGATTACATAAAGCATGTTCCTGAGGATTCTTGAAAACATGCTTTGAATCCAACTGTAGTGACCAAACACAAACTATACTGGAGCTAGTGTCTACTTTCAATTAAATTTATATAATAACATGGAATCAAATCATGAAGGATTGAATTGTTTATCTACTTTGGTAAACTAGATACATATTTGATTCTATTATTACAAATGAATTCACTATTTACATCATAATTCTTTTCTCTAAATAACATTGATAATAACATCGGGAATAAATTTATTCCATATAGTTTATCCATGTATATATTTCATAGTATTATTCTTATATTCTTATGGAAATTGAAACAAAATAAGGGTGATCTCAAATTCATAGTTAGGGTAATGTATTTCATAAGAAATAATAAATCAATGAGAATGATAAATATGACAAAGTAAATAACTTTGAAAAATACCATTTAATAAATAAAAATTGATGGAAGTGCAAAAACAATATGGAAAGTTAATAATTAGAAATAAAATTCAATTAAAATAAATAGATAGAAATAATTATGGAATGATAATAGACTAAAACAGATTCCATTTAATCTACGTACTGAAAATGAAATTTGTCCATAAATTTTTCGACGTAAAATATCATAGATGAATAATAAATGAAACTAAATGAAAGAAATGATTTGTTAATTGACATCATGTCAGAGGAACTTGATAACCTATATGATAAATACCTTTCACAAGTCAATTTATAATTTTGGATAACATGGCAATAATTTTTCACAACATATTTTTCGCATGATAAGCTATCAATGCATCAAAGAGCAATATAATGTTCAGGACCGACTCATCATTTCATTTTAGGGAATTCCTCATATAGAATATTCTAAATAAGTAATGTTCATTTTCAAATATCAGTATTGAATGAAGAATAAAAAACTATAAATATTGTCCCAAATACTAAAATAACGTTTAGTGCAGTACCCATATGTAAAATGGTATATAGTTAATAAATATTCATATCCACGACTAATGAAAATGAAAATTTAGTGTAAATTAAATATTCATTGAACATATAGTATTGAAAGTGTTTTGGGAACTAACAAATATATCAAGAAACTGAAAGTGAATAATATGATTGGTGTAATCAATCATAAACCATCCAGAAAAAGAATAAGGATGTAATCAATAAAATATATCCCAAGTTGAATAAAATGAAGGTTTATTTATATTTATAAAAATATATAAAATATATATTTTAAAAAAATAAAGGAGGAAAACATCATTTTTTTGAAAAAACTTTTGAATGTACCTATTATTGTCAAAATTACAAATGAAAATAATCTCAGTAAAAAGACACATTTTGAACATTATAAGGGAGCATAAGATAAATGACTGTGATTAAATCCATACATTGCATATAATGTAATAAAAGATATTTTATTTTCATGGTAATAAGATAAAAAATGCCTAGTTTGGAAATTAAAAATAAGATTCCTTTTGAAACAATAGTAATAGAAAAAATGATATAAATTTCATAATAAAATCATGTTACAAAAATAGAAATCATTTTTAGAAATTTTTTTGATGAGAACAAGTTCTCTAAGTAAAGTTAGAAATGAATTTAAGTATTCTTAATAACATTTTTGAAACATTTTCAGTATCCAATAATAGAGAAATCATTAAATTACTAAATAAAGGTCAAAAATAACCACAGGAGAATAAATTAAAGGGTTTATTATACAATTATCATATAATTTATTTTGAAGGAAATTCAACTGTAAATAATCCTAAATAAAATGGAAGTGAATAAAACTCATTACGATACTATCAAGTTAATTTGAGAATCAATCATCGATGATATTTTGTCTGTAAACATTAAATAAACATAAGTATGTAAAAATAAATCAGTGGATAATGATTGTCATTATAAACATAATCAGATAATATTAATGATAATGTGGATGTTGATAATCCCAAAGAAAAATGAAGGCAGATACGAAATCTCTTTTCACCTTTGTAAATTTTAACTCAAATCCCCTTAAGATGAAATAATTAAAATTGAAACTAAAAATATCTTGAATCATGAATGAACCAGGATATATATGACAATATTGACGTATTTTGACCATATATAAGAATTTTTTTCACATTAATAATGAAATAATTTCATACGAAACTAAACAATCACAAAAGGTAGTTAGGTCACCAAGATAAACATTAGAAATGTTCTTAAGGAGAATGATCTTGAGACATTACAAAGTGTCCCATGCCACTTTGAGAAATTTGAATATTATTATCAATGAAGGAAAATAATTAAATTAGAATTATAGTATCAGGGGAATAATTACATTCAGGGTATAACATTTCAAGATTCTTTATATACAGTATATAAAAGAAATTAGGCACATAACAAAAAATAATATCAATGGAATATAAATTGAGATGAAATCTATTAAATTACATCAGACATGTCTCATGTGTTTTTATATTCGTGAATAAAAAAATGATTTTAATTATTTAATATCTTTATAAGTTTTTTCATTTTATCAAAAAAAATTCATTCACTTTTTACAAAGTTGTATACAACTACAAAACCACTTATGTTTTGGTTGTCTGTTTGGACCAAATTCAGTTTATGTGTCCAAAACAAATTTTATATGTCTACCAAGGTCAAAAATGTTATTATAGAAAATAACCTTATTAATATAATGAAATAATCATTCTATTTATATATTAATTATTATTTTAAACATAATCATTATATATGTTCATGAAAAATGAATCAATGGTATGATCATTATGATTGTAGTTTTCACGTACGCATGAGTACCATTATCATTCTTCAATGATCGTTAAAGAAAGAAAGTAATTATAATTATATATTTACATAATTGAACATATATAATAAATGAAATATTAATTAATCACATATACTTATATATATATTTATTATGATGTAAATTTAATCACAACAAAGTGAAGAGTCCCCAATCCACACATCCATGAATGATTTTATTATTTTTTAAGTGTGTGAAAGTGTATTTTAAAAAATTATATATTTTATATATGTATATAGTTATTTATGTAAGTAATATCATATAGATGTTTTTTTGAGAAATATTTTTAATTAAATCAATATTTTATACATTACATGTATATTGTGAACAATCACATCGCATGGTGGGGAAGTATTCCACACATCCACAAACGTTGTTATCATATTTATACCAAATATGAATTACAATGGTTTGTGTTTTAAAATAATTAACAATGTATAAAAACAAAATATATATATATATAATATAATATTCATAAATATATTTTCCATCATAATGGCCACCTTGAGAGAAAATAATTGATGAATAAACAATGATCAATTCTTGAGAAGATAGATCGTTCTACACATAAATATTATGTTTGTTACAAATTAGAATAAATAATGATTAAGTGTTGTTATATAACATACTATAAAAAGATGTGATAAATATAGATTAATTTTATTTATATAATAATTGAATAATAATATTTTTGGATGGGGAAGAATGGAACTAAAACTATAGTGCCTGAGAAAAGTTGTCATCTCTTAATTGAGTAACTTATTGTTTTTGTAGTAAAATGACTCCTTGAATTGATTTATGACCAAGGGTATGAATGTAGGTTTAGTGGATCTATTTTGAGGAGATTTTGGGGTTTATTTTATACACACCAATTATTCTTGGGAGGTGTGAAGAAGTGGGAGGAGAAGAAGGCTCTTTATTGTGAAGGACATGTGTCACTACTGTAATATTTTTACAAATGGAATTATATACACATTTTTCACATATAATGTGTGTCAAATAGTGGTCTGATTTTGATAAATGTGGCGATAGGGTATAAATATTCCCGAAAAATGGATTAATTGCATGTTTCTAAGTCATTTGGTCCCTCATAATTAAGGATCAGTCCCATATTATTCTTCATTTAACCGCAGTCATTATAATTAATTAAATTAATTTTACTAATAATTTTCATCAAAAACTAATTGGGACTTCTTATAAATTATAAATTATTATGATTTAAAATATGGAATCCATTTTTACAAATTACCATTATAGAAGTGGCAGAAAATAATTTAAATTTAATCATGTAGATGGGATGACATTTTACGGTTTTAATGAAGAAAAAATAAAAAAATATACTATGTTTTTTTATAGTAATTTCAAAGTGAAATTGATTAAAAGGACTGAAATCGAATTAATTGATAAAAATATGGTCTAATTAAATAATAAAACAAATTTATAATGTAAATTATCTTATATGTAACTTATATGTTAACACAATTATGAACAAAAAATCTGTAGTCATTGAAATATTCATTAATAATAAATCTTTCATAGAAAAATATGAAACAACTCATTCTAACATATTTTTTATATTCATATTTCAATGATTATTTTATTTTGACATACATTATCTAAATTAGTTCCAAAAATTGAATTAAAAATAGGTTTTCAATTAAAAGGTGGTAAAATTGACTTAATAAAAATAATGATTCATATAAGTAAAATTGGTTTTTTTTCTTACATCATTCTTATCAAATCGATCTGATAAACATAAAAAATATTATACTAAATATATAATAAATATATTACATTAATATAACTCATTAATTGAAATTTATTTCATTTTTGAAATAAAATATCTATCTGAGCATAAAAATTGTTTTCCATAATATATTCCCTTTATTTTGCTATGGGATCTTATATTCATTTATAAATAGCATAATATTATTTAATTAACCATGTACATATATGAAAGCCATATATTTTCTTAATTTAAATAATACTATTAAAAGGATAGTTTATATATTATTGGGTTAAATAAAATTATTAATAATATATTATTATTTCGTAAAACTCGGTCATGCGTTTTACGTATGCCATTGAAGACAATAATTGTTGTATATGGATCACAATAACTCGGTATCACATGCATTGAATGCTTTAAAATATATTAAAAAAATTCAAAATATTTATCAGATTATAAATTTTCAAGATATTATATTCTCTTACACGGATGGTGTTTCGTGTCGTTAACTTTTCCGAATATAATGTTTATACATTAGATTATTGGGGAATAAAATTTTGTGATTAATTTAGGATATTACATGTACCAGTGTTTATATAGAGAGATTTAGTTTTGTTTTATGGTTCATGAAAACGAAAGGCAATAGGAAATTAGATACACAATGAATTATATCAAGACTTTTTACAGTGGTTTATTCCTTAAATATTTTATTGTATCATACAATTAACGCAATTTTGACATACTACAATGAACACAAAAGATTGATTTATATCTTCTCACAATTATATTTTAATCTCTACTAGTGGGGATGTGTTTTTTATTTGTTTTTTTGAGATACCCCATACTACATGGAATGAAAAATCATTTCTGATGCTTTGGCATTAACACACAGAGTCAGGAAGTTCATGAGTCCACTTCTTTGTTGATGATAATGACCCAAATGGATGAGATACACATTATGGTTATAGAGATCCTGGAAAATATGACCCTTGTATCTTTAACAGTTATACTAAACTTTTGAGCCAGACCATGGAGGGTCATTGTAAGGATCTAGAGTGTTTTTTCTTGACTGAATGACTTTAGGTGGGTAGTAACTATCTAATTGGACTATAAATGGGGATGATAACATTTATGTTCAGAACCATGTTGTTGTGATTATGAGTATGTAAGAGGAGATTATGTATGATTTTCATGCAACAAATTTTGAGGTACATCATGGTTTGACCAAAATACACTGTGACCAATGATAATATTATTGGGGTCTGGAATGAATAAGGATATTGCAAAGATCATGACATGATGTTACACGTGTTAGTTAGTGAAGGCCAGCAACAAATTTCCTAATTGATGACTAAGCTTGTTTTACATTACAGAATCGAAATGGACAACATTAACAACAAAATTGTGGTGGGTCACTCATTGAATCTTTAGATGAGTTACTTTATATGGGTGACTATGGATGGATGAATGAATGTAACCCAATGTTTTATATTTATTATACTTTTTAAGTAAATATATTATGGTAATTTTATATTTAGAATATATTTCATTTACAAAGGGTATCCTGGAGTATTTTTTAGAATCATTATTTGTGTTTTAATTCAACATTTTTGCATTTTGTACATAAGGATTGGGGAATCTAGGTATTTCTATGTATGGAATTCCACCCAAATATAGATGGGTTGTCAGAATGTAAAATTCATATGCTATATTTCTTGTTCCGAGCATGCATCCGATAATTTTTGTGGGTCTCTATAGAAGCATAGAGTGATAATTGTTTCCCCATACAAAAAGTCAGCAGGTAACTCTTTGGATGAAAAATATGAGGAACTTTATGTTATTCCACAAAGATATAATCTAGGTGTATGTAGGAAGGTATGATAGATTTTCATTGGTGAATTAGTCTCACGCAATAGATATACGAGCATTTTTAGTTGATTTACACACATATAGATATGGCTTAGAGTAGGTATAGGATGTATGTGGATTGACTTAAATGAGTCCTTGATATTATAGTGGATGATTGTGTATTCCTTCCAGTTCCTCCATGATTAGGTCATTATAGGATTTATAGATATGGAATGTGTGAAAAAATGTCTAAAAGTTCATTTGATATAATAGAGAGGACCATACTGGTGGAATATCAAATATCTATTCTACCTAGGTATAGTGATATGCATGAAATTTTTTATGTTCCATATATTTGGATGTATCACCCTAAACCTTCTGATGTTATTAATATTGATGATGTTGAGATTGATTATAATACATTATTTGGGTAGCATCCGATTGATTTTGTGGATCACATCAGGATGGGGTTGTAGGAAAAGACCACATAATATTTTTGGGTGATATTCTAGTATGAATGTGTTTAGGAGGAATCAAGGGAGACATTAATAGATAAATTGGATTAGAGGTTTAATATCTCAAAATCATAATCATATTGATTATTTTTATCACATATTGAGGATGATCTATTATATGGTTGGGATATTTCATGATACTAATCGTTCTAGAGATATATTGTGATTCTTATCATGGATTTTTTTACCATTCATTGGATGTATCTTGACTGGGATTTACATTGGGGGATATCTAGGTGAATTTTGTGAAATCAGGAATTTGATGGGGTTGTGCACAATTTGGGCAAGGTTAAGGAAAACTGTGGGAATTTCCCAAATAACATTTTAACCCCTTTTAAAGTCATAAGATGTGGTTCATCGTTTGACCAATACAGGAATCATAATTCCCAAACCATAGACCATCACATAGTGGGGGTTTAAAAGTTGTAACATGATTTTTACAATCATTCACCCACTATGGACAAACCATAAACCTCATCACCTCCAAGTAAGGGTGTACATCATAAAAAACCATGTTCCCTATCAAGGAAACCATGTTCAAGGGAAAATAAGGAACCATATTTTTATTTTAAATTTTCTAAAACCATAGTTGTTAACCCTATACCCACTATTTAATCCAATATTTATTTCTTTAGATTTGGGATTCTCTATGAATACTTCCAAGGCTCCATGATCTCTTTTCTTAATGAATTCAATATCTTATTGATGGATCATCTCATCTTTGTTAATTGATCTCTTCCCCATTTGATTTTCCCTCTTCAATGTCTCCATCTAGATGAATATGGATTATTATTCCATTTTTTTAATTAATTTTAAATCTTGGATATTATGTTTCTTGATTCAAAGGATCAATGTACTTTTTTGATCTTATATCTTCTATTCCATTGTGATTTTGTGCCCTACACATAAAACATTGGGTTATTATTTGATGACTTTTATTCAACCATCATGTTGTAGGTGTTTAATTTCCTTTTTCCAGATCCTTTATTAATATATTTATTTTTTAAATAGTGTAATTTTGTTTTCATGTTGCACAATTTAATTTAAATTGAATTCACAAATTATTTTCACCTGAGAACATGTTTCCCTCAATGGATCTTATTAAACTGTTATAGATTTGAGACTAGGTTTTAATGAAAAAAATGGGGTGTTAGAATAGAATTGAAATTGTGGTTTATGAGAATACTATATTTTTTGAATAATTGATTATGAATATGGTTGAATAAATAGGATTAAAAATTGTGTTAAATAAATTAATATTGAAATTATTAATAAATTGGTAATGTATGTGGAAAAGTGATATTTATGTGGTACATATCATATTTTTGAATCATTTGATCATTGATTTTTGGGACATGGATTGATGCTCCAAAATCACTTGGGGTTATATACATCTCCTCTACAGCCCTTAGATATATATTTATTTATATTAATATGATCATTGAGTTATGGGACAACTATGGAATCTATAAAAACCCATTGGGCTCTACAATTGTTCCATAGAACCCGAATGTATTGATCTGAAATTGGAAATAAGGGAATAATGGATTCTCATGATTGAATGATAGGTAAAATTCCTAAGGTTTCTGGTTCTGATGATGGTATGGATCCAAGAAGGAATGATTGCTTTATGTTTTACCATGAACTTGTCAGTGAATGTGGTTAATTAAAGACTAATAAATTTCAAAATAGTTTGTATTATAATTTTTATTTTATTTTTTAATAAATTTATTTTAATTTTAATGAATGGATGTTTCATTAAATGTTATTAGTCAAAGATTATTGAGTGTTACCCACACACTAAATTTGTTACCAGACTAGTATAAGAATAAGCTTCATGTTTTCATGACATGAAAAGAGGAAGATCCCAATATTTGATGGATGTCTTGGGAGGTAGGATGGAGCATGGATGAGGGAACCAAACTAATAATGTTATCTTATTTTGAGTTTCCAATGTGTCTTAATTTTGGGTTTTCATTTGATACATGACACTTATATGTAATTACATATCTATTGTGTTGGTTTATGGTAATTTTTCCATTTTGTAATGATAATGAGATGTTGGAAGTGTATCAATTATTGTATTATCATAGGCTTTATTCATTATAATTTGAATAATTTTTATTAATTTTCACTTTTGTGTGACTTTGATAATGGGTGTATTCTATCCCAATCTTACATATTGGCCCTTCACTACTATTCAGTATCCTCCAGCTTATGGGGAGTCGCACTTGAGGACATGTGATGAATACATATGGGGAACTGGCACGTGGCACAAGGTTCAAAACGTAAAAATAAAAAACGTGTCACAATTCATGTTTTGATGGAATTGAAAAGAGATATTAAACATAAATATGAGGTATTATATTTTTCTACGAATAATAAATATTAAATTAAAGAATGAGATACTTGTATACATTAAATTTATTAATGAATATTTATTTATATTATAATAAAGGTGAGATGAAAAATTGATTACGTTTTATGAGAATTATAGAGATATTAATTTGATAATTATTTTAAAATAATATTGTTATATAAGAAAACATGTTTATTTTTTAACAATGTTATAATTTAAATATTTCTAATACGGATTAATTATATAATATTCCTTCAATAGATAATATAAATAATATTAAATTCATTATACAAAACCATGTGGATACATTCATTTCTAATAATGTGAATATAATGAAATGTTGGTTCTAGAACAAAAGAAAAGTGAATGTTCATTCTTTAATTTCACTTTATTGGATATATAGAAAAAATGGTAAATAGTAATTCACATGCTCTTTATTAATTAATTATAAAAATTATTAACCATTTTGGTGGGATAATGACAACCATACACTAAGAAATATATCAAACATTGTGACTGAAAATCATATATAAAACCTTTCATTGTTGTTTTATTTTTGGTTTATCATTTTAGTTAATTAATCCACTTGAAAAAGAAATGATTGAAATTTATTCCGCTTAAAATGTGTAGAGGTCAAAAATAAATGGATTTAATATTACTATAACAATAGCATATAGATTTACCCACTCTCAAAGTGGTTCCCCAAATCATAGTTAATTAATAGATAAACAAAATTATCATTATTATTTAAATATTAGTCTTAAAATAATTTAATTTACTAATATTTACAATACAAAATGTTCTCAAAATCATAAAATTGGTGTTTTATAAATAAACTCATAATTTATAAAGAAACTACTATACAGTAGATCTGGATTTAGATTCAAAATTAATGACCGTTGAGACATGAAAATTTATGCAACACATTATATATTTAAATAAATGAATAAAAAATACATAAAATCGTTTTTATTATTGGTAATTTTATAACCAGTAAATAAATAAAATATGAAAATTTGCCAACTAATTTTTTAAAAAATACATATTTCTGTATAATTAAATAAACATAGTAGGAATAATGATTTCATTATAGAATTAATTGGAATATGTTAATTTATTATCAGAAAATAAATTATTGGTAAATTAGATGAATATAAATAAGAATTGTAAAACCTTCATCTCTAATTTTCATAATTTTTTATCATATGAATCGTTCACTCCTCAATATGAAAATAATGATTTTAAAACCTTGAGGAAATTTTCAATCTATGTAGAAAAGTAAATTGCTAATAAAATCACTTCAATAGAAGAAAACATTTTATAGATGATGATGACATTTGTAAATAATGTCTTAATACTATGGAATAATCTAAAAAATATGTTAATTGATATTTAAATTAAACGTTTAGTGATTTTAACCAAAATATGAATGTATGACTTCATGGTATATCTTAATGAATATAATATTTTAATGAGAAGAAATTTCAAACTAAATTCACAATTTTCATTTATCCAAAATTTCCATAAAGATAATTATTATTGATTAAGAATCATAATATTGGTAGAAAATTTTCAATTATTGACCTCAATGGGATAATTAGAATTTGACTAATATAACTGATAAGTAAACTTCTAAAATAATGTATTAAATATACAATTTATTGTTTATTGACTTTAATATTTTATAGAAAAAAATTGTATTCAATAAACTATAAAATAATTTATTACCTATCAATAAGTTAATATATTATATAATACATTATATAAAATTCATTTTCAATATGTAGTGAAAACATGCATGAATAATATTTAAACACTATAAAATTAGTTTAATCAAACAATGTATCGACTAGACAATTATAATCCCTTAGGATTTTCTCTAATTATAAAAATATATATCACATTTAGTAAATGAAAAAATATAAATATTGGAGAACTATTTCATCATTGAATATCTATGTAGGTCATAGATGAACACATAGAAATTTCACAAGGACCCATTCATAGTTAGATATACCTAAGAAGAAATATAAAATCAACAAGTTGATTTTTGTCTTGTTATTGAATATACGAAATAAATAATTCGATGAGTTAAGGGACATTATGGAAGTATTGAATTATAAATATCAATGAATAATAAATCATAAATAAAATAATAATCTCATCTCTATGGACACTACTTTTGATAATGAATAATTATAAAATATTAATATGCATTGATTTAATTAACTTATGTGTGTCATACCAAATGATATTTAGGAACAACACTGATTGTCATAAACTACATATCCAGATCCATGATAATACTAACACAAAAAAATGTACAAGATATTCTACTCACAATCATTAGAACACATTCCATGTATGTGGTTTTACAATAACTCTGTAAATTTACTAGTATTCCCTCACACAACATGCCAATGAATATTATAGTGATCATGAGGATTCATATGAATGTCATTAGTGATATTCAGACATCCTCAAATAAGAAATTACCCATAAATTATATTTAAAAACATTCCTTCATAAATAACATCATTGTTATAAACTATAACCCATTGTTAGTTAGATTAAAATGAAACATTATATTGGACCAAATTTATTTTAATATAAATTAATTATTTCATAAAGAGAAAATGATGTGTACTACAAGGAATATAATTTCTAAATTAGACATATAAAACAATAGTTATAATCACATGTTATCAATGGACCACTAAATAGAGTCCCACATCACTTATAGATCATTTAATTAAATATTGAATAACAGCATCTAGAAATATAATAGAAAATAATGATCACAAAAAAAATGAAACTATAATACATAAAATGGTTCCAAAATAGTAGTTTTAACAATGATATAAAAATAATAACAATTTTCAATGTTTTTGTATGTAAACATTTATTAATTAAATATAAATACCACTATAAAATAAATGTGAGAATAATAGTTGTTATAATATTAAAAATATATTCCACATATCTCTAGGATTGGATCATCTCTCCTCCGTATCCATATCCATGAAATATCTTATTTAAAATTTAAAAGTTACCACATACTATATAAGATGTTTAAAGACCCATCAATTTCGTGGAATTTTTTTTAAATAAATTGGAATTTTACCAGTCCATGAAAACTGATGGGGCGTGATTCCAAGGCCTAGTGTTCCTGGAATCAATTTGTGATGTTTTGTTCGGGTACTTTGAGTAAACGTATGACTGACAATTTATAACTTTTGAACTGGTGCTCAAAACTAAAACACGAGGGCACCGTTGAACTAGAAGCACCGGTATTTTCTTAAGAAGAATTTCACCTCAATGGCAGATGGTCGTGAATTAAATTTAGTTTTTTGGTGTTTATGAATATATTAAATAAAAATAAATTTGTAGCTTTATTTTTAATTTTAGTTGGTTAAAACCATCAAGAGAATAGTTGGTGTTGGAGGCCACCACACCTTAACCTCCCAAGAGAGGTTATGGTGGTGGGGTCTACCTGAGGTCTAAAATCCCTCTTTATGTGGGGTTAATGTGGTGGGAACCACCTGAGACCACTTAAACTCTTGAAATCCCCATTAAGTGGGGAGAAACCTATCGAACTCCCCACATAATGGTGACTTCATCCTCTACTTTGTTTAAGTGAGGCTAGATTAATTAATTTTTAATTTGAATCTTTTTGAAATGTTTTCCAACAACTAAAAAATAAGATAAAACTATTATTTTATTGAGGGGCTCATTTTCTTTTTAGTGGAGCTTGGGAAGAGGAGAGAATTTGGGAGAAACTTGTTCCCTCCAACGAATAGCGACCATCGTAGAATGAAGAACGCTTCATCTGCCAACGGCAGACACCTTCTTCCTTCTTCAACCGAAAGAAGGGAGGAAGATATATCCTTGAAGAATGAAGACAACGTCATCCTCGACTTCTTTATCTTCTTTTTAGATGACAACGAGTAAGAGGTAGGGGTTCAAGATTTCTAATTGTTGCGTTTTATTCGTTTTCCATCATGGTTTAGAATTTGAAGCCGCTTGATATCACCCGAACGTGGAGGGCACGGGCCGAACAAACACAGCCCGACCCCACCACATTCTTTGAGGATTTTGGTTCTAATCGCGGCATGAGACCGGAATGTGCGACTCTCGTCCACGATGACTGTGGATCAAAGGAAATGACCCGAGTAGAGCGGGACTTCTTCCATAATGAGAATCATGCCACTAAAACTTGTCTGGTGACCTGCGGAAATAACAACAATAGATGGAACCAATGTGCATCAACGTGTGGCTACTGCGGCGAAACCGTGCCACTTAAAGGAAAGTTGGGGCCCCTAGCCACGGTGGTGCATCGGTGGCCAGTGCATGGCCGACCTGAATGAAACCAGCGGCTGAAGCCATTGGCTCGACTAGGAAGTCGCCGTAAAATCGCCACCGCATGGTTGATTGTAGTAGGGCCGCAGCGGTGCAATAGTGGTTGTCTTGAGCCCGACCGCGAAGAGGTCTGGTAGCTCGATCCTCTAGGTTACCAGAAGAGGAGTGGTGCAATCGGCTCCCCATGAAGAGTCAGCTTGCCGCTCAGCCATCAAGAAATAGCAGGACACCACTAGGATCCATGTGACGCTCTGGCGCCAGCCTAGCGCCGATTCCACCCGCTTTGATGCCTAAGCCAGTTGGAAACCAGGGGGAGCAGCCTCCCCCTTGGACGTCGCGATGGCGGACCCCCGTAGGCTGTCGGGCCGGACCCATCGCGGGCTGGGCCGCTCCCTCAGGTTGGGTCAGACCTGCGGGCTAGGTCAGACCTATAGACCGGGTCAGACCCACGTGTGGACCTGGGTCGGGCCGGATCGGTCCGACTGGGCCGGACAGGACCCTGACCCATTTGACCCGATTTCACCTTTTCACACATAACATGGGCTACAAGTGTTCATTTGAAGAACTATCTATGACGACAGAAATCTTGGAGCAAGAAGGTTTTTATGGTATACCCCAATCGAGGTTTGGACCCAATTGGGGTATGACCGGGTTGGATCAAACATAACTCCAATAGGGCCCTCAGAACAGAAATTCTAATCACTCATAGACCCGTCGTACGATTGACGCACCGTCTGTTGTGTTGAGACCCCTATGACAATACTGAACTTTGAAAAAAATCTTCATCGGACTTGGTGTAAGTTGACGTATGAAAAAGTTTCTTCAGGATCAGACCCTCTTGGAATCAAGTGTGATTCATAGAAACCATGTTGCTGGATGTGCACTGACGACTGTTCTTGGATCATGTGTTGGTCAGACAATTCTGAATTCTGTTCTTGGATCATGTGTTGGTCTGAAAATATAGTTGGTCTTGGATCATGTGTTGGTCCGATACCTTTGAATACTGTTCCTGGATCATGTGTGGGTCTGACATTTCTGACTTCTATTCCTGGATTATGTGTTGGTCGAACAGAATAGCTTGTCCGGGATCATGTGTGGGTCTGACAGCTCCAACAACTATTCCTATATCATGTGTGTGTCTGAAATCTTAGATGATTCAGCAGCTATATATGATCATCACTATCTCAATTCATAAGTTATATACCAGTGTGAGCTGGGTTAGTGAATTTTTTGTTTACCTCATGATTGAGATGGATTACTTGATAACATAGGTATATGTATTGGAATATAGTTAAGTGGGGTCATTTGTTGATCTCATTATTCGTGGTTTATCCTTGTTGGATTTTGTGAGACCTTGAGGGTCTTGGGATCCCTACTGATTATCGTTATACTCACCCCTTCACGGGCTAAACCCACACCGTGTTATGTTGGTTGCAGACAAAGGACAATACTGAGTGAGGCTGATAGTAGCATTACTCAACGGAACTCGGAGGATGATAACATGACATGATGGTACACGAAGGATATGTAAAGACATGGTGCGTCATGGAGGCTATCGGTACCTACCCTTCATGAAGGATTCCCCGGAGGACGTCCCGATAGCTGTTTAAATTTTCTTTAGTTTTACATGTTTTTCAGTTGTACTTGTACTTTACAGTTGGTCTTGGATTTATGGAACATTTTACATTTCAATACCCCTTTTTAAGTAGTTTTTCTTATATTTTAACATCCAGCTCAAACTATGTTGTGTGTTTTTTAACTTTATAAAGGCAATGCCCTCTTAGTTTTAGGGATTTTTTCCTTTGGGGCTAGTCGCCAGCCCCTGGCCTATGGAAGGAGGGATTGTGGTAGTCACGACATGAGCCCCTAGGGATAGTTCGTGAAAAATTGGTATCATAGGAGTCAGTTCTACCACTGAATTGAAGACTCTGATCTTCCTTTTCTGTGAAGCAATCATGTTAAGGGTACTAAGTGTGGTTTCCAGTTCAGGGAGTCCAGTGTTGGTGCGGCAGCTGACATATCCATACAAAAGGACCTTGACATCTGATTTTCGACTTATTGCATGAAAACACTCATTGTGTGTGTGTTTTCAAGTGTTTTCATTGTGATATATTGATTCTACTCACTAGGTATAACTTATTGACTGTGGTCCACCTGTTTCTTTTTTGGATGCCTCCACGCAGAGTGTCATCCAGGGTTCCGAGAGTTGAGCGTACAGATAGCCCATTGGGCGACGAGGCCTCAGTGAAGGGCCCTATCACTAAAGAGGCACCAGCGGTACTACAAACCATTAGGCCACCGATGCCACCATACCCAGTTGCAGAGAGTGCACGCCGCCCGAGAAGAATGCATGAGTTCTAGCGCTAGAGGCCACCCAGGTTCAGGGCAGAGACAGACCCACATGCAGTTGAGGATTGGCTGGAGGGTGTGGTGTGAGTCTTCAGACTAGTAGGTACAACAGATGACTTCACGGTGATCTAAGCCTCAAGTCTCCTTCAGGAAGCAGCTGGCAGATGGAGGAGCATGATGCTCCAAGTTCACGATGAGGAGAAACTACTCTAGAAAGATTTCAAGATCCTGTTTCGGGTGGAGTTTGTCACAGCCACCCATTGTGTGGTGCAAATATATGAGCTAATGCATCTATAGAAAGGTAGCATGACAGTATCTTAGTACTCCGCGAGGTTCACCGACCACTTACGCAACTCCATAGATATGGTACGAGGATGCATTATTCAGGGCCTAGACCTTCATGCAGGGGCTCAGGTGAAATATAAGAGCACTGATGATCTCTCACAACATCCCAACGCAGGTAGGGGTGTTAGATAGAGCCCCCCTAAAAGAGAGTTTCCTTTCTGAGAAATCACCAGCAGCGAGAACCATCACTTATCAACATGAAGCGGAGTATTCTATAACTAGTAGTAGATAGATGTCGCATAGGTCCAAGCGGACTAGGCCATCCATTGGACGACCTCGGGACACATGTTTAATTGTTCTGGTCACAAGAGACAGTGGTAGTCATTCCAGGAGAGGGAAATGCTACTCTTGTGATGGGAAGGGTCAAATGGACCGTGATTGTCTGACCTGCCATAATGATGATCAACAAACAGTAGAGGGACCTCCCAGGAAGAGGTAGAGGTTCGATCAAGGTGGACCGTAGGGAGCAAGCGGACGTGGCAGAGGAGATGGTCATGCAGCTGGTGGTGGATGTCAATTCAAGGATTTACCGCCACCTCCACCAGGATGTCCACCCCAACTGCAGGGAGTAGGTGGACAGGGGAGAGTTCAACTCCATGCAGCTGAGGCATATAAGAATGGAACTCTAGAGGTGATTCGAGGTACTCTATGTGTCTACTACACCTTGGATTCAGTTATTATAGACACTGGAGCTAGTCAGTCATTCATTTCCACTACCCTCATTTGGAGCTCGGAGATTCTGTCAGAGCCATTGGCATGATCATTACAGCTAGAGAATCCTACGGGAGAAGACTCGATGATTATGCACTATTGAGGACAGTGTGAGATTACTCTAGGAGGTGAGATCCTTGGCTGGGATCTCCTCGTAGTGGAGTCGAGGGCTTATGAAGTCCTCATGGTTATGGAATGGTTATCTACAGTCCTTACTCAGATCGACTGTATTAGGCGCAATGTGTGGTGTGTCCACATGGATGGGACCAGGTTCACCTTCTCTGGCGAGAATAGAGAATTTTCAGCACAGGATGGACTTACTCAGAGGAGGGGGAAATCGATCACTTATCAGTTGGCCTACCTTACCCTCGTAGCAGTTGATGTGGAGAGTCCGAGCTATCCTATAGTGGTGGACTAGTATGGATTCGTTTTCCCTGACGATGTTCCAGTACTACATCCTCAAAAGGAGGTGGAATTCTACATTGCAGGGGAATGAATTCAACTGGCCCAGTGTTTCTCCCTAGGGATCCACGATTCTATTCACAATGAAGGCAGATGAGAGTTTGAGGCTCTGTGTTGACTATCTTCTCCTCAATCAGGTCACCGTGAAAAACAAGTAGCCACTAATGAGGATCGAAGACCTATTTGATCAGTTGAAGGGACCATGATGGTTCTCCAAGATAGTCCTCAGATCAGGCTATCACCAGCTCAGAGTTCGAGATGAGGATGTGCAAAAGACGACCTTCATATGTCGGTACGACCACTATGAGTTCTTGGATATGACCTTCAATGTAACCAATGCTCTAGCAGTGTTAATGGGAATCATGAACATGATCTTCCATCCATGCCTCAATCGCTTTGTCGTAGTCTTCATCAACGACATTATGATCAACTTGACTACTAAGGAGGAGCATGCATACCATTTGTAGGTAGTACTGGACACACTCCGAGAGCACCATATTTATGGTAAGCTCTCTAAGTGCATGTTTTGGATATGAATGGTTCATTTTCTAGGAAATTTCATCTCTGAGGATAGAGTTGCAGTGGATCCAGTGAAGATTGAGGCAGTTCTTGCTTGGGATCCACCTGAGAGTGTGACAGAGTTATGATGTATCCTGGGTTTGGCTGGTTATTACCAGAGGTTCGTACCAGACTTCCCCATAGATGCAACACTACTTTCATCCTTGAAAAAGAATGGGAAACCCTTCGTGTGGTCGGAAATATTCCAGTAGATCTTTCTGTAGTTGAGGTAGATACTGAATAGTTCCCCCATCTTGATGCTTCCAGAGGTGGGCATAGGGTACGTTGTCTACTATGATGCATCAGGTACCAGACTCGGGTGTGTCCTGATGCAGGAGCGAGCAATGATCGCTTATAGTTCTTGTCATCTAAGACAACATGAGAGGAACTACACTACCTATGACATGGAGTTAGTAGCATTTGTCTTCACCTTGAAGATGTGGCAACACAATCTTATGGGAGAATTTTTTACCATGTACTCTGATCACAAGATTCTCATGTATATATTCTCTTAGAAGGACCTGAACCAGAGACATCGACGTTGGCTCGAGTTCCTTCAGGACTATTACTTTGAGATAGTCTATACTCCTAAGAAGGGGAACATTTTTGCGGATTCTCTCAGCAATAGATCTGGTATACGTCTTATAGGTGAGGCGATAGAGCAGTTGGCTGCTTTACATATATTATTTGTGGATAGAGATGGAGCAGCCTTCCTTCAGTCTATTAAAGTCACTCCCCAAATTCTTTAGCGAGTCATAGAGGCATTGCATGGGGACGTTGACTGTGAGACGCGATGTGCTCATATATCCACAGGGCAGGCACCTGATGGATTCTCTGAACGTGGGGTGCACATCATCCTCTTCAGAAGACATACCATGGTACCTCTGGAACATTAGGAGGAAGTGTTGTGAGAGTTCCATACTTCCCCTCTAGTGGTACATCCAAGAGTGGCGAAGATGTAACAGGTCCTTCGGTGACATCACCGATGACCTGGTATGAAGAAGGTGGTAGTAGAGTTTGTCTCTCGATGCCTCACTTGTAAGCAAGTGAAGACGGAGCACCAGGTACCACCTGGCTGGGTACATCCTTTAGAGGTTTTAGAGTGGAAGTGGGATGGGATATCCATGGACATTGTGATGGTTCTTCCACGTACATCCAGGGGTCGCGACTTGATTTGTATGATCGTTGACCGACTCACCAAGTCGGACCCCTTCATACTGACCAGAGAGTGGGTTAAGTAGAGATATTGGGACACCTCTACATGAAAAAGATTGTTCGGATACATGGAGTACCGTATTCTATTGTCTCTAATTGTGACGCGTGATTCACTTCCTGGATATGGAAGGTGTTGCAGGAGGCTTTTGGGACCCAGATTCTTATGGCACCACCTTCCATCCTAAGACGAATGGTCAGACCGAGTAGATCATTCAGACCCTTTATGACATTCTACATGCATGTGTCCTTGACTTCGGTCATAGCTGGGAGGATCACTTACCTTTGGTGGAGTTTTCCTACAACAATAGCTATCACTCCACCTTAGGGATGGACCATTTTGAGTCATTGTACGTGCGACAATGTAGATCACCCTTGTGCTGGACAAACCCAAGGGAGTCAATATTGGTGGGACCAAAGATGGTACGGGCTACCACATAGAAGGTACAGATCATCTAGGAGAGGATGAAGATTGCACATAGAAGGCAGAAGACATATGTGATAGGAGATGGAGGCCTCTGGAGTTCGAGGATGGCGACCATGTCTTTCTACAGGTCTCACCTTGATGAGGTCTATGGATATTTGGCTGAGGTGGCAAGTTATCTCCGAGATTCATCCGACCATTCTAGGACCTCATCATAGTAGGCAAGGTTTCTTACCACATATCTCTTCCACCTTATTTGCACCAGGTTCGTGATGTCTTCCATGTATCTCAGCTGAGAAGATACGTGCATGACCCTTCTAACATCATCGACCATGGAGAGGTGGACATCGATGATGGGGTGACATTAACAGAGGTTCTAGTAGAGATTGAGGATCAACAAGATCGGGTCCTATGTGGATGGTCTATAAATCTAGTGCACGTACGCTAGGAAAATGGAAACCTCCAAAAGAGTAATGGGAGAACGAGGCTCATATGCATGCACATTACCCCCAATGTTTCCCATAGTTCGAGTTATAGCTCATAGGGACATGAATCCCTGAGGTGGGGAGAATTTAAACACCGAGAAATTAAGTAGAATTTTTTTAAAATAAATGGGAACTTTATGAGTCTGTGAAAACTGACGGCGCATGATTCTGAGGCCCGGTGTTCCCTTAATCAATTTCTGATGTTTTGTTCAGGTACGTTCAGTAAATATATGAGTGAGATTTTATAACTTTTGAACCGCTGCTCGAAACTGAAATTTGAGGGCACCGTTGAAATCGCATGGCCGATATTCTCTTAATAAGAATTTCACCACAACAACATATGGTTGGGTATGAATGTTAGTTTTTTGGTTTTTATAAATAAATATAATAAAAATAATGTTATAGATTTATTTTTAATTTTAGTTGGTTAAAACCTCCAAGAGGATAGTTGGAGTTTAGGGCCACCACAACTTAACATCCCAAGAGAGGTAATGGAGGTGGGACCCACCTGAGGTCTAAAACCTCTCTTCAGGTGGGGTTAATGTGGTGGAACCCACCTGAGACCATAGAAACTCTTGAACTCCCAATTAAGTGGGGAGAATCCTCTTGAACTCCCCATTTAATGGTGCCACCATCCTCCACATTGATTATGTGAGGATAGCCTAATTAATTGGTAATTTGAATCTTTTTGAAATGTTTGCAAACAACTATATAATAAGATAAAAATATTATTTTATTGAGGGACACGATTTCATTTTTGTGGAGCTTCGAAATTGGGGATAATTTTGAAAAACATTGTTCACTCCAATAATGAACGACCATCGAATAACAAATAAAGCTTCATCCACCAAGGATGGACACCTTATTCCTTCTTCAACCGGAACAAGGGAGGAGGCTCCGTCCTTGAAGAACACTGACATTGTCTTCCTCAACATCTTCATCTTCTATTCTGATGAAAATAAATCTGAGGTTGGGGTTCAAGGTTTTTAATTGTTGCGTGTTCTTTGTTTTCCATCGTGCTTTAGAATTTGAAGCCGCTTGATATCACCCTAATGAAGAGGGTGTAGGCCGAACAAACACAGCCTGACCACACCACATTATGTATGGATTTTTGCGCTAATCATGGCATGATACCAGAATGTGTGTGTCTTGTCAACGATGACTGCGAATCAAAGGCAACATCCTAAGGAGACCGTGACTTCTTCCCAAATGAGAATTGGGCCACTGGAGGTCATCTGGTGACATACATAAAGAACATCAGCGGATGGAACCAACATGCATCAACGTGTGGTAGTAGCCATGCAACCTCGCAGCCAGAGGGAAATCTATGGCCCCTAGCCGAGGTAGTGCATCGGCGGCCGGCACAAGGCCGGCCGCAGAAGAAACCTGTGGATCAATCCGCTGAGTCGACCGGAAAGTTGCGGCGCTACCGGTGCCACGTGGTCAATCGAAGGAGGGCCGCAACGGAGCAGCAGCGGCCAGCATGAGAACAACCACAAAGTGGGCTGGCGGCTAGAGCTGCTAGGTCACCAAAAAAGGTGTGGCACAATCGGCGCCACGCGAGGAGTCGGCCAGCCGCTTGGCCAGCCAGAAACAGTGGGACCCCGTTGGGTCCCGCGTGACACACCGGCACCATCCTGGAGCCGGTTCCACCTTGTCGAACAGCTAAGCCATTCGAGAACCCTTAGGCATGGCATCGCACCTAGACGCATCTAGGGTGGACCCCCGTGGGCCGCTGGGCCGCCGGGCTAAACCCAGCATGGGCCAGACCCAACGAGGGCTAGAGCCAACGCTGGCCGAACCGAGTGCGGGCCAGACCCATCGTGGGTCGGGCCACCCACTCGGGTCGGGTCGGACCCGCGGGCTGGGTCGGACCCACGAACCGGGTCGAACCCAGGGACTGGGTCCGACCCGCAGACCGGGTTGGACCCCATTCTGGACCTAGGTCGAGCTGGATCGGTCCGAATGGACCGGACCCGGACCTGTTTGACTTGATTTCACCTTTTCTCCAACAACATGGGTAACCGGTATCCATTTGACGAACTATCTGTGGTGATGGAAACTTTGAGAAAGAAAATTCTTTTGGTATTCCCCAATCAAGGATAGGATATAGTTCGGTTACCACCAGGTTGAATCTAACATAAATCCAACCTGGACAATGTAACGGAAATGCTAATAACATTCTAACCAGGAGTGAAGATTGACGAGTCGTCTGTTTCATTGAGTCCTCTATGACATGACAGACATTTGAGATTCTTCTTTGTGGTAATCAGTGGCATTTGACGTATCAACACCTGTATTAAGGAGCAGACCCTCCCAGATCAAACGTTCTTTGTGGGAACCATGTGGCTGGTTGTGCACTGATAACTATTACCGGATCATGTGTTAGTCCGAAAGTTCTGACTTCTTTTCCTAGATCATGTGTTGGTCCGACAGAATAGTAGGTCTTGGATAATCTGTTGGTCTGACAGCTCTGACTACTACTCCTGGATCCTATGTGGGTCTGACAATTTTGACGTCTGTTCCTAGATCATGTGTTGGTCTGACAGAATAGTTGGTCATGGATCCTGTGTGGGTCTGACATCTCTAACTACTATTCCTGGATCCTTTTTGGGTCCGACAATTCTAACTATTGGTCCTAGATATTATGTGGTTCTACCAGATTAGATGATTCAGTGGCTATATATCATTATCTATATCTCTCTACATCAGTTGTATATATGTGTGAGCTGAGTCAGTATCTTTTGTGTTTACCTCATGATTGAGATGGATTACATGATAACATAGGTATAAGTATGGGCATATACCTATGTGGGGTCATCTGTTGATATCATTCTTTTTGGTTTATCCATGTTGGATTTTGTGAGACCTTGATGGTCTCAGGGTCCCTACAAAGTATTGTTATACTCACCCCTGCACGGGCTATTCTCGCACTTTGTTGTGTTGGTTGTAGTCGACGGACATCGCTGACTGAGGCTGAATGTAGTAGTACTAGATGGCACCCGGAGGTGGACCACAAGGCGTGACAGTACACGAAGGAGGCAGACGGACGTGGACCACCGTGGAGGCTTTATATACATACCCTTCAGGTAGGATTCCCCGGAGGACGTCCCAACATGTGTTTTACTTTTATTGGGTTGTACTTGTTTTTCCGTTATACTTGTACTTTACATTTGGGCGTGTATTTCTAGCCCCTTTTTCTTTTCAGCACTCCTTTGTATACAATTTTTCTTATTGTTTTACTTCCAGCTCATACTCTGTTTTGTGTGCTTTCACTTTATAATAGAAATGCCTTCCAAGTTTTAGAGATTTTTGTCTTTCGAGCTAGTCGACAGCCGCTGGCCTATTGAAGGCGGGCATGGGGTAGTCACGGCACGGGCCCTAGGGGACATGTCGTGACAATATGTTGGAAAAATTGACAAAGTTTTACCTCCCACTACCTTATCACATATAAAATGATTAACAAACTGGTTTCTGATATTGATTATTACTTAATTCCCACATATTAAATTATGTAATTTTTTATGTTTCGAAACTAATATTCAGTGGAAAAGAAAAAAAATAATCCAGAATATTATATAGATTAACATATATAATCATATTTGACCTTTGCGTATCTAGAAAGAATCACATTATGACTATGTATAACAACCAACAAAATAGACCACCTCTAGCTGTGGATCAAATGTCAAATAGTATTTTTAAAATTCTTATTTGTGACTATATGAACAAAATTTCAAGTTATACTTTAGATAATTCAAGATTCCAATGGTCATCAATATAACTTCCTTCAAATGGGCATTATACCATGAATAGTATGTTATTCCATGATAATACCTTGTCCATTAAGGTTTGATAATAAATAACTCCCATCATCTTATGACACATTCCATGTCATTGTATCTCACTATTGGAAATTAAAATCACATTCATGATAGATCTTATAACACTATTATCCTATGAGGGATGTATCCTATATAGATCAACACAACCATATATAATCCTCACAAATACATTAATGGGTTTAATAAACAATATATAGAATAAACCAAAGTATGAAACCAATATCCCACAATGTCGGGGGTGGATATCATCAAATTGTCTAAATGTACAATTAATTCTTCAAAATACACAAATGTCATCCCATTTTTTATATTAAACATTTGTTAAATCCCCAATAATGAAACATTGTAATCAAATTTCCTAAAAAATCACAATCTTGATACTTGGAGATGGATTAAAATAGAAATCCAATACTGTATTTGAATGATTCCAATGAAAATATGTCAAAACTAAACCAATGAGGATTTTAATACATTCCTAAATAACCTATTATTTAAGGAGTGGATTGAAAAAAAAATTATAATGATATCTTGTTTCCCTATACATGAAAAGGTAACAATAACTAATTTTTTCAAAAATGGGACCTTATAGATACAAACATTCATAGTAAATTGTTACTCACCAAATAAATAATAATTTTAAAATATTATTTATAATAATTGGAACTCTTTACCTTTTATTTTACATACATTATGTCAACATCAATATTAAAATAATAAAACATTTTATAATTAAATATCCCTCCACAGATGTGGATTTCAAAATATAAATGTAAAAAACATTATAATAATATCATTGATTTTAAATTTCTTTTAAAAAATATCTAAATCTTCCTTCTATTTGAAAATATCATTTCAAATTTCATCCCTTTTAAATCATATTGACCATTATAATCAAATTTTATTCTTTAAATAATATTAATAATTAATGATAAAATAATACAATAAATACTATGATTCAAAAGAACTCATTCATCAATGTAATCATGAATTAACATTTAGAATGAAATGTTTTCCTTTTGAGTTTATTTATTTTATGAGAATTAATTTCATTGGTGGCTTGATAAAAAATCATACAATAAATCCACAATAACATTTAATTTAATATTATCATATTTTATATGTGATATTTGTAGCAATAATAATATAATCTATTATATCATATAAGTAATGTAAATTTAAATGATGTCAATAACTAATTATATCTTAATGGTCAAACCATCAAACATTGACCCCAACAGTCAACTAAAAAAATCAAATATTATTGAAATCCATAAAACAATTTTGAAAAATTATAATTTCCACAATCATGATAAATTTTACTAAGTCCTCTTATATCAATAAAAAGAGAAAAAATAGTTTAATAGAAGACAATTATTGCCTATTATACCTCCTATGAATAAAATATCTAATTTTTTTCTAGATAAATAGTGGATTTTACCTCTTTTTGGTGAGATCCCAGGAAAAACTCAATAGATTACATATCACCACTATAATAGGGATAAGATAAAAATATATATCGTTTCCCCATCCTCCCCCAAAAATATATTAGAATACCCATAAATATTATGTGATTAAAGAAGTCATTAATGGAATTAAAATCTAATTACTAACCATAATAGAACAAAAATTAAATGGTATGATGATATGTGATAATGTGAAATGATTGATATTATTAAACATTGACACAAGAATATGACAACCTATAAATCAACACATGTAGAGGTGTAATAAAGTGTATATCACTCATACATGACAGGAATGACAGACTGAACCAAATATATTCTTGCATCTCCCTGCTTATAAAGCAAAAAATGTCAGTAACATACATTAGTTTCTCTTTCCCATGTAAAAACTATTTATGGCCTTCTATGTAAATGGATGAGATCCAAATGATAACTTTTTGTAATTTAGGGAATCAATAGATTAAAACATTCATTTTAAATCCAATTAAAAGGTTAAAACACCAACTCATTTTCTACTACAAACCTATCAAACTGGTTTCAAATATCTCCATTTCCATGGGGTTGTAGAGACGGCCAAATATGGATGTTGATAAAGAATATTATTAGATAAGGGAAGGAATTTAATTTTGTTGTAGGTATCATATATAAATGGTAAGGTAAGATAATGGAACTATCGTATATTTTATTAATGTAATAATTTCCATTGAATTTTTTTCCTATAGAATTTTTATGATCAGGTCTCTAAACACACATTTATCCATGGAGAAAAGTTAAAATCCATCAATGAAAACCCATAAACCACATTAATATAAGATGTGGGTATAGGAAACCCATCCCAAGACTATATGTATGGTAATGTATGACCATGGTTATAGGTGCAATGATACATCATTATAGTGTGTTTTACCAAGTCATTCAGCCCCCATGAATCTCATGTAATACCATAGTTTCCATTCTAGTGCACCATATATTATTACTCATCTTAGTCACTTATTATAACATTGAATATCCCCAAAGGAAAACAAATTCTCTTCTAATGGTTATTTTCCTCAGTAATATAATTCAATCCCACACTTTTCATGCATAAATATTTCTACTTATTAAATGAATATTAATTACCTGACATAATGATATATTCTATAATCATATACTTCAAGTATAACTATAATCATGGTTACATAAGAATATGTTCATAATTGAACTGAATCACCTCTCATAACGTTCTTCACAACTACAATCCTTCAAACCCACATCACATTTAATACCATACATCCTAATAAAGGTAAGTCAAACAAATGAAATTATGAGTTCATATGCATAATAATGGATAAAGGGAGATACCAATGATCCCATAATGATAACATGGTCATAAGTGTTTGAAATATTTATAATAAAATTTAAAATTCAAACATTCCATATCATATAACATAATAATAATGTAGATCCAATTGTATGGTTTTTTACAAGACATTAAACACGATGAAATTAATGTTCATAATCCATGACAAAAGAAATTTATCGTAAGACCATGATATCTTGCATACATGTATGAATAGAAAATAATTTCTTATTTTTTCATGGATTAATTACAAAAAAAATATATTGTGTTTTTTTTCACTCCCCACACCATGGAAGTAGTAAAGGATCAATTTTAATATTATTACTGTATATAGAGTCAATTAATGAATTGGGTTCACTCACCTTTCTAGTGCAGTCTATCTCAAAAAATATCCATCATTCCATAATGAATACAGGTTTATATAATTCATTTTACTCCACTCATGTAAATAAAAACAATTATATAATTACTATAAGATCCCAAATAATTCATCATATCATCATAACATAACCTGTGGAAGGAAAAATGATTTCATAAAAATAAATTTCTCAAAATAATAAATCATCTTGAGAAATAATATTGATTCTATATGTGGATCATATAGATAAAAAATAAAAAATAATATTTATTATATTCTATTTGTGTCAGATAACTATTTTATATTATTATTTGGAAAATTTCACGTTGAAAATAGCCTTTCTATATTTTATTAAAATTTATAAAATATATATACTTTCATAATATTAGATAATTAAATTTAGTGGAAAATAATCTTTGAATCCCAAATGGATGCATTCAATCAATAAATTATCAGGAAAATGGGAAATTAGATTCAAACTATATACTTTAATATAATTATTCTATCAAATTATAAAAAAAAGTCAAAATTACCATTTTTGGAAAATAAAAAAATGATTTATTTCAAAAATAATTTATAAAGATTTAAAATATCGGAAAACATTAAATTAAACATTCAGGGTATTATAGATAAAACCTATTCTAAATATATTTACAATATATGGTCATGGAAGAATAATTATTTTCTAATAAATAGAGAAATAATGTATATTTTTCATAGAAAATTTAATTCTTTCTTGTGAGTATTTCAAGGGAGGAAAATTAATAGAATCCATTTATTTTATAGAAATAAAATATATGTGGTATATTATATTATATATTTTATTTAGGTATATCATTAAATTTATAATTATAAAAAATCCAATAAAATGATGATATATACTGAGATGGTATTGTAAAATCATTACATCATGTCTTAATTCATTCTTACATATTCAAAAAACAATTTTAAAAAAAAAATTATTATAAAATTATTATATAATAAAAATAATATATTTAATACAATATCATATTACTTATAACCTGAAAACAACCTTTTATTTTTTTATTTTTTATTAAAATTCGTGTTCTTGGTGATAACAGCTTTATTTTTCATATATTTTTTGGGTTAAATGTTATTATTTATTATACTAGGTTATTTATTCTATCATAATAAAATTTTAGAAATTATATAAAAATTATATATATTCATAATTTATAAATTTATAATCTTACATAAAATATACAGATAAAAAAATTGGGTAACCCTTTCACATATCTGGAAGGTTGTACATTTGCATGAACGCAATTTTCATTTTTTGACTAATGGAATTGAATAATGGTAAATTTTAATTAAAAATTATATAATTATTATCCTAACATATGAACAATGTATTATCATAAAATTGATTATTATTACAATCCATCTAAAATGGGAATGAAAAATGAATCTCATCAGATCTTGGTGTTTTATGTCCACACATACACACACTTGATAATATACATTGCCAATGGATTGGAAGATAAAATTATATATATGATCATATTATTGAATAAGTATAAATATTCCAAAAATATTATATAGTTATATTATATTCATTATTATATCCGTCAACTAGAGGTAGTGATAGGAAATTATTTACATTGGTATGGGTGGATGTATTTTTCCAAACAAATGACAGACTATTTCATTTTCCAATTTAAGGAAGTGGTGAGAGATTTAGGTAATTAAATAATAATAACACCATATCAGTAAATGAAATATTATTTTATTTCTAATTTGTGATCGTTTAATCATAATTTAAGGTGGTGTAATAATAAAAGAATTTAATACTCATTATTATGAACTACACAACTTAATTGGAAAATAACATTATGTTTATACAAAATCCATACCTATGATGAATTTATGATAAAAATATGGAATATTGGTCATTGAGAAGGGTTTATTGAAGGGGTTTGGATATTTCTTGTCTGAATCAAATGGCTCTTTATTTGTGGATATAAAATCCAATGGGGTGTTCTTTTATATTTGGAGGAGAGGACCCACTTTAAATTTTGGAATCGAATAAAACATACTTATGTATCATTAAAAAAAATATCTCCAATATTTATATGTTTTTAATATCATATGATAAAGGGGAATATATTTCCATATATTAGAATTTTTACATGTTCTTATGTCATTTTAACCCTTTTCTCTTTAGTTAAATCCCCATTAACCTTATTTTATCATTAAATGTGGTAATAAATAATTAAACATATTACTATTTATTAGGTTCATAAATTATGTTTATCTTCATAAATAATTAATAATATGATGATTCCAAATTTAGAATCAATTTCTCTAAATTTAATTCACATATGTGGTAGAATTTAATTTAATATTAAACCATCAAACTGAACAAAAACATGTTTTGAAATGAATTTTTTTGTATTAATTTTTGTAGATGATATTGGAATAAAAAAATATTTATATTAACCATATTGTATTACCAATAAATTAATTGATCTAAATTTTATTTAAAAACATTTTCTTAAAATGGAATGCTGTAAAATTATTTAATTTAAAATAATTTTTTGGTAAACAAAATTCACCTTTTCAATTTTCATTGAATAATTAATATTTTAAATCAATTCCCAAAAATATAATAATGATGATTTCATTAAATATGATCATTTTTTAAAATATATCAAAAAAATTAGAAAAAAATTATTTATATTATTTTCTCACAAAATTTAATTAAACATATTTTAATGAAATGGTTTATTTTTAATGAATATATATATTTATTAGTAGAATAATATTATAAATAACTAAAACCATTTTTTATTTTTTAAATATAATTATTCTTATATATGAAATCTATTTAATGGAGAGGTCCTAATTTTGTACAAAATTATGATTTATTTAGTCTCGGGGTTACATGTTAGGCATGTTATTGAATTTAATACATTTACATTAAAATATATATATCATAAAATACATGTGTTAAAAGTTATACAACCATTAAAATTAAACATCACCTATAAATATTTTCATTCTAATACAACCAAATGAGGATATCTCAATTTCATTACACTCACATGTTCACAAATAGATTATTTAAATTTATAAATCATCTAAATAACTTTATCCAATTTAGTAGTCTTATATCATATAGATTTATATCTATTTTCAATTATTTATAATTGTTTATATTCATATGAAGGATCATTATCTTACGTAATGAGTTATTTGGTCAACACATGTGAAGGATCTGTTACGCACTTCTACTAGAGAGATAATGGGAGACATTTTGAACACAGTAGAATTTCGGTGGAATCGAAAAGTGATAATCTACCAATTCTAATAGAACTAGAATATATAAAGGGCCAATATACAATGGGACTAACATTTAATTATTCTTTAATAATATAATTTTTTGCAATGGATAAATTCATAGAAAAATCACCTCACCAAAAATAGACACCATAGAGAACTGATGATTGTCAATATAATATTTCTATTGACTCTAGGAAACATTGTGGAGATGTTGAATAATTAAAAAAATTATTAAATTTATCTTTCTATAATAAGTCTTCGTATAATTATTTGTCTAGCATCATCCCATATAATTGTTTTTATAGAGATATTTCAATATATGAAATTATAAAGAGAAATATGACAGCTTGAATCAAAGATATTTTTGCATGAAAACTCGACAAGAGGAAGGTGTTAATACTAACAAAATTTGAATTCTATTTAACAAGATCTCAAAATATATTCTATGGTTTGAAATTATCCCTTTAGATAAAGTTATTTTTATGGTTGATATGAATCATTGGAATGAGATAATGTATATAGAGAAAGATAAATAATTTACAAGAACATTGATTTAACCCTACGGTACCTATCAATTATAATATAATATGGAACACCATGAAACCATAAATCATCCTTAATTTATACCATGGAAAATTAATCTAGATTAGAATCTTATGTAATATAAAGACAGTGTGAAGATGTAATCACTATTTATAAAAATACAATTATAATTATATCCATTATATATTTTGGGGAGTTAAATGGAAAAATCCATGTGGATTTCTCCAATTTTCATTATGTTCTATCTAATGGTTGTTAAATACCATTAGAATTATGTCTCTCAAACATATATTTCTGACATACAATGAATTTAGATATATACTATACTATATTTCCCATTATGTTTAACTTCATGAAATACTCTTTTAAATCACTCTAAATGTTTATAATTTTAGGATAAATAGAGAATGATGATCCCTGAGTTTTATAAAATATGTATTTCATAAAATATATAAAGTATGTGGAACATTAACATTTCATGAACATTATCATTAAATAACAAAAACTGTTGAACTTAGAAATGTTTTACATTTTTTTTGTAGTTCAACATTATTCTTCTATGCCTTAATATTCCTCACCTATATAGATGGTTGAACCATCATTTGAGAAATATAATAGTGTACCCCTTAAATAAGTATTTCTAAATCCATTATATGAAAATCCAAAAATGTTGATATTTTTTGATCCTCGCCATTGGAAAGATATCATGAGCCATTAAAATCATAGCAACTTCCACTATGTTTTATTTTCAATGGTTGTAATTTATTCAGGAACTATAATAAATAATCACCTAGAAAAATATTAACCTATTTATATCCAAGTCTATAAATTAATATATACAATAAAATTATATGATATGTATATATATGAATTATTTCACCATAATATAAATTTCTCAATATATTTAGGGAAAAAATTATTATAGCTATCTCTTAATCATGAATATGTAATTTTTCATTGGAAATTATCACAAGAAATAATCATTAAAATTAGTATTTATCAGGAACAAAAATATAATTCCCTTCATTGATGAATCCATAAAGATAACAATCTCTTATATTTTATCATGTAGTATAATAAAAACTTCATTAATAGTCATTCAATTCATTTCCACGAATATTTAGTCATATTGTTATATTCAACAAAACATGGAACGATTCTGAGATAACATAATGAGTAGATTATATAAAAATTTTATATTAATTAAAAATCCCTGATAATGTCTATCAAATCTATGATGACTATTTATTTATGTCAAAATGTTTAATCTAGGACACCATTAAATAACATTATACTTTTATGGACCCACTCATATAGCATCCCATGAGATTACAGCCCCAAAAAATTATACCTTTAGTAGAAAAAATTTACACTTTTTAAATTTAAAAAAAAATAATCACTCTTTAGGGTAATCAGGAAATTCATGTTACTTTGAATATGGTAGGATATAATAAAAAAATACTACAAAATAATGACCAATGTAACAACTTTATATAAAATTATATAATTTAACAATGATATCAAGGACATTAGTAAGTCAAAATGGAATTTTTATATATTCATAGTGTATGTACCTTTTTTGGAATGCATTCGTGTGTTTATTCTAATTCTTAACTGTCAATTGATGATATTCTGACTAAAGATAAATCTTATAAATGTTATTATATTTTCATATTTATCAAAAATAGTAATCAATTTGAGGTATATGATACTTATTATTGAATGTGATCATGTTAATTTCTTGATTATAAATTCATATTAATAATGATCCATAATTATTCTTTATTTAATAGATAGGTGAACACCATGTTGGTTGATAATGAAAAATGGAACCTTTTTCAATATTTTCGTTGAATTTATTCTTCAATTCCTAAAAATAAATTTGTGTTATTCTATATAGGTTACTTGAAATATTAATTGATATAGTTATATGTTATATAGCCAACTATATTTTAGGATTTTGTGGATGAATATGAATCTTTTTTATAAATGCATTCAATATATCCAAAAAATTATTAATAACATCAATTTTTACTACCTTAGTAACAATCTATGATAGAGAACCCTTTTTAATAAGAATACATTCACATATAAGTGATGGGATTTCATTTGGAATTTCATATTTATTAATCCAATTAAAGATGATATTTTGTTATTTAGGATTATCAAAAGTACGATAACATCACCAAAAAATTATTTGATCATTATATAAAAATATCCAATCCATGACTAATATCACATTAAATTAAACTATATGGAGAATTACATGAATCACTAGAAGAATATTATAATAAATTGAAATTATAGAATAATGGTAGACATAAGTTTTTTTAATCGTACCACTAGGGGTTCCACATAGAATTCAATATATAATTGTTGGGGTTATACATTAAATAAAATTATAAAATCTGTCATCTATAACAAAGTCTGTAGATAAAGATTCAAATAATATATTAATAGTTCGTAAGTGGATTTTATGGTTAAAATTAACTATGTCATTAGCATACCCTTGACAAAATATTGATCTTATGTGGTCTATAATTTTTTCAAGACATAAGAGGATTTTATAACAGTTCATCATCCTTATCATTTGGGATAAAGCACTGGTTAAATTAATTAACAAATTTCATTCATTTTTAACATTTTTGTGTTGGTGGATCATTATATGAATATCTATATCTCTTCTAATCATTTTCAATCACATTCAGATTATATAAAAACTTTATTTTTGGATGGACTTACTTTGCACACATATAACATCTACGGGTTCAAGAATATAATTAAATCTATGATTCATATTCAAATCTTGGCATTAATAGAGGATCATATACTTATCATCATGATTCTTATAATTTACTTTGAATTTATAATCTCCTTTAATATGAACCACACAATATTAAATGGAAAATCCAATCTTGTTAGGTCCACTATGTTGAATACCCTTAGGGGGAGGTGAATGAGGGTATGATATATTTAAACTATTAAACTGTTTTGATATTTTTTTCATTAAAATACATGAATCTCTCTTTCTCTTATAGAAATATATGAACAGAAGTTAAATCATTCATACGACACAATGATTTTACATTATTTATAAGGACCCAGCCTTATACATTAATTAGTCCTAAGATAAGTCGAAAATTTGAGTTTAATTATCATTGGGGATCTTTTCCGGATTATATATTTAGAAAATTAGTTCATTATTTAGACATAAAATTATGAATATTTCAAGCAGGCACTTTTACTCACTATCTATTTTTTTATAAAACAAAAACTCTTAAAAATTAAATATTACATAATTTAATTTTATAAACGGATTTCATTTACTTGACCCTATCATTTCCCTATTCATATTTATTTCCAATGAAAACATTTCAAAACATGGGATTAGCATAAAATTCTCAGTTAGGGATACATAAAAAAAACTTTTAGTCTTAGGATAACATGAAAACCATGAATACATTATTATAATGTAATACTTTTCACCTTTAAGAAGTGGAAAATATACTTCACTAAATATAAGCTCATTTCATAACCTTTCTCTTTCCATGATATTACCTCAATCACATAAAATGAAACATATAACATATTAAGGAAACGTGGTTCATAAACATTATTAATTTTAATAACCATATCGTCAACATCCACACATATCACTAATTGGAATAGCCATATTTCTGACATCCATACCCAATGCATTGGAGCTTATAACCAAACCACCCGTCCTTGGTTAATCATATAACAACACTTCATTTTGTTTATCACTTAAACTCCTATCATTTGTTTTTCATGTAACCACCCCTCAAATGACCAAGTACCATTATATAATCCTAACACATTAAATAATGAAAATATGAACATTTTCCTAATAACATTTCATTTCCATTCAAATGAAATCATTTCAATATTTTGAAATATTCAATCCATTTCAGAAATAATTTTCAATAATAAATAATAAAAAAAATTAAATAATGATTTTCGTTTCCTTTTAAAAAAAATTATGTCTTATATAAGAATCCAAATAAATATTATGGCGGTGGAGATGTCATTGTCTCCATATACCTTAAAAACATTACTTTTCTCATTTAATAAATCACATCAAAGAAAATTGATTTTATTTGAATGAAATTAATTATAGAAGGGGTTTATTATACAACCTATAAAATAACGAGGTATATATTATTAAAATATTCCTAAATGAAATGAGATTGAGATGAAGTATCATACCATACGTCTGAGTCGTCATATATGTTCCTTGTTTTTCCTGAATAAAAATCATATGTTAATCTATAAGTTCCTTATAACCCTTTTCATGTATATTATTCTTTTAAATCACTTATTACTACATTATAGAAATTAAATATTTACTTACGTTAATATTGGTTGTTTTGTATTTATTGGGTTCTTGAGTTAAAAATGATAACGTTATAATTAACAATTTTCCTTGTGGTAAAAATTAAATTTCTCCAAAATACTAT
Source organism: Viscum album (assembly GCA_963277665.1). NCBI lineage: Eukaryota > Viridiplantae > Streptophyta > Magnoliopsida > Santalales > Viscaceae > Viscum > Viscum album. The sequence continues at coordinate 1,658,896,099 of OY728145.1, forward strand.
TTATGATTTTAATATAATATATATCTAGTATATATGTATTTATAATAGTCCATAACATTTTGGGACATGAAATGAAATGCATCGTCCAATGAGAGGGTGATACGTTGGTACGAATAAATGTTACATTCATGTATTTGTTATATTAAATAAATAAAAGATAAATGATACATAAGAATATTTTAATTAAAGTATAATATCATATGATATATATGTTACCTAATTTCATTAACATAATCCTTTATACATTCCATGTATGCAATGAAAGATTCAGATCACTTTGATGTGGTGGTCGTCTGCACTTTAGAAAATAAAATTATCATATTAACACATTATGAAAATCATAACGGTATTTTTTAAATAAAAATTAAAATGTCATAGAGAAGATATAAATATAATATATATCATATCTAAATTCATTTCCATCAAAATATACACCTTAATAAATCATAGGGGAAAATTAAACTATCATCATTTCGGCATGAAGTAGTTTTCTGTACCCAGAAATAGTTTGTTTGTATCCATTAGATGGATGTGTGTGTTAGTGTAGTTTGAATAATGGTCATAAAAATATAAAAGTAATGAAGATTCTTTATTTTTTATGTAATAAAAAAATATTAATATAATAGAGAGGGAAGAGGTAAAATAATGGATAAGAACATTATAGAGGACGCTACCTCTAAAAAATGTAACTTTATTTGATTTGAGCCAAAAAGATTTCTTCAATTTTCTTCTTCTAATGGTTAGGCATCGAGGATGAATATATGGATGTTGGGAGAATATTTGTCGAGAGTTTGGATGATGAAATAGGCTTGATAGGTGTGTCTAAATGGTTATAGGTGATTCTATTTTATAATAAGGAGGATGGGAACTTTAAGAATAGTGTTGAAATATTATTTTACTATAAAATGATTTTCGATTTCCAATGGTCCCAAAATCATTTATTTCAATGATAATATGATTTTGGGTATAAAGCCTCTCATACAAAATGTCTTAGACAAGTTTTTGGAACAAATGTAACCTTATCTTTTATCATTAACCCTTAGTTATCCACATTGACTCTTACCATGTCTTATTGTATATTAATATTATATGGTTAATACTATGAATATAAATTTTGAATATAACCTCAAGTGGATCATTAATTGCATATTAAACATTATATATGAAAATTTTCCAAATCAATGATTTTTAGGACTATTATATCATTTAATAAAATAGTATTTGTTTTAAAAAATCATTTATGTCAATTGTTATACTACTCATATCATGACTTTTTTGTAAATCAATAACTTCATTATTTCGAAAAAATTCATTAATTATAAGACAAAATTCATAATCATCCATAAAATTAGAGTATGGAATAAAATGATTGAAAATTAATTCATTTTTTATTTATAATCTCATTTATTTCAATCATTCTTTAATTAGGTAATCCCTACATAATCATTGTGTCGTAAATAAATTTGTTCATATCATGTTTAAAAATTAGAAATAAAATACCATGTTGTGGGAAATGTTTTTATATTTCTAGTTACTATTTATAGTTGAAACGATAACTTATTTAACCCCATATAAAAAATATTTTACTAAAAGATACATGATTATTTTACGTTTTTCTTTATATTAAATTAATTCTTATAAAATGTCATTTTCACATACAGTTGGTTCCAAGGTGCCCTAAAATCGACCCAAGGATGCCAAATGTCAGACATATCTCATCTAAAAGCATTATGACATATGTTTGGATAGTTTAGTGTTATTATAATATAATTTGTTACCCTTATTTACAAGATTTACCCTTTAACCATGGTAAATTAAATAATTACTAAAGATATTATTCCTAATGTATAAACATAAAAGGTACCTATTTAAAAAATTCAGATATTCAGATTCCAAATATGGAATCAATTATTTCAAATTCAAACACCAAATTGGAAAAATTAAAATTAAAATTATTTTCTATTTTCAAAAGAAAAAGAGGGGTTTTATGAAATAATAACAATTATAAGATTGACATGTGTTTATATCCAATTTTAATGTTAAATTACTTCCAATGACCAGCATTGGATTAAATAATAAAATATAAATCCAAATAAACATTGATACAGATTAATATAATAATATACATATATAAATAAATTAGATGAAATGTTTGTTTTGACATAAAATGTGCTATTTGTTTAGTATTGATAAAAAATTTATCATTATCATAAAATTTCCAAAAAATTATACAAAGTAAAATTGGATATCACGATTATATTGAGGAAACGTATTTTTTCAAATAGAACATATAAATGTGTAAAAATAGATTTAAAAAGGCTTCTCCATCAAAATAAGGTAAGCCGAACATTGGAGAAATATTAGAGTATTTCATCTTTAAAATTTGATTAATTCTCATATTAAGCCACTAATATTTATTGGATAAATTTAAAACATTTAATAAATATGTATAATCATATTTCATTTATTTTTTTGATTCCCACCATTACGAGGGCTAGGCGATCACTACCATTTAAAATAATATTAATATTAATGTATTTTTCGGTGTAACTCAAATTTGTGTGCAACGTAATATTTCAAAGATGCCAGTTATTGCTTGTTGAGAACACCATTGGAATAAAATCACCCTTAAACATCAAAATAATGTTTTATTCACAAATATAAATAGATATGAAAATTCATTATTCTATAAATACCTGGGATGCTACATAATTCTCCCTTTTTTAAATTGTGTCCCCAAAATTTTATATACTTATCAAATAAGTTAGGGTATTTCTCCCACAAAGAAGAATGATATTCCTACATTGTCTCTTCAATCATATGGATTTTTTAGAAAAATGTTACCTGATGCATCACCTTATTCCACAATACTTTCTCTCTATGGTCATGAATCTCTATTGGTTGTTCCTCAAAAGAAATGTTCTCTTCCAACTGAACTACCTCTAGACTCAAAAAATGATATTGATCCAACATATAATTTATCCACATTGAAACTTGAAAATCAATATGTACATGTAATAAATGTTGAAAAAAATCCACTCTGTAGGCAACTAGTCTAACTTTTTTCCAGATTTCTAGGGGCCAATAAAATGATATGTCATCATTCCTTTCTTAACAAAATCCCTCACACATTTCCACAGAGAAACATTATAAAAGACAAGATCACCTATCTCAAAAGAAAACTCCTTCGTTCGGTTATCTTCTTAACTTTTTAGCATTCACTATGCTGACCTCATGTGATTTTGAATCAACTGAAATTTTTCTTCAATGTCTTGTTCCAATTATTGTCCCATCACTTCCTTTCAACTACTTCAGAATAAAAACCTGGAGTTCGACACTAATTTCCATATAATGATACTTATGGTTTCATTTATTTATTGGAATGAAAACAATTATTATAAGAAAACACAACCATAGAATGAAATAAGTCCCAACTTACCTGGTACTCCATTGAACATGCATGTAGCATATCCTCTAAGGTCCAAATTGTTTGTTCTGACTCCCCATCTGATTGAGAATAAAATGGTGGACTGAACATTCATTCTGTTCCAAATGAAATCTGAAGAAATTTAAAAAAGTAATATGTCATCCTTATATCCTGATCAGATACAATGGAGAGGGGAAATCCTTGAAACATGAATATTACATTAATCTATAATCAAGAAAATCGATATAGAGATATAATATCACAAATAGGATGAAAATGAGTAGATTTAGTCAATCGATCAAAAATAACCCGGATTTCATTGTTACCTCAAGATGTATTTGGAAACCCCACTAATAAATTCATGCACACATTTTCCCATTTCCACATTGGCACTAGAAAAGGATGAATAATCCCTTTTGGTAACTACTACACTGCATTAACCTATTGTCAAATCAAATAGTTCATAATAAATTCACCAATTTCACTTTTCATTCCATCCCACCAGAAGTACTCCCAATGTTCTCTATACATCTTAGTTCTGCTAGGATGAACTATAAATGGAGAAAAATGAGATTCACAAAAAAAATTATTTCTTAAACTTTGAATCACAAGGAACACATTAGTCATGTTCACAAACCTCAAACCACAATCATTTTCAATATTATATTAAGGTAACATATCATTCTAAACCAATTCATCCATTTTCTGCAACTCATTATCTTCTTTCTAAACATTTATAATTTTGTCTAATAGAGATGATTTCCCTACCACCTAAAACAAAATATTGAAATTCCATGCCCCAACAACTTCCAATACAAAATTCATTAAATCAGTAACCAAATTTTCTCATTCAAACGTAGAATTGTTAATTTATATGTACTCTTTCAACTCAAAGCATCATCCAATTAATTTTAATTTCGAGTATGGTAATGGATCCTGCAATCATAAATCTTGAATAATTCTATCCATATAAATTTTCTCAGGTTTTATTCTTTCTAAGTGAATATATATACTTTAAACTTTTGTGGTCAGTATATATTTCACACAATACTCCATACAAATAATTCCTATAAAATTTTTATGAAAAAAAAAACAGCAGCAAATTTCAAATCTTGTGTAGGGTAATTTAGCTCATGATGTTTCAAATGACATGAATAATATGAAATTACATGATAAATCATCATTATGATAGAACCAATTCGTTTCAATTATGCATCACTATAGATGAAAAATCAATTATTCCAAGAAGACAAGGCCAAAACTGCACCATTTACCAATAATCTTTTATGTTCCTGAAAACAAACATAACATTATTTTTTTATGATAAACAAAACTTGCTTACATGTTAGATTAGTAAGGGGATATATAAACAGGAAAATGTTTCAAAAGACCATCCTTATTTACCATATAAACCATGTAAACAATAAATATTTGTGATATTGGTAGGTCTTGGACACTCTTCAAAACATTGATTTTAGAATGGTCTACAATTATGCCATCTTTAGAAACAATATGACCCTGGAAAGATATTTTTTTGGAAACCAAAATTCACTCTTAGTAAAATTTACATATTTTATCTTTTTATTTTAGTTTTTCATAACACTCCTTATGTGAATTTCTTTGTCTAATCAGCTTTAATAATATACCAATATATCGTCTAAAAATATAACCACAAACTTATCTAGAAACTGATGAAAGTCTCCATTCATGAGACTCTTAAATACAATAAGAGCAATAGATTACCCAGAGGTAATAACTATAAACTCATAATTCCCATATCTCATTTGGATTGTAATCATTGGAATATCATTCTCCATCACCTTCAGCTGATTGTACCCAGACTTCAAATAAATCATCAAAAAATACCAAACTCCCTGGAATTGTCACCATTTCATTGGATAGTCCCACATCAATCTCAATAGTTGCAAAAGAATTTTTAAAGCCCTTCTACTTTGGATGATTCTTGTTTATACCTTGGGTAATCAATATTTGACAAACATTGGCATAATGTCAGAACTTATTACAACTAAATCATCTTATCGCATGTTTTACATTACAAAACTGAACATCTTCTTTAATATTATGAGTAATATGACCTATCTAACCTAATTAGAAGCACTTTATGGACATTGAGAGATATTATACATGATTCATTTTACCACTCTTCTCACATGTTGGAAATTTGGGTTTGTTACCTCAATGACACTTTGATTAATTCATTCCCATTTCCTTCCAACTTGATAACTTATTTTTTTTCTCTCATTGGATATATGATCATCAAGAAAACTCCAGCTATACCTTCTCCACATATCAGAAATGTTACTAATAGCTTTTGAACTCACAAGAAGGTAACTTCCTTAGATTTTTTTCTCTAATCATGAGGAAAACCTATTTTTCATACTATTAAAATCCCAGATAAAATGTGGGATATACCATGTTAAATGGGTGAAATATTTTCATATGTATCCATTGAATATTATTTCTCTTTTCTAAATTACATGAATTTCATTTCCATCCTATGTCAAATTTCCTTACGAATTTATTTCTCAAGGAAGATATTTTTTAATTCATCCCATTCCATGGCATCAATCTCTTTACATCATTTGATATTTTTAATCATTTACCACCACTTTTAATCTTCTCCTTCAAAACAATAAATATCAAGACTAAACATATTATTTTATGAACAGCCGATTACATCAAAAATCCTTTATAATGCATTAATCCACCCATATGCTTGAACAGGGTAAGATGAACCTCAGAATGATAGGGGTTGTTCCCCCATGAAATGATCTATGATCGACATATTCCTTTGGGGTTGGTTTATTTCATCTCATGCATGGACACCCCCATCATTTATCTCCTGAGAAAAATGATCCATTTGTGTAATAAACTATTCTGTTATGATTCTGAACATCTTAAGATTTTAATTTGGCCGGTTATTTCCACCCATATTCTAACCTGGTACAGTTTTCATGATTCTTCTATGGAAAATAATTTTGAACAAACATATCTTATATGATGCAACATGGAAATCTAAAAAATATATATCATTTCAACATTACCGTAAAGTAAATAATATTTTATGGATTATTTATTAATAATATTCTAATTAATAATGTTATCTAAACTATCCTCAAGTTCCAAATATAAGGCCCCAGAAGTAAACATTACTTAATTATGAGATAAGTCGATAATTTGAGTTTAATCCACATCAAGGATATTTTTGATTTTAGAGTTTCATATAATTTGATCATAAGGTTTACATAATATCCTGAATATTAAAAGTAGAAACTTCTACTCTCTATCCATTTTTTATAAAAAATACTCTTTAAAATGAAATAAGACATTATTTCATGTTTTAATAGAATAACTTTTCCATGATCACATCATGGACTCTATTTTCCTTTATTTCATTTGAAAAAAATTTAAAACATGGGGTGAGAATAAAAATCCCTGTATGGGATAAATAACGAATGATAACTATTAGCTGTGGGATAATCGGAAAATTATGAATACAATATTATAAATTAATACTTTTCACCTTTTAATAAGTGATAGATATACATCACTGAATATAAGCTCATTACTTACCCTTTTAATATCCAAAAGATTACAAAAACTACATTCAAATAAACATACAACATATAAAGTTATCTTGGGACATAATCACACTTTAATGGAATAATAATACAATCGACTTCCACACATATCGCTAAATAGAATAGCCATACAGCTGACTTCCTTACCCAATGCATTGAGGGATATTATGTTACCACCCGTCCATGGCTTATCACAGAATTACCCATCATTTGGTTGATCATGAAACCACCCATCATTAGTTTATCTCTTAACCACCTATCAAATGACCAAATACCATTATATAATAACAACACATAATATATTTCAAATATAAAAATATCAATAATTGCATTTCATTTTCAATCATAAGAAATCATTTTGATATATTGAAATAATCAATCCATTTAAAAAACCATTTCAATTAAAAAAACACCCAAAAATGTAATATGGGATTTCATTTCCTTTGAAAAATTTTAAGGCTTGCCGAGGAATCCAAGTAACAATTACAGCGGTGGAGAAGTCATTGTCGCTGCATACGTTAAAAATATTCCTTTTGTCAATTAGTAAATTCTTCATGTAAAAAAGATTCCAATTGAATGAAATTAAAAGTCAATGTTGTTTATTATAACACTTATAAACTAAGGAGATGTATATTAAAAAAAATATGCATCAATTAAAGGAGATTGAGACATAAGTCCCTTTCCTTGCGTTTGACTTTTCACGTAAGTTCATTGTTCATCCAGAATAATAATCATATGTCAATTTCTAACTGATTTAAAAAATTACTTTTTATTATTCCTTATATATCACTTATTACAACATTATAAAAATTAATTAATTATTTATGTTAATAACAGTCGTATTGTCCATATTGGGTTTTTAGTGAAAATTAATCATTTTGTAATTACAAATTGTCCTTGTGTTTGAAATAAATTATATCCTGAATAGTATTAATGATATAAATATCATATCTATCAAGTGTATATGTATTTATAATAATATATAACATTTTTAGATAATAAATGAATTTCACCGTTCATGAAGACGGTAAGCCATAGGTACACATGAATGATACTTTAATTTATTTTCCATATTAATTAAATGAAAACTAAATAATAAAAAGGTATAATATAATCCCAGTATAATATAATATGATATATACGTTATATACATTCATTAAAAATATCCTTTAAACATTCCATGTATGGAATGAATGAGTCATATCACACTGAGGTGGCGGTACTCTGAACATCCTCAAATTAAATTATCAAATTTACAAATCATGAAAAGCATAAAGGTATGATTTTAAATAAAATAAAAGTATCATGGAGAAAATATAAATATCATATATATCATATATAAAAATATTTCCATCATAGGTTTCACCATGATAGTTGGTAGGGGAAAATCGATGAATCATCATTTCGTGAGGGAGTAGTTCGCCGTACACAGAAATATTATGTAGGTATCCATTAAATAGAGGTGTATGTATGTATATTTATAATAATTCACATAAAAACTTACCATAATTTTGAAGATACTCTTTTTTATGTAATAAATGAATAATAATATAATATAGAATGAAGAATTAAATAATTGGAAGGAACATTAAACAAAACTCCAACTCTAAAATGTGTAACTTCATTTGATTTGAGCCTAAAGGATTTCTAAAATTTTCTTATGCCAAAAGTAAAGCCTCTAGGATGAATTGATGGATTTTTGGAGATTATTTGGGTTGAGTTGGGATGATTAAATGGTATTGAGAGTGTTATTAAATAGTTAGAGGTGATTCCCTTTTTACGGGAGAGGAGGGGCACTTTAGGATGGTATTGAAATATTTTTTTATTGTAAAATTATATTGGGTTCGAAAATGATCCAAATAAATTTATTCAAAATATAATATGAATTTGAGTGGAAAAATATAAACCAATAGGTTTTAGACAAGTCCTGGTCACATGTTTTATCTTATCTTTAAGCTTTGACCCTTAGTTAACTACATTGACTCTTACCATGTCTTCTAGTATATTAAGTCCATATAGTTTTTATAGTTAATATAAAATTAAAAATTAACCCTAAGTGGTTCATTAATGGCATTTTAAACATTATCTATTTCATTTGGATGAATATTAGGTATTTAAGACTATTATATCAATTAATAAAATAGTATTTTTTAAAAATCATTTATGTCAATTGTTATAGTATTCATATCATGTCATTTTTAAAGAATCCATAACACCATGATTATTTCAAAAAAATATCATTATTTCAATTATAAAGATTCATAACCATCCAAAAAATTCTTGTATGGAATAAAAAGTTTCCAAATAAATTTGTTTTTTTTTGTTCATTAATAATGTAATCACTACATCATCATTGTGTCAAAAATAAATTTATTTACCTGTTTTCTGAAAATTATAAATAAAATACCATGAGTTATTAAATCTTTTGATCATTATGATTAATATTTAGACATGAATATATAACTTATATAACCCCATATAAGTTGTTTTACTAAATGATACAAGTTTATGATACATTTTTCATTACTATAAAATATTTCTTATAAAATGTCATTTTCACTTACAAGTGGCACAATGGGGTCCCAAAATAAACTAAAAGAAGAAAATGGTCATAAATATCTCATCCAATTGGATTAGGACTCGTTTTAGGGGAGTTTAAAGTTATTATAATATTATTTCTTACCATTTTTACCAGATTGACCCTTTTTCCAAGGTAAATAAAATAATTACCAATGTTACTATTATAGAGTCTAATAATAAATTCTTTCAATTTAAAAAATTTGAACCTCTTGAATAAAAATATGGGATATATTTTCCTAATTTAAATCATTAAATTGGATTAAATTAATTTAAAATTAATTTCTATTGTCAAAAACAAAAAAGCGCGGTTTATATGAAGTAATAACTATCAAAAGCATGACACGTGTTTATGTCTACTTTCAATGTGAAATTATTTTCAACAACCATAATTGTGTTAAATGATAAAAAATCCAATTAAATATTAAAAAAACTAAAATATTTATCTGACAATATAAATAAATTTGATGAAAAGGCAGTTGGACTTAACATGTTGTATTTTCACTATTCATTAAAAATGAACTTTATCAAAAAAATACCAAAAATTCATTCAAATTAAATATTGATGTCCTAATCCTATATAATATGAATATACTGTCAAATAAAACAAATAATAGTGACAAAAACATGATTTGAAATAGCTTCTCCATCAAAATGAGGAAAACTGGCCTTTTAGAAAACTCGAGTATTTCATGATTAAAATTGGACCCATTCTTAATTTAAGCCTCTCAAATTTAATGGACAAATGTAAAAAAAATTAGGAAAATTGTATAATCATATATTAGTTAGTTATATTTATTCCCTCCCTTACAAAATCTAGGAAGTAACTACCATTAAAATAATAAAAATATCATATTATTTTTCTGTATAATTCAATGTTGCGTGCAATGTAAGATTTCAAATAAACCCTTTGGTTTTTTTGAGTACACTATTGGAAAAAATTTCCTCTTTAATATAAAATAAATATTTTATTTATAAAAAAGAACATATATGAAAAATAATTATTTTATAAATTATTTGGATTCTAGATGTTTATCCATCACTTGGGTATGTCCAATGGGAATCCGCCGGTGATTTAACAATATAACAATTTAATTAAAAGTGAACTTATATTTACAAGGATTGGGGTAGATATTCTATACTCGTGATCACTACCTTAAAAAAATTCGGTTGTCTCACTACTTTCCTAATGTTCACCCCCAATGTCTCTTCTTCTGGCTCATTAACAGTGGGAAGGATCACTGTGTTCCTCATCCATGTCTCTCACTAATCATGGGAGGGATCCATTCACTGTAAATGGACATGTATTTCTCTTCATTATATATAATGAATAAATCCTTAGTTTTTTTTATGGTTTCTCTATTAATTTTAAACTTCCATCCACTAAAGAATGTAACTTTAACTCTAATTTAAAAGGAAACCCCTTTAAAATACTTTTCATGATGCACACAAATATTGTGAAACTCCTTATTTCATGAATATCCTTTGTAGAGATCATTGTGATATTCCTTCATGAAGATAAAATAGATTTCGTGAAACTCACTTAATTTCACACAGCTTAGAACATTTAGTTGGATTTAATATCCATTGTGAAGCTCTAGATTTTTCTTCATGCTAACTTAGCCATCGTGAATAAAACCTAGTTCACAAAGCTTAGAAAATTTGGATGGGTTTTAAATCCATCTTGAACGTCTTAGCATACCAGCTTCGCAAACCGACTTCTGGAACGGCCCTTTTGAATCTAGATCTCTAATATTTTCATTCAGTTTCACTACTCTACAAAATCTTCTATAGGACAATTTATATGCTTTTACACTGATTCCATAACCTTCCATACCACATCATCTCTGTTTTTAATGATCCCTAATTTCTTTTGAGCCCCTATTTTGTGAAGCTCCAAGAAAATTTCATGTTTATGACGCTATTTGTAATAAGAGAGCATTCCATAAGAATCTATTTCAGTGTTTGTGAAGCATTTACATATATATATATCTCCATCGTAATCTTGTGTTCCATAACAAACCACCCATCATAGACATAATCATCACCAAAATAATTTATTTTCAATATTTTCATAAGACTTACAAAAAAATCATACTTTCATGGTTCCTTTGTACGCTATTTTTTGGACCAATTCAATGGAATTCATTCCTTCATCTAGGTTATTTGTTAACATTCTATTTGAAAAATATCATTGGACTCTACAACATACCATAGCGACTCTCTTTTTAAATAAACACAATCAACTTAAGAATATTGTACTATTATATTGAGGAATTTTCTCCCAACAATTCTCTATTTCCACATTCTAATCACATCGAAGTATTTACTTATGACAACTAAATTCCATTATATACAACTTCAATTAGAGATATGGTTTTCAGAAACAGAAGGAATGATAAATAATTCAACCAATGGTATGGTAATTTAAGAAACATGTCTACAAATACATATAAAATTTGAATCAATGTTACCAATGGATTCATCATATATATTCATTGGTCAGAACAAAATATTATCAAATTTCATATGAAGAGTAATAGGGATGAACTTATTTAAAAATAATCACCTAAACTCATCCCACTCTATTATTCAAAATTCATCATGTTGCGTTATATTCATAATATGACTCCACCATTGTTATTCTGTTCCTTCTAAATGATAAAAAATTAAAATCTAATTTTATTTCCACAAACACAATATAATGGAAAATTTATTTCCAATGGGATAGAATAATTACACATAAAATATTTGATCAAATTAACCACTAAAAAATTCATCCATTTACTATTGTAAGACTCAAAACAAATTTCTTCCCTCTTATCCTCATTATAATGTTTATCACGATTCATTATTTGCGAATTTTGAGTAAGCATGGAAGGTGGATTTTTCATTATATATCCAATAAAAATTATTTTTATTAGAATATAATCATTGAATCTTCCATATAATTCAAAAGTTAAATAGATTATTCCGGTTTTATCCATTAACCAAAACAAGAAATCATAGTTTGATTAATAATAATCATAAGAGAAACCCATAAATTTTTGAAAAATCAATAAAATGATGTCTATATAAAGATATATTTATTTAAACATATGAAACCAAATGATTTACCAAGACTACAGAAGATCATTATCTACTTAAACACATCATAATGACTCATATGGAAAACCTGAATTAACCAATGAATATCCCCTTGGTGTGTCAAACCATTTTCACAGTAATGTATAACTCAATGTGCACCTGAATGATGAATGTGATATATTTTCCAAACATTTTTCAAGAAACATAAAATAGGAAGATCTCATATGCACAAAAATCATAATCAATTAATATATCAATGATCACATAAATATAATATGAGAGTACGGTTTTTGTACCCTGTGAAAAAAATATAAATCCCCAACATACATATCATTGGAAATAACATTTAGTTATAGTGTAAAACCTAGAAGTTAATATGAAAAAATAAATTTACATGAATGAAATTGGGACATGACAGTATAACAATATTTTGAGACATATATTTGTGTAATAAAAATATAAAATAATTTACTTACTCTTAGTTTATTACATCCAATACTATCACATTTCATTGTATTACCACAAAAAAACAACACAGTTGTCAGTATTAACACCAAAGAACATTGTATTGAACAATGTACCTTATTAAACATGGTGAACTCCACATTCTATTAATACTTATATCATTTGATATACTTATTAATACAACGAAATATAGTGATATAAAATTATGGTGCCATTCATCACATAAGAAAACCATACATATGAGTTCGACATCAAAATAAACATTCCTCATATCATCATAATATATCCAATAGATGGTAAACACTTTTAATTACCAAATCATCATCAAAATCATAAAAAATATAGTAAATTAATAGTGATGGTATCATTGTATCGTATACTTAGTAAATCTAAGAAAATTTCAAATGATTATATGTTAGAGGTTAATTGTTTTAAATAACACTTGGAACATTTCTTGATGAAAATATACATTTTTACATGATAATCACTTATTTAGAATCAGAAATTTTCTAAAAAATTATTAAAAAATATAGTATTGAAAATAAAATTTGATACTTTTAATTGAATTATAATATCAATGAGTGTTATTGATGAGTTGAAATTCTATTCATCTAGTAAAAGTTAAATCAATTATTCCTTTGATATTCTGGGTGAATAATCAAAATTATATTGTTCTTAATAATATCAGAACATTTCCTTTCTAAGACTTTGATAAAATAATGAAATTTTTTAAAATTGTTTTAAAAATTACTTGAATAATTTATAAAACATTCCTATTAGTGGTTTTTTTAAAATGAACATGGAATATAAATTAATTTCTACAAAATAAAGAAATAAAACGAATTTTCATTAAATATGAACATTTTGACTCTTTAGTTATAAAATGTGTATTATGAGTGTTAAGCATATATGCTACATAGAGAACAAATTTTATAAGAAAATATTTAAGATTATTGAGAGTTAAATCATGAAATGCCATCATCGAAAACATATTAATAAATTACCCTGACAGACAATCAGATTATAACATAGACTCATCACCTCACATATGATGTATATTATAAATGATAGAATCAACTATATATAAAATATTTATTTATTATACATCTATTAAAAACCACAACTATATAAATAATACAATATATTACTACTTATAAAATTTCTTAACTAAGTATTATCAATTCTATATTAAAATAATTCTTCTAAGTGAAAATAGTTACAATTTTTCTATATTTTTAAGTTTGGATTACTATTTCCTTGCATGTTGGTCGTAGTTCCATCATAAATATATTCATAGATTAATTATATATATAGATATATAAATTATACAATTGATGGAGATTTTATGTTTTACGTACAAATGAACTCTATTTTCATTTATCAACACTTTGAATAAAGTAATGGTAAATAATAATACACATTTCATTAATTATTATCATATCATATAAATAATTTATATTGATAAAATTAATATTTATTAAAATCTGTTTGAAATATAATTGAAAATTGTTTGATATTGCATTGTGGTGCTGGTAGTCCATATATACAAAGGACCTAGGTCATTATTCTCCCATGGATTGGATGTTAATAATTTATATGCGATATTATAATTATATAAATATAACTACTTCATAAAACAAATATATATATTATAAATCCATCATCATATCAATACAATATAGGAGGTTGCAGAAAATTAATTACATCGGTATGTGAGGTGGTAGTATTATATATACATGATCATCCGTTTCATTTATCATTTGATGAAATAAGGCATATATAAAAGTTTAAGCATTAAAAATAGTAAATATTATTATATAGTTGACACATTTGTTAAAAATATATAATGATTGAAGTTATATTGAAGAATATAAATTAATATATAAACTGAAAACCCAAGGTTTTAACTAAACCTCTTACTCATTAACCTCTTTTGGTATGTACCCAAATCCAAACATCGATTATTTTATAAATAAATATGGAATCTAAGTCATGGTTAGGGATATAAAAAATGGTTTAGGACCGTTCATGGATTACCCAACATGCTCTTGATGTGTAGATAGTAAATGAGTGGGGTTGTCCTTTTATTTATAGTGGTGGGGTTCCATAAGGAATTTCTTAAATGAATAAAACAATTTAATGTATTATTCATTGAAAATAGTACCAAAATGGAACATTTAAAATATTATATGTGATAGGCTGTAAATATGTTTGAAAAATATAATTTAATCATTTTTAATATATCATTAATAGTTATATATTTACATTAACTCCCATGTAAAACAATTTTAACTATAAATTTTGAAAAATATTATTAGTATTTTTGATATTTTTAATGAGAAAAAAATATGTTGACCATTTTACATAATTTATATTTTAATAAATATAAATATAAAAATAAATTTTGGAAACTAATTTCATAAAATTGTTAGAGTTTAATTTAATATAAACCTTGGAGATATGATGAAAAAAATGGTTTCTAATGAATTCTTCTTCATAAGTATACAATGTTTTTACGTTATAATTTAAAGTAAAATTAATTCAATTAACCTAATTTTAATTTATAATAATAATATTTCTATAATTTACATTGTACTCTTTTTAAAATAAAATTTAGCATTTTATGTTATTTAAAAAAAGGACAATATTTAATAAATATAAGTATTTTTCATTATTTAATAGAAAAATAATTTCATAATGAATTGTATGAATAATTGACTCTAAGATAATTTCGATATGTTTATTGCATAAATGAAATTATTTATTTCCATAAAATTTCCATGATGTCGATAAATTATTCATATAACTTTCCCCACAAAGAAATAAAAACTATTTTATGGAAGAGATATATTTTTTTCAGAATATAAATACATTACAAAAAATATGTATTCTTTATATAAACGCTTTATAAATATATATGTGGTTTTTCATATTTGTGTAGAAAATTTATCATCATGATTTTAATGATTTACTATATTTAACTTCATTATGAATTGATGATTCATGTATGAGAAGAAATTGAAAAATATATATTTTATTTAAAAACAATTAATCATAATGTCTAATGGTTTTACAAATATACACCCTTAGAAAAGCCCAATGGTGTCACCAATAAATATTCTAAAATATTCAATGAAATGAATAAATTTTTTAATTCTAATTAAGTAGGATTCTAAAATCAGGGTTACAACTTGTTGAAATCGGTAGTAAGATAATGTATTTTAAGCATTACTTTTACATACTTGTTACATGATACCACCCTATAAAGAATAATTCCATCAATGTTGACACCAAACCTCAACCCAAGGTAGTTTTGATAGTATTATTCATGGGTATTAGAACTAAAACAATTTTTCATAACTCATCCTCTATGGTCGATGATCATGGTTATCTGATCCCTATTGGTCTCTTATGAACTATGGTATCCTTGTCTATTGACCATAATATATTACCCACCATAGTCACTTATTAGTCTAATGAATTCAATCCTAGGCTATCACATATTTATTAAATGTACATTTTCCTCACTCAGTCACTCCCTAGGAAATATATTCGGAGGTCGACCATTGGATGAGTAATATTGGACAATCCACACCAATTTATATTGTTCAAATCAGTTACATATTTAAAATAATAGAGAACCTTATGGACAAACAGATCAATATTTCTTCATTTAACAATAAATTTTTAGGGGTGTAGAAAATTTAATCCATACATATACTCTATATCCATGGTAATATATTAATATAACTATAAATATAAACAGAATCCAAGGAATGGTATAATTGTCTGCATATGCCTTCACAAGTACACTCTTATACACGGTCATAGTGGACTGTGGATATATGTCTCCAACCCCAATCTGAGAAACATGGTTATCCATGTTTAAAATGATTAATAATATTAATTAAATATTATTATAGTGTATTATACATATATATATATCTGTGTGTGTGTGTTTGTTTGTATATATATATAAACAAATTTTAGGCATGTAAAACAGTGTGCTTAATTTTTGGCATGAGACATGAGTTCAAAAATATTAAGTCGCATATATTTTTTAATTTGGAATATAGCTAGAGATATCAGTAAAATGGGTATATATGTTCCACAAGGAGATGTTTTTAGCCATGTGAATATACTCATGTATATAGTGTGTGGACAAGGACCCTCATTCATGCAAATTTAGATATACAAATTCCATTTTCATGTTCTATGATTGTGTCTATAGAAATGATGTCAATATCAACAAAAATCTCGTCCATGGGAAGTTAAAAGATGTCTATAACATTATTCAACTATCATAAGATCTTTATCCAGGGCCATTGCATAATTATATAACCTAATATTTCTTAATTATAACACCATAATGTATTAGAAATAGCTTCTAAATGTATATATTAATTACCAAAAAAATATGGCACATGATAAAATTCAAATTTATTATATAACACATATCATTCAATATCCTATTACAATTTTTATACATTTCATACATTTATACATAATCTCTTCACTATATAAAATTTTATAATTTATAATCACTTAATACCATATTTCATTGGTTTATGAAAGCCTAAAAATTCTAAAAACATGCAATGAATGTTTTAATTATAATATCCCCACCATAAAATATATCATATTTGAAAAAACAAATCCACAAGTAAATAACATATAATGTCAACATATCTCATTATTTATTAACAAAGTGGATTTTCATTTACTTATTTAAATATCCTGTATTTATTTTGTTACAATATTCCTAACACATAATAAAAATTCTGAAATAATTTGTTCATATGTTCATTTAGTTTACTATTATTTTCGATAAAATATAATTCACAATAATTGCATTGTTTTATATTTAATTTTCTGTATAAACTCTCATTGATTAATTACATCCTTAAAAAATATTTATCATTAATATTATTAAAATCTTAAATAATTCATTGACTTTTCCAATAATTATAATTTTTTAAAAATTGATATGGTTTTAAATTTATTTTTCTCACCAACTCATGGAATAAATTTTGAAAAACTCAGAAAATGGTTGTTTCCATTATATAATTTCTTTTGTGAATACATATTCTCCGTATAGTGAAAAATTTAATTATTAATTCAAATATGATATACATTATCATTACTATAGAATAAAAAATATCGATTTCAAATTTTATGGTATTATTTATGAAGACACAATAGTTGTGTAAAAAACTAATAGAAAACAATTCGGCCACACAAGGTCAAATAATGGTGATAAAATACCCAATTACAGAAACCCTTATATATATTTTTAAATCATAACATTTAACTTGTGAAAATCCATGAACAAATTTTCCCATGACTCCCTAATACCCTCTACATTCCTCTCAATACACAAATACATTCTTATTCAATTTTTAAAAAAATTGTGAAATTCTGCATTATATATTTTTAGCATTCACAAATCATAAAGTTGTGTAAATAAAAACCATAATGTTGAAATAAAAATCCACATATTAAATTTAAAAATTATAAAAATTTAGAAATATTTTTTAGAAAAGGATAATCATGAAAATAATGAACTCATGTCAAATTACATCAACCCAATGTCTTAAACCTTGTACATAAATAATACCATTATTTAAGTAAATTTAATCAACCTAATGAGACCTAAATTTTTTGATAAATATCACTAAAGGATCCCATGCTATAGATAACTTTAAAAATGGTTGTTATAATCATCATCATCATCAAACTAGATTTCCAATGAAATTTGACATGTCGAAATCACCAAACCTGAAGAAACATTTCCACTAGACACCATCATCACACAATTCATCAGAGATGGCTCATGCTAGATGGATCAAAAATATAGATCACCAATCCTTGATCAGAATGCCCTACCATGTACAGGATAAATGATTCATCATTACCCTATAGTACATCATTCAGAAATATGAATGAGCCTAGTGACACAATCATTGACTGATTTGAAGCATCACCTACACAAAAACTACCAAATGAAAAAAAACCAAAATCTAAAACACATCACCACCAAAAACATGTTGAAATTAATGATTATGTTATACATAATTAAAAATTGAATAAAATTTCCAGAAAACTAATGAACTTGTAATTACTATAGTGATCGACAATCTCATATGATTTGTAGAAAAAAAACAAAAACAGGGAGATGAAAAGGACAACACATAAGAAGAACATAAATTGATACCACTGTCATCACCCTTCTTAAACCATATAGATTTTTCATCATACCTTCATCAATCCTTAATAAATGTGATTGATAATGATTGTTTGGCCTAAAATTGTAGATTATAAAAATAAAAATTTATTCCACAACTGAATCCAACCCAAACAACATGAACCAGTAGCCCACATACCCATAATGTGTGTCCAATATATAAGGGTTGGGATATAGAGGTATAGTGATATGTGTGTGATAATAAATCTAGTGAATAGAACCATTCATTAAGGGTGATGGAAAACCCAATATAAGTAATAAAAACCAATTCCTTGCAATCCCAAGAGCACTATAGTTAAAAAAAATCAATACTAAGAATTAACTATAATGAGATATACTATAAATATAAAATAATGTAATTGTGACCATAATAACCTAGAAATTAAATTGGATTCTATGTATAGTAATGAACAGATTATGAAAAATAATTTTAAATTTTTTTATAATAATAAATGTATTGAGTCTTTAATATTAAATTTGTACATATTTTTCTATGATGTCATTTTATGCACCAAAAATATATTTTGATAGAGAATAATTTTTTTTCATTTTATCATGCATATAAAAATTACTTTTTAATTTGTATATATATTTTATTCTTTGTAATAAATTTCATTTTTTAAAAGTAAATTTTATCTTAAGGTTAATGTTTGGTGTTTTAATATTATTTTTTATTTTTCAAAGAAATTTTCACAATATGCACTTTTTAAAACTGCCTTTTTTATATTATATATAATAATTTAAAATTATATATATTTATTTAAATTATATAATAAAATAACTTAATTACCTTTTTTATAGAAATAATTTAATTATTTATATCGGATTCACTATTATAATTTTTTTGTATAATATTATATTTGGAGTTAGACACATACTTTTCTATATATTGTTTTCATGAGTGGAATGATTCTTCAATTATTTAATTTTAAAAAATAATTATTGATTAATTTTTATATTAACATTTATAGAATAAAAAATCAATTAAATTTATTTTACATTCATTTGATAGCATTTACACGTAATAAAATGAAAAAATAAAATATTCTTAAAATTGATAAAAAGTGTTTTTCATTGAGTGTTTCACATTTATTTTAAAACATATTTATATCAATTATAAAATATAATTTTAAAAATTGATTCGATATTTGGAATCCTAAATTAAAAAAAATTAAAATTAAAAAAACATTTTATATGATAATTAATTGAATAAAATAGAAAAAATATGTTACCAGACATATGGTTTAAATAGGTTTTCGGTTTGTTAACCAAGGGAAAAGGTTATGATATCCACAAAAGTTTGTATAACTATTATTAGTTAAAGATATTTATACCCTATATTATCAAAACATATAATACATTTATATAATGAAAAATTATTTTATTATATTATATTATGTATATTTAAATGTATTATGTAATTACAAGTTTGTTTTATTTGTCTCGAATTAAAGGTAACTCTTTCTCATTACATAGTCTTCAATTTGAAGATTTATAGATTTACCAATACCAACCATTTTATTCTAGTAAATTAAAACTCATCATCTTATAACAACTAGTCCTCTCCGAATACCAAACATTCATTTCTTATGGTGTAATCAAAAGGAGGTATCAAAAAGAACTTGTATAAATCGTAGTATAACTCATTCAATTTTATTTCATCAATTAGATTCATTAAAACTATAATATCAATTAAAAAATTTATCTACATTCATAATTAAATATATATTATTTTTATTATTCATGTACAATTTGAAATCAAAATCCAGTAAATTAGAAATGGAAGTATCACTCATGCATACATGTGTATTACCACCGACACATAGAGACGTGATTTATTTTCGATAAACACCATTCATAGTAGGATAGTATATTACATATAATATGTATATATATATATAATAAAAGAGTTATGCTTCTAAGAATATATTATCTTATATATTTCCCTATAATAACATCTTTTACTAAACTATAATGTCACCAATTCATATATGTGTACTACCAACTATACGAAGCGAAGTGACTCGTTTATCATTTAACTTTTACATTATGGGATATAAGGATATATCTACTATAAATATATGATAAAAATTATGTGATAATTATTTATTTAATTTGAATAAATTTTAACCTTTATATTATTCTATCCATCAGCAAATGAAAACATCACTCATGCGTATATATGGAATACCATTTCCAAAAAGTGATGTAACTCATTTTCGTCACCAAAACAATGAAATGGGTAAAAAAATTATTAATGATTAAATATGATATTTATTAAATGATTAAATTTATATACATGAATGATCCATGAAAATATCCATGGATTATATCATCCAAAATAATCCATTCATAATAAATGAAACAATTACCACCACAAATAAGGATTTTGAGAAAGATTTATTATATATTTAATGATAAAATATTTTTAGTGGATTATATATGATATAATAAGTGTGTATATTATTATAATATATAATTATTAAAAAACTAATTTTTCATATAGGTGTTTATATTTCCTATGAATGAAGTCATATTATAGTTAAGGTTTCTTTGTCTCAATATTGTTTTATTGTGAAATTTTCAATGTTATACACCTATTTTGGTTAATGAGGTTTACAAACTACTTATATTTCATGATATATAATTTATAATTATAATTTATGTTTTTGATGATGTAATTCAATGATTTTTTGTAATGGTATTTTTCTAATTCATTGAATAAAAATAAGTGTGTTACATTACTATCAAATATTTACCAAGATTGTTCAATATTTAATTTATTATGATAATATTATATTATATATATATTTGGAAAAATAGTATTACATTATTATATAGTAATTCCTTAGAATAATATTTTTTAAATTTTTATAACTCTGAGTACTATAAATTATAAAATATTATTTAAGGGAAACCCAATATTATTTCTAATTTGAATTGGAAATAATTTCTCTTTAGTCCTATTTAACTATAATTTTATAAATAATGGTTTTACAATTCTACTGTGAATTTATAATTTAATTGTTAAACTTCATTGAAATCCTATAAAAATGATAAATAGGAATAGTTTTTAAATTTTATGGTAGAGTAATTTTTTACTAATGGTGCGAACATAAATTTTTAAACATATTATATAGGAAGTGATTTTCTAACAACCATGATTAATGTTTGGTTTCATTTTTTCATAAAATACATATATAGTTTTTTTAAAAAAATTATTTATTGATAATTTATATATGTTAAACATGAATTTTCAAAATTAAAATGGTATTTTACTCTTTAAATGGTCTTGTGGTATTTTAATGAATCATCTATGACAAATAGTAATATGTTTTATATGATTTATTGAGGATGTGATTCATTTTTTTCATATTTATTATTAATTTTTGTTTATTTTTGTGATGGTAAAATATTGATGAATCTCATTTTCAATTCACCATTAATTAGGTTACATTTTCCCTTGGATATGAATATTCATTTTATGTGTGATATACTTAAGAATGAATCTAGTTGAGAAGAACATAGTGGGAGATGATCTAGATCATTTACATAGATATATTTGTGTCCCAAATTTAATTAGGAAATTAACCGATTGTATTGAATATTAATTTAACATGATGATGTTACAAACATACCTTGTTTAGAATCATACATCACCCAAGGCACCCTGCCACATCTGTTGAGATCAAGAGAAAAGATTAAAATTTATAATGAGTAACTAAAAGGTGATAAATAATCATATTTTTATAAATATGTATAAAATCATAATCATTAAACATTCCATGATATCAATAATGGATAAATGAAAAAAATTAAGAATAAATTATATCCTTATGAACAACTATCATAGCCAACCCATCTCGCAAATAATGAAACAATAATAATGAAAAGATAGATAAATACCCAACATCATACCCATTACATTAAACCTAAAAAACATTATTTACAAACATTCAATAGAAAATTTTGGATATGAGAAATAAATTCTAGAAGGATACCACTAAATAATATTTATGAATACAACCACCATTAATTATTTAGTCCAAAATGTTAAAAATAACAAGATTGTATTTAAATTTCAAATCAAAATGATTATATAAAAAATCCTTTAGATCATTTAAATGAATTTAATTATCACATAATCCACGAATAAGGAATGAAAATTTAATATATTATTATAATAATATACTATATTATTTATGGAATTAATAACCAATATAATATGAGAAATTAAATTTGAAACAATAATATCTATATAAAACAATATATAATTTGTGATCAAGTATTTTTGAATACATACTATGTAATATGAGGGATGAATAATAATGTAAAAACATTAATCATACACATATTTATCATTTTATGGTATATCTATATCATTTGAAAAATACGTACACTTTCTACAGTAATTATAATTTTCATACATCTATAACCAGAATGAAAACTTTTCATAATGTTATATGTTTTTATAAAGATTCAATAAACTATAATTATATTTAAGAAATCATTTTTAAAGAAAAAAATGAAAATCATTTACTCAAAAATCCATATTAAACAACATTTAAAATTTCTGTAGTTTTACCAAAATCATAAATTATGTAAAATATTTTAAAATAAAACCACATTTAAGACCCCTTAATCCATTTCACATAAAATTAATTTCAAAAAAACATATTTCATATAAAATAGAATAAGTTTATAAACAAAATAAATTGAATTTAACTGATAATTATGAAATTAAAGGGTTATAAACATTTTATAGAGACAAATACCTCACAATCTGATGAGAATTGTTATCCTTTGATAGAAATTTCATTGATGTATATATAGTTCTCATAATCATAGATAAATAAATAACATCTTAAATTCCCCATGATCCCCTCATGATACAAGAATCATTTCCCAATTAGGTATGATAAGAGAAATAGTGTAAGAGTTCAAGGATAGATCTAGGAGGATGATGGGATATCAGATTAACTTTGAGGCCAACCTTAAATAAATCAAACATGAATGAAGGGAAATTATAAATTATTCATTGAGATAACCCATTAATAAAATGAGGAAAATTTAGTTAGATATTGTGAGAAATAAAATTAAAACTAGATATTACATTATCTAACTGATTAAAAGTAAAATAAATTCTTTTGGTGGTCTATATATGGGAAAATGGTTAGGTCTAATAGTTTATAATACACTATAACATCCTTGCATTTCTATTGTACCTGGACAACCATGTATCATATATTCTTGGAAAATGATTCAATGTATGAAAAACATTTCTGATTCCACATGAAATACATTAGTAATAATATCATAAATATGTGTTTTAAATATAATATTGATGTAGTTCTAAAAAATTCCCCACAATGTGCATAATTAAATAATAAACCAAAGAACAATATTACAAATTTTTTGAATGGTAAAATGAATTGTGCACCTAAAACATATGAATAAATAGTTTTTATTGAATTAATATATTTTTACTATGTGGCCCGAAAAAAATTATAACCTAATAACATAAAAACAATTATAAGTTAAATGTAACATTATTCCCAAAGGTAGTCACCAATGAAATGTTGAAGTATAAAATGATTTGGTTGCCTATGTATGTATCCATAAATTGTTTAGTTATATTTATAAATAATGATGTTGTGAATTTAATGATTACACATCATATAAGCCTATTTATTAGAGAGAAATTTTTGAAATGGTAATTTAATGAATGTTTTTTTCTGATGAAATTATTCTCTTTATAGATACTATAATTTGGGAGAAACTATAGAAGAAATGAACTCATGTGTTAATACATTAAATATGGGTGATTGATAATTAATATAAATGTCACCAATTATAAATGTGGATTCATAATTTTTCCTACCTACATTGATTCTCTTAGGGGATATGATTCAATTAAATTACTTTTTATTTATAAACAGTTCTAAATAATTTTAATAAATGATGGATATGGATGAGCAAGGAAAAAAAGAAAGTGTAATGAATATAAAAGAAGGTGTCTAGATTTACTCACCCCATGATTATTTTTTTATGAAAATATATTATATCGTAATTATTATTATTTGTCATACAGTGGATTTTAAGTTTAGACATGGGATGAAATATAAATGAAACATGATTTTACTAATTGGGATATATAATTCAATGTTTATCTTTAACGGTAACCAAATGTTAAATGAGATGAAATTTTAAGGATTGTTATTAATCATAAACATATTTGTTGATATATTATTAGAAATATTACCATATGTGTATTTGGGATGATGTATATTATAAAATATTGTACTGTTATGAAGACCATAGAGGTAAAAATATCTATCTTCCTAAATGTTTATAATTTGGGAATAAGAACCAAAGGAAAATTTTCAATTGAATGGGAATGTTTTATACATGTTTAAGGGAATTTAGAAATAACATTATTAGTAAAAATGAATAGTTTAACGAATGGAAATAAATTAAATCACATGGAATGATTTATAACTCAATGTCTTGTGTATGGTGAACTAGAGAATTATCTATGAAAATTACCATTCTAATGGGTAATTACTTGGTCAACAAAGGTCTAACTATATTATAGGAATTAATGTAAATTGATTGATGTGTTTATATGTTTCTATTAAAAATAATCTTTTATAATTCATTGGTTAATTATTTACATCTTATAAAAACTATAAAACTCATTTTCATTGTTCAATATTTGTATTTCTTTATTTATTTCCAGAATATATTTAATATTTGAATTATCCTAAAAAAGTTTTTCATTAGTAAGGTGGAACTATTGTTATAAACATGATTGAGTGATATATAACCTTATTATATTCATGTCACAATGATAATATTTTCTAGTTGGGATTATGATATGAATTATATGGATATTGTAAAATGGATAGTTTTTTATGAACATGAAATTGATAAGTAATTTCAGATATTAGATGACACATATTGTATTTTTTTGGAATATATTAAGTATTCTACGATCATATAAATTTTATTAGGGTAGAGTTAATGTTATGAATAATATTTATTTTCACAATGGTTATTACCTTATTTTGGTTATTTGTGTGTTGTAAGAGAATTTATGATTAAGGTTTTCACATATGTGATATGTAAAATTAAGTGGTACTTTATGTTGACTGGGGATTTTTTGATAGGTTTATTTTTAAAAATTAGTGACATGTTATCAATAAAAAATAATTTTAATAATTTTTTAGAATTCTTTTAAATATCATATAAATTATATATTAATTAAATAAATTAAGGTGAATTGTTGGTATTATTAATGAAATCATATGGAATAAATAATAAAATGATTGATTTTTTCAATTTTGTTTCAAAATCATATTGCAAAATGTTTTTTATTCGGTAGTTAAATAGAGATAGGGTGAAAATAATTTCATCGTTTTTTAAATCATACAAACATTTATAAGTTAATTTTTTCTTATAGAAATAAAAATCCAAATTTTTTTTTCATCCTTGCGAAATGAGATAACAAGTGGTGAGAAAAAAATTGTGACACAAAAATAAATAATTAAATTATTAAAATGTTTTCAATCAAATAGAGTTTGTATCTTTTCTCAAATTAATAGGTAAAAGATATTATCATTTTGAAGATGAAGAACCTTGAAAAGGAAAATTTCATATATCCGTAATTGTTTTTTGTTTTTTTATTCATTACAATATAATTACTATGATATATCATAATGTATTATTATTTGAACATTATATTTCTTCTCTAGGAGTATATTACAAATTATATATAATGTTTTTGTAATCAGAGAACCATATTATGTTATATTTTGGATATCCTAAATGTTTACAAGGTCGTATTTTCAATCGAGGTTTTATTATCACTTTATAATAATTGGCCTTCAGCTGAGGAATTTTAAAATATTTTGAAAATATTATATTAGATAAAAATTATTATAAAGAAATTTATTTAAGGGGTTTTGGGGAATGTAACTCCTTAAATATTTATTTCAAAATATTATTATGCTCGATATCTTTCTTGTCATGTAATTTTGTGCCTTACATGGATTATGATATACTATAAAAAATAAAATTACCATTATAACATAGCCATTTAAATTTATCTCATGAATATTAATAAAATAATTATTTAATAGATTTATATAATAATTATATAATTGAAATCTATTTATTGGTTCATATAAATAGGTTCTCTATTTTATAGGGAACCAATTTTATTCATAAAAAATATGTTTTGAAAAAAATGGGTTTTTTTAAAGGTATGGTGGAATGACCCCGTTAATTGAAAAAGAAATAAGCTCATTTTTAATGGAAAAGGTGGAACCCTAAACAGAGATAGATGCAGATCATTTAGAAAAAACAAGGATATGATGTTTTTTTGTATTTTTCTAAAATGATTTATTTTTTATTGAATAATGAAAAATACCTCATTTCTAATGTATCATTTATTTTATTTAAATAATATTATTGGAAGTGCTAATGAGTTTTTTATTTTACATTTTAATAAAATAAAAATACTTTAATAATAAATAATATTATTAATAAAAAACAAATCACTATTGAAATTGATGTTTGTATGTGTAATTTTTTTGGATTCAACACAAATTTTTCTAGATATGAGTTTTCTTATCACATTTTGATTATATAATAAATAATTAAATAAATATATCTTGATTAATTGTTGTAATGAAAAAAATATATTATTTATTAAATTATATTTTCTAACATTAAATTGATAGTTTTCACATGGAATAACTTAAATATAAATTATGTTTCAATATAAAAACTCCTCTATAAAAACATTATTTTGTTATGATTTTCATTTTTATTTTAAAATTTATTTCCTCAAAATATATATCATGAAATTGATAAAATTGATTCCATTTTATTTAACATAATTTAAAAAAATTAATTACAACACATTAATTTTTTTCCAAAGTTAATAGTATTTAAAAAAAATCAACCATATTTATTGTTAATTCATTTTTGGAAGGTGTTAAACAAATATATAATGATAATAATTCCACGTGAACAATTATAATTCATCATTTTTGGAATATATTTATATCCTATATAATCTTAAATAATAATCCATATCCTTATAGAAGCTTTATATTTATCTTGTACATTAATTTTATTTATATGTTTTAAGTAATTCCATTTGATTACTCTCCATAATTTAAAAATAAGAATCTTTTATTTACATTATTCACATCATCCTAGACTTATAAAATTTTTCAAAAATAACATAATACCATAATAGGTTCATTCCATTAAAACGTTATCCCAAATTTATAACAACTCTGATCTTTATTTCACACATAAACATAATTTATTACATTGAATCTTTACATTATAAAAAATTGATTATAAAGATTCCTACTATCATTGGGGATTATAAACTTTACATAATAACATAAAACATGAACTACAATTAATTATTGAAACTTCTTTTACATGAACCCACACATTTCTTCGAACATAACATTACATGAGATAACCTGAGGCCATGCATAAGAAAATGGCGAGCGATAAAGCCCCACAAGGGAGTAATAAATGATCAATATGAAGAATAAAATACATATAAGGCAATAGGAATATAAATGGATCATAACAGATACATGAACAGAAATCCATGGTATAACATGATTATCATAACATGGAATTGTGGCAACAAAAGTTTACATGATATTTACGTCAGATAAGGCTCATTAAACCTGGAAAAATCAGTAAACCCTCATTATACATTAATTAGCATGATTAAACCCTCATTTTACATGACATACCATGATACTAGTATTTATCCAATGTATTTGAGTTCTATCATGGCACACCCATCATAATCATTTCATCTAATGTATATGTTTTCCACATGGATCATATAACATGGATTCCTAAAACACCATCATTTATTCCATGATAAAAGAATGTAGAATTAATACATAAATCTGTATAATTAATACGTGAATGTTCATAAAGGTGAATAACATTTATAGAGAAATGGGTATTGTATTCATTTCCCAATGACATTGGCTGGGAAAATCACGGGGCAATTTCGGAAGCATAACGACATGACATAAGAATTCAAAAAATTGGTTGATGAGATAGAAATAGTTATATCATCATATTTACATGAAATTTTTATTAATAAGGTCATATAGATACATTTCCAAACACATTCAATGGAATTTATATTCACAAAACAATAAAAAATTTTGAATGTAATTGAGGAGAGAGAAATCCATTACTAAATTCAGGTATGGTAATAGGTGTACATTAGAGACATTAATGAGAGGTAAAGGGGTATGTTATCATTCCAAAATAATTAGGGAAGTACAGGGGAGGTGAAAAATCATACCCCATCATTTTTAATTGAATATAATAGTTAATAACAACATAAAGTGACATGGATTAAAATGAGAAAGGAATAAATCCCTTATGGATTCCAACATGTTAACTGGTGTACATGGGAGGCATTAACGAGAGAGAAAAGGTTAACTAATCATTAAAAAATATGGAGTCCAATATAGGGTAGGTTTTAAATCATGCCCAAACATTTTTAATTTAAAATACACGGGAATAAAAACATAAATAAATTTGGACCAAAATAAAGAATGATGAAATCCCTTACAGAATTTAGGCGGGGTAACGGGTGTACATGGGAGGAATTAATTAGAGATAAAGGAGACTTTAATAATTAAAACACATGGAGGTATATATATGGGAGGATCAAAATTATACCCCAACATTTGTAATTGATTTAAAGGGTATAACAATATAATGGAATTTGGGAAAAAATAAAGAAGGAAGAAATCAATTACATGGAAGTGTGATCCAAAGGCTTGATAGAGGCTTGAGATAAGATTAATTTGAGATTAGAATTCCTTGGGAGTATAATAGTGAAAGGATGGTGGAGTAGGGACATTCCCTAATGGTTTTCAGTGAAAAGACGTTGGAGCTTGGGTCAGTTTATATACGAAAAGAGAGGAAAGTATTTATTATTTAGGTTTTGGACACTACACATTTAAATAATAAAAACCACAAACCAACCCATCTTTTTACAATGGTTTTTCCCAAATGGGAGTAAAATATTGTATATTATAATTTATAAGGACAAACATCTAAAAATATTATGCTTTCTTATGTAGATGTGAGTCACACTCTTAAGGAAATCATTTTAAAAGTTAAAATATTTTATAAATATTGTAGTGTCCACTAAGGAAACATAAAATAAATCAAACAAATATAAAATAACATTATTTTGAAGCAAGATAATATATTTAATGAAAATAAATTTTATATTATTTTATTACATCACTATTATCAAATAACTCATTATATATTTTTAAAATATTTAAATATTACCCAAAAAATCTACTATCTCCAAAAATGATGTAAAATTCACCGTTTGGATAAATTTGACATCCTGATTCCAATAAGAAAACAAATTTTATCTAAATATTTTTCTAAATTTGTGAATTTCATTTTTAAAATAAAAACATAAATTTATTTTAAATTAATTTGGTTTTCCAAAAATAGTTTTCAAACCATAATAAAAATTACAATTGTATTAACAAAAATTAAACGATTATTTTTATATAATAAAAAGAAAATTAGTAATAATAATAATTTATTAAAATATGATTTATTTCTAAAAAACCATCAATTCATCAAAATAGATTTTTTAACTGAATATTAACTAAAAATACTATTAGTGATTAAAAACCATTTACAATGTAACAATAATGGAATGATTGTATATTATTTATACATAAAATAAAGCACATAATCATAGTGATATGGCCTTGTTACATAAAACCTTGTAACTCTCGTATAATACCTAATGGTAAGGTGTGTGATGGTGAAAGCCTATTGGTGTGGGTCGGATAACCTCGCTTGAGTGGTAATCATTGTCAACTACTACTTCTCACATAGGCAGCTCCGTTCAAGCTTAACATGTCTTAGATCATCATGGTCTTGGTTTAGAGTGAAGACTAGTGACGCTACCTCATTTCCAGGCTCCTACAAATGGGCATCGTATGGAGAAATTCAACTATATGAGGTCATTACTTCCATTTTCTGAGTGAATTGGGTATGTTAAAGACCTATATTTATACTAATCATGTGATCACTGTTCAACAGATATATTTGAAATGGTAACTATTCTTAATGGTTTTTTAAAATTAAAAAACATAAAACCATGGAAATGCATATTTATAAAAAAACCATTTTACATAATAATAAATTTTATTAGACCAATATGAATTGTCATTAATAAATGTTTGTGTCAGTACAATAATCCACCTTTAAAAAATTTCTTCATCAAAATTTCTTTTTATCATACTAAAATAGTTGTGGATAACTCTGGATCATTATTTCCTTTTATTCCTATGTTTCCTCTTCAAACATGTGGATTCACCATAAAACCTTGATGAGAGGAATTTTCTTATTTTTTAGAACATTTTCCCTATAATCTAATATCTTCAACATCTTCTATTCAAATGAGAGGTCATTCTCCAAGAGTACCACCTCTTTATTGATTACATGTGATGGGTAAGGTGTGTACTTTCTCAAGAGTGATATTTTAAATACATCATGTACATGAGAAAGGTTTGGTGGGAGTCCTAGTGAATATGTAACTACTCCAATGGGGTCAAGGAACTTAAAAGGGACTATTTATCTTGGACAAAACATCCCTTATTACCACATATCATAAAACACTTCCACTGTGATATGTGGAGGAATACAATGTCACTGACATTAGACTCTAGGTCTCGTCAATGATTATTAGCATAGCTCTTTAGTCAACTCTAAGCAGCTTTAATGTGCTGCTGGATAGTCTTAACCTTCTCCAACATTTTTTTGACCATTTATAGACATAAGATTATTCTCTCCAAAAAATCAACCCAGCATTCTCTTAATATGACCTCAATATTTTGATCCCATCCTAATTTTATGTCCATTGAGCATGCTCTCAATATGACCTCAATATTTTGCATATTCCACTCATATTTTCCATTAGATTGAGGGTAAAAACCCATAATGATGTTCAAATAATTAGTCAAAAAATGTCAAAAAAATATTCTAGAACATAGAGGTGAATCTTGTATCTCGATCGGATAAAATAGATAATGGTAGTCCATGCAGCCTTACCTCTTCATTGATATATATATGTGACATTAGATCAAACGAGAAATTCAATCGAATAGAAATGAAGTGTTCATTCATTATAGGAAGATCCAAAACATACTGGATAGAATTATTTCCTTTGGATGTCTTCGTATGTCTTGTAATATTGTCCATGGTTATGGTCTCCCATTTCTGTGTTGGTATGGGTAATGGTTTAATCATCCCCTTAGACTTCTACCTCTCAGCCTTCACTTTATGACATACCAAGAACATTTATGTAAACTCAATGATCTCCTTATTTATTTTATCCCACCAATAATGATCTTTGATATATCAATTCATCTTTGTGTTTGTTGGGAGAATAGAGAAATTTGAACTATGTGTATCTTTAAAAAGTTCATTCTTTAACTCTTGATATGATGGAACACGTAGTCTTGTCTGAAATATCACAATTTATTCTTCATTAACATTGAACTTTGATGATTTCCCTTTTTTGATAGTTTCTGATTTCTTTGGTATAACCACAAAATACTTTTGAGCATCCTTTATCATGTATAAAAGGGATGGTTAAGAAATCATTTATGAAAGGAATGGTTATTTTCCCTTCTTTATGATTCACATGTCCATGTTCATCAATTCCAAGAATATTCTATCTTTTTTAGTTCTTATAAATGATATAATCTCTGGGTAATTTATACGTACAGTATCCTCCACTTGTTCTCATTCCCATGGTGTTAAAGGATTGTGTATTCAATGTATTTGATTATATCTAACCATATTTGTTTCCGCATGTTCAACTCATTCTGTGTGAAAATATACTTGAGGATTTTGTGATCCGTATATATTTCAAACTTCTCCGCAAACAGCTTATGTAGCCTAATTTAAAAAGTGCAGATTACTACAGCCAACTCTACATCATGTGTTGGATAGTTTTTCTCTGGAAAATTCAATGGCCTTAAAGTATAATTAATTACTTTTTCTTTTTTAATCAAGACACAACCCGGAAATTTTTTCAAATCATCACAGAATACCAAAAAACAATCTACACTTGTGTGTACTATGATCATGGCTATAGTGATAATCCTCTTTTTAAACTCCTCTATGCTATATTCACATTCATCACTCCATGAAAACATAACTCCATTCTGAACTAGATTGGTAAGAGGGTTGGAAAATCATGAGAGATTTCCCACAAATTTGCGATAATATCCAGCTAACCCATAGATGCTAAAGATATCCATCACCGATGTTGGCCTCAGACATCCCTCAATTATAGATATCTTGGAGGGATCCACATATATACCATTGATTGTGATGATATGTCCCAATAATGAGACTTCCTTCAAACAGAACACACAATTGATATACTTTTCATTGTGATTATCCTTTTTTAAGGTCTCTAGAACAATTTGTTGATTCTCCCAATGATCCTCCTTTTTTGGAGAATATTAGAATATTTTCTATAAATACTTCCACAAATATGTTGAGGTAATCTCTAAATACTCTATTCATCAATTCTATGATGGTTTCTATAGAATTAGGGAGTCCTAAAGGCATTACTATGAATCCATATTTCCCATATCTTGTCGAAATGTAGTTGTGGGGATATCCCCCTTCGTCACCCTTACATTGAAATATCGATACCCCAAATACACCTTAGATAATTATTACGATCCACATAGTAGATCTAAAAATTCATAAATTCGTGGTATAGGATACATGTTCTTTAACATGATTTTGTTGAACTCACTATAATAAATGAAAAGACGCATTGCCCCATCCTTATTCTTAAAGAAGAGGACTAGTGAACCTCATGGTGAAGCATTTGGGCATATAACCCCTTCATCTATATTCTCTATTAGAGGTTTCTTTAGCTTCTCAAGCTCCACAACAGTCATTATATATGGATTATTGGATATTGGGTATGCCCCAGGTATAAAATCAATTGAGAATTCAATATATCTTCTGGAAGGAAGAGCATAAAATTCCTCAAGAAACAAATCTGTGATTTCCTTTATAATAGATATGTCATCAAGGATGGTTCCATCCTTAGACTCAATTGTTTGAGCAAGATACACATTCTCATAAGGTGGTAATATCCACACATGAGATGTTGGTACTAAAGAAGATTCATCATCCTCCTAGAACATGTATAGAATCCGGGGCCAATTCGCCATATGGTTAGTGATATCCTGCTCATGGAAAATTATATTGGCTCTATGTAAGGAAAGCCAATCCATGCCAATAATTTCATAAAATTCTACTTGAGGAAGTATGAGGAGGATATCCTGAATGTTAAATCAACAAATAATGATAAGGGAGAAGTTATATTTATGGGATGTCATGATTTCCCCATTAGATGTTCTCACCGATATCTTTACTTCAATGATTTTTGTTTGTGTTGGAATTGTTCTACAAAACATTCAGGATATAAAAGAATTCTTAGAACTAGAAAAAAATTACTTTAACGATTCTTGACTGAATAACTAGTGTACCTATCACAATTTTTTTTAGGGTTCACTTCGGTAGTAGTGATGGAAAAAGATCACCCATGTTTCCTTGGAGGTTTTTGGTTGTCTTTGAAAATCCATTTATTATGGAACTGGTTTGAAATGTTCCATGCATATTTGATGTTGATGTAATGAACAACGCGTTGAGGTTCGAACAGATAATCCATCTCTTATTCACAACTGTGAGTTTTTCATGTCAGAATCTAATGGTTATCTTACCTTATATTCACACCTCAATAATTTCTTAATCCCCTTCAAGAAGATTTTGTGTGCTTCTTTCCGCACCTTTGGAAAATGGGGTGATAGATTTTCCTAGCACCGTTGGATTTACCCATCATTCCCACAGAATTAAAGTCCACCTTATTCTTCTCATCCCCATGATACCCCTAAATTTTTTTATTACCATTTTTACCTTGAGGGAACATCATACAATTTCCGCCTAGCTCTTGATGTCAGAGATCACAGGGGATTTCCTTAGGCTAGGGTTTAGACCACCAAAAAGAGGACAACCTTACATTCAAGGGTAACAAAAAATCCATAGGAATATCATCCAGCCTTGTGATGTTTTCCTCATATGCTCTGAAGGATTCATTATCATTTTTTTGGAGGGAATGGAAGCCCCCTTCCATCTTAAGTCATCTGGTGGGAAGAAAATATTTATCAAATTTTTTTCTGGACATCTTTATATTACAATGCATCAATATCATCCTCAGGCTAAGAATTTTTTACCAACGTACACCATTGATTAGCTTCCCCCTCCATACGATATGTAGCTAAAAGTTCCATATCTTGTTCACAACATTGAAGGATGGCGATGACCTTCTCAATGGAGTTGATCCACTATACGAAGATTGAGGGGTCAGATGATTCATTAATAGTAGGATGCCTTTGTCTTATGAAGCTCTTGTTTTTTACTTGTATCTTATTAGGGGTGGGGGTTGATAGTTCCTATTAACCCATGTTTCTATTAAAATTATGATTTAACTGAGAGTATATCATTATAATGTTCAGGATTCCCACACACATTGGACTGTGAATATCATTAGAATAGTCATCACAATGATCTTCACATCAGTTTTTTGCCCCAGTCATCCACTTACCGACCATTGGCTGGAATAAAACAAAACATAGTGGTAACACAAAAAGGGTATTCCAAATAAAAAATAGATTACATATAAATTACATTTATTTCCTTAACTTATGAATTGATTAGCTTCAGTCTATGTTATCCATGAGGTAATACCCATAATATATTCATAGGGGCATTTTTTTAATTCCCTTAATAATGGTTTGTACTCTGCAAATGAATTTATCAAATCATATCCCCTGGTATTGTCATAACCATGAGTGAATCCAGGCCTATTGACAAGAATCAGCTCCCATTTGAGTCTAGCTCGATGCGGTGTCTTCATTTTTTAGCCCAAGATACATTTTTTTCAGAGTTGCATCTACTTACTCCTATACAGAGGAAAATGTATTTTCATGACAAACCACTTAATCAATACTCACCAAAATTTAAGGATTTTTTTATTATATACAGTCTTATCCCTAAGGCATTCACCATGGTTTTCTAATCCTAATCCCAAAAGTAGCTAAACCTATCCTCTAATTCCCACTATCACAAACATAATCCTTATTTCACACTTAAATATAATTTATTACAAAAAATCATCACTTGATAAAATATAGAAGATCGATAGTTCTAGTGTATTTGTGGATGAGGAACTTTACATAACAACTTAAAAAATTAAATATGCATCTTTATTTAAAAATCTTTTACATGAACACACACAATCTTCTATATTTTGCATTGCATGGGATAACCTGAGGATATGAAATTGAAAATGGTGAGCTATAATGACCAATAACGGAGTAAACAAGGAATAATATGATGAATATAGTACACCTTTAGAAATAGGCACATAAATGGAGCATAAGAGAATCATTACCATAAAGGAAATGTAT
The DNA here is from genome assembly GCA_963277665.1 of Viscum album. Classification (NCBI taxonomy): domain Eukaryota; kingdom Viridiplantae; phylum Streptophyta; class Magnoliopsida; order Santalales; family Viscaceae; genus Viscum; species Viscum album. The sequence goes on from OY728145.1 coordinate 1,658,933,110, forward strand.
AACCTGATTATAATAACATTGAAATGTGAAATCACAATTAACATTATATTTGCATGATCCAAGTCTAATTACACATGAAGAATGAGTAATCATTATTTTCAATTAAAGTTTTATGATTAATCCATTATTGTAGTTAACGTGTCATGATACTAATAATTAATCAACGCATTGGAGAACTATCAAGGATCACCCTTCTCAATCATTTCAATCCATGCGTTAGTTTTCCACATGGATCATATAACATGGATTCCTTAAAAATAATCATTTATTACAAAATAATAGAATGTGGAATTCTTACAAGAATCTATATAATCAATAAATAAATTTTAATAATGCTGAATACCCATGATAGAGAAATTTTCATGGTATTCACTACACAATGACTTTGGCTGGGAATATCTCGGGGCAATTTCAGCAGCATAATGGAAGGAAAAAACAATTCCTAAAAATGGTTTATAAGAGATTAATAGGTGTATCATCAAATTTACATGAAATAGATAGTAAGGGGATCATATAGATAAATTTCCCAATATATGTAATCGAATTTATATTCATAAAACAAAATAATTGCATGAATGTAAATGAGGAGAGAGAAATCACATTTGAAATTTCGGCCTAGTAACGGGTGTACATGGGAGTCATTATTGAGAGTGAATGGGGTATCTAATAATTATAACATATGGAGGTAAGTACAGGGGAGGTTATAAATAATACCCCAAATTTTTTAATTGAAAATAAAAGGGCATAACAACATAATGAAGTTTGGATAAAAATGTGGAAGAATGAATTCCCTTACATGGAAGTGAGATCCAAAGGCTTAGGGGAGGCTTGAGAGAGGATTCTTGGAAGATTGGGGCGCCTTGAAAAGATACTAGAGATAGAAGGGAAGAGTAGGGAAGTCCTCCAAGAGATTTTAGTTAATATAATTGGGTTCTTGGGTGGGATTATATAGGAAAAGTGAGGGAGTTCTTTATATTTATGTTTTGGACAGCACACATTAAACTAATCCAAACCAAAAAACCAACCCATGGTATTTTTGTATATGTTTTTCCAAAGGGAAGTTTAAAAAATAAAATTTCAAGGCCAATTATAGAACTTCTTAAAATATTTGGTTTCCTTGTGTGGAGGAGAGTCACACTTACAAGGAAATCATTTTAAAAGTTAAAATGTTTTATAAGTCAGGGATGGTCCACTAAGGAACAATAAAATTAGTAAAAAATATATAAAATCACATAATTTTAAATTAAAAACATATATTGGCCGAACATACATTTTTTAGTATTTTATTACATCACTATTGGGTAATTATGATGTCATAAATCCAATTATATATTGAAACAGTGTTTAATTTTTACCGTAAAATTCGACTCTCTCATAAAATTATGAAAAACTCACCGTTGGATAATTTCTACGTCCTGATTCCAAAAAAAAATCATATTTTGTAAATAATCGTCTAAATATTTCTATTTTATCTTCTAAAATACAATCCCACAGTTATTGAAAATTCATGTGTTTTTACGAAAAACAGTTTTCAAACATTAATGAAAATTACAATGGTATTCATAAAACTTATATAATTATTTATATTTAATAAAAATTAAATTAGTGATAATAATATTTTATTAAAATGTTATTTAATTCAATAAATCAATCAATTCATCAAAATATATTCCTTAATTGAATATTTACTAATAATATTATTTGTTCTTTAAAACCCATTTACAAGATTACAACAATGAAATGAAAGTCTATTATTTATAAAAAATAAAGAAAATAATAATAGTGGTGCAGTCTGGTTATAGAACACCTTATAGCACCCACATAAGTCCTAAAGGTATGGTGATCAATGGTGATAGACTCTTGGTGTGGAATGGATAACATCACTCGGGTTGTAATCTCTTTCAACATACACTTCTCCAGTAGGCGGTTTCGTTAAAGCATAACATGTTGAATATCATCTTGGGATTGGTCAATAGCATAGCCCAATGATAATACCTATTTTCCAAGCATTCAAAAATGGGCTTCATTTGGAGAAATTATACTTAATGAGGTCATTGTTTCATTTGTCTGAGAGAATTGGATTTGTTATGTACCTATATTTATAATAATCGCATGATAAATTTTCAATGGCAATATTAGCAATGATAAAAATTCACAAGGGTATTTTAAAATCCCAAAAAATAAAACCAAAATATTTCATATGTTTAATACAACCATTTAATATAATAAGACCTTTCAATATATCAATAGTAATTTTCATAAATAAATGATTGGGTAGTTACAATATTCTTATCATAAGTATAGTATTTCAAGACATAATGTGTACGCAAAATTTGGTCTCTCAAAGAAGTGGTATAAATCATAACCTAGTTCTTTAAATATTATTTATTATATAGTAATATATGAATCAGTTTGTTATATAATAAAATGATGATTCTGGTGTGATAAATATCATTAGATATTACTATGATGATGGAACATCCATTTCCCTCATCCTTTACATAAAATTAGAAATAAATGTATTACTCGTGCATATGTGTAGACTTCCACCTCCACATAGAGAGATAATTAATTTCCCTTCAAAATATTTTATTTTTTATATATATGTATATATTTAATTAATATATATATATGTGATATAAATGACATAATTATGTATCAATAATTAAAATGACTGATCAATATTTTCACCTCGATATCAATTGGAAAATGATAATTTCCCTTGTGCATTCATGTATAATTCCACCTCTATGATGTGATGTGATTCATTTTTAATTTCTAATTTAATATCACAGTAATATGGATATATTTAATAATTCTTTCAGAAATATTTTAAACTATAATGTTCCTTTATTTTATAATTATATTTTACCTTTCTTTCATTCATCCATCAAAATGAAGATACATTACTCGTGCTAATATATGAATTCCTATCTCCATGAAATGTTGTGTTTAATTTTTATTATGAAAATTATAATAATTGTATACAATTTATATAATTATTAAAAAGATTACTTTTCCACAGATTGAAAATATAAGTATGATGATACAATGATCACAGTGCAAGGATCATAACATGAAGACAAAAATAATAACGAAAAACAGAAATCTTTTCTCCTTAAATGTTTATTTAGATAAATTTGTAATTAAGAAGGTATAGAATGTTATAAGTGTAACATATATGATATTACAAGTGCATACATAGTTATTATATATAATTAATATTAATATAAGTTTATTATACATTTGTTTTGAGTGATAAAAATCAACTCAGACCTAACCTTTTGATTTATCATCTCAATATTCTTTTTGATGTATTTTCGATGTTATCATCTTAATGATGATTTTTATTTCTATAAATACAAATTTTAAATTTTATATAATTTATAATTCATATATCTAGTTATCTAATCATAATTTAAAATATTTTCTTCCAAATGGTTTTGATGTAAATATTTTGAACATGATAAGTCTTTTATCTTATAGTTTATTTTCTTACCAGAACACATTGTTCATAAATTATCAATGATTTACTTATATTATCAATCACACCCATGAATTATGAATTTTAAATTACTCTTATTATTCACAAAATCATAATATCATATTTTTTCCTATATAAGTACTCTTATGATTAAATGAATAATTTAATGGAAAACTATATTTATTTCATTTGTCAGTCTGAAATAGTTTAATTCAATTAATATAATTTCACTTAAATGTTTGTACGAATTGTTTTACCCCAATGACATTTTAAATTTATTTTTCCCATGAATGACTTTCTATACAATTGTATATATGGAATATTTTTTTTGTTTTCAGAACACTATACATCTACCCATTGTTTGAATGAAATAATTCTTTTAATAAAAACCAAAAAAAATATTCTATACAACATGAATAATTTGTACATTAATTCTCCATAAATATTTTCCCATGGGACTATTAAATGAATATCATTTCCATAATTTTTTCCATTAATTTATATTTAAAAATGCGATTTCGAAATGGAATATTTATTTTCCTCATTAATTTATATTGTTGAAACATGATGGTATATTATTATACGACAATACATATTTAGGTTTCCTATGATCGAGCATTGATATGAAAAAATAAGAAAAATTATTCATTCTTTTGATGTTTTAAGACTATGGTGATAAAATTTTGATGAATAATGTTTTCTTTTCCATCAGTTATTCTTTGATTAAATGAAAAAAAAATTCCATTATCATTGGGAATATATAAAAATGGGATGTGATTATTTTATGGATAGGATATATATATCCATCAATTGAATTTTTTATACCAAATTATATACTAAAAGTCTCAATGAGAGATTATCCAATTCTCAAAAGATGATAAATGTTGGTATTTACTAATTCTAGGATGAGGAACACTAAATATTAATTAAATCATGAAGCATAAAACTTGGTGGCTTTCCCAATCATGTCAATAGATGAATGCATTGAGGGATATCTTAGATAGATTATTTCTATGATTTTGAAAATTCCCAACCTTATTCCACTATATTATGAAATGATATTATTCCAACCTTATCCACTAACAAGTATGGTTATTTATTTATTTATTTATTATTGATGTCTTATAACTTACCAAGATTTATGGTATGTTTCATGAATATAATATATGAATTTTTGGGAAAGTTTCTCAAATTTTAAGCACATTTTATCATTTCCAGATTATCATGGTTTTATGAAATGTTCCTTAATAACTCAATCTATTATCCTTAATATGAATTTGATCTCACAAATTATTTTGATTCATTATCCATAGGATATTTATAATTATTTTATATATGATATATCTAAAGGGATTCTTGTTGTTAAGAACACATTGTAATATAATGTATGTATTTTATGTATGTGTATATTACAATATAATGATTATAATTAAAAGAAATAGTCTATTTATGGAAATTATTGTAATCATATATAATGTAAATTAATCTAAAACGATGGAATAATGATGTATGAATATATTATGTTACACTAAAACATTTTCAATCTATAATATATAGTTATTATCGTTATTTTTTATAAAAATTGAAATTATTATAATACTATTTCGGCATGATACTTTTCAGAATACACTCAATAAAACAATTTTACATATTTTTTGAAAAGAAACATAACCAAATTTATTGATTTTTTATTAAAAATAGAAAATCGAGTTACTTATAGTGGTAAATATGCACCATCAATAACTCATATAAAATAAAAAACTAATATACTCGATATTAAACATTTATCTCATGATATTAAAAATAATAAAAAACAAAATATTGAAATGTTTTATTTTAGTTATCATTGGATATTGTCATAGAAATATTTCAATGAAAACCTCTCTATGGAATATGTAAGAAACCGTAAGGTTGAAATTCTCATAAAGTGTGAACAATTAAAAAAAACTATATTCTCATTGACCACTATGACTCATTGAAGGTGTTATACATCATAAAAAACTATTATCCACCCAAAACCCCACATTCCCTTTCTTTTCTAACCGTAATATTGGTCATATATAGAAACATTGTTTTCTACTATATAATTTATTTGGGAGAGCTCGTTTACTACACCTATTTCATAAATATCATTTTATAAAAAAAATAATTAAAACACCCAAATATATACTCTCATAAAATTTTAAATTTACTATGTCTAATCCAATTGAACAAAAAAACACCATTTAATTATTTGTTTTAATGCATCAGTCATCATATTCTTTAGGTTTCCATATTGTGTTAATGACCTAAGAGATTAGGGTGATACCATTTCATCAAGGATTAAATATATTATACATGTCTAAATTAATCAATAATTTCTACTGCAGAATAAATTAAATTAAATTACCCAAAATACATTGAAATAAATCATGGATTAAAAATATTGTTCTCTTAGTTCAACTAATAAAAAAATATTCAATAAGAGATGATTTTTTTCAATTCATATTTCAATCACTATGATGATACTTGAACCAGTATTTAATCACGGATTTCTACCAATATTCTTCAAAATAAAAACCATGTATATGGTTAAGTGGTGAGTATAAATTTAATGTAGGTTTTTTTCTAGCACAATGATTCATTTACTGCTAGAGTTTAAAATCCTGATTTTTACTTTTTATAAAAATTATCACTCTATAAACATAAATCCATACATCATGAATTTATTTGAATTAATTTCATATTAACATTTAAATGGGGTAAAAGAGATATATTCATAATAGAAATATATGTTACTTCTTAATGCTTGTTATGTCCAGTTTACCCATAAGGAATAAAATATTAATTCATTACCAATGATGTAGATAGAAAGTCTACTTGAAATATCCCATTCCCTACTAGACTGTCAACTTGCCAGTTTTGGTTGTTGGAGGCATTTAGAGGTGGTTCAGAAGAGTGTGGAGATTTCCATTTTCTAAAAGATGGAAAAAAGGTTATTACATGTTGTGTAACTGAATTACACAATGTGAAGTTTGGATTCATGGACATATTAGGGGTTTTATGATGTGTGAAAATTTTACTCAATATAAAAGAGGGTTTCACGATTTTAAATATTTCACAATCTTGAAAAAAGGGGAGAGGTGATAGGTTATTCATTGGAAGTTGACCATGGGTAATTACACGACATGAAAGGGTATTTCATGTCCTTTAATACCCCACTGATGTAACTTTTTTAGGTATTTTTCACCTTCTAGTGTTATCAAACACAATGACTACATCGACCCTTCTGCAACCACATGCCACCTAGCGACCACTCTACGACATTTAAAGGATTTCTTCATTAATAATTGATTCCTTTATTCCCAAGTTCAATCAATAGAAATCCAAATTTGATATAATTTTTGTTAGTACCCCATTATTGTGGTTTCTTCTTGTTAGGTCTCTTTCACCTCTTGTTTCTTCTTATATTGTGATGGTGGATGATCTAACATAGTTCTAAATGGGATTCTCTGTGGTTTGTGTTGGTGAAGTGGTACCGCATTTTCCTTAGATGGATAAAGATCATACCAAAGAGGTGATAGTAGATCTATTACATGCTTTGTTCTTGTGTGAGGTTCATTTAATCCCTATGGAATGAGGTTTTACTTCATTTCTCTTATTTTTTTCATCATGTGGGATGGTGTCTCTTTTTTTACAGGTGGAATTTGGTTTTTCTAGACATATAAATGATAAGGCTCAGTTAAATGAAATTTAATGGGTTTGGCGGATTCAATTTTCATTACCCTTATGTTTTGATATTATGATTGTTTTATTGTGACTATACAGGGAAAACACCTAACTGCAAATTATGGTCGTTATTGGACTTCTTTACTATCGGTATATGTGGTGTTTTTTTCTTATCCAAAATTATTTGGTATAACCATGAATTGAAATTTTTTTAATGAAGTTTAACCGGATAATGAATGGATGTCCTATGATCATACAGTTTTGTGATAACCCATGAATTAATCATTTATAAATAAATAAGGTATTTCTTATTAATTCTAGATTTTTTCCTTGATACTGGGGATGATTTGATGTGTGGGTATTCATTTGTTTGTTTTATAGTAGGTTTGTGATCATGGTTGTGTGTTATGGGAGGTCTTAGTGGTGTTTTTGAACCTTAAGTTGAGAAATTAATTAATTCTGGAATTGATGATAAGTGTTGTACATATGGGATGAGAATATGGTTATACAGTAATGTGTTAACAGCTGGGGCTGTGAGTTGGTGGTTGGTTTTGTTGGTATGTGATCTCAGTGGGGTGAGCTTCAAGGATGAAAATAGTGATTGGAATGGGTAATTATACAAGTGTTTCTCCATGAGTATCATTAAAAAGTCTTCACCCTATATTTATTGATCTCTCTATGGTTTCTCATGAATTAGTATTAATCATAGAGGGAATGTGAATGTCCTTTAGTTTACAAGGTCACTTTACATTTTCATAATATTAATACATATTTTCTTTTGTTCTTAGTATATTTCAAAGTAGTGGTGTAATGGATAAATGAATTGTTTAATCACGAATGGATTTGGTTATATAAATTGATAGGTAATGTGAATCGGGTTTTGTGGCTCATTATATGTGGTTGTAAATTTATAGGTGGTTGAAATGAAATTTATTGTTAGATATTCTCTATTTGGGAACCCATAGGCTGGGGTTGAGTGTTTGGAATCATATAGTTGTTTAAATTTTATTTTCCTTGGGATTTATCTATGCATCACACCCTAGATAAGCACTTTTTACTAAAAACCACCATCATCATGGGGAATGTTGTATTTCTCAAACCTCATGATGGAAGGATGGATGGACGTGCACTGTCCCTTTCCTGCGCCATATTCCATTAAGTGATATCCCAACATTATTTTTGGAAGGTTTTGGTTTGTGGGGCCCATGTATGTGAGGGAGAGTTTTTATTTCCCAGGTGTATTTGGGATGATATGTGTCACTATTTACCCAGGTGTCCCCAAGATGAGGTGTGGTTTGTGGCCCAAGTGTCTAAAGGTGGGATTTGATGTGGGTTGTGACCCAATTGTATGTGTGATGGGAGTGATGAGGTTAGTTTCCCAGGTGACTGCAGGTTGGATATGATGTGGTGTATGGCCTAGGTGTCCGTCGACGGGATGTGATGTGGTTATGGGCCTGGTGTGTGTGGGTTGGTTGTAATGTTGAACTTTCATAAGATGTGGGACAAGGAGGTTGTTTTCAATTAATAAATAATGGATAATTAATGGGAATTTTTGTGCGGAAAACTATCAATAATGTGTATTATATTACATTACCTGACATGTGTTATTTTGTGAGTGTGCCCTGGTGTGGTTGGGATGGTTAGTATACATGTTAGGTATTATTTGGTTCTTCTATTCTCTCGTGGGGGGTATTAATAGTATTCCTTATCTTGTGAATATGTTACTTTTTTTCTACTGATTATACCTATATTCTTACTCTACATTTATAAAATTGTATTTATGTTTCTATAACTATTTCACACACTGCTGATAAATATAATATTTTTGACTTTAGATAGTCTCTATGTCAATAGATACCATTACATTAGGTATTTATGTTGACACTGTTGTACTGGAAAAAAATTCTATTTTAAAAACACAAATATGGGATGGTTTTTAGATTGCATTTATATATGTCATGGTGTTCTTTTGTTGATGATCTTTCATATATCAGGATCTTGTTTCATAAAACATTATTGTCTTGCATATTGTGAGATCTGTATAGCCTTGGTGCTCAACTCCATCCCGAGACCTACTAGAGGTGGGACATGGGGGTCATTATCTTGGTTTACGTATTTTTAGGCTATATTAGTGCGTGATAGAGGCCCGGGAAGGGCATCTAGGAAAAGATATGTTAGGTCCCCCATGATCTAATTAATGGATTCTGAGACTACTGAATGGCAATGTGAGGATACACCATTTTCAAAATAGATACACTAGGTAAGGTATATACATCACAATGACGTGTGTTCTTGTTTGAATAGGGGTTTTTAGGGAATTTTTAATGAATAAAAGTTGAGTTAAAATAATTAATTTGAATCTTAAATAAAAATTATTAACTTAATTGGATTAGGGAATCATTATTTAGTTTTTATAAATGGCTCCTAGTTTTCATTTGTGTGTGGCTCAACCAGTTGGGGCTCAGTAGGCAGATCTAGTTGATCAAAAGAGTGGTGATCGAGTGTAAGAGATCAACCAGTGCTAGTGGACTTTGTACAATTTTCCATTGGAAGCCATTGAGATTGTATAATTTTAGTGTTTTAGACATAAATATAGTGATATAACAAAAGGATCTTGAGATTACCTTCAGTCTGATCAGGACCCCAATAGTGTACCAGGTTACTTTTCCAGTCAGTCTAATGTGAGGAGTTGTACATTAGTGCTGGATGCTTTATCTAGTTGAGAGGACGGAATAATACATTTTTCTAGTCAGATTTGTGAAATAATTTAGTGAATAGATACGTTCATTGACCATGAAGGCTATTAATAGGTAGGATTTACAAACCGTTTAGTAAGGGATTATGTCATTGAAATATCTTGAGATCAATATCGAAGAAATCATTTGTTTTTTACCATATATCGTTACAAATGAGGGGTCTCATGAGAGACTTCATAAAGAGGTTCAATTTCTTTTGATTTTGTGCATGGTTAATCCGATTACATTTACAATGTACATGGATGATCAGAAAATGGAATGGAAGGTCAAACAGATTCCCTCGTGTGGGGGGGGTTACTATGTGAGGTGATCTAGAAGAGTTCTTGGAGTGGTTGGGTTACTAGTGGTAGGTCTCATGTGTCAGTACATTCAAGGATTCAACATGAAAGGATTTGACCTCAACATTTCCATTTTCAACCATCTGGTCATCATTTTCTACGTGTTGGATTGGGGATGACGTGTTTCATTTATTGAGTTCATGATCTTCTTCATAACTAGTGTCCAGTATCCATTCGATCTAAATATGGTTGTGGTAGATAGTTTCTTCTCCAGCCTAAGTAGAAGTTTCTGGTGAGACTGTTTCAGTAGCATGTGATGAAATATTTTTCTCTAATTAGGGGAGATGGAGCATGTATAGGTAGCCCTCCGGATTTTCATAATGTTCAGGGCATTCGACATTAAATAGATGTGGATATGCTCATCCACAGAATGGAAGGGGAGAGAGATATGTTATGTTTTACGTAATAGAGGTAGTAGTTTTAGCAGGTCCAGAATTCATCATAGTTACGTTCAATTTTTTTAGTACCCGTGTGTGTGTGTTGTTTGATTTCAAGGATTCCTGCTTCTTTGTGACACCTACTACAACACATTTTTTGGAGTAGACATTGAGAGGCTTCTTGTTCATCTAGTGTTGTGTACGCCAGCTAGAGACTAGACTATTTTGTTTGATGTGGGATGTGGATGAAGACTGATGATGGGACCACATCACTCCCATGGGATCTTTTCTTACTATGATTGAAACCATATGATGTCATCTGTAGAATTGATTAGTTTTATTATATGCTTGGCATTATCGATTGTTTCTTGCGAAGAGTATTTTTTTAGATATAGATGCCTAGTGTGCACTTTTCATTAGAGAGCATAGTTATTAGGTGTGTAGTTCCATTGTGGATCCCCTTCAGTACAAATTTTCTTATATTTCATTGGATTCAATGTATGCTAAGATGTTATAGGTTCCCATGGTCATTGGGGAGTTCATAGAAATCTTCCCTAAGGAGGTTGTGATACTACCCCTTAATGTAATGTTGAGTATGGGGTGGATTTGAATCCTACTGATTCTATAATTTTATTTGGATCCTCATATAATGTAACCTTCCACAATATGGGAGCTATGTATTTAGATATAATATTTGTTGAAGAATCATTTAACTTGGGCCACAGTGTCACCATAGGGTGTTATAGTGTCTTTATCCAAGATGGGAAATGGGATTTTGAGGCTGTGTATGGACTACCAGATGATGGATAAAGTAATGGTCATGAGTCATTTCCCATAACCATGGATATATGAATATATTGGCCAAACAATATGGAAAATTCTGTTTTTCATTATCGATTTTCAGTCTAGATGTGTTCCTGACGACTGCCTTCAGGTGTATATATGGAAACTACGAGTTTCTGTCTTGTTGTTTGGTGTTATGAATGCACTAGATTTGTTTATGGGGTTTACGACCTCTATGTTCAATGTGTTCATGGATTGGTTATTCATCATGTTTCTTGAAGATATTTTAATCTACTCAAGGACAGAGTAGTAGTACATTGAGAATCATAGAACTATCATGTCAGTTCCTCGATATGAACAGCTCTATGGAATGTTGTCCAAGATTATTTTCTAGAAAATAGAGGTTCATTTCCTTGGGCATGTGGTGTCCCATAGGGGTGTAATTATAGACCCATCAAATCCCTTAACTATTGTTTTTTGAGGAAGCAACCAGGAAGTGGTAGAGGTTCACAGTTTCCTCGCTCTCACAAGCTATTATCAAGGGTTAGTACCCAATTTCTCTCATTTTTTTGCCTTGTTGAATGATTTATACCATAATTACTATCCTTGTGTGGGGAGTGTGTAGTTTTAGGTAGCATCGACTACATGAAGGGGGTGTTGATTAGTGTTATAATACATCAGTTTCATGGGTAAGGTTTGATGATTGAGGTATTTTGTTTTGCTTCACATATGGGCATGAGATTTATCTTGATGAAATAATGAGAAGTGGCCTCTTATAGGGATAGGTATTTCTAACCCCATTAGCATAACTACACCACCCACGATCTAGATCTATTGGAGGAAATGATTTTGTTGATGTTTTGGTAGCACCTCCTCATTAGGAAGATCTTTTTGGTCTTCATTGATCACAAGAGTTTGAGATATAACTTCTCCCAGTTAGATTGGAACATTCAAGAATAGAGGTTGATATAGTTCAATTAGGACTATTATTTTAAAATCTCATACACTTTAAGAAAGGGGAATGTCATGTCTGATTCCTTAATATGGAAGTCACAAAATGAGGTTATTTGAAAATCTACTAATGATTTTAGTGTGATGGAGGGGTTTTCAACTTTTCACATGGATGTTGCAGTGGATGGTGGTAGGGGATGTTTGTTTCAGAAGATATTGTAGTCATCTCTAATATAGTATGTAGAAAAGTCTTAGTGGAGGGCTCAAAGGAAGAGGTGTTTCACGATGGTTCTATCTGTGGTAATGCATTAGTGGGATGGTCAGAGGATGGATTGAATTGGATGTTGTTTAGTGTGAAATTGTTTTTTCTGGTGGTGGTGGATGAGGGAGTCCTTCGCATGTTTTTAATTTTACCTTTTGTTTCTCACTGAGGATTTTCTCAGACGTATTGTGTCTTGAGGATAATGTTTTGGTGGTCGATAGTGAAGCAGGCAGTGGTGGAGTTTGTGGATAAGTCCATGGTCTTCCAATAAGTAATAACCCATCTTGATGTTCTTGAAGGTTTTTGTCATTCCATGGATGTTGTCGAGGGAGGGTGGGAAGGCATCATAATGGATTTAGTCAGATGGATGCTGAAATTTCAGGGAGTCTATGATGATATTAGTGTATTAGTGGATCGATTTATTAAATTGTATCACATCTTATCTATCAAGGAGTCGAGCATAGTTGATTCCTTTGAATAATATTATATGGAAGATGGGGTTTGGTTACATGGTGTTCATAGATCCATTCTCTCACAATGAGACACACACATACCTCATGAGTCTGTAGGGGATTGCAGCATTCTATTAGAACCTAGTTACACCTCTTAACTTCATTCGGCCACAACATAGTTGGGAAAATAGTATGGACTACTTAGACATTTGAGGATTTTTTGGGAGAATACATGTTAGTCTTTAGAGGATATTGGGTGTGACACATTACCTTGCTAAATTTTAATTATAATTATACATAACACTATTCCATTAGAATAGATCTATTTGACGCTTTGAATGGAAGACCGTGTCGTTCACCATTTTGTAGGAAAAAAAGATAATTAGACCATTATTCTTGGACATGATGTAGTGAATAGCACATAAGTGAAGGTTAAACTTTTTTATAATAATATGATGGAAGTGAGGGACTAGAAAATATTATAATTGAGTCACAGGAGGAGGTTTTGGGAGTTAGAGGTTTTGGGACTATGAATTCTTTATTGTTTACCCTTGATATAGCTAATAGAGTTTTGGTAGAGGGAGAAATATTTCTATTACGCTTTTTGGACCCTTGCTGTGTTGGTGTGGATTGGAGAGGTGCTATGATAGTTTCTGTAGCAACCACAATTGAAGAGAATCCATGACATCTTCCATTTCTATCATCTTTGTTGGAATCTACATGATGAATCCCATGTTCTTGACTGGGTAGAGCTCGATATCGAGGAAGATGTAATGTTCAGGGAGTAGCTTGTTGAAATAAAAGATCATCATGAGAGGGTTTTGTGGGGGGGGGGGGGGTTGACCATTGCCTTGATTCATGTGTTGTAGAGGAATGGTGGTGAGGAGGATATTACTTGGGAGTATGAAACACATATTCATGTACAATACCCAAAGATATTTTGAGTTCTACCTTAATCTATTTTGGATGAAATGTGATGTTTAAACATTGTTTCACAAGATGATATTTTTTCCATTTGTTTCTGACGTGGTTCAGTTTTATATTAGATAAAGTCCAAACATTTTAAAAGGGGATGACGTGATTCCTAAATGAGATGCTTTTATTATGGTGAGATTAACCAGTGTGGGAAAGTTAGTTACACTAAGAGCATATAATATCTTTACATAGAATATGGGATTATGTAATTATTGTTCTTGGGATACTGTGGATAGTTGGTTATGTAGTAGAAATGAGGTAATATTGTTGTATGATAAGAGGTGGCATGTGGTAGTAGTGATGAAGTGGTAAAGTGTGATTATAGATATTTGGTGAGACAAGTTTGGGTCATAGTAACATTTGATGTATGAATAGATTTTAGAGAGGTATATCAGTGTGTGGTGGTTCTGATCCCTTATCTTCTAGTATTGTATATGGATTCTTGAAGGTGAGAATCATATGAGATGTATCAAATGTAATGGTTTGTGCCCTCCTGGTCCGTTATGCTCCATGATTTTGTGGGTGGAGGCATTCAAAGGAGGCTCAAATGAGTATGGGGATGAATGGTGGCTACAATTTAAAATAAGTGGATTACTCATCATGTCACTAAATTATATGATGTGAATTTTGTTTTTGTAGATTATCCTGTAGGATCCATGATGTTTATTTGTTTTAAAATCTGATAAAGAAGGTTTCACATTATGAAATGTTTCGGGGACTGAAGATAAACAAAAGAAATTGAGAGGCGATTGGTTTTATGTGGAAAGTCAACCAAAGGGCATCACATGGAATGTAAGGGTATTAAATTTTATGTAATAGCCCTCTGTGTAATATTTATGTTTTTTTTCAGCCATTAAGGGTGTCAACCTGTTAGGCTATAGCCACAATTCAGGACCAAAGTAGACCGGATGACCCATATTTAGCATTTTGAGGATTCATTCATCATGGATTGATTCCTAACATACCTTTGTTTGTCCAATGTGATCCATCATCGATCCAATGTGCGTACTTCTTACATTCTGGTTTCTTCATTCAGCTTTCTCTCTTTACCTTCTCATTTCTTCATTCTCAATGAATACAGATGATCTTATATTGATCTAAATGGGATTCCCTTAAGTTTTTTTGGTGTGGTGGTGTCGTGACATCCTCATATGGATACAGATATTATGCGAGAGGTGATAGGAGATCCATTTTCTAGCACGTTCATGTGCGAGGACCATTGTCACAATTTCATGGTAGTATTTCATTTGTTTATATAAATTGCCATCATACGTATGGGGTTTTCTTTTATTGACTTATTTATATTGGTATTTAAGATTAATCAATGATACTAATTGGTTAAATAAACTTTATTGGGGTAGCAGGATTAAGCATTCATGAATAAGTAGTTTTGATATTATGATTGTGATATTGTGACTATGCTGGCTAAATAGACCCATGAAAATTGTGGCTGTTGGTGGACTTGATTGCACTAGGTATGTGTGTTGTGGTTTTTTCATGATCATTATTTTCTTGTATCACCCAAAAATAGTATTTAGTTAATCATGTATATCTGGATAATGAATGGGTTCCCCTTGATCATATAGTTCTGTGATAACCCCTGAATAAAATATGTAGAATTAAATAAGGGGTGCCTTGTTAAATCAAGAATTGTGTTCTTCCTTCATATAATGGGTGAAGTAATCTTTCGATTTTATATGGTTTTTTATGTAATAGGGTTCTAAAATTGGTTGTGCGTTTTGGGATGGAATGGGTTGTGTAATGAAATCTATGATTGA
Organism: Viscum album; assembly: GCA_963277665.1. Taxonomy (NCBI): domain Eukaryota; kingdom Viridiplantae; phylum Streptophyta; class Magnoliopsida; order Santalales; family Viscaceae; genus Viscum; species Viscum album. The sequence goes on from OY728145.1 coordinate 1,658,948,974, forward strand.
TAGATTGACTAATTGTGGAATGGATGAGAAGTGTTTTATAAAAGGGCTATGAAACTAGTTATGTGGTAAGGTGTTATTGGATGGGGTTGGTAGTGGTGGTTGATGATGTCAGTATATGACCTGAAGATGATGAGTTTCAAGGAGTAATACACTGGTTGATTTTGTTAATTTACATTGTGTTTCTCAATAGGTAACATACAGAAAGCATCACCCCAAATATAGAGATTGATATATGTTATATAATTAATGGGTATCAAAGATAGAGGGAATGTGATGTACGTATAGTTTATCTTGGATCTTCATTTTTTGAGAACATGTTTTTCTTTTTCATACAGTGAATAGTTATTTCCTAGTTATTTGTGGAATGTATTAATGACATGTTTATTAAGTAAAGAATTTGGATAAATAAATTAGTGGGAATGTGAATTGGGTATTGGGGATCATTGTATATTATTGGTCATTTAGATGTTGTAGAAAAGGTAGTAGTTATGAGATGTTCTCTTTTAGGGAACCCAGGGTTTGGGCGTGATGGATTGGTATCATATATGTATATACTTTTATTCTCATTAAATTTGCTATATGCACATTACATAGGTTGATCACTATGTCCCAAACACCCACATCATCATTGGGTATGGTGCCATTCTTAAATATCTATATGGTAGTATGGATGGATTTCCACCTACTCTCCCCTCCTCACCCATCTAGTTGGTGATATCCAAAACTCTTCGACGAGGTTGTGGTTTGAGAGGCCCACATGTGTACATGCGATATGTGGGCTCCCATGTGTTATTGAGATGAGATGTGTTGTTCATTCCCAGCTATCATTGGGATGAGTTTTGGTTTTTAGAAAAATATTTTGAATGCCGGATGTTATGCAGGATGTGTCTCGAGATTATATGAGTAGTATGTGTTGTGGTTGTTTTCCCATGTGTCTGTCCATGGGATGTGATCTAGGTTTTGGTACATGTTTCTGTGTATAGGATGTGATGAGATTTGTGGCTAATGTTAATGTGGTAAGTTTTCAATGTGCTAATTTTAGATGTGGTTAGAGCAAGTGGATTTTTTCAGTTAGGAAAGAGTGGATAACCAGTGGGAAGTGATGTCAGGTATCCTATACTCGATTTTCATTATATAAAATTAAATGACTTATGTTATTTGTTGAGAGTGACATAGTGAGTTTGGGATGGTTATTATTTCATTTACAATTCAATTATTTATTGTTTTCTCTCACATGGGAATTACTTTTCTTCTTTCACATGTGAAGAAGTGAAATTGATTTCCCTACTAAGTATACTTTTATGTTCACCCAAGGGATATAATTTTTTTTTCTGGAATCCAGGATGATTTCACGAACTGGTCATGACCTTTGTAGTTCAGGCTTGATATAGTTTTGGTTTCATTACATAGCGTTACATTCTGAATTTACATAGAGACTTTAGAACTTCTAACGGTACTTTTTTAAAAACATACTTGTGGAGGGTTTTAATATTTTATTTATATTTGTCTTGTAGTTGTTTTGTTGATGATCCATCATATCTCCCAATAATATCTCAAATAATTATAATCCCTCCTATATTTTGAGATATGTATACCCTTGGTTCGCTTCTCCATCCTAGGGCCTACTAGAAGTGATACTCTAGGGGTCATTATATCACTTTTCTGAATTAAATGCCTAGGATAGGAATCATTGGAAGGAGGGGGTCAGGACAATAATCCAATCTAGTTTGAAAATAATAAATAGATTTTAAACCTCATAAGAATCATTAATCACTAAATATAGTCCAATGATACCCACCAATCATCTCACATCCCACCAAATAAGAAAAAAATAAATAAATTTAACACACAATATATATGCTAACAAATCTATAAATGGTTTTTAAAATATACCCCAATCCTGATATTTAATTTAAAAAATGTAAAGAATAAAATATGTTAAATGTGATAGAAATAAATTAATAAAAATAAATAAATAATTACCTAAAAAATAAATTTATCCCAACCAAAATGAATAATATTGTTCCCATAACTAACTCTAGAGTACAAATGCCTTTATCTATCCTCTAAAAACTATATTTCAAGATCTCCATATAGAATTTTACATTTTATCCAATGCATATCAAGTCATAATATTGCAAATATACTTTCAATTTATTATATTTCAATATATTCACATGATTATCCATTAAACAAATCAATAAATAATATAATATCTTCAATAGTATCATGAATATGGTATTACCATCATGCAACATAATTGATGATAAAATTACAATATATTAATTATTTATGCATCCATTAATAGATTGAGTATTTTTTTATTGTGAATGATTTATAATCATTAATGTTTATGTGTCCTACAAAAAACATTACTATAATAAGATTATTTTTCACCAAATATTCATATCATAATTAATATGCAAAACATCGTAGGGAATTTATGGAATACTATTATAAAATTTTATATTGTTTCATAAAAACATCACACATTTAATCTCATTATACTGAACTTAAAGAGATTACATATGTCATGATGGATGTGGTATCAAGGTCAAAGAATCATAAATAATATAGTCATTTCCATAAAGACTACATGAATACTAGTTGTATAACACTCTGGAAAATGTTAAACATAATGAGGAGGAAACATAGTACACTGTTAACAAAAAATGGCCAAATAATATAGAATTAAAAAATATGATACTATATCCCAATCGATCATTTCAAATAAATATAAATACCACTAGATTTATTCCAAACATTATGAATCACTCCCAACATGACAAATGTGAAATATCATCAAAATAACCATGTAATAATATAGTATCTCACATCTCCCTAATGACATAACATGTCCTAATAACCTCCATGTGTGTAATGGAGATAGATGAATAATGTGCGGTGATTGGTGAAAACCCCATAAAAAGTGAATGATTCGATGAATAAGATCGAGGGAAAAAATTGAGGATGATTCTGTTGATTATCATCTTGATCATATTGGTCATAATGCTATATTCCTCCAATTTTTGAAAATATATATATTATATTGATCCTTCTAGTGGATCTAGATCCTGAAAAACCTATAAAAATGTTATGAAGATTGTGGTAAACATATGCCTCTTGATGTTAGAGTCGACTCCAATGGGAAAATTTGTGAGGATGGGTCATATTGTGCATATATCTACAAATCAAGATGTTATGGAAGTGTAGGTATATACTATAAAATTTCAATTATTGTGTGACTTTTGAACCCTAATGGAGAGAAACCATGTCTTTTCAATCATATCTGCAGCGAAATTATTGATATTTTGGGATTCGATAATTGTAAGATGATAGGTTGGAGTTGTTGATTTTATCACATAGTGTTCCCCTATGATGAATGAAAATTTTGTGGCTAGTTACCATGACCAGTTACACTAAAAATATATTTATTCCTGACTCAATAATTGGATCATAATATTTATCCTGTTATTTTAAAAAAATACACATTCTTAAATCTGGATCCTTGTTTTCAATTGTAATTGGAATTATTGGAATGCATGAATAATTTTGGATATTTCCTCGTCTGTTGGGAATCCTATAATGCATGAAAGTCAGATGAACTATCCATATTTTGGGCATTATGCATGGATTCAATTTTATGATTATATGGATAAAATCCTTTTTGATGATATCTTTTTAAACTACGAAAATTTCAACATGAATCTTGAGATTTTATATGAGAGGGAGCAAATATTCTGTGAAAATTGTCATCTTTTTGGGAAAATTGTTTTGGAGAGTAATTGAAATGGAATATGTACTTCTGCTAATTCTAAGTTTATTGATAATGATAATTATAGTAGGTAGAATGAAAAGGGACCACTTCCATCTAGTCTTGTCCCGTTTATGGTGGATACAAGTGTGATCTAACAGTGAATATTTTTAAGTAATCTCATGGGATGATTTCTTCTAGGGGTAATAATATTGTTCATAATAATAATTAATCTGACATATACATTATATTTTTGGTGACATTGGCCTGGTCTTGTGTCATAATGTTATGCCCACTAAGAAGACCACTTCTACATATCATATATAGGGTTTCATTCTTGAACCCAAATAGGTGAGGAATAATTATGATGATGATGATGATGTCCATTTTTAGAATGAATCTGGTTAGTTTCATGTATCTTCTAGTGTTATTGTCCTTGTCCCCATCCATGGATCCACTGGGTAGGACACTACTACATCTCCTATGCTGGGTTCCACTATCGAACCTGAACATGTCACTACTCAAGCACTTGAAAAGTTTGTCAATGATATGTAATCTAAGTAGGTCAATGATTCAGCACCAATTAAGGATATCATTATTATCGAACCTAATCATTTCACGGTTTTAGTGCTTGTGAGATCCTTTAGTGAACCCGAATAGGTTACTATTGTTAAAGTGCCCGAGAAGATTATTATTTCGGTATAAGAGATGGATGATTATTTTGTATTTTTTCTAGAAAAAAAATTGAATTTTCTACAAACCATGATGATCATATTTTTTATATTTATTCTGAGAAGGAACATATCTAGGATATTACCATAGATCTTGGTTCCTCTAGCATTAAATTATTTCCAAGGGGCCAGGCTGATTCTCTTACATTTTAAAGATATTGTGATCTGGATTCTATTTATTTATCTAAAGATTTTTCCCCTGATTGTAAAGATAAAATTACTAGAAATATTTCTTTGACCCCAATTGAATTGAAGAAAAGGGTCCATCCACTTATTACTGAATCCCCTACTGGAGATGAAAAAGATTCTTCCCCATCTAAGCAGAACATGTGTGAACCCTCATCTGTTGACGTTATATATGATATGGTTGACATTGTTTTGGAAATTGTTTATTCAAGAAAGGAATGAAACAATGTTATGATGGGCATAATACTAGTCTAAGATCATTTATGCAATGAATATCTTCTTTTTGAACTACCAAGGTCTTGGGAACTCTCCCATTTTTAAAACCCATAGGCATTTACTTATGCCCCATAAACCTCTTTTGAATAGAATTGTTGAGCCGATGATGAATGTTGATAACTTGATGTATTTAAAATGTAAATATTTAAGATACTCGTTTGTTTCTAAAAATCAATTTGATGTAACAATATTGTCCTTGTGGGTTCATAACTATGAATGTGTTAGCATCAATTCCTTCCATAATGATCATCAGTCGGTGACCATCTCATGATTCATTAGAAAAAATATTAATTATATTACTTTTATCTATTCCATAAATTTATATAGAAGATATATTGAACATATGAGAAATATAACATTTATCTCATAGAATATTTCCAGTAGTAGGATTTTTCTTGGTAACATTAATTCCCTTATGAGAGAATATGTAAAAACTAGTAGTAATTTTAATAAAATCTCAACAATTGAATTTTTATCCTATATTGATAAATGTGGATTTTCCTATTTATATATATCTGGATTTGATTATACTTGGAGCAGATATACAAAAAATAGGAGGCATTCATGTAGACTTGATAAGTGTTTCGGGCAAGATGATGAGAGGAATAGGGATGTTGAGATATATGGGCTAACACTTCCTATATTACATCTTTATAATAGTCCTCTATCAAATGATCAATGTGTTAATATATCAAGGAAATTAACTCTACCTATTACTTTTAATAATTCTTGTATTTTTGGGATAGGATGTAGTAAAATCATTTTTTATGTGTGCATTTATGATATTGTTGAATGTTGTTGGAAATGGAAGACGCATCCATATACTTCACCTAATGCTTCCATACATGATCCCAGAGCATAGCTCGTTTTGCAGGCTTCGATTTGACTAGTCGTGGATCCCCAATGGCATTACGGATTAGAAGTTATGGCCTTTCTAATGCATACTGTTGAAATTGTATTCAAGGACGATTTCAGGGAAATGTATAGATTCACGGATAAAAAAGGAATCTTGAGCGTAAAAAAGAAATCATGCACATAAAAAGGGAATCATGTGCGTAAAAATGGGTTAGCGTGTAAAAATAGAATTATGCACGTCGAAATGGGTTAGCTTGTAAAAATTGTTTTTTGCATAAAAAATGGAATCATGCGCATAAAAATGGAATCTTGTGCATAAAATGGCTTTGTGTGGAAAATTGGAATGGAATTTTATGTTCCTAAATATTAATGGATTCTTTGATAAATTCAAGTGCACCCCATTCTTCCCGAGAGGCCCCTGGAGGTCAGCCGTTGCTCTAATGCGTGTATGTCCTCATTTTTTGCGCCTGTGCATAAAACCCTCCCATCTTGCATGCAAAAAAACACTTTTTCATGTAAAGGGGGAAACATGACCAATTTTTTAAGCAAAGCGTTATTTTTTGCGTGCAACGGTTCCCTGACACCCAATTTCTCATGCTCAAATGTTGCTCCTATCTAATTATGTGCACACCTCCCCTAGTGCATGCAATTTCTCCCCTAAAGCACGGAATTCCTTCCCTATTGCGTGCACGATGGCCTATTGCACACACACCACCCCTATTGCATGAAATTATTTCCCTATTGCACACACATCCCCCTATTGCACGCACATGTCCAATTGTGTGCAAAAATTATCTATAGACCGTAAATATTCCATAGTGCACTCAAATCTCCCCTATTTTGCGCAGTTCCTTCACTATTGCACGCACAAATCTCCAATTGCATGCACATGTCCCATAATTAGTGAACGCCTATCCTATTACACGATGGCCTTTCTTATTGTGTGCAATCCATCATTCTTGCGTGCATCCCATCATGCATGTCGCTTATATTATGCACAACAGTGCCTAGGCCTATGCCCGTGGGCCCATACTATGCGGGTTGTGCCCTCGCACCGCCGCTTGGGTTCAGTGCCAGGATGTGGTCCCCGCCCTTTTAGTCGGTCCCTTCGCTACCATCACCGGCCCCCATGAAGAATGGAGAGTCACCGCGCGAACTTTTCAGGCTAGGATGTCGACATTTTTTATTGTGTCCTTATGTGCAGTCGCCTTCCACATAATGGATACCATGATTTGGGATACTCTTCCGCACACCATGAAACACCTTGAACCGGCATATTCCTCTTGGTCTATTTCCAATGTCGTGAGTTGAGATTCTCGTCATCAATCACCCCAAGAACATTAAGTTGAACAATTCCTCAAGCAACTCATCTGAACCCTATCACATGACTCATATGATGGGTTGAACAAAAAAGGGCCTCCCTTGCGTAAGTCCCAACACCATCCATTGCTAGTAACCTTATTCCTAATAGTCCTATATACATAAATTTTAACTGTAGTAATCCCTATATGATAGACATAGTATGCCTCTTACTAAATATAAGAGATGCATTTTACACCATGAATAATATTCCAACAGTCCTATCTACATGACTATAAACTGTTGTGGACCCTATATAAAAAATATAGGATGCCTCTTTCTCAAAATAAAATATGTTTTATGCTCAATGAATTGATTTCCATTAGTCCTATCTACATGACTATAAATTGTATTGCACCATATGTTCCAAACATAGGATGCCTCTAGCTCCAAACAATAGAGGCCTTATGCTCTATGAATAAGATGCCAATATTTCTATCTACATGACTATAAACTATGGTACACCCTATTTGCCAAACATATGATGTCCTTTTCTCCAAACAATAGATGCCTTATTCTCCAAGAATAGGATACCGATAGTCATTTCTACATGACTATAAAATGTGGTACAATATATGTGACAAACATTGGATGCCTCCTGCTCCAAGTAAGAGATACTTAATGTTCCATGCATATGATGCCTAATGCCTTGATTAAAGTGGTGTGATTTCAAGATCATTGTAATATGTTCAAACCATCCATCACTCCACCTCACGCTTCGCATGTCCTTCATTCGGATCTTCAACCACCTCCATGTCTGAAGGGACCCTCTAACGGCTTGGTCCCATGCCGTATTGGCTCACCTACCATCATCGGCCAATTTCCCTAATGGATTTGGATGACACATCGAGTCAGGTAATGTGTTTTGAACATGGTCAGCAGTTGACCCTAGTTTTTTGTCCCCGTTTCAGACTAACATTATATGGATGTTGTGTTTTGAACATGGTCAACAGTTATCCTTCATTGCCATGCCACCCTCACCGCATTCCAAATGTTGGGCATGTGATTCACACATTTCATCTCCCTTTGTTAGGACTTATTCCAATGCCCATTTAATTATCTCTCTTGTGCACTAGCACATAGGCGAAGGCCCCAACCCACCATTAAGTTGGGATGCCCTCATGTCTAGACATGGGGAAGACATTACGGGCAGCTTCGTTGTGTAAGCCCCATCTGCCATTGTCGCTCCATAACAGCACCCGAGAAGCATCCATGCATATTCCCCATTCACCATTGCCTCTATATAACTACACCTAGGCATCTTCATTGTGTTAGCTCCATCCTCTATTACCATACTATAGCAGCACTGGGGTAGCTTACTTCCGTAAACCCCATCCACCATTTCTGCTCCATAGAGGCACCTGAGAAGATTCCTTGTGTAAGCCTCATCCCCCATTGACGCTCTGTAGTGGAACCCGGGCGCCTTCCTTATGTATTCCCCATTCACCATGGTCTCTCCATAGCGGCACCCCGGGCAGATTCCTTGCATAAGCTCCATCCACCATTATTGCTCCATATCGGCACCGGGGTAGCTTCCTAGCGTATGCCCCATCCACCATTGCTGATCCATAGCGGCACTCGGGCAGCTTCCTTGTGTAATCCCCATCCACCATTTCCACTCCATAGTGGCTCCGGAGAATCTTCCTTACATAAGACTCATTCCCCATTGCCCCTCCATAGCGGCACTCAGGAAGCTTTCTTACGTAATCCCCATCCAACAACGTCGCTCCATAGTAGCACCCAGGAATCATCCTTGTGGAAGCCACATCCACCATTGTCGCTCCATAGCGGCACCTAGGAAACTTCCTTGCGTAAGCCCGATCCACCATTGTCACTCCATAGCGTCACGCGGACAGCTTCCTTCCATAATCCCCATCCACCATTGCCACTACATAGTGGCACCTGAGCAACTTCTTTGCGTTGGTCCCATCCACCATTGTCGCTCCATAGCGATACCCGGCCTGCCAAGATTGTAAGCCCCAAAACCCCTTCTGAACTACATGGTATTTGTTCCCTACCAAGGCATGGTATGTGGGAAGTCTCCATGAGGTTCAAACCTAATACCTAGTCGTTCTGACCCCTTCACATCGGTTCACTAAACTCCAACCTGAACTACATGGATTTTGATCCTTGCAAAGTCGAGGTACGTAGGAATCCTCCATGAGGTTCCATCCCAACACCCCATTGGTTCCGACCACCTTCATGTCGGTTCCAACCCTATCCTAAACTATGTGGTCTTTGATCCTTGCCAAGGCAAGGTACGAAGGAAGCCTCCATAAGGATCACGCCGACCATCAATTGGTCCCGACCATCCTCACATCAGTTCAACAACCCCTTATGAACTACGTGGTATTTGATCCTTTCCATGAAAAGGTACGTATGAAGCCTCCCTGAGGTTCCATACCACCATCTATCTAGGCCCCAGATCCTCATTCACATTGGTTAACCCCCATCCTACATGATGTTAAACTGTGTACCCTAATCACTGGTAAGTCGTTATTCCCCCATTCACTAGTTCACCATTTTCAAACTCATTCGGCGATAAGCCATTGATATCCCAATTGATGGTTAATTGTCATCAGATAAACTTTATAGGCTTTGATTCACTGCCACTGAGAAAAGTATGAAGCCACCATGAGGTTCAAGTCCAGCACCCATGTCTCATCATGATCTATCCCTCGATCCCATGTGTTCTGAGACGATCGAGCCCCAACTTGGAGGTTCTACTTCCTCCGGGGTCCCATCCATGTGTCCATTATCATGGGCCGCCTCCTCAGGTGTCCCATCATCCCACTGAAATACGTGCACTATGATTCCCTACCACAGGAATATGTAGGAAGTCTCTTTGAGGCTCAAGACCAAGGCAACGGTCACCTTCACGACAGTCCCATCTCATTCCCCCTCCACTCCATTTAACTCTCCATCATCCATCATGATTCACTCCCGGGCCACCACATCCTAGTGGGATCATGTCATCCACGTCCTCACATCTCCCCGCAGTACCTAGGCTACAATTCATGCATAATCCCCAGCATGTCTCATGTTTTTTGTCCTTTGTTGACTCCCTGATTCAGCACCCCTTCGAACTATGTGGGTTTTGATCCCTGAAATCTACACAGGGTACGTTGGAAACCTCCATGAGGTTCAATCCAAGTCAAAGGTAAACCTTTTTCTTCCCCCATTCTGGGGTGAACACACCATGATCCACCCTCAGTGTTGTCCAGATCAACCTTCACAGTGTGACATATTCCCTTTATGGGACACACCATCTTGGGACTGCTCTTATTGAGTCTTCAGGTCCATCCACAATGTAAACCATCCAGGTGTTCCTTCCTAGGGATGTACCAATCTGATCCGTCTTTATGGGGCGTTCTGATCACACACATTCCATTAACTCAAGATGTAAAACTCGTAGCCTATATCCTAATAAAAATGACATGCCTGAGTAAAACCTCGAAAGACATTACTTTGGTGTACCCATCTCTGCTAGATGTTAAAATTTCGGCATAAAATTTGTTAAACATGGGAAGCTGAGGAAAACCTCAAATACATGCCTATGGCATATAATTTCCCACATCCAACGTGGGATGCCTCGGGTTCTGCACTATTGAGATTCCCTCATATGATGAAGAATACTAGATCACCAATGTCCATGCATCCAGAGATGCCTCGACATGCTCGATGTTGTCACTACTCTGACCAAAGGTTGCTACCATGCTAAGAACGCATGTAATTTCCTGAAAAAAGTAGTGTAATTAACCAGTTTCCACAAATATAAGGCTCCATGATTGAGATTCACGAACCATGACTTAATATTTAAGGGAGACCCGAAATAGGTGATGAGTACCGAGGAGAAATCCATGGAAGAAAGAACCTACATACAATCTTCTTGTTTCGTTCAAGGATAAAACAATCATGAATAAGGAACGAATGTCACTAGCCTTTGGAAAGAAGGAATACACGAAAATATCTGCGCGTCCTCATAGACGGATGTGTGCGCCCCAACGAATGCATCAAAAACAGAATTCATATACATATTATTACTACCAATATTAATTTTTATTTAATTGACTAAAATAATGTTGTTAATAATCATTTTATACTCTTGAATGTGACAATAATGAAGCTGAATATCAGCTATTTATTGTTTTCAACAAAAAAAGCATGCCCATTGATATTCCCTCTCATGAAAAGATAAATGGAATTTCCAATATAGATAATATCATGACTCTAAAAGAGAATAATTAATGTAAACAATTTAATATTAGATTGCTGAAGGAGGGAGATTGTAATTCATGATTCTTTCAGTGCATGAATATAGAAAAAGGATATAAAGAGTGTCACTACTATCTATATCAATAAAAAAAAATTTAGTTCAAAATTTGAAATAGTGATTGTTGTGACTTTCCATTTTTAGGTGCTTTTCTCAAATAATGGAGGAAAACAACTGAAAAAAATGCTCAAATGCATTAAACCATGTTTTGGTGATATTAATAATAAAATGATGGTTGATCCCCCCAATGCAATGGAGATTCATTAAGAACTCATATATTTAAATATGTATTTTTTTTCTAGACCCAATAGATTTACCAAAAAAGTCATAATACTTTATTGGGCTATTCTTTATATTGAGGTATTAAATGTTTTGAGGGAATTATTTATTCATTTATCAATTCCTTTTTGGGATAAATCCAATTTTATTTCACTAATCCCATGAGGATCTTACCAATAGAGAAATTTTTTATTCTACTTCCTGGTGGTCCTTTATATTACCATATTATTGTTCTAGTATTGTTCTTGTTGATTGATGTGTTGATTTGAATACCTTCCTCTATAAATCCCTTTTATAAGTTCATGTTTTTCATTTTAATTTTATTAAAAAAATTCATAGGAGAAGATTTGATTGCATCCTAAACCTTCTTTATAATCATTATATTTTTAGGAATTATTGTTTTTTAAACACTATAACAAATGAACTGGGTGATTCTAAGGGTCCATGGGATATATTATTTCATGTAACCATTAGGATGATTGTTCAGAGTCATAGAAAATATATCATGAATGTGTTATTTTCCCATATGTTATCTATATTATCATATATCACATTTTTTTAGAGATAATATATAACTCCCCCATAATTTATGGATTCATACTCAATCACACTTGCATTAAAATTTTCTTTTTACCTATATAATGACATTATGACCATGTTGCTTATCAATATAGGCTCCTAATACATTAATTTAAAAATATATTCTATGTATATATTCAATAATAATTTAAAAATAAATCTCATTATAAATTCACTAACTTGTAAACCTTTGAATGGAAAAATTATTATATAGATTAAAATAACATTATAAACCATTAATTTCATATCATCAATAATTTCCTAATCCATTTTTTTTGGAAAATATCTTTAAAATCCCATTTAAATTTTATATCATTTGACTATATAAAATCTTGATATTAATTACTCACAAAAAATGTGTTCAATATGATAAGAAACCTACACATTTAAACCACAACATGATAAAACCCATTTTTTATTCTATGAAACTAGTTGATGACTATTATGTAAATGTGATTTGATCCTTTTTATGGATATATATCTTGTTTCATAAAATATTCATAATTATAAAAAATTGAAAATTATAACAATAATTCCTTAAATCCTACACATTATACTCAATTACATTAATGAAAAAGTAAATGGAGAATACATCATAAACTTATTCAATTATATCAAAAAGACCATATAATCTATCTAATTCTTTCTTAGGAAACTACTATGAAAATGGTTTCATCGTAATCCATTTCAATTAAGATGAAATATAAAGAAGTCACAAATCATAAAAAATCATCCATCCATTACAAATAGTTGAAGTAATTTTCCATGATATATTGGTGAACAACATGTTCCACTATAATATACAAGGATGATAATATTAAATTAAAAAGTATCGATATTATATTTCAACCAACTAACTTGATGACACTTGGGAAATTAACCATGTGATAGGATTTTACTATAATAATGAGAAATTAATTGTGATATTCCATTAAATATATATTCTAAACATTTTATGTAATCACACATTGAATATAATATGGTACAACCATGATCTCCCGGAATCAAAATCTACATAATGATGGGAAAAATATTTTTAGGGGAATATAATAGATAATGGACAATGATCAGGGAATAAAGACTCTTTCTGATGAACTATGATAACTACATATTGATTGATATTAAATCAAGGGTGAATGAAGGATTATAAAATATGTGGAGTATTTTTTTTCTAACTATATGGATTTCAATAAATTAATATTAGTGACTAAGATTAGGGGTTAGTGGTGATAAATTTAAAATCTATACCATGTATAGAAATGATATGGAAAATAATCATATAAAAATATATCAAATACCACTAACAAGATTCAATCCAAATTAGTGAAACAAACAAATTAGTTGATTAACCAATTACCCAGATCTTTCACAAAATGTTTTTAGTAACTTATGTAACAACCTATAAATTTAAAACTAGTTATAATATTTTTTATCTATATGAAATAACTTACACCCATAAATGAACCGATAAAACCTTTTTTAAACATCTTCAATGTCTGTATTGAATGTATTCTATGAAACATAATTCAAAATTTTATAACCATTATTTATTTATATACATCAGGGTTTAACCTATCTCAATATTTTCCAACCAATGAATGAATAGTATAACATGACTATAAGTCATTATGGAATTACATAAGAAATAAAACTCATTAAATCCACCTATTTAAAACCCCAACGTGAAAAAATAGAAAATATTGATGAATGATATAAATTAAAAATTCACAAAATTAAACAACAATTTTAAAAAGCCATTACAATTATATCCCATTCTCAAATAACATCACATTTGAAATTTCATCCCTGAATGAGAACAAGTGAAAATAATCCAATGAGTGTTTTACTTAGATAACAATAACACCTAATAACTTCTTCTGATATAGTTTTTAATACTCTCCTCTAACTAGAAAAATCATTGATTAAAACAAAATTACTAATCTACACAATCAACTAATGACTAATTATTCCAACATTCTCATCAACAATTCATGTAAAATTTAACTCCTCATAATTAAACATAATACCACTGTGTAAATAACTAACTATATGCTTGTGTCAATGTGTCTTTGTCTATATAAAAAACTATATAATATCAAAAAAATATGGCCTGTAAATACTAAAACATGCTAGATTCCAACCCAAATCTTATCAATCATGATTAGTCCACAATAAAACTATAATTAAATCATAGTGGGATGAAGGAAAGAACAATATAATCATCCGGGTATGTGTCACAGAAAACATCCCTCAATAAATTTTTTAAATTACATTTTTTATGAATTAATGGTTGTTTTGTAGGTAAATATGACCACAATTCCCTCCTTATATATTCATTTATAATAGTAAATATAAAGATGAGAAATAATAATGTACATGAAATATAAATATATAGAAAATTAAATAAAAAATTTCATGTGTCTACTTGATGATGCCAAAAAATAATTTTTCCCCTGTTATAGTGGAATCAAAATATAATTTATTCATTAAGTAGTCAGATTTGGGAAATAAGTTTGTATATTCACTCATACCATGGTCACCAAAAATTCTCATACAAAATTTTGTTAGCGGTTTAAAATATTCACATCATTCATGAAAACCAAATAATAAAAACCCATTAAAAGTAACTTAAATGAAAAATGAAATTTTTTTATTAATGGTTTATTAAAAATAATATTTATCATTTAAAAGTTAAATTCATTTTGTCATAAATAATATTCCCATATAGCAATATAATCATAATAATGGATTATAATTTTATCCCATATCAATGAACAAGATACTACATAACAAACAACATCATCATTTTTCAAATATGTTTTTTCACAATATAACCAACATATACTTACAATACCACATCATAATAAAGAAAATTTACTTTAACCATAATAACATGTTCATTTATATAACATGAAATATCTAATAATTTAAATATTATCATTTAATTAATGAATCATAAGAATTATATAACCTCCCCATATGAATTTAGAATCTTTATCTTGGGTTAGAGATAGAATATAAACAACATTGTAAATCAACACATGAATGAAATAATCATAAAAATTGATTGACTGAATTTGAATTTATTATATTAGAAAATTATAAATTAAGAGATCTTATTAAATTTGGGTGGTTAAAAAATTCACATTCAATCAATAGGGGTTCGAAACAAGGCGCACAAAAAGAAAATAATACAAATCATCTATTATCTAAATATAATGTCTACATAGAACCCCTACCAGACTCACATATTACCATACACCAATGTAATTCATGGTAGGAATAATCCATTAATATCATGAATTATAGTGATGAAAAATTTCTTATGTATAGATTTTTTGTGTGGGAAACATTGATTTATTATTTCATCACATAGATAATATTTCAATGGAATTGTTATTAGATATGAAATTTCACCTAACAAGAAGTGTTATATGGCCCTCAAAACCCCATTCATTTAGAATATTGGGGCACTGTTTTTACACTGATTCCCTATTATGCTATTTTTATATTTTTATTAGCATCAATTAGCTAACACAAAATTGTATTTTACCCTAATCAATAATGAATTTTTTAAGTATTTTCATGTCAACCCAATGATTAAAAAATTTGATCTTATAATCCTGATAAAATCACTAAGACATAAAATTACATAGAAATATAATTTATACCAATTAAAATATAGTAGTCATATTTCCATGATATTGGTTTGTATAAATTCATCTCAAAAATTTTATAAATTTTATAAAGTATATATTTAGTTATTTAAATAATATATTTTTATTTTAATTTTATCAATATAGATATGAAAATATCACACAATATATATAATTGAAATATATAACAATACATTAAAACTATAGTTCCTATGATTACTTCTTGATGAAATTTTCATTTCTATGTTTTTAAATTATTAAAAAAACATAATATAAATTAGAGATATTTTTCATATTAATGGATTATATCTCATAACGCATTGAGTGAAAATTCATGACTAATCCTCAATGATATAATTGACTTTGGTTATTTCAACAATTATACCAAAGAATGAATTGTTTTTATCACTATTATCTAAATAATGGTATTTTATAATAACAATATTAATTTTTTAAAAGAAATATTTTCTACAATGATTATATATCAATACACTATATTATCACTAAATGATCAGAATATTTAAATCACAACATCTATGATTAGATATGCAATTATATTTCATTATTTGGAACACATTTTTTGAGAATTTTTCTATTTTTTCATTAATGTTACTAAAATACCTATAGAAAATTTAACATAGCAAATTATCATTTAACAAAATTTAATATTATAAGAATATAATTAAACATATTTAAGATCCAATGAATTCAATGATACCAAAAATAGAATCCAAATTAAGAGTGTAGTCAATGAAATTTATAAAAAGAACCTAGTCTATTGGATCCTCCCCATCCAAATAGAAAAAATATCCAATTCTTATTTTGATGATCCTCCCCACATGTAAATTTTTTTATCCTATAAAGGAATCCTTAGAAAATAACATAAATATAGTTGAATATACATGGTAATAAATGTATAAGATATATATACAGTGCATCCGTACACTACCACCACATTAGATAGAAATAATCATGAAATGTATACTTATTGACACCCTCTCACTCACTAGATTTACACATGGGGAAAATTCATTGTAAATACAAAATTCACCCATCATGGAACCCACATAACCTTGACTAATTATAGGGTATATATGTTTATTTCTTTCAATCAAGTTTTATAAGAAGTTTTTTCATTTATATCTAATAATCTAGATCCAAAACCTCAATAATAGTTTTCATTTGTTTGGATATGATTATAATAACTATGGGTATGTCATTTTACTAAGATAAATCAATATTGAAAGGAGAAAGAAATTCTAAAAATTCTTTTTTTCCTGAGAGTATCATAACATACATGAACATGAAAAGGATTCGTAAAATAAAAATAATATCTTTTAAAAAATTTCTATTAAGTATGAATTTGAGATTGAATTATTCATTGATATAAATTAAATGAACAAAATTTTTTCAAATAAAAGAACACATATATGTCACATATATCCAAACAGTCAAATTATCCCGAAACGAGATGATGAAATTATTTTGTAAATGATAATGTATAGTATTGAAAATATATTTTTAAAATAAAAATTATAAGTGATGAATGAAATTAATATAAATTAACAATTTTAACATATGAAAACAATGGGATAAATCATAGACCATGTAAAACAATACAACTCATCAATATATTATATTATATTTTTAATTTTTCAAAAAAGATAGAAATACATTATATTTACCTTAAAATAATTTTTTTAATACAACACATATTATAAATAATTAATACTTATGTGTTTTAACTATTGAATAAAAGTGAAACTTGTTAGGAACTGTCCATTCAGTGTTTTGATGACATTATCAGTTAACATCAAGGAAGAATTCTTATAAACCTATAATTAATGAGAAAATAGATGAAGAATAACAACATGATTAAAAATCATTTAGAGACTAAACATTAATTTATATATGTAGATCACTTTTGGTAAAATTAATATTTTTAAAATATTATAAAATTAAACTAGATTATTAACCATACTTTTTAATTACAAAAATTATATGAAAAAATAATCATTTTTTCTTCATTCACAAAATGGTTATATTATAAATCTGAAGAAAATTGTGATACTTCCCTTATCCAGAACACATGTATGATAGTTTTTACATTAAACTCTAACATAATGAAATAAAATATTTAATGTTTTCAAAATTATTTCAACTCTCTAACAATATTTTTTTTATTTATAAATATCTACATAATAAAACAAATTAAAATAAAAAAATATATCATTTCATTAAAATAGAATTATAATAAAAATATAATTGTAGTCATCGATAAACAACTATTGATGAAATAAAATCAATTTAACCAATTTATTATTAGAGAGGAAACTAACAAAACACTTTCTCTATGAATTACCATCAATAATCCTGAAATATATTATAACTGGAATCTCATTAATAAGAATACATTAAAAGATCATTAATTTTAATATCCTGGAGAAAATTTTAACTCATAAATTTAAAATTCATATTGTATTATTATGTATTTTGTATATTTTCTATTGTAGGAATCGTTTCCATGGATGACATAAATATAAAATGATATCTTATTACAATTTCATTTAACCCATTATTACATTAAATGTTATTCTAATTTATTGAATAACATATCTTCTACTCATACCACCCCATCTAAATTTAATTACCTTTATTATATATAAATTAAAAACCATAACTAATTACCCTTAAGTATTCACTTTCATACAACAACAAAAATAATTAATGATTTTCAATAGAAACAAAATTGATAATAAATTATTATTAATTTTTTATATAAATTTATTAATATTTACCAAACTTAATTTCATATATTTATACAAAAATATTGAGAATCACATTACATAACCTTTAATAGGATTCTCTTTATATAAGGATCTTATTTTTATTCAATATTGAATTTATTTTTTAATCAATAAGTCATTTTATTTCATTCCAGATTCCCTTTTTTGTTTAATGTTTTAGGGAATTATGTTATTAATTTAAAATAAAAACCCCTCAGTTAAAAAACATTTAATTGAACTTATTTTCATTTTTTCATTATATACATATTTGAAAATTGAAGGAATTTACATTTATGATTAATCATCTGTATTTTAATCTATAGGTCATCATTGTTCCTACCCAAACATAATATAAACATTAAAATTTGAAAAACAATGATGAGACAAAAAATGTTAAGCATCGAGCATATAAAAATATTTAATAAATATCATTATTCCATTTCATAAAATGTGGGATCATATAAGAGAGTTTTTGTAACATAATGTCTTTTTAAAATGAAACATTAGGTTTAAAAACATACATCATATGCTATATTTAGCTTAAATGAACAACTTAATGTTACTGATTAATGTGACTATTATCATGAATACATTAGGATGGTGGGAATTAAAAATATTATCTAAATTATGAAAATATGGTTTACATTTGTTTATATAAAAATTTATAGGTTCCCAAAATTAAATATAAAATTAAATAAAAACCAATTGAATATAGAGGATATGGTTTTCGATATAACTGTATAAATAGAAAATATGTATGTTTATAAAATAATAAAATAAACAATAATGTTTTTTAAAAATGAAATATATATTTAATATATTCATTTAATATTTTAAAATGTATCTTATATGTTGTATATACATTATAGAAGAAAAAATTTAATTTTACGGATAAAAGGAATATTTTTTTAAAATGTATTTTTACAACCTGTTTATGGAGAAGCCATTTTAAATCACAATTTTTGACACTATTATATGTTTTATTTGAAAAAAATAAAACTATTATTTTGAATATGTATATAAAAAAGTACATTTGTATTTTTATGATAAAAATTATTTTTTATGGATAATGAAAAATGATAAATTTTAATTCATAAATCCCTTTTCATCCAAATTATTAATATATTTAGGCTATCCATTTAACTTGTTTTAATGTATAATTGAATAAATTTTTAATTATTTAATACATTGTGGTCGATTAGATATAATTTAAAATTGAAATTTCATATAAAAGCATGTTAACATTTTGATGGTTTTGCTTAAATAACATGTTTTCTTATTCCGTCAACATGATTAAATTTTGAAATAACTTATAACAATTATATGATTCAATTATGGAAGGTTGGATCAATATTTTGAATCATAAGGAAAAATTTTTAATAATATTCCTATTTTATTTTTTGACATTATGAATAGTAGATTTAGTAATTATTTTTTTCCCAGAATTAAAGGGTAAATTAGGTAAATAAAGTTAAAAAAAATATAATAATATAATACTATGGTAACACATGTTTTAATACTATTGGATGATATATGGCCGACCATGAAAGCCAATGGGATAAAAATTGGGCCTTTGGAAGCCACGTGGATGTGATTATGACAGTAACAAAATTTAATTTAATTTAATGAAAAATATGTTATAAACAAATATATTAATTCTAAAAAATAATAAGGGGTTATATAAGAAATATATTAGACTATAAATAGTTATTATAAAGATAAAAATATTTCTTAAAACGTTTGATTTTATTTATAATTTTTAAAATCTAAACAATTTAATTTGATTATGACCTAATGATGATGAAGTAACTACCTTATTAATGATGAAATGAAATAAATTTTAATATAAATATTAAGGTAATTATGTTATGACATAATTTCTGTTATCTACAATTTTTTTTGTGAAAAAATTTTATAATAATATTAAATGAGTTTCTTCTATGTTATCTATGTATTTAGATTTTATATAAATTTAATAAAATTAATATTGTACATATTTACATCATTTATATATTATAAAATAATTATTTATTAAATGAAAAATCCTAAAAATATTTTAAAATCAAAAAGTAATTAATATAAGGTCAAAAATTTCATTAAGTTCCTAATTATGGGAAATTAACCCCATATTTGTTAACATTATAGTCGGTTAATGTTTAAAATTTTGTTTCCACAATTAAAATTAAAAGAGAATAATTAAGTGTATACCCAAATGATAAGGCATAAAATTAAACCAATACATGTATAAAATTTAAGGGATGAAAGTATTTAGATTTATACTCATATAATTTTCATAATGACTGATGTTGGATCCTTCTAAAATTAAAAACAGTTTTATTAATTTAATATTTTAATAATTTCCAACGGCACCCCTCCCCTCTCTTATAAAAGACACACACACTTCTTTAATACTCACACTTCCAAAGCTTTTTGTTTCGGTCATGATATACCCAAAACGCTTCCTAAAATCATTCCCCACATTCTTGAGGTTTTAGTTTAGACATAACACCCATCATTTAAGTGTAATGTTGTTCTTCAATGTTGAACAACTGAGTAAGATGTATTGTTTTCTTTAATTATTTAACTGTTATTTCATCATCCACTTAATTTAAATATTATTCTTCCAAAATATAATAATAATTACATAATTATAAATATAAAATATGTTGTTATTTTCATAGCTTCCCCTGAATTCTTCTATACATCCATCAAATGGGAAAAAAAATTAGGCATCTGTGCGTACGTGTGAATTATCACCTCCCCAATGCGATTTATTTTTTCTTCCATTATAGTCTATAGAGATTAGTTGTAATTATGAAATTAAAATTCCTATAAGATATCTATGACAATTTATCATTGTAAAGGATTAATATTTCAATTATGTGCTTACCTTACATGAACAAGAAAATAATAACATCATTCGTGTGTAGATGTGAACTATCATCTCCACGAGACGATGTGAAACATTTTTATTCACCACATCACATGTATGATATATAAGTACATTTAATTTATTATTATGATTAAAATAAAATTATTAACATTTGGAAAATATAAATTAATAATTACATTATTTCCCTAATGATCCTTCAAAAATGAAAACGTTACACACGCGTATGTAAAGCCTACTGTATCCATAAATAAATCTTTATTCATTCTTCATAATTATTTTTACTATTTTTATTTAGATTGTAAGATTAATGTATAAAATTGATAATTATTTCATGAATAATATTATGGTTGTTAAGGAAATATTACCACATAAACTTTCGACATTCTACTAAGTTCATTTTCGACTCGATTACTGAATATTCATAACACAATCTATATAAACAAAAATATTAGTAATTTTAATAACATTGTAATAAGTGATATACAATAAATAATAACCATGTAAAAGGATCTCAAGAAATTTTAAATTAACCTAACATTATTAATAATGATGAATAAAGAACATACATTGTAAAAACTGAGTCATGCTGATAGTACATACACCCCACAGTTAACGTGGTCATCGGGTCCTTGGCCGCTGGATACCACATGTTTCCCCGAAGACGTTTATCATTATGGAATTAATATTCATATATGACATTTATAACATATTTATCATTATAAATTACTAATATTTCAATTATGTTATTATCTTCCATGCACATGAAATAAATTACACATTTCATGCGTACAGGTGACCTATAGCCTCCACGAAACGATGTGAATCCTCTTTATTCACCACATCACATGAATGATATATAAGTATATTTAAATTAATTTTATTATTCAAATAAAATAATGAACATTAAATTAATATAAAATAATAATTTCCTTTTTTCTATTATGATCAATGACAAATGAAAATGTTACTCTTCCTTACGTATGACATATCATCTCCATAAATATAGCATTTTTCAATTTTCAAAACAATATTTAATGGTTATATTTAGAAATTATTATTAATGTATAAAATTAATTATTATGTCATGAATTATATTATGTATTTTAAATTCTTATTACCACATTGACAATCTACATCCTACCATGTTCATTTTTTACTTTAGTACCGAATATCGATAAAACAGCCGATGTGAAAAAAAAAATTTAAATTTTAATATTAATGAAATAAGTGTTATGTAACTTTTAATAAACATGAAAAATGATATAATGAAATTTTAAATTAACCTATATTTTTTATTCATGATGAATAAGGAACATACATCGAAACAACTAGGTCCTGTTGACAACATAAACACCCTGCCTTTAACAGGGTCGTCAGGTCCTAGCCTGCCAGGTACCACTAATTTCCCCACAGACACATGGTCACCACCCTAATAACCACCCACATGCCAAAACATGTCATATTAGTAATGAATGTCCCTAAAGTACAACACATGTCCTTCATATTATGAATTTTCCTCACTCACACAGCCCCTAACAAATATCCTAGAAGGTCACCCATCCATATCAATACTCCAAGACAAGAACACTTAAATGAGGATTTCTAATATGTTAGGCACTAAAAATAGAAGGTTCACAATGTTGAAATTTGTAATATCATTTTTTTCATTTAACCCTTTATCATTATGTGGTGTTAAATTCACCCCACACTTGTAGCAGAATGTCCTTGTTGTGGGCCCTATATTTCTTCCCATGCATTGAACCACACTTAAGGATGAGTACAACCTCTGATACCAAATGTGACAATAATGTCTTGGTGGTGGCACAAACACCCCTCCCTTAACATGTTCATCGGGTCCTAGCCCACCTAGTACCACTTGTTTCCCCACAGACACATGGTCCCCACCTTAGGGCCCACCCACTTGCTTAAACGGGTCATCTGCCTAATTAAAGTCCCCACTGGACAACACATATCTTTCCTAAAGTGATTTGTCTTCACTCATAATCCCAATGAGAATCTTCCATAAAGGTGTCCCCTCTTGATAACTACTCCATGCCAAGCACACTTATATTTGGAGTTCTAATTTTATAGGCTCCTAAAAAGGAGCGTACACCATGTTGATATGAGTCATATCATTTACTCATTTAACACTTAATAATTCCGGGGTGTTACATACGTGACGAATAGAACATAATGCAAAATAAATAATTACTCAATATTTTTACATTGATTTAAATATCCATTTTAATGGTTTTTTATGAATAGTTTTGAAATCCATCTTATTATTTTACAATAAATATCTAATTATATTATGTGTATTAGTGATTTTAACAGATAATTATATCATTTATTTATCGTTGATAAAATTATATGATATCTATAAGTGATTTTGTCTCAATCGTTTTTAATTGTGGCATTACGTGAGCATATGAACATTTATTCTTGTATAAATTGAATATAGAACCCATTATTGATTTATTATACATATTATTTGTATAATAATTACATTTCATGGTGTGTAAAATGTTATACATTCTTGTGGTGTATAATTTAAATGTTCTAAATTGAAAAGGACTCTTCAACTAAAAAATCATTTTAATGGTTTTGCAGATTTATTCTTATAAATCAATAAAATTTATGTCTATGTTTTCAAAAAAATTTATGGATTTAATTATTTTGACACGAATCTTTTAAATTGTCAATTCCATTCAACATTTTCCATGTAGTATGGGAAACTTTTATTCAACTATAATCATTTTATATGTTATATTTTTATTTTAAAAATGGATTTATTTTTTCAATAACATGGAATAATTTTTTAAATATACGCCATGAATGGAATTTTCCCTTTCATGTCACTATTATATATTTATGATTACATTACAATATTACCATGTTATTTTAAATTAGTGTGTCTTCATTTATGACTACGTGGCTTGTAAAGATGAAATGTGATTTCAATGTGGAAATGTTAGTTTCCCTTTATGTTTTTACTATGATTTATGTTTATTAGAAATTTTATATGTATCTAGGTGGTTCCATGATTTACCAAGTGTGGGTGAGGCCATAATAGCTCTCAAATTCATTGGATTATGAGACAAGTTTAATCAATAATGTTTATTCTATGAGTATTAGGGAATATACAATAATAGGTACTCCAAACATAACCTTTATGTTTACTCCCTTTGTATATATGGAAGCTATATTTTATGTATGAAATTTATTCCACAAGTTGACTTTATGAAATATGATTTATATTACTTTGTTCAGGATTCATATGATTTAATTGGTTTATAAATATTCATTGAATAATGTTTGCTTTCCTTATTTTATACCTAACTGTGTTTGTTTCTCATACCATGTATTTAAAATGATTTCAAATGATATAACGATGAGTAAGAGAAAATGAGATTCCAATAATATTTTAATCATTAATTGAAAGAATGTTTTATTTTTTAAAGGGTATACTTTTGTGGAAAAATTGGATGTTGTTCTAATAGTGTCCTCTTTTATGATTATGGGATGATATGTATTAATAATGGAAAAATTATATAAAACATTAATCCTAATAATTTATTCAATTTTAATTATTAACATAACTGATGATTATGTAATGCTTAAGGATGTGGCCTTAAAGTTGGTATCAAAGGTTTGTTTGGATAAAATTAGATCATCATGTGTTATTTAAGCATATATTTAAAGATTTATATAACCAGAATGCTTAGAATAATAGAATTATTCAATATTATGAGTTTTAGATAACATTAATAAGTATATAGTAGTGATTATATTCATGATAGGATTATATATGATGATTTTACTGATATACTCAAACTAAACTTTTTGGTTTTAGTAAAAGGATAGATCTAGTTTGAACCAATGTATCAATGACTGTGAAATAATCTTTTAAGGTTACCTATATAAGAATATGAATGAAATAGGAGCTACAATAAGAACTCTGTTAATTATTATAATCCAACTATCAAGATTCATGATTTGACACTTGAAACTTGGTGATTTTACTAATTCATCGTATGTGAGAGAAAATAATCCCTATTGAAGATCAGGTAAAAATAATAAAGGTAAGTATAATCAGAGATATATGTCAAGAATGTGGGAAGAAACACGTAGGAAAATGCTTAAAATGGAATGGAAGATGTTAAAGATGTGGAATGAACGTCATAATGAAATAACCTACAAAGGAATAAATGAAGCTTTTAGTTGACTCTAGGAAGGGGAAATAAGATCTTTCCAATTTATCATTTCAATGTTTCAAATATAGGGAGTATGGTCATTATGGAAATAGGTGTCCAATGAATATGGTTTGGGAATGATATTATCATGATCAAGCAAATATATTTTAAGAAATGCATAATTCCATTCCAATTTTAAATGATTAAACATAAAATGACCTATGAAGGGTATGAATTATTTCAGGTCTCATGGTTTCACATATTAAAACCATAGGACAAGATTCATGTTTTTGTTAGTAGGAAAGAATTATTAAGGAATAATATGGAAAGGCATGGTTAGGGTATCATTAATAATGTCTATGATTAATAAGTCTCTATATAAGGGATTCATGAGTTATGGTAGATTGTAGGATGATGAAATGATTAAATGTATTAGTGTTATTTTGATAATGGTATGACATTAGAAGGCAGTTTCTAGTATTTGTAACACTGGTGTTTGTTAGGTGAAAATTTTATTCAATAAATAATTATCATTTTTGGTGTGTACATACTAATAAAAATAATGGATAGACACTAGGGTTTATATGAACTTTTTTATAATATGATTAAGGGTTATTACTGTTTGGGATTAATAATTAAAGTTATGAGATAACCATTGAGGACCAAAAGTATATGGTTACTTTTTAGAAAATTATCATGTTTTTTAGAATTTCATAATAATGATATTGTTTTAAAAAATAAAAAACCACAGGATGGGTGACATGATATCACATCTGGCAAGGTCATGGGAATTAAACTCACAACTAAAGTGTGATAAGGGAACATACACAACCAATGTACTATGTGATGTCCTTAGTTAGTGTGACTTATTTTAGTAAAATAAATTTATGTATTAAGAATAAGTTGATTTGGGAGACATATAATTTATTGAATAGATAAAAATGGGATTGGAAAATTATTTTGGCATGTGAGTGATTATTATTATTTTGGAAGAAGTTCACCTTTTTGGGAACCCTATATGATCAATTAAAATAGAATACTATTGGATTTTATTGGAGGAATAATGGTTAAATTATATTTTGGAATAATCTATGATTTTATTATGGACTTATAGTAATTCGGGTTATTTATGGAAATTATTAACCTTTGAGCAAAAATATGTAAAGAAGAAATTAATTTTATTTATGATACATTAAGAGTGATTAATAAAGATAAATGTTAAAACATTTCCTAGAAGAAAAATTTATCAAATAGTTACAAAATTTGTTTTTTAAAAATAGTTTGGATTATATTGATGAATTTTTGGGATATTTGTTTTGATAGATGGTATATGTAGAAAATGGTTATTACAGTGAAATTTTTGGGATTTAAAAGTAGTTCCTCTCAGTATAAAATATTATTTTTTAGGTGAATTATCTGATATTATAATGAATTGTTTTTAATAATTTCTAAATATAGGGGAAACATATAGATCATCTTGTATTGTGTTTTTTTTGTTAACTAGAAATTGATTCTACTTTTTCAGGTGTGACGAAGAAATCATAAATAACCATCATTTGGAGAATAATTTGAGTTTGGGGAGGAATTCAATTAATTGATTAAACTATACATGTAAATAAGTATATTACCATATTTTAATATTATAATTATTAAAATAATTCCTCAACATTATGAAATTGATCTAAAAAGAAAAAAATTTCCATTTACATTTCTTATATTAAATCAATAACCTTTTAACCAAATTACAAATTTATGGTTTTTCTGATTGTTATCATTATCATGGTCATGTTTTCTATCACTCTATATCGAAACTTGATAGATATATTTTCTTATAGATCCATGTTTTCCTACATGTAATCCTAGTGTATGTTATCTAATGTGACTTTCTTACATTTTTTGATTATTTTAATGTAGATTTATTAAAAATATTTTTCTTGATGTGTGATTGCAATAAAAGTATTTTGATAATTCATACCATAGTTAAAATCCACAAATTCAAATTGAGAGGAAAAAACATCCAAGGGGGAATGTAACATCCAGTGTTTTTTAAAGGTAACACTATGATCGATAGCATACATTATACACTAAATTTAGATTAAATGGAAACATATTATTATTATTTAATGTCATAGTTACCATATATCCATAATAATGGTGGGAATGAAAATGATTACCTAAATTAAAAAATAATGGTTTGTAAATTTTTTTATAATGATTCATTGGTGACCAAAATAAATATGAAATTGAATAAAAACCTATTGAATATAAAGGACGTGTTTTTCTGTGAATTATTTAAATGAAAAATATGTGAGTTTATAAAATAATAAAATCATGATTTTTGGATTTTATTATTGAAATAAAAATTTAATATAATCAATTTAATATTTAAAATTCATTTTAAATGCTTTAGAGTCATTATATGAGGACAAATGCAATTTTATGGATAAAAGGAGTCTTTTTTTAAAAATGTAGTTTTACCACCTTTTGATGGTGAACCATTTTAAAATCACTTTTTCACACTTTTATAATTTATATTTTAGAAATATAACTTTTTTATTAATAGGTACATTAAAATTTACTTCGGTTAAATTTTTGGTATTTTTCTGATGAAAATAATTTTAAATGTATAGTGATGAAAACATCATTGAAATTCAAAAATTTCATTTCATCCAATTTATTTATATATTAAGGTTATACATTAAATTATTATTAAAGTGTAACTGAATTAAATTTTTATAATTTGATACAATTATGGTCATTGGATGTAATTTCACCTGGAAATTTGATATAAACACTTGTCAATCTTTTGATGGTTTTACATAAAAACATTATTCTCTTATTCCGTTAATGTGATAACATTTTTTACTAATTTGATCCAATTTTAATTGTATTAAAAAAAGGATTCCATATTTGTAATAAAAAGGTCCAAATTATGTAAATAGAATTCTCTTATAATTTTACATTATGAAAAGTAACATTAGTGATTTTTTAATTTACCAGAGTTAATGGGTAAATTAGGTATATAAATGAAAATATAATATTGATAATAACATAAAACGGCTGAAACACTCGTCCTAATCATATTATATGAGATATGGATAACCATAAAAACCCTCATTTTGAAAGATATGCTTTTAGATTCCACATGGGTGTGATTATGACACTTATAATATTAATTTTACATAATTGAATATATGTTATAAACAAATACCTTATTTCTAAAAAACATCACTATGGGTGAATATAAGTGATATATTTGACGATAAATAGTAACTAAAAATCTAAAATTATTTCCTATATCATGGTATTTTATTTATATTTTTTGACATTAAATAATTAAATTTAATTATCACATAATGATGATGTTGTGATTGCCTTATTATTGATGGAATAAAATAAATGATATTATAAATATTAAAATAAATATTATTTCACAAAAATAATGTTTGAAAATATTTGTATAAGTGAATAATACATGTTATATTACTATTATTGGATTTTTTCTATATTATATCTTTGTTTAGATTTTATGAAATTCAATAAAATGAACATTTTTAACATTTACAATATTGATATTTTATAAAAATAAAAATTTATTAAATTGTTTCAAAATCATAAAAATATTTTTAAATAATAAAGTGATTATGAGGACGTCTAAAAGATTATTATGTGTTTAATTATAGGAAATTTACCCCACATAAGTAAAACATATACTACCTTAATATTTATAATGGTGTTACCAAAATTAAAATTAAACAAGATAATAAAGGGTAAACCAAAAAGCTATAGTTTAAAATAAATTCAATATAAGCCTAGAAATTATTTTATTATTGGATTTATAATTATGCTCATATTATCATTTAAAGGTCTCAAGTTGGTTCCTTTTGAAAAAAAATTAATTTATATTAATTTAATATTTTATTAATTTCCACCGGTTCCCCTCCCGTCTTATATAAAAATTCACCCTCTCTAATCTAATACTCACACTTTACAAGCCTTTTGGTTAATCCAATATCTACAGAAATCCCTTCCTAGAATACCCCCCCCCCCCCGTCGGGTTCTTGAGGACCTATTTAAGATATAACACCTTTCTTTTTGGTGTTACGGTGTTCTTCAACGGTGATGAATAGAAGAAGAGGTATCGTTTTCTTCAAGTATTTCGATTTTATTTATTCTTCCACATCCTTTAAATCATATTATAAAATATGAAATAATAACTAATGTATTTTGAATATACTGAGATTTTATTACTTTAATATAATCTCCTAAAATGATATCTACTTCCATAAAATTGGAAAGGAATTAATTGTTCGTGTGTAAGTGATAATTATCACCTCCAAGAAACGATTCAGTTTGTTTTCCATTACCATCTATCATGATATGTTATAATGAGGGAATTAATATTCATAAGGTATATTCATTATTAATTTATCATTATAAAATAATTATATAAAAATTTTATTCTTACCTTCCTTGCACATAAAACAACAACATTGGTCGTGCATATGTGTGAACTACCACCTCCAGAAAGCGATTTGAATCTTTTTTATTCACCACATCACTTGTATGATATAAATAATTATAAATAAATTTAATATTATATTTCTAGTAATGTTATGATCATTATGGAAGGATAAAATAATTATTACCATATTTCTATATTGATCAATGAAAAATGAAAACGTTACTCATGGTAATGTACGACCTACCGTCTCCATGAATACATCATTTTTCATTTTTCATAAAAAAAATTAAGGGAATGATTTTAAAAGTAGGATTAATATTTAGATGCTATTATTATGTCAGAAATTTTATCTGGTCATTTATGGACTTATTTCCAAATGGACAATTTACATCCTACCATGTTCATTTTTGACTCAATTGCTGAATATCGTGAAAAAACATGATGGGAATATAAATAATTATGTAATTTTTATAACATTGTAAGAAGGGGTAAAAGATAAATAACAAACCTTAAATGGATATCAATAAATTATAAATTAACCTTTGCTTATTATTTGATATGAACAAAGAACATACATGACAAATAAAACATAATGTAAGGGAAATCATAACTCAAAATCCATACATTCGGTTAAATATCCATTTAATTGGTTTTTTTTCAAGAATAAATGTGATTTACCTATGATTATATTACACATAATATCTTCTTATATTGGGTGTATTTATATTTTTTACACATAATTATTTCACGGATTTATCGTTTATCTAATGATGTGTTCTTTTTAAGGGATTTTATCTCAATATTCTTTCATTAAGACATTTCTTGATGATATGATGATTTATTCTATTATAAAGTGTATATACAACCCGTTTTACATTTCATATCTATATTATATCACCACAAATGATATTTAATATATTGAAAAATTTTATACATGCTTGTGGAGTATAATTTAAATGTTCAAAATTTAATAGGACTCTTCAAATAAAACATGATTCTAAATGTTTTTAAAGGTTATTGTAATAAATCAATAACATTTTATTCCATGTATGGAAAATGGTTTTATGAATTTATTTATATGGAAAATATTATTTTAATGTGAAAATTTATTTCAAAAGAATCAATGTGTAATGAGGAACATTGATTCAAAAATATTCATTTTAAATTTATTAATTGTGTTTTAAAAACATATTGGATATTTCCATAACTCGTAATTTTATTAATATACACAATGAGTAGAATTTATCGCTATCATATCAATATTATGTATTAATTTTTATTTACAAACTTACCATTTTATTTTAAAATAATATGTTTTTTTAGGACTACACTATGTTTAAATATGAAATGTGATTTCAAAGAGGAAATGTTATTTTCCCTTCAAGATTGTTATATGAGTCATGATTATGTTATGGTTCACTGACATTGTTTATGTATATCGTTGGTTCCTTGATATATCAATGGAGGGTGATAATGAGATATCTCTCTACTGTATTGGGTAATGTGACAAAAATAAATAATAAATATTATCCTAAATGTTTATGGGAATATATTTTTATTGGTATTCCAAATGTATCATTGAAGGTAACTCCCTCTGTAGTTGTGAAAGCTATAACACATGTATGAAATGGATTCCACAAGTATCCTTTATGATATATGATTTATTTGAATTTTTCCAGGATTTTTATGATTTCATTGATTTATAAATATTCATGGAACAATGCTTATTTCATATTTTTATAACTTGACGAGTTTTTGTGCTCATCTAAGGATTGAAAATTGATTTCCCATTGTATAAGGTTGAGTAAGAAAAATGATGATGTTAAGAATAATTTAATCATGAATTGGATAAATGATTTATTTTTTAAATATTATCCTTTTGAGGAATAAATGGATAGTATTTTGATAGTATCCTCTTATAATATTATGGAATAATATGTATTAATAATGGAGTAGTTATCTAAAACTCTAATTCTAAAAATATCCTCAATGTGAATTCTTGACTTAACATAAGATTATGTAATGTTTGAGGCTAGGTCCTAATATAATTCCATTAACATATTAAAAATTTTTCTACACTTTTTATTTATTTAAACATTAAATCATAATAAATCACCAATTATTTTAATGAAATTGTTTTTTGAATGAAAAAATCATGACACTGGATTTTCATCGAAAAAATGATATTCAATGAAAACCATTTTTCTTATAAAAGAATTATTTACCAATTAACGTGCATATTGGTTCATTCAAATTGATAATGGTTAAATATGATTTTAAAATAAAATAATAAATAATTTTAGATTAATAATCAAAGAATAATATTAAAATACAATCCATAAATTTAATAGTTATGTTACATGCTGGGAATAAATAATTCAAGGTGTCCTCTTAGTATGTTTTTAGTTTTATTTTTTATCTTGAAAAATCCAAATGACCATGAATGAGTTTGGTTGGTGTTTACCGAAAGAAGGTTTTTAAGGTTTCCCTGTTTCCCATGGTATTCCCAATTATTGGGCCTCAAAATCTAGAGTTTTTTTGTAAAGTAATGTTTTTCATTATAGGAGTGAAATGTATAAAGAACTATGAAGAAAATAAGAAAAATAAGTTAACCAAATACCTCAGAACAAGGTCTCTATACTATCTCCGAGAACAGTTCACGGGAGCATATCGAGTACTAGGAATGAAATTTGGAATGGTTCCCAGTGAAGGTACAATTGTACGTGGAAGGAATATATGTTTATGAAATAGTGCGCCGATTAGTAAGAAATGCATTACAATGAACACGGTGTAAAAAATGGTACTCTAAGATGTTGCGTTTCATGGATGTAAGATCAGTATGCATTTGAAGTTGTATTGAATCAAAAATTTGGTAAATTTCTAATTAGCAGATTTTGCAGATATTATTTCCTATAGTAGAATCGATAATCCCACTAATTAGAGGAGTGATATAATATCCTTATGGAACATATATTTTCTTTGGGAATTTTACAATTTATGAAGTTACATCCTCCGATATGTTGATGTGAAGGAAATCCATGAATAGAGAATATTTTACCTTCAGAGGGTGATTCATAGAAGTAGAGCCTGTACATGGACGTAGTAAACAGACATAATTGGTGGAGGTAGTTCTCCATTACGTAAGAAGAATGCATTACATAGATAGAGATGGTTCCCAGAATTGGAAATGGTACACAAAAGAATAGGTCTGCATTGAAAACCCGCTACATAGTATGTGGGAGGAGCAGGTGGTTCACAGAATACTCAAGAAAGCTTGAGAAAGCTTCAAATTTGATATCGAAAGTACTTTACAGTCTCCAACTATACCAGGGATGGTGTACATCGTCTTATGGTGACAAGGGCCTTCAACAAAAAATCTACCTAAAGTTGTGGATGCATGAATTCATGCTAATGAAGGGATAAAACTATCCATAAATTGTGTTTCACATAAAATAATATAATCTATTAGTGGATTATTTTCCATGAGAAGTAAGAAATGGAAGAGGAATATGATGACCCTTTCCAAACGGTAGTGAGATATAGAAAGAGGCATGAGGATTGAACCTAGGGATCATATTGAGCAGACCCTAAACTTTATAAATTTTGTGAGACTAAGTATAGAAGATCTAGCCCAAACCATGTAATCATTATTGGAAGTGAGCCTTAATGAATTTGGAATAAAATCACATCATCAGTTGTATGCTCCTTGGACATATCCTAATGAGGAGGAACCAAGTAAAAATAATGGTTTCATTTGCATGATTTCATCTTTATTCATATTTTACAATAGTAGAGAGAGAGATGTGTGTTTTTAAGAAAAAAATAATATCTGAAGGGGTATTGGTTTTAATATATCATACCCTAATTCAACCCCTCCCCCCCTTAGGGTATTTGATATAGTGGTCATAAATATTATTATTATAGGGGAAGGTTTAATGTAATAGGTTCTCTATCCATAAAACAAATGGACGTGGTCAATAAAAATGGAATTATGATTTTACAGGGAAATAATTTTCAATAATGGATGAATCATATGAAACACTACTTTTGAACATTAGGAATGGACGTCTTCATAGCTACTTTTCATGGAATATAAACCAATATCAGTAGTGATGCCTTATGAGAAGACAAAAGAAAATAATTATATGTTGATGATAAAGGGATCAATTCCTTATGGGGAACCATATCAAATTCAATTTATATAAAGGTCATATTATGTAAAACATCACATGCTATGGATGAAAAATTGATAGATATCTATGAGGGAGTATAAATGGTTAGAGAATCAAAGATTCAAGTTCAGTGGAATAATTATTAGGATCTCAAAATGATCCCCAATGAGTCTATTGATGCATTCGTTTATAGGTTACATGTCATTGTAAAGGATATGCATTGGATTGGAGAAGTTACGAAAGATATAAACAATTCAAAAAATATCTTGGGAAAACACCCGCCTAAATTCAATTTGAAGGTTTTTGTTTTGGAAGACAAATACCCAAAAGAGCTAACTCATTATAAATTTCATCATAAACTTGAAGCATTTTTAGTGAGAAATTAGGATAATGATGTTTTGGAAGTGGGTAAATCCAAATAGGTGGCATTCAAGGCCATGAAGAAGCTCTCCATTGAATATTTACAAGAATATGAAGAGGTAGATGAGGCGATCTCATTCCTTTCATCAAATATTCATAGAGTAAAAGGAAATTTCTAAGGGAAACATCCACTTGCATGCTTTCAATGTAGAATGAATGGAAATCTTGAAGAATGGTTCCCCAAGATGTTTCATGAAGATGAGGAGAATGATGTTCAAATTCCTACGAAGGAATATTCATCCTATATGAAAGGAAATAAATCATTTCACAAATAATCTATCAAAATGAAGAATATAATGTCAAGATAATATGATAGTTAATATGAATATGAGGTAGAATAATTGGAGAACTGTAAGGACTATTGAGATGAATTTAGGGTGGATATTGTCATAAATTCGTCAAAAAAATAAAAAATTGATAATGAAGAATGAGAAGATGAATGAAAAGATTAATGTTAGGTCGAGCATTAAGATACTATTGATGAAATATATGAATGAAGAGACAAAACAGAGAAATTCAACAAAGTGTTTCACAATGTCAAATTATATATTTTTTTCTAAATTCCATAATATCTGTTGTTTATGAAGTTATTTTATGATTACATACACTATTATTTTTCTATTAACAGAAAAATGTTTTTATTTTATATAAATTATTGAGATATAATTGATCTTTTTTTTGTTTTGAGAAATTTAAGGACTAAGGAAAAAAGTGAGTTCACAAATCATGCTGATTTTAAATTAATAATTCATATGATCAAAAAATTAATTTGAATGTTATTTTTAATTTTATTAAAATATAATACCATAAAAAATATTTGAACAATTATTTCATTGAAAAAAATTATAAAATGAAGATAGATGTATAACTACCTTAAAAATATTTCATACAAAAATCATATAAGTAAATCATAATATGATTATGGCTATTTATTAGGTAAATAAAATGACATAATGTGTATAGAAACACTATCTTGTGACTTTGTTCATTTAAATAATTGTGGTGGTTCTATATAAACATCATCCCGATGAAATATTTGAATAGGAGAACACATCATATACAATTAATATTGATTGAAATATTAGAATTATACATAATATATATGTATATAAATATATTAAATTCTAGATAATTTGAAACAGACTATTCATTATTTTTTCATTATATTAGATTATAACCCTTTCCATTATTCCCTTCCATATTTCTAATAATAATTACAATTTCATTACTTTTTAAAAACCAATTTACTCCACTTATAGAAACAAATAATGATATTCAACTAATACCCAATATTTATTTCCCCCAAATTCATTAATTTAATCTTATAATTAATATATCTATTTATATTGGCCTTCAATTTTCATATATTAAATTTCCATCACATTTCAAGAATACATAATACATTACACAAAATAGATTCCCATATAATATATTATCCTAGTGCCTTTGTAAACGTGGAATCATAAATAGTTGTACATCTGTGAGATAAATTATCCCCAATAGGTTATTCATGACCAAAACCATTCTTTGAGAAATCATATATAATACATATCATGATAACCTTGGAATGTAAAAATAAAAAGGGGTGAGATCATATGCTATGCAAGGGTAACAAGAGGATATATAAGCACACCCATGATCATAAGGGTTTGAGAATATGATCATAAATTTATATGATCATACCCTATATGTAAATGCTCATTAATGTAAATCATGTAATAAATATTGGAATTTCAAAAGACATGAATCATAAGGAAATCAAGAGAATTATCTAGGAATGCATAACATTGTAATAATAAATGGAATTATGGAAGACACATAAACATGAAATATCATTCCCTATAAGTCAGGGTACATTACCAAACATGGTTTTCGAACCAATTGAGGAATACATCTATTTTAAGTGAAACACCACCATCCCCAATCACATTCCTTTACATATAAGTGATCACTATTCAACATATTTCTATAGTGGATTGGGTTTCCCTATCATCCCATAGTGTATCGATTTTCCCTATCATCCAATAATTGATTGGGTTTCGCCATCATCTGATAGTGGATTGAGTTTACTCATCAAACAAACATATATATTTTTCCACATAATTCTCAATAGACCAATCTTATAGTCCTGAATACCAACATTATCTCAGGACATATATATATATATCTTTATCCATTTCATTTGAGGGAGATATAGGTCCCACAAATATTATAATTAAATCCAACATTTGTGTTCCACTCTATCATTAAAATTAATCATATAATAACTAATGAGATTAAATGGGTATCATAAACATGTAATCATATAACATCTTATGGATAATATACTAGTTTCATTATCATTTCATCAAATCATAACCCATTAAAATAATTTGGTTTCACAAATATTTTCCCAATGAAAAAGATGTATGTTTCATAAAAATTGCATCTATAAAAGAGAAGACAATTTAATAATCATAATTCCATAAAATTTTCAATCATTTAGAGAAACAATATGAATTTGATATTTGGATAATTTCCCCAATATCTAATGGGAAACACTGATAGTTTTCATCTATGGTGGAATATAATTTTGAAATATCATATGAAAACATTTTTTATGGAAAACACATTTATTATATAAAAAATGATTTTAAATCACCAAACCATTTTAAAACCAATTTATTTGAAAATAATAATTAACACATAAATAATACATTGAACCCTTCTGAAAACCATTATTTGAAAAAAATAGGAAACTTTTAAAAAATTCTTGAAAACATATTTAAAAAAAAGAAATGAAAACACTTTGAAAATTGAAAAATGATTCACTAAAAACCACAAAAAAATTTAAAATCATATTTCAATGAAAATTACCTGAACATATCATCTTTTACTATCTTTTCAAATATATTTTTTAAACATGGGTTTGGAATATTATTGAATTTATCGTAAGAATGAAAAATTAAAACAAAACTAGATTACCGATTTGGTATCTTTTGAAACAAAAACACCATGAATGAGATATCATAAAATAGATATGTAAGTACCAAGATATTTAATTATAAAAATAATTGTTAAATTAATTGGTAATATATAAACCCTTCAAAATTATCGAGTATTGAATAACACTAAAATCTCATTGAAATAAAGGTTTGACTAGAAATTCCCTTACATTATGTCTTAACACTCCCCATACTCTAAAATAAAATTTGTATAATAAATTTAAGATTTATAACTATATTTTATATAATGATATTTTTATTTCTACTAAATTATATTTTTTCATTATGACTTTTTATTACATGCTTATTAACAATTCCATGTAACATTTTTCTTTCAGTTTATTTTTTCATTGTTGTTATTAAATTTTATGACTTATTATTCATGATAATATTACTTGGATCATGAGTTACTTATTTTCCAAAATATAAAAAAATATAAATATCATATCATATATATAGAATATATTTATATATAATAATGTATAATATATCAAAATACAAAATGTAATACAACATTCATTGAGAAAATATGTTGTTCGTATGCGTGATATCTATTTCTATTTTATTTTTATATTTAATTTCAGAAATTAAGTGAAATATATGTATTTATTTATATCTACATTAAAATAAAATTATAAAATTATATATATCATATAATTTCACTAAAAAAATACTGAATAAATTCCATGAAATGTGTGAACGAATCACATCGCATTGACGATGTTGTTGCCAACAAATCAAAAAATGATTTTATCATGTTTACACAAAACGGAAACCATGAATTTATTGTTTACCTTATAATTAAATAAGCATAAATAAATCATATATATAACATTTATCTTATAAAAAATATATTATATATCATAATTACTTACACAGATATGTGGTAAAGGAAAAAACAAACAACCTCATTTCATGAGGTTGTTGTTCACCATACATAGGAATGCTAATTTTGATACCCATTAGATGGTTGTGTGTTTAAATATTGTTTAAAGAATTATAATAACAAAATATATGTATATTTATGTTACATTGGATTTTATATAAAAATGAAGTAAAAACATTTGAGTTGGCAGTGAATGAATATATAACCAATGGATCATAAGGAAGGACGTTACTTCTTCTATGGGTAACTCCTCTTCGTTTACCACAAATGTATTTCATGGATAGATTTATTCCCAAATTTATTATTATAGGATGAAGTTAGGGACTTTTTAAGATTATTTTAGAATATTTTTTGGTTATCCAAATGGTTTGATAGTTGTAATTATGGTATGTGTCGGAGTTTCTTTTTATAGTGGAGGAGGAGTGACCTTCATGAACATTTTTGGATAGGGAATCCCATAGACATTTTACCCATTTATAGTACATCCAATAATAGTAAAAATTAGGTAATAAAGATTATAGGGTAAAAATATGAATATCTAATGAATTCTGGACAAGTTTATAAGACATTTTGCAACTTATGGTTAATGTTAATTCCATTGATATGAAACTTTTACACTTAATCTCTGCAATTAATTCTAATCACATTCACTAATATTTTTTTCCAAAGCTATGTTGGACTTTTTAAAAAATATTAATTATGATTATTCCAAATATGGAATCCATTTTTAAAAATTCAAATCATAAAAATAATAGATATTATTTTATAATTAATTCTGAAGACGTGTCAAGAATTCAGGATTTTTTAGCAAAAAGGATTAAATGTTTAGGTTGTTTTTATATCCACATTCATTGTTAAATTTATCCCCTTTACATAATTTGGATAAAATTATGTAATATTTAAAAAAATTAATCATTAAACCAAATTATATATATTTTAATTGTATATTTATTTTATTCATAAAATATATTTTTAATTAAAATTCCTTATTTTTCAATTTTCATCAAAAAATGATTTTTATTTTGAAAAATCTCCAAAAGTAACAGTATGATATTTTTGAAATCATAAATTAAAAAAATAATATTATTTTATGAAATTAAATTTCTAAAATTGATTGAAATTAATTTTATTATTTTTCCCACATAGATATAAAATGTAGTTTATTTGACAAAATAATATTTTACAAAATTTAAAGACTAACAATATTACATGTTTTGTTAATAATATGTTATATTATTATATTATATTTATAAAAATTATCACAAAAATTGGTTATTACTATTCTTATAACTATGTTTAATGGGTATGTTATAACTCACTCTTTTAAATAACTATAACAATAAAATGATGTTTCACAGAAACTCGGTGTTGAACGTAATGCATGATAAGTAGGTGTTGAATGCAGAAAAATATTATCTTAGTTTAGAGTGTAATTTAGGTTTGAATAATTTTAGCATTCAATTCACAACATCAAATAAGATTAATTAATTTTTGAATAGAGATAAAAATGAATTATTGTTACTTTAAAACACCATAAAATGAATTTATCCCTCAAAATTCATCATTCTGATATAAAAAAACGGTGATATGTTTCCCTCATAATATCCTCATATTCCCATGTAGCTTCGTTAAACTGAATAATTCTCCATTAAACATTGAATAGGTGTGTTATTTTGATTCATAGAACATTCTTTTTTGATTTATCATTTCAACATGATGTCCCTGGTGTGAATGATCATACTCCAACATTATGACCTGTGAGTTTAGTACATGTGATGTGTTAGGTATATACATCATCATGAGTGATACATATAACACAACGTGGAATTTAGAGAGGTATAGAGAAATTTCCATGTGATATGTTATCATTATGATACAACCAATATCATAAAATGGGCTGATATACCTAGAACATAGTTTCAAATTTTTCCAAAACCTCATAATATTATTCCATAGAGAAATTAATAAATTCACATTCATAGTAACTTCAATTTATAGATCATTAAAATTGATTTTAGGGAATGTCTTCTATTTAATGTGTGCTACATTGATATGTTGTTGAATCGTTCTACCCTTCTTGTCATGTTCGTTATCTATCTCATGTTACAATGGTTTTTTTCTCCAACATCATCTCAACATGTTGGAGATCTATATTTCTTCCCACTAAGTTTTTATATGCATCCATATTATTTCTAGATTAGAAGATATTTTTGTAAGATTAATCCAGAGTAAGGTCTTTGTCCCAACCACCTATTATTCCAATGGACAAGATCTCAACAAATCCTTTATTGTTTTAGTTATTTCATCAAAATGACTGTCTATCTGAGGATGATATAAATTAATGAAGCATAATTATATATCATACTATTTCTAAATTCATCACCACAACATTGAGGTAAACCTATAATCCCTATTAGATATTTTAAAATATGGTACTTCTTATAAACATACCTCATCCTTAATGTATATCATGGAAAGAAAATCATGATATATTTCATCTATAATATTATTGAATTGTGATGAATTTTTAAGGATACTATCTAAAAACCATATTTCTTTATGCCCTTTATTGGTTTTTGGTATCCCAACAACAAAATCCATAGTTATGTTCTCCAATTTTCAATTTAGTATTGGTAATTGATTAAACATACACTTAGAATAATGTATTCCATAATTAACTTACTGGAATACGATTTATTGAGATAAAACTGATTGGTATCCATCATCATCCCATCTATCTATATGTATTATTTGATGTATTTATCAATATTCGTACTTCAATGATGAATAGCGAATGATTAACTATAATCTTCCTTTAATATGTCCAAATTGAAATACTGTAAGTATGAAAAAAACACAACTCATAAACCTTATCATACCAAATATATTGGGTATTTTTTTATCTTCATCATGGATACACTAGCATGATCCTTCTGACCCAAAGTATCACCCATAATAATCTCATTCTCTAGGTGGTAATGAAGTTGGGAGTCATAATATTTTATAATATTTATCAATATTATATGTAACATGTTAAACTATATTTTTGGAAGTCAATATTTCATTTATATATATATATATAATAGTTATATATATATATGAAATTTTAATCCATAAAAGGTAATTCCTCCATATCATTAATGAGTAAATTGTCATTGCTGACTACAAGTTTTGAGTTGGGTAATTTTCTCATTGATAATAAACTAAGGAACTCGTATGCGATAAAAAATATATTTTCATAATGAAAACCCCCAATCCCTTCTTGGTCGTGTCACTGCAGTTTAAAACCCCTTCTACGAAACATGGATAAGTAAGAACATGTGAACCGCCTAACTATATATTTATTTCCTTGAATTTTTCCACATATTATTTTATCATGTAGAACTGGGATCCCTTATAAGATAACATGTTCAATGGATTATATAGTTATTAGAAAGTCTCCTTACACTATTGATAATATCCTACTAAATGATGAAAACTATGGATCACAGTCACTAATGCTGGTTTAGGGTACATTTTGTTATCATATGTCTTTGATGGATCTATTATTATACATACTCTTGAGATTTTGTGAACAAAACATGAATCCTCTTTTAAGCTAAATTCACAAGTTGTATTTTTTTCATACATCATATCTGTATTTAGGGTCATTAGTGAAATTATCATGTTTTATTAATTCTCATCCTTTCCCATTTATTAGATTAGGATTTCGTCTATACA
This sequence comes from Viscum album, assembly GCA_963277665.1. NCBI lineage: Eukaryota > Viridiplantae > Streptophyta > Magnoliopsida > Santalales > Viscaceae > Viscum > Viscum album. The sequence goes on from OY728145.1 coordinate 1,658,991,441, forward strand.
AAATAGAATAAACTGGTCAATGTAATATATAAAATCACTATTCATAAAATCCATTAAGTTAGATGTGGGAATAGAAAGACCAAATCAAAACCATATATATCCATATTGGAGATACCTTATTCAGAATGTTGTCTTGAATAAATTACCTATCTTGACCCTCAATTTATGTAATCCATTATAAGGGTAAATCATGGAAAATTATTGAGCTCTACACTGTTGGTCTAAAACATATTTAATATGAGGATGATGGTACTTTTTCATTATGATTTTTTTCAAATCCTAATAATCAATAAAGAGTCCCATGGATCCGTATTTCAATTTCATAAATTGGATAGCTTCACCATATGGTGAAAAATGGCTGAATGAACCCTTTATAAAGGGATTCATGAAGTTGCTTCTTCAATTACTAAAACAAAATTGGGACTATTCAAAATAAATTCATTCAAATTTCTATGGAACCTAGTATGAGTTCTATCGAGAACTCAACATCATGTTTTGGTGGAAGGCTATGAAACACTTCTGGGAACATATCCAATAATTCCCAAAAATATGAATTTCATTGATTTATATTTTCTCTCCAATGATTTGAGAGACACCCACAATTTTAATGGGAATTAAGACCCACACACAAGATTAATTTAAATTGGATGTTCATACTTATCATCACATTGATAGATGATGATATGTTGGATTCACATATCAAACACAAATTCATTTCCTTGAGAATTAATTTGGTATTTTCAGATTAATTAAATCTATTCTTATGATAACACTATTTTGAAACATGGGAAGAATAAAGTGATTTCTAGGAAAAAAAACTCAAAATAAGTCAACTGTAGAGGAATCATAAACATGATATTCAATCATTATACCATTATGTGATTTTATTTCTTATTCAAGATCATAGCATTTTTTAAAAAGGTGATGCCTTGACCGAAATAGATGAAACCAAAGAATTTATTAAAGAATGTTCACAAAAGTTTAATGTATGAGATCATATTACAATATTTTAATTGAAATAGAATAAGAGTAGTATAGAGGTATTCATACTAGGTTTATTCTTGATTGAATCCCATGATTTCCAAGCCATATACAACCATGTTTTCTTCCTGATAAACATGTTTGATGATGTAGTTCAGATTGTTGAGAGAATGGTTTCATTCCATCCCACGTGTAGTAATCAGCTGAGTGAGATGAGTTACGCCATTCAAAATTTCATGTACGATAGCTCTAAAGTAACATTAAATATATAGGTTTCTCTAACCAAAATCCATGGAAAATTTAATTTCATGAATCAAATACATAATCTCAGCTTCAAGGGAGTTGGAAATGCCACAATGAATCATGAAGAAACCTATAATCTTATTGAGGTCATTCTTGAAGACAAAATCGAACCCTGAAGGTCCCATATTCCACTTATAGTCACCATCAATGTTTATAGTGATACATCGTGAGAGTTTATCTCTCGAAAAAACCTCTAGAGTGTGATGCATATGATAGAATAATCCATTGATCTATAAATGTTTTAGGATTCATAATTTGTTTATGGTGTTGTGGAAATTTTAATTTTTTATCAAAGCAGCATCATGTATGGAAATATGGATCCAAATCGTATCATCATTAAGATTGAATGAGTAATTGTTATAAAAAATTTCATTCCTATCATACCAGATTAAATGGTGGAGTTCAAAAACTATAGTAATGAAAAGGGTCCTGATTTTCTAAGAGACTTCCATCTATACACATTTCAAAAGTTGAGTTTTGACTGGGTCAAGTATCAATCATAAGCAATCATAGATGTTAAAAATATAGTTCCAAAGAATATAAGTAATAGCACATGAAAGGAGTATGTTGTTATAATCTTCTCTATTTTGATTATAGATTGTAAATTTAGGAAAAATATAAATTCTAAATGATGAATGAGAAGTATCTGTGAGAACTCTATTGTGAGAAAGGTGCCAGATGAGACTAAATATAAAGATGAGACTAATTGTTGTATGTGAAACGATAGTTTTCCATTAGATTCAAAATAGTATTTGGGAGATGATCTTGTTGATAATTTAAATTGCCTTTCATAGAGATTTTGGTGTTTTTAGGATTTTGATCTGGAGAAATCATAGAGATTTAATGCATTCCAATCTTATTATCAATCCATAATTTCATGGAGAAATCTCTAGAGACCATCAATATAGAATTATTCATAATGATGTCGAATAAGTGCTTGGTGGCAGACCATAAAGAAGAATTAATAAATCTAGAATTTCCTGTCATAATATTTTTAACAAATATATTTTTGAAAAAGGAAATAGATTTAGAATAATTGTGAAAAAGATTCAATGTAAGCCGAGCATGAATATATTCATTAATGTTCATTATTTTTTATAGAAATGCCACCATTCTCAACATGCTTGCAACAAATTGACCAATGAAATGTCCCAAGAATTCTTTATAGAATACAACGGGTCTTGATGAAATTTTTATCAATTGTGTTCATTCTTTTTATAAGACCAATAGGCCATTGGTCAACCATCATGGAGTTGACCATAATTAAGACAATAGTGGTTTTAACAAGGCTATTCCTACCAATCATATAGAGGTATTTACCCTTCCAATATGAAATTTTGTTTTGAACATGATTAAAAATTTTCACAATGTGGCATGACTAGGGTATATCACAAAATATGGGGACACCAAGGTATGTGAAGAGGATATAGCCTTATTTTAGACCTAATTCCTTGATAATGTTACATTTTTTGTTGATGGCGATGTTCTTCCCAAAGAATATGCAGGATTTGTTCCAGCTTATGGTTTGTCCAGAAACCTCCTCACAGTGAGAGAGAGCGGTCTTGTGGTTTAGAGTGATTCTTTTGTGACATTTGTGGAAAATAATGAGGTCATCATTATAAAATACATGAGTGGGATGATTTACATTCCTAGATACATGAACAGGTTTCATCTTATTTTGAACCACCAGATGATTGTTCAGATGACTAAGGTAGTCTTTCGCTATTGATAAGAGAATGGTATAGAGGGGGTCACCTTTTTTGAAACCTTTTTTTTAATTAATGTATCCTTTAAGAGATCCATTGATCAAAATGGAGATACTTCTTGAATTTAAGAGAGTTCAGATAATAGTGTTAAAAGGGGCATTAATACCAGTGCATTAAAGTACATTGAAGATAAAACTCCAATATATAATGTCAAAATATTTTTTAATTTCAAGTATAATAGAAATGATACCTATTATATTGATTTTATTCAAGTTTTTGATACAATTATAGGAATGAAAGATATTTTCTTGAATGGATCTACTCTTTATAAAGCCATATTGGTTCCATGAGATAATTTTTTAGTAATAGATGAGTGACTATTAGCACTGATTTGGTGATTATTTTGTAAAGAGTGTTGATAAGAGAAAAGGGTCTAAAAAGGTGAATCTCAGAGGAATTATCCATTTATGGGATCAAGGTGTGGAACTGAGCATTAATAAAATGATAGAGCACCCCATTTTTGAAAAAGTATTTAATAATATTACAGAGATCGATATGAACCACCTCTAAAAAATGTTGGAAGAAACAATTGTTAAAGCCATCAGGACCCAGGGCAATATCGAGATTCTGACTAAATATAGTTTCATTGATTTCATGATCCAGTAGATGGTTATGAAGGAATGTATTTTTCGTATCGGTGGTCACTAAAGGAATGACCTTAAGATGGAGGAATTTTTTGTTATCAGGTCCATTGAAGATGGCTTCATAGTAGGAGACTATATGTTTAACTATTTATTATTCCTTGTCAAGAAATGTTTTAATATATGAATGATTTAATATATCTAGATTTCAATAATAAATTAGCAGTTATAGAATTTATGGTAATTGTGCCTTTCACCACATCATTTTTGCACACCTCATTAGAAACAATGATGTAATGAGATTTACCCTTTTCTAATGGATTATAAAGTTACCAATGTTGAACATCTTCACAAACCCTATAGAATAATAACTAGATTTCATAATTTCATTCCTCCATAATCTTGAAGCACTAACGTTTGAGAGGTCCATTTTGTGAAAATTTTACCCTATTGTCATCATTGGCCAAATTCAATCCATCAGTGTGGAAATCTATACAATTTTTCCTTCCATTCCATAATTAAAAAACTTATTATACTATGTCAGACAATTCCATCCATGCATATTTCCAATGAAATAACATAATGAATGAATCTTCCTCATTTATCCATTTTTTTAGATTTTAAATTGAACCCCACATTCATTTTCATATCAAAATCATGAAATTGAGACATAACTACAACCTCTACTTCATATTTTATTCAAAAATACACAATCAATTCATAAGAAATAAAGTCTCTTATGTAAAATTCCCTTATGAGACATAGCATTAATCCACTATAGAGCCTATGAAATATAATTTTATTCTAAATGATAATACTATAAAACACCTCTAAAGTAATCTAAAATTATACTCATAGGTACTAACAGATTCATCATCCTTTTCTTCAACTAAATGATCAACGTATCAATATTTGATTGAAGAACATGATGAATGAACATAGTGAATAATATTTTATTTTTGTAATACAAATACATTGATTATGATTCATCATTATTCCTTGAATTCAATATTATATCACACCACTTCTCCAGTTCACCTTCAAACAGATAAACAGCCAGAATAACATTCTCTTGTTATGAACATTGGAGAATGGAGAATATATCTCTAGTGTGGTTGATCATGTGTTCAAAAATATGTGGATCATATGTCCCATTGAAATAAGGTCACCTTAACTCACCATAGAAAGAAAAATACATTGATGCCACATTTTCTTGTTTGGAATCATATCTTGACTAATATCATGAGAAAGTTGTGTGTGAATAGTAATGCGGTTTTTATTCATGATCCCATAGAATTCTGATTATTTAGAGAATAATCAATGAAATTTATATAAAAAACATCAACTCGGCTCTTTTAAGTTAAAACCATTTACTAACACCAAAAATCATAAAGTAAGAAACAATTTCCATAGTGAGGAACCACATAAAAATGGAAAAAATATTATAGGATGTTTGAATTATGACACATTCCTTAATCTATTATTCCCTAGTTTTATACAAGATTATTTATAGACAAGTTAATTTTAAATATTTCACGATGGATCATGAATACGTTTTGAATTCTTTTAGAATATCCCCCATGAGTTTCAAACCAAGTGCTTAGTAAGGAACATTTTCATATTCTAGGTTCTGCTCAAGTCAGGCATAATGCACCATGTAAGAGTCATTAAACATAGTTACATCTATCCTAGAACCATTTCCATAGGTAATAACCTGAAAAGAATTTATTTCTAGGAAAAAATCACTGAATCCTTTACCAAAAGTTTTATAAATTTTCATATATGTTTACTTATCCTTAGTGATATCCTTATACATGTATATACAGTTCTCACTATGGTTTTATAATCATAGTTTCCAAAGGTTAAATAAACTAATTTAGATAGAAACTATAGTTATCCTAGCATATCATATATAAAAATTTCATAATATTTTCAAAATACATAAAACATTATAGAAACATAATGCCCAATGACCATATTTTTGGATTCAATTTATTAAAAAAGTAAATATAAAGACACATAAATAAATTTTCTACCATATATCTAATAGGCTTATTCATTAAGAAAACCATTCTAAAACACATTATAAATAACAAATATCTTCATATAATGGGGATGGAAACATTAATAGGGGTGATCTAATATACTTAGTATAGTTAATAAGGGAGATATGTAAGAATAACGATGCACATAAGGGTATTATAATGTGATAATACAATTATAATATTATACCCTTCTTATTTAAGGATCATAAAATAATATAATGGTGTAATGATTTTAACTTTATAAAACATTATTCATAATGGAATCAAGAGAATGATCTATAGAGGCATAAAATAGGAATAAGACATTGAATTTTGGTTCAAAAATACACATGTAATATCACTACAAATAACTTAGGAAAAATTTACATAACTTATAAGTGTACTTCCTGGGGAATAAACTTACTAGACCAGACACAATTGCATCCCCAATCATAGTCTTTTCCATGTAAGGTGTCAGGTTTCCCTTTCTCCCCATAGTGAATCTAGTTTCCCAATCATCCCACAATATATTTGTTTTCCCCTTCTTCCCACACAATATTGGGATTCCCAATTTTCTAATAGTGTATCATGTTTCCAAATTTCCTATAGTGGACTGGGATTCCCCATCTTCGCATAGTAGATCGGTTTTCCCCATTATCCCATAATGGATCGGGTTTCCCCAACTTCCAGATTAGATAAATTCATTAGAAATGAATCACATATAAATCTCCTGAGATATAAATATTTATATAATAAAAATTATTTACATATTGGTCTCGCCTATCTCAAAATTAAATAATAGAAATGTGTTCCAATGGATAATATAAATTTCTCATATCATAATATTTGTAATGAAATTGGTATCATATCTCAACTAATGAAAATGAGATTATTTTTATAATAATTTCATCAAATAATAGACCATGAAATGAACTAGTTTACAAATAATCTACCCAATGGAAAAGAATCAATTTTCATCAACATATAACCTTTCAAAGGTAAGTGGGTTTAATAAACCTAATTCTATACAATAATATAAAATTTAGAAAAGGAAATGAATCAAGGAAATGAATATATTTCCTAAAATAGAATAATAAAACCCAATGGATGTCATCTTATAATGAAAATAATTTTGAAATTTATTTTAAAAACATTTATTCAGGAAAATATTTAATCTTTTTTAAACAATTATTTTTATAACATAAATCCTTTAGAAATTATTTTAATTTTAAAATAATCTTGAAAACATATGACTAATTAATTAAATCCTTTTAAAACTAATTTCATTGAAAATATATCAATATAAATTTTTATGAATTTTTTTTGATGAATTTGAATACTTATAATGGAATCTTGAAAATGTTTTGAAAATCATTATTTTAAAAACACTGTGAATAGTTATAAGGGACTCTCTGACAACAATAAGATATTATTAAAATATTTATTCCTTGAAAATAAACATAAATGGTAAAATTTAAAATATTTTTTGAAAACATTTTGTCTCACATGGATTTTGAATTTGAAGTTAGGTGTATCAAAGAATTAAAATTGACAAAAAAAACATTTTCACTGATTTTGTAACTATTAAAACATGAACCCCGTGAAATAGATATAAAACATTGATATGTAAATACAAATAGATTTAAGAATATTAATAATTTAATTTATTCATGGTTAGTATATACACCACACAAAAGAAACTAGGGGCGAATAAGTCATTAATATCATAGAAATAAAAATTAGACTTTAAATACACATACCATTTAAACGACCCTCTTAGTACTCATACAATCCTGTAATATAATAAATATTTATTTTGTATACATATTTTATATAACCATATTATTATATATAAAACCATATAATGTATTATTATAAATTTATATTACCCTCTAATTAACAAATTCATGTTATGGTTTTTCTTCGGGTAATATCAACATTGATCATCATACATGTTTTGACGCATTATTTTGGATTGTATAACTCATATAATGATTTAGATAATTAAAAAAAATTAAATATTATATAAATATTATATATTCATTATTCTTTTTTATAATAATATATAATATTTAAAATGAATAAATGGAATTCATTGTTCATGGAGATGATAGGTCCTCTGTAACCATGAATATTCTTTCCATTTTATTATTTCAAAGAAATTTTGAATTTAAATGAAATATGTGTATATATAAAATTATTTTAGAATAATTATTATATCATATATATCATATAAATTTAATAAAACCATAATTATGACATTCCATGTGATATGTGATTGAATCACAGCATTTTGAAGAGGCAGTAGTCCAAATTTCCACAAATGAAGCAATCCTGATTTCACAAAATCGAAAACCTGATGGTATGATTTAAAAAAAAATTCAAGAGTCCAAATTTTATCATAAATTAAATTTTTATAATACAAAAACATATTTTCCATCATATTTTCTAACAGTGATATATGGTAATGTAAAAATGAACAACATTGCTTCGCTAGGTGGTAGTTTGTCGTACACAATAACAATATGTTCACTTGAAAACAGTTGGTAGTGTGTGTGTTTGTGTGTGTGTGTGTGTATGTAGAACCCTTATAATAATAAAATCTATGATAATTTAGGATAATAATTTTATTATATATATATGTATTAATTTTATTATTTGATTTGGAAAATGAAAATAACCCAAAGGAGCTTGAGGAAGGATGTTACATCATCTTTGGATTACTCATATTGGTTTACATATAAGGGATTACATAGATTGATTTATTCACAAAGGAAAGATTATAGGATTAATGTAAATATGTTGTGATAATATTTGAAGATATATTTGTATAGTAAAATGGCCTAACTGTTCTGAATAAGGGTCGGGGGGAGGGGAGAGTTTCTTTTTTATTTTGGAGGAGGACCGGCATTCTTGTAAATTTTTTGAAATGGAATTCACATAATTTTTACCATTTAAAGAGGATCCAATAATTATTAATATATTAAATAATTGAGTTTTGGGACTAAATATGATCATCCAGTGTCTTTTGGAGAAGTTTCCATATCTTTTTGGGCCTTATGTTTATGTTTTAGTCCTGTCTTAAGCCAAATTTTTTCTAAATTACTTAATTAATTCTAATCACTTTCAGTAATTTTTTTTTTTCAAAAAATAATTCAGTCATATTAGAAATAATAAATACATATAATTATAAATATTGAATCAATTTTCTAAAATTTTATTCATTTGACTTATATAATTAAGTTAAAATTAATATTTCATACATGTTGTGATAATGGGTTTTTAGTGAAGTGTTTTCAATGTTTAGCATATTTGTATTACAATTTGTATGCGTACTTTGTTCTAATGATATAAACTGGATCAATTTATGTGAAATTAAAAAAATTTGACATTGAAAAACTTAAAAATATATTTTATCTTTATAAATAATAAAGAGGAAAAAGTAGTATTGAAATACAATTCATTATTTTCACTATTCGTAAAAAATTGATTTTTAGAAAAATACAAAACATTCACCATAACATAATTTTGTCATTATAAATTAAAAACATAATTTTATTTCATAAAAATATATTTCTAAAATTTTCTAATTTTTTTATATTAGTACTTAATAATTAGTTATTTTCTGAAATAGTATTTTCAAAAATATATGAACATTATAAATATTACATGTTTTATTATTAATATGTTTTATTTTTATAAAATCAAGATAAATAATATTGAAAAAGTTTTTATTACTACACATTTTACTTTTATTAATGAATATGTTATAACTATCTCATTTAAATATTTATTACAATATATTTTTGTTTCTGAGATACTCGATGTATCATGTAATGCAATGCAAGTCTTTGTTGGGTGTCCAATAATCATATCATTGTGTAGCATATAATGAAATCATGACATATTGCACCATGATATTCCCAATATAAAATGAAATTAATTTATTAAAAAAAAGAAGAAAATCTCAGGTTGTTATACTATTCCTTTTTACCTAAAGCCTCATCAATATTCTAAGATTGAAATTTGGATAAAAATTCACAATGTACATGTTAATTTACTAATGAAATTCTTGTTTAAAAAATTTTAATTACATTCCCAATTATATTATCATTTGGGTGTTTACTAACGATAATCATGTTTCATTGGATATAAAAACTATTTTTTTCAATAAAGTGTTCAATTACTTCATCAGGTATAACATTAGAAAATGTTTCTTCAGTTTTTATCACATAAGATGAATTTTCCATCACTGGTACTATTTTTTATATATAATAAAAAAGTGGGGATTGATGTTCACTAAAAATTAGTACCATTTTATCATATTTAACCTATTATACATTCTCATCATCACTTGTATTTTTATTAACTATTATTTAAGTATTACTATTTGAAGAATATCCAAGAAAATATAATTCATTGAATTTTAGAGATAATAGAGGTAAATTATATATTCAATTCCAGATGGATAATTTACTTCAAAAATTTTGGATTAAGTATTTTTTCATGTTCATTTTTTCCTTATCTAATACAAATTTTTAATAAGGAAATGACTATGAAAAACAGGATTTACACCATTAAAAAAGGTACTAAATTCTTCAGCAAAAAAATGTTTATCATTTTTTATTTATTTAATGTGTTTCTGTCCATTTCATTAAGAACACTATTTTATCATTCAACATCACAATTTTTTCGGGTGTTCTAGGAGATGATAAATTATGTATGATCCTTATTTTACCAAAAAAAAGATTGAAAATTTGAATATATACATTATCCACCATCATCACAATGAATCAATACTAATTATTGAGTTTTGTATTATTTAACCTAGGTGATAATATTTTTATAATATAAAAATTATTCCAAAATATACACTCAAAGAGAGACATATATATTTCTTTTCTTATAACTAACTATGATATATAAATAGTGTTTTCCACTAATGTTTTTAGTTTTTTTCGGACCACGTAAATTAATTTGAAATTGATGTATATAATCCGAAGATGAAACTTCAATTATATATTTAAATATTAACATATATTTTTTCCACATTGAAAAGGACCAAAAATTAAAAACAAATAAATCATGATATCTAGTAACTATCAAACATGTTTCTTGAATTACGGATTATAAAATGTTTTATCATTTATTTTTACTAACCTTCGATAACATATCCATGATTGATCTTATCCCATAGTAATACTAGAAAAATCATAAATTATAATGTCTTAATTGTTTAGTAACTGAACATTATCATTCCTAATAAAAGAATAAATTTTGATAATAAACATTGAATAATAATTTTTAGTTACTGAGTTGAAAAGAATATCCTTTACAACATAATTGAATTATAACTAGGTTCTTAATATGTCCAATGAAAAATAAATCATTTGAAATGAATTATTTACCAAGAATTAAATTATAACATATACATTTTATTTATGCATGATCATTATCAATAAATGTGACTTCTCTAAATCTGATCATGAAAGTATTTTAAAAGAATTTTCCCCCATCCTTATGAATAAAACATCTAATATCAATGCATGAAATATTATTTTTTGGGACATTTATAATTTTCTCAAAATAAAAACGCATTATATTTTGGAAATAGAACAGTCATTGGCCCAAAATTATTATAACATAGAGCCTTAGTGATTCATATCTGTCCAATATTCTTATGTTGAAGAAAATAAATTTCCTTATTAATATATGATTTTTAAAATAAAAAAAATTATAAATTATATAAAGAACATGGTTTCTTTTTTGTTTCATCCTCGATAATAAATTTTATCTAAGGGGAAACAATTAAGGTCAAATTAAAAAATTTTGAAATAAGGTTTTATTTTTTTAAAACCAAACTCATATGTACTTATCATTGAATTCAATAAACTCTACATATTATCATGATTTTAAATCCAGAATATAAAAAATTTATTAATTTTTTAATAAAATATATCAGACTTCAGTTTCATAATATAATTATTATTTTTATTCTACAAATATTGATTTATTTTTCATTTCTAAAACATTACTAATATACTAAATCTTTGTGTAGATTTTTAAAAATAATCCAATTTTTAGTAGTAATATATACTTTTGTATTTTCATATGTCATTATAATATAATAATATTCATTAAAACGTATCATATCAATATATATATCAAAAATTAGGAAAATTATTACTGTGATCAGATGAAATATCTAATTATTCATATGATGAAGTGGAACATTAGTCATTAGAATCATGATAATTTTCATTCAATGTAAATTTGGTTAATGATTATGTAGATACCATATCCATTTATAATTACTTATACATTTTAATACTTATATATTTTTGACATAATTTTTATCTTAAAATATATACTTTAAAGATATATCAGAAAATTTGTATCAAACCATTCATCTCAACATGTTTAAAACATTCAAAAATAATAATCCATTATATTTATAAAATGAATATTAATTTATTGTTTTATTATATTAATATTATAGTCTATGAAAGTACAATATAATTTTAACATTTCTTTAATTCATAACATAACATTTTAGAAAAAACATTATCATAAATTATCAATTTATAATTATTTTAGTACTTATAATGATTGTGATTTTTTCCCAAATATTCATTTCATGTATTTATCATGAATTGAAATCTCAATTTAACTATCTTCTGAAGATGAAAATTTTGTAGAAAAATCTATTTTCTTCTTGATGATGATTTTGTAACATTTTTAAAAGATATAAATTTTATAGAAATATTTTATGTACATATAAGAACTACTTCATTTTTATTTTTATCATTTACATCAATTGTTCTCAATATACCATTATACCACATAATAGTCCCAATAAGTTCATCAAATCAAATATTTTTATGACTTTTAATATTATCTTTAATTTAAATATTTGGGTTCTATTACATTATTAATATATAATTAATTTTCTAAAAAATGTTCCAGCCAAATTATTATCTCTTATAGAATAAAGAAATTTTAAAGTGGTAATATTTAATTAATTCATTTTTTCTATTCATTCTTGAGGTCCATAATCAAAATCCACATAAAATTCTATAATAACAGAAAATATACATTCAAAATCATGGGTTTTTCCTAATTTTGTTACAACTTGTTTCTTCCATATTTTGTTTCTAGTTTCCTAATAAAAAATTTGAATGAACATATATCTTATTATTTATCTTATAAATATAATGGAAATTGATAAATTATAGTTATCTGATATAATATAAACTCCAGAGTTGATATAAATTTATTCATTTTATTTCTAAAACATTCATAATCTGTTCCATCAAATTTTATTTTTCTTATCAGATTCAATTTTTTTAATAACCCCAATGTATAACCTATCATCATATAAATAAAAAATATATTTTTTTAAAAACGTGTTAGAAATAATATTTATGATTTTATAGTATACTCTAAAAAAATTGGATTAAAAAATATATTATCATTTAATAAGGTAGTGATTTTTTTCATTATCAAATAAAAACATTTAAATTTTCAAACCCAACATATTAAATGAATTTTATATAGAAATGAACCAATATAATTTATATTGTTCATTATAATTATCTTATTAATTAATATATTCATTCATTAAAATATGGATAATATGAATATTAAAACATATAGTAAATTAGAATAACACTATAACATAATCATTATATAGTGTTTATGAAAAAATAACCATTCCTAAGAATGATACCACTCTTTTCCTTAATTTTTAATGTTTTATATAACCTTAAATAATGTATCTGAAACAATAAATAGTTGAATGTTATATCTTCTATAACTCTATAATCCTCTAATACAATGTTAAAAAATTATATACGATTCCTTTTCCCCGTGAATCCTCTGTCAAGAATATCAGAAGTCCTATATATTTCTACTATATGATATCCCTCAATCAAAAAAACTGAAACAGATGAATTAAAAACTAATTAATTAATGGATTTAGATTTTATCGTCATAATTTTATTCTTTCAAAAAAAATATCTAAAATTATCAAGGATGTGATCTCCCATAACATAATATTAAAAATTTAGAATAGAATCATTTTTTCTCTATTTGTAATATTCATCCACCTCCTTGAATTCATATTTATTTAAACTCTTAATCCCAATGATATATTACATACATCTCAGATATCATTGCAATGACATCAATAAAACTCTTTATTCACATAAATGGTTTAACACATTGTCTCATTTTGATGGTCGACATTGATTTACACAAAAATATTATGTAACCAATTCCACTAGTAGAAGGGATTTTATTCTTCTAGGATAATAATTTATCTTATTCATCTAGTTGGGTTTATAAAAGATCATCCAACAAAAATTTATTCCTCTGTCTGATGATATTTGATAAACATACAGGGTAATGATTCAGCTAATAGAAATTGTTATATTTTTACTTCTAGATAATATAATCCTCTATCCAATTAACATTATATATCATCATTAATGTACAATTTGTATGTTCTTGTAGTTATGTATGTTCAATCTAATGATAAGTGTATTCTATATCTAGAAAGACTACACTCATATAAAATTATTATTATATACATGATAATTTTTTAATGTCAAAATACAATAATCATTAAAAATTTGGGATTGGGATGTAAAATATATTGGTTAGAAAGTGTTTAAAAATTTATTTACAATTAATTATAAACATGTAAACATATAAATTAATATTTAAACAATCAACAAACAATGGTTTTTGTAAATTATGTTCTCTAAAAGAATGATATATCCATGTTTATTATAATATATTCAATAAAAAATCATTGCTACCTAATTTGGAAACATAAAAAAATATTCCATTGAATCGACTTTGTATAATGTAAAACCTTGGTAAAAATGAATTAAATAATAATTTATAATATTAAAAACATTATCGAACTCATTTTAATGATTAAATGGACATGGGAGAATGATAATCACAGCCAAATAAGTAAAAAGGTATATTTTTTAAAACATATTCACAATAAATATTTGCTTCAAAGATAGAAAATTGGAATGATTAACTATAAATAACATTAATAACATTAGGATAACGGGTTTTAGCGATTTACCACAAAAGGATAATACAAATTCCATTAAAAATTATTCTTAATCAATCCTAATCAAAATTTGAATAAAAGTTAAATCTCGTAACACATTCTGTCATTATTTATAAGAGATACTACATTAATTATAATAAATTTTAAATCATTATACAACTAAACAAAAATAATTTATGTACTTATAAAATATTATATTATCCACCTATATTATTTCAACCAAAATTTATTAATAATTCGTTTTTATAATCATCATATGTGGGTCTTAACTATTTTATTTTTCCTAGATGAATTGGTTTGGAAGTTTCATTCAATGTACATTGTTAATTCTTCCCTAAAATATATATATTTAAGCATGATATAATCATACAATATATTAATAACATAAATATATACAATCATCTTGAAATTTTAAAAATAGATAATTGATTTACACCATTCATTGAGATGGTGACTATACTTACTAATGAGTAATATTTTATGTTTTTAAAAAGAGATGGAATGAATAAAATTAATTTATCATTAACTAAAATATAGTTAAATTATAACAATAATAAATATAAAATAAATCTATAATTAATACCATCTATTTTATGAAAAATAATAAAATGAATCTAACCACATTGAGAATATGGTAGCCCACTCGTAGGTTTGAGCGATGTTATCTTTTTCAAATATATTAGAATGAAAAATGGTAGATATGATATTAATAATACTGAAGAATTATTTTGACATAAATATAATACAAAATCATAAATCACATAATTATGGCCACCTATGAGAGAAGATTATGTGAAATTAATTTTATTTCATTATGGAGGTGGTTGTTCACACGTACACACTAAAAATGAATTCACTTCCCACTAGATGAAGAATACAGTTGATAATCTTAGATTGAATATCATTATAATCTTTTTGTTTTTTTATACTAATGATATTATTTTTTAATGAATACAAAAAAATAAAAAATATATATAGGAACTAATAAAATGAAATAGTTTGGGTAGAAGGATTGCCTCTTATTCAGAAGATCCCATTTTCTATCTCTAATAAGGATTAATGAAATGATGTTTTAAGAATAAAATAACATCTAATTAATGGATATAGAATATGAGAATATAATTTTGTATTGTTTTTATACCGAGGTTTCTCAATGCGTTCTACTGATGATAGGGTATTACTATACTTTTATACATGGATAGATGACACACTTAGAATTTGTTAAAATATTAAAATAAATTATCATTTTAACTATAAACATGGATTACAAATAAGGCATGTCAGAAAATTAGATGAAAAAATGTATAAAAAATTCCATAAAATCCAATTTATAAAATTTTATATTTCATTTAAGCCATTGTCACTATAGTTAAAAACCATGATAAATACGAATTAGAATTAACTATGGAAATTCTTTTCACAATTTTATATTATTTATTCTGAAAAAACATTATGTTCACTACATTATATAATTTTTAATATTATCATTACACATAATAAATAAATTTCTTAAAATTGGATTCGTATAGTGAAAATAATTAATTTAACATATAATCCATAATATACAACAAAATAAATACTTTTTTATAAATGTTTTTTCTTAAGTATAAAAAATATGTTATAATGAAATAAAACATGAAATTAACTCGAGTGAACATATCTTGTTTAATAACAATTTAAATTATAGACTGTTATTTTTAAACAATTTTATAATAAAGTTGTACTATTTTAAATATGAAAATGAATATAATGTTTTTATTAAATGAAAATATTTTTCATTATACAATGAAAGTCATTATTTACATGAAATTCTATAAATTTTATTCAATTATAATTTTTATATGTTGACTTAATGAATATAATTATTTTTTAAAAAAATATATATTTTAAAAAAATTGTTAATGTAATTATATTATATTATTAAAAAACCATATAACTATTTTGTTGTGGAAATCAATTTTTCAATATATAATGAAAACAAAAAATTCATACTCATTTATCAATTATTTCTTTTCAAAAATTAATTCTACATAATTAAAAAATGTTATTCCTTTTAATTTGTTCCATTTTATTAGATACAATATAAATCTATATTACATTACAGTTCATATAAACTTGTTGATGCCTATATGATAAGCTATAATGGAAATTAGTGATTTTTAAAGAGAAAAAATTCATTATATATAATGTTGTTATAGAAAGGGAATTAAAGAGCTAAAATCATTTTCCAAATTCAAAATATGTGAACCCATAAATTTTTTAACCATTTCATATTACACTTTACTAATATAAAATAAATCATATCGAAATTGGTAAAAAAAATTAATTTTAATGGAAATAAATACAACGAATAATAAGTAAATAGTAACCCATGTATGTTACTTAATGAATTATATTCATATTCAATGTAAAAAATAACTATTTCCTAGTAATGTATATAAAAATGTAAATCAACTTAGATATCACCCAACATCTAAATTTTCTAAATAGTGAACATTATACAACTCATTGGAGTTCCAAAATAATCTTACCTAAGGTATTAGTTGTTCCAACTTAAACTATTGTATAAGAAGTGTTGGGATCACAACAAATTTAATATATGTCATGATGGAGTAAAATAATATAAAATTTCCATGTACCATACCATGAATTATCAATTTAACCTTTAAAATTTTCATTATTAATTCCTTTAAAATATATTTGGAACCCATATATAAAACACATTCACATAATGACTAGCCTTCCATTTTAAAACCCCATTCTCTAAACTGATGTAAATAGAATGAAGGAAAATATATTTTTTAATTAATTAAATCATGAAACATAAAAATTATTCAAGGATATTAAAATTTATTGTTATATTTGGAAAATATATAGAATTAGTATACATTGATTTAGAAAATTACTTTTAACTTTGTTAATTAATGTCCAAATATTGCATATATATTACGTAAAGGTATTAGCTTTCAAAAACATTTATATAATGTAAAAGGGATATAATATGTAACTTATAATTCATTTATGTCTATATAAATACATAAATATTTTACTTTTATGAATCTATATAAGGAAATATTATATTTATATATTATATATATAAACCATTTAAAACAATGTTGTTTTGGTAAAGTACCCTTACCATGTGTAGGAATCATCATGAATGAACATTATTTTACTTTAATAAAAATATGAAAAATATTTAATATATAAATATCTTTTTTATCTAATTTGTTATTTCTTTTCATTATTTTTATTACTATGTGATATTAAATAACATAATCTTTCCTATTCACATTTAACATTTTGATTATATTTAATTCAAATATAAAATATGTCATTAATAGGTTTATTGTGGTAGTGATAGAAATTAGAACTTCATTCCAAAATTTTTAATGATTATATAATATTCATATTAATAATTAAATTATACATAAAAAACAATAAAGAAAATATTTGTATGAAAAATTATTTACCATAAAGTTATTGAGACATTAGGTTGCAAGTACGCTCGAGAAGCATTGCTATTTTTCTGAAAAAGTGGTAAAGAAGGGATGTATTATGATATAAATCCATAATGTTAATTATATCAAATATATCATATTAATTATTTATATAAACTTATATATACCATAAAAGTTATGTATTGATGATAAACCAATCACAGTTTTTGTTATAGGTCAAAATTTCCATATAAAATTGAAAAAATATATAATTTTTTAATGGATTCAATTGTTTGAAAAACGATTTTATATTTTAATTAAATGTTTATATATTTTATTAAGGTCATATATATATATTTCTTCCATAAATATAATTATTTATTATAAGCTCGGATGGAGAAAAAATTATGTTGGTTTGTGAGGAAATACATTTTTGTACACAATAATGATTATTCCATTTCCCATTTGATAGAATTTAAAATGGATAAAAGTTATAAAATCATTAGAAAAAAAATAATAGTGTAATTAATATATTTATTATATGATATCACAATTTTTATAAAATATTTCAATTATATATAATATTAAATAAATCTAAAACATTTAAATGATTGTAATATATATTCAATAGAAAACAAACATTATATGTTATACCTTAATCCCTAAATATATTTTATTTTCCAAAAAATATGTCTATAATGAAATGGGTAGGTATATTTTTATTTTATTTTGTGTGTACTTTTAAATCCTAGAGTATTTTGAATAGTTGAATGGGGAATATTCTATTGTCTTCTTATAAGTGGATGAGAAGAAATATTGTAAATTTTTTAAAATAAAAAATATATATTAATGTTTTAGTCAATCAAAATAGATTAAAATTGAGAATATATAAATTTTTATGTAATAATTTAAAAATAACTTCTTAAAAAAGTAATTTAAAAAAAATTGTTCATTTTAAACCAAATGACATTGGTTTCCTAGTTGTTAATAATATTTTAAATTTAACTGTTGTAATAGAATTTTACTTGTATTAAAATAAATTATGCAAAAACAATTCCCTATTATCTAATATAAATTATTATAATAAATTATATGGAATCCATTTTGACAACTTTAATTCCCATAATTGTTATAATTTATTTGAAAATTGTTCCTATAAAACACGATGGAATGTGGTTTCCTATAAAATATTTCTTCATATTTATTAAATGTTTTTACATATATCTCACATAAAATTGATTGAAATTACATCAATTGGATTATATATTACTTAAATTAAATAATTATTCTTTTATAATTTTTTTTAAAAACATTTAATCTATAAATTCATAACACAAAATGATTTATGAAAATAATCATTTTTATTTATAAAATTAATTTTTTAAAATAAAAATTTCATAAAATTATAAAAAACTCACTCTATGGTTATAATTAAATTATTGTTCTAAAAGTTATTTATATATGTTTAATTAAAATAATAAACCTTGGATATTAATCTCTTAAAGAATATAATAATATATATATATATATGAATTTATTATAAAAAACAATTCCTTAACATTTGAAAATTAGGTAATATTATTTTCATGAATATAGTTCTAAAATATCTAATTCTAAAATATATATAAGGCATGGAATAAATATTTTATAAACATTACCTAGTTTTTAAATATATTGATAGTGATAAATTTTAATTTCAAATGAAAAAATTATATCATTATAATATTTTTATGAAGAATCTAAGAAAGGTAAAGAGTTATTTAATTTAATTTTATATCATATTATAATAATAAAGTAATTAATTGTCCTCTAAATGGAACCATATGAATTTATACTCTGATAATGGAAAATATAAAGTTAAAATAGATTGTTTTATTGCACATTTCATATGTCTGAGATGATAATATCAATCTTAATAAGCATTGTATGTCTTATCAATAATGTCAAGGGAAATTAAAAACCATTTAATAATAGAAATAGTGGAGATAAGTGAAATTTGAAGAGGTTTTTGTAGGACTAAGATAATTATGTACACATACTTTCATATAATTTTATTAAGGCATTGACAATATAAAATCATCGGGAGTTTGTTAATTTTACTTTTTTGTGATTTATTTTATTTTAATTTTTACCAATGAACACATAATATCATTGATCATTGATGTAAATATATTTACATAACTATGAAGTATATGTGTGAAGAATAAATCAATTTCTTTAGGATTGATACTTTAAAAATATTGAGAATAATGTAACACATTTTACATTATGATTTATGCGAATAAATTTTATAGACACATCTTGGATGTTGTTATGTACACTAATTTGTTATTATATTTAAATAAATGTTAATTTTTTATAATAATTTATATTTATGAATTTCAGTTCCATTATGGTTTTCTAAATTAAAATTTACTTCATTAATTATGGCGATGATAAATTCATTAATTAAAATGGAATAAAAGAAAAAATATAATAAAAGCATAAAATTTATTTAAAATAACATACTACAACATACATTATGGTTTTTACATAAGGGTGATAGGTTTTGTATGAAAATATATAGATAATATCCTCTTATTATTCCAAATATTGAATCAATTATCATAGAATAATAACCATTCATAAATGTTGTCCCAAAATGATTCCATTGAAAAAGAAATGAGGCAACATAAGATGATATATCATGTTGACCCTTGGGTTAATCCTAATATGGTGAAGGGTTTATTTTAAGGATCATGTTGTTGAGTAAAAACACCCCTAAATAGAACTATATCCTACTGGTATTTCAACAAGATTATAATGAATCTCATTTCATTACATTACAACACCATATTCAATGAAGGTTATTATGTGAAAAATTATATATAATGATATTTTACATTATTTGATTATATGGCCAATTAAAAAACTCAATTTGTATATTATAAGCTACTTCATTTGGTGTATCTAATATATACATATCTATATATTTTGAGCATATGTTCCTATATTTAACTATTAGGTATCACTAGCTATACATTAAAATTTTTCAAGGGAGTTATCCGAGGAACCTAAGAAATCATGGATTCAATATAAAATTTTTCGATGAATAGAAGGAATGGTTCATAAGTATAAGTTTAGGTGTTTATATGGAATTTTTATTGGATATAGAATAATGATATTTATTTCATGACAGGTTTTTGAATACTACGAAAGGATATTTCATACCTATAGATTATCTAGTAACATTATAACATTTTAATTGAATCATTATCTGTCAATGTGGTCTATCAACTCCTTATAATCACTTATTGTTGTTGATCTAACATATTTTTGACCTTTAAAAATTTTCCAAAATGATTTCACTGATAAGAAACTAAAATTTTAACTTTGATTTTTTTCTAATCATTATATAGAACCATGATAAAAATTTTGTAATAGCATGTCAATTTTTTTGTAATGATTATCATGTGATTATTAATTAATGATAAGGATAAAAATAATGAGATCACGGTTATATGTACATATTATTGTTTACGAACTTCGTGGATTGATAGGAAAAAATTCCATGCTTTTTTGATGAGGAACATAATTATCCTTAGTATATATAATGTGTAGTAAAATTCTGTTACAAATAAGAATCAATGGGATTTTTTTATTTTTTGAACTATGGTTATTGAAATTAACATTTGTCATTGTTATTAAAATTTATAATTTATGCGGTACTCTATTTAGAGACAAAGAGATATAATAAAGTCATGAAAGTGAAATTATACATACAAAGACTATTTATAATCATACAAATCAAAAAATGTTATGTTTGTGTTTGATATTATTAATCAAGATAGACAGTATTCTATATAGCATGAAAATTCCAATCTATTTTAAACATAAAATGAAAAGATATATATTCATTATTCAATTAATAATTTAGAGATGTCACAACTCTATACTAATCAGTTAATTCATGAGATTTGAAATGAAATGGATGATCTAATTTCATATTGTTGTTCACTAATTTATAATATGATGAGAAGAAAATGAAAGAAGCAACGTTATATTTTTCATTTTGTTTTAAATATATTGTAGATATAAAAATTCAAATAAAAAAATTATAATGTAATGATGAACAAATATGTGTTTTTTTACAATTATATATACAAAATGGACAAGAAAGTTATTTTATAATTTATTTCATGTAAATAATGATGAATATAATGTTCTTTTAGTATATAAATATATTTTTAGAGTTATAAATAGAAGTAGACTCACTTTTAGTTACCCAAACACATATAATAATATGGTGTGGGATGAAGTGGATATCACGACCCATTGAAGAATATTCATGAGATAATAAATGGAATGTATAAAATTTATATGCTTCTTATTTGTATCTATAAGATCGCACTTTTGGGTAGAATATCATAGAACGAATCAATATAACACCAAGTATTATCCATATCAAATTTGGCGTTAATGTTTACACATTTTTATCCCACTTTTGCAGGTTTGTTCAAGTGTGTTTAAAATATTAAAAAATGTACAATGAAAATATAAGTGTTGAATAATGACTTTAAGAAGGGATGATGGTAAAACTTTAAAATGGATAAAAATATAGAAGTTCAAAAAAACTCAAAACACAGATTCAACCCCCTATATATGTTAAGATCATCCCTATACAATCCCAATACCAATATGTTTTCCAATTCATGTCATTCTCTGAAGGAACCTAGCCTAGTAAAAAACCAACTACCATATTTGGTCAAAAAATTTCATGGAATAAAAAATAGTTATCAAAATATATATTATAACACCCATATAAAATATAATAATAAGACTAAATATATTAAAAAAATATTTTTCTTTCCTAAAAAAATACTTTTTCCTTCTTTATAAAAATACATATATAAAATAAAATTTTACTTCAATAAGTAACCTCTTCACCAAATAAATCATAATACATATCACATCATTTTGGTTAACCTTATCCTCACCCATTTTTCTAACCAAAAACCTCTTCTGATCATAAAATTTATTATATGAATTTGAATAGTATATTCATTAGATTTGATTAAAGTATTCTCCAATCAAGAAAACAAAATCACCCCATCAAATGAAATCCTGTATATTTATAATCGCTCCCCCAATAATTTTTTCTATATGATTTATCATTTTAAACATTTTAATTAAATTCCTATCAACATATATTCAAAAAATAAATAAATTTTCAAGGTGATATGATAATCATTATAAATTTTATTAGGAGATTCCTCTTACTAGAAATCATGGTGATTAATTTCATTATTTGGTAAAAATATTAAAATAAACCATTATAAAATATATTTTAAATTTTTATTTCATATTTTTTAAAATTTATTTATTTTTAGACCATATTTTAGTGTTATGATTATAGAATGGGCTTTAATATATAATGTATAGTCACGTGAATACAAATTATAATAAAAAACTAAATTTAAGTCATTCATTTTTTTCTTATTATGTATATAATTTTAATTTCATAATAATGTTTCCATTCTTACCCACAATATTCTTTTTCAACATCCACTCATTTTTTATATAGATTTATATAAAATTATTTTTATCAAAAGTAAACAAAATTTATTACCTAATCTGATGCTTATATATAAAATTTAAATAACATTTCATACAATAATTTTTTCATTTAAAGGGTATTACATGTAATATCAAATTTAAATTAAATATATTGACATATTCATAATAGCCCAATATTATTTTATATATTTATTTTCGAAAATCATATAATGATTTAACACCATTAATTTTTTAACTTTTATCAACAAATATTGATGTGATTATACTAAAGTGAATAGATTATTGAATAATTTTAGTAATTTAAAAATAAAAATCCAATTTATGGATAATTAAAATATCTGTAACACTTTTAATACTATTTTCATTGATGATTTTGTAGTAGATTTAAAAAAATAGGATAAAAATAATATTCCAAATTTACTAGTGTTTAGAATGATAAAATATCCCATTAAGGGATTATAAATAATTGTCATGTAGTACATTGTATCATAATCGGTATAAATACATATGAAAATGTTAACACTTTTAAAACAAATATTTTATGATATTAGGAGGATTTTAATTTATATTTTTTTTCTTAAAATCTGATAATTTCCATAAAAGAATATAAAATTTAACATTTGAATGTACAATTTCTTATGAAAATCTCCCCTTATAATATTTTTGAGCTCATTCATAAATCATTTATATGATATTATCAAAAAAATTAAATTAACTCTATATAATATTCAATTAAATTAAAACTTTAATTTCAATAGTGTGTCTTACAGGTTATAAAAATATGAAAGAAGGTCATTGACAATGAGTTTTATGAAATTAAAAACCCACTAAATTTATCATAGATATTGAGTAGTTGAATTTTTATTCCAATAAAATATAAATATAGACCATTACAAGAATATTAATTAATGTTAAAACTAATATATCATTAATAATATAATAATTTCGTAGTAATATTTTTCATCCATTATATATTATAAAATCTATCATAATTATAATCATTCTTATGTTTTTACAAATTTATTTATTTTTTATCATATAAGAACACATGGGATGAAATTTTCACTTAGAGGGTGTGATTTAAATTAGTGATCATTATTTTTATTCATAATATCAAATTTTTTTCCTTATTATTGATCAATTATAAATTAAAATAATAATTTTTAATAATTTTATAATGCATATTATTGTTTTTTAATGATATTTTCCTTAGGGAGTAAAGAGTATACCCATGGTGTATGGTTTTGTTTACCCCTATGTAAACATGTATCTCCATTAATTTTATGTTTGCATCTAAAATTACTCGAATTCCCTAAATCGTACAATAAATTATTACACTGAACATAAATGAAAAAATCAAACAAAATGAATTATCTAATGAAATATAACCAAACAAAGTGCAATATACGAACATATTATTCTGATTTTGGTCATTATCCTTCTCTCCTTTAATAATAATTTTTTCTTATTTTTTAATGGATTAAATATAAAAACCTCCTCAAGGAGGATGGAAGTGGTGTAGGCCCAATGTTTTCCCATAGATCACCCTTTTACACTCTATAAGGAGGAATCCTAAGTAATCATAAATTACTATAGTATTAGTTGGATTCCACAAAATGATCAATTGATTCAGCTATAAAATTATCTTCCATCCAAATATTTTAATGGTTTGTTCTTTTTCGAACTCTGTGATGCACCTCTGAAGCAGATAAATTAAGTTCATTGGAGCTTCTCGCTGTTTTAGAATAGAGGACACCAGAATATGTCAAGACGGTATTATTTTCATTAATTATTAGAAAATTATTCAAAAAATTTCTTCTAAAATTTTTTCCATTTTCAACTGTAAATAACACATGGATTACATTTTCTTAAATTGAACATGAAAATCTTATTTTATTAATATATCAATTTCAACCATTCACAGTTATCAAAAAATACATGTAGAAAACCACCAATTATATCTCAATTCAATCTCCAATAAATGTTTTCTTCATTATAGATGTGATAACTATAATAATCATGGATTTATAACTTTATGATACATGCCTTCTTTTTCCCATAAATAAATTAACACAAATATAGTCATGTGTTATGATAACATGATATTTCATAAGATTTGAGATTAAAAATAATTCTTTATGGTTTTAAAATAAATTCACTTGTGATCCATATAAAATGTTATTATCGCAATACAATGTAATTAATAAATTTTATATAATAAAATTACGGCTTGAATCTCTCCTAAAACATTCATTTTTAGACATTATAACATGTAATTTTACTCAAAGTGAGAAGTTAATTGTATTTAAAAAAATGGTTTCACCAAATATCTATTCCTAGTAATATTTTATTGAATGATCATATTCTCCACTGAAGGATGATAATATTATTAGCACATAATAGGATTCATAATAAATATAGGATCCAATATTATAGTTATCTTTCATAACAATTCCCATATAATACCTTTATTCATTTAACCAGAAGTCATTATATATCATTGTTTCTCCCAATAAAATAAATTTTTTTGCCCCTATTATTGAATAATTATAAATTTTTTATGTTCTGTAAGAACCCAGATCTTCATTTCAGGTATGTTTTTTCTTTTTCTGGTCGTTTTTGACAAAAAGAGGAAAATATGGAAATTTTCGACGTACACGTCGTGTACTTTATAAGTTCCCATTGTGTAATCTGATGCAAGGCTATGCCATGTGTTTTCCGTGTCCCGGCCACACCCACGGTGTCTAGGCGCAATGTGGTGGTCGCTTAAAGCGGATTACAGAAACTCCATGCACACGTCGTGTACCCCAGAAGTACACACCATGTACTTTTTTTTCAATAAACAGACCTGGGTCGTGCCTAACAGTCACAACTCGCTTCTTCTCTAGTTTCTTCGCCCGAGAGCACCCGTACGACAGCAAACTCACACAGGGTCCTTGAGCCTCCGTCTGTTATCTGAATCGACCACCGTCGATTTCGTTGGTACCGTAGCCGTAAGCTCTTCCTTCTCCTAGAGCTTTGTTTTCCAATTCCTCCTCATTCTCAAGATATCGTGGATTGAACTTTTTTTGCATTTTCAATGATCTACACCGTTTTATAGAGAATTGAGCCTCGTGGTCGAAGTATATCAATCTCCTAGCATCAAGGAAGGTGTTTTGTGCCTTACCTTTAGAAGTCCTTGATTTTTATGTGCAAATTCCACCAATACCTGTGAACAGGGTATTGCGTGTTTACCGTTTCCTCCCTATTGCTTTCCTGCCATTCTTTTACGCTTTTGTAGAGGTAATTTTATCATGTTTGTGGATAGTTGTTGTGATTGGATATTGTTCCAATTCCATGTTCTTGTTTCAACCTTTGGGTCTTGTTAGCCTTTGGCCGTTATACCAGTTTTTCATGCCTTGTGACAGTAGGATGGAGTGATATTCTGGACATGCTTGTTAGGCTGTAGACTAGTTATCCATGTAGCTCTGTAGGTGTATATTTTCCTTATAGCATTATTATGCACTGACTGGAACTAGACCGTGAGAACCTGGTGCTATGGACTATAAGGGATAGACCAAGTGATCATCCCAAAGAGTCTTGGATATTATAGACTACAGGGGATAGACTGAGTGAGCATCCCAGAGAGTCTTGGATTTTATAAACTACAAGAGGGTAGATCAAGTGAGATTCCTCATAGAGTCTTTACATTGTTTGAATTTTGTTAAAACCATTCTAGGCTAGAGAAGGAATTGACTGAGTGCGCTTCCTTAGAGAGTCTATGATAGACCTGAGACTATATGAGGAATTGACCGAGTGAGCTTCCTCAGAGAGTTTCGAGAAATTGGGACTATAAGAGGGTTAGACCGTGTGATCTTACTCATAGAGTCGCTGACTACCCTAGACTATAAGAGGAATTGACCAAGATAGCTTTCCATAGAGAGTCTTATCATTTCGTATGACCAAACCAGTGGGGTTAGGCTGAGTTCACTACCCAAAGGGTTGTGGGTACATCTTGGATATGACCAAAAGGGTTGGCTGCGAGTACTTCCCAGGGGGTTCTTGTTGTGATTTTCTATTTTCTTCACTACTGGTTATTGTTCTATGGACTAATTACCATTATATATCATCGTGTTACTACTTAGTGTTTACTGCCTGCTGTTTACTATTACTTTTTACTGCATAATGTACTATTACCTGCCATATACTCGCCGACTATAAGGTATCGATCATTGGGTGGTTGCCTACTTGGATTAGTCACACACCCTATTTGGGTCATGTTTTTAGGCCAAAAAATACTATGTTTTTGTAGGTATAGTCAAGGGAAATATCCCTTTGACTTCTAGTACTTGATTTCTTTGGAGCAGGAGAGCATGGGACCAAGATGAGGCTTGCGATGCTAAGGAGTTGCTTATTTGCCTTTCCTTTGTACTTTGGTTTAGTATTTTATTCAGCATTGTAAATTATTTGGCATTATTCATAGATATATGTATTGTCCATCATTTCATATATACATGTGTGCTCTAGTTGTTTATTGTTATAGTCTTCCGCTGTTTATTGTTGTTGGATATTTTCCGCTTCTGCTATTGTATTCTTTGTTTACATCCATTATGTACTCTTCTAATGAGGGAATATTTTCCCCACTATCACACCCAAGGCCCTCACTTCTAGTCGACAGCATCTGGAATTTAGAGAAATGCGCTTGAGGTCATGTGACCAACAAGGTACGGGGTGCCTCTATGTGGATTCCAGAACATGGACGTAAAAAAGTGGTATCAGAGGGATTCTTTTCTCTTGATTTACTATTTGGAGCCTTTAGCTAGGGATAGGATGGATTTGGTACTTGCTAATAAGATTTTCCCGGGATTAGTAAACCCATGTACAGGGAAAATCCAACGTACCTCATTTATTTCAGTTTTCAGGTTTGGAGATTTTACGGTTGATATGATTTCACCTAGAGTTATTCACATTCCATGTGTTGTTATTGTTGTTGCTATTGCGGTTTTATTTCTATCGTAACCCAATGAGATGAGGGTATTCCAACTCATGCATCATATAAGTACTTTTTAGAAATCACATTCCATGCATTTTTTCCATTTCATCTAGGGTGCATTAGCGATTTCATATTGTTGTGATAGACGTTGTATAGATTATGTATGTAGTTGTTATTGATGTTTGATAGAACCCTTCAGTTTAATAGAGAAATTTTTTGTGTTGTACATTTACATAAATGAACACCAAATTTTGATTCCTAAGCTGTTACGGGCCCTCATGAATTGGATTTTGGTGTATCATTGACTTGTTTCTCTTGTATTTGATATATAGGAGATTCCATGCTTTGATTCCTGGGGAGTATGGGCCCTCACGAATCGGAAATTGGATCCTTCATGTTTGCTTTTTAGTGTTTTCTGGGCTTCAGTGGATTTTTTGAGCTACTGCCCAGAAAAACCCAGAATACACGATGTGTACATGACTACACGCCACGTGGTTTTAAATTCTATCACTCACTGTGTGAGCTGAAACAAGGGGCGGTGAAATTTTTTTCCGGAATACGGCTTGTACGGTCGTTACACGCCATGTAATAGTGAGCTGTGTACCCGACAGTGTCACTAACAACATGGTTCAGGGAAGCTTGTGTCGTACACACTGTGTTTTGTATGAACATGTCGTGTAGTCTTGTTCTGGGTACCCGGCCGTGTCACGAACAACACGGGTCGGTTTTATCTCTCCTATACTTGTCGTGTTTGTTCGGAACACACCGTGTAAGGGTCTACCATGTTGCCAGCCATATAACTAACACCATGGGCTGCCGAAAACCTTGTATGGTACATGCCGTGTCTGTAGTGAACGCGTCATGTTGTCTAGGGTTAAGAGGACCATGTGGGCTAGCTGTGTATGAAGACTCAGGAAAGGGAATAGAGATCCATTACACATCGTGTGTGGGGACAACACCCCGTGTAGTCTGGGCTGTTACACGACCAGTTATGGCTGAAGTACACGACCATGTGTCTGGATTTAGGGGACGCGTCTTGTGGTCCTGTTTTGTAGAACTTGTTTTTTTCTTTTATCATGTTACCATTTGGTGCTCTTGCGTTCCCAATATTTCATAATTTTGATCTAAAGTGTGCTTTGGATCTTTCAGAGTTATGCCTCTGAGACGTCCTATGGTTGTTCTTCAGCTGCCAGACGGTGATCAGACACTGGATATGGCCGATGATGGATATACAATGGATCCTCCTACAGATCCTCCTACTGTTGTAGCCTTGGCACTAGCAGTTATACCCGTTGTAGGCATTGATGCCCAGTTCAGGAAGGACTTCCTGGGGATGATGCATACCTTTTAGGGAGCACTGCCTCCTGCCCCATCGATGGATGAGTTGACGCGGGTTTTCCAGCAACAACATCCAACTACATTCATACGGAATAGAGGACCCTATGTTATAGAGTCCTGGTTAGAGGCCGCGCAGATGATCTCGAGCACCTGGAGATATCTCCGATGAAAAGGATAAAGCTTGCCACTTATATGCTCCGAGACACCGCCAAGAGGGGGTGGGAGGTGATCTCATAGTCTGGGCGCCAATAGAGTATTAATGGAATGAGTTACAATGCATCTTCTACGATTAAATTTATTTGGAGACCTTGAGGGCCGACTGATCCTAGGAATTTATGAGTCTCGAGCTGGATACTCTCACTGTTATGGAGTACTTGTCTCGCTTTACTGATATTCAGCACTTCACGCCAATTCCAGCAGGTGACGAGTTGTTCCTTTCAAGGATGTTCGAGGACGGTCACCGGAAGGAGATCTATTCCCAGTTGAATATCATTAGGTTGACTTTGATCTCCTCTATCGTCAACCAGGCGTTGATCACTGAGCGTAATCTGATGGATTCTAGAGCAGTGAACTAGGGCGGTTCGACATCCAGAGTCAGTGTTCCTCCTTATGAAACTAGGAAGCGTCACCGAGAGTCTGCTCGAGGAGATCAGGGTAGGCGGAATGCATCCGCGGGCAGCCAGGTAGTATGCTACCAGTGTGTTAGGAGTAAGAATACTAGGCCTCAGTGTTAGAGAGACCCGATGGAGTGCTGATCTTGCATCATGATGGGTCATATTCAGAGTTTTTGACAAATCTTCTTGCCTAAAGATAGTGGTAGGGGTTCTTCTATGACCTCACGTTCAGGAGATATATCTCCAGTTTTTTACCTGTCTTGAAAATGGAGTTCTTCCGGCCGTTCGGCCCGAGGTGGAGGTCGCGGCCATGGTGGTCAGCACCAGGATACCAGCGAAAACAATGTGGATATGCTCATAGTGGTCATCCAGGGGCGCATGGACACGGTACATAACAGACATTCACCGTGGAGAAGACCTATCAGAAGTAGGATCTCGGCCCATCTACAGTTTGAGGTATGATCTTAGTAGCCTCAGTTTTATCTTCGTCCCTTTTCGATACTGTTTCATCGCATAGTTTTCTCTCTGTTACTGTTATGAAGAGCCTTGGACTCTGTATCTTTTCATCTGCTGACATGTTGACTCTTGATACACCGTTGGGAGTGAGTACATCTAGTATACGTCAGTGCAGAGAGTGCCCTCTTGAGGTTGCAGGGTGTCACTTCTTATGGGACCTCTATGTCCTAGAGATTTCAGGCTATGATTTCATTCTCAATATGGACTGGTTAGTTCCCTTCCAGTCAGTCTTTGATTTCTATTTCCACAGGGTGAGTTTCGTATTACCAGAGGGTGGATCTTTTCTTCATAGAGGTGAGTGGGATGTCCATGTAGGTATAGCTGGACCAGAGCATCATGGGCTAGGAGGAGTTACATCCCAGATTTCCAGTATTTATCTGGATGACTAGGGGATTTTACAGTTAGATGTTCCTCCAATGGTTGATCGTTTCAGGGATGTCTTTTGAGAGGTCCTTTCAGGTTTTCCTCCGGAGCGTGAGGTAGACTTCTCGACTGATATCGTGCCAGGGGTGGCACCGCTGTCCATTCCTCCTTACAGGATGGCTACACTTGAGTTTCAGGAGATCAAGAAGAAGTTGGAGGAGTTGCAGGCAAATTGTTTCATCTGACCCAGTACTTCTCTTTGGGGTTTACATGTCCTGTTTGAGAAAAAAGAAGATGGCACCCTTAGGCTTTGTGTGTATTATCAGAAGCTGAACCAGTTGACGGTCAAGAACTGATATCCCTTACTCAGGATCGATGACCTTTTTGATCAGCTTTGAGGAGCCCAGGTGTTCTCAAATATCGATTTGAGGTCTGGTTATCATTATTTGGGCGTTATACCATCATATATACCTCTTACAGCCTTCAGGAGTAGGTATGGTCTATACGAGTACACGGTCATGCCATTCGGTCTCACGAATGCACCAATAGACTTTATGGCACTGATGAAATGAGTGTTCCATCCTAACATGGATTCCGTCGTGGTGGTTTTCATGGAAGATATCTTGGTGTGTTCTCACACTCGACACGACCATGCTACACATATTGAGATCGTTCTGAGTACACTGATAGAGAATCATTATATGTTAAGATCTCAAAATGCCACTTTTGGATGGATCTAATTCACTTCTTGGGTCACGTTATCTCAGAGACAAGAGTATCAGTAGACCCATAGAAAGTGAGAGCTGTAGTTTATTGGGAGCATCCAAATAATGTCTTTGAGGTGCGGAGTTCTCTAGGGCTGGCTGGATACTACCAGTGTTTTATACATGACTTTTCACGCCTTGCAGCACCGTTAACAGGTCTGACCAAGAAAGAGGCGATGTTCTTATGATCAGAATCTTGTGAGTCATCCTTTCATGAGCTGAAGGTAAGGTTTACGTCAGCACCTATACTAGCCTTTCAAGAGGTGGGAAAGAGCTATACAGTCTACAGTGATGTTTCAGGTGTCGGATTGGGAGTTGTGCTTATGTAGGGAGATGGGGTCGTTGCGTATGAGTCCTAGTAGTTGAGGCCACATGAGAGGAACTACCCGAAGAACAATTTGGAGTTGGCAGCATTTTTCCATGCCTTACATTACTGGTGAAATTACCTTTTGGGAGAGGACTTTGTGGTTTTCACTGACCAAAAGAGTCTCAAGTACATCTTCACTTAGCGTGATCTGAATCTGAGACAGTTCATGTAGGTCCTGTATATTCAGTCCTTTGTCATTGAGCATGCCTATACGCCGGGAAAGGAAAATGGAGTAGCTGATGCATTGAGGAGGAGCACCCAGATTTAGGTAGTTTAGGAGGCCATCAGTGAGTGGTAGCTTATTACTCTGTTTTCTGAAATGCATTTAGAGGTGCATGACAAACAAGGGCAGAATTTTCTTTCTTCTGCATCTCTTACATCAACTCTTATTGATAGGGTATGGATGAGGCAGCTATCAGACTCAAGAGGTTGGGTCCTTCGAGAGAGTGTGTCAGGAGAGGATCATCTTCCTAGATGGACAGTGGTCGAGGATGATATCTGGCATTTCTAAGGATGCGTATGTGTGCTAGTAGACATTCGAGAAGAGATGATGCGGGATTTTCATTGTTCAGTTTGGGAAGTTCATCCTGGCGTCACCATGATGTCTCGTGATCTACACTTCCATTACTGGTGGCCAGGTATGAAGAGGGATGTTGCTGGGTTCATCATGAGATGTTTAACTAGTCACTAGGTGAAAGCAGAGCATCAGAGACCATCATGGCTTTTACAGTAGTTACCCATCCCTAAGTGGAAGTGGAACGATGTTGCGATGGACTTCGTGACTGGGTTATCGGGGTCACCTCGAGGGAATGATGTTGTTTGGGTTGTCGTCGACAGGCTTACAAAGGATGAACACTTCTTGTCGATCAAGGAGAACTTTAATGTTGATGATATGGTGAGGATATACATATGAGAGATTGTATGTCGGCATGGAATTCCACACTCCATTGTTTAAGATAGGGATACGTGCTTTACTTCTCGGTTCTAGCAGGGGCTTCAGAAGGATTTGGGTAAATAGCTACTTTTGAGTACAACATACCATCCCCAGACAGATGGCCAGTCTGAGCGTATAATTTAGGTGCTTGAGTATATGCTCCAAACTTGCATTCTAGACTTCGGTGGTTCTTAGGATAATCATATTCCTCTTTTGTATTTTGCCTATAAAAACAGTTTTCGGGCGGCTATTCAGATGAAACCTTACGAGTATTTGTAAGGTAGACCATTCCGATCACATTTATGCTTGATGGAGGAAGGAGAGGCAGCTGGACTGGGAAATTATCATGTTAGGATACCTCATAGCAGATAGAGTTGATTCGGAAGAGGATGGATATAACACAGTGTCGACAGAAGTCTTATGCTGATCAGTGGAGACGACCTCTGGAGTTTGAGGTTGGGCATCAGGTATTCTAGCATGTCGCACTGAGGTTGGGACACAAAAGGATTCAAATACAGGGTAAGCTTTCACCGTAGTATTTCGGGAAATTTGAGGTGTTGTAGAGAGTTGGGCCGGTTGCCTATCAGTTTCAGTTACCCCAGAGGTACAGGGATATGCCCGATTTCTTCCACGTTTCTCAGATCGGACATTAATTTTTAGACCCATTTAATGTCTTTCAACCCAAGGAGGTTGATCTTGAAAAGGATGTGTCATTTGAGGACCATCCTATCTAGATTGTTGATCGCAGTACGAAGGTTCTCCGTGGAAGGTATGTTCCTCTAGTACGGGTGCTTTGGTAGCACGGGAGAGTACAGGACAAGGCCTGGGAGAGGGAGTCCAATGTACGATCGTAGTGGCCGGAGCTATTCTGGGTTTCTTTTTCTACGCCTAAGTAGGGAAATTCAGGGAAAAATTTCTTTAATGGGGGAATTTTGTAAGAACCCAGAATATCGTTTCACGTATATATTTCCTTTTCTGGTCATTTTTTAAAAAAAGATGGCTATATTAAAATTTTCAAAGAACATGTCGTGTACTTTATATGTACACACTGTGTACTCAAATGCAACGTCTGGCCATGTGTTAACCAGTTTCCGGCCACACACATGGTGTATAGGGGCGATGCAGAGGCTTCTTAATGCAGAGTACGGAAAGGCCAAGCATAGTCCATATACCCCAGAAGTACACGCCGTGTAATTTCTTATTTTTCAATAAATGGACTGGGGTCACGCCTGACAGACAGAACACGCTTCTTCTCCTGGTACTTCAACCGAGAGCACCCGTATGGTCGCGAACACTCTCGGAGTCCCCAAGCCTCTTTCTGTTCTCTGAATCGACCGTCGTCAATTGAATTGGGACTGCAGTAGTAAGCTCTTCCTCCTCCTAGTGCTATGTTTTCCAATTACTCCTCTTTCTAATGATATCGTGGATTGAATACCTTGTG
Source organism: Viscum album (assembly GCA_963277665.1). Lineage (NCBI taxonomy): Eukaryota > Viridiplantae > Streptophyta > Magnoliopsida > Santalales > Viscaceae > Viscum > Viscum album. Next base: position 1,659,026,492 of record OY728145.1, read on the forward strand.
TGTTTTCATAGATCTATGTCGTTATAAGGACAATTAAGCCTCTTGGTCGAAGTATATTGATCTGCTAGCATCGAGGTATGTGGTTTGTGCCTTACCTTTAGAAGTCCTTGAGTTTTATGTGCCAATTCCACCAACACCCGTGAATGAGGTATTGTGTGTTTACCGTTTTTCCCCGGTTGTTTTCCTTTCATGCTTTTATGCTTGTGTAGATGTAATTTGATCATGTTTGTGGATTGTTGTTTTTCTTGGATGTTTTTACCATGTGTTGTTCTTGTTTCAACCTTTGGGTCTTGTTTTCCTTTGGCCATTATACCTATTTTTCGTGCCTTGTGACCGTAGGATGGAGTGATATTCTAGACATGCTTGTTATGTTGTAGACTGGTTAACCAAGTAGCTCTGTTGGTGTACATTGGCCTTATAGCATTATTATGCACAGACTGGAACAAGCCAGTGAGAACCGGGTGTTATGGACTATAAGGGATAGACCAAATGAGCTTCCCAGAGAGTCTAGGATATTATAGACTAAGGGGGATACACCGAGTGATCATCCCAGAGAGTCTTGGATTTTATAGACTACAGGAGGGTAGACCGAGTGAGCTTCCTCAGAGAGTCTTTACTTTATTTTAATTTCTTTAAATCCTTTCCCGACTAGAGAAGGAATTTACTGAGTGCGCTTCCTTAGAGAGTCTGTGATAGACCTGAGACTATAGGATGAATTGACCATGTGAGCTTCCTCTGAGAGTTTATAGACCATGGTGCTATTAGAGGGTTAGACTGTGTGACCATCCTCAGAGAGTCCCTCACTACCCTAGAATATAAGGGGAATTTTCCGAGGGAGCTTCCCAAGAGATTCTTCTAATTTTGTATGATCAAAATAAAGGGGTTAGACTGAGTGAACTACCCAATGGGTTGTGGGTACTTTTTGGATAAGACCAAAGGGGTTGTCTGCGAGTACTTCCCGGGGGTTCCTGTTGTGGTTTGTTGTTTTCTTCACTGTTGCTTGTTGTTCTGTGGACCGATTTCCATTGTATATCATCCTATTACTGCTTACTGTTTACTGCCTTCTATTTTCTGTTATTGTTTACTGCTTACTGTACTATTACCTGCCATATACTCACTAACTATAAGGCACAGATCTTCAAGTTGATGGCTATTGGGATTAGTCTCACACGCAGTTTGGGTCATGTTTTTGCGCCCAAACAGAGTATGTTGTTGCAGGAATAGACAAGGGCAAGCGCTCTTAGACTTCTGGTACTTGATTTCTTTGGAGTAGGAGATCATGGGACCAAGCCGAGGTTTGCGATGCTGAGGAGTTGCTTATTTTTCTTTATTGTGTACTTTGGTTTACTATTGTATTCAACATTGTGACTTGGTTGGCTACTTTTCTAGACATATGTATCGTGCATCATTAAATATATACATGTGTGCTGTAGTTGTTTACTATTTTAGTCTTCCCCTGTTTATTATTGTTGGATATTTACTGCTTCCTCTATTGTCTGATTTGTTTACATCCGATGTGTACTATACCAATGAGCGCATACTTTCCCCACTATTAAACCCAAGGCCCTCACTGCTAGTCGGCAGACTCTGGCGTTTGGGGAAATGCGCTTGAGGCCATGTGACCAACCGGGTATGGGGCGTCTATGGGTGACTTCCGGAACCAGGACGTTACAAGTGGGTCCTCACATCGTTATCTAATATCAAGGATTATGTAAGCATTTCAATATAGAGAAAAAAAAAGGCTTGATAAATTATTGGTTATTATTATATTCTCATTTATCTTAAAAACAATTAAATATTTTTATTTATACAATAACTATTTTTAAATTTTCTAATATATATTCTATACCTTAAATGACCTCTTAGATACACAACATGTTTTTAATATAGAAAACAAATAGGTTTACCATTGAAACACCTTCACATATAGAATTTAGAGTAATGTGTTTTCTATATTTCTATCACATTTAATTTTTGAAAAATCAAACATCCAAAGGTATCTATAAAATACATAAACGACATGTTTTGGGATCAAAATAATTTGATCAAAAAATAATATTAAATAATCCTCAATTGTAAATGAAAAACAACCACCAACCTCAACCCAACATAATAATAAATGAAAATAATTTAAATGTGTTAATATCAAATACATCATTCATATAATTTTAGTTAAAAACCCCTTTTTATTTTCTGTCAATTCCATACATTGTCGTTTCTTGAAAAAAAATTATCTTAACCCAATTGAACATTTAAATGAATCATAAATATGAAACCTCAATTATCCAATTTTTTGAAAATGTCTTTTAATTGGGTTTATACATGGATTTGTTTAAGATTCATCAATTAAGTGAGCCATTGACCACTAAAATAAAGGAATACGATAGAAAGATAATGGGAATAAAAATTTGTTACTAATTCAGACATAATTATATGACATTAATATTTTAACAGTTCATATCATTAAATATTATTACATTGATAAATAATAAATTATATTTAAAAAATATAATATTAGACAAAATTATTAAAAAAATTAAATCAATTAATTTTTATATACATAAAATAAACTTATATCTATTTAAATATATTTAATCACAATTTGGATAGGTGAGGAAAAATATATGAAAGTATCAATTTTGTAAGAGAAAATGATTCAGAGGAATATTTTACCATTAAATCTAAATATTGTCAATAGGAAGTTATTTTCAATAAATATTTCAATTTTTATTCTTTGAAGGAGTAAATGATTGATTTAATAGCCCGCCCACTAGTTTTTTCATTAATTATTTTAATATTATTAGGCGTCAACCCTGAATGATTCTTTTTAATCTTGAAAACCATTATAGGTCATTACTTATCTGGAAAAATATATAGGTGATAATACCATAAAATATCAATATCCTCAAGTTGGGTCATCATTAAAATCATTTGATTTATTTCTAGAGGTATGAAAACATATTTTACCCCAATTAAATACAATATAAATAAATATTTCTTCTTATAATTATAAGAATCACATATTATGCTATTGGTGAAAAATCAGTATAATATAGAATTTCTATCATCAATGTTCCATTACCAGTAAGAATTGTTTTATACATATAAATGAAACAATTATTGCTTCCCATATGATAGAATAAAATATTATTTTAATATAATTTATCTTATGATTGAAATTTCTAGAGGGATTTGTGACTCGAGTAGATTATATTTATAGATAGAAAAAATATTTATTATGAAGAAAATAATATTCCTTGAGAATGACAGATATAAATGGATTCAAATAATATTTTGGAACTATTTCATATAATAACTCTTACTTACACCATATTTAATTTGTAATAAAAGAAAATTGGTAGGCCTAAACACTTAATTTAATTATTATATTCAATAAACTATGTATTAACATGTTGTTTTTTAGAGAAATTAAAATATAATCAATGAATACTATTATTTTCACACCAAAAAAAATTTACATCCCTATATAATAAAACGAAAAATCATATTTTATATATTTTTGAAAATTATTAGAAATGATCATATTAATTAATATAATTGTTGATATCATCAACCTATGTTATAAAAATGTGTAATTAGTATTTGTGTTATTTAAAAAAATTTACTATCAAAAAAACATTTTTTAATTCTATATTTTTGATGAACTCATCGATATTTTATGGAAAAGTACATGGACAATTTTTTAACCTATAAAGAACATTCTTCAATTTTCATAATCATATTACATAACTATAAGTTATAAATTACTACTCATTATCTATTAAAACATCTTAATTTATTTTATATTTAGAAATGTAGACTTCACATACATTTGAAAAAAAAATCACTTTAATTTTCATAAAAAAGGTTTCAGTAATTCCACCAGTTTCAAAAAAATTTAAAGGGACTCTGATTTCAAAAAAAATCACTACCCTCAATATTAATGTAACCCTTTTTCACCGGTCATTGTTTTTTTCATAAAAATATTTGACGCTCATTTTCCCTGTTCATAAAAACTATATTTCCACAATGATTTCGTCTAATTATCGAATTAAAAAGCCCCATATTTCATTTTTTATCATTTTTACCTTTCATTTAACTAATTTCATGTATATATTCATTATGAAAAAAACACATTAATATTTTAGGTATCAATTATCAAAAGAAGACCGGTATGAGTTGTTTTCATTATTTTCAATATATTTTCACCCATTAAATTTTTTGGCAACAATGATATTGTCACCATTAAAATGATTATTATTTAATATAACTGTTTTTTTTAAATAAGATATTTATCATCAACACTACAATATTAATAACAAAATTATCGATCATAAATTTGTGTGTTTTATTCAATATTGAAAATGAGTTCAATATAAAGATCATTAACCTCATTATCCTTTATTAATGAATAATTAACATCCAGTTCATTATCAATGACTATCAAATCACTGTAATCCATAATATTGTCAATTTATATACTGTATTGCCTATTAGAGAATCCATTTTGTTATTATCTAAAGGATATTATTTTATTGACCTTCTTGTTATTCATATGAATAATTTTTCCTTTCCAATTAATCATTAATATAATCATAAACCTTATAAATGTCACAAACCAATGAAGACACCATTATACCATAATATCCAATACAATGATAACATATCTCTAAGGGAATTCTCGATCCCTATAGGTTGGAAACTAGCACTACAATTACAAAAGTTAAGAATCGGAAAATGTTTCCATAGAATGAGTTAAATATTATAGATAAGTATCAGTATACTCAAAACTAATCAATGAGATAGTTCTATAAACCAAACAAGTTTATTTAAAATCCATGATTTAACATCATCAATTTACCCATTCCCTAAAATGAAAATCATATAATGAATCACATAACATTATGAAAAATGATAAATAACAACTACCTCCTCTTAGAGAAATATTTACATTTTCAAGACTAGGTTGGGGAAAATATAAAAATGGCCCAAGTAATTGGTATGATGTGAGGTAATATACACATTTAGGTCTCAATTAGTGATCCATAATATGATTACCTAAAATAAACCAAATCATGATCGAAATTTTAATTAGAATGTGCATGGAAGTACATTTTCATAATAAAAAGAACATGCAAGAATTTAAAAAGATATAAATCATTTCAATGATGTCTTAACTAAATATTTTAAATAAAAATATTTATATAGATCACTTGGAATGATTATACTAGTTACACAATCATTTGAATTTATATTAACAATATTGTCGATAAGAATAATCAACATCATCCCTATTGTCAAATAGTTTATAAATTTGTAATCTTTACACTATAAAATTAGGGATCATCGAATATGTGTGTGCATGTCTATCAGGATCTTGACGAATATGACTCATCAACATTCCAACAAAAATATGGAATGACTGAATAATGTTTTGTTATCATTTTCACCATCAGTCTATCACAAGGTAATTATCATTATAGCATGCTTGTCCAAAATAATACAATCGATGGAAAAATAGGATAACCATGTCATTTACATCTAATCATCACTCACAATTAAAAGTTCACAATTAACCAATTCAAAATCCTACTTCACATTCATGTACAATAAATCCATTTTCATCAACTCATTCATAAAAAACAAATCTAATAATTTTATCAATTAAATTAACTCTATTTTTATACAAATAATCCACATGTGATTTGATAATTTGGATCAATTTTGAAAAACCCAAAAAATTTCATTTCCATTTTAATTTGGGATTTCCCAAAATCTAGTGATTTTTTTTCCAATTTCAAATTCACATCAAACATGATTTCACAGATTAGTGGAAATAATTTTGCAACATCCAAAAACTTATTGTTTAACATATTTTACATATTTTAAATGAACAACATACCCATATTCACTATATCATAACTCAATAACTAAAACTAGATTTTATAAAGATGAATAACGAAAATGGAAAAAGAGAAAAGAACCCTAGATTCAGTATCCTAGTCAATAGGGTTTAGATCCATCAAACACAAGATTATCTAACAAACCCTTTTTAAGAAATGCAAAGATATAAAGACAAAAAGAAATGGAGGAGAATCATTTAATAGGTAGCAACTGAATGAGATCATCTACACCTTGATCAAGATAGTAATGGGTTTGGAAGATCGATATTGGTTTCTTGATAGCCCCGAAGACCAAGGAAACTGTGATATCCCTATTTAGGATTTAGGATGGGTATAAATGGTGGATAATGAATTTTAAAAATATTTTTATCAATACAAGAGTATCATTTTTATGGTTAGCTAGGAAGATCCAAACAATTAGACTTACCAAGCACCCCATCTATGTTCCTTTCTATTAGGGTACATGATTCTTAATAGTTGGGTGCATGGTTTATCAAACAGTTCACTTACCATTAAAAACCCCAATGTCCATCTTATCATTTATTTCACAATGATTTTTAATGGTTTGGGTAAAATCTATACCAACCATGCAAATCCCAGATTCTTCCAAAACATTCAACTTCCCACCCCAAACAACTGGTGGAATACCCCAACCAAATCTAAACCAAAAGGTACGGTGGAGGTGTTCCTAAAAACTTGTAGCATTATGTTACAACCACTCCACTATAAAAACATTCTACCAAAAGAATGATTATAAGGATGTTTTGAGATAAAAAAAGACAAGTACATATATCTCTTATCAGTTCTTCTCTCTCTCAAGTGTATTTAAAATAATAACTTATCTCCCATAGCACATAGTGAATATTTCTCTGTCTCCCACATAGTACTTTGGTTTTAAATTTTTTTCTCTTGAACAAATACACATTCAATGATAAATCAGGATCAATATCAATATCACTATTTCTCAAAACATTATATGGATAATTATGTTATTTTAATATATGTGATACATAGAACTCATATTTTATAATTGAAAATATTTGTAGAATTGATAAAAAAATAAACATTTTCTACCATCGTAAAACCTCAAATTGTACATCAAAATGAAGAGTAAGTTTTCATTACCCCTAAATACCGTGATTACCTAAACATGGTGTATTATTTAGAGAGATCATGTCACCAACTAAGAACTCCAGCAATCTACAGTGACTTTCATTTGATGATTTATACTAGCTTCTTCTGTCAACATTCTTTGATAAATCAATTGATTATTTAATATTTTCTCTTGAAAAATGCTCAGTCACACCAACAAACATTATATGATCTCTAATAAAGTCAATAGAAATTTACATTTTCCTATTAAAAAGTCATTCAAAGGAATACCATGTGATAATATATTGGAATCATTTTTTATAAAAAAATATCAACATGTCAAAAATTGCCTTCCTAGAATCCAGCAAAAATTGAGAATTCTTCCATGAATTATATCTTAATGAATCTGTATATCCCTCTCTCTCGACCCATCATTTTGAATAATATATTCCTTACACAAATGACCCTTATATCGCAATTCCTAATGAATCCCTATCCACAAGAAATAATTAAAATGTGGACCCTTACCAATGATTATAGAAGATGCGACAAAATGAATTTTTAAAAAAATTATTTCACATAGAGCATTCCAACCTCCCCATCTTTCGTTATGTGAAGTATTCGAATAAAGTGATCCAATTTGGTCAACCTATCCATTACTAACCATATCACATTCATCATTATCATGGTATATGGTAACAAAAAGGCAATTTCAATATAAATATCTCACTAATTCTATGTTGGTATTGAAAATAGATGAAATAAACCTATAGGTCATTGGTTATAATCCTCTTCTTATAAGAATGTATAAAAAATAGAGAAAAAATTATCATTTCCCCAACATATACATATCCACTAGAATTAATTCTATATATCATAGAACATTCATGTGGTTCATGGTTTTACTACTCAATGGGAATTATGTATATCCCTATTAGAGCCTCTTCCATTGTAAAGCATAAAAAATGATTCTGAAAATATAGAATACCCTATGTGGAGAATGACCAATCAGTGACAGTCTCTACACCATTAAGAGAGTATATAATTCTACTGAATTCATCATCAAGTGGTTCTTCAAAAAAAATTAATCTCTATTCTATATCCAAGACAAAATTAGGCTCTATTTCATGAAGTCCAATATGAAATTTTAAAAAAAAAAATCTATAAATTTCCACTATCTGAATGATTGTTTCATATAATGGGTCTTAAGTTTAATACTAAAAGAATATTCTGTATAATTACCTTTAAAAAGGGTATAGGTTTTATTTTAATCAAATGGGATTGGGTAATACATCCAATGCCTCTAGTTATTATTCAAATATTTTTGATTGGATATATAACTCTTGATCTTATGGTCTGAATACATGACTATCATTTATCCAATATTGTAATTCTGCCAACACCGAATTTCATGGATCATAGATAAAAGTTCAAGGAAATTGTTGGATGGTTATTATTAGGTTTTATATTCTATCATGGTCCATATAATATGTGATAACCATATATATGCACACATCCAAAATATGATATAAATGTCCCATAGATAACCAAATAGACCGACCTTTCCTTTAGAATTTTTAATCCCATTATGGAGGCTAAATGATGTTTTCGGAATAATAATTAACTCTAAAATTTATCTTCACAACTATAATTCACTGTCTTCTGAGTAAGAGATGTCATTAGAGAAGCTAATTTTGAAAAATCCTTTATGAAATTCTGATAAAATCTTACGAAGCCAAATATAATTAGAATATTGAAAACAATATGTCAAAATAGCATTCATCATTACAGGTAAAACTATAATATCATTTTCCAAGGCCACATATTGAATTGTCATCAATTAGAGAATCCAAATACCAAATTTTTATAGCTTGGAATATAGTCTATGATTTCTTAAAGTACCAAAACTACTCTTAGACTATTCACTTGATACTCCTAAAACATCGTGTAAACCATGAAATCATACAGAAATAAAACCACGAATATATATAAATACATGAGGAATATCATGTCCATAGATGAAATATGTACAGTTGGATATTTGGATGGAACAATTTTTTTGAGATTTTACTCAAAAATTGAAATAACTTCTACATAAGGTAGTTTTTAGACTGAAAGATTCCATTATTCTCAACTATTTATAAACATATAGAAGATCAATATTTTATAACCAATTATACACAAAAAAATTGTTAACCATAATAATAAATATATGGAAATTGGTCATTATTCTTTATCATGACTCTTTTGATTGTCTAATAATCAGCAGATAGAAAAAGTGACCGATGATATTTATTAGAAAAAGAAATAGGCATCACCCAAGGTGACACAACTAGGAATATAAATCCATTATATAAAAGATCATCCAATTTTTTTTATATATTTCATTTTAGTTGGTACCTAATGGTAATAAAAAATACATAACATTTGAGTGCCCAAAAATATTTGAATAATGAATTTTATAACACTTAGTTATGGTAGAACAGAGAAATAATAAAGAAAAGCATTTAGAAACTCAATGAAAACTGGATGTAGGCTAGCATTAAAATACTCATGCTCTAGGTCAAATGTGGAAAATGAAATTAATTTCCCCATATATTGATAATAAGGCTTGGATCTACTCGACCTCATGTCCCATTATCCTTAAATAACATAAATCACCCCATCAAGATTATTATTGGTGACCCATTAGAAATAGAAGTCAATTATACCCTTATTAATAATTACACAATCCATCCCAAAAAATTGAAATAATGTGTTTTCATATAGATATCTAGATAATCCCATGTAAGATCAATCTCTCCTAAAGGGACAACACAAGAAGGATAATGATGACCTTTCTCTGACATTGATCAAAGGGGTGTAGTAATATCTATAAAATAAGAAAAATAAATTATAGAAACATATATAAGGATCAAAATATGTTTCAATATGAATGAATGAGAAGACATAGTATCAAATAAATCAATCACTGAATATGATTATATTTTGATGGTACCTCTCTTGGTTTCTAGACTTGTGTCGTCATCTTCAATAGGGTCGTCCACTATGTGAATACAATTTATTCAGTATGCATGTGCATAAAAACCCTTTGTTTGAAAAGATAATAATTGCACTAACTTAATTTTGTCTTCAAATGAAATTGTTCCACAATGTGGTGTAGTAATGATATAAAAAATCCTATGAAAGATTCCTGAACATCTATAAGAGCTACATATCTTTGGTTCCTCAGTACAAATATTCATTGAATTCAAATTGATTCTACACTAAATGATACTCAAAGGTCTTATTCTGAGAATTATAGGTTTTCAATAAAAACCATTCTATCACAATCCACCAAGAGACTCATAAGAGTTTATTTCCCCTTTATGGGATCTCATATAACTACCACTATGATTAAATAGAACTCACATCAAACCTATCATACATCCAAAATCCAGTCCAACCATCATTTACCGCTATATAACATCAGTATAAATAGATATAATCAATAATAAATATTTATTATGAATCTCTTATAAATTTCCCATATAAAACTATTGAGCCTTAATCACTTCATTTCATTCAATATAATTTGAAAATTGTAAAGGATTTGTAAAATGATTTAGAAATTCTGTAATGGTCCATTCAGCCTGCTCAATGTTGAAAATGTCTATAGCCTTAACCAATATCATAGAATCAGGATACAATTAATTACAGAAATAAACCATAATTACCTTCCACTCCAATAACTCATGATTTTTTTTATTACCTTGAAATACCAGCACCTCTTTATAGGTCCCTCCATCATAATGGAAGAATATTTTACATTCATATATTAGGAAGTTTTTGTAAAGTCAAACATGTTATCTATATTAATAAAATAGTCTCTATCCTCTTGAGAACTATTACAGCCTCAGAATTGTTTTCCCTAAAAAATTTACTCCTTATAATGATTCAAATATTCATCCCTCTGAGGTTCTAAAAAATCTTCATTGAGATTGTGTTTATGTGAATATACCAAAAATTGTATGGAACACACAATAATCTAAATAATATTCTAGTCCATGAGAGGATTTACCCTCTATGGTTCATCAGTATATTCCTCTTAGTTCATATTCATACATAGTATAAGTGTAATGATGCTAAATATCATTATAAAACAAAGTATAATTCATATAAAGTGTTCTTAGATCAATATCAAAGCAAGAGGGAAAGGTAAATCAATCCCAATATATACAAAACATTAATGTATTTATACCTATCAAAATACAGTTTTGGGAAAACATTAAAATAATTTTTCAAGACACCTTTAGCAAATCATACAAGGTGACTTCAGGCTCTTTATAATCAGTATTGGCCAGGAAATCAATCACCAAATCCACCATTGTCTGACAATGATATTCCAAACATCATACTTACATCATGAAATGATAAAAAATAACATTGATTAAAAAATTTCATGAACCAACCCTCATATACTAGTACCCTAATAACTGGGTGAGTGATGACATAAGTTGAAGAGAGTTCTTAATTCCTAGATGATGGAATCTAGAACCCTCCATCTTAAATGATACAAGTGTTAATAAATTTTCCATGAATATGAAGGAATATTTATATACATAAATGTATTCAGATACAACAAATAGAGATAGTACTGGAAAAAAAATAGTTATATCAAAAAACCCATAATTGGACACCATAAATATAGCCAATATATAAAAATAAAAATATCCCAAGAGTCGCATCACTCCAAGATAAGGGATTCAGAACAACCACCTTCTCTGAGAGACGATTTTTCTTTTTCTTACACCTAGAAGATGAAAATCTATAAATTCATGAATTAAAATGTACTATGTGAGTTGAAAGTCCACGTAGGGTATCACCATATTTTAGGAAATAGGATTCCTTTAAATAAACCAAATAATGCATTGGATTTAAATTAAAATATGGATAATAGTATATTTTCATATAAAAAATTTATTTCAAAAGGATGGAAAATATTTCCAACAAGGATTAAATAAATAAATTAAATAGAACTATTTATAAAAAGAATTATGAATGTGTGGATAATTTTCCAAAAAAATGTTATTTATAATCAGTATAATGATAATAACAACCATGTTCATCTTTCCTATAGTAAGATACTTTTTGTTTTTGGTTCTCCATTCACTCATATTATTGATCATCAAATATGTGTACAAACATCCCTCAGGTATAGGAGAAAAAAAACTCATGAATATTATATGTGGAATATAAATATTTTTATATCATTGAATACATCATCAATCCATTGATTGAGAATTACCATCATTTTGTTCTAGTCAAAAATAACCCACATACTTCCCAGGCTCAAATGTTCTCAATGAATAAATTTAAAAAGGGGAAAATAATTTCATTTTAGATCAATTAAATTACAAATTTTAACATTACCTATTTTCATTTTAAAAATTCTATTTCACTTTTAAAAACATAAGATTGGTTTTTCATAAATCTGGTCATTTTAAGAAAACCAATCATATGATAAAATCATTTAAATTTATTAGTTTTTTTATAAAATCAATCCTCATATAATTTCACAATTTCAATCAATTTGAAAATACAATCCAACATTATATTAAATTGTAAATGGTGTTTTTAAAAAAGTATCACACAAAATCAAATCCAAATTCCAATTCGAATCCAATTGGGTTTTTAATATAAAATTTAAATAAATTTCAATTATTAATAAATTCATTGTTTAATAAATTAGAAAATCTTAACTCAAAGAACCTAAATTTATTAATGTCATAAAAACAAAACACCCCCAATGGGAAATTAAAATGACAAATAACAAAAATTGAGATATCATAAATGATCTGAGATTTAAGATACAAATAAATTTAATTTTGATCCATATTACAAATGTCGATCCAAATGACCGTATGATGTAAATTATAAATGAGTGGGAGAGAAGAAATAGGTATATAATCAAATATAAGAGAGATACTGAATGAGATCTTCCATGGTTTGATACACCTTGTAATGGGTTTATATGATCCTAAAAGGGTTATTGAGATCACTAAGGACATAATAATTCATGATATCTAGACATAGGGATTAGAGGGGGTTCAAATGGTTGTTCATTAATTTTAGAAAAAAAATTAGAAAAACTTGTCTCATCCCCACGAAAACCTGGGCATGGCTATGTAGTTAAGAAAAATTGTGTTCCCATCTACAATGGTTCATGGTTTTGACTTGGAGAGAACACAGTTTGGTAAGGAATAGAAAAAGCATGAATACCCACACTATCTATGTATATGTTACTGGCACTTATTCAGTGAAATTTTGGTAAAATTGGTCCCCAACCATTCAATATTAGGAAAATTCAAAAAAATATTGAATATTATAGAAAAAAACATTGACAATACCCAACCAAATAATTATTAAAAATGATGGTAAATGAGTTCCGCAAAAATTGTAATATGATATTCCAATAATGGTGTTTATGATTTATTATTTTATAATAAAATTTTATAATGATTCATAGAAAAATTTAGGATATAAACATAGAATTTTATAGATTATCATAGTGTTAATCACATTAAATTAAAAATATTATGATAATTCAAACATAATTTGGTTGTTTCAAGATAGTTTAACAAGGAAATTTTTCTTAATTAATGATTACTTATTTTTTATAGCGGAATAGGGTGAAACTAACTCACATCAACATTTTTATTTATCTTCTTATTCTGTAAAATCATAATTAGTATACCATGTATAATCATCTAAACTTATTATACCTAATCGAAATACTTTTATATTTAATCATGTAATATAAAAACATTAAAAACATATGATATCATTATTTTTTAGGGAAATAATCGAAAACCATTTATTGTTTTGAAGAAATCGTTAAATTTTATGAAATACCATCCTTTTAATTTTGAATCCTATTTTAGGGGTCCAAAAAATCAATATGAACATTCTTCATTGTTTTTTGATTTGATGTTAGCTACCTCTATTATTGAATTCAACATTTCACCCTTTTTATTTTATTTATAAATACCAAAATTAGATTCTGTTATTATTCAAATATCTCTCATAGACTATTCAATGATAAATTATAACAATCTCTTTTAACAATTATGATCAAGTATTCTACAACATAAATTTATCTAATAATTCATATACATGTATAAAATAATTTTAATGTTATACTAATATATATACTATAATGGTTTATTGATCCTAATTTTATCATATTTCAATAAATTAGTATCTTTTCTATATAAAAATGCATTCTTAATTTCATTCAATCATAATATAAGTGTGATACACTCAACTAATTACTCATCAACACTTTAAAGAAAATCATATTATTTTAAATTATCTTATTAATTCATTTTTTACAAATCCAAAACACTTGAGTATTGACCATACATAATTCTAATGGTTAAAAACCCTCTATCAAGTCTATAAATATTTTCCACATCATTAAAATAAGTTTCCCACTAAGAAAAAAATCGGTTATTCATGATCTAAGTAATTTAATATTCCGATGGCATAAATTCAACATCGACCACATTCGTATTCTATTTAATTTACTAGTTAATATAAATGTTATCAAATAATTTTCATATTTATAATTGTTCTTGTATGAATTTACTATATTTAGTTAATATGTTTTCCATGAGAACATTAATAATAATCTTATTGAACAAATTTAAAAACATTACACATCAATATTCTTCTCAAACTATTGGATCACACTATTATCTTACACATTATATTTTCTTCTCCCACATTATTGATGTTAGATTAATATATTTTTAAATATATGATATATAAAAAATTCTATTATTTCTATTTAATAAAATAAAACACAAATAATACCCCTTAAAACTATTTGGATAATACGAATTACATTATTTCAAAGTTTATTTCTCACACCATTATTAAATATATGATAATATAATTTAATTGAAAAAAAATTAGATCTCATATTTTTAATTTGAATGTGTCCAAAAAATTTCCCCTCATTTATTCTCTTGTAAAATAATAATACATTAATCCTTTTTTTCAGACAGTCTGGACAATTTCAGTTATTATTTGTAATTAGATTCATAAGTGAAAATTTTCAACTTTTTATGAGTATCACATTTAATATTTATTTATATATTACAAATTTTTTCTAAAAAATTATTTTTTTAAAATATTAAATTCACATAATCATGGGTGTAATTGAAATTTAATTAAATCTGAAGAATTATTTTTATTTTACAAAATTTTAATATCATTATTCCTATCAGGGAAACCTTTATATAACAATGTGTGATAATTAATTTCTTATAAATAATAATAATCCTTTATTTCATCATTTCCTATAACACCATGGGTAATTATTATTTAATTCCATTTATTAAATTCAATAAAATTGAAAGCTTGTGATGCATGATAGACAAGGATTAGGAAAAAAAATTATATTAAAAAATTATTTAAAAATGAACATTATAACTTAAAAATTTTCATGGTGGTTATGGATAGAATTATTTAAATTAAGATAATAAAATAAATTATATTTTAAAAAAATAACTGAATATCTACTTATATGAAATAAAATAAGATTCAATTGAATGAATAAAATTGTTTCTTGTAAATATATTTTTTTCAATGTAAACAGTTTTATCAATACTTTCATAATAACTATGCAATTATATTTTAAGTCTTTTTGATAATTAATTTGTTAAAATTACATTTATTTTCGAAATCATCAAATAAAACATATCAAAGGTTATTTTTTTATTTTTCTTATATGATTCAATTCAGAATGAGTTGGAAAAAATACAACTTAATTTTTGAAAAATGAAATTTCATTTAAATTATCTAAAAAGGTAAATTTTATTTGGAATTTTTTAATCTAAAATATTTATATTATATAATAACAAATTAAACTATGGAAAATATAAAAAAATTCATATTAAATTTTGATATTAAAAACTTATATACTTATAAGAAATTTCTATATAGAAACTCTCATTTTCATCAGGTCTAGTGGTATAATATTAAAATAGATTACAAAAATTCTATAAATCAGTTATGAAAAACTAAATCCCAAACAAGAAATAAAAATAATATATATTATCTGATATTTTAAATTTAGTTTTTGACTATTATGAATAGTAAATACAGACAAATGTAATTATCAGGATTGAAGAAGAAACTCATTCAATGAGGTCTAATCAATGAATATATGTTTTAAAAATAACCATTAAACATGTAGAAAATATATTTTCATACATATATAGACTATATACCCAATAATTGATTATAAATTCATATTTTTATGGCTTATTGAAAGATCATAACATCATATTAATTGATTTTATTGAAAAAACAATTAATTTCAAGTTGAACATAGATAAAGGGTCACCCCTCTCTTCATATATTTTTAAATATAAATATATTTGGCTTGAATAAAAAATAATAAATCTCTCTTCATCATCCTTAGTTTCATTATCAATCATATTTACCTTTTAAATTTTAAACACAAGGGTCCATTAGAAGAGATGAAAAAGTGGATTTTCTTGGAGAAACTAACTTTCATTATAGGTATAAACCATTTAATATCTTATTTTTCCTATATAAATTAAATTTAAAAACAAAAAACAATAAATGATATTATTTCCTAAAATTTAATATGATGATATTTATCTCTCTCCTCATCCATGGAATGGGAAATTAAATCATCGTTCATGGAATGTGATTCAATATTCACTTGTTTATTACAAGGAATAAAATAATGTTAATATTAATTAATATATGTGAAATTTTTTACATTATATAAATTATATAATATATATATATAATTTCCTTTACCTTCCTCTCATTAAGATAATGATATAATCGCATGTACATATGCATGACCTATCATCCTCACAAAGAACTATGAATAAATTTCCATTTTTACAATTCACTAATTAATTTGTCTAATTTGTCAATTTTGATTTTATAAAAATATTATAATTCTATAGATGTTTTATTTATATCCAATTTAAAATAATCTTATCTTTCATGACAATAAATGAATAAGAGAACAAGGAAATTAATAACTGATATAATAAAAATAATTAAATTTCTCTAACAAAGGGATGAAACAATGTAATAAGAGGATAATTTATGGTATTATAAATATTAATATGATTCTATTATAAACTAATAAAATTATTATAACCATTATATTTTATGTTAATGAATTTAAACTAATGGACAGTTTGTGGAAATGGATTTCATAAGCATTTCCATTTCATTGAGACATATTAGATTATAGGAACATATTAAATTTTAATAGTGTATAGTTTTCCCTTATTATGGCCTTAAAATTAATAAATATTTAATATTTATGATTAATTATTTGATTCAATTTAATTCTTAAAGGAGTTCTAGTTTAAAATTTTCTGAAGAGAAAAACATTACTGTATCATATCAAATTTATTTGTGAATTATTACATTCTAATAAAAAATCACTTTCATATAATTTTTTTAATTGGGGATTTTCTATATTTGTAATTAATGGTTCCCATGGTTTACAATATAATATTACCCATATCTATATAGAAACATTTGTTCTATCATTACATGTGATGACACTTGTTTTACCAATTTTTTCTTCCATTTTAAGGGTTGATTATGGTTGTTAAAGTACGATTCACATAACATCTTAGCTTATTGTAGAAAAATAAATTTTCATATATATTAATACTTATGAATTTTTATTAATTTTAATTGAAAATTGATTCTTTTTCTGATATCATAAAAGAAAATACAGTTGTTTTCTCTAAAATCTTTTATTACACAGAAGGCTGAGATATAATGATAAATAATTCATCATCAATAGTATTATTTTAAATGGTAGATAACTCCTAACTGTTATATTATAAATAACGAACATAACAATTTATATTATTTTTAAACATGATTAATAAATGTTTTTACTTTTTATAATAAATATTATATGTTTAAATTGAAAAGAAATCCAATTTCAGGAATATAACACATTAATATATTTTAAAAGATTGTTTTACCAAATATTGATAGAGAACCATTTTTAATTTATGTTTAGGGACTTTTATATGTTCTATTTGATAAAAAAATTATTATTTAGAAGTGGGAAATAAAAATTTAGTTTTTATAATGTTTTTGAATTTTTTGATAAAATTCATATTTTAATGTATAGTGAAATACACTGCAATTTAATTAAACACTACATTTTTATCTAAATTATTTATATTCTCATATTATAATTTTAGTAGGTTTTAAAGTATAAATAGAATTATATTTTATAATTTAGACTAATTTTTTCCAGTTAATGTAATTTCACATTGATATTTGATATAAACACATGTCAATCTTTTGATGGTTTTTATTTTTAAAAAACTTATACCTTTGTTTTGAAAACATGGATTATATTTAAATTAACTTCTGCGACATATATGTTTTAAATTTATAATAACGTATTCCATATTTTCAATTAGGGAGTCCAAATTATGTTAATTGGGTTTTCTTATACTATTAATAATAATATATTTATTTTTTATTTACCACAATTAAAGGTAAAATAGTGAAATTAGGGTATGAAATAATATAATATGGATAATAAAATTACCCTAACACATTCTAAAATCCTATTTTAGGAATAACATTTAACCATTAAAATTTATGGGTCATTATTTATTCATTTAATGTACTTTCATCTTATAAAGTGATATAAATATTGTTAAATCAAAATAATGTGACAACAAGACACTCTCTTTTTTCTTATAATTATAATAATATTAATATAGTGATAAGTATGATGTATCTTATAAAATTAATAGTATCATAAATTATAAATAAATTTTCTACCTCATGGAAATTTATTTATAAATTTTAGTGGTTAAATAATTTTAATATATATTGACACAATAATGATAGATTAATTACTGTAATAATAAAATATCAAATTATGGATTTTTAAAATATTAAAATAAACATTACTTTACATAATTTATGTGATCTAAATTTTTTTATGGACTATGACATTTTATGTAACTATTATATGTATTTTATCTGGGTTATATATATTTTTGTGGTTTTATATAAATTCAATAAAATGAATAGTGTCAAAATTTCCATAATTGATATTTTAGAAAAATAACAATTTATTAAATTATTTAAAAATCCTCAAAAATATTAAAAATTAGAAACTAATTATGATAAGTTCTAAATGTTCATAAAGTGTGATATTAGGTGAAAATTTCCCAATATAAATAATATTTATATGCTATTGATATCTAAAATATTATTTCCAAAATGAAAATTAAAAAAAGATAATTAATGTTAAACATAATATATGAGGTATAAAATAAAATCAATTCATGAAAAAAAATATTAGATGAGGGGAATAAAAATAAAAATTATCTTATATTTGAAATTTCATAATTTTGAGTCATTTGGATTAACTAAATATTTTATATTAATTTAATATTTTAATAACATCCAAGGGATCTCTCCTCTCTCCTATAAAAGGTACCACCTCTTATCAAATACTCACACATAAGGGACTATTTTGTTCAAGAAATATCAACCCAAACCTCTTCCTTGAATCACTATCGACTTTCATGAGGAATTATTTTTGGTAGATCACCATTCTATGAGATTTTAAGGTGTTCTTCAAGGTTGATTATCCAGAGAAAAGGTATCAGAGGTCAGTTTAGATAACATTAGAGGATATGGTGATATTAGACAACAACTCATGGTAATGGAATTCATCCCAATTTCCATTAATTGGGGAATTGTTTTATGTTACATGCCACCTTCTTTTATACAAGGTATAATTTACCCCATTGAAATTTAATTTTATTGGATGGCTTTCAAGAGGGAATCTTTTTATACTATGACATTTTCTAAACTGAAAAAGGAATTTTTTTAACAGATGCACTGACAACAACTTCTCCACCACCCTAAATATTATTTGGTATTTGGATTCCACTATAACCGATAATTTTTTTTAAATTGATAAAGAAACTACTTCTTTAATTTTTGGTCATTTTTATTTTGAAAATAGTTTTGAAAAAATATTGACTATTGGAATATCATGAAATGATTTCTTGTGATTGAATATTATATTTTATTAGAGCAATTCTGATAATGGAAATATTTTATCTATTATGATTGTATAATTGTACTTGGACATTTGACGGGTTGTTACATTATTAGACAAAGATGAATGGTTATGTGATAATAAAAATACCTGTATTTCTGCGATAATCCATGGATGGGTGGTTAAATTATATACTGTAGTGAAAAGGGTATAGAATTTGAATATATGGATATTTCATTTGTATGACTTATATGTGTGGATTTTGACCATATAGTGATTGCATTAATGTATGTGTTTATACTATCATACATATATATGTTATATTTTTTTTATATGAGTTGTGTGGTAATATTTTTCTTATAAAAAGCTTATGAAACAATATTATATCCAATGATGAATATTGACTACTTCATAATGGAGAAAACTATTACATTATGATAAATTATTCATGGTTTACATTTTTTTTCAGGGATAAAAATTTTCCTTAATATGTTATCCCTTACTTATACTTTTATGCTCATCCCATATTTTTAGTTGTTTCTAATGATTTAAATGTTAATAGAGTCAGGATGTGATCATGGATATTTTATGATGTTTAATCAAAAAATGAAACAATATTTATTTTTTAAAATATTTTGTTTTATAAAATAAATAGATATCATGTATAATTGTATACATTGTAATATGTTATATCTTATTTAATATTTATCTCCTAATTATCTAAATATCTAAACCTGAAAAGATCTTGGATGTGGAATAATGTCAACTTTTTTACTTAACTCAAGATTAAGTAATGTTTATGGATGGGGCCATGTAGTATATATCAGAGATCCGTTCAGATAACATTAAAGGTTATGGTGATATTTAAAAAGAAGTTAAAAGTCATACATAACCAAAATGTTTATCATAATAGAATGAGTACTAGTTAATATAATTAAATTTAATGATATAGAGATAACATGAATAAGTATATCATAGTGTTTATCTTCATTATGTTATGATTTTAATGATGTACTCACACTAATATTTTATGTTTTAAAAAATGGATGGATATTGAAGGCAATGAAGTAAAACTAGATTTGAACGAAAATGTGATTGTTCTATGAATATGAAACCAAATAAAATTTGAGCTACAATGAGAACCCTAATTGTAATTATAAATACACTATCAACAGTAATGAATAATCACTTAAAACCTTGGTGATTTTTCATATTCATCATACATTATTGAAATTAATCCATGTGGATATTTAGATAATGATGATCATAAAGGTTCCCAAAATAAAAAAAAAATCATGTGTCAAGGATATGGAATGAAAAACCATGGAATCTATTTTAAAGCGTTAGGAAGATGTTATAGAAGTTGTAATTTTATTCATAACGTATTAACTTATTAGTGAAAAGGGAACAGTTCTATTGACACTGGGAACGGGAAAGTAGTTCCTTCAGAGTTATCAATTCAGTGTCATAAATATGGGGTCTGTGGTATTTATAAAAATAGATGTCTTATGAAAATAGTTCATGAATGGGATTAGAAGGAACATGATACTATATGTTTAATAATACCTAATACCATTCAAATTTATGATGAGCAATGTGAAAATTACATATGAAAGGTATGAATTATTTTATTGTCTGGGGTTTTGACATTATTTAATCATAGGACAAAATTCAGGTTTTTTTCTACGAATTAAGAATTAATGTAAAAGATGGAAAATTACAGTTTAGGTAAAGTGAATAATGATGAATGATTAAGAATTATGCATATAAGGGATTTTATAATTATGTTAGATCTATGAATGTTGAAATATATAAAATTATTAAATCACTTTTAATGATTATATTTATTTGGAAGATATTTTATTGTATGTGTATCCCTGATGTTTGTTATGTGAAAATTTTATTCAGGTAAGAATTATCATTTTTTGTTTTGTCATAAATATAAAGTCATGAATAACCTTAATGTTTATCGAGTCATTTATTTTTAGTTAATTATGGGTTATTACATTTTGGGTTTCAAACTGAAAGGTAAGAGATATAATTTTAGGATAAAACATGGTATGGTAGTTTATGTGGACATTATTGCATTTTTGGGAATGTCATAAAATAGTAAAATGTTTCAAAAACAACAACCCACATGAAGGGTGAAAACCCATAATGTTGGAAATCTATGTGGAAATAGAACTCAAAAACGATGTGAAAAATTTATATAATTCCTACTACATGCCTATGAGAATTCTCTAGTTAGAGTGACATTTATTTTTAGTTAAATTTTTTAATGGTATAAGAAAAATATGATTTTTGGAACTTATTTTTTATTAAATTGATATCCTTGGTATTGGAAAATGAATAGGAAATTAAATGATGATTTTTATTTTGGAAGAAATTCACTATTTTGGAATGTTTATATGACTAAGGTAAATAGAATAATATGGGAATTTAAATGATCAGTAATGGTTTATTTATATTTGGGATGAATATATGATTTTTATTGTGGGATTATAGAAATTTGGAAAATTAATAGAAATAATTAACCTATATTTGAGAATATGTAATTAGGTTAATTACATAATGGTATAAGACATTAAGAGTGGTCAATGTTATTTAGAAATAAAGGCTAAATTTTTTCTTAAAATATGATGTGATCAAATCCTTCAGAATTTTGGGTTTCAATCATATTTTTCATTATTTTAAATATTATTATGGATAGTTATTTGTTGAATGGTCTATGATAAACTTTGGTTATTATAGTTGAGTTATGGATATTAAAATTATTCTTTCTTATATTAATGATTATTATATTTACCGAAATATATTATTTTATCTAAAAGTTTTTTTTGGGGTTAATGATTCAAGAAAAGATGAATATATATTTAATATTTTTTGGATTATAGGATTATCTAGAATATTATTCTAGTGATTCATGTGTGAAAAAAATCAACTCGAATACTCATCATTGAGGGAAAAAGATGAGTTTGTGGTCGAATTAAATTAGTTTATGAAACTCTACATTTCAAGTAAGTATATTTCCTTAGGATTATAATCATGGTAGTATATGAATTACAAAACTCTATGAAAAGGGCCTTAAAACATGAAGTTATTTCTATTTACTTTTCCAACAATGAAATAAATGGCAGTTTGACCAATAACATATTTTTGGTTTTCTAGTTGTTGACATTCTAAAGATCATGTTTTCTATCACTATCCATCAAAACATGATGGTTATTTTTTCAATATCCATGTATTCCAAAATGGAATATGAGTATGTGGTATCTCGGGTGAGATTTATACTTCACATTATTTCATTTTGTGATGAATTTTTATTAATTATATTTCGGATGTGCGATTTAAATGATATGATTCTGATAACTGAGACTGTAGTTACTAACCCTAAATTTAAAATTTTGAGGATGACATTTCCAAAAGGGAGAGGGATGTAACATCCCATAAAAAAATAAATTTTCATATATATTAATTATTATGATTTAGATATTAATTATTCATTAAAATATATTTATGTCTTATTGAGTAACATACATGAAACAATGGGTTTCTCAAAAGTCTTTTGTTGCACAGGCGACCGAGATATACCGAAAGATAATTCAAAACTAATCTTATTTTTTAAAATGGTAGTTAAATCCAAGAGATTATATTGCATTGAAAGAATATAAATAACTATATTATGTTTACACATATTTATTATGTATAATTTACTTTCTAATAATATATTTTAGATAAATTAAATGAGACTACATCCAATTTTACACAAAAAAATAAAATATATTTTAAAAGTTAGATATATCTACCTTTAATGGAGAACCCTATAGAAATATATATATATATTGTCACTATTGAGTATTCTATTTTAAAACCTAAACATATTTTTTATAATTGGGGCACCAAAATGTAGTACAAAATTTTTTATAAATGTTCTAATAAAATTCATATTCTAATGAGTAGGGGAAAATAATTCATTTTAATTAGAAACAAGCTTTTCGTCTTATTTTTTTTGAATCGATATATTATCATTATAATTTTTTTGACCCTATAATTAGATTATTCATTTAAAATTTAAGATAATTTTGGTTATTGGGAGTAATTTTATATTGAAATTTGAAATAAACATGTGTCAATATTGTGATGGTTTTAACTTTTAAAAAATCAGTTTTCTCTTTTACACAATGGGGATTGATTTTAATTTATTTTATACAAGTTATCTATTTTTAATTTTGAAATATTTATTCCATATTATGTATCATTAGGGAAAAATTATCCCAATATATTAATATTTTTTTATGATATAATGAATAGAAATTTTGTTAAATTATATTTTCCACGGTTACAGGTAAATTAAGTAAATTAGGGTATCAAATTACAAGATAATTATAATAAAATCACCCTACCACATGAAAAATTCCTATAAATGAATAAATTAGACACATAAAATATAAGTAACATAATTGGGTTATTTAATAGTCTTGGTTCCATGAATGCAAAAGACATATTATTAAAATAAACCAAAGTGACAATATGTCACAGTCTCATTTCTTATAATTATAATAATATTAATATTTTGATAGGTATGATATAACTTTGATAATGACTAGTATACATAAATATAGTGAATGTGAATACATTATGGGTATTTATTTATAATTTCTAGAGCTTAAATACACTCCATAAATATAGACAGAACATTTATAGAGTAATTATTATATTAAAAGAAATATCTAATAAATGATTTCAAAAATAATAAAATAAGTATTATATAACATAATTTAATCCATAAAATAATTTTATAGATGAATATGACATATTTATAGTCACTTAAATATCCTTTTTGTATGTTACCTCTCTATTTCTATTTAATTTAAATTCAATAAAATGAATAGTGTCAACATTGACATATTTGATATTTTATAATGATTATAATCAATGAAATTATATAAAAATCCAAAATATATTTTCATATTTAAAAGTGATTATTATAATGTCCAAATTTTCATAATGTTTTATATTATTTTAAATTGACCCAATATAAGAAATATTTATAGCCTCTTAATATTTAAATTGTATTGACCATAATAAAAAAGAAAGCGAATAACTGAGGGTATACCGAAGGGATAATGTTACTAATAAGGTGAATAAATTTAAAAATATTATTTGATGATATTATTTCACATTATCCTAATCATTACTTCAACATATCTCATTTTTTGTGATAAAATGATTAAGATAGTAATATATATTAATTAAATATTTTAAGAGTTTCTATGGGTGCCCCACCTCTCTCCAAAAAAACCGCCTTTTCTCTAATACTAAAACTTCAAGAAGAATTTGGTTTGGTCTCACACTGCCCAAACACTATTCTATAATCCCTACCAACTTTCAAGAGGCTATATTTTAGGCACATCACCCTTCTTAGATGTATTAAGTTGTTTTTCAATGGTGATCAACTAAAGAAGTTGTATCTTTTTTAGTGTTTCTGTTGTATTTCTCCATTTACTTCCATAAATTCTTATTCATAAAATATAATATAATTATTATAGTTTAATAGTGTTTTTGAGATTTTATTATGTCAATATAATCACCTAAATCCTTCTCAAATTCTGTCAAATGGGAAATTAACATTACATTTTTCTCTATGGAGGACTATCATCTCTTGAACAGATATAGTTCCATTTTCTTTAAAATCATTCAAGACTGTTTATAATGATGCAATCAGTTCTTATATATGATATTCATATTTTATTTTCCATTTTTTAAAAATAATTATCTATTATGTTATTTCTTAACATGAACTCAAAAAATGATAATTTTGATCGTGCGTACGTGTAAATTATCTCCACCACAAAGAAATGAAAATCATTTTTAATGACCACATCACATATATGATATATATTAATACATTAAAATGATTAATTTGATGTAAATATAATTAAAATCATTTTGGTAAGATAATATATCAATTACATTATTTTTAGATTGATTAATAAAAATTGGAAAATGTTAATCATTCATATGTACGGATTACAATCTCTATGATTATTACATTGTTAATTTTTCATAATCATAATTAATGGTTTGATATAAAAACTATTATTATCGTATAAAATGTATTATTATTTCATTAATAATATTCTAGATATGATGGACTTATGAGCACATGGACTATTGATATCAATTCGTGTTCATTTTCGAACACGAGTACTTATTATCAACAAAATGTCTGATATGAACTTAAATAATTACATAATTATTATAAAATTGTAATAAGTGATGTGAAAGAAATGGTAAACACGAAAAATGATCTCACGAAAGTATAAATTAATCAATTTTTATTCTTAAAAAATAAAATGATTATATGTGAGGAGTCAGAATCAAGGTAAGGTATGTCGTCCCAATCGCCTTTTATTTAGGATATTTTTTATATTATACACCACCTTATTTTATATGGTTTATAATTAACCCGTTTAAAATTTAATTTCATTTGAATTATTTCTATATGGAACATGTTTTTTACTAATCATATTACTAAATTAAAATTTTAATTATTTTGACGTATACAGTGTCAATGACTTCTCTACAACAGTTGCTATTATTTGATATTTTGAATCCTCTATAAGCCATATTGTTTTTAATACCAAATAAAACACATTATTCTATTTTTTGAATTTTGGTATTGATAATGTTTCTGAAATTGGATTGACTATTTCTATATCCTAAAATTATTTCTTGTGATTTCAATTGAAATTTTATTAGTGAATTATTGATAATTGACATATTTTATGTCTATTGATTATATAATGGTTCAAGGAAATTTAACGTGTCGTAACATCATAAACCAATTATGAGTGGTTATGTGATATACCAAAGAGGGGTGGTTATGTGAAAAACCAATTACGGTTGATTACATTATAACCTACAATGCATTTGGAATGAAAGTCGATCATATGGAGATTTCATTTGTAAGGCTGATATGTGTGGAAGTCGACTATATTTTTATTCCATTTATGTATGATTTCATCCCAAATTGACATTATATATTATATGTTACTTATATATGTTTTATGGTAATATTTTGATTAAAAAAAGGTAGAGAAACAATATTATCTTCAGTAAATATTTTTTACTACTTCACTGTGGTGAAAATTATTACTTTATGATAATGTATTCGTGGAATAGATGTTCTCTCAAGGCTAACAGTTTTCCTTCAATAAGTATCCCTTAATGATATTTTTATGCACATTCCTAGATTTGAATTGTTTCTTGCAGTTTTTAATGGAGAGTAGAATCAAGGATGGGATCATAGAATATTTATGATTCTTAATCATGAAATGAAACCATGTTTTTTTTAAATTTGTTTGTTTCATTAAAAAATATATATTATTAAGACTTATATAATCTGTAATTTTTGAGATGTTATTTATTAGTTATTTGTTAATTATCATAAGCTCTAATCCTAAGAAAATAATTTATTTTAAATGAATTAAAATTATAGACTTAACTCGTGATTAAGTAATGTTTGTGGCTGAGGACTTATAGTTGGTATGAAGGGTTGGTTTAGATACCTTTAAATGTTAAGGTTAGATTTAAGAACAACAAACAAGTTATACATAGCAATACTGGATACCATAATATAAATATTAATAGTTATTATAGATATATTGAACGATGATGAGATAATATAAATAATTATATATTAGTTTTTATCATACTCATATGATGATTTTATTAATATAATCACAGTATTATTTTTGTATTTAGTAAATGGATTGATCCAGTAGGCACCACTGTAATAATTGATGTGAAGGAAAATTTTATGGATCTATTAATAAGAAACCTAATGAACCAAGAAATAAAATAATAAATCATGTGGTTATTATAAATTAAATATTAAGATTAATTATTAAGCACATGAACCTTGATGATATTTATTATGCATCATATATGGAAAAAACAAATACAAATGGAAGTTTATGTAATAATGATCATGTTGGTAAGAAAATTAATCAACATATGTTTAAAAGAAGTGGAATAAAACCTCTAGGAATTTTTTTAAAGGTACATAAAGGTATCATTAATGTGGTAATGAAGGACATAATGTAATAACCTACCAAGGAAAAAGGAAGTGTTCAGTTGTCTTTAGGGAATTGTATGATGTTTGTTCCGAGTTATCAATTGATTTTTATAAATTTTTGGCATATGTTCATTATGAAAAATAAATTCCTATTTAAAAGGTTATGGAATGGGACCTGTAGTACTATAATAATATATTTTTATAAATAACTCATTCAATTCCAATTTAAGATTAGGAAACTCAAAATGACATATCAAATGTATAGATTATTTTCTAGTATCATGTTTTGACATTAATGGATCTTAAGACATGATTAATTTTTCTGTTTTTAGAAAATAAGTATTAAGGAATATGATGGATATTATTTTTTTAGGGAAACATGAATAATGTTGATGATTAAGAAGTCTGCATATAAGGGATTGATGAGTTGTGTTGGACCTATGGATGATGAAATGTGTGACATTGTTATTCGTCTTTTTATGATGGGATTACTTTGGAAGACATATTCATGTTAGTGAAACCTTGATGTTTGTTATTTGAAATTTTTATTTGAGTAGGAATTATCTTTTCATATGGGGTCATAATTATAAAGGGGTGAATAACCTTTAGGGTTTATGTGATATTTAATTTTGAGTTAATTATGGGGTATCACATTTTGGGTTTCAAAATGGATGGTATGAGATCAAATTTGAGGATAAAAAATGTTATGTTTTTTTGAGGATTCAATACCACTTTTGTAATGTTATAAAATAGAATAATATTATAAAAGGAAAATCTGCAATATGCATGACATCCTGACACATCAGACAAGGCATTGTTAATTAAACCCACTACTAAAGTAAGACAAGGCTTTACCTTCAACCATTCACCTACACGAAGTCCCTAGTTAGTTTGAATATTATTTATCATCAAATGATTTGATGTAATATGAATAAGAAGATTTTGGGAACATCTATTTTATTAAATAGATATCCTTGGTTTGGGAAAATGATTTGGGAATTAAGTGATAAATATTATTTTTTAATAAGTTCAATAATTTGGGGAGTTTATATGATTATGGTAAATAAAATAATATGGATTTTAACCGAGGTGAAATGTTTTATTTATAATTTGAATAATAAACGATTTTCATTTTAGACTTATAGTTATTTGGGTAAATTATGGAAATGATTATCCTATCATGAAGATCATTTTTTTAGGATACATACATTTTGGTATAATACATTACAAGTGGTTGATGTGGTTTGGAGATAAGTGTTAAAATTTATCCTGGAAGTCTATGTGACCAAATCCGTATAAATTATGGTTATGAATCTTAGTTTTAATTATTTTTTAGATGTTTAATGATAGTTATTTATTGAAAGGTCTATGTTTAATGTTAGGTATTAAAGTTAAATTTTGGAGATTTAAAGTAGTCTTTATTATTTTAATGTTTTTTACATTTAGGGAATTATAATTATTTTCCAAAATGTTTAGTTTTGGTAAATGTTTCAGTCATGACCTAGCCCCTGGGGCCCGTGTCGTGACTACCCCAAGCCTTAATTTCATAGGTAGGGTAATGGTTACTAGCTCCAAAAGACGTATCCAGAAAGGGATGGAACCTCCTTTAAACATGTACACACACACAAATCCCATACTACAGAATGTAATGCTTAAACTGGGATACCAACCACAATTGTTTCACGTGAGGATGTAACTATATATGTAAAGGTGAAACAAAAAGGAAAATCATGGACAAAATACAAACCCAAATGAAAAGGAATGTATAGTAAAAGGATTTACATTCTCTGGAGGACGTCACCCAAGGATCATACTGGAAGGTTTGGTGTAGCTCTTTATTGGATGTCTCTAAAGCATACTATGTTTTTATATCCACCTTTGAGCACCACCTGGCCCTAGCCCTCCATGATCCCACTCAAACATGTCTGTCATCTACACAAGACACTACAAGATCTAGTGAGGCCTGTGTACAGATGATCATAATAATATTCTATATGAACCCTAAAACCAAAACTATTATCATATAAATTAAAAATGGAAATCAAAAAATAATTCCCAAATATTAGAGTCACCAGAGTTATCTCGACATAGGTATAACATAATGTCTTAACAACCAAACCAACAGTTACAATCACTAAACATCAATCAATAAAATGACATTTTTCCTTATTGTTTCATTTAGGCTATCTAGGTCTCCTAGACCAATTTAGTAGTTGAGTCATGGATCCTCACTGGGTAGATGATTTCCAAATCCTCACTGATAGCTGAGTCATGAAGCCTCACTCGGTAAATAAATCACAAACAAGCATTAGGTAGCTGAGTCACGAAGAATCAATGGGTAGTTGTGTCATGAAGCCCTAGTGGTTGATGAGTCATGAGCCTTGCTGAGTTACTGAGTCACAAAGCCTCATAGGGTAGTAGAGTCATGATGCCTCATTGGGTAGCTTAGCCACAAAGCATCACTAGGTATCTGAGTCAAGAAGCCTCCCTGATAGCTGAGTCACATATCATTTTTATGTAAAATTCCATAGAATATTAGAGATGGGATTTTATAAGGACCGGCCCATTATGTGGGTTCCAATGCTACAGATGGCTCATCAATCAGACACACTATCTGATAGATACCTACCTTTTTCTAAATTGTGGTCGGTTGCGTTCGGGGTCGGTCTCACTAGTTTGGACTAACCTGACCAACCCGATCTGGGGTCTCGTATGTCCTGATCTTGTCCACCTGGACCATTGCCTAGAACATTGGGGCTCAATTGACCTGGATGAAGTTGGTTGTGGGTTTAGTCTGCCCGGCCACCCTATAACCCAAATTTATCTCGCCCAGCTGACATTGGTGGTCCAGTCTCTTTTCCCTAGCAGGGTAGCCCCACCGACCAGATTTATCCCATTGGACTAGTTTTCTAATGCGGACCATCTTGAAAAATTAGTCGGGCAGCTCTGGCACCTCAGTCCCCTAGCACGGTCCGGCCTGGTGGGTCAACCACCTCAGCCGGTCCGGTTGGGGCACATGGAGCCAGTCATCTAGCCACCCCCTTGGTCAACACACAACTCGCATAGAGCGGACTTCTCCTCCTACGTGGTGTCATGCTAGCGCATCTTCTGTGAACCACCACGTCCATTGTGAACATCAATAGTAATCTGTATCATTTCATTTGCGGCCCCCAGGGTGGCACCACCCCCGGTCGACGATGACACCTTACACGGATTACTAGGTCTGATTTGGTGGTCTGTTCTCTGATTTGTATGTTCCATTCTGCCTCTCGAGTCACTGTTATCACTGTCCTGGAATTGGATCAACGTTGACTCCATTTCCACATGGTGGTGACTAAGAACAAACATGTAGAGGGTATTGGGGGTTGTTAATGTCGACTCGTGACCACCGTGTTTGATTTTTAAAAACTGGGGAGACTTGGGATCATAGCTCTATCAGATAATCATCATTCCTCATAAAAAATCCACATGGAAAACAACCTCATGGATGATCACATGATCTATAGATGAAGCTATTATTGGGTTGATCTGCATTTATTGTTTTAGAATTAGAATGAGAAAATATAATATAAGTAAATCCCTACCTGGATTAATAATATTTCACTGACGAGGGATGATATTCCGAGTTATCTTCAATCCTCAATTTATTACTGTTCATCATTATTCATTATCTCTTGAATCCATCCAACTGATGCTCTTAATCGTTTATTGTCTCTAAAGTATATCCCACCCGCATTTTCCGATCCATGATTCAATTTCATTCTTAAATTTAGTTTGTCATCAAAGATATATATATATATATATATATATTTCATTTGTCGAAGGATTTCCTAATGATGTTTTTTAACTCTAGTTCGTTGTTTATTTAAACGATGGTGATGCATTGTGTTTCGACACAATGTCTCATTAATGCGGTTTATTTATGATTATGTTTGACCTCATAATTTCACGCCCCACTAACTGGTTGATGCGTCAGAGAAGATATATATTGAATAAAATAAACATTTAATTTTTATATGTTAATTTTATTTTTCACTATATGTCTGAAATTTGTCTTTTTTGTTCGACCCATGTTGGTCGAGGTTAATCCCTTCTTAGGCGAATCTATTCGTTCTGAATTCAACAGTTCCGTCATATTTTCAATATTGGAAATGATTCCAATGTTAGAAAAACCCACTCTCACGATTATGTAATGTAAATTAAAAAAGTTCTAAAAATAGATTCTTGCCTTTTTGGGCCCCAAGATCATGTTTCTTCTCATAGTCGAGTTTCATAAATAAATCCATGTAATAATAAAATTATGCAATTTTCGGGACAGTTCATTACTCCTCACTTTTTGGGGATCATGTCCTTATAAAATAGAACAAGGATAAACAAAGCAAATCAGGGTACAAATCATAAATCTGATCCTCTCACCACCATGTGACCTCCTAGAAATTCTTGTTCTACCACGAAATGTGCACCAGTGGAATCGACCGTTAATGAACTTCCCACTATTATCAATCCGTTATCTCTACTAGAAACTCTACCAACATCACCCAATCGTCAACGTCCAGATCCAACCAGTCGATCGAATGTGATGGATCTTGCATGAACCTGGTCAAATACGACATGTGAAAATTAATCATGCACTAGGTGAAACTTTTGAAGAATATCTAGGAGGTATTCACCTCACCAACTCTGCCCATAATCTGAAAAGGAATGATAAACCTCACAGATAATTTGATGCATTGGGTAAATCATTGAAATCACCATCGGGGTGAGACCTGATTGAATATATGGTCTCCCTCCTCAAACTCTAAAGGTCTCTGTATCCTACTAGCATACAATTTCTGCCTTCTCTATGCAGTCATCATCCACTCCTGGAAGATATGCACCTTCACAATGGTAACCTGTATCTTCTTCGGACCCATGATTCCGGACTCCCCTAGGCCTGTCTAGTATAGAGGTGATGTGCAAGGCCAGTCGTACAAGTCCTCAAATGGTTCCTTTTCAATGGTGTAGTGGTAAATATTGTTTTATGGAAACTCCAACAGTGGTATGTGGTCCTCCCAACTGCGACAAAAAACATGGGCACAAGCACGAAGCATATCCCCCATTGTCAGAATGGTCTGCTCTATATGTCCATTTTTCAGGGGGTGAAAGTCTCCTATCAAGCTCAAATAAGTCTGAAAATACTCTTAAAATCCCTTCCACAACATATATGTAATGCGTTCATCGTGTCAGAGATGATCATTAATGGCACCCTGTATAGATGCATTATCTCCTGTATATAGAGGCATCCCAAGCAATCAACCAATCCCTTCTCCCAGATTGAAAGGAAGTGAACCAAATTGGTGATTCGTTCGATAATCACCTAGATAGAATCATTTCCATTGGATGAGCATGGTTACCCTATAACAAATTCCTTCAAGATATCATCTCATTTACACTCTAGTACCTCACGTGGCTGGTCCAAGCTTGTAGGAACCGGATTCTCATGTTTCATTTGATAATTAATGAGGCATATGGAAATGAAATATGCCATTACTTTCATCATCCTTTTCAACCAGTACTAAAATTAGTGGTCCTCAAACATCTTCTCCACATGAGTATGTAATGCAAAAGGGCATGTATGGAACTACTTCAACACATCTTCCTGCAATGTCATAGGATACACTTTGCATCATCTAAAAATGATGTTGTCAACCCCAAATATCAAAAATATATCAGGAGATTTTCATAATGGTAACTAAACCTATCAGTCCTCACATTCAACATCCACAAGTTGAACCCCCCTGACTCACAGAAATTGTATGGGTGTGACAGTCATCAACAAAAGTTATGATGCTACATCATCATCAACAAAGGATATATTCATCATAGCTTACTACTCCATCTCCTCACTCATAAACTATAAACTAGACCTCCTATTAAGTGAGTCTTCCACCATGTTTCCCTTCCTAGGAGTATAGAAGATCTTAACGTCATAGTACGTGAGGAACTCCAACCACCACTATTGTCTATGATTCAGGACCTTATTTGAAAAGATATAGTTGGTACTCTTAATTTTGGCATTGATGGAATATCGTTCACCCATTAAGAGTGCCACCACATCTTCAAAATTTAGACCATTACTGCTAACTCTATGTCATGGGTATAGTAGCTCTTCTCATGTTTCCTCTATATTAGTGAGTCTTAGGTGATAACTACTCTCTCCTGGATTAGGACACATCCATGTCCTGCCCATGATGCGTCATAGAAGAATATATACCCAATTTTATCTTCAGATAGTCTCAAGATAGGGGAATTTTTAGTCTTCGCCTAAAATCCTAGAAATTATGATTTGAATTCTCTATCCACACGAAGGGATGTCACTTTTTTGTCATAGATTATAAAGGTGCTGCTACTCTGGGAAATTTGGGCATGAACCTCAAGTAGTATCAATCTGACCTCATGAGAATATGCACCACAGTCATGATCCTAGTTGGGTCCCAAGAAAGCACCGCCTCTATCATTTCTTGATCCACTACAACTCTAGCCTCTGAGATGACATGTCCCAGAATGTGGACCTCCTGACTCCAGAACAGACACATCAAGAGATTTTCATGAAGCAGGTTCTCTCATAGTGTGTCTAGGACTATCCGCAGGTGTGTTGAGTGCTCCTCCTCTAAAAATAAGTACACCAATATGTCATCAGTTAAAACAAAGATGAAATAATCAACGTAATGGTGAAATATCTGGTTCATGTTTCCGATGAAAACTACATGGGAACTGGTCACACTTAAAGGCATCATTAAAAACACATTGTGTCTATACTGACATCTAAAGGATTTATATGTTATGCCCTCATCTTGTACATGATGCTGATGATAGCCGGATATGAGGTCGATCTTTGAGAAAAACCTCGTTCAATTCAATCAGTTGAAGAGGTCATCAATCCCAGGTAGGGGATACTTGTTCTTCATAGTCACCTAGTTTAGGTGCTGGAAGTCCCCACATAGACTCATGCTATCATCATCCATCTTGGAAAACAAAACCGGGGTAGCGCATGGTGAAATGATGGGTATCACAAATCCCTTATCCTACAGTTTCTATAATTGTACCCTCTACTCATGAATCTCTACTAGGGTAATCCAATATACATGTGTCAATATCTATATTGTGACATGGTAGAGGTTGATTTGAAATTCAACCTCCATGTGTGTAGGTAGTATAAAAACATCCTTAGGAAAGACATCCTCATACTCGTCCTCCACTACATGAAATATAGAACTCCTATAATCCAATACATTGAGGGAGAGGCTCACCAACTAATGTGTGATCGGATAGACCCTCCTACGAGAATGTATGTCTTGTACTGTAAAAGTTAAATTCTCACCGGTGAAAGAAAACATAGACCCATCGTCACAGAAACACCATAATTTGTGCCTAATACAGTCGAACTGAGCATGGAATGTAGAAAACCAGTCCATACCCATGATGACATTGTATGTACTTGATTCTTCTACTTTGAGTTCCCATCATTAGATCTCTATTCATAGAGTAATATCACACATCTGTAACCAGTGTGTAATTGTCTAATCCCCTCCCATATGAGTCTCTAATCTTAAGGACCGAGCCAACCAATCCATCAGAATCTATGAGCCTCGAATGAGACCTGTGGTAAGGAAAGATTGATAGACACATGTGTCTATAAGAACTGCTTCTAAGGTTGAGAATACACAAACCATCCCTCTAATCTTCTTTGGAGCCTCATTGTCATAGGCCACCAATGCATGAAGCTATCCTCTCCCCTATCTGTCAGCTCCAGAAGCCTGTGGTGGCCCACCTTTGGGTGTTGTAGGTAGCACCTCGAACCATCTTCCATTGCCTTCCGCTCATCCTGCTCCCCTGAAACATCCACATCCCTACGGACCTCCTCGCTTGAACCTCTTCCTCTTCCTTCAAAGTCCCTCAACCACCTACTGATCTTCTATACATTAGGTCAGGCAGTCTCAAACTATGTGCCCCAACCCGCCACACATGCAGGAAACTTTTCCCCCCTTACTAGTGTCCACTTCCTGTGAATCCTCAAACTGCTGAACCAGTATCACGGGGTCATCCCTTGGAGGGTATGGTCCTCTTGGACCCCTGTGTCTGCTATCAACTTCCCACTACAAAGGAATCTACCACATTCAGGCTGGTTATAGCATTCAAAGTCGGTGCATGTTCTACAAGGAGGTTCACCACTAGAAGAGCTCTCTCCATCACCCCAGCCAACGTAGGGTAACTAGGTGAGATCATCGATGATTATATATCCCATTATATTCCATTATCAAAGGTTTGACCCCAGAAGACATTATCCACCACAATAATAGAAAAGTATCAGGAGAGGTCTGTGAACCTCATAGAGTACTCAACCATGTTGAAGCTTCCATGCCATTAGTAGAGAACCTCATATATGTGTACTTAGTCCAAGGCCATGATGATGAACTCCTTCCTGAAAAGGCGCTTGAATTATTCCTAGGTATGTGTCTCCTCCTCATTCTTCTACACTTCCAGGATCCACCATCTCCCTTCCATGCCCTATGGAAGGCTAGAGGAATGAACCTCAATTTTTTCTGAAGGTGTCCTCGCATGGTGGAAAACTCATGTCACCACCTACAAAAAATACTTAGTTGTATGAGGATCTGTCACACCTCAAAACTTCAGAGGCCTTTACCTCTAGAATTCATGAAATGCTCTCAGTTGGCGTGCATCCTCTACTGGTAAGGTTGGTATCATCTATTAATCGATGGTTGTTGGTTCTTCTAGTACAACACTCACGGGTGCTATCTCTAGGACTGGTCCCTACACCGATGCCTCGTAAGTCGATGGGCCATCATCTTCATCTTGTACTAGGATCCTAACCGGCGGTCTATATGAAGGAAACCTGATAGAAATAAAGATGAACCACAATCAGTTAATTATACATTATGATCAGACTCTGACTCAATGATATTATGAAAAACATTTTAAAGTTGCAAGAAACATTTGTTTTCATGCACCGATCCAGAAATTAGAATTAAGGTACCTGGTGTATGGATACATGGGCTGCTACACCAGTGATGGACTCACCAAATTTTAAAGTCAAATTTGAAAAAGTTAACATTTTTACCCAAAAACAAAACGATCACCTCTCAGTATATGAGGAAGAATCAAACAACTATAAAACAACTTTGTGATGACCCATCCCTTGGGATCCATGTCCTGACTACCTCATGATCGCCTTCTATAGGCCAAGGGTTGATGACTAGAACCAAAATTCATGTCCAAAAAGAAAAAGTAATTCCTTTAAACCTATATACACATACACACATTCCATACTTCAGAAAGTAAAGGTGATACTGGGATACCAACAAAAAGAATATCCCAAAAAAATGAAACCACAAAATTTATGACAAAACTAAAATAAAAAAGAGGACCAAAATAAAAACCCATCTAAAAATGAAACTACATTAAATGGAAGTACATTCTCTGTAGATAGTCTTCCAAGGATCATACCTGAAGGTTAGGTGTTGCTCACATTTAGATTTCACTTAATCATATTGCGTCTGGAGATCCACCTATGAGAATCACATGGCCCTGCATATCTAAGATCATAGCTAAAGATATCCATCATATGAATAGGACACAATAGTTTTGGGTGAAGCCCATGTAGGGGTGAGCATAGAAATAATACTTAGAGACCCGAAAACCAACCCGAGCCTAACAGAAATCCACAATATAAATTACACAAGAATAAAAAAATATTAGAGTCCCTTGAGTCAGCTCGACAGAGGTATCACATAATGTGTTGATAGAATAACCAATGGCTGCAAACACTAAACATAAATAACTACAAAGGACCACATTTTCGATAATTCCTTTAGGGTAACTATGTTACCAAGCCCAATTCCCTAGCTCAGTCATAAAGTCTTATTGGGTTGATGAGTCTCAATTCCTCATTAATAGGTGAGTCACAGAGCCTCTCTCGGGTTCTTTTCCATGATGCCTTGTTGGGTATCTAAGTCATGAAACCTACCTAGGTAGCTCAGTAAAAATCCTCACTGGTAGGTGAGTCATGGAGCCTCAGTGAGTAGATGAGTCAGAAGCCTCACTGTGTAGGTGAGTCACGAAACATTTCTAGGTAGTTGAGTCATGAAGCCTCGCTGATAGCAGAGTCATGGAGCCTCACTGGGTCAACTCTCAGAAAATCTAGATAGTGGATTTCATAATGATTTCCTTATCACAATTTTGAAAATGATACAGATGATGCATCAATCAGATTCATGGTCCTAGAGATGCGTCCCTTTTTATAAATAGAGGTCTCTTTCATCTGAAACAGGTATGACTGGTTTGGAAAGACCCATCCAACCCAGCACGGGGTCTCGCATCACACGATCCTGTCCACTTGGCCCATTATCCTGGCCCATTTGGCCTCACTGGACATGACCGAGGTTGGATGTGGGTCCAGTCTGCCAGATCACCCAGTGACACAAATTTAACTAGCACGGTCCACATTATACAGCCGGTTTTTTTTCTAGCATGAGCCAGCCAAAAACCTTCATTTATCCAATCGGACAGGTCAGCTCATGCCGTCCAACTTCAAAAATTAATCGGTACTCTTCAGCGTCCATGACTGCTAGACCATCTTGGACCAATCGGATCGTTGATTTGGCTATGACCGGCTCGGTTGGTCCTATTCAACCTCGACCTGCTCGACTGGTCTAGTTGGGGCATGTGTGGCCAGTCACCTAGTCCACACGTGGCCTCGCATGGAGCAGGCCTCTAATCCTACATGCTTCCACGCTGGCACTGTGGACAACGAGTCGTGACCCTCCTATGCCTCTTCACGCGCCGATAACACAACCTCCACATGCACAGCCAGTGAGAGTCAGCCACTTCATCACACATGCGTATGTTAGGATGCTGATGCCTCCTCCCTACATCCGCTGCTACACTGGTGGTGTCGCACCATTGGTATCTTCTGTGGGCCACTACGTCTGCTCTGGTGGCATGATCTATGATCCTTCGGCGCCCTCAAGTCTCATAGGTATTTTCCATCACTACCATAGCCTCAGATCAACCATGAAAAAAATTTAGGATGAGGACACTAATAACTCCCAAGAGGAGGGTCTTATAACATCTTAGTGTTGGACCACACCTTACATGTTAGAAGTTTAAAAACATGGGAGGCTTCAGATTGTAGTTTTATCAGAAAATCATCAATCCTGGTGAAAACATTCTTTGGAAAAAAACTTACAGCATGAATGCACAATCCACTGATAGACATATTCGTGGATTTATCTTTGTTTGTTGTTTAATAATTATAATGGAAAAAACAGAAAACAATTAATCCTCTACCTATAGTGACGGTCCATCAATAATGAGGGGTGAAGCTTTGAGATATCAAAGATCCTCAATCTGTTTGCATTGGTCATCTCTAGAATATATCCCACCAGGGTTCATCTTCAATCATAGAATCTGGAATCTATCCTATTGGAATTCATTTATACTTTATTCGATGTTATTCAATGTGGTTGTTCTTTGTTAGAGAGAGAGAGAGAGAGATTCCTCGTTCATCGAATGATTTTCCAATGATTGATTTTTTAACGCTGGATCTTGTTTAATTAATGGAAGAATATGTGTTGTGTGTCACCACACTGTCTCATTAATTTGACTCATTAATGATTCAGTGTCTAATCATTGCTTCATGTAACACTAACAGGTTGTTACATCATAGCGAATATAATTTGAATAAAATAAACATTGAATTTTTTTATTATTATTTTCATTTTCCATTAAATTAAAAAATTTATCTTTTTTGGTTGACCCACACTAGTTTTAGTTAGGACCTTCATAGGAGAATCCTGAAATTATGAATACAAATATTCCCTCAGATTATCGATCCGGTAACCAATTCAAATGTTATAAAATCCTGCTCGCATGATTATTTAACATACTTTAAAAAATATCTAAAATAAATTCTTGACTATCTAGGAATCAGAATCATGTTCCTTCTTAAAAACTGGTATCGAAATTATTCCATGTAATAATAAATAACATTACATAAAAATTCTAGGTCATTACATTACCCCATTTTGGGATTCACATCCTCGTAATCCATAAAAAGGCTAAACAAACAAATGTGGGTACTGAGTACAAATATAATCCTCCCCTCTCATGTGCTCCCTAGGAGATTCTTGTGCTACCAGAAAATGTAATCCTTATGAATCGAACATCAACAATGGACTCACTCTTTTCAATCCCCTATCTCACCTGGAAACTCTTCAAACGTTTCCCCATCATTAATGTCTAGCTCGTCCAAGTCGATGATGTGTAATGGAGCATGCACATACCACCTTATCTATGACATGTGAAAAACATCGTGCACCTGGTGCATCTATGGGGGAATATCTATGAGGTACGCCCCCTCAAAAAACTCTAGTTAGAATCTAAAAAAGTATGATAAACTTCGATGATAACTTGCCTCCCAAGACAAATCTCTCTAATCCCTGTTGGGGTGAGACCCAAAGGAAAACATAGTCTATCTCCATGAACTCCAATTATCTTCATATCCGATCAATATATGATATATTCCTACTTTGTGTAGTCCTCCTCCAATAATGGATGATTCGAACCTTCTTAGTGGTAGCTTGTACCAACTCCGAACCCATGAGTGTTGACTCCCCTAGGGCTGTCAAGCATATTGTAGATCTGTAAGGCCGCTCGTATATTGCCTTAAATGGTTCCATGCCAATAGTAGAGTGGTAACTGTTATGCTACACAAACTCCACCAGTGGAAGGTGGTCCTCCCAACTACTACCAAAATCATGGAAATAAGCACCAATCATGTCCTATAAGGTGTGAATGTTCTATTCTATCTGACCAACCATCTGGGTGTGAAAAGTTGTGCTCAAGCACATTTGACTACGAAAAAGATCCTACAACCCCTTCCATAATGGGGATGTAAAGCATGAATCATGGTATAAGATGATCCTCAAAGTAACCCTATGTTTCCATACTATCTTCTAGATATATATGAATCCCACTCCCCCTACAGATCCTTAATTCCATATGGGTAAGAATTGAGCTGACTTGGTGAGTCGATCGATAATCACCTAGATAGAATTCGGGCCCCAGGACATGTGTCGTAAACCCATCACAATTTCTATTGACATGCCATCCAATTTCCACTCTGTTACCTCAAGTGTCTTGTCCAATCCTACTGTAACTTGATTCCCAGGCCTCACTTGGTGACAATTGAGGCATTATGAAACAAAATTAGCCACTGGTTTCTTTATCCTTGGCCACTAGTACTGACATCAGAGGCCCTGGTACATCATCTCCATGGTAGGATGTACCAACAATATGGATGTGTGGAAGTCGCTAAACACCTCCTCCCACAATTTCACTAGTACCAATGTGTGTCCTCAAAAAAATCATAATTTTATCCCAACCTATTGTAAATCCATCAGGAGCTTTTACTAAGGATAACTAATTGAGTCGGGCATCACAGTCAACATCCACAAGTTGTCACACCTGGAATCATTGAACAATTTGATGGGTGATATTCATCGACTAAAGTAAAGATACTCCATCATCATCCATAAAGGATATATGTATTATAGAAAGATGATTTGTTGCCTCACTCACCAGTTGTAAACCTTACATCCTGTCGAGAACGTCTCCCACCATGTTACCCATCCAAGGAGTATAGACTATGTCAATGTAATTTTCCTGGAGTAAATATATCCATCATTGATGTATTCTATTTAGTTCTTTCTATGAGATGATATACTAGAAAATATTTTGGTAGGAGTGGAGGGTGAACTGTTTACCCATCATGTAGTGACGCAACATCATCAAGGAAAATATCACTACTGCTAACTCCAAGTAATGGGTCACATTGTTCTTGATCATGCTACCTCACCTATTGTGAGCCATATGTGATAACTACTCACTAATTCAATAAAACACAACCCTATATGATCCCTGATATGTCATAGAAGAAAACATAATCAACATCATCTTCTAGTACTCTTAATATAGGGGCTCCCATTTGTATATGTCTCAACTAATGGATACTATGATGGAACTTCTCCATTTAGATAAAGGGATGTCCCTTTTATGTTAAGGATGTTAATGGTGATACGTCTTTGGAAAAATTGGTCACTAACCACTGGTAGTATCTAGAAAACCCAAAAAACACTTCACCTTAGTCACACTACTGGGTGGATCCCAAACAAGAATTGCCTCATTCTTCTCTGGAACCACTACAACTCCTGCCGAGGAGATGACATGTCCCTATCTCGTTCTTGGTCTTTCAGCCACGAAAAACCCAATAGCTCCATATCCAATGATTGAATGACCTACTTTCCAAAGGCATTCATTTGCTGTATGGTCTGACCAATGACTCTTAAGAACTCAAATTGGTCGAGGGGATGGGAAGTCGGGCTCATCGCACCCTTTTTTGGGGGGAGTTATTGCCTGTTTCGGGACTCTCTTATAGATTTAAGATGCATCCATATGTTCGCGAATCATTGGTTTATACCCAAACATAGAATCCACGGATTCAACCCTTGTAGGCAATGGTTAACTGGACGCAGGGGTTTGGAATCATTTATACCTGAGTTTTACAATCCCTCATTAGATTAATGACCCCTAAGGGTTGGAATTCGATTGAGGCTGCACTAGGAGTGGTGTGGTGAACTAATGTGGAGATGATCGGATCGACTGGCTGTTGGGATTGAACCTCATGGAGGCTTCCTACGTACGTTGTCTAAGAGTTAGGGATCAAAGACCGCGTATTTCGCTTAGGTGTTGAGAAACCGACGTGAAGAGAGACCAGGTGGACTGATGGGTGTTGATATTGAACCTCATGTAGGCTTCCTACATACCCTTTCTAGGAGGCAGGGATCAAAGTCCACGTAGTTCACTTGGGCTTGAGGATAACGCTCTGGGGCAGCCCAGAATGATGGATTGGGGCTTACACTCTGAGGAGGCCCATAGGAGGATTTCATGGTCGATGCTTACTCTAAGCCTATGTGAGTCATGCTCGGTGTGAGAAACAAGTGGTAGCAGGGACCCGAGGATCACGCCGCGAAAGGTGCATCCGTGAGAAGCGGAATGGGGCTTACGCATGAAGGTGGGTCATGGTGATGAATTGGGGCTTACACTCTGAGGAGGCCCAGAAGGTCGGGGCTTACTCCAAGATGGACGCCCAAAGGTCGGGGCTTACTCCAAGATGGATGATCGCAAGGTCGGGGATTACTCCAAGATGGATGGCCGCATGGTCGGGGATTACTCCAAAATGGATGCCTGCAAGGTCGGTTCTTACTCCAAGATGGACACCCGCATGGTCGGGGATTACTCCAAGATGGATGCTCGCAACAACAAAGCCTAGAGGGAGAGGGAAAGGGGGCTTCTGTTGTCCCTGTCACCTCTCTTATTCCCCAGGGAGATACCCAGGGAAGTACCGAGGTGCATGGGGACGGCTACCTTCGGACGGATATGTCGCCCCCTCTCTAGGGAGGGGAGAAGTTCCCGACCGCCAAAGTGTACAGTCCCCCATCCTAGCGAGTAGAGGCAGAAAGGGGGTTCTCGGGCTCGGTCCCCGCATTACCATGGGAATGTGAACCCAGGCATGCTTCAGGAATCCGCCAATGGGTCGGGGCAACCCCTTTTCCCAGATTTACCTTGGGTATGTGAACTCAAAATGGCGTGCTGATGCGCCTAAAAGTTACACCACGTGGATCCGGTGGCTTTGGTGGAGGCCTTGGCTCGAGGCCAATGAATATGCCAATGAGGGAATCATGGAGGACCTGGCTGGATCAGAAGGATTTTACCTAGCTCTAGAAATGAGAACATCAAAGTATATGGGTAGCCACCGTGAGATATGGGTGGTGGCACCCTTCGCGTGGGGAAGTGCCATGCAGCTGGGGAAGCCGTCTGCGAACCAGGGTGGTCCACGGACTGATGGGAATCCCGCGAACCAAGGTGGTTC
Organism: Viscum album; assembly: GCA_963277665.1. NCBI lineage: Eukaryota > Viridiplantae > Streptophyta > Magnoliopsida > Santalales > Viscaceae > Viscum > Viscum album. Next base: position 1,659,070,657 of record OY728145.1, read on the forward strand.
GTGGCTTTAGGTTCAATCCGCGAACTAGGATGGTTCACGGATTTGGGCTCAATCCGTGAACCAGGATGGTTCGCGGAGGGTTCCAGGCGGGCAGCGGCAGCCAAGGGCGGTGTCGATCGGGGGCTTGTCGGTCGGGGCTTCATCCGTGGAGGAGGGTGCTATGCGGTACGACGGATGGGGAAAGAGGCATAAATTCCCTGGTCCGCGGGGAAGTCATACGCAGAGGGGGTATGTTCGCGGTTCTCCTTTTTATTATTTAGGTTCACAGTTCACAAAATTATTATGTGTTTCCCAATTCCATTTTAATTCATATACCTGATGTGGTTTGCATGTGGGAATTTTGCTGTTTGCGAAATCTGAATCCTTCATTCAATCGATCTCCTTCCTTCAAATCTGATCTAATCCCCGATCCTCAATCCTTCCTATTTTCTTCATTCCCCCTTGGTATCCTTTTATAGAGTGGGGAATGGAATGTATCTATGGCCATGCGGCACCTTTTGCGGAGGCCAATAACCAAATACCTGGTTCACAGCTGACTTGGTCAATCCGCGATTTGCAGTAGGTATCGATCGCTCCCCTCCTTCGCGAGGCGAACTCAGGGAGTGCTTCGTGGATGCGGAGGGTTCCACCTCCATTCCGCAAACGACAGTGGGTGTGGCTTGAGCCAGTCGACGCGGTCCGCAGTTGGGGCGGTTCGCGATGGTGAACCGGACTAGCGTCCATCCTGCATGCGACCGCTGAGGCCCTCCACCTCCATTTCCCGAATGACTATGGTTCACTGAGGGGGGTTCCTCGTGGTGTTAGGGTGCTACGCGGTACTTCCATGGACTGGTTCGTGGAGCGGGTGCCTCGCGGTGCCTGGCCACGTTGTGCTTCTGTGGACCGGTTTGCGAACCGGTCCTTTTTTTTCTCCTCTTTGATTGTTTTACCCCAATTCTTTGGGGGATTTGGGTAAAATTCCCTTTGTGGATTTTTTAGGACCCCTCAAATTCCCCCCATCATAATGGTTCCCGATCGGAACAAAGATGAGGCCATTTCGATGTAGAGTGGTCCTGAAAATCGATGATTGATTGGACAATGCTCTAAATGTTTCCTGAGCCAAGGGACTCAGCGAGCACAGTTCAACTTTATCTAGGGTTTTATAGGAAAACCCTATAAACTTCTTGTCTTTTTTTTTAATGCCCTAATTTTTTTCTGGGCCCATTTGTTATGGACCTAGCGGGTATAACCTGACTTTTTCTTTGGTCGCCCTTTTCGGGATTTTGGCCTAACAGGATTTCTGCCTCTTTCTTCTGTGAGTGGTTTAATGTCCCGCTGACAAGACTATATTTACTGATGTTTTAGGACAAACGGCTTTGACCAAATATGGTGGGGCGAGGACCCCAATGGGGTTAAACTGATTAAAATATGTATCATTACCCTTCAGACGCACGTGGGGGGAAACATGTTTGAATTTGTGCGGCATGCAGGGCATGTCTCAGGGCATGGGAGTCGTGTCGGTGTACATAGGCAGGAAGAGCATTGCCTAAGGAAAACATTCATTCGGTAGATAGGCCAGGGGGAATCAATATGCTGAGCCGCTGAGGTCATGGATTGTATAGTCATACAAAGGTGTCCTTATGTCAAAGACTTATCCATTTCTGATGGCCAGGGGACTTCATGGAAGCCCGACTTATGGAAACCATGATGGGTGGCATGAAAAGGAATGAAAACCACCAGGGGTGGCTCAGAAGGGTAGTGTGACATCTGAAAGGGTTTTGGGAGCATCCGTAATAATCAAGAGTGTGGTCCGAAGACCACCTCCCTATGTATTTAATTAGCGTAAGGGATAGTTGAGGCTTGATGTAGTTTAAAGTCATGTAGCTGGGACGTCATCTGAAATGGAACGACATTTCCTGGTTCTCGGTAATCTCGTTAAATACGCTCCGCCACATTCAGGTAGGATTGTGGAAGAGGTTGGTAATCTATAGCTCAGAGGGTTTCTGAATCCCAGGATAAAAATGGAGGCTCAGAGGCCCAGAGGCGTACGGAGAGAAGCATTGTCTAAGGACAACATGCCTTTGGTAGACAGGCCAGGGGTGATAAATATGCAGAGCCGCTGAGGGCATGGTATTCATAGTCATACAAAGGTTTCCTTAAGTCAAAGACTATCCACTTCCGATAGTCGAGAAACTTTAGGTAAGTTGAGATTTAGAACCACCAGGGGTGGCTTATGAGAGTTCGGCTTTTTCTGAGTACAGAGTATAGTTTATGATGAGAGGGTGCATAAATACAGGGGAAATATCTAGACTAAACTTCCTGATAATAGGTGAGGTAATCCTTTCTCATGCTGGTGTGAGGTGGTGGTTCGTGCAGGTCTGACCTCTGTACCTAAATGATCGAGAAAACCTCTGTTTCTTACTAAACCTGTGATGGGTTCGACCATGCTGTTAAATGTAATGCGGTAAGGATGAGGGGCATTATTTATATATTTTCATGCAGATTAACATCATGCAGCGAGGACTAGGGCATTTTTTTAAGGGTTTCTAAGCATTTTAACGTCATACAGCTAGGACGGCTTCCGTGTAGTTTAACGTCATGCGGTAAAGACAGAGATACCTTTAAAGGTTGTCGTGCAGTTTAACGTCATGTGGCGAGGATGAGGGGCATTATTGCAAAGGATGCTCTTCATCAGAATATAACTGGGTTTGAATACCTCAACATGCCCCAGACGTGGAAGGGGGGTTGACGGTGTAAATCATGGTTCCAGGTCTTCTTGGATAGGGAAAGGTGATATGGGGGCTCTGAGGCCAGTAAGCGTACGGAGCTAGGAAGAGTGTTGCCTGAGGAAATCTTTCCTTTGATGGACGAGCCAGGGTCTATCATTATGCAGAGCCGCTGAGGGCATGGTATGCATAGTTGTACAATGGTATCCAAGGGTCAATGACTTTCCACCTCTGATGGCCATTAATGATTATGAGGATCCACAATTATCTGGGCCACTAAGTCTATCATTTGGCAGGGGAATGCCTGGACATGTCGGGGATATCCGTCCCTGGTTGATTGTTGAGTTTCAAAGAGCTACCTACGCTGATTTATCTTGCTCGCGGGGGTGTGGCTTCGCTCCATGCAGTTTAACGTCGTGAAGGGAGGATGAAGTACTCCTAGTTTATCAGTCATATAGCTCGGACCATTGGGTGACTATTGCTGCAGTCACTCGATGGGTAATTGGGTCAAGATGTCTTGATATACTTAGAACAAGGTGTGGGATGAAAGTCATAAATTGCATCTTTGAGCTTTCCTGAATCAGGAGGCGTGGTGTGGGGGCTCTGAGGTCGGTAGGCGTACAGAGCTAGGAAGAGTGCCGCCCGAGGAAATCATTCCTTTGATGGACGAGTCGGGGGCTATCATTATGCAGAGCCGCTGAGGGCATGGTATGCATAGTCATACAAAGGTGTCCCCAAGTTGATAACTTTCCACTTTCGATGGCCGTGAATGGTCAAGAGGATCTGTGATTTATCCCAGTGCAGAGTTCGGCATGTGGGGATAATGGTGACCAGGTATACAGAAAACATCATCACCGCAATTGTCCGTTGAGTCAAAGTAGCCTAGTCCTGGATTGATGTTTGTTGATGCAGGTCGCTATGTAAACCACTGAAAAACACATAGGGTATCCAGATAAGGATACCCTTGTAGCATCTAGATGTGAAAAGGGGAATGAACTTGTAAACCCCATCGCCATAAACTTCTGGGTCAAGAGGTATGGTATGGGGGCTCAGAGGCTGGTAAGTGTACGGAGCTTGGAAGAGTGTCACCTGTGGAAATATTGCCTTTGGTTGACGGGCCATGGGATATCAATATGTAGAGCTGCTAAGGGCATGGTATCCATAGTCATGAAAAGGTATCCATGAGTGGATAACCTTCCACCTCCGATGGCCATGAGTGGTTATGAAGTTCCATAATTATCCGGGTCGTGGTGTCTTATGTATGGAAAGGATGTATCTAAATGTGAAAGGAGTATATACATCTCATATTGTCATGTGTCCTTGGTGGGTCGCGACGTAGTCCATGCAATTTAGCGTCATGCGATGAGGACAATCTCCATGCAGTTTCACGTCATGCGGTAAGGAAAAAAGTTACCCGACGTGAATGAAAAAGGGTTCTGCGCAGTTTAACGTCGTGCGGTGGGGACAACTTCTGTGCAGTTTAATGTCATGCAGTAAGGACAACTTCCGTGCATTTTAACATCATGCGGTAAGGACGAAGATATACACCCCGTCCAGGTCTGGTCCATACATGAGGGAAGGGGCATTTTTAACATCATTGTCCGTGTAGTTTAACGTCGTGTGGTAAGGACGAGACGTACACCCCGTGCAGGTCTGGTCCATACACGGGGAAAGGAGGAATTCTTAATTTTGAAGGGATGGTCCATGACCGGGGATCCTGGCATCGCAACGTATCCTGTGAGGGTAGGAATCAAGGCATACGTAGTTCTCTAGAATGAGTACACCCCACGTAGGTCTAGCCCATACACAGGGGGAGGGGCATTTTTAATTCTTGGTATCCATGCAGTTTAGCGTCGTGTGGTAAGGACGGACTCCATGCAGTTTAACATCATGTAGTGAGGACGTAAATACACCCCGTGCATGTTTGGTCCATACATGGGGGAATGGGCACTTCTGTTTTTCTTTTTGAGGTGGTTGGGCCAAGGTGTGAAATTCCAGCGTCGCTACATATCCCACAAGGGCAGGAATCAAGCCTTACATAGTTCTCTAAAAGAAGATACACCTTGTGCAGGTCTGGTCCATACACAAGGGAAGAGGGCATTTTTTTGTGGTGGCTCGGCCAGGATTGGGAATCCCGGCATCGCTACGTATCCCACAAGGGTAGGAATCAAGCCGTACGTAGTTCTGTGAGAGTCGTGCAGTTTAACATCATGAAGCAAGGATAGAAAGATGAAATCCGTGCAGTTTAACGTCATGCAGCAATGATGGGGGGCATTTTTGAAAGTTTCTATGTAGTTTAACATCATGTAGTGAGGACGAGGGTCGTACAGTTTAACGTATTGTGGTTAGGATGAGGTGTTTGGCATTTTTATTGTCATACATCTTAGACAATGTGTACATCTCATTTTTTTTCTTCATCTGTGCAGTTTATCATCACGCGGTCAGGACGAACTCCATGTAGTTTAACATCATGTGGTGAGAACATGAATACTTCTTGGTCTCTATGTGAAATACTTCTTCAGTAATCTCGCATTGGTAGGAGTTGTAGTGAATTTCCCATCCATGGAGATTAGGGTGTATGCTCCGTTGGAGTAGAACTTGTGTATAGCATATGGTCTCTCCCACTTGGGTTCTAGCTTTGGAAGCTTCTTGACGGGTATCATTGGGGCCTGGAGAACCACCACTAATTCTCCTTCCAAGAATGATTGGAGGCGGACATTTTTGTTGAAGGCCCGTGCGATCCGGTTCTAATATACCTCCAGGTGGTGCAGAGTGTGCAACCACTTCTCGTCTAGCTATTCCAATTCACCTAACCGCTTTTATAACATCTCATAATTGGATAAACGATCACAGATGGAAATGCGGAGTGAGCGAAGTTGTAGTTCAATGGGTAGGACCGCCTCTGTACCGTACACCAATGAGTACGGGGTAGATCGAGTAGCGGGGCAGATTGTGGTTCGATAAGCCCACAACGCATGGAGGAGTTTATCCAGCCATGACATCTTGTCTTTTTCCACCATTTTTGGAGGATGGTGGATAGGGTCCTGTTGAAAGCTTTTATCTGTCTGTTGGTTGTTGCTTGGTAGCAGGATTAGTTGTAATCCTTGATACCATACTCATGGTATATCTTCTCCAACTCGGCATAATAGAAATTGGTGTCGTTGTCCGTCAGTATGGTATTAGGGAAACCAAATCTGGTGATGATATTGGTCTTCATGAAGATGACAATATTTCTTGACCCGACTTCCTTGAGGGGTATGGATTCCGCCCATTTGGAAAAGAAGTTAGTCGCTGTGAGGATATACATCAGCTGTTTGGCTGTGGTGGGAGGGTATGGTCCCAGCTCGTCCATCCCCCAGATGGCAAACAGCTAGGAATACTTACCTGGATGAAGTAACTCTGGGGGATAGTGTATTAGGTGGGCATGGATCTGGCATGAGAGGCATTTCGCGGTAAAAGGCTCATAGTCTCCTGCCACTGTGGGCCAGTAGTACCCAAGCCTTCGAACCTGATGAGAAAGCTTGGTCCCTGGTTGATTTTCTCCACATGCTCCTACATCTACTTCAGTCATGACGGCAGCGGTTTCTTCTCCGTCAATGCATATGATGAGCACTCCATCAAGGACTCATTTGTAGAGGACCCCTTGCTGACCTACTCCACCATATAGGACAAAATTGATTTCCCTTCTCCATATTTGCTCTCGTTCAGCCCTGTCTGATGGAAGATCTCCTTATTAAAGGTAGTTCGTGATGGGGATCATCTAGACGGTAGCTGGAGCATATGGCTTGGGGACAGGACTGACTTCATGGATCTCTTCCGTCTTTTCTAGGACAAATGGAAATACCACTCGACGGTGAGCAATACTGATGACTGTTTCATCCCGGTCTGGGTCGGCTAGGGTTGTGGCTGCATTGGATAATGCATCAGCCTGAGCGTTCTAGGACCGGGGAATATAAGTCAATGTAGGTTCTGTGGAGAACTCAGCCATTAACTCTCGGACATGGTCAAACAAGTGGATCAGCTCCTCTTTTTTAATAGCATAGACACCATTGAATTTCTTGATGACCAGCTCCGAGTCAACTTTTACCTTAACTTGTTGTACTTGTTCCTGGAGTGTGAGTTCCAGGTCTGCAATGAGGGCTTGATATTCCGCTTCATTGTTCATACATCCCTCTGATAGGAGGAAGGAATACGTCATAACTTCCTTTTTTGGGGACAAAAGTATTATCCCCAAACCCACTTTGTTGAATTTGGGATCCTCCATCCTCTTCCCGGGAGGGCTTTGGGACGCACCGTCAAAGTACAATTCCCATGCTGGGAACTCCTCTTGAACCGAGAAGATATCTTCATCAGGTAGTTCAGCGTCCGGTGCAGTGGTCCCTGTTGAAGGGTGCTCTTCCAGATAGTCTGCTAATGTCTAGCCCTTGATGGCTTTTTGATGCACAAACTGGATGTCGAACTACTGCAGGATGACCGCCCATCTGGATAGGTGTCCGGTTAGCATCGGGCGACAGAGGATGTACTAGAGCAGGTTACTCTGTGAGATCAAATGGACCTCATGATGCTGCAGATAATGTCGTAGCTTTTGAACCATGAAGACCAAGGCCAGACAGCTCTTCTCGATATTTGAGCATCGAGTCTTAGCATCGACCATGGTTTGAATGAGGTAATAGAGGTTGTTTTCACTGCTGGCATCATTCTTCTGTGCGAGGAAGGCTCCCAATGACCGTTATAGGGCCTTAACATATAGAATGAGTGGAATTCCTTCAACTGGGGGCATGAGCACTGGTGGACTTAAGAGGTACTTATTCAAGTTTTCGAATGCCTCTTGGTAGTCGTCCGTCCATTGGTACGTGACCCCCTTCTTCATCAACCTGGTAAAGGGAAAACATTTGCTTTCCATGTTGGCTATGAACCGCCTAATATAGGCCAGGTGCCCTTGGAATCCCCTGAGATTTTGAGGAGGTGGCAGGCTCAGGATAGCCTTCATCTTCTCAGGGTCGACTTCGATGTCGCGATGGCGTATGACGAAGCCGAGGAACTTCCCTGAGGTAACCCCAAAGGCGCATTTCAAGGGGTTCATCTTCAAGTTATGTTGTCGGAGCTTGTCAAAGACGGTCTCAAGGTCCGACAGGTGATCCGATCATTGTCTAGACATGGCTACTAGGTCATCCACGTAACATTAAATGAATTTCCCCAGGAATGGCTTAAAGATCCGATGCATGACACACTGATATGTGGCGCCAGCATTCATGATTTGAAATGGAATGACCCTATAATATAATACCCTTTGAGGGGCCCTGAAGGAAGTGGATTCTTCATATTCATAGGCCATCCTGATTTTATTATATCTAGAATAGCCATCCATGAAGGATAGATCCTCATACCCGGCTGTCACATCAATTAAATACTCGGTGATTGGAACCGGGAATTAATCTTTCGGACAATGCCGATTAAGGTCTCTGAAGTCAATGCAGACACGGATTTGCCTGTTCTTTTTCATGACAGGGACGATGTTGGCCAACCAAATGGGTTACTGGTCCTCCCTGATGAAGCCTGCTTTAATGAGCTTATCGACTTCAGCCTCTATCTTGGCAGCATGTGAGGGGTGTGTCCTTCTAGCGGCCTATTTGTAGCCCCGGAGGCCTTCTGGGAGACCCAGGTGATGTGTCGCTACCTTGGAATCGAGTCCTGGAATTTCTGTGTAATTCCATGCAAAGACATCCCAATGTTGCCTTAGGAAGGAGGTATATACCTCGTGTTCCTCGGGAGACATGGCTGCGCTAATGAGAGTGGGCCTCAGGTCTTCTTCGGTACCCATGTTTATTTCCCTGAGCTCATCCACAGTGGTAGAGATACCTGCCTCAAATGTGGAAGGTTCATCTCTGAGATCTACCCCCTCTTCTTCTCCCATGTCCTCATCTTCTTGATCTGACGAGGAGAGAGATTCCGGTCTGAGCCTTCGAGGGTGTGAGGGAGAGGAATCGTGGGCATCCCTGCTTGAGTATTTGTCCCCAAATCGAGGGTTGGTAGATGATCTCGCGTTTTTATGCTCATCCATCGTGGCTGAAGTCATGAGGACATCTGAATGCATGTCCGAACTTGAACTCCTACTCTCAACATAGTTGATGGGCATGACATAATCTCTGCCAAGCTGCCTGAGGGCGTCATCGGGTACCATTTCCAGGCCATTTGGAGTGGGGATCCAGTCGACCCCATCGACCAAAGGATTCTTCTTCTTTTGATCATAGAACCCGGCGTCGATGTAATGTGACTCGAAGAGCTCGAAAGGGGCCTTTTCGGCGTGCAACGTCCCTCTTTGTCCATCGACGTAGTACTTGATACACTGGTGGTAGGATGAGGGAACGAACATGTGCTTATGGAGCCATGGCCTTCCCAGTAGGGCATTTAATGTCGTGCTCTGTCGGACCACCAGGAATTCTGTGTAGGCCACCAAGTCACCAAAATGGGTCTTTAGCTTAATCTTTCCCATTGGTTTCTGCTCAATTTTTTCATAACCTAACAAGGTTGTGGATGGGGGAATTAGATCGTCCTCACCATTGTCTATAAAGGCTTTTAGGATCTCAACACCATTCAGTGTTCCGAACACAAATAGCAGTCTAATGTGTCCTTCCATGATGGCGTCATCGTCCTGATCGGTGAAGGAGATCACTGCATTGCATTAAGCCGGGCCAGTCTCCGTACGGTAAATTTCTGCGGTAGCTACCTCGGCTTGGAATTCATAGGGGCTGATCAAAGCTTCGATAAGCGCCTCCCTACAGTCGGCTGACAATCTCAGGGCATCCAGGATTGACAGCCTGGCTGGTACTGACGCCAGCTACTTAAGGATGTCGTATTTTTTCCCCAACAGCCGACGCTTCTCCATTGGCGGGAGAGGCCTAGCAGGTGCTTTGGGAGCTGGAACATTTTATGAGGAGGGACCAGCTGTAGGGACGGATGTTGATGGTGTTGCCACATTTTGAGGGCTTGGCCTTGCCGGTCTGTTTGTACGCACTAGGCGACCAGACACTTGATCCTCCTCTAGTGGGTATCGTAGAACAACAGGGCCAGAGTGGCTGCTTGTGGAGATGGAGGGGAATTACCTCTCCTGCTGAGTCGGCTGAAGGGCCCTCCCACGGGTTTCCGCGATATTTACATTCTAGGACAGGTTCCATCCGTAGGGTTGGATTTGGTCTTGGTTGTGCCTCCCCTGGTATCCCCTACCTCTGTGATTCCTCCTCCCGGCTCCTCGTGTAGGAAACTCAGGTTCGGAATCATACCCTTCGTCAGGGAATGGTTCCATGAGATGGATGGCATTGATAGAACAATAGATTGGCTCCTCATCCTCTGACAGGTTAACCTGGTCGGTTGTCTCGGATGGTGTCGTTTGGTGGGTCGGTGCCCGTTGTGCCAAATTTGAGGGCATGAAATCTGCTAGGGTCGGGACTAACTTTGGCCCCATCGCCGACTTCTCCCATTGTGATTGTTTCCTCCTCTGGCTTCGTCTGGATGACCGGCTTGTTGAGGTTTGTGAGGCCGATGTGGTCAGCTTTACGGCTCTAGGGGATGCTGGTGGCAACATCGGCTGCTGTAGTTGAGCTCGAAGTATTCCCTGGGCTTGGTTGATAGTCTTCCAAGTCATCCAGTTGTCAAATTTCTGCCTCTACTTGCTAGTACTTTCTTCCACCCCTCCACTCGGTCAGAGTCGGTGGTTGAGATACATTCCACATGTGTTGGGGGTGTTCCCAGCTCGACTTTTTCGGAATCTACCATCCACTGTAGAAGGTCTTTGAAGATGAATCATTCTCGGATATTGTTCCCTAACATCCTGTGGTAGGGGCAATAATCTGGCCTATCATCGCGGCTGACTTCTTCAGGACTCCTCAGTTCCGGAAGTCAGATTAAGTTTCAATTCATGGCGGCAATAAATTACCCACGAACTTGATCATCTCAGAATGATTATACTTTTTTCTTCGCTCCTCAAACTGGATCTGCTTCGGTCCTCATTGATCGTCCCATTTAGGAAGGGGTGACCGCTGATATGCAGGGGGCCCTTGACGATTTTGTGGAGGCCTGAGTGGTGGAGCGGGCACAGGGGATGACTTGAGTATGACGGTGGACTCCTCATCTCTAGGAGCTCTCTTCACTGGAGCCTGCGAGGCTATTCGGGACTTTCAATTAGTCCGCTGTAGGGAGTCCTCAATTCTCTAGGCAATAGCTGAGAGATGGCGGAAGCCAGTGGTGCACTCCACCGATATGATCAGTGTTTGCAGCTCATATCTAAGATTATCGATGTATATGGCTAGCATCTCATCTTGAGGCATTGGCCTATTCAGAGAATAGGTCAGACCTTTCCATCTGGCAATGAAGTCTAAGACCATGTCGTTCTCCCTCTGCATGCAGTTCATGAGATCGCTAACTTTTCTTTTAGGCAACATTGAACCGAAGTGGAACAGGAAATGCTACCCGAGGTCCTCCCAGCTCTTTATCGACTAGGCCAACAGACTTGTATACCAGACGAAAGCAGATCCTTGTAAGGTCTGCATGAAGCATCTGAGTTTCACTGCTTCTTACTATTCTAGAGTTCCCATCATAGGGTCGCAATAGGATGCATAGTGCATCAAATACTGCTCCGGATCACCTGACCCATTGAAGATGGGGAATACAGAGCTCCAAATATTGGTTGGAGGTGGTGTGTTGGTCACCCAATCTTGGTAGGGTTTCCGCTCCGGCTGTATCGGAGCACGTCGACCTTCCATCGCTTCCAATCGAGCTATTAGTGCCTCGATGGTATTGATGAGTCCTTGGTTTACATCCTGTTGGGCCTGTTCCTGGGCAGGCGTAGCCCGAGGCATTGCCTGAGGATCCAGATTGGCCACCACCAAGGGTGCATATTTCATTCGGGTTACCCTCGGAGGGTTCATGCGTACTTTCTCCGGTTTCCTCCTAAGTGGAGGAAAATATTGGTATTCATCATCCAGGTTTAGGTAGTTGGATGAACCAGGTGCCTCATGGGAAAGAGCCCTGATCTTGCTTCGTTTTCCAGGGCAAGCCTTTGCCTTTGAGGTGCACTTGCTGGGAGTGGGTGACGTGGCTCTTCTTGGGACGCACTTTCAATATGGTGGTTCCTCTGGAGCAGCACGGCGTTAAGCCACCTCAATTCTTTCATCTCTTCTTCCTGTCGAGCGAACCTCTCTTTGAGCATGAGTGGCTCATTTTTATCAAGAGAGTTGGACAGGTTATGGGTGACCATTCCTTTATTCTTATCCTTGTTGGAAGCTCCAAGGTAGGAAGAGGGAGGTTAGCTGAAGGGGCGGCCATATTTAAAGCGGCCCTATGGTTCCGGGTGTGCACACCTGGGAGTTCATGGTGAGTCATAGCCTGACTGGAACCATCATCTCCCGAACCGTCCAGATTTGCATTTTCTTCGGTGTCACCCGCGGGGTTAGCCTCTATGGAGTTGATGAACGCATATTGTGGGGTGGTGGGGACGTCATCTTCCAAATAGGAATAGGATCTCTCACGTCTTCGGTTGGCCTTCCCTTTCATGACCTGGGATTGCCTTCGAACTTCTTGATGAAGGGTGACACAGAGAGTTCTTTTATGAGACCTTACGGCGTTCCTTCCTCTCAGAGGGGATGATGATTCAAATAACAGGATAGGACGGGAACCTCCTCTTCTGACGGTCCTCCCTAGACAAGAGAATACCGACTCTCGTGGGGGAGGTTGTTGTTGAGGGGGTAATAATGACCCCAGCCCCGAGGGTTGGGGATGGCTCCGTTACATGGACGTTGAGTCTCTTCCCGGTTTTATTAGTATTACGGGGGCATTTGTTGTTAAAAATTCCCCCAGCCCTGTAGGTTGGGGTTGACCCTGGATTGTAGCATTAGTTGCGGCTATCGCGACCTACCTGATCTCACGTGCCCCCATCTGGGGGTGAACCAGATCTGGTACCGAATTCATCTCTGAATCAGTCCCTTCTGGGGAGGCAGGCAGAGACCGTTGATTGGCCTCTCTTAGGCGAGAGGCCCGCTGTATGCTCTCGGTGGCCTGATTCAGGAGTTTTTGATTGGGTTGTTCCCACCAGTCCTGATGCTTCTGGGTCTTACTCGAGGCCTGACTCTGTTGGGTGTGTTAACTTTCCTGAACAGGGGGTCCACCCGATTGTCGTCTCAACATGATGACATTACACGATACCATACCGAACGGGTTTTTCTGGGCGGGGAGTGGAGTGAAATGAAGAGCTTTGTGTTCCCCCCATCCCCTGATATGGACTCCCGTTGGAGCGTCACCGATGAGGCGGCGTAGTTCGTGCAGTTCACAGAGGCAGGCTACCTCCATATTCCCTTTGCACCTCTAGTGGCGTTGTTTTCACGTCGAGGAAAGGGCCTCCAGGTCAATGTGACACAGGAGGTCCCCTATCATCTTGACGTGGTCTAAATATGGGTCATCACAAAGTTGTTTTCCTCAGGGGAAGTATATCAGCATACTCTTCCGACTGTGATTCTTCTTCTAGGTCAGCTCAGCTAAGGCGCTCACTGCTAGTGTGATCTGATACAGTGGGACCTGTAGGTGCTGAATCATTATGTAAGCGATTCTGAGGTGGTTCAGAAGATGAACGCGGCCCCGGACCGTCTCCTTATTGAATAAGGGAATCGTTAGTGACAAGCTGGGAATCTGACATGATCGATCCTGTCCTTCTGAGTGCCTCGGCATACATGGGATTTTCGGTGCTTGATTCGGTAGGAGGAGGACCTTCCTGTAAATATAATATGTCATCACAAGGAGGACCTCCTCAATGACGGATGTAATGGCGAGGACTACCATTACTGCTTGATGCCTCACTGCATAGAGGAATTTTTCAGTTCACACCCCGGGGAGAACCTCCAAGGCATGTTGCAGCAAGGGGAGGAACTTCTGGCTGTGTGGTAATGTTACGGGGAGGACCTTCGCAACAACTTCCATTATGGTAAGGATGACCATCATTGCTTGACGTTCGACGCGCATCCTGGGGAGGACCTTCAGGACACACCGCGATAAGGGGAGGACCTTCTTGTAGCTTGGGGCCATTGCAGGGAGGACCTTCGCAATGGCGGTCGTGGTGGCGAGGACTACCATCATAGCTACGACAATGGAGAGGACTACCATTACTACTACCACAGGGATAATATCCGTGGGATACATCCTAGGGAGGGCCTCCATAATTTACCGCAACGAGGGGAGGACCTTCTCGTTTCTCGACGTCTCTACGGGGAGGACCTCCTTTATCAGGGTGGCGAGGACTACCACCTTGACCTGATGCATGGCTGCGTGGATTTCCGTTGCAGCGTAACCCGTGGGGAGGACCTTCAGGGCAGGCCACGACAAGGGGAGGTCCTTCTTGTCGTGATGAGACGTCACTACAGAGAGGACCTCCATAGTTGCGACTATGATAGCAAGGACTACTATCACAATCTGTGGTCTCATTGCATGGAGAGTGATTGCAGTGTATAGCCTAGGGAGGAACTTCAGGGTGGACCACATCTAGTGGAGGACCTTCTTGCTTCTCGATCTTCTAGTCACGTTGATGGTTTCTGTGACCCGCATCAGGAGAGAATCTCTCATGACCGATCTCCATATTCCCGTGGGGGAGGCCCCCACGGGTGTTATGGGGAGGACCTTCAGAGCTGCTGGTAGAGACATTGCGGGGAGGAACTTCGCAACTACTACTAAAACTCCCATAATATGGTAATGGATGGGTAGGGTTTCGAGCCTTTGGTGCGCGCTTGGCGGAGTCTGAAACCCCAGCTTCCAGCAGAGCGGAGTCATGAAACCGCTATTTATTTTCCAGCTGCCTTCGGCGCGTTCAGGGCGCTCTTTTGCGGGCAGCGAGGAAGGTCTGCTGTTGACAACGGCCTTCACCTCCTTTGGGTCCCAGTCTAATTGATTCCCATGACGTTGTCGGGATATTACGACGAAAATATGGACTTTTAGCATGGATATATGCCTGCTCTGGAGCATCCACTGTGATGGACGGGTGTCCCCCAGTTGGAATGAGTGAAGCTGCTCGATCAGGTTGCCTTTACATCGTAGAATATAGCCGGCAACCCTCTTGGGATGAAGCAGGGATGCAGATCTGCTCTGAGGTGGCTATCTAGTCTCTTAGATGAGTCATATCTATTGGGGAGATGGGCTCATGGGCTCGATTCCTTGTTGTTGCTGCCGATGCAATTACATGCTGGAAAGTCTGCAAGATATGATCTGGGATCGATAACTGCTCTTACATCATTTCCAAGATATGTAGAGAGACATCTTTGGATGGAACAGGTATAAAGGCCCATTCCGGTCTCAGAGTAGAAATATCCTTCTCCGATCTTACAGTGGTCGGTGGGTACTGACAATTATCCTGTGTCGGGGTAGGTGAATGAATCTACCCCTGTACCGGGATACACCGGTTTCTCTCTCCGTTTGCCGCCACATCGGGGTGGTAGACTTTACTTGCATCTGCAGGAATCTGGCCCTGCATATATTGACTTCCCACTGTATCGACTCGATGGCCTTTGTTGGTTGGGAGACGTGCCCACCTATGATTTTCCTCCACATCTGGGTGGTGGGCTTTTTTGATGCCACCATGTCAGGATGGCGGGCGTCTGAAGAAACTTCCAGGAGCTGGCCCTACAGGTGCCAGGTCGCCACCATGTCGAGCTGGTGGGATTCACGACTCTGGGCAGGGAGAGGTGCCTGCCTAGTAAGTGCCATCCTACATGAGCGACTAGCTTGATGGAGCTCGGCGGGGATGTGCGCCGACTCATGTGATGCCGCCATGTCTGGATGGTGGGCTCGTAAGGAGCGAACAGGTGTAGGTGCTTGTTCATTGTACATCTCTGTGGCTGAGCAGCGAAGCTCTACCTTAGGGACCAGGGTGATGACTGGTCCCCGATTGTACATCTGCCGCCCTTGATGGGCGGTCCGTGGGGCCGAAGCTCGGGGGGAGTGGGCCTGAATCCTCAGGGAAACATCCTCCTTGGTGCGAGGATGTTGAGTTGCATCATGACCGCGATGACGCCTTTTCAGGGGCCTTGGATCAGAACCCTTATTCGATAGGGATGAAGTCCTCAACATCGACCTCATCGGCATCCCTAAGATAAGGGAGGTACACATTGTCCCGTTCCGGGGATAGGCTCCCGAAATGGTTGGAGACAGCAACAAGGGCTGTCTGGGTGTGCCTTTGCGGTCACTGCTGAGCGGGCGACCGGCGAGTCCTGACGGATTGGAGGGTGTTCATGGCCGCCTCCACCATTGGGAGAGTACCATTCAGGTGGTACTCTATTATCATCACGTCTGAAACCCAGCGTTGACGATGCTGGGTGGGTGATGGGGTCCTCCGTTGTTGAGGAAGTATCGTCCTTGCATCGTTGGAAGTGCGCACTTGTGAGTTCCTTTGTGATTCCATTGGATCGAAGGGAGTTCTGAAAGTAGTTCCTGCAAAACAATTTAGCAAATACAAGCAGAAAACCCATAAAAGTAGCATCTCATAATCCCATGAGTAGTTAATGACCCTACTTGGCCCTCCTTTGGATCATAAGGGGGCACTGGGTGAGATTAAGTTGAACCTTTCATGTTTGGTTAACGATTCACATCGGGTTCACCATTTTTTTTCTCGTTCTTGGTCTTTTGGCCACGAAACACCCAATGGCTCTGTATCCAATGATTGATGGAACTGCTTTCCAAAGGTAGTCATTCACCAGATGTTCTATCCAGTGACTCTTAAGAACTCACATTGGTCGAGAGGATGGAAAGTCGGGCTCATCGCATACTTTTTGGGGGGGGATTATTGCATGTTCCGGGACTCTCTAATAGATTTAAGACGTATCCATATATTTGCGAATGTTTGGTTTATACCCAAACATTGTATCCACGGATTCAACACTGGTGGGAAATGGTCAACTGGACGCAGGGGTTCGGAATCATTTATGCCCGTGTTTTACCATCCCTCATTGGAATAATGACCCCGAAGGGTTGTAACTCGATTGAGGCAGCACTAGGAGTGGCATAGCAAACTGATGTGGAGATTATCAGATCGAATGGTTTTTGGGATTGAACCTCATGGAGGCTTCCTATGTACCATATCTAGGATGTAGGGATCAAAGTCCACGTAGTTCGCTTAGGTGTCGGGAAACCGATGTGAAGAGAGACCAGGTGGTCTGATGGGTGTTTGGCTTGAACCTCATGGAGGCTTCCTACGTACCCTGTCTAGGAGGCATGGATCAAATTCCACGTAGTTCGCTTGGGCTTGGGGCATACGCACTAGGGTAGCCCAGAATGATGGGTTGGGGGTTACACTCTGAGGAGGCCCATAGGAGGATGTCATGGTCGATGCTTACTCTAAGCCCACGTGAGTCTTGCTCGATGTGAGAAACAAGAGGCCGTAGGGACTAGAGGATCACATCGTGAAAGGTGCACCCGTGAGAAGTGGAATGGGGCTTACGCATGAAGGCGGCCCATGGTGATGAATTGGGGCTTACACTCTCAGGAGGCTCAGAAGTTCGGGGCTTACTCCAAGATGGACGCCTGTAATGTCGGGGATTACTCCAAGATGGACGCCCGTAAGGTCGGGGCTTACTCCAAGATGGACGCACGCAAGCTCGGGGCTTACTCCAAGATTGACGCCCGCAAGGTCCGGGCTTACTCCAAGATGGATGCCCACAAGGTCGGGGCTTACTCCAAGATGGACGCCCGCAACGACAAAGCCTAGAGGGAGAGGAAAATGGTGGTGCTCCTATCCCCATCACCTCTCTTATTCCCCGGGGAGATACCCGGGGAAGTACTGAGGTGCATGGGGACGTCTACCTTTGGAAGGATATGCTGCCCCCTCTTTGGGGAGGGGAGAAGTGTCTGACCGCCGAAGCGTGCGGTCCCCCATCCTAGTGAGTAGAGGTAGGAAGGGGGCTCTCAGGCTCGGACCCCGCATTACCGTGGGAATGTCAACCCATGCATGCTTCGGGAATCCAACGAAGGGTCGGGGAAGACCCTTTTCCCCTGTTTACCGTGGGTATGTGAACTCAATATGTTGCACTGATGCGCCTAAAAGTTACACCACACGGATCTGGTGGCTCTAGTGGAGGCCTTGGCTCGGGGCCGATGAATAGGCCAATGAGGGAGTCACGGAGGACCTGGCTAGATCAAAAGGATTTTACCAAGCCCTGGAAAAGAGAACACCGAAGTATTGGGGTATCCACTGAGATATATGGGTGGTGGCGCCCTTCGCGTGGGGAAGTGCCACGCGGATGGGGAAGCCGTCCGTGAACCAGGGTGGTCTGCGGACTAATGGGCATCCCGCAAACCATGGTGGATTGCGGCTTCAGGTTCAATCCGCGAACCAGGGTGGTTCACAGCTTCAGGCTCAATCCGCGAACTAGGGTGGTTCATGGAGGGTTCCATGCAGGCAGCGGAGGCCAAGGGTGGCACCGATCGGGGGCTCGTCGGTCGGGGCTTCGTCTGCAGTGGAGGGTGCTACACGGTACGATGGATAGGAAAAGAGGCATAAACTCCCTAGTCCGTGGAAAAGTCATCCACAGAGTGGGTATGGTTCACGGTTCTCCTTCTTATTGTTTAGGTTTATGGTTCACCAAATTATTATTCGTTTTCCAATTACTTTTTAATTCATATACCTGTTGTGGTTTGCGGGTGGGAATTTCGATGTTTTCCAAATCCGAAGACATCCTTCAATCGATCTTCTTCCTCCGAATCCGATCCGATCCTCGATCCTCTATCCTTCCACTTTTCTTCTTTCCCCCTTCGTCTCCTTTTATAGAGTGGGGAAAGGAATGTATATGTGTCCATGTGGCACCTTTTTTGGAGGCCCATAACCAAATACCCAGTTCACAACTGACTTGGTGAATCCATGATTCGTGGTTGGTATCGATCGCTCCCCTCCTTCGCGAGGCGAACTCAGGGAGTCCTTCGCGACTGTGGAGGGTTCCGCCTCCATTCCGCGAACGACAGTGGGTGTGGCTTGAGCTGGTCGACACGGTCCGCGGTTGGGGCGGTTCGCGATAGTGAAGCAGACTGGCGCCCATCCTTCCTCGTGACCGCGGAGGCCCTCCGTCTCCATTTTGCGAACGATAATGGTTCGCGGAGGGGGGTTCATCGCGGTGCCTGGGTGCTACGCAGTACTTCCAAGGACTAGTTCTTGGAGGGAGTGCCTCGCGAGGCCTGGCCACGTTGTGCTTCCATGGACCGGTTTGCGAACCGGTCCTTTTGTATCTCCTCTTTGATCATTTTTCCCCAATTCTTTGGGGGATTTGGGTAAAATTCCCTTTGAGGATTTTTCAGGACCCCACATTCATAGAATGTGGGCCTCTTGAATCCATAACTAGCACTTCAAGAGATTACTATAAATCTGGTGGTCATGGTGTGTATCCAAGACTATCTACAGATGTATAGCATGCTCCTCCTATGATGTCGAGTACACCAAGATGTCATAAATAAAGAGTATGAAAACGGATCAAGGTATGGATGGAAGATCACTTTCATGAGTCCCATGAACACTTATGGGGTATTTTTCACCCTAAAATAAATCGCTAAAAGTCATATTGTATAAACTAGAATCTAAATCATGTCTTTTGTATGTCCTTATCTAGTACATGTAGCTGATGACAGTCTGATCTGCGGTCAAACATCAAGAACCACCTCACTCCCTGTGGCTGGTAAATGAGGTCATCAATCCTCTAAAATGGATAAATGTTATTCATATTGACCTGGTTCAGGTTATGAATGTCCATGTATATCCTTATGCTCCCATCTATCTTATTGGAAAACAACACAAGGGCTTCCCCTATTGAAACATTGGGCTCACGAAGCACTTCCCCAACAAGTTCTCTAACCGTACCCTCAACTCAAAAATATCCAAGGGGGTCATATGATATATCATTGTGGATATAAGTGTAGTTCCAAGGTACAAATTGATGTCGTAGTCTACCACCCTACAAGTAATTAGTCCCAGAAAATCCTTAAGAAATACATCCCCAAACTCATCCTCAATTACAGGAAAGCTCCGAATCCACTCATCCACTACACTGAGGGTGAGGCTTGTCCACTGATAGTGTGATTGGCTATACCATCCTATGATAAAGTCTTTCATATGTTGAAAAAGTTCCCCTATCACCTGTGAAGGAAAACCTGATCCCATACTCGCAGACACACCAAAAATTACGCCTAATATATACGACCTGATCATAGACTGTAGATAACCAGTCCATACCCAAGATAAAATCTTAATGCCTCGACGCCACTACTTTGAAATCCCAACCAAATCTCTTCCCTCCTAGTTTATGATCACACACCCAACACCACTTATTTAATTGTTGAACCCCCTTGTGTAGGTGTCTATAATCGTAAGGATTGAGCCAATAGCTCAACCAGAATCTACGAGCTTCGAACGAGGTCTGTGGAAAGGAAAGAGTGACTGGAACCTCTCTTTATAAGAACTAAAAATAATGTTTTTAAGATATATATTATACCTCTAATCATCCTTGGAGCATGATTTTCATAGGCCTACATCTCCTAATGGGGGCCTCGCCCCTATCTAGAGACTCCCTAAGCCTGTGGTGGACCACATGGGGGTGGTGGTGGTAGCAACTCGAGAAATCATCCATCTCCGGCCACTCAGCCTACTCCCATGCCACATATTCCACCCATTGGAAATCCTTTATTGACCCCTTGCCTCTACCTTGGTATTCCCTTTTCCACCTACATATCGTCGGTACGAAGGATCAAGTTGTCTCGAACTTTGTGCCCCTACCCACCGCACATTAAGCAAAACCTTCCCCTCTGCTGGTGTCCACTACCTGTGGGGCCCCACATTGATTATCCAGTATCACGGGGTCATCCCTTGGAGGGTCTAGTTTTCTTGGACCCCTGTGTCAGCTGTCCGCTGCCCGCTGCCAATGAATCTTCGACCTTCCACTCGATGTTATCCCTCACAGTTGGTGCAGGTTCTACTAGGATGGCCTCCACTAAAAATGCTCACTCTCACACCCCAACATGAGTATAGATGCTGAAAGAGATCATCGATGCTCAAATACCCCATATAAGACCTCGGTCAAAGGTTTGGTTCATGCAGAAAGGGTCATGCAACATATTAGAAAATTATCATGATAGGTCTATGAACCTCTTATAGTACTTTGTCATGGTAAAACAGCCCTGCCATAAGTTGAGAACCACATTTATTCGTACTGAGCACAATGTCATGGGAATGAACTCCTTGAAATTTTGTTCGAAGACTACCCCGGTGAGGGTCACCTCCCAGTGCATCTATAGTTTCACGCTTCACCATCTCCCTTCCACACATTGTATATGGATAGATTCTAGAACCACAATATGGTATGATGGAGTCCACCCATGTGGAAAATTCGCGTCACCCCATCTATCCTATCCTCAGCCGCCTAAGGATCTGTCTCACCATGAAACCTAAAGGACCTATAACTCTAGAACTCATGAAATGCGCTCAGTCTGCATGGATCACTACTAGTATGGCTGATAGAAACTGTTTTACAAGATGTGGTGGTGCCTCTGGTACACCACCTGAGGGTTTTATCTCTATAACTGATCCCTGTATTGATGCATCATCACTTAGAAGACCATCATCATTATCCTGTATAGGGATTATGACTGGCCGTCTACGTGGAGGCATTCTGAGAGAAATCAAGATGATCCAAATATTTTTAATTATACATTTTGACCTAACTCTATCGTAAAGGGTCTATGAAAAAAATTTAAAAATTTTAAGCAAAACGTTTTTTTATGTGCAGAGTTAGAAAGAAGAATTTAGGGCCCTGGTGAATGGATATGTCGACCGTCACACCAACACTGGACTCCGTAAATCTGAATTTTGAACTCAAAACATTTAACATTGTTTCCCAAATGTAAAACAATCAACTCTCGGTCCTGAAGGATGAAACAACAACCTCTGATACCACTTTGTTGTGACTCGTCTATTGGGGATCATGCAGTTACTACCCCCATGCCCCTATTTTATAGGATAGGGGCTGGTGACTAGCACAAAAAGGAAAATCCCAAAAGGGAAGGCATTTCGATTAATCCAGTACATAGACACAGCCGATACTATGGAAGTAATGATGAAACCAGGATACCAACAAGAAGTATGTCACACGAGGAAGAAACCACACAAGTAATGGTACAACTAAAATGATAAATGTGGAATGAATAAAACACAATTGAAAAGTAAAGTACAATAAAATAGTGATCAACGGTCGGAGGTCATCTTCCATGGATCCAAACTTATGGGAATGTGTAGCTCACTGTCTGATTTCCCTGAAGTGTACTCTGTCTATAAATCCAGCTCCATGAATCGCGTGACCTTTTCTCTCCAGGATACAAGACAGTATTTTTCGTCATCTTGACAAGACATAATTGGTCTGATAGAAGCCCATGTATCATTGAGCATTGAAATAATCTATAGGGACCTTGAATCGAACCCAAGTATCACAAAAATAAAAAAATAAATAGAAAGAAAAATGCACAATGATTAAAGTCACTATTTTCATATCAACACTCGTATAAACTAAAGTGTTTATAGAAAAACCATGTGTTGCAAAAACTGAACATAAATCACCACAAAATAACATTTACCCGATGTTTCCTTTATGATATCTAGGTCTCTTAGACCTATTCATTAGCTGAGTCACTAAATCATGGTGGGTAGTTGAGTCACGAAGCCTCACTACTAGCTAAGTCACAATGCCTCGATCGGTAGCTGAGTCTCTAGGTAGCTGAGTCACGAATCCTAATTGGGTAGCTGAGTCATGAAGACTCACTGATAACTAAGTCATGAACCCTTTATGTGTACCTAATACACTGGCCTCACTGGATAGCTATGTCCTGAAGCCTCAATAAGTAGCTAAGCCATTAATCCTTGCTGGGTAGCTGAGTCACGAGGCCTCACTAATAGCTGAGTCCTGGAGTCTCTCTGTGTAAAATACCATGAAATATTACATAGATGATTTCATAAGGACAGCCCCGTCACATGGGTCCAAACACCATAGACAGCGCGTCAGTCGGACACACAGTATGAGAGATAATTCCCTTTTTTTAAACGGGACAGGGTGTGTCAGGGCTGGGTCAGACTGGTTTGGATCGAATCGACTGACTCAGATCAGGGAATTACTTGTTTCTATCATGTCTGCATGGACCATTTGTCCTCTCTATACCTAGCTGAGGTTTGTCACGGGTCTAGTCTTCCCGGTCACCTAGTGACACGAATTTATCTGGCCGGACGCGCACTGGCATGTTTGACTCTTTTCCCAGTCCACATTGCCCCGTAGACCAAATTTATCCCATAATCCCTGTCTACTAAATATGACTATCTCAAAACATAATTCTAGCTGCTTGGGAGGCCCAATATGATGGACCAACCGGTTCGCCCCGAACTAGTTTTGTCGAACCAATTCATCCCAAACCAGCTCAGCCTGTCCTCTTGGGGCATGTGTGTCTGGTTAGCCGACTGCCCCAAAAGGACAACATGTGGCCCCAGTGTATTAGGATTCTCCTCTTATGTGGTGCCATGATGGAACTACATCTAACCAACCGCCACAGATGGTGGGTCACGAAACTCCTTAATCTCGGTACACACTGAGTGCACTGCCTCCGCCAGCGCGGACAGTGACTGCTATCCAATTTGTCCCGTCCACGACGCCTGGGGTGGTGCTGCCTCCTGTATGTGTCTACCACCACATGTTTCTGCCTCCATTCACAGGTGGATCTTTTTGTGGGACACATACTCTTCTCTGATGGTCTGATCTCAGATCTGTATGTGATCTTTGGTCTCTCTGGTCTCCCTCATCACTACCATAGACTCAGATCCACCTTACCTCCATTTCAAATATGTAACCACAATGAACAGACAAGGTAAGGGTCTTGATCCTTGTTCGTGTCGTCCCACTCCCACCTCCATAGAAATTTAACAACATGGGAGGATTGAGATAGTAGTTCTATCAGATAATCTCCAATCTCAGTGAACAAAAATCTAAGGAAAACAACATCCCACAAGAACACATGATCCGTGAATCATCTTATTCCATGATTGATCTGAATTCATTGTTTTAGAATTATAATGGGGTAGAAAGAAAACCTATAAACCCCTACCTAGATTAAGGATCAGTCATTGAATTGGGATGAATCTTTGAGATGTCTTCGATCCATGATTTGTCATAATTCATCCTTGTTCGTCGTCTATCGAATATGTCCCACCGACATTCATTTTTGTTTAAAATCTCTCCAATAAATCCCACTAGTGTTCATCGATCATTGATTCGATGGTGGTCGCGGATAGCGTTTGTCGATGAGAGTGATAGAGAGATAAAGAGTGAGAGAGAATGAGATTCCGCATTTGTTTGAGTATTTCCTAGTGTTGTTTTTCAACTATGAATCCATGTTTAATTAAAGAAGGAGATGTGTTGTGCGTCATTGAGTTGTCTCATTAATGATGTTAATTAATGATTCAGCAATGCCTCATTGCTACACATGGTTCTGATTGGTCACCGCATCACATCCAAAATTTTTTGAATAAAATAATGATTGAATTTCTACTAAGTTATTTTTATTTTTCACTAAAAGTCTGAAATTTATATTTTTCTGTTGACCAGCACCGGTCGAGATTAAGAACTTCTTAGGTGGAACCTGGCATTATGAATTCAATGATTCCCTCGGACATTCGATCCACACACTGGTTCAAAATTGAGGAAACCGTGCTTGCATTATTGCTTAATTTTAAAAAAAATGATCCAAATTACGTTTGGGCCTCTTTGGGCCTCATAATCACATGTCGTCTTAGATCATGGTTTTGAAATAATTCCATGTGATAAAAAAATTTAAATAGAAAATACAAAAACTTACCTTATCAAGACGGGATGATTATATATTCAATGTTTTTATAGATTATGTGATTATCAAGATTTTGATTCTATTGATTCAGGTGTTAAAATAATTCCACTTGAATACTCATGATTTATATAAAAAGATGATTTTATAGTTGAAAACTATTGGTTGAGGAAAATCTAATTTTTCTTGTCTGTATATTTCATTATTCTATAACAATATGTAGTAAATGAATTTAAAAACTAAATGAAAGGGGTCTAAAAACGTCTATTTAAATTTATTCAATGAAATAAAAAAAATTAACACATCACAATTTGTGGGATTCTAATTGTTAACATTCCCATGATTGTGTTTTCTATCACTGTCCATCAGAACATGATGATTATTTTTTCATCCATATCTATGTTTTCCTATATGGAATCCAAGTATTTTTTATCTCAGGTTTCCTTTGTACTTCAATTTTTTCCTTTAAAGTGGATGTTTCGTTTACCCTTTTTCTGATGTGGGATTCTAATGAAGTATCTTTGAAAAGTGAAACCATAGTTACCAAGAACAAATTTAAAATTGTGTAGATGATATTTCCAAAAGGGGGATGGATATAGAATCCAAGATAATTATATAGTAATAAATTTTCATGTATTTTAATATATATTATTTAGATATTAATTTTACGTTATAATAGATTTTTTTTTCAGATAGCGTACTTAACACGTAATAATGGGTTGTTTTGAAATATTTTGTTTTACCCAAGACAAAGATATACAAAAAATAATACATTATAAATATTATTATATTAAATGGTACTTAAATCCTAGTCATTATATTAATGGGAATGAACATAAAAAACTATATTTGGTTTACACATGTTTATTAAATGTTTTTTACTAAGTTTTAATAAATTTTATACGTATAAAATGATAATATGTCAAATTTTAGTCATAAAACACTGTAATATTTTTTTAAAGGTAGTTTTACATTCTTTTGATTGGGAACATTTTTTAAATATTGTTCTTGTCGCTTTTATATGTTATATTCATCAAAATAAACATCTTATTTAGGATCTGTACATCAAATTTTAGATGGGATAATATTTTTAATTTTTTATGGAAAAAATCATATTTTAATAAATACTGAAAAACAGTGCATTTAAATTCAATTCATCCTTTTCATATAAATTATTAATATTGTCATATTATCTCTCATTTTGGATTTAAATTATTATTATATTAGGATTTTATAATTTATTCAAATTTTGGTCATTTTAAGTAATTTCATTTTGGAATTTGATACAAACACATGTCAATCTTTTAATGGGTATAACTTTTCAAAACCAAATTTTATCTATTTGAAAATGGTTATTAATTTTAAAATAAATAATGATGATAATGTGTTTTAAATTATGAAAAATGGGTAAAAAATTTTGAATCGATGGGTCTAATTTGTGTTATTATACTTATTTTATTTTTTCATCTATTATGAATAGTAACATTCGTAATATTTCTTTACCAGAGTTAAAGGTGATTCTGGTAAATTAGGGTAACAAATAAAATGATAAGGACAATAAAATTACCCTAAAACCAACCAAAATCCTATTTGATGAATAAAATTTAACCCTTAATATCGGTGGATCATAATTGAATCATTTAATAGATATTTTTCTAGGAAATTTATATAATTATTATTAAAACAACAGATAGTGACCACATATCACTTTATTATTTCTTGTAAGTATATTAATTTCAATTTAGTGATAGGTATGATATTATTTCAATAATGAATATTACATGAAATTTATTGAAATTATATATATTATATGAATTTATTTATAATTTATATATGTTAAATAATTACTATAAATATTGACCCATTTATGATAGTTTAATTATTTTATTATTAGAAACTACAAATAAATTATTTGAAAAATATTAACATAAATATTATCATACATAATTTTTTTAATAAAAACCCTTTCTATGTTACTATTCCAATTTTTGAGTATAATAAAACGTATTTATTTGATATTATTACTTTTTTTGGATTTAATTTAAATTCAATAAAATGAATACTGTCAAAATTGATATAATTGATATTTTAGAAAAATAATAATTTGTTAAATTATTTAAAAATTCTAAATATATTTTAAAATTATAAAAATTTATGTTATGGTTTAAAATTCCATTAAGTGTCAAAGTGTTTTGAATTTCCCCCATATTAGTATGATTTATATCCTTTTAAAATTTAAATAATTATTAGACAATTAAAATTAAAATAGAATAATTAATGGTAAACCAAATATTTGAGGTATAAAATAAACTAAATAAATTTCTAAAAATTATGAAATTAGATTATTTTGAATTATACTCATCATGTGTTTTGTATATCTCAATTTGGAGTATTTTGGATTAATTTTTTTTTATTAATTTAATTTTTTAATAGTTTCCAAGGGTTTCTCTCCTCTTTACTATAAAAGGGTAACCCATATTCTCTAATAATTCCATTTAAAATACCTTTTGTTTCAGCCACTCCCATCCAAATACATTTCTATAATCCCTCCCCACATTCTTGTGGCATTAGTTTGGGCATAACAACCTTATTATTGGCGTTAAGGTGTTCTTCCAAGGTGATCAAATGAAGAAGTGGTATTGTTTCTTTAAGTGTTGATGTTTTATTTCTTCTTCAAATTAAATGAAATCATATTCTTTTAATATTAAATAATAAATCCAATAAAATCAATATAATTAGATAATTTTTTGATGATATCATAATTTATATCCATATCCAATTTCATTAAATGGTAAATTAATATTTTGTTTGTGAGTACGGCGGACTACCGCCTTGTGTACAAATATAGTTCCATTTTCATTAACATTAATCAATACGGGTTATAATGATCGAATAAATTTCTATATATGATATTCGTCATTTTAGAAGAATAATATTTCTATTATGTAATTACCTTCCCTAAAAATAGATACGATAATGTAATTTGTGTGTACAGGTGAATAATCATCTCCCCGAAGTGAAACAAATTTTTTTTTTACCACATCACTTTTATGATATATATTAGTATATTTAAAGGAATATTATGATTTTAATAAAATTATGATCATTTTGTATAGATAAAATAACAATTACCTATTTCCATATTGATAAATTAAAATTTTAAAATGTTACTCTCATGTACATAAGTCATATTGACTCCATGATTATAACATTGTTCAATTTTCATAACCATAATTAATGTTTTCAATTAAAAAATATGATTAATATATAAAATTAATGATTATTTCATGAATAATATTCTCAAGATGATGGGTTTATGACCACCTGTACTATTGACATCAATCTATGTTCATTTTCGATCTCAACTACATAATATCGAAAAAACATCATATGTGAACATAATTAATTAAGTAATTTTTATAACATATTAATAACTGATATAAAATAAAAAACAATCTTGAAAAATTTTATCATGAAATTAGAAATTAACCAGTTTTTTTATTCCTGAATATAACTATTGTATCTGAGGATTCAGAATCAAGGTAAGGGACTTCGTCTTAATCTCCAATCATTGGGGAATTTTTTTATGTTATAAACCACCTTATTTTATATGATTTATAATTAACCCCTTTTACATTTCATTTCAATTGAATGTTTCCAATAGGGAATATTATTATAGAAATTATTTTACTAAATTACGAATGGAATGTTAATTATGCACCTAGAGAAAACAACTTCTCTGCAGCCGTAATGATTATTTGATATTTGGTATCCTCTATAAGTATTAATAATTTTATAAAGGAAAAAGAAACCCATTATACCATTTTTTGAAATTTTTGGTGTTGAAAATTGTTTTCAATGTGGATTAATTATTTAAATATCACTAAATTATTTCATGTGATTGAAAATTTACTATTATTATTGAAATGTTGATAATTATAATCTTTTATTTTTTTGATTATATATTGGTACTTGGACATTTGAAAGGTCGTTCTATGATAAACCAAAGATGGGTGGTTACATGATAAACCAAAGAAAGGTGGTTCCATGATAAACCAATGAAATTTTTTTATATTATAAACTATAATTCATTGGGTACATAAGTTTATCATAATGTTATTCCATTTGTAATAGTGATATTTTTGGAAGTTGACAAAATGGTTATTCCATTAATGTTCTATTATGTACCAAAGTAACCATTATATTTTTTATGATCCTTATTTGAGTTTTATGGAAATGTATTTACAAAATAATGGGAAATTTTAACATATTATGAAACTATCTTATATACTAAATTCATGTTCAAGAATTTCTTCTAAATCCTGATAGCATACCATATACAATGATTAAATGATCGGGTGTGGTATCCATTTATATATAATGGGTGTTCTATTATGGAGAATATTTTTGTTTATATGATTATCATCACCCATTTAACATTATTTATTATCAATGATTATCTATTTATTTCATGAAGCCAAGTGACCAAGATCCTTATAGTTTAAATCCATCCAGTGAGGTGATTAGTGTATCGAGGATGGGATTTAACATTCACGAGGTGTCCATTATATCATGTTTATAATTTTAATCAAAACAAACATAGTTCATTTATGTTTTGAGATTTAGGACCATAAATAATAGACAAATATTATGGAACATAGGCATCAAAGATTGAGATCAATCCATATGAAGCAATCCTTTGAAACTATTTTATATAGAAACCAAAATCTTCATATTTTAACCACCCCTCTACCCTGTGATGGGTAATGATTGAAATAATATTTCTTGTGATGAATATTTACACATTTTTTCCAACATGTTAATTACTTTGGGACATATGTCGAAGAATATTCCCTTGTATATGGAGAATAATATCATGTTAGAAAATAGTGATTACACATAAAGGTTTCCAAAGATGATGGAAATTTATGATGCGGTGATATGATCATATAAAATTAGAAATTCCATTTCATGAATCCAAGGTGTGGGAATGAAAATGTGACCAAAGTCACTGCATATAGATAATGGAGTTATGTGTTAGAGAGGAACATATTGGGAGCCTTATAGGGATATTGGGCATTAGGATGGAATCCTACATATCCTTGTTATAAAATGAATTTGTATGTTTATAGCACACCAAATATATCATTCCAATAATTGATAAGGAAGGATGATGAACCCATATGAGATATTATATCACAATGGATAGATTGTCTGAGACATTTATAGACGTACACCGAGATTGATTCATAAGGGATTCAGACCTTAAGAGGGAATTCAACAAATAACTTTAATAATATGAATCTTATTAATAAAAGTTCATTTTTTGGGTATTCATAATTATATATAACTATCATGGTTATCATGAATTGAAGTGCCTACCAAATATGTGATGAGTACCTGACATAAATTTCAAAAGAGTATTTATGACAAGGATGAAATGTATCAAGGTGATTCACATTATTGAAGCTGATATATTGATGTCCATTTATATGATATGGCTAAAGTGTCTAAATAATTTTCACATTACATTATTGACATCCCCAAGGGTCTTTACAAGATCAATTCAAACATGTCCAATGGTGTTGTATAATTAATACTAACATGTTCGAAGGTTGTTTCTTGACATGGATTTCATGTATAATGATATCAAATGACAAGTATGATATGTCTATAAGACATTTCAAGACTTGGAATACATATCCATAATAATTTTTGTTATATTATTGATGTTCCCAGTGGACTTTATATGAATAGGATGACATGTACAGAGCAATTCACAATACATGGGTGTTATTTCCTTGATTTTTCACTTGATCTACATAGTTCATGTGAAGTCCATGATACATTTTCATGAAAACCAGTCTATCTATATTCAAAAAATTCCACTATATTATTCAATATACATTTTAAATGTTGATCAATGTTGATAAAGAATTTGATTTATTAGATTTTGTGTAACCAAGTCGAGAACAACAAAATATTTCATATAATATTTTTTTCCCACTAGTAGTCCGTTTTTATGTTATATTGAGTAATCACATGAAGTGAATAATCATAATGTGTGATCTATAAGATCATATAAAATATTTTACTTCATGTATGACCTTTCGTATAATGATTATATCCTCTCAAATAATTATTATCTTCTAAAAACGAATGATTGTGTTCTCGAATATAAGGGGGGATGCACATATAGTCCTATCTACCATGGTTATAGACTTCCATGCACAACACATATATCAAATATATGAGATGATGTCAGTAGACAAAGTATTCTATCACTACCTTTACATGATACTTCCATTGGTCATCTATGGAATCACATGTTAAACATTAAATGGAGAACATCATACCATTTTTTATATTTAATAGAAACTAACCTATTAAAGAGATTACTCTTAATAATATTATCATTTCAAATGGTCTTTACACCATTAATATGAAATGTCTGATGGTCTTCATCTCATCAATATATAAATTGAAACTCATACACAATATCGAATCAAGATTTCTCAAATGTCATTTTTGATATTTAGAAGTCATGTGATAGGAATCTTACAATATAAATCCATCTTGTCGAAGCTTCTTCTGGTGATCAATGAAGAGAACATTAGGCATATCCCCACAACACATGACAATAAATGTATATTTATAGTAAATGTTAATAAAAAAATTCCATTCATTTTCCCATTAATTAAAAAGGCTTCCATCCTTTTTCCATTGGCTATAAGTTAGGGAATTACATGATCAATATGGGATCTCATGAAAATGTGCAGGCATTTTAATTAAAAACCACACTTATTGAATGTGATGTGTCATACAATCAATGATGGATCCCATGATGTTGTGAAAACATTTCCATAAAAAATCCCTATTCATGTCTATGGAGTCGAAGGTGCATCATATAATCTATAGTCACATCAATTGTCCTTCTCATGATGATTATGATAAGCCAACATTCTCTCACGTGAAAGGGTCAACATGTCCCCAGGGGGATATATGGGACTTTTGAATAACAGAATCACATCAATTGAAAATAATTTTCACTATCCATCACATGAATCTTCATCATTTTATGTGATTATCTTGTAAAGGTGGTTGTATAATTTTTAGGACTCTATAGATTTAAAAGTCAAATGATCTAGGAACTCATATGGATGCCTTCACATAATCATCTGAAATTGTATGGAACCTTTAAAATAAGAGGATGGTTTTACATAAGGGCATCACGTGATCAAAAAAATATCATGTGCATTTGATGACCCATTCTCATGAACATCACTAGATCATTTGATCATTTTTCCTGGTCTGGGTTATCCGAATCACCTGTTTCAACTGTATATAAATCATATCATCGTGCTAATCATTCCATTATTCTATGGTGAAACTAATAATACCATTTATTTGGATATTTATTTCATTACTAAACTACCCATTCATATTTTTTGGGTATCAAAAAATTCCCCACACATCTGAAGCGAGGTTCAAAGGGGGATGGAATCAAGTCTGTGGAGAATAAATGCCTGATTTGGTCCTTGGGGATTCTAATTATCAGTATATATGATGATATTAGGTCTTCAATATGACATTTTGGATTCCAAAAAGAATCCTATAAATAGATGATTAATTTTGTATCACATTCAACCAGTGACTTGAAACTTCATAAATCTCATGTGACTAACTCACAAAACCTCATCATAAGAAATATTATCAATAAATCATCACATGAACTGATCAACAAACTAATTCAAGAAATTGTTTCATGATATCTCAGCATGTGACTCCATTGTATCAGTATTTATTCAAAGAAACCACATATCCACTCTTGATAATTTTCTTTATCCTTGACCCATTACCTTAGCTGCCTCACTTTCCTATTGGATTCTCATGATCTAGTGGCTTAGTCATGTGATATTATGATGATTACATAGATCATGTGACCATCTAAGGGTCATATGAGCATAATTATTATTAGAAATTAGGGAGTTACAAAATGCTATGATGGTTAATTTATTCATTATTCCCATATCAGGAAATTATATCATGAATCCCATTATGTTTTAAGAAATTCTAAAGTTACCTTCATTGTCATGAATTTAATTTAGTAGGATTTCTTACTTATCTACCATTTCCCCATATATTTTTATAAATGGCTTCCAGTTTTCATACATCTTAATACAATACCATATAGAGGGATTTTACAGTGTGGAATCTATATTTCATAACATTATTCCATGTTTTCTAAAAAATCCTTCCTTTAAGGGGATTATACAACCATATATTAAGAGTTATCCCCAATCGAATTGGCATCCTATGTGAAAATTCATCCTATTGGATGATGATTTCATTTTCTCAACTTATTACAATATTTCGACATGTTTGCTATCAACCTCCCTTGAAATTATTCAAGAAATTATTTTCACATATAGTAAATTGGATGTAGAACATTCCTAGGGATATTATTGTATTTTGGAAATCTCCCCTCAATATCCATATGATTGTGATCTTACCCACTATCCAATTTCTTAATGTTAACTAAGAATATTCATCTCCTAAATGAATACTCTATTAATAGGTAGGAGTTGTGAAGTGCATTGTGTTGCATTTGTTGTCAATGAGGCATGAAGTTGTCATGGAATGAATGGATGTCAAGGAATGTCAAGATGTGAATGACAAAGGTTGTGATGGTGATGGTGATGAATGGAGAATGGCCATGGTACTAAGATGCATGTCACTTAGGAGATTCACTAAGTGACATAGGATGTTGTGGTTGAAACATTCTCTATGAAAATCTGACGATTGTTGAACTGATCCTTAAAGTTCCAAGCACTTGTATCAACTGGATACAATGTCACAACAAGCTCTAGAAGGCCATGCATTGTTAAGACAATGCATGAGGAGATGAAGATGATCCATCCACACCTCCTAAGTGGATGAAGTGAGCTGATGAAGACCATGAACTATCTCTTAGTGCATGATGAATTGAAGATGATCCAACTTGATCTCTGATTGGATCATTGAAGAATGTTGATGAATTATTTGATTCAGGAGCATCGGTTGAAGGAAGACCCTTCGGGAATTCCATTCTTAAATATTGAATACATGATGAAAAGAGAATAGATGAATTCCTAAGAAGAAGAGAAATGGAAGAAGATGGTAGAAGAAGAATGGATTAGAGGGAGAGGGCTTGGCATTTGGCTTATACTCATAGGAGAACTTTGTATTTGACAAAGTCTTATTCATGCCTTTGCCAAAAAATATGGCCAGCCATGGACACCTTGAGGGTTCAACCCCAAGGCATGGGCGCTAGGCACCACACACATGGGGGAACCCGTGGGGTGAGCCCAGGGTGGCAGGAACGCACCCAAGACACCGCATAGGCGTCTCGGGCACGCCCGGAGGAGCGCGGTAAGGGTGCATGAGCACCTGCGAGTGTCAGGCAGTGCATGGTGGGCGCTAGGAGCGCGCCCGCAGGAGGCGTGAGTGGGCGCAGAGCGCGCCTGCAGAGAGAACCCGGTGTGGGGCGGCAACGGGAGGGGAGAAGTTCAACTGAGCGATGGATGGGAGCGCCTGGGTAATAAACCGCGGAAATACCGCTCGCCGTTTCGATGTGGGACGCGGAAAAATTCCCGGGAGCGCATCCTGGCCGTCCGAGTGATCGCGCGGCAGATCTCGGCCGCACGATGCATCGCGCCATTCGCGATCAGATCCAGGCCGTCCAAAGATCTGATCCAACGGCCTGCGAGGTGTCTCCTTCCTTGAGCCATGCCGAGGCCTTCCTGAGCATTCCCGCAGCCACCAACGAACCAGGCGCCCTCCGAGCAAGCCCAATCGAGTTCCCGGCCACCTCCGATCAAACCGAAGGCTCCAATGAGCTCGTCTTGCCCTTACGAACACGACCATGCATAAAAAGTGGCATGCATGCAATGTTTCAATGACTTTGGTCGAGGCTGAGGCAAGCAAAGCTACCGAAGGCCATTTGGGTTGTTGATCTGCATGGACAGGTATTAAAGAGGCCATGCATGCGTTCTAAAACGCATGCACGTGAAGGAGGAAAATAAAAAATGAACCCGTGATTGACAGAAGATAAAATCAAGATACGCGGAAGATTTTTAACGCGTTTGAAGTTTTTAAAGAACCGAAATCTTCGGGTGTTCGGTGTTGTATCACGCGGATGAGCCGAGGCACTCCTTGCCTATAAAAGGAGCACCCGAGACGCTGTTTTTGTTTGCTGAAACGTTGTTGAAAATCTGTTGTCCCGTGAGCGCATCTCTCTGCCTCGAGAAGGTTTGAAGCCCCGAGCAAGTATCTTGCGCGGCTGAAGTTCCTTGCGCACAACCTCTTTGCGCGACAAGAAGAGAGGGTTGGGCAGCACGAACTTGTGCGCCGCCTCTGTGCACCGCTGCCCCCTGCGCGGTTTGCACTTGCGCGCCCGCGGTGCTTTGCACCTGTGGCTTGCGCGACCCACGGCTAGTGGCACATGCACGGCTGTGAAGAGAAGAACAGGGGCGCACCCCTTGCGCGCCTCCTTTGAAGGCAGTAAGGGTTCAGGTGGTTTATGTGCCAAGGCAAGAAGGCCCTACGGGCATTGGGTGCAAAGTAGGAAGAACCTAAGGCCATTACATACCTACGGCTTGTGTATGCACCCAAGTGTACCTTGTGCGCTTTGAAGAAGAGGAGAAGAGGCCGCACCTTGCATGCCTTCAGTTGGTTGTTGTTCGGGTTGTGTGTGCAAGACAAGTGGAAGTGACTTTGGCTAAGTGTGTGCACAAAGAAGGAATTGGCCGAGGCTTACACAAAGAACTACACCAAGTTGTAAGTGAAGAGGAAGGCCGAGGCCTTAGTGCCTTGTGTGCAAAGTGAACAAGAGAAGGCCGTGGCCCTAGTGTGTGCATAAGGAGGAAGACTACATCAAGTAGTATGTGCAAAGAAAGAACAAGTCCAAGGCTAGCACCCATGTGGACAAAATTTATATAATTTGTGTGTGCTTAACAAGTGTGAAGGCCAAGCTCAAGTGTGTGCCAAAGTGAAGAAGTTTTGTGTGCAAAGAGACAAGAAGGCCGAACCTATGTGTGTGCACTAAGAAGTGTGTATGCATTTAGAAGAATAAAAGGAAGGACACTCACACAAAGTATAACACACATTTATGTGTGTGTGATCAAAAGGAATTAAACGTGTGAAGGAGTGAGAAGGTGTGTGCTCAAAGAGAATATACCCTTTGAGGGTTTATTGCACCGAGAAGAAGAAGGGGACTGCATGCATGCATGCATGCACATGCACACGTGAACAAAGATAAATCAGTGGTGTGCATTTGAGTTGTCCAAGACTAGGAGTTCTTGAAGAGTTTTGAGAAGCCATGCAGTCAGTGCATGAGGATGCAGAGATGGCATGCACTCAGTGCATGAAGTTGTTCTGATGTGAGACTGGACCAGACTGAAGTTAAAGATATCAGTTGTCTGAGTATTCAGTAGTTGGAGAGAGGCCAGGTTATCCTTATAAGAAGGAGATAAATCCTGAGCAAGACGAGAAGACCTGATCAACTCAAGTGATCAGAGGTACAGAGCAAGGCTAGCAGTCTTTATCCCAGGCTGTTGAAGATACTTGAAGAAGCTTAAAGAGAAGAAGAGCTACTCGTGTGACTCGAGGAGCCTGGAGAAGCCCCCTGTGAGACTCAGGGTGGAGGAAGTCTTCAGTGGGATTCTGGAGCAGGCCAGTGGGACTCTGGTAACACTGTGGGACGCAGTATAAAGACCCTCCTGTGGGACTCAGGAGAGATACAGTGGGATGTTGTATCGACCATTGTAATTCTAACAAGTTATAATGGAGAAACCATGTTGGGGCGTATAACCAACATGGCAAGGACGTAGGCCTTTGGTGCCGAACCTTGTAAATCCTTGTGTCCAGTGCCTTTACATTTACTGCATCATTCGTGGAAAGGTGAGAGATACGAGAAGAGTGGATCGAGGCTTTAACCAGCCATAGAGGTTTAATTGATTAAGAATCAATTAGTAAAAAGTTTTAAGGGATCACTGATTCACCCCCTCCCCCTCTCAGTGATTCACACTGATCTGGGCACTTCAAGTTGCATGTGGGTCATCGTAACAAAAAGATACATTTATGATGATTTTGAGTGGATTTTAATGGTTAAGAATATCTTTTGGAAATTCCCTGACCAATGACATCTTATACATCATTATGTGGTAGCAAAAATTTCTCAATTTGTTATTTATCATCAAATAGAACTTCTCAATGAGCAGATTATCTATTGGTGTCTTGGAAATAATTATTCTCATCTATCATGTTTGAATATATGAATCATCCACCGTTATATTTTTCTAATTTGTGGAATTCCCCTTCTAGGTGAGATTTATAATGAATTTCTTGTAGCTGTGGATATTTGAGATGACCCTGCTCAAACTCCAACCATGGTAAGGGGCATGCTCACAATCATAAATGGGATGATATGGATGGAGATTAATCTAAACACACTTTTATCCATCATTCCATGGATAACAATCATCTTAATCCATATTGGGAATTGAAAAAAATCTATATGACTGCATCAGTTCTCTTCATGAATGGTTTGTGATAGAGCACACACATATTGGGATATTATTGAGGCTAGGGAGTATTACAGATGGGAATATTAGGTGAGACCAGTGGAATAAATAATACTTAAACACATAGTGATTCATTACATGTTTCAAAAATTATGTTTTTACATGAATGTTGAGTCACTCTTGGAAATTTGAGTATGAATATTGGTGATGGAAGCCTGATTGGAAGAGGGGTGACTTCTCAATCATGTTGTACATATAATCACATGAGATTATCAACTCATTGGTAATATGAAATATGTAAACATCCCTTATAGGTTTTGTGGCGCCTTCAAGATATTATTCGGATGGATAATAGATCATTTCGGTTGTTTGAAATGTTATATCACTACTAGGAAACCATATTATTCATGTCTTTTCCCTTTTGTTCAATATTTCATTAGTTTTGGTAATCCCTATTTTCCCCCAATGATGATTATGAAATTATTAGATTTTATGATTGTTTCTACATCATTCCCAATACTACAATGATTGGGATATAAATTTATAATTACATGCATTCCCTGAATGTGTGGTTATATAACATCTCTCCAAAGGATGGTGTCCTATAATTTTAGGAGATGTGGTGATTATTTTTAAGAAATACAAACCTTTATAGATCTCATTTTAATATGTATATATTAAATTTATTTTTCCAATCCAATCTACTAGCGTGTAGGGGAATGGAATCCCAATTTTGTGTTATGTTGGAATCTAAAGATAAAAATGTTGGTATTATTCATCTACTATAGGAAACCCCTATGTTAATGATATATGAAAATTCTCATGCTTGGGTGTATGTTTAATTAGGTTATTAATTGACTTTTTTTCATTTTGATGAAAATACACATCCTGAAAAAAATACTTTTTCTATAGAAAGAGTTGAGTAGATGACAGACTTCTACAAGCCAACAAGGAAGCATTATCTTCTGAGTGATGAACATTCCATTTTAGGGGTGTAATTTTATAACATTATTATCCCTCAATATGACTAACAGAAGATGAATAATTTGAGATAATAACACATTAATATTCTTGTCTAATTCATTATATTATCAAACAACCATTCCTCAATCTTTTATACCCACCCTAGTTGTTATAGAGGACTATGTATCCAAAATTAAAATCATGAAACAAAACAACGACTACATTATAAAGACTCCCTCATAATATTTTACCATCCATTAGGAACAGAATCATTATACACATATCAATGTTGGGGTAGGTGGAATTATATTGCATTCACTGTGTGATATCATGCGATAAATAGTACAGCCGAATCAATAAATGACATATAGAAAGGAAAACATTAATGGTATTAATGACTAGAATTCCTTGGTAGAATTAATAATGTATGAAATATAATTGATATAATAGATAGATTAAATAATTTATCTTTTTCCTTCCCATATTAACAACATGACCACATTGATATTGAAATAAGAAGAGACCATATATCAAAAATATAATTATCATTCATTTTAATAAGTCATACTAGGGAATAATAATAATGGATTTTAAGATTATTACTATTTTATCGAGACCCTTTATCCCTACACATATTAAGAAGAAGAAAATGGAATATGACACATATATGCTCAATCAATAAATCATTGTGGACATTGGCTAATATGAAACATTCATTCGATCATATTATTTTATTTTCTAACCACTAATTATTTATGAAGTCAAAGTAGAGGATCCAGATTGTGGAGATCAATAGTTTTTATCCTTATAATTTAATATATATTATAAACATTAAATGTAATTGTCCAAAATTATTTTATCTATGAAGATTATGATTGTTTATTTACATTATTGTAAAAGTGTAATCAACATTACCTATCCATTTTACAATACCATATAAATATAAATTTAGGGACTTGAATGATTAACTAACAACATATTTATCTGGATTATTATTCATGAATTCCCACTAATATGAGATTCCTATTTGATGAATCTTCATTGGTTTTCATGAGATCAAATGGTATTAAAATATAAATTAGGGCGGAATAGAAATATCAAAAATAGAGAATAATCTATTTTTTGAATATTTCAATGGACATAGCGAGCATATCATGATTTTTTAGGAAACAATAATGATATATACATGATATAAATTTAATAATGTTTATAGATCCCTTTGAGTTACCTATGATTAGTATGGGTACATCATAGAGGGTGTTGGTAGGTCTTTTCCTCTTGCATCCCTCTTACATGTTTCTGGTATGATTTTTTTTACTTTTCTATATGACAAGTGATAAATATTACCTAGATAACAAAATTATCTTGTGTTGTGAGCAATGAATTGACTTTTTATTGGGATTCTATTTTCATGTTTCCAACCAAGAGAATATTTTTACTATTAATTTAGATATAATGGTCATTAAATTCGGAATATTATTTTTTTATAGTTTATGGTCTTTCATAAAATAAAATATAGATTATACTAAAATAAAATGGATGATATAAAATTATTTGTTCTTTTTAATGTATTGTAGAAAGGGAATAATCTATGTTAATTGACATCATGTGGTAAGGATGAAAAATACTATGAAAACTAAATATTTTCATCCAGGACTGGAGGTAAATATAAATAGGGAATACAATATGAGCAAAACCCAAAACACCCTAAGGAACCACATTCATCTGGGGTGTTTTTAGGGACCACAAGAATTGGATTCCCTTCCGTTTAAGGATGATATACATCTGATTGATTGGGAAGATGACCTTATTCATTAGTCGATAGGTCATACATTCATGGTTATGTATTGGTTTCCCCAAACCTTTCCATTTTCTATTAGTGAATTTGGAGATTTTATTGGTGGATGGTAATCTATAAGGGACGTAGATTGCACCTATATAGTAGGAAAATGGGTGTTAAATTTCATTTGAGAAGGATTTTGAACCGTTGAATATGTAATTTTTTAATATTTTATGGATGATCAAAAACACCATATGGTGTTCCCTTCTTCTGTGGTTTCACTGGGGACCATAAGGATCAAATTTACTTACATTAAATGGGTAAACACCTCTAGTTTTTACGTGAGAGTCCCTCATACCAGAGACCATAGAGCTTTCTCGCAAGGTCTTCTATAGGGGATTCCCAATATTTTAATTTTTCTATGTAATATTAGTGAAGAATACGTTTTCAAGAAACTTTAAATGGATGTTGACATAACGCTATCTTATATGGGTTATATAAATATAGATAAATTTAGATTATATTTTGGAGTATTGATCCCTACACAATTTGGTTTTCATCTATGAGGTGTGGGACATAAAATTTTGTTCAATGGAGTGTCTCATTCCATCTTTTAGAAATGCTAAAATACATGTAGAAATAACATTGAGCATGTCGATCTTGAATGAATAGTATAATTATAAGGATTTTAAATCATGGTCTATGAATACATGATTTAAATGGAGGTGAAAATTGGTGGACAATGGTCATCCATTAGTAATTTCAAAAGCATATAATCATCCATGGGGTTAGGAATATAACAACATGATTTATAGGGGGATTCCCATTTCCAAATGGTCAATTTGGATGAACTATTCCATATTACTAAATTTTTTACATGAATAATCCATGAGAAAGGATCACCATTATCAATGTGTATCCAAGATAAGGATATCAATATAAGTTTCGGGATGTGTGAGTTCAGACATCATTAGAATGATGGTTTTATATAGAATATTTTATCTTATATATGATTTTATGCACCATAGAATTTTTTTTCATCCATTTGAACAAGTTATCATTGAGAAGATAATTGAAAAAACATATATGTATGGTTATTCTAATGAATGGGATCCAATGAACATGTCTTGGATTTTATTAGGCACCAATATGGGACCTATGATCTATATGAGTTGTTAATTTATGCCTTATCATTTTTCAAAATTTACGAGATAAGGATTTTAGTGTGTGGAGAAATTAAATTTTCACGTTATACTATGGTGATGTCAGTGCTCACAAGGATAAGAATCCCCTTCATACTGGGATGAGATGACCTTGGTTTTAGTTTTAGAGTCCATATGATGATCTATATCTATCTAGGTCAAACAGAGATTTCCATCATCATTATAGGTTACAAGAATTATTTGAGGAAATCCCCATTTATCAATGGTAGGGGTGTGAATTATGGTTTGAGGTTCTTAAATGGTGATTGAATGACCTTGTAATATAGTTGAACATGGTTTGGATCTTATATTCCACTAATAAGGAATGATAATAAGTTATGGTCTTCACATTTTATGGTAATGTAGTAGGGATGTATCTGTTGTTATGTTTATCATGATTTGATAAGGATGTTTTCCTTGTAATTTAATTTCATTTGGTAATGATTTATTCCTCATAGTTTAACATCATGTGTTCAGGACATGAGAACTCATATGTAACTGATAAATATATCCTTGAGGACACATTAAACTTTTCATGGGAATTTATTTGTTCATAGTGTCATTTTTTTCATAAGATAATTAATGTGTATCTATATGTTTGATCAATTGATGCACATATTTCTCCCATGTGAAAGCATGCCAGATGTTGATATAACATGGTCATAGAAAGAGGTTCCATGTATGAATCATACGCCTTTTAAATATATGTATATGCTAATTTTATGGTTCGTTTTTCTTTGTTTTCAAAATTTAGATTTCAAGGGAAAGAATCATTCTATAGTTAGACACATTATGATGGTTCCACTATGTATAACTAATTCATATGAAGGGTAGAGATGTGACTAACATAGTGAAACTGTGTCCCCATAGAAAATGCACTTCCTAAAATGTGTACACTGTGTAATCAAGATTTTAAAATGTGTACACTACATAAAAGAGTAACATTCTTATAAGGATATGATGTCATCATCAGGATTTTAAAATGGGTACACCGCATAGATGTTTATCATTGAGAGTATCTAAAACAAATTCATCACTAGTGTTATGATTGTTGTAAATAGTGAACCAATAATATCTGAGTTATCTTGGGTTGGAACTAATGTGTAGAAGTGAACCATTGGTAATGAAACAAGTGTTCAAACCTCAATACATGTTCGAAAATAACTCAACGATTTAAGGGGGGATTTTTGGAATCAAATGGGTTGTTAGGATAAACCTGTATATCTTACCAGTTTGCTATAGGGAAAAGATAAGATCAAAGATTCCCATGGTCTAGGTGGTTCCAAGAAATGGGTAACAACTCAAGTAACATGTTGAGTCAACATATTTGTAACAAATATGATGTCATTTCGTGGATAACACAAGATTTTATAAGGATTCGAGAGACTTTAATTCTATTTTAGAAAGTATGTAAAAGATTGTGAGGTAAAGGAAACATACACACGACTCATTGGTACAGAAAAATTAGAGGGAGTAATTTATTCAATGTGAAGTACCTTTGTCATTATGTTTAAAATCATGCGAATAGGAAATGGGTGTGATGTTTATTTTCATGTGACAAGAAATTGGTTCTAAATATAACATATTTATTGATCGAGATGGGTAGAGATGTTTTCAAGATTCTATTAGCTCACATGCTGCATGCATTGTGTGTGAGTAAAAGGAAAATTGGATGTCGATTATGTTGGGAATGAGTAACTCATAGGGAATAA
Organism: Viscum album; assembly: GCA_963277665.1. Taxonomy (NCBI): domain Eukaryota; kingdom Viridiplantae; phylum Streptophyta; class Magnoliopsida; order Santalales; family Viscaceae; genus Viscum; species Viscum album. Next base: position 1,659,113,461 of record OY728145.1, read on the forward strand.
ATAAGCCTAACATAATTTATTTTGAACTATAAACTCTACATTGATATGAATATCATCATGGAAAATGAAATTTGGTGATGTAAATCTAGTATTAAGACCAATACTAAGAATATGATCATGAGTATGTATCCTATAATGACATGATTTATGTAACATATAGTTCCTGAATGGTAAAATCTCTGTATAAGAATAATCTATATGAAGAGGGGTGAATTTTACACATTTAATGTGGTAGTTGGAAACATGATTTGAGATCCATGAGTCATTAGAAATCCTATTATGGATGGAGTCATGCTACATGTTGTTCTTCAAAGGAATACCGTTTCCCTCTAGAATTGGGGATGACCTCATTGATTTAAGGTTCAAACATTCCAAGCAGTTTCTAACGGGTTTGTTTGTAGATCCAGAAACATCCAATGATTCCATATCCATTTGAACCTACTTTCCAAATGTAGGCGCTCATTAGTTGTGGACTGATGAGGCTTAGGAATTTTCATTGGTCGAGAGGATGGGAGGTCGGACTCATCACACCTTTTTGAGGGGAATTATTGTCTACTCCGGGACTCTCTTTATAAATTTAAGTTATGTTTGTGAATACTTATTACATTACCAAGTATAAAATGAGCTTTCCTTTAGATCTAACAATCAATGATTGATATTTAGGAAATTTAGAGAATCTTTTATATGTATTCAAGGTTCTTCATTGATAGAGAATAATCTATATTTGTTAGAGATTCTTAGTCAATGGTATCCTTTAATAAATAAAAGTTTGTTGGTCATTATTATGACCATACTAGTTTTAAAGCCACTCAGTGGGGCAATTGATGTTTATTTTCATTCAGAAGGACATTGATTATTTTAGAGTTGGGATCGTACCCACATATAGGCTACCTACATATCCTTTGTTTTTGAAAAGGAATTAGAACCCACATAGTTCGAGTAAGGGAATATGATGTTTATGATTTATGGCTCAAATAATGATATCATAATTACTTTTACACTATAAGCTCATGTGAGTAATGCTCGGTTTGAGAAACAAGAGGTATAGGTAAAACCAGACAGTTGTGCCATGAAAGATGCAATCATATGAAATGATGTGGGGCTTATGTATGTATGACTGCCCAAATAGATGATGATTATGATTTACTTCAGGGAAGGAATCCTGGAATAGGGTCCATAAAGGTATATGTATGTTATGGAGATTTGGATACTCTAATTTGGGGCTTACTCTTGAAAAGGAGGCCCAAATTAGGAGGGGACTTATGATTGGGTTTTACTCCTATGAAGAAGATCCAGATCAAAAGTAAATTAGGACTGGTTAAGAGAAAATTAAGGGACATGGGGCTTACTCTTAAAGAGGATGCCCATATTTGAGACTGGGGCTGACTCTTGAAAAGGAGGCCCAGGTTACTAATGTCTTGGGGTTACTCCTAAGAAGGATGCCCAGATTTGGGAATTTTAAGATTCGGGCTTACTCCTGAAAAGGATGCCCGGATTAGGGGGCTTGGGGATTACTCCTAAGGAGGACGCCCATAATTGAGAATTAAGACTGAGGCTTATTCCTGAAAAGGAGGACCAGTTTAAGGGGTTCTCTCATCTTAATGGATGAGGTTCAATGAATGAAATCTCAATATTTAGTGACATAAAGATGTGTAAATCACTAGGTTTTGAGAAATGTTCCATGGAGTTCCTTTAAGATAAGGAAGACAAATCAAGAAATCATGCCATAAATTTCTTTGAAGAGTGTCTTGAAGACTGAATCTTGACTTAGAGAGGTGGAACGACATAAGAGGGGTTAAATGGGCAAGAAAGGCACCGAAAAAGGTAGGGGCGCGCAAGTCCTGACAGGCGCGCAGGTATTGCGTGGGCATGCAAGTCCTGGGCGCATAGGTACACCTGCTCACCACATGGGTACTTTCACGGTTGTCAGTCCTTAGGTTAATACATGGGAGAGAATTGGCTCAAACCCTTGGTATTATCCCTAGAGGCTTTCCAGAAGAGGGGGCACAATTTCTGGTGAAGAAGTAGGGCGACGCACAAGTGTGTCCATTTCCCTTAAGGCTAAAAACACCTTAGGCGCGCAAGTGTTTTTGAATTCTAACACTTATACCTTACTCCTCTTGTTTAGACCTTCCATTCTAGGTAAAGAATTACCTTAGAAGTGTTCGGAAAACCTGAAGAAGAAACTTGGGCGTTCAGTGCTCTAAATCTGAATTCTGGAAAAATTCCTCTTCCAAATGGGGGGCCCATATGGTCTATTTATAGCCTGGAGAAGACCCCAGTTGGTTATCTTTTAGGGTGCGCAAGTCACTTGCACGACCATTAGGTAGCGTGCAAGAATACTTGCACGAAAGTGATGGAACTTGCGTGACCTATGGGCAATGTTCTCCTTGTTCATCCCTTTGTCGATTTTTGATGCTTCTTCAAATGATGAATCACATTGGAATTAAGGTATTTCCCTTTCCATTCGTTTAGACAATGTGATGAAAAGGAGCGTCAACAAAATTCCCCCCTCATAGTTGGATTTGGAAGAATAAGGATGTGACTCTGAGGAAAAGAAGAAAACCCAAAGGGAAAGAGGCGTGCAGGTGCGAGTCGCATAGCTATCATCGCGCAGGTGCACGTCACGCAGGGCTACAATGCACTGGATGGAGCGCGCGGGCATCAACGTGCAAAGGGTGCGGCCTGGCCTATAAATATACGGTCATTTGCCATGCATAGCATCTGATTTCCAGATTCTCGAGCTCTCTCCGCAGAGGTCACATTCTCGGCGCAACTTACTCGTTTTCCGCTATTTCTTTGCTGTCGCGCTACAGTCTAGGAAATATGACTTGCATGGTGATACTTGCATGCCAAAAATTTGCACGACACATTAAAACTTGCGCGAAACATCCATACTTGTGTGCCAAATTTGGGACTTGCGCAACTTAATTCCTTAGCCATTTTTATGAAATTCCTTCACAAATTTTTTGAAAAATCAACTTACTTAAGAGTTAAATTATTTAACTTTTGTGTAGATTCAATGTCTCCCAAGAGAATTGGAACGACTGATGAACTGGCATGCAAGAGTATTGATGACATGATGAACATTCTTTTCCATGATTACTATGATATCTGTGATAGCACTCTCCAGACTTGAAGAAATATCATCGTGATTTCCCACAGAGCATCTACCTGCCTCTATATGGTCATGGTCATCTTCAAGGAGTCAATGTTCCAGATGCAAAGAACTATATGCCTGAGATGCAGCTACACTTCTACTCCTATATTTTGGTTATGTTGTGCATTAAGAGCTACAACATTGGCATGAACATTCAAAATTTTCCTACATGCCATTTCCTTGCAGGTATGAAATTGTAAAACCCATGGTCTGAACTGTTTTCCGCTGCCGGTTGGTGGAGAGAAGAAAAACATGGCATTAGAGCAATATATAAAAAGGGTACTCTCTCCAAATGGATCTTTACTTCTAAAGCTTCATTCTCAAATCCATGTATCCATCTTCCAAGTCACTTGGACAGAAACAGAGTCACTGTTTGATCAGAAGAAAATTTTCTCAAACCGCACTCAATAACATTCTTTTAAAATTGTTCCAAGATGAGTTGGTATCACTGCATCTCATGTGGTATCTAGTTGAATGAATGAATTCCATGTGGCTGCTGATGATGTTCGGAATTTTGTAAATCAAATGAAGAGTTATGTTGAAAGTCTTTTGTAATTCTTGAAAAAGAGAAGAGACTCCAATCTGTGGATGTCCTTCTAAATCTTGTTCCTCAATGAAAAACACTTTCACCTTCAATCATTTTTACCTGCATTCTCTTTTGCTATCTGATTTAAATTTTACACAAGACAATGGGCCTAGTAAGCATGATTTTATTTTTACTAGGATTATTATATATAACCCTACAAACATTGAATCTTTTAATTTCTCAATATTACCTAAATCATACAAAATATATGTTTAGTGAGCTGGAAATTGAATTTTATTTAGAGATCCTTTGTCTTTTGTGGGCATCTTAAATTCATGCACGTCGGAAATAAAGAGGATAATGATTAAGGTTGAAATATCTTTGACCGAATGGATTAGAGTTGACTCAATTCCTTGACAATTTATCTGATAAAATATTACCATAATCAAGTATGAGGGAAAATATGTAAACTATGACTTAAGAATATCTAAATCTGAGGAATGATATGAAAAAGAGTTAAAAGGCATTAGAATAAGTAGTTCCCACGAATGAAGTTACCATTATTTAACAAACCCATTAGGGGGTTGAATTATGCAGGGCCACCTAATGGCATTGGCTGCATAGTCAAATAAATAGCATCATTTGGCTGACAGGTCCATTATGTAGACTACTTATGCAAGACCACCTAAGGGCACGTGCTGCATATTCAGGAAAAAGAACTCTCAGAAATTTACTTTCCTAATGCTAAAAGTCATTGAAATTTTATGTAGATTCAAATTTTCCAAAGTATAGAGTTTGTTGTATGGAAAGAGGTACTTGAATATCGAGAAGATATTTCCAAACAAGATTATCAAAGAATGGGATGCATATCACTTCAATGAAGGTCTGACCCAAACATAGGGAAGGAGAACATAAACAATAGACTTGAATACTTTCAGATCATGAAAAAGGATATGGGACAAGTATGTTAAGGATGGTTATTTTTGTGAATCCCTACATATTGTCATTAAGACAAATAAGGATAAAAGAGGATTTCCTCCCAAGAATGAAGTTACCACTATTTAACAAACCTGTTAGGGGGTTGAATTATGCAGGGAAACCAAAGGGCATTGGCTGCATAGTAAAATAATAATATCTTTTGGATGACAGGTCCGTTATGGAGACTGTTTATGCAAGGCCGCCTAAGGGCACGTGCTGCAGGGTCAAGAAAAAGAACCCTCGGAAGTTTGACATTTTTGGGACTAGAATTCAAGAAAAGGGTTATGAAGATATGAAAATATTTTAGGTTAGGATTATGACACATAAAGATGGGTTTTGTCCAATGTATTCAAAGATACACAGATCAATTCTAACCATAATCATGTTGTGGCTGGGTCCTGAGTTGGACTTCACTACGTATCCTATAAGGATTGGAATAAATACATACATAGTTCTTGAACTACAGTTTAACGTCGTACGGGACAAAAGGATTAGAGATCTTAGTTTAGGTTCATAGAGCTTAGACTGTTATAAGAAATACACAGTGTGTGTTTTCATGGGGACTTTTCAGCCAAGGGACTGAAAGTGGAATTTGGGGTTAGGCCCAAAGACTTGGGACTGGATTCGAGGGACACTCGAACATTCCTATGTATCCCATAAGGATAGGAATCAAGCCCACGTAGTTCTAGAAATACCCTCTGTACAGATTTGGTCCGTACATGTGAAAGGTGAAAGGGGTCTTTAGTGCAATGATGGTTTAACCCAAGATAAAAGGTTAGGGAATTGGCATGTATGCACGTAGTCTTTGGAATAAAACATGATTGAAAATCAATGTAAATAAATATTCCCTCTCAAGTGAGGGTATCAATGAGTATTGTAGTTTATTTTCATATTGGAAAAAAGTGTTTTATACTTTAACGTCGTATAGAAAGGACGAATGTGAACCAATGTAAAGATATTGATTCTAGAGGCGGATTCATGAATCAACATCGTATGTGATGGAGGTGAACCGATGTAAAGAGATTGGTTTTTGTCTTGAACCTTGGGAGGTTTCCTACATACCCAGCCTAGAAGGCAAGGATCAAAGTCCGCGTAGTTCAATTTAAATAATGAATTAATGATCAAGTTGTTCTTGGGGACGACGACCTAAAAAAAGGTGTTGGGACTTACACATGGTTATTAGCCCAGAGAGAGTGCTATGGTTGAAGTTTGCTCTAAGATCACGTGAGTCATACTCGGTGTGAGAAACAAGAGGTAGTAACAACCCTAAGGATGAACAGTTTAATGTCATGTAGGACATATAAAGTGACTATGCAACTAAAAGTCTTACAGTTTGGAATATTGGTGCTGCACAGTTTAATGTCATGTACGGTTCAATGTCACGTAGGATGTATTAAAGGACTTTCTATATAGTTTAGTGTCATATAGTTAGGACAATGGGGACAATACAGTTTAACTTCATGTTGGACAAAATGGGGACTATGTAGTTTAATGTCATCTAGTGAAGACAAAAGAGTATACCATTTAACGTAATGTTAGACGTATTAGGGATTTTTTCACAGTTTAACGTCATGTTGGACGAAAAAGGGACGATATAGTTTAACGTCATGTTGGATGAAAGTGCCAATAGTTTAAGGTCATATGAATGGACCGTTGGCTATGCGGTTTAACGTATTGCAAGACATAAGAGACTTTTGTAAAGTTTAGCGTCATGTAGTTAGGATGTCACAGTTTAACATCGTGTGGGATGAAATGATACAAATAGTTTAAGGTCATATGTATGGATCGTGGATGGTGCAGTTTAACGTCTTGCTGGACGTAAGGGACTTGAAAATAGTTTAGGGTCATATGTTGGAATGTGGTGCAGTTTAAGTTCATAATGGACAGAGCTGCAGTTTAAGGTCATACCGGAACGAGGTGCAGTTTAAGGTCATACTGGACCGAGGTGCAGTTTAAGGTCATACTTGACTGAGGTGCAGTTTAAGGTCATACTAGACTGAGGTGAAGTTTAAGGTCATACTTGACCGAGGTGCAGTTTAAGGTCATACAAGACCATAGTGTAGTTTAAGGTCATACTGGACCATGGTGCAGCTTAAGGTCATACTAGACTGAGGTGCAATTTAAGGTCATACTGGACCGAGGTGAAGTTTAAGGTCACACTGGACCATAGTGCAGTTTAAGTTCATACTGGATCGAGGTGTTGTTTAAGGTTATACTGGACCATGGTACAGTTTAAGGTCATACTGGACCAAGGTGCAGTTTAAGGTCATACTGGTCCACCGTGCAGTTTAAGGTCATACTGGACTGAGGTGCAGTTTAAGGTCATACTGGACTGTGGTGCAGTTTAAGGTCATACTGGACTGAGGTGAAGTTTAAGGTCATACTAGACCATAGTGAAATTTAAGGTCATACTGGACCATAGAGCAGTTTAAGGTCATACTGGACCGAGGTGGAGTTTAAGGTTATACTGGACCGAGGTGCAGTTTAAGGTCATACTGGACAGAGGTGCAGTTTAAGGTCATACTGGACCATCATGCAGGTTATGGTCATACTGGACCGAGGATCAGTTTAATGTCATACTGGAATGTGTTGCACTTTAAGTTCATACTGGACCGAGGTGCTGAATTTTGTGTTCATACAAAATATTTCATCAGAAATCTGGCATTGGATGGATTAGTGATGAGTTCTCCATCCATTGAGATTAATGAATAAGCTCCATTGGGGTAAACCTTATGTATTGAGTAAGATCCTTCCCATTTTGGCTCAAGCATGGGAGGTTTCTTTCCTGGTATCATTGTAGTTCTGAGAACTAATACCAATTCTCCCCGAGTGAATGAAAGAAGACGAACTCTTTTGTTGAAAGCTCGTGCTATTCGATTCTGATAGACTTCCATGTGGTGCAAAGTTCACAATCTTTTCTCATCTAACCGTTCCAAATCATTCAATCACTTTTGAGATTATTCATCTGTAGATGACTGATCACAAATGGATATTCTGAGCAAGGGTAGTTGAACTTTAATGGGAAAGACGGCTTTCGTTCCATATACTAGTGAATATGGAGTTAACCGCGTTGTAGTGCGGGTTGTGGTCCAATAATCCCATAAAGCATGAAAGAGTTTATCAGGCCATGACTTCTTATCATTATCCACCATCTTTTGCTGTTTATTTGACATAGTCTTGTTGAAGACTTCTATCTGGCCATTGTCTGTTGCATGATACCGAGATGAATGGTTGGATTTGATGTTGTATTCTTGATACAAATTTTCCACCTCAGATGAACAGAAGTTGGTGCCATTGTCCGTCAATATGGTATGAGGGACACCAAATCTGGTAATGATGTTAGACTTGATGAAGCTAACGATGCATTTAGAACTGACTTGCTTGAGAGGTACTACCTCTACCCATTTGGAAAATAAATCAGTAGTATTAAGAATATACTTAAACTTCTTGGTCGTAGCTGAAGGGTAAGGTCCCACCACATCTATTACCCATGTGGAAAATGGCCACAAGTAATTAGTTGTATGAAGCAACTCTGGAAGTTGATGAATGAAGTTGGCATGTACTTGGCATGAATTAAACTTCTTTGGGAAATTAACAAAATCTTGTATCATTGAAGGCCAAAAGTATCCAAGCCTTCGAATATCATCTGACAGTCTATGTCTAGAATGGTGGGCACCACAGATTCCTACATGCACTTATTTCATGAGAGCCATTGTCTCTTCCCCATCAATGCATCTGAAGAGAACTCCATCAAAACAACGTTTGTATAGAATTTTCTCTAAGTGATCTGGGCTATCATAAAGAGTAAAATTGACCACACGTCACTGGATTTGTTCTTTCTCAGCTCTATTAGGTGGAAGTGTTCTATTTTGAAGGTATTCCCTGATAGGTGACATCCATCCTCTAGTATGACCATACAGTTCAGGAGTGGGACTAATTTCATTAATTTACTCTGTTATGATTCCAACATAAGGTGAAATTGTATGACGGTTGGCAATAATGATGGTTTTCTCGTCCTGATTTGGATCTTCCAGAGCTGTGGCTATATTATCCAGTGCATCCGCTTGAGCATTTTGTGATCCCGGGACATAAGAAAATATTGGTTCCGAAGAGAATTCCACCATTAAATATCTGATGTAATCATAAAAAGTGATTAATTATTCTTTTCTGATGGCATAATCCCCATTGACTTGTTTGATTACCAGGTCAAAATCACCTTTCAACTTTAAATGATTCACTTGTGCTTGAATCACCAATTCCAGGCCTGTGATGAGAGCTTGGTATTCTGCTTCATTATTGGTACCACCTTCCCATAATAAGAAGGAATAAGGTAACACTACCTTTTCTGGATAAATGAGCAAAATTCATAAGGCAACTTTGTTTAATGTAGGATTTTCCATTTTCTTCCCTGTTGGAATTCTGGAAGTACCATCAAAGTACATTTCCCATGTCTGAGGACTATCTTGAATCGAGAAGACTTTCTCATCAGGGAGTTCAATATCTGATGATGTGTCTTCCACTAAATGGTGTTCATCCAAGAAATCAGCCAGTGCTTGGCCCTTTATTTCCTTTTGAGACACATACTGAATGTCGAATTGGTGCAAAAAAACTGACCACCTTACCAGACGTCATGTATGCATTGGATGACTAAGTATGAATTTGAGTGGGTTATTGTGAGATACCAATTAGACCTGGTGATGTTACAGGTAGTGTCTCAACTTCTGAACTGCAAAGATTAATTCCAGGCAATACTTCTCAATTCATGAATACTGGGTTTGTTCTTCAAACATAGTCTGACTGAGGTAGTATAGGGTGTTTTCATTCCCAGCATCATTCTTCTGAGCAAGAAAGGCACCCAATGATCACTCTAAGGCTGTCACGTAAAGGATAAGTGGCCTTCCTTCAACAGGTGGCATAAGTACCAGTGGACTCAAGAGATACTTCTTGATAATATCAAATGCTTCTTGACATTCTTTAGTCCACTGGTATGTGACTCCCTTCTTCATCAATTTCGTGAAGGGTAAACTTTTTCCTGCTAAATTGACGATGAAACGCCGAATATAGGCTAAGTGTCCTTGAATTCCTCTTAATTATTTTGAATTTCGAGGAGGTGACATTCCAAGGACTGACTTTATCTTCTCAGGATCGACATCAATACCACAATGACATACAACAAAGAAGATAAATTTTCCTAAGGTTACCCCAAAAGCACATTTTAAGGAATTCATCTTCAAATTATGTTGTCGAAGCTTGCAGAATATGACTTCCGAATCAGAAAAGTGACTAGAAAGTTGTTTTGATTTTACCACCAAATCATCCACATAACATTCAAAAAACTTCCCTAAAAAGGGTTTGATGATAGGATGCATGGCACGCTGATATGTTGCGCCTACATTCTTTAATCCAAAGGGCATTACCTGGTAGCAAAACACACCTTGAGGGGCCCTGAAGGCTGTGGATTCCTCATCTTCTAGAGCAATTCAGATTTGATTATATCCGGAATATACATCCATGAAGGAAAGTTCTTCATAGACTGCTGTTTCATCAATTAAAAGTTCTGTAATCGGAACTGGGAAATCATCCTTAGGACAATGTCGATTAAGATCTCTAAAATCGATGCAAACTCTAATTTTTCCGTTATTCTTCTTTACAGGGACAATATTATCCAACCACTTGAGATATTGAACTTCTCTGATGATATTAGCTTTGATAAGCTTATCCACTTCAGCTTCAATTTTGGAAGCATAAGTTGGGTGTGTTCTTCTCACGGCTTACTTAAATCCTTGATGTTCTTCTGGTAAACCCAAATGATGAGTAGCCACATCAGGATCAATCCCGGGAATTTCTGTATAGTTCCAAGAAAATATATCTCTATTTTTCTTTAGAATGTAAATATACATCTCTTGTTCTTCAAGAGTCATGGCCACACTGATTAATGTGGGGCGTGGATCTTCTTTTGTACCCAGATTTATTTCTTTGAGTTCATCAACGGTGGTAGATATACCCTCTTCAAATGCTAGAGGAGCATCTCTGAGATCTTCATCTTCTTCTTCTTCATGTGTTATTTCTTTCGTTTCTACTTGCATAGCAGATGATGAATCAAAATTTCCATGATCAGAAGAGATGTTAAAATTTAAACATCTTGAAGAAGATGCTTCAATTTCTGATCCAATCGATGATGAAGGGTCTTACTTGGGAAATAAAGAGGAGATGATGGATTGAGAATCGACATCACTGTTCACCTCTGATGTCTCTATCACTTCTTATGGGCTGGTTGGCGAAGTATAGACTTGCTGGAATTCAGCAGATGAAAAGAAGACATCTCTATTTGAGCTTTCATCATTGGCTGGTGGGTTACAAGTTTCTCCCATGTTGTCTGGCTCGATTGCCGTAATTGACATTATGGATCTTTCCATAAGAGTATTTTGATTTGGTTCTACCCTATCAATTTGACTGATAGGAAACACATAATCTATACTCACATGCACAAATGGATTTACTAGAATATTTTCCAAACCATATGGAGCATTAACTTTGGTAATCTCCCTGGTTGTGGATTTATCCTTTCACTTCATGTGATCGAATTCCGCCTCAATGTATTCAGACTCACATGTCTTGAACGGTTCCTTATCACCATTCAATGTCCCAACATGACCATCAAAACAATATTTGAGACATTGATGGTATGATGAAGGGATAGCCGCATGTTGATGTAACCAGGGTCATCCAAGCAAGATGTTGAAAGCTGAGTCTTGATCAACAACCATGAAATCTGAATTGGATACAAGATCTCCAAACTGAGTTCAAAGTGTAACTACACCCAGTGGTTCTTTCTCATTTTTATCATATCCTTATAACATCATGTTAGAAGGAGATAAATCATATTTCATGAGGCACAATCGACAAAGTGTACGAATGGGCATGAGGTTTACTCCTGAACCATTATTAATGAAATCTCTTCGGACGTCAACACCATTGACCTTTCCATATGAGTACAAAGGTCTAATATGTCCATGCACGACATAATCTTCAGCTTCATCAGTGAAAGATATCACTGCATGGAATTCCGAAGGATTATTCTCTACGTGATAGACTTCAGCTACAGCAATTTCAGTTCCAAACACTTGAGTACTTGAGAAAGCCTCGATGAGTGCCTCCCGAAGATCCTTCGACAGATTCAAAGCATCCAGAATTGATAACATGGCCAGTACCTGGGCCAGGTGTTTCAATACATCATACTTTTGATCTAGAGGTCTGTATTTCCCAATAAGAACATGTGGTTTAGCAGGTGCCTTGGAAGCAGATGCTTTGGAAGTTAATGCATCTTGTATCGGGATGGGAGTTGGCAATATTCCTGGTTTTGGAATATTAGACCGATTAGATCCATTTAATTGCTGAGAGGAAGAAGATGGAATCTTCAACTGGTCTTCCTGAATAACTGTGCTAGGACTGAATTTATTATTGGTGGATGAACATGCTTGTTCTTGTTGAGCTCCCTAAAGGGATCTTCTATGAGTTTCTGCTACGTACACAGTTCTAGAAGGGGTAGATTTGGATTAGTGTCTTCTGAAGGATCCACGTCTTCCCCTGTATCCAGAGCCTCTGGAACTTCCTCTGATTCCTTTATTTGATATAGGGAATTTGGGCTCATCATAATCGAAACTGCAACTGGCATACGAATCTATTAATTGAATCATATTAACAGAACCGAAAATCAATTCTTCATTTGATGAAGACTCTGCCTGACTAGCCAATTTAGGTTGTGCTGTTTGATGTGGCGATGCCCGTTGCTTCAAATTAGATGGCATGAAATCTACTAGGGTCAAAGACAACTTAGGCTTTGACATGCACTCATCTTCTTCTGATTATTTCTCTTTCTTTGAATCATGTCGTTTCTTCGAGGATTTTCCCTCTAATTAAGAGGGTTTTGCTGCGGCATTCATGGTATAAGGAACAATTGGTATCTTCAATTGCGTTCTCAAAATAGAATGAGTTCGGTTGATCGTCTTTCTGAACATCCACTCATCATATTTTTGTGCATTTTTGTTCTTAACTTCTTTTCATTCGCCTTCATCCTCTGGCACTATAGCAGTTACACATGCTACCTGAGCTGAAGAACCTTTCAGTTTGACTTGTCCCGAGTCGACCATATTTTTCAGGAGGTATTTGAAGACAAAACACTCCTGGATGGTATGTCTCAGCATCTGATGAAATGAGAAAAAATTGGGACGGTCTTCATCTCCTTCCTTGTTTGGCCTTTTGGGCCTTGGCAACTAAACCAGATTATTTTCCAGAGCCAAAATGAAGCAACCAGGAACTTGTTCATTTTGGAAAGAGTATGTTTTGCTTTTCAGATCCTCAAATTGTTTTCATCTTTGATCTCTTTGATCCTCTTGATGAAACGGCCTTTGTTGTTGGCGCTAAAGAGGTGGAGCCCTTCGAGAAGATGAAGGTTTTGAAGTAGAAGCAGGTACAGGTGCTTGTTTAAGAATAACTGTAGCAGTCTCTACTTTTCCCTTTCTTATTCCTGGAGCTGATAGAATTACACGATATTTAGCCTTAGTCTATATAAATGAATCTTCAATTTGTTGAGTGATTGAATTAACATCTCGAAACCCTCCTGTGTATTTCACAGGGATCAAAGGCGTGCGTAATTCACCACGCAGATTTTCCACACAGATTGGCAACAGTTCCTCTTGAGGGAGTGCTAAGCTCAGGGAATATGTTAACCCCTTCCAGCAAGCAATGAAATCAGAGACTATTTAATTCTCCTTTTTCTTACAGTTTGTAAGATAAAAAGCTGTTGTCTTTGGAAATGTTGAGCTGAATTGATGAAGAAATCATTAACGGAGATCTTCCCATCCGGTAATTGACCGGGATTTCAAGCTTGTATACCGGACAAAAGCTGGTCCTTGCATGGTTCACACGAAGCATATGAGTTTCACCGCTTCTTTCTGATACGGAGTTCTCATCATAGGATCACAACAAGACACATAATGCATCAAATGTTGTTCAGGATTTCCTGATCCATTGAAAATAGGGAATACATGGTTCCCAAAATTTGATGGGGGAGAGATTGAATCTACCCATTCAGGGTAAGCTTTCTTTTCCAATTGAACCTGTGCACGCTTTCCCTCTATAGCTTCCAACCGAGCTGTTAATGACTCAATAGTAGTTATTAACTTTTGAGAAACATCTGGTTGAGCATGAATATGAATAGTTGCACTGACTAAAGCATGGACAGGTATGGAAGCTGGTACTGCAACTGATGGAAACACTGTCAATTGTTGTTGCACTTGATCTGTAGGATTAGACCTGTTATGGTGTACTGATAGAGGAGGATATTCTTGATCCATCTCAGTAGCTGCAACAAACTCCCTTGACGGGCTGGCTCCAGCAAGTTTATGAGTAAGACTGCCCTGAAGTAGTTCTGCGTTCAACCTCCTTAATTCCTTCATTTCTTCCTCCTGTTGTGCAAATCATTGCTCTAGTGAGAGGGATTGGCCTTCTCCAGAAGAAGTATATGTAACCTGATTCTTCCCCTTTCCCTTCTTTGATCCATTTCGGAGTGGGGTAAGTGGTTTATTTGAAGGAACACCCAGATTGTGGGTAAAACATTGATTTCTTGTATGCACACCTTCTTCATTTGTGTCTGTGCGTACAACTTCTTGAACAAGAACCTATTCATATGATCCCTCTGAGTGAGCCTCATATGGTGGATCAACAACAGTGACATTGATGAGATTGATTTATCCATAATGCATCGCATCCCTTCTATCAGCATTTCTCTGATATTTTCTCCTTCCATGTCTTTGATGAGACATTGCCTTTTGTTGATTCGATCCCTAAGGAAACTCTTGATGAACTGTAATTTGGAGAGAATCTCCTGATAATTTTTCTTTTCGTTCCTCTTGTGGCTTCTTCCCCAATCGATAAAAGACTGACTTTCTCTAAGGAGGGGGTTGATGATTTGAAAAATTCCCCAGTCCAGTGGACTGGTGCTGTTCCTGTTGTCTTTTCTCAACTCCTCTAATCCTATTTGTTTATTCTGAGGGTTGGTTTAAAAGAGTCCCCAGTCTAGCGAGCTAGGGTGGCTCTTGACATGCTTTGTCTGAGACTTTCTTAAAATCTCTCCTGATCTTGCGGACTTGGTCTGGAGATTAGCTGGATGCATCAATCGACATCAACTTTTATCACCCGGTTCAAAAGGCCATTGGATGATTTCTGATACTTCTGTCTCTTGGTGATGTGCTTGCTCCAAATGAGAGGCCTGTTCAATATTCTCTTTTTCTTGATGCATGAGTAATTCAACAACTTGTTCTATGTATTCTTGATTTTGAGAGGAACTAGTTGAAGCCTGTTCTTGGGAATGATATTGATTACAAACCAAGCTAGGTATCTGTGGCCGGCCATGGGAAATAACATTGCATGAGACCATTTTCGGCGGGCTTTGTTGACTGGAGAGCACCGTGAAATGAAGTGATCCATGAAAACCCCAACCTCTGACAAGAATACCAGATGGGGCATTGGCAATTAACTGGCGCAACATTCTTAGTGCGCCAAGGCATGAACGCTAAAGGGATCTCAACTGCTTTTCAACCTTCAGATATCGAGAGACAGATAGAGATTCGAATTCAATTTTTCATTGTAATCCTTCTATTATCTTAACATGATTTTCATATTCATCATAAGATAA
Organism: Viscum album; assembly: GCA_963277665.1. NCBI lineage: Eukaryota > Viridiplantae > Streptophyta > Magnoliopsida > Santalales > Viscaceae > Viscum > Viscum album. The sequence continues at coordinate 1,659,128,821 of OY728145.1, forward strand.
TACTTTCTTTTTCAACTAACAAAGAGTTTTCCATATGTTTAGACGAATATCATAAATTCCATGTTCTGTCGACATTTCTGGAATGTCATACTGAGAGTCATCCAGAGGCCAAACCATGACTGGCACTTCACCTTTCGCCAGTTGTTTTCTCATGTTCAGAATTTCCTCATTATCATTTCATGAAGATTATTCTACCTGTTTTGACCAAAGCTGGTGTTTCCTTGTTACATCATTGGATTCAACAGCATCGGTAGAGAAATCACTGATTAAACTAGAAGATGCATGACTTAGGGGTGGTTCGGAGAATGACCTACACCATGGGCTTTCTTCCGATTGAGAAAGTATTTTACCTTCCAGCGATGAAACATCAGACATGACTGGTTTCTCATTTGCATGTGCCTCAAGATAAGAGGGCCTTTTTGGAACTACATTGTCCACTAGAGAATTTTTCGGGCAATGTGCATCACTACTGCAGAGAGGACTTTCGCAGCAAAATTCATCATCATGGGGGGGACCACCATGGTGGGTTACAGAAAAATATGCGATCTCTTGCTCCTTGGTCTTCTGGCCACACAGAGGGTTCATGTGGCTTGCATCTGAAGATGAAACTTCGAGATCGGCCGAATTTTCATGAGAATATCCTTTATGAGGAAGTGTTTGTTGAAGACCTTCAGAATTAATTTTCCCACTAATGGGAAATGAGGGAGTAGAATCTTAAATTCCAACAAATAACTGTCTGAGGGCTTCATGAACTCCAGCATCGAGAAAGGTCTTGTTATAGATTGGCTCTTCATCTCCTGACTGTGCTGGGTGAGTCTTTTTCTTAGACGCCTTCTTACTCGCCTTGGAAACCACTTGTTGACGAAAGTGGCAGCTCTGAGAAGGTGTATGTGCCTGATCAGGATAGATGGCCAGGTTAGGCTGACGATCTACACTCAAATCAGGTGTATGTGACTGACTTGGTTGGTCGTATGATATGGGGGAGTATGCCCCACAACCCTCTTGGACTGGAATAGATGTGTGTGTATGTTACTTAGTAAACTATTGATGTGTCACTCCACTGGTAGGGATAGATTTATGTGTCTTTCCCTGAGATGCTACTGAAGCTGTTATAATATCCTGACAAGCATCCAGGATATGAGCAGGAATTTTCTTCTGCTCTTTCACCATTGATAGAATATTTTTGGTGACTTCAACTACCAGAAAGGGGATATATGTCCATTCCGTGCTTGGAGTAGGTGTATGTGCCTGCTCCTGTCCTCCTTTTACAGTCAGTGAATCCTGAAAGTACTCAATTGTAGGGGCAGAGAGTTGAGTCTGCCTCCTGTTTTTCACTGGAGCTTTCCGACTGACTTCTCCGAATGCTACCAAGCGAGACTCTTGTTAGGCTTGATCAATACTAGCAGGTGAATGTGCCTTCTGATTGCACTTTGCTGAACGTGGTTTATGAGATCAATCATATGTAGTCAAATGAGCCTGCTGACTAGCTAGTGATGTATAAACAAGTGTATATTCCTGCCTATAGTACTCCGCTGGAATTGCCTGGAGGGATTGGCATGATGATGCCAGACGAGTCTGCTGGACAACAGAATTAAAACGGGCTGGTGTGTGTGCCTGCTTGTTTTCTTGCCACCAAGTAAGGTTAGTGGACTTCTCCGGAGATGGAAGAGATGAGAACCTGCTCACTGTTAACCGGACATCACCTCTGGCGATTCGTCTTGCCTGCTCATGTTCGAGGGACCTGAGCCGAATGCCTGGAGTCGGTACCCTCATCATCTTGAGGGCGCACTTCCACATGAGTGTGGCGGCGATTGTTGGTGGGAGCCCTCAAGAAGGACCCCTGTCTTCTTGAATTAAGGCCCTGAGGTACCTGCTCATTCACCTCCCCATAATAAGGGAGCGAATGGTGATTGCGTTCCGGGGATAACGACCCAAAATCGTTGGAGACGGTGGTTAGCACCGCATGCTTCTTGATAACTGGTCATCGCTGTCCAGACGACCATGGTGAGTTATTCACTTGGAGGGCTTGTCGGGAAACCTCTAGAGTTGGAATGGTACCATGTTGATGGTACTCCTTAACCAGCGTGATTGATACCTAGTGTTGAAGACGCTGAGTAGGTGATATCGTCCTCAGAGCGGACGACGATCCAGTAGGAGTAGTAGCAGTGGCATTCGCAGCAACGGTATTCATAGGTGTGAACTTGAGAGCATCCATTTCATAGAATGCAGAAAATCATGGAAAAGAGTGCATGTTTGATATAACAGACGTAATCAAGATAAATTCTGCCACTAAATCTTTTGGATGAGCACATATGTCAATGATTTTTTTTGTTGGCCCTCTCATTGAGTTTTAAATAGGGGCCTAACAAATAAGAAAAACATCATTTTGACTTGGTTAAGGATTCACGTCAGGTTCACCATTTTTTGTTTCCCTCTGGAATTGGGGATGACCTCATTGATTTAAGGTTCAAACACTCCAAGCAGTTTCTAACGGGTTTGTTTATAGAACCAGAAACATCCAATGATTCAATGTCCATTTGAACCTACTTTCCAAAGGTAGGCGCTCATTAGTTGTGGACTGATGAGGCTTAAGAATTTTCATTGGTCGAGAGGATGGTAGGTCAAACTCATCACACCTTTTTGAGGGGAATTATTGTCTACTCCGGGACTCTCTTTATATATTTAAGTTGTGTTCATGAATCCTTATTACATTACCAAGTATAAAATGAGTTTTCCTTTAGATCTGACAATCAATTATTGATATCTAGGAAATTTGGAGAATCTTTTTATATTTATTCAAGGTTCCTCATCGATAGAGAATCATTTGTATTTGTTAGATATTCTTATTCAATGGTATCCATTGATACATAAAAGTATCTTGGTCATTATGATGACCATAATGGTTTTAAAGCCACTCAATGGGGCACTTTAATATTATTGTCATTCAGAAGGACATTGATTTATTTTAGAGTTGGGATCGTACCCACAGAGGGGATACCTACGTATCCTTTGTTTTGGAAAAGGAATCAGAACCCACGTAGTTCGAGTAAGGTAATATGATGTTTATGATTGATGGCTCAAAGAAAGATGTCATAATTAATTTTATACTCTAAGATCACATGAGTCTTTCTCAGTGTGAGAAACAATAGGTATTGGTAAAACCAGATAGTTGTGCCATGAAAGATACAATCATAAGAAATGATGTGGCACTTATGTATGTATGACTACCCAAATAGATGAATATTAGGATTTACATCAGGGAAGAAATCAAGTAACATGGCCCATAAAGGTATATGTACTTTATGGAGATTTGGATACTCTAATTTGGGGCTTACTCCTGAAAATGAGGCCCAAATTAGGAGGGGACTTATGATTGGGTTTTACTCCTGAGAAGGAGATCCAGATCAAAAGTAAATTAGGGCTGGTTAAGAGAAAATTAAGGGACATAGGGCATACTCCTAAGGAGGATATCCATATTTGAGACTGGGTCTTACTCCTGAAAAGGATGCCCAGGTTGATGAGGACTTTGGGCTTACTCTTAAGGAGGATGCCCAGATTTGAGAATTTTTTGATTGAGGATTACTCCTGAAAATGATGCCCAGATTAGGGGTCTTGGGGCTTACTCCTAAGGAGGATGCCCATAATTGTGAATTAATAATGGGGCTTATTCCTGAAAAGGAGGAATTGTTTAAGGGGTTCTCTCATCTTAAAGGATGAGGTTGAATGAATTAAATATCAATCTTTAGTGACATAAAGATGGGTAAATAACTAGATTTTGAGAAATATTCCACAGAGTTCCTTTCAGATAAGGAATCCAAATCAAGAAATCATGCCATAAATGGCTTTGAAGATTTTCTTGAAGACTGAAACTTGAATAGGAGAGGTGGAAGGACATAAGAGGGGTTAAATGGGCAAGAGAGGCACCCAAAAAGGCAGGGGCGTGCAAGTCCTGGCAGGAACACAAGTATTGCGTGGGCGTGCAAGTCCTGGGCGCGCAGGTATACCTGTGCAACACATGGGTACTTGGGCGGTTGTCAGTCCTTATGGTAGTACTTGGGCCAGACTTGGCTCAAACCCTTGGTATTATCCCTAGAGGCATTCCATAAGAGGGAACACAAGTTGTGGTGAAGATGTAGGGTGACGTGCAAGTGTGTCCTTTTCCCTCAAGGGTAAAAACACCTTAGGCATGCAAGTGTTAGTGAATTATAACACTTAGACCTTACTCCTCTTGTTTAGACCTTCTATTCTAGTTAAAGAATTACCTTAGAAGTGTTCAGAACACCTGAAGAAGATACTTGGGCGTTCATAGCTCTAAATCTGAATTCTGGAAAAATTCCTCTTCCAAATGGGGGGCCCACAGGGTCTATTTATAGGCGGGAGAATACCCCAGCTGGTTATCTTTTAGGGAGCGTAGGTCACTTGCGTGAGCATTAGGTAGCGTGCAAGTATACTTGCGCGACATTAATGTAACTTGTGCGACCTATGGGAAATGTTCTCCTTGTTCACCCCTTTGTCAATTTTTTATGTTTAATCAAAGGATGAATCACTTTGGACTTAAGGTATTTCCATTTTCCATTCTTTTAGACAATGTGATGAAAAGGAGTGTCATCAAATACACACCACCCATGTCTTACTCATTCATTGAGGGTGGTAGGGGAGGGGGTTCCACATGATTGATGTGGCTGGAAAAATGATTTGGGAACATTATGTCATTCTTTATATTATGATGGTAGGAATAATGAAACACATTATTCCTTAGAGGAAAACTCTCCACTATGGTCAGAACCATACGTTGAGAGTTGGATTTTTTCTATTGATTATTTGGGATAGATGTAGGATTTGAGATCTGAACATAACTATGTATCCTCAGATGGAGACAATCAAGCGACACATAGTTAATGAATGAGAATTTATCAAAATATGTCTAGCCCAAATGTATTGGAGGGGGGGTGCTTTTCCATTCATTGTTATGGTTGGAACTAGGAATGGATATCTGAGAAAAAATACATATCCTATTATGGATTGAACTAGAAACATGTATATGAAGAACATGAAACTCTCTATATAGGTTTAATCCATAAATGAAGTAGAGCATTGTTCCCATTGAAAATTATTAGTGGACATATTATTAGTGATTTGAGAATCACTATATATTCTATGATGGCAGGAATCAAGCCAAACATTATTCTTGTATAGAGGTGTAGGGAGAGATGCAAACTACATATATAAGACAACATGAGAGAGGGATGTAATAATTTCTAGTTATAGTTCATGCAAGTGACATCAACCATGATGTTTAACAACATTTGGTAAGGACTTATGATGTTACTTTTAATTTCTTACATCTAGTACCATTTTAACCATAACATGAGCTAATATGTGTCTATAATATAGGGAATCCCTTAATAATATTCCAATGAACACAAGATTTATAATCATTATAATAAATAAGTACAAGGAAAGGATTATTTTAATAGATGGATGAAATTTAAAAAAAAAATTAGAGGCATTTCTTCCCTATCAAGGTTGGGCCATGATATAGGATCTTAGAGTCTCTACATGTCTCATTGGAATCAGAAACAATATGTAAATTAATCTTGGAAACCATATAGTTTATCATCATGAAACAATGATAATGGATACCCAAAAAGAAAAATAGATCTGTGATCCTTATAAAAATAATCACAGTTTTGAGGAAATAATCTCATTATAGGAATCCCATTGTTTTTGGCATGAGGATTTTTTATTAGATTTCCCAAGGAATCATATACTTGGTACATACGGTAACACTAAATTTTAATTCAAATGATTTAATAATTATAATAGGGTTTAATGTCATGTGATTATGTTTCAATAAATATATTCTGATGGTACGAATCAAGCCATGAAATGTTCTTGAGTGGTGATAATATTTATATGGATTAGAATCCACATAGTGATGGGGAAACAATGATTATATTTGTTGCTTTTCTAGTTCACGTAGAGTGGGTCGTATGTGAAATAAATTTTATTTTGTATTTTAACGCAATGTGGTATCGATGAATTGCATCACATAGTTTTTATTTATATAAAAATGGCCACTCATGTAGTTTAATTTTATGCAACCAAGATGATAAATTATGGAAAATAAATTAGAAACACACTTTTTTGAGAAAAATTTCATTGGTGGCCCTGTGAACTATTCCCCATCTATTGGGGATAATGAGAATGATCAATTGCAATAGACCTTATGTATAATCTATGGACCCTCACATTTAGTTTCCAATATTAGAGGTTCCATTCCTAATATCATTGGGGTTCTATGAAAAAAACCTTATATAAATAAATTAATAAATAAAGGAATATCTTTTTATTATATGATATTAAGGTCATATACTGATAGCCACTTCGGTGGTGGCGTGGTGGTGAAGTAGAGGGGTACAACAATGCCATTCATTGGGAGGTTCAGATTTTGAATCATGTGATTCTGCTTTCCAGGCATGCTTCTCCACCGGGATCCACCTGTATTGTCGCGTCGCCTGGTCTCAATTGGGCGGGAAAAATGAGGCATGACTCAAATTGCTGACGGATTGTTTTGACAAACCTTCTTCGATCGGCCCGTCACCCTCCGGGACACTCTTCCATCTCGACTGGCAAAGGATCCTTCCCCTAATGTGGATCTACATAAGGGCATTGACCTCTTCAGGGGGGGGAGGGGGTTACCATGTGTGGAGGGATCAAAAAATCCTCACATGGAAATTCACTTATATATATATACTGATTTATTTTTATATTGTGTACTGCACACAAAATTTCTCATCATTTTATTCAATTATATTCATCCAATTTTTTATTTTTTTGTGTAAATATCACATTACACATAGTCATGTATTAGTTTTCAATAGAAGTAACTAATCAACCTTATATTATAGGAGACTTTGGTCTAGGAATTTTGAGTACTATAAGAGCTTCCATGGGATTCTTTCATGATGGTGGGAATATCATCTTCTATTATTCATCCGAGTGGGATTCAATTTATTCCTCATTTATTAAGGAAATTTCTCTCATTTGGGCCATCCTGAAGGAAAATTTTTGTTGATTGATTTCGATTAGGTTCACTTACGTCAGGTTCTGGTGTGTGGGTCACATTTTAGTGATAAAAAAGTATGGGCTATATCCATCTAGGGGTGGATATCATAACATCATTCTATATGAAAATGATCTATCGATGGATTTCCAACCTATAATAGAATATTAGTGATGAGACTATACATTAATGGAAGATGTGGAAAATAACATCACTATGATTATTGTCATCCAGGATTATGGATACCAAAACAAGTGTATGGACATGTTAATTTTGTGACTATGTAAAATGAATCAATGTGGGTTCAAAATTTAATTTTTTCCGTTATACAACAGACATAATTAATGATAGCGTAAATTTATTCATTTTTATTTAATAGTCCTCATTTATCTATTTTACCACTATATCTGAATATCATAAGATGGCCAGGTATGCTAATTACTACTACATGGATAGTTCTGTCCTAGATGTGATGGATTGGAATTATGATTCATAATTGGTGTTGCCTTCAGATAGTAAAAAGGCCTAGGGAAATTTTTCTTTCCCTGAGGAGACAAATAAAATACCTAGGAAAACTCTGTAAAAAGTTTAGTAAGGAATTATCATTCCAATGAGACATTGTAACGAACAATCAAAATTTGTATCCCATATATAGATATTGTCCTATGGAATGAATACCTCATTGTCGGGATGTTTTCTTCCCACTTGTGTGATTTTGAGGGTGGTATGTTCCATAATAAAATTAGTCAAGGCCTACCCATTAACTGCTTTATATCATATGAACCAAATATTATATTGTTGTAGAATAATCACACACTTGGACAACCACTGATTCAACAGGGGATGGAAAATGATTTACTTGAGTATGTTAATATGAGATACAAAGTGGAATTTTTTGGTTCATCATGTAATTTCACATCTTTCCCTTTAAAATATGAGCATGATATTGTTCTTATTGAAAAAGGAAAACAATTTCTATGTATAATTAATTATTAGACTAAGGTTGTAGAGCCTCTATATATTTCAAATAAATTTTTTCTTTTGGAGTAGTTCACCAATTGATCAATCCTTGGAGACAACATATAGTATGATTATACTTACTTCCACTGAAAACATCAACAATATAGGGTTATCCTATACAACTTTATTGTAGTGACATCTGATTTCCATAAGATATTTGTGATTATTATTGGGTTAAATAGTATGGATTTCTCTATTCTATCAGGTGTAAAATTTATTCCCTATTTTCTTAACAAAAATCAATATAAGTTCCCATATGTGAACATGAAATTACATTTTACTGGGTGCATCTTGAAACTATATGGCTACAAAAAGATAAATTTTTCTTAAAGATCCACAAAGTGATCCCATCACTTTTGAGATTATACCATAATATTTTAGACATTAAATTATTCAATTATTAAATATGTTGTCTTAAAAATGTTATTCAGGGAATTTTGTCATGTTGTTCTAGAATATTGTAATCCATAAAGAATAACCTAATTGTAAAAGATCCCTTATGGTGTAGTGAAGGTGGTGGATTCATCATCATAAAGTTCTATAATTATCTTATATTACATGGGATACCCATCCGTTAATGAATGGGTATATAAGCTAGTATTATCATCGATAATGTTTTCAGAGATCTCTAATGGGAAATTGTCCACTGGGTTGTGTTGATTTAGTTCTCTAATATAAATATATATCCTAGTATAGATGTTCATTTTTTAAAAGGACAGTGTTTCTAAGCCATTATGATTTTTTCAATTCCCCTAAAAATTGATCATTGATCAATATGTAGAATTATTATACTGTATTAGTATCATGGGAGGGGAGCATTCTCTGTTCTTCCATACCAAAACCTCAGTGTCATCTAGTATGCCTAATTTGTATGTATCTATATTTGGGTTCATTTCATACATTTCACTATAACTAAAGAAAAACATGTGTTACTTTAAATATACAAATGTGATATAGATATATATACATATTTATAATTTAGAGGTGTAGAGACACTTATCAATGTTGGTTTCCAGTCTTCTCCTATTACCTAATTTACCTAACTGAGCTCACCAATGTGTTATATAATCCTTCTTAAAATGTGGGGTGGGGATTCCTGAGGTCATCCTCTTCATCTCACATATTTGATTATGTAAATTCATTTTAAGGAAATGATGGAAATTTAGGTTTATATTTAAAACTCTCGAGGTAATAGAGTCTTGTGAAGTGAAAAACTCATGATGATCTACTAGAGTCATTACAGAGAGAATCCAGAGCAGAATTTTTTTCAAGTATGATTTCACTATAGAGAAGTTAAGCTCAGACATTAGGGATACATATAACTTAACAATCAGGTTTACGGTTAGAATATAATCACCATCGATAATACTCCATTTATTCTCAAGGTTATTCCCCAAGACATTCGGTGTAGAATCCTATATAATTTCATCCATTATTGGTTATTTTACATCCCTTCATATTAATTTTAACTATAAAATGTGGAAATCCATGATTCGTAGGGTGCACTATATCGTGAATTATGTCTTCTTTCCCAACGATGGGGTTTTTCATGAACTAAAAAATTATTGAAGGTAATTCCACATGCCTATAAAGAAATGGTCTTATATATATGGAATTATATGAGCTATTTTATTGGATCACCATGATCTCTCTGGTAGATTATAATCCCCCAAACCGATTTTTGAATATGATCTCCCAATTATTTTTTTATAGATCCTATTATACCGTCGAATAATAGTATTTTTAGAGATAATTACTCTTATATATTTGGAAAAAATTAATTTTTATGAATGGGTATGAGGTTGATACTAGAACCATTACAATTTATATCCATTTATATGTGAAAATTATCAAGATTACCTAAATCATATATTATTCTAATGGGTCGATGGATAACTATTTCTTGATCATCTTTAATGAATGAGATTGTGGAATGGTATTTTGATGTTGTAGTGTCAAATCAACAAGCCATTGTTGTAGAGACTTCAATATCAAACTATTATGCTATATGGATATTATGTATATATATCCTACGAACAGAAAACAAAATATTTAGAAAAATAACTATTACGAAAATAAGAAATTTATTACATGAAAATGTTAAAATATTGAAATATTACCAACCAACAGGAGGTAAAATTATATAATAGTTACATATATGATAATATGAATATGAATATGGTCCTGGTAAAAATTACTATCATTCATAAATCCATTATATTAGTTGAAAAAATCTTGTTCATCTAAAGGGATACTTTGGGAACCATATTTATTCTCCATTACCATTTCATTGATGCATATTTGTTAATATAAGCGTATTAAATTTAATGAAGGGTATATAATACCTCATTTATGTATTTGACATGAATTTCAATTTATTCAATATGATTATGGTTTTAATACATTATTTCTTCAATGGGTTATAATAAAATTTTTATCAACGTGTTAATGATTATTGATCAATCTCACCATCTTTTGAAATTGATTTATTTTTCATTAAATGATAAATTTCATATGATCATTTATTCATTGAAATTTAAAATTATAATATATATATATGTATAATTTAATTATGTATCATTTTATTTCCTAAAATTTATATCATTATTATTTATGGTGTTTACTATGAATGATAATTGATTAACTGGTGAACAATTGTTTAATATGTGTCATTTACCCCAAATGGATATCTGAGAATAAGGCCTATAGATTCATGAATTAATAAAATTATAAAATATATGCAAAATATTTTTGACATGAATTAATAGGTGGTGTGTAGATATTCGAAACCCATTGATATATCAATAGATCACATTATACAAATGTTCTGTCCAAATAAAAAGTGTTTTTACCTAGTAGTTTTTAATTGTATTGAGGAAGGTCATGATAGTAGTGGTATCATGATTCCTGAGTACTTAATGTCCAATAATTAAAAATGTAATTTATTTATAATTCAATTTTTATTATTATTTGTTAGATTTTTCGTTGATATTATATATGGATTCATTTCAGTCTTATTTTATTGAATAAATTTTACATTGTTTTAATTATTTACATTTCGATATTTATTATGAAATATCCAATTATGATAATTAGGGTTTTTATTAAATATATTTTGATTTATATTATTTACCTTTATATATTGATTACTTTAAATTGATTCACTATATATTTCTCTATATGAAACTATTACTGAGTATTTGTAGTAACCATTATTATTTTCTTTTTCCAATGATGTGAATATGATTTCATTGGTTGATTTCAAGGACAGAAAATACTTTCCATTACTCTTATATTTTATTTTATTTTTTCATTATAAAGTGGGTATCATGTATATTTATAGTTTTCCAAGAAAACGAAATTTGTCATTTCTTTTGGATTTTACCCCGTTTTAATATACTAACAAAATAAAATTTTCACCGAATTTGGTTTTCTAGTGTCCTATCCATTACATTCTCAATCATTAACAACTTTTCTTAGTTGAAAAAATTACTAATTCAATATTTATAATTTATTATGATATTCTAGATTCTTTTTTAAATCTAAAATTTCATTTATATGCTTCAAATATTCATTATTAATATAATAATCTCTATTATCATGGTGTAATAACTGTTTTATAAACCTTTTTCAAAAGAAAAATCATTATTTATTTATAACTCATCCTTGAATTAATCACGTTCCTCTTATTTTTTAGGTTTAATTACCATATAATAATTCACCCTGGGATTTTCCACATATTAATATATTTCCCCACAAACCAAAATTCACTACTTAATCAACTTAAAATTAACTCAGAACTGTAAGAGAGTCATTATATATGTAATTATTGATTATTTAATATTTCACTTTTGAAGGGATCCTTTATTTTGGTATTTTTTTAAAAGATTTATTATATCCTTATATATTATCATTTATCTAGGAAACCTAGTTTGAAATTGGATAATATTTCCACAATTAAATCATTGAAGAAGAATTTTTTACTTTACACATACATTTACTACTAGTGATGTTTAATGATGTAATTTAGTTTATACAAATAATCCTACTATCATTAATCTTGATCATAATAAATATTTTATGCTACATTTTCTAATAACATAATAATTTTAATTTATTTTAAATTTTCTATGTGAAATATATTTTAATTATATATCATATTTTTATTTCATATTATTAAAATTATCTTAGAACTCATAATAGGGAAATAATAAAGAATATCATCTTCATATTCTATGACCTAGGCATCAAATATCGATGAATAATTATTATATATTTCATTAATGATGTGAATTATTTGTGATATTTTTCATGACCATTGGCGAATTAAATTGATTGAAATTTAAATTTTTTTTCTTATTAGAATTATTTTATATAAAAAGTGAGAAATAAAAATGTTCACCCAAAATTAGAACTAAAATAAACCACATGATGTTTAAAAAAATTAGATTTAGACTACTATAAACGTTCTCCATAAATAATTTTTTTTGAAGAGTTTCAAAATATATGTCTAGATCATCCTTTATATAGTCTTCAATGTGATATTCATGCTTTTCCCACGTTATTATGAATTTCTATTTTTTGATATTTCCATCATAGAAGCATCTTATTATTATAAAATGTTACTTTCCAATCCATGAAAATAGCTTATGATTAGTGTCCATGGTTATCAATTTTCCAATCACATTATCTACTTACTTTTGTGTAGAATTAATCACAAGAAAATCCTCAACCATTTATTCTTCCCAATTCATTATAATTTCTAGAGTTTTATCAGAAAATTTGAATTTATCTTGCTGATATCCAGTGAGAGCACTATTTAGGGGGAAAAAATCAGAATCTACTTCCACTTTAGTATCATAAATTCCAAGAACCATGGGATTTCCTTTAATCTCTTTAGTATTGTATCTTTTGGAAAATATTGTACCCATTAGTATTTATTAAATTGAATATTCATGTCCCCCATTCCTATTTCATATATGACTCTTCTTCCTTTCCAAACTATGAATCCCTTTAACTTGAAAATCTTATGCACATTATCTTGAGTACAAACAAGTATTTTCAACACTGTACTCATCCATATAGACTCCTTGCTCATCATTGGAGTTCATATCTTACTCTTGGTCTATCATATCACTCTCCAATCCCAAAATGTAGTTTCTAAGTGTAATAACTAGAAATTCCCTTTTCGGGATTGACATGATCAAATTACCACCCCTATAGAATGCTCCTAACCCTTTCTACAATATTGAACACCCTTTATATCTACAATATAAACTACTACATTGACTCATGGATTCTCTATCTCCTAGGATCCCCAACATCCAATGGTTTAATACCCTAATAGCACAACATCTTAATCAGTTTCATCCTTGGAACCCATGAACCTCCCTCAACATTCACTTATATCTACACTTCATGGTTTATACCACTACCAAATCATTCATTCCCAACCAGGGAGCCCCTAAATTATTTTCATGATAGTGAATCCAAAACAATATAAACCCATAGTATATTTGTAACCATATATCCTTAATGGAAATGATGAAAAGTCATTGGATTTATCAAATACATCCTTAATTGACTGAAAAGTATGAACCACCAATGGGTTTCCATATTGGGTATCATATTGAAAAATATTTTCTTTACATGGGATGGTAGATACAGAGAAATGTATATACCCCATGGTACTTTCACCAACACCAAGACCCAACCCCTTATTATTACCTCCAACATCTGACACCTTCTATTAATCATTGTTCATGGTCTAATGCTTACATGCTCCCATTGACTAACTCATTATCATAGGAAAAAAGATTAAATCAATGAATGATTCAAAAATCACAACCTTCATCTATTATAACTCTTCACCCATTGAAATAAAAATTTACTCTACTATAAATATTGATAAAAATATGTCGACACAAATTCGTGGAGAAATAATGCAAAAAAAAACAGATCATGTTATATTGTTACATACCAAAAATCTACCAATCAGATTGCGTATAATTTTTAAATTCTTAGGATTTTGAACTGATAATGGGTGTTGTGGGAAACAAAAACAATTACCTAATGTTGGGGTGTTGTGCTCCATATTAAATTCTTATGTACACCATAAATTAATGAATAAAATATCATTGATGGTAGGGGGACTTGAACAAACCATGACTAGGATGTCATTCAAAGTGAACCAAATCATATTATTCCAAAATTAAGGAAGCCCACCAACATCCAATTCTTGTAAAATCAAAGACCCAAAAATTAACCCATCAAACATAACCATATAATGATGACTTTAATTGAACTGAGAAATCAATATCAAATTCAAAATATCAAAGGCCTCATTAAACTCTGGGATCAATATTGAATAATGAAGAAATTTTTTAATAGATCGTAGACTTTAGAGATATGTGATATTTGAGGTAATGGGAGAAGGAAGTTTGTGTTGTAGAATTTTGGGAATGTCTGGGTAACTCCCCCCAACTATGGTGGGGGTCCCATACCGACCATGGGGGAGGTAGGGATCATCGTATATCTGAACACCATCATATAAGGGGAGACTCCATCCACAAAACTACTATTTATAACCTCAAAAATACATCCTTGGGTAGAACTAAAGATAATAATAATTATGTTTCATAATTAATAAAAAAATCAGCTTCCTTAATTTTAACGTCCTTAAAATAATTCATATAATTTTACAACATTCCATCGGTCACCTACTGGATTCAATAAATCACAATATGTTTATTTATAATCTTTTATATATAGTTTTACATTCCATTATTTTAAACTCTTATATTCTCATAATAAGGAATGTATATAATATATATAATATATATCATTCTCTACCTTTTCATTTTAAATTACAGAACTTTTTTTATTTTCATTGTAATAGAAAAATATTAAAAAATATTAAAATTAACTATAATTAATTTTTAAAGAAGGTAAAAAACCGTTCGATCATTCTAAAAGTGGAAAATTATTCTATAAAAAGTTCATATAACATTATGGTTAAGAATTTTTTTAATATTAAAAATCTTAGTAATCGTTGAGATTAAATGGTGCTCACATAATAACTGATAGGAAGAATTTCATGAAATAAACACCCTCAAGGGGGTAGGACATTATCAAATTTATTATTTTTAACAGTAACTAATCAAACATATTATCTACATAATTTCTATTAAAATATATTTTTTTTAGAAAAAATATGTAATGCCACAAGATTCATTATGATATCTATATTCCAAATAGATGACTATATATATGGAGTGTGGTGGTATTCATTCCATGAAAAATTAGGTCTACTTATATTACCAAATAGTATATAATATATGGGGAGTGACTGTTAACCTACAATAGATTATGCAAGAAATATGTTTTGGAAGAACCAATGATATGAAAAATAATGTAAAATGTAATATCCATAAATAAAATATGATCCACTATAGAAAATATTTGACATAGATCTTTTCATTTATCTCCCCATACAACAAAAAAATGGTCTACTATCATCTCTTAATTTTCATAAATAATTGTTTTATAATTCAAAATCACATTTCTTATATTATATTACCCTTTCATTCCCCAAATAATAAATTAATTCAATATTTATAGAAATCATATGAAATAAAGTTAATCATGTTGTATAAATACTCTAGAATTATCTTTGGTGAACAAAGTCAAACATCGCAATCATAAATAAAATCAATATTTAAACATCATAAAACATTAAATTCATTGACAATGTGAAAACATGAATAATCATTCATTTCACTCTTTACGATAATCTAGTTGTTGAACATATATCTTCATAAAAACACGAAACAAAATTTTTTCTATTCCAAATATGATTCAACTGAATGTGTCATATATATATATTTACTTGAAACATCATGGTGTCTTTAATCATAGTGGGAAATAGTGTATTTTGTATTTTTTTCACAGCAACTATCTTTAATTCAATTAAATCGATGTAGAAAGAACTCCCACATGAATTTAGTCCTCAAAATGCATGGTTCATTATAATAAATGATATATATTGATATATAAATTAATATAAATTTATTGACTATTTATTTTATGATAATTTTGAATCATGTTTTGATATTCATCCATATGGTGTGAAGATAGTCATCTCAAAATTTAGTGGGAATCTAAATATCTATTTCAATAATTATTATTTTTAACATTATTATGACACACTCTAGAATCAACGAGAATAAATTATGTAACTATCTATTAACACATAATCATGTCAAATTCTTCATTCATGGAGACCCTTAAATATAATGCTTTACCCTATATATAAATCATTAAGAATCTAATGACTCACTGTGAGGATATTTTCTTTTTATTAATTATCTATCACTGATCCTTATATAATATTATATGAATCATACTTATCACTATGATTATTGTTAAATATGTAGATTCTAATAATTGTATTAACAATTTTATTTAACTATAAAATGTCATAGCATTTAATCATTAGGAATATTATTTTTATGTATCTCAATATTCCCCAGGGTATTTCCATTAATTTTAAATTTTAATATAGAGTTATTTATCTTTATGGAATGTCTTTTAAAATTTTATTATCCTAATTCCAAATTAAATTTACATAATTAGAAAAATGATTAGGCATATGCTGGTATCATCCAAAACTCTTTCATTGTTCAGTTATCAACGTATAATTAATTTTACATATTTCAGAAATATCAATGTTATTCATAGAAATTTTTTTGGATATGGAAACATATTTTATATATTTTACCATTGACCATCATTTCCTGATCCCCACCCACTAAAGGAACCACTCTCATGCTAATATTGAAGGAAGAGAGATAATGACACCCATTTCCTACCATTATTAGGCCCGAGTTGGGAACATTAACTGAGGGAAAAAATATGAAATAAAAATATTTTATAGTGAATAAATAATATATGATCAGGAGATATGATACCAATGACCTAGATAATAAAATAAATAAATAAAAATGGAACCAAAAGCATTGAATTTTTGATGTATTGTATAGAAATATATAATGAGATTACAAATAAATACCCAAATTAAATTCTAAAGAATTAAATCAGAAAAAACCCTAATATATTATATAGTAATGTCCACCTTGGTCCCAATAGTCTTATAATAAAATAAAAAAGAAATTATATGTATGTTTTGATTAATGTGTGTACTCAGTTGTATCATGCCCTTGGACAATAATGTTAATGAGAAAAGAAAATTGCAAATTAACTAGTAGGTAAAAAATATAACTAACTTTCATGATTAATTGTAAAATATCTTACATATTCCAAACTATAGAATGTTCACCAAATAATGAACATTATCATATAAAGAATAATGATCTAAAGGGTTCCATGACCAATTATTTTATTAATTTTCCTTTTGCATAACCCAATGTCGTATATCCTAGTGTTGTTATCCCATCCACTGAATCAGTAATAATGAACCAAGAAATAGAATGAATAAAATTCTTCCACACATGATTTAAGAGTGTAGCCTGTTTCGCAACCATTTATTTGACTGGCCCTAGAGCCCGAACAGAGGTAGGGATTATGAGTTACGGGAATTATCTGTTGGGCTGGAAAACTTGTTCACGAAGACCATTCACAGAGCTTCCTCCACAATCATGGAGTAGAGGAACATGACTAGAGCCTCCACGAGCACTGTGAAGGCTGGGGCAGAATCCTTTTTGAGTTTAAGGAACATGAAAAGAGCCTCTTCGAGTGCCATAAATTCCATGATGATAGCCTCTGAGAGTACAAGAAACTTGATGAATGTGATGGATCTGACTCCAATAGTGAAGCCCCATTTTCATCGTGGCAGACTTTTGAGAATCTCGAGACCCACCATGACTGTAAATATCCCCCCAAATATATTAATTTTAGGGGGATATTCCTCCAGGTTTGATCCTTGCACTCTTAATTTTCTGAACTCATGAGCTCTGTGAAACCCTCTCGGTGGAGCTCCAATGCTCTATAAAATCTACATTCTTAAATTCTGATGAAGCACCACCAGAACTGGATAATCTATTTTCAAAGTCCTACATCCTTCTACAGGGAAGAAATCCCATTGATTCACTTGAGGCTTTTGAAGCATTTTACATTTTTTGAAGCACTCCCCCTATGAATCAGTGAATCCTACGCAAGACCATGAGCACCGTGATTCCCCTTTTCTCCTTGAGATCCAGTGTTTTCCAAGATCCATTGCTCGAAAAGACCCTAAGCTACCCGGAGACCCTTGCTCCATGATACCCTAGTCTCTATGAAGCCCCTTTCTATGCGTTTCCCTGACCTCAATATATCCCCTTGCACCGTGAGACCATGATCACCATGAAGTTCCATCATTCATGTGACCCTAAGCTCTACAAACCCCTTTTCCTTGCAAAGACCTATCCTTCGCAAATCCCCTACCTTCGCGAAAACCATTCCATACCATTGGGGTTGTTACCCTGAACATTTTATCAGCATCACTATCGGCCTGTGGTCCCATCCCTCTGGTCCTGTCCCATCACTACCATCACTCACCCACTTTATAAATTGAGAGTCTCACTATGAACTTCTCAGGCCTGGATGTCGACATTTTCCATTGCTCACTTTTTTTGAATAAAATTTCAACCAATCGAATACCATGATCGTAGATAGTCTTCCACACTCCAATGAAATACCATGACTTGACATTGAAATCTCTGTCCCATTTACATGTCCTAAGTTGATATTATCATCTTTAATTCCCTAATTCCCTTGAGTCGAACCATTCCTCAAGAAACTCTTCCAAATACATTCACATAGCTCTTATGCAAGGTTGAACCAGAAATGGGTTCTCTTACATTATTCCCATCACCGACCCTTTCATGGTAGCTTATTCCCAACAATCCTATCTACATGTCATTAAACAATTCCATTCCCTATGATTTAATAATAAGATTCCTCTTTCTCTGAACAAGAGATGCATTATTCATTGGGAATTAGATGACAATAGTCATATTTATATGACATTAAGTTATAGTTCATTCTATATGAAAAGCATGGGATACCTCTTGATACAATGAATAGATGATTTATTTTTCAAGCATATGATGCGAATAGTCTTCTCTACATGGCTATAATATTTCGTATGCCCTTTGTGAAAAATATTGGATGAATGTTGTTTCAAATAAGATATTCCATATGCGTCATGGATAAGATGCCAATAGTCTTCATTACATGAATTTAAACAATATATTTCCATGTAATTCAATAATAGGATGACTCATGTTCTAAATAAGAGATTTCTTATGTGACAAGAATAAGTTACCTCATTCCATGATTATAGTGGTTTCATTTTGAGAGTGTTGGAATCCATTAAAATATTCCATCACACCACCTCATGCTTTGTGTGTCCTTGGTTTGGATTTTCATCTTCTTTTATGTCTAAATGCACCACCTGATGGCCTATCCCCATGCCACTTTTCCCACCTATCTTTCATGGCCAACACATTGAATGAAATTTGACGAAACATTGAGTTTGGCCCAATATTTCGAATACAGCCATCAGTTTCCCCTCATTTGTTTGTTTCCATGTCAGGCCAATGCTACGTGGATGCTACATTTCAAATATGGTCATATTTTATCTCCCTTCATCATGCCACCCTCATTGGGTACCCAATATTGGTCATATGATTCAAACTTTTCATATCCCCTTATTGGGACTGATTCCAATGCACATGGCATTACCCCTCTTATGCAATAGAACATAGGTGTATGCCCCAACTATAAACCAGAACCCAAAAGTGACTTTGTATTTCCTCAAGGCCATACATTAGGAGGTCTTTATAGGCAGCATCCATGCATAATCCCCATCCATCATTGTCTCTCCATAGATTAACTAGGGATGTTTCCATGAATAAGACCCATTTACCATTGTCGCTCCATAGAGTCACTTCTGTAGCTTTCATTCGTAAGCCCCATTCACCATTTCCACTCTATATAGGCACCTGAGAAACTTCCTTTAATAAGAAACATTCATAATTTTTTCTCCATAGCAGCACACAAGCAACATCCATGTTTATGACCCATTAACCATTGCAGCTCCTTAGTAGTACCCAAATAACTTCCATGAGTAAGACCCATCCACCATTGCCGCTACATAACGGCACAAAGGATTCATTCATGCATAAGACCCATCAACCGTTTCCTCTACCTATTGGTACTCAAGAATCATCCATTCATAAGCCCATTTCATAATTTCCTCTCTATAGTGGTACATGGGAAGCTTCCATGTGTATGCCATATTCTCCATTTCCTCTCTATAGGGTAACTCGGGTAACTTCCACACATAAGACCCATTCACCATTGCCTCTCTTTTGTGGCACCCTAGTAGCTTCCATGTGTAATCCCCATTGAACTTTACCACTCTTTAGTGGTACCCAGTCATCCATCATCCCCAATTCTTAGTAGAACCATGGTTTCTTCCGTGTGTATACCCCATTCACAAAACTTCATGGATGCACCTTTTAACCATGATCATCAACTCTATTATTGCCTCACGTTTCTCACACTGAGCATGAGTCATTTAGTTTTAGAGTAATCCTTGACCATGAAATACCCTTTGGTCCACCTTGGTGTGTATGTCTCATTCCCCTATCTGCTGAACTATATGATATTTGATCTTTCGCCTTTACATGAAAGGTTCATAGGAAGCATCACTAAGGTTAAATCCCCATTATCATTTTTCCGGAGCATTTCACATAGGTTTACTTATCATCCCACATGATGATAAATTATATGACCCTATAAACCCACATGACGTTAAAAAAATTCTTTTGGACTATGTTCTTTTTTGATACCTATCTCATCAAACAATGTATGTAAGAATCCTCCACGAGGTTCAACCACAATCCCAGGTAAACTTATGTGTCCCCTTTGTTTGGACCCACAACCTTCGTCTTCCCTTTAGTGATGTTCAATCTATTCCTGGGAAGCCAACCATGCATAAACCCCATACATTATTTATAATCCTCCATCCAAGAGTTTCCCTCTTTTAATGGGCTGATAACCACATGTAAGGCCTAGCATATCGTTGATTTGATTTACCTTGTGTATGTTCCAATTCCATTCCCCATCGTAAACTATGTAGACATTGAATCCCTGCCACGGGTATATGTATGAATCTTTATTGAGGTTCAAGACCATCACCATTGTCCCATCCAGTTCTCTCCATTTAGCCTTTGTGTTTTGGGAAGATCATTCCCCATCTCGGATGTTCTACATACTCTTGGACCCCATACATGCACTCCATTATCTCTGGCTGCCTCCTCAGGTGTTATATCACCCCACCAAACAACATGGACTCTAATTCCATTTCATGAGGATAAATCACAAACCTCCTGAAGGATCAATCCCAATGATTCCATCTTCAAATCACTTCCACCCCTTTAATATCATCAACATCATTCAAATCCTTCATCATCCATCATGATTTTTACCTAGGCAGCAACATATAGGTGAGGTCATGAAACCCACATCCTCAATACTCCTTGCAACACTCAAGAAACTAACCATACACAAGCCCCATCATGTCTTTAGGTTGTTTTCCATTATATAAAACCCTGATCATAAACCTCACAACCCTTTCTAACTATGTTGGTTTTTAAACCTATCTTCTACATAGGGTACGTAGGAAGCCTCCCTTTGTTTCAATCCCAGCCAATGGTAAACCCTGTTGTTCTCTTTTCTTGGGTGTTCTCTGCCTAGTCCTCCCTCATTGATTTTAAAATAATCCTCCATGGAGTGTATCCATTCCTTTTATAGGACACATTACCTATGATAATCATTAGGGGAACTCTAACCCATCAAATGGTAAACCTTCTAGGTTCACCCACTATGGGATCCTCCTCTCTGATCCGTCTCTATGGGATGTTCTGATCATTCTTATCTTGTCTCTGCAAGATGTTACACTCATGGAATACCCAGAGTTAAACATGGGAAGCTAAGGAAAACCTTAGATGCATACCTCTGACATAAGATAATTCATGATAAACATGGGATTCCTTGGGTTCTTCCCCCCTCGAGATTCCATCTATGAGGTAGAATATAGTTGATCATTGTCCACACATAAAGAGATGCCCTGACATGCCTGATGTTACCATCTACTCGGACTCAATTCTGTTTCCCTAAAAAGACCCCATGGAATGTCCGAATAGAATAAGTGTAATTAACCATCATCCAAAATGATATGGCACCGGGAAGAGTTTCATGAACAACATATTAATCTTTATGGAAGACCAATACAAGGAAATGAATTCCTAGGAAGAATCTATGGAAATAAAAAACTAATATCCCATAATCCCCTTTCGATCAAGGATAAAATGTCACCAAATAAGTTATCAAGAACATGAATAAACATGGACAACGTCGTCCTAGTTCCCTCCTACGAAAATGAATGAACCCACTATGACCCTCCATATCAACATCATAGATGATAAACATGAGTTCATTATGACATCAATCCATCACATCTTGTGCATAATAATATTTCAATGAAGAGTGATTGGAGAATATGTTGTTTCTAGCCATCCGCCCCCACCATAATGGATGTTCCGAAAACACACTACGAAAAACCTGGGTATCGATACATAGTCCTTGATACAGGTGTAATGATATGTGTTTTGAATCGGGGTAAAAGATGATGGTTTTTGAACTTTTTACATTACAGATCATGTTATTTCTAAAACAATTCTTCAGAATATAATTTATAGAGTGGGATTTCTCATATGTGACGTTTTTGGACATGGGAGAAGCCTTTTATGTTTCCCCATGAAACTCAAGATGTTTTAGGAGTGTAAAACCCAAAAAACAACATCTTTTGAAGGAAAATAGAGGGTTTACGGTTGGTGAATGGTTAAATAAACCATGAAAATGATAGCAAGTAACTATAAAAATTATTTCTGGGGGTGGTGGCATTGACATGTTCTATGAATAGTTTTTATAACTGTGTTATATAAACTAGGTGAGTGGATTTTATAATATATAGTGCTGTCACAAAGTTGGCATATAGTTTCCCAAACCCTGTATCATAACATAGCGCAACACCCTGATTTTATAAATTAAATAATTTTTAAACTAAACTAAATTAAAAACCTAAATTAAACCCCACTCCATCCTCTATTATCGACCCACAGCATGTAGCTACCCAAGGGGTTCCTTTACTCAATGCCCCTGACCCTATCAAGAAAACATCCATCAGTCTTGATTTTTGGACGAATTTCCACAGGATATTCATTTGAATCATCAAGGAAGAGATTTTCATCAATTCTCTTCCCCTTTCTAGACTTCAATTCAGTATAACCATTTCGCCATGACATTTGACTGAACCCTGTGTCTTTAGGGATTATTATGTTTTTTAATTTATATTTTTCCTAGGGATGTATTGAAGGTATCTCGAGATGTTTTATGGTATGTTATGGAAACAACCATCAATGGTGTGGCGATTCGAGTGGTTTCTGTCCGCTGAAATCATCTATGTGTTAGGTTCAGGGGTCTGCAGTGGAAGCCGGTGGGCTGGGGATTTTAAATTTTTTTCATCAGGGGGATGACAAAACATGTCTTCGCCGACGATTCGAGCCCCGGAGAGGTCCAAGGATCTCTCTTAAATTATTGAGATCACAAAACTAAAACGAAAACATACCCATTCCAAATCTAAATCCATGGTCGACTACAACTAGTCGATGGCGATCGTCGCTTGAAGGATCCAAATCAGGATCCCTCTAGATCATCCACATGTGATCCAAAATCCACTGGAACATCGATCATCAAACATCGGGTGCAAGCAAGGCAATCCGACGATGCATTCGACATCCCGACGATCATCGCATCAAGATGCCTTCGATGTGGAAGAGAGATCTTGATCTGATCATCATTGATTAAGAGCTTCTCTCTTTAGAGAGCAAGAGGAGATAGAGGCTCTCAACATTCATTCCAATAATGAATGAATGGTGATTTTGACACCACAAGAGAGATCATCCCCGTTTATTTATAGTGACATTGATAAATACCCGATAGGGTTCCCCGACCCCCGTTTATATCAACGTTCAATAAATAAATAAATTAGATAGACTAAATTGCACCAATATTATATATTATTTTTATCACATACTTGTAATATATATTAAATATATTACATGATAAATTTCAAGACAATTAACTAGACTCGATGTCCTGCTTAATATTAAACAAACCATGAATATTAAAATAATATTCGTTCGATTAATATTTTTCTCATATTTACTAAACCTGTAAATACATTAAAAAAATTTAATCCCAAGTATTCATTACATGAATATTAATGAATTTATTTAATTAATCTATGATCGTTAACTTGGACAACACACGATCCATGTGACGGGGCCCACTATGTACATATACATATTCAACTGAATAGGGCCAATTCATGAATACGCTATTGTGTGTGACACTCTATGCCCTTACCTCGATTGCAGTGAAAAAAGTCCATAGACCAAGAGCAGTGTCTAGCAACCCATTATGGCCTCTAAATAGATAAGGATAGTCATAACAACGACTACTATCCTACGAACACTGACAGTGTCCTTTAATCTCTTTGTCATTAAATATCTCATAAAGCAGGATGCACTCTTGTGTCATCATCCTTATCTTGCTTTATTATTTGCTTATATGTCTAGATGTATTTTACTTTCTATTACTTTGGAAAAAGATTTATGATGTCAACACCATTCAGATCAACCAGGGCTAAGATATACTATTTCCTAAACTTGGAAGCGACAAATCTTTTATTTACCATTCAGCCAACGTCATACCACCAACGACACAACCAACCCAAACTACCTCTCCACAACATCACTGTCATGGTTTTTGTATTGCATCAAAGTACATAATCAAATGATATACATTGGTAATGGTCTCACGTCAGGAGACCAACACCCATGTCCATAGATAGGAACAACTAATCACACACAAAACATGTGGTTTTCTTATTGGTGGGTCTGTCCTCATGATCTCACTACTAGAGATCACCAGGTGTGAACTTCATGAGAAGAAGCCTCAATGCTTATGAGCCCCCATCACCTGATAGTCAGACATCTACTGTGTCTAGTTAGTAAGATGTATATTAACTATAGAACATGTATTTTTGATCAATGTCATTGTATCTCGAGGTTCTCATTATAGCATGGGATCTGCTATAACCACTCACAGGACAATTAACCTTTTGACATTACCATTATTATATTGGACCTAGAAAATTCTACACTATAATGGTAAGATAACATCATGCATAGTTAACTGTAAACATGATATGGTAATCAAAAGTACTGCATAGTTGGGTCTAGGGAACCCACTAATTCAACACTCCCACTTGCACTAGAGCCAACTTGCTAACTAAACTTGTTAGCTACTCACATCATAAATACCATGCTCTTTGCTGAGTAATGGATTTAACTACTGGGCCTGCCACGTTTTCTCCACGTGGCATATCTGCTATATGCGACCTCATCTACTTGACTAAAACTTTTCACGATAGGGTATCTTTGAGTATATTACTTTTGTTCATTTTTATAACATGACTACATAGATATTAAGAATTCCAAAATTTTCATTATGAAAATTCTTTTTTCACTTAGTGTGAATCCATGAACATGAATAAATCGTAGTGATTTAAAACCTCTTCTTATATGCCTTAGAAGCTACAACATACTCGGTATTTGTAGGTATGGCTACTACTATATTTTATGACCTTGACTCGCTCATCTCATTTTCCTAACTGTGACACTAGATAAAATTGATCTAAAGATTAATATTTTGTGTCCCACCATAACTAGTATGCCTTCTTCTCCATATTCCAGCTATATACCATTTCCGCTTGTCGAAATACAAGATGATAGTTCTGACTGCATCACTTGCAATGCCCCTAGAAATAATTAATATCTCCCTACACTAAAGTATATCATATAAATAATGATTATTGTACAAAATATGGCATATGTGATTGATCCATCACTGAAGAATATGGTATAAATTCACAACATTAATCTCTACCCAAGCTCTAGACAAGTTAACCTAGAGAGATTGAGCCATGTGACATTGGAAACAATTCTAAACATGAATTGGTTCAACTTGTATTTTACAATACAATGTCACTCTATGAACAAGATTGACTAGGACCAAGAAACCTATGGATCTACCTCAGTAGATTTTTTCCCCTAGAACTTAGGTTTTTACATTAGGTAAATCATTAGAGAATTTCATTTATTATAATCATATCTAACAGTAAGATAATGATCTGTTTTTCATAAATTTCGGAACATATTTTACTTGGAAAACATTGGCACTCCCACTATCCTATGGTAGACACAAGGAAAATATTTATTTATAATTAATGATCTATGATCTTGTTGTTTACATTATCCCAAAATATGATTTCTGTAACTTTCAAACATTACCGAAATCATATAATGTCATCATCTCTTCTGGTTGCGTTGTTGAGACACCTAATAAGAATGATGATCTTGACATCCAATGACGAATAGAATGATCTTAGAAGACCAGTAAAATTCTAATAGATATAGGTTTACCATATTGGTATAACAAATCAAGCCTTATTTGTACCAAACATGTACAGTCCAAGTATCATTTCATTTGAATACCCACCGCAGTATTCAATTTATAATCCCCTTTGCAATTTGATACATGGAATCCATTACTGAATTTTAGTTGATCTTCTAAATCTTAGCTTGTTTCCTTATACTTCAAAATTTTAGGATTTATTATTCTCAATGAGTAATATATCACTAACTGCGATGAATATAAATCCATCAACATGGTTTCATTCTTCCTATGTAGTATGTATCACTGGAACATGCCTATTCCACATGTACTTGTGGAACTTGTTCCCTATGCCAACCATTTGTGCATCTCGAGCGTTGAATAAGTCCAAGTCAATTAATCTCCCAGTATCTATAATTGAAATGTGCATCCATGTATAGAAATGTTGTCTAATACATGGCTAAATCTTTTCTATCTTAGTGATTTATGTAATATCTTAAGCAACTGTTAGGATAATTACTTTACATGCACAACGTGTTTAACTTGATCCATGTTTGTTTAAATCCTAACAAACTCTTTGCATCTAAACACGTCCTATTACATAATGGATTTTCCATCATACTATGACTCATATGATATCCATTGGTCATTTTAGTTGGCATTTTTGTTATGGGTTTAATCCGTTATTTTCAAAGAACATTATGAAATATAATGGAAGTTATTACAAGTTGAAACAATGATACAAATTACATCATAACATTGATGTATAAAATGAGCCTTTATGAATTGCTCCATGCTACATTTTGTTGATCAATGTTAATTTGTAGGACTCTTCATCAATCCCCCTTATGAAAATCAATACGGTGATGTATATAATGTAACATGCATTTAGGAATTACTCCACGCTACATTATCATGATTGATGATAGTTTGATTAAGATATTCTTCAGCATGCTGATCTGAAGCAACTCATATCTTCTTACCAAACTTATAATTCTCTGGTATATTCCATAATGACTTAAAGGAAAGTTATGAATTATCTTTACCTCTTTCTTTCTTTGGAATAGTTCACAATGTCTTGTTGAACTAACATCAGAAAGCTTTGTGGTATACCTTTATTTTTAAGGGATTCTTTGTCAAAACAAAGGATGTCAATAATATTAAAGGGGTTTAGTTGTGGTGATCCTAATTACCATACTGGGTATATAGTTGACATATACTTCTAGTTTTACTGGTCAGAGTATCATATTGCCTCAACTAGGTAGGTCTTACATTTTATATTCATCATGTATTGCCATGGATTCAAGTAGTAGTGAACTATTTGTGGAATTTGTAACCAGAAACAACATTTATTCCAAAACATGGAATAATGTCTCATCATGTCCAAATGGTAACATGAGATAAATGTTATTGGTTATACTCAAAAACTTGTTTAGTTTGAGTCAATCACATGGCAATTAGAAGTTATGTGTTTCTCACCCCTGACATAGGAATCAACCTTTCTCAGTTTCCTGGAGAAGAAACTGTACTTCTAGTAATGTTTCTCCTGTACTTCAATACATATATGTGAAATGAATATTTTATTTTAATACCCAAGAAGTACGTGAGATAACAATACTTTTATTTGATGAATATTAACTGAACGAGAAGTAGGTACTTGCATCTTGTATTTAATTTTTTAAACATCCGTGAATTTATTTCAATACGTGATGCAAATAACCTTCTGTTAAGTAACCATCCACTTTTCGTTGAAGGGAATAACGAAAGATCCTTTGGCGTAACGTTCCATAGGCCATTTCTCTTTGACATTCAAATTATTCTCCATAAGAATAAGAGATAGTGTTATCTCTAATATTATTATTACTTGGTGAATGTTACCTTAATGGAAATAAAACACTTACTCTGTACCGTTTATTTGTATCCTTAAACAAAACAAGTGTAATAGGTTGTAAATGGAAAAATAATGGGTTGTCTGGAATGATTGTGAACTATATTTCACTTTAAACAAACTCAGTGAAATCACCACATTCAAATCTT
Source organism: Viscum album (assembly GCA_963277665.1). NCBI lineage: Eukaryota > Viridiplantae > Streptophyta > Magnoliopsida > Santalales > Viscaceae > Viscum > Viscum album. The sequence continues at coordinate 1,659,157,529 of OY728145.1, forward strand.
GCCTCACATTATCCTCGAAAGGATGTTGGATATGACACTACATATGATCATCATCAAAGGCTTGATGCAGTGACCGCAACTAACAGTAGACGTTGATGATAGAATGATGATAAATCAATTATATTCTTGATTCATGAGACTCCTATAAGAAGTTTTATGCCCTCGCTTCTTGATGTAGCTTAACAGAATGGGACATAACCACCTTGAATTTATGATATGTTAGTAATGTGTGCAAGTGTCTATACTACACTTGGAATTTCATTCTTGTCTGTACATTAACATTGCCTAATAATTATCACAGTTTTATTGTTTTATTTCTTTCCATTAACTTCAAATATACATTTTAAGACTGTACATTTATGTGATTACCTAGTGTGACATTACTGATTATTTAATCACTAAATGTCTCCTAATAATTTTTCGAATTCTAGGAACCCTCTATACTAGAATTAGAATACTCTTGAGTATTCTAGTGGAAAAGATCCCTGAAACTCCCTCATAGTCTACAAGCTATGGCTATGCAACTACTCGGAGGGTCCATGGTAGGCTCATGGCTGGCCAACCACATTAACTCACGGTTCCTTGATCTGTTGAGTGAAGTTCCAGCTTCAAAAATGATTTAATGGTTTACTCAATGATTGCCTATAATATTAAAACAAGCTATATAAGGCCATTTCATTGCTGCAATTTTAGTTAGTTTGACCCACCACATGAATAATAACTCCCCAGTAGTAAAAGGCACCCTGATCTACGGCATGGCCGACACCTCTAACACCCGGTTTAGTTCAAACATGAATGATGGAAGGCTATTTGTGACTTAATATTTACTTTGATAGTTTTATTATTTTTCTCTCAAAAAATGTTATCCATTTCTATTAAACATGTTCATCTATGATGTCCCATACATAACTGGACATTAATAGAAAAACATATGCCACATCCTTATGCATTTTATTATCTATTATTTTATGTATTTTTCCGCTGTTCGAAAATGAATAAAATAATAAATTAACGCATAAAGGCAACCTATTACCTGACAGGTATTGAGCATATAAACATCCTAAGCGAGTCATACCTAAGTCGAAGCTTGAATCTTGATGAAGGATTCCTCATCTTGTATGTCTGCATTATAATCTGGAGTATCGCCTCGTCTTGGTGGAATCCTTGTGTCGTCTTGGACCATCGTGCAATGCCTCATCTTGGTGGGGTCCACGTCGCTCTCCGTCTTAGTCCTAAGTATAAATTTACTCGCGCACAGGCGAGGGGGACATGGGTATAAATGTCAATAAAGTGGCTTGGACAGGTAGGTCCTTATACATTTTAACCAAAAAACAATGATGATGCGCAGACCATCTATTTAATTAATTATAGTCATTAAATGCATTTAAAATAATTACTTAAATAAAATTTAAAATACACTGGTCGGTTTTCAAGACCCAAATATGGGTAAATGATGCGCGATAAAAACTAAAATGCATTAAATAAGTACAAGGGTTTATTTAATTAACATTAATGTATTAATAAATTCAAATAATTTAATTAATTATCGGTCCTCTAACTAATTTAATTTTAATGTGAAAATTAAATTAAATTAACTTAAGTTAATTTAATAATTAAATTGAATTATTTTTTTCCGGGTATTAAAATAATTAACCAAAATTAATTTTAATTAATTTCATTTATAAAATACAATTAAATTCATTAATTTAATTAGTCATGATTAATATAAATTGTTAGATCCTTGAAAATACCGTTGCATGGCCATTGCAGGTCGGGCCAAACCCACGCAAGGCCATGCCATGGTTGAAATGGGCCTGGCCGATCCGCTTAAACCTGTTCCGGGTTGGGCAGGTCTGCTCAGATCGTTTCGGGGCCAATTTGTGTCCTGCAGAAAGGATTTCAGACAAAATAGAAGTACCTCCCGGACCTTGACCGATGCGGTGGCGACGCGCGGTGCATCTACTCCTGATTTAGAAGAGGCGGTTGTGGGAGCAATGCTGTGTGCCCTGCTGCGGGTGGTATCCTAGTGGTCAACGGCCTGGGGAAGGCCAGATGGTGGGGAGGCTAGCATTGCGGCATGGTCATGTTTGTTGTGTTGCAGCATGCTACATGGTAGCAAGGCCAGGAGACAATAGTGAAGTCGTGTGGGAACATTATGAATGTTGCGGTTTGTGGTGCCTTATCCTTGAGTAGTGCTAAATGAGAGGAGTCCAGCGACTGCCCATAGTGGAGAAGGCCATGCTGGGTGAGGCCAGGGTTGCCAGGGCGCGGCGCTGTGGCTGCTGCTGCTGCATGTGGAGGATAGGATACAAGGAGGGCGAGGGCTGGCATCAGGGTGGCTCTGGTGCGCTGCTTGCGGAGCGCTCCGAGGGCTGCGTTGACTAGTGAGCAGGTGGCCCGTAGGGTGCGGGGGCAGAGGTGGACACACAGGGGGGTGTAGGATTGTGCACAACGGGTGCCAGCACGAGCAGTCGCGGCGGCCGAGATTGCGTTGACCAGTTCCGGCCTATGTAAGAGGTGGTAGATACTACAGCAGGTGGAAGCCGGTTCTGGGCGGGGAAGCCACTACTGGTGGTTTGTGTGTGCCAGACTACAGCAATGCGGAGTCCCAAAGAAGTGGTGTAGGGGTCCACTGGGAGAGGGTCAGGCGGCGGGCCTACTACTGGTGGCTTGAGGGCTACATGATAGGTGAATCCAGAGGCCGACTGGAAAGGAGGCGGCATGGCGAGGGGCTGGCGGCGACTGGGGCTAGTTCGCCAACTGTGGTGCGTCGTGCCAGAAGAGAGAGGGGGTCTACTCGGACACCCTGTATTTACTTTCCCCTTTTTTGATTTTTTTTAATTAACCTGCTAAGCACACCCATCATCAATTTTTTTAATTTTAATTTATTTTTTATTTTTCATTAAGATCATTAAATTCACTTACACCCCTTTTATTTTATCATGAGTCAAGTCTCCTCCAATGTTTTCTACAAAAAAACTAAAGGCTACTTCATAGCCTTTTAATATAATAATATTAAAAATATTATAATGAAATTATAATTTATTCTTATTATATAATTATTATAATAAAATTACCATTATTATAATTATAAAAATTTTATACAAATTACTAAATTGTAAAATTTACAATTTTCACAATAAAATTTATCCCTGGTGAACTGATTGAAACTCAATCGGCTCACTACAATTAAATAATATTACCTGAGACCAAAATGAGAATTTCGATCCAATCTGAAAAATTAAATTGGTCGTTACTCTGTCATTCAGAATCGGATCGACACGCGGTTTGAACCATTGGGACCCACATTGAACCGTATACATAATTTTATGAATATTAATTTTATTTGGCTCAAAAAATTTACGTGATTGCTTTGATACCACTGTTAGTTTCCGGGGCCTGTAGCGGAATCCAGAGGGCTGGGGATTTTAAATTTTTTCCTCACCGAGATGACAGAACATGTCGTCGCCGACGATCTGAGCCCCAAAGATGTCCAATGATCTCGTTTAAATTAGTAATAGAACAAAACTAAGGCAAAAATGTACCTGTTTGAAACTTGAAGCCACGGTCGACTAAAACTACTCAATCGTGATCGTCGCTGGAATGATACAAAGCAAGATCCCTCTAGATTGTCCACATGCGCTCCAAAATATGTTGGCATGTTGATTTTCAAACTCTGGGTGCTAGCGCGGTGATCCTACGATGCTTTCGACATCCTGACAATCACCACATCAAGATTCCTTCGATGCTGAAGAGAGATCTTGATCTGAAAATCTTGGTTCGAGAGATTCTATCTCTAGAGAGTTGTAGGAGAGATAGGTGCTCAACTTTCATTCCATGAATTAGTGAATAGTTATTTTCACACCATAAGAGAGAGCCTCCTCCTTTATTTATAGTGATGTTGATAAATACCCGGTACGGTTTCCCATCCAAAATTTTTATCAACGTTCACTAAATAAATAATTTTGATAGACAAAATTGTGCCTATATTATTTATTATTTTTATCACATACTTGTAATATATATGAAAAAGATTACATGATAAAATTCGAGCCATTTAACTCGACTTGTTGTCCCGCTTAATATTAAATGAACCTTGAATATTAATATAATATTCGTTTGATTAATATTTTTCTCGTATTTACAAAACCTGTAAATATATTAAATAAATTCAATCCCAAATATTTGTTACTTGAATATTAATGAATTTATTTAATTCATCAGTTATCGTTAACTTTGAAAATGCTCGGACCCTGTGGTGGGGCCCACTATGTCCATATACCAATTCAAATAAATAGGGAGGATTCATGAATATTCTATTGTGTGTGACCCTCTAGGCCCTTACCTCAAAAGCAGTGAATAAAATCCACAGACCAAGAGCGGAGTCTAGCAAGCCATCATGGCCCCTAAAGATATAAAGATAGTCATAGCAACGACTACCATCCTACTAACACTAAATGTGTACTATAATATCTTTGTCATTAAATATCTCACAAAGCAGGACACACTCTTGTGCCATCGTCTTTATCTTGATTTATTATTTGTTGATCTATCCGGACGTATTTTCAATTTATTACTTTAGCCAAAGACGTATGAAGTCTGCACCATCCTGATCAACCGGGCCTATGATAGAAAACTTCCTATACATGGAATCGACAAATCCTTTCTTGACCATTCAGCCAACGTCATACCACCAACGACGCACCCAACACAAACTACCTCGCCATAACATCACTGCCATGGTTTTTTTCTTGCATCAAAGTACATAATCAAATGATATACATTGGTAATGGTCTCATGTCAGGAAACCAATACCCATGTATGTAGATAGGAACAACCAATGACACCCAAAACATGTGTTGTTCTTATTGGCAGGTTTTTCCTCGGGATCTCACTACTAGAGATCACCAAGTGCAAACTTCACGAGAAGAAGTCTCATTGCTTATGAGCCCCCAGCACCTGATAGTCAGAAATCTACTGTGTCTAGTCAGTAAGATGTATCTAGAAAATAGAACATATATTTATGATCAATTTCATTGTTTTTGGAGGTTCTCATTATAGCCTGGGATCTGCTATAACCTCTCAACACGATAATTAACCTTTGGAAATTTACATTATTATAGTGGATGCAGAAAAGTATGCACTATTATGGAAATATAACATCATGCATAGCTAACTGTACACGTGATATGGTAATCAAAATTACTGCAGAGTTGGGTCCAGGGAACCCACTATTTCAACACTCCCACATGCACTACAGCCAATTTTCTATCTAAACCTATTAGCTACTCACATCATAAATACCATGCTTCTACTAAGTAATGGATTTAACTGCTGGGCTTGCCACATTTTCGCCGTGTGGCATATCTTTTATATGAGACCTCATCTACTTGAGTAAAACTTCTCATGTTAGGGTATCCCTTAGTATATAACTTTTTTTCACTTTCATAACATGACATGGCTAGTAAGAATTTCATAATTTTCATTATGATAATTCTTCTCTCACTAGGTGTGAATCCAAGAATATGAAAAAATCGATGCGATTTAAAACTGCTTCTTAGCTTCCATAAAAGCTTCAACATACTCGTATATGTAGGTATGGCTACCACAAGCTTTTATGAGCTTGACTCTCTCATCACCTTTTCCTAACTGTGACACTATATCAAATTGATCTAAGGATTATTAGTTTGGGTCCCACCATAAATAGTATACCTTATTCTCTATATTCATTGTATATATCATTTGTTCTTGTCAAAGTACAATATGATAGTTCTAACTCCATCATTTGCAGTGCTCCTAGAAATAATTGATATCTATCTACACTAAATTATATCCTAGAAATATTGATCATTATACATAATATGGCATATGTGATTGATCCATCACTGAAGCATATGGTATAAATTCACTAAATTAATCTCTACCCATACTCCAAACATGTTAACCTAGACAGATTAATCAATGTGACATTGGAAACAATTCTGAACATGAATTGTTTCAACTTGAATTTTTCAATACAATGTCACTATATATACAAGATTGACTAGGACCAAGAAACCAATGGATCTACCTCAGTAGATCTTGTTCCATAGAACCCAGGTTTCAACATTAAGTCAATCATTGGATAATATCATTTATTATAATCTTATATAACTGTAAGATCAAGATATGTTTTCCATATGTTTCCAAAAAAAATTACATGTATAACATTGGTGCTCCCACTAATCATTGGAAGACACAAGGAAAATATTGGTTTATAATGAATGCTCTAAGATCTTATTGATTAATTTAATCCATAACAGGTCTTCAGTAACTTGCAAACTTCATCGGAATCATATTATGTTATCATCTCTTTCTGGTCGCTTCACTTAGACACCTTCCATGAAAGATGATATTAGAAGACAAGTAAAATTCTAATAGATTTAGCCGTACCGACTTGGTACAACCAATCGAACCATATTGGTACCATACATATACCATCCAAGTATTATTTCATTTTAATACCCACCAAAGTATTCAATTTATAATCCCCCTTTCAATTTGATACATGGAATCAATTATTGATTTCTAGTTGATTTTTTCAATATTAGCTTGTTTCCTTATACTTCTAACTTGTAGGATTTATTATTCTCAATGAATAATATATCATAGACCATAGTGAATATAAAACCATCACAATGGTATCATTTTTCCTACATAGTATGTGTCACAAGAACATTACTATTCCTCATGTACTTGTGGAACTTGTTCCCTATGCCAACCATTTGTGCATCTCGAGCATTTACTATGTCCATGTCAATTCAACTCCCACTATATCTAATAGAGATGTGCATCCTTGTATCGAAATGTAGTCTAATCCTTGACTACATCATCTCTATCTTATGGTTTTAGGTAATATCTTAGGAAACTTTTAGGATAATTACTTTAGATGCACAACATGTTTAATATTATGCATGTTTGTTTAAATCATAACAAACACTTTGGATCTAAACATGTCCTATGACATAATGGATTTTCCATCATACTATTACTCGTATTATATACATTTGTCAATTTAGTTGGCATATTGGTTATGGTATTAAGACATTATTTGCAAAGCACATTATGAAATATAATGGAAGTTAATGTAGGTTGTAACATTGATAAAACTTAAATAATTACATTGATGTATAAAATGTGCGTATAGGAATTTCTCCATGATAAATTTTGTTGATCAATGTTAATATGTAAGACTCATCATTGATTATCCTTATTAACATCAATACGGTGATGCAGATAAGGTAACATGTGTTTAGGAATTACTCTATGCTTTGTTATCATGATTGATGATAGTTTGGTCAAGATATTCTTCGGCATGCTGATCAGAAGAAACTCATATCTTCTTAACAAACATATGATTCCCTTGTACATTCCTTAATTAATTAAAGGAAACTTATAAAGTATCTTTACATCTCGATATCTTTGGAATAGTTCACCCGGTCTTGTTGAACTATCCTCAGAAGGCTTTGTTGCATACCTTTATTTTTAAGGGTTTCTTTGCCCAATCTAATGATGAAAATAATACCAAAGGTGTGTAGTTGTGTCGAGCCTAAATACCATACTAGGTATATAGTCGACGCCCACTTCTAGTTTTACATGATGAAGAATCATATTGCCGCAACTGGGTAGGTCTTAAATTTTATATTCATCATGCATTTCCTTTTATTCAAGTAGCAGTGAACTATTTGTTGAGTTTTTCACTAGAAACAACATTCATTCCAAAACATGGAATAACATCCCATCATGTCCAAATGGGAACATTAGATAAATTTTTTTGGTTATACTCAAACAACTTGATCAATTTTAGTCCATCACATGGAAATTAGAAGTTATGTGTTTCTCACCGCTGACTTAGGAATCACCTTTTCTCAGCTACTTAGAGGAGAAACATTACTTCTAGAAATATTTCTCTTGTATTTGAATACATATATGTGAAAATAATATAGTATTTATTACCCAATATGTATGTGAGATAAAAATACTTTTATTTGATGAATATTAACTAAATGAGAAGTAGGTACTTGCTTCTTGTATTTCAGATTCTAAACATCTATAAATTTATTTCATTATGTGATTCAAATAACATCCTGTTAAGTAACTATACACATTTATTTGAAGGGCATGACAAAGGTGCCTTTGGCGTAACATTATATAGGCCTTTTCGGCTTGTCATTAAATTTATTCTCCATAAGAATAAAATATAGTGTTATCTATAATATTCTTATTACTTAGGAAATGTTACCTTAACGGTTATGAAGCGCTTACTCTCTACTGTTACTTTGTATCTTTAAACTAAACAAGAGTAATTGTATGTAAATTGTATAAGAATTGGATGACTTGAATTATTGTGGAATGTCATTCACTTTAACCAAATTTAGTGCAATCACCACATTCAAATCATGCCTTACATTCTCCTCGAAAGGATCTTAAAGATGAGACTACATGTGATCATTATCCAAGTCTTGATGAAAAGACCACAACTAACATCAGACATTGATGATACCATTATGACAGATCCATATTATGCTAGATTCATGAGTCACCTTTAAGCTATTTTACGCCCTCGCTTCTTGAGGTAGCTTAATAGGTTGGGACACAAGCAGCTTGAATTGTTGATATATTAGTAATCTGCACAGGCTCTTATACTACACTTCTAATTTTGTGCATGTTTGGACATTAACATTTTCTAATAATTATCGTAGTTTTATTGGGGTATTTCTTGCCATTATATACAAATATACATTAGCAGATTGTACTTTTATGTGATTACCTAAGGCGACATTACTAATTATTTAATCCTTAAATGTCTCCCACTAATTTTTCGAATTCTAGGATCTCTCTATACTAGAATCGAAATACTCTTGAGTATTCTTGTGAATAGTATCCGTGAACCTCACTCGTAGTCTACAAGCTATGGCTATTCCACTACTCAGAGAGTCCAAGGTTGCCTCTTGGCTAGACAACCACTTTGACTCACGGTTCCTTGATCTGTTAAGTGAAGTCCCTGCTTCAAAATCATTTACTTATTTACTCAACGCTAGCCCCTAAAATTACAACAAGCTAGCTAAGTCTATTTCTTTGCTGCAATTTTATTTAAGTCAACCCAACACATGTATAATAACTCGCCGATAGTAAGAGGCTCCCTCAGCTAAGGCATGACTAGAACCTCGAACACCCAGTTTTTTTCAAACATGAATGATGGAAGGCTGCATGTGAAATAATATTTTCTTTGATGGGTTTATTGATTTTTCTCTAGAAAAATGTAATCTATTTCTATTAATCATGTTCATATATGTGGTCTCTCTCACAACCGAACTTTAATAGAAAAACATACGCCTCTTCTTTATTAAATTTATTAACTATTATTTTATGTATTTTTCCGATGTTCTAAAATGCATAAAATAATAAATAAACACAAAAAGAAAAACTATTACCCAACTGGTCTTGAGTATCTAAACGTCCTAAGAGCATCGTACCAGAGTCAGATCTTGACTCTTGATGCAGCTTTCCCTCATCTTTTATGTCGGCTTTATAATATGGAGTATCACCTCTTCTTGGTAGAATCCACATGTCGTCGTGCACCATCGTGTGCTGCCTCATCTTGGTGGGGTCCATGTCACCCGCCATCTTAGTTCGAAGTACAAAATTACATGTGCGAATGCGAGGGGGACTTGGGTATAAATGTACATCAATTGGATTGGACATGTAGGTCATTATACATTTTAATCGAAAAATAAAGATGATGCACATAAAATCTTTTTAATTAATTACAATCATTCCGCGCAATTAAAATAATTAATTAAATAAAAGTCAACATACACGGGTCAGTGTTCAAGACCAGAATACGGGTAAATGATGTGTGATAAAAATTAAAATGCATTAAATAAGTACGAGGGTTTATTTAATTAATTAAAATGAATTAATAAATTCAAATAATTTAATAAATTATCGGTCCGCTAACTAATTTATTTTTAATGTGAAAATTAAATTAATTTAATAGAATTAAATTTAATTATTAAATTGAATTAATATTATTCGGGTATTAAAATAATTAACCAAATTTAATTTTAATTAATTTTACTTTTAAACTAAAATTAAATTGAATAATTTAATTAATCTTGATTAATTTAAATAGGTCGATCCCCAAAAATACTGTTGCATACCTTTGTGGGTCAGGCCAAACATGCGAAGGGTCATGCCATGGCTGAAATGGGTCACACCGATCCACCTAAACCCATTAAGAGTTGGGAAGGTCGGCTTAGTCCCTTTCGGTGCCAATTTTTGTCTTCGAGGATGGCTTGCAGACACAATAAAAGTACCTCCCGGACCTTGACTGATGGTCTGATCGAGATGTGGTGGCGGAGGGAGCAAGGGTGTGCGCCCTACAATGGGTGGTAGTCTGGTGGTCAGCGGCCTAGGGAAGGAAGTATGGTGGGGAGGCCAGCGTTGTGGCAAGGTCGCGGATGTTGTGTAGCAGCGTGCTACATGGTAGCAAGGCCAGGAGAAAATCGTGAAGTCCCGCGGGCACCTGATGGACATTGCGGGGTGCGGCGCCTCATCCTTGAGTTGTGCTAAATGAGTGGAGGCCATCGACTACCCAAAGAGGAGCAGGCCAGGGATGCCGGGGCGTGACGCTGTGGCAGCTGCTGCATGCATAGTGTAGGAGACCAGGAGGGAGAGGAATGGCATCTGGGCGGCTATGGTGCGCTAAATGTGGAGCACTGGGATGGCTGTGGCGACCGTTTCATAGCTGACCCGTAGGGTGAAGGGGTGGAGGTGGATGTAAAGAGGTAGTACCGTGCATGGCAAGTGCCAGCGCGAGTGGTCGCAGTGGCCGGGACTGCGTCTCCTAGTTCCGGCCTGGGCAGGGGGTTGCGGATAGTGCAGCGTGGGGAGGTCGGTTCTTGATGGGGAAGTCCCTGTCGGTGGTCTGTGCACGCGAGACTGCTGAATAGGGTCGTCCCAAGGATGCCTCATAGGGGTCCGCTGGGAGAGGGGCAGGCGGCAGGCCTGCTGCTTGGCCGACGATGTAGTAGGCCAGCCGGGAAGGGGACATCAGGGCGAGGGGCAGGCGGATGCTGGGGCTGGTTCGCTGATAGCGGTGCACCGTTCCGAAAGAGATAGGGGGTGGTCTTGAACCCCCGCATTTACCTTCCCCCGTTTTTTACTTGACCTGCAAAGCACACCCATCCTCCTTTTTTTATTTTATATTATTTTTATTTTTCATTAAGAAAATTTAAGTATCTTCCACCCCTTTTTTTATGAGTCATCTCTCTACCAATATTTTCCATAAAAAAACTAAAGGATACTCCATAGACTTTTAATATAATAATAATAAAATTTTTATAATGAAATAATAATTTATTATATTATTATTATAATAATAAAATTACTATTATTAAAATGATAAAAATATTATGCAAATTACTAAATTGTAAAATTTACAATTTTCACAATAAATTTTATTTCGGATGAACCGATTGATACATAATCGGTTCACCAAGATTAAATAAAATAACCAGAGACCAAAACAATAATTTTGATTCAATCTGAAAAATTAAATTGGCGGAAACTCTATCATTCGGCATCGAATCGATGCGTGGTTTGAACAGTTGGTACTGACATTGTACCCTCTACTTAATTTTATGAAATTAAATTTTATTTGGGTTAGAAAATTTATGTGATCGCTCTGATACCATTGTTAGGATCTGCGGCCCGCAGCGGACGCTGCTGGGATAGAGATTTTAAAATTTGTCATTGGCAGGATGACGAATCTTCTCGTCGCTAGCAATCCGAGCCCCGGAGAGGTCCGAGGATCTCTCATAAATTATTAAGAGCAAAAAAATAAAACAAAAACGAACCCGTTTGAAATCTAAAGCCGCAGTCGACTATAACTACTTTATGGAGATCTTCGCTTGAATGATCCATATCTGGATCCCTCTAGATCGTCCACATGCGCTCCAAAATCCGCTGGAGCGTTGATCATCAAGCTCCAGGTGCTAGCGCGTCGATCTGACGATGCTTTCGACGTCCCAATGATCACTGCATCAAGATGCCTTCCATGCTGAAGAGAGATCATGATCTGAACATCTTAGATCAAGAACTTCTCTCTCAAGAGTGTGGGAGGAGAGAGAGGCTCTCAACATTCATTCCATGAATGAATAATTATTTTCACACCATAAAAGAGAGAATCCACCATTATTTATAGTGACGTTGATAAATACCAGGTAGGGTTCCCCGACCATCGTTTATATCAACGTTCACTAAATAAATAATTGTCACTATCTAAACTGCACCAATATTATTTTTTTAATCATATACTTGTAATATATATGAAATATATTACGTGATAAAATATGATCCAATTAACTCGACTCATTGTCCAGCTTAATATTAAATGATGGTTGAATATTAAAATAAAATTCGTTCGATTAATATTTTTTTCATATTTACTAAACCTGTAAATACATTAAATAAATTCAATCCCAGATATCAATAACATTAATATTCATGAATTTATTTAATTCAATGGTGATGGATAACTTGGACCACACCCGAACCCCGTGGTGGGGCCCACTGTGTCCACATACTAATTAAACTGAATATGGAAGATTCTTGAATACACTTTTGTGTATGACCCTCTAGGCCCTTACCTCGATAGTAGTGAATAAAATCCACAGACCAAGAGCAGAGTCTAGCAACCCATCATTGCCCCTAAAGAGATAAGGATAGTCATAGTAATGACTACCATCCTACAGACACTAACTGTGTAATATAATCTCTTTGTAATTAAATATCTCATAAAGCAGGATGCACTCCTGTGTCATCGTCTTTATTTTGCTTTATTATTTGTTGATCAATCTGGATTGAATTTCCTTTCAATTGATTTGGCGAAATACTTATGAATGCGGGACCATTCTGATCAACCAGGCCTAAGATATACAACTTCCTAAACATGGAAGTGACAAATCATTTTTGACCATTCAGCCAACCTCATACCACCAATGACGCACCGAACACAAACTACCTCTCCATGACATCACTGACATGGTTTTTATCTTGCATCAAAGTATGTAATCAAATGATATACATTGGTAATGGTCTCTAGTCAGGAGACCAATACAAATGTCCATATATATGAACAACAAATGACACCCAAAACATGTGGTGTTCCTATTTTTAGGTTTGTCCTCATGATAACACTACTAGAGATCACCAAGTGCGAATTTCATAAGAATAAGTCTCAATGCTTATGAGCCCCCAACACCAGATAGTCATACATCTACTGTGTCCAGTCAGTAAGATGTATCTAGAGGATATAACATATATTTAAGATAAATGTCATTGTATCATGAGGTTCTCATTATAGCCTGGGATATACTATAACCTCTCGACACAATAATTAAAATTTGGAAATTATCATTATTATAGTGGATCCAGAAAAGATTGCACTATAATGGTAAGATAACTTTCATAGATAATAGTATACATGATATGGTAATCAAAAGTACTGCATAGTTGGGTCTAGGGCACCCACTATTTCTACACTATGTGTATGTTTTCCTTTTTTTTCTTGTGTTTTGACCCCTTATTTTATAATCAGAGGGTGTTTATGAGTCCTTGGTGTTTAAAGTGTAATTTATTGGTTTCAAATTGTAGGTTTGCACTACTCGGGTCTAAGGCGACTCACCTGCGTATGCATAGGTAAGTATGTATATGTCTGTGGGTTCCTCTATTATGTTTCTAATCATCTGTCACGACCCGCCCTCGGGGTCCGTGCCGTGACTACCCCAAGCCCGCCTTCCATAGGTCAGGGGCTGGCGACTAGCACCAAGGCGTAAATCCCGGTAAAAAGGGAAGGCATTGCCTTTGTAAAGTAAACAAACACCACAGAGTAAGCAAACAGAAAGTAAACACTAAGCAAAAGCAGAGTACAACTGAAAGTGCGGAAAAGTAAATGGGCCAGTATAAAAACCCAAACTGAAAGTAAAGTACAACTCGAAAGGGAAAAACAGCAACTGAAAGGTAAAAGCCGCAACACCGAGCTGTCCACTGGAAATCCCACCTGAAGGGTGGGTACAGATAGCTCCTCTGCTCCACGGGTCCGGCCGTCCGCTCCGAGCACGTCCCGCCCAGTGATCTACCTCCGGGTACCGTCCCGCTCTGCAAGCCTCAGCTAGATCAACGCTGTCCGTCGTCTGCAACCAACACAACGTAGTACGGGCAAAGCCCGTGCAGGGGTGAGTATAAGCTACTCAGTAGGGACCCCGAGACCCCTGAAGGTCTCTCAAATCCACAAAGGATAAACCACGAAGAAAGGTACAATCACGAAGTAACAACCGACTCTGCTTAGGTATATGCCCATACATATACCTAAGTCATCAAATTCAAATACGCTCCAACCTCCGAGCCCAAGTACAACTCAGTCCACACAGGAAAGTAAACGTATTCCACATAGGAAAGCAAAACGTAATCCACACATGATTGCACTACACAATCCACACAGGAAAGCAACAGATTCAGCTCACACAGGTATACATCTTCAAAGGACGATAAAGATGATCTCTGATCCATCTAAGTCGTCGGACCCACGAAGGATCGATAGGTAACTAACCCCCGCAAAGACCCACACAGGATCGGGCCCACACAGGACCTGTAGGCGCTGGTTCACACAGGACCGCTGAGCGCAAGGACCCACACAGGATCGGACCCACACAGGATCGGGCCCACACATGACCTGTAGCACTGACCCACGTAGGATCGCTGAGTGCTGTAGTCGTCGTCGTCGAATCCACACAGGATCTCTGTACTGTCGTCGTCGCAGTCACAGTAGCAGTAGTAGCAGTAGTAGCAGTCGCAGCCAGCACTAGGGTTCCCGCACACAGCAAGCTCGTTCGGAGGATCTGCTCCACGAGCCGAGAGGCTGATACATCAACTGTCACAAGGTCCAGAGTTGATGTATCCAAAAGTTCCGTATCGACAACAGGAACTCAACGCAACAGACGGCGCGTCGATCGGACGCCCGGTCTGAGAGTTATTGACATTTTCGTCCCCGGGGCCCGGTTGGTTTTTAAGGCAAAACCAACCCGACCGTACTCCACCTGCGTCCAAACCTCGGGCGGAGTATACCAGAAGATCCGTCTCACTAAGAGGAACACAACACAGCTGACGACACGTCAATCGGACGTCCGTAGCTCAAGATATGAGCGTTTCCGCTCCGAAGGCCCGGTTGGTTTCGTGAACGAACCAACCCGGCCGAACTCAAATAATCCGAAACCTTGAGTGCGATATACCGAAACGACCGTCTCGATCCAAGGATCGCGTTGCCGTAGACGGTTCGTCGATCGGAGGTCCGTGGCTCAAGTTATGACCAAAAGACCGAATCTGATCCGAAACGGGGGGTCCGGGTCCGGGCCGACCCGGCCCGACCCCCCTGGGTCGGCCCGAACCGGGTCGACCCGACCCGGGTCCGACCCGGCCCGGCCGGCCGGCGGCGCGGCGGCGCGGCGGCGCGGGGGCGCGGCGGCCTGGCGCTGCACGGTGGCTGCACGCGGGGGGCAAAGCCCCCGCTGATTTGAAGGGGCGGCGCGACATAGCCGCGCCCTTTGCATAAAAAACGGCCCCCACGTGGGGGCTGGCTTGGATAAAAACCGGGGGACTGCTGCCCCCCCTCCCTTCATGGAAACCGCCCCCCTCATAATGAGGGGGGTTTTGTGTGCTGGCCGGGTGATTAATTCCCCCGGTTTAATGCCATCCGGCCGGCCAGCTGGCCGGCCGGTTTTCTCCAACGGGACCGGAAAATCCGGTCCCCTCTTCGGCTTCCGACGCCGGCGGCCCGGCCGCCGGTCTTCTCTTCCGCCGCGGCCCGGAACCGGCCGCGGTGTTCGTCGTCCGGCGCGGTGCGACGGCACCGTGCCCCTCCGCCGTGCCTTGATTTCTTTCAACGCGGCGCGACGGCGTCGCGTTCAAGATGTTTCTTCCATGGTGCGCGCGCGACGGCGTTGCGTAAACTAAACGCACGATTAACCGCGTGGTGCGACGGCACCACGCCACCTTGTTTCCACCCGCAAGGCAATTCAACAAGAACGATGGAGGGGTTCGGCCGTGTTCATGCGGTCCGGCCCCCTCACGTTAAACAATAACACAACTTAAAAATATTCAAAAGCCTCACGTTAGACATGCGAGATCCACGATCAAGAATAAAATAATTAAACAATAAATCAACAACCCCAACCTCGGGTATAGGTTCGTAGATTTGACAACGTTCCGCGGAAGACAACGTCGCGGAGGTCGGGCGTCGCGGTAGTCGTTCGTCAAATCCGATGACGAAGAGGTGCGTCCGATGTGATACGTCGTTGGCGAAACTTCGTATGCCGACGAAGGGAATCCGAGGAGGAAGCGGCGTTCCCTCTCGTTGACACGGAAGACGAAGAAGAGCGGAGCGGCGTTCTTCGTCGGAACTTGAGCGTTCTTCGTCAAGTTCGAAGGTTCTTCGTGTTCTTCGTCAGAGTTGAAGAAGAAGAAGAAAAGCTCCCAAAAGCTCTCAAGGTGGCCAAAGTGTTCTAACCCAACCAAATAAAATAAGAGCTTATTTTATTTACAAACCTAACAAAAGAATTTCAAAGGTTTGAATTTCAAAAAGATTAACTCCAAAATTAAATAACTCAAGTCATTTAAGAGGGGTTAAGGGAGTTGGAAGAAGATGAAAGGTTGGGAGCTTCGTGTGGGCCCCACCACACTTAATCCTCCCAAGGGAGGTTAAGTGGATGTGGGTCCCACTTCCAACCCCCTTTGGTAGGATTTAACAAGTTAAAATAAAATTTGTTCTTCACGAACTTTATTTAACTTAAACTAAAAACCCAAAAACTAACTTTCAACCCGCAACAAACGCAACTTCCGAAAAGGTCTCTTTAAGCGAATATCGGCGCTGCAAGTTCATCGGTGCCCTCAGATTTCAATTCCGAGCACCAGATCAAAAGTTAGGAATTCCCGCTCGTTCGTTCACTGAACGTACCCGAGTCAAACTTCGGAAATTGATTCCGGGCACTCCGGGCCTCGGAATCAGGTGCCGTCTGAAACCGCGCTCTTGTAAAATTCTAAAGAAAATTAAGAAAAAATTTCCCTTGAATTTTACGGGTCTTTACATTACTCCCACCTCAGGGCTTTACGTCCCCGTAAAGATACATCAAAAACTAGGGAAACAAATGAGGGTACTGAGCACGCATCTGAGCCTCCCGCTCCCATGTGCTCTCCTGGAGATTTCCGTGCTGCCATCTGATGCGCACAAGAGGAATCGATCGCCCACGCAGGACCCGCTCCTGTCAATCCTTTATCTCCACCGGGACCTCCGTAAAAGTCGCCCCATCGTCAACGTCAAGCTCCCCATGGTCAATGATGTGCGTCGGGTCGTGCACGTATCTCCTCAGCTGAGATACGTGGAAGACGTCGTGCACCCGGTGCAACTGAGGTGGTAGATCCAGGCGATAAGCCACCTCACCAATCCTGCTGAGAATCTGGAAGGGTCCGATGAAGCGCGGAGATAACTTGCCGCCTCGGCCAAATCTCCGAATACAACGTCGAGGTGAGACCCGCAAGAAGACGTGGACGCCATCCTCGAACTCTAGTGGCCTCCGTCTCCTGTCAGCATATGACTTCTGCCGGCTCTGAGCTGTCCTCATCCGCTCCTGGATGACCTGGACCTTCTCTGTCGTGGCCTGGACCATCTCCGGTCCCACTAGTGCTGACTCCCCAGGGTCTGTCCAGCACAAAGGAGATCTAAAAGGTCGGCCGTACAATGCCTCGTACAGTGCCATCCCGATGGTGGAGTGGTAGCTGTTGTTGTACGTAAACTCCACCAAGGGTAGGTGGTCCTCCCAGCTACGACCAAAGTCGAGGACACATGCGCGGAGCATGTCCTCGAGAGTCTGAATGGTCCTCTCCGTCTGACCATCCGTCTGAGGGTGAAAGGCTGTGCTCAGACGTAGCTGCGTCCCGAACACCTCCTGTAATCCCTTCCAAAGCCGGGAAGTAAAGCGAGCATCTCGATCGGAGACGATAGATGATGGCACACCGTGGAGCCGCACAATCTCCTGAACGTAGAGATGTCCCAAGCTCTCTACTGAGCTCTGCTCTCTGATGGGTAAGAAGTGTGCCGACTTGGTGAGTCGGTCAACAATCACCCAGATGGAGTCGTGACCTCTGGAAGTATGTGGAAGTCCAGTCACGAAGTCCATAGATATGCCGTCCCACTTCCACTCCGGAACCTCCAAGGGCTGTACCAATCCTGCTGGTACCTGATGCTCAGCCTTCACCTGCTGGCAGGTGAGGCATCGAGAAACGAACTCTGCTACAGCCTTCTTCATGCCCGACCACCAGTGCTGTCGTCTGAGGTCCTGGTACATCTTCTCCACTCCAGGATGTACCGCCAAAGGAGAAGTGTGAAAATCCCTCAGCACTTCCTCTCACAAAGCGACTGGTACCATGGTACGTCCTCTGAAAAGGATGTCGTGCTCTGTCCCAAGGGAGAAACCATCAGGTGCCTGTCCCGAGGATATCTGTGCACGCCGTGTCTCACAGTCAGCGTCCTCACGCTGTGCCTCCCTGACCTACTGCAGTAGTGGAGGAGTGACTGTGAGAGACTGAAGGAAGGCTGCTCCATCTCTATCCACGAAGGATATCTGCAAAGAGGCTAGCTGCTCCGTCGCCTCCTCAAGTAACTGAATGCCCGTCCTTCTGCTGAGGGCATCGGCTACTATGTTCCATTTCCCAAGAGTATAGACTATCTCAAAGTCATAGTCCTGGAGGAACTCGAGCCATCGCCGCTGTCTCAGGTTCAGGTCCTTCTGCGAGAAGATATACCTGAGACTCTGATGATCGGAAAAGACTGTAAAGCGCTCGCCCATCAAGTAGTGTCGCCATGTCTTCAGAGCGAAGACTACTGCTACTAACTCCAGGTCATGGGTAGCGTAGTTCTGCTCATACGGCCTCAACTGACGTGATCCATAGGCGATCACTGCCCGCTCCTGCATTAGAACACATCCGAGTCCGGTCCCTGATGCATCGCAGTAAACTACGTACCCTACTCCCTCATCAGGCAACCTCAAGATAGGTGCGCAGGTCAATCTCTGTCTCAGCTCCTGGAAGCTTTGCTGACATCTGTCAGACCATACGAAGGGTTTCCCCTTCTTCGTCAAAGCTGTGAGTGATGCCACAACTCTATAGAAGTCTGGCACGAATCTCCGATAGTATCCAGCTAGTCCCAAGAAACTCCGAACCTCAGTCACGCTCCTGGGTGGCTCCCATGCTAACACAGCCTCAATATTCGCGGGATCCACTGCAACTCCCGCCTCAGAGATAACGTGTCCCAAGAAGTGGACCTCACGTATCCAGAACTGGCACTTCGAGAGCTTACCATAAAGCTGGTGCTCTCGGAGTGTGTCTAGTACAACTCGCAAGTGATAGGCGTGCTCCTCCTCTGTCGTAGAGTAAATCAGAATGTCGTCGATGAAGACCACGACAAACCGATCGAGGTATGGCTGAAAGATCTTGTTCATGAGAGCCATGAACACTACTGGAGCATTGGTTACACCGAAAGGCATAACCAAGAACTCATAGTGGCCATACCGACATCTGAAGGCTGTCTTCTGCACATCCTCGTCTCTAACTCTGAGCTGATGATAGCCTGACCTGAGATCTATCTTTGAGAACCACCGGGCTCCCTTGAGCTGATCAAAGAGGTCATCAATCCTCGGTAGCGGATACTTGTTCCTCACTATCACCTGGTTCAGGCGACGATAGTCAACACAAAGTCGCAAGCCCCCGTCTGCCTTCTTGGCGAACAAAATCGGGGAAGCCCAGGGTGAAACACTGGGTCGGATGAACCCCTTGCCTTGCAAGTCCTCCAACTGTACCCGTAGCTCTCGAAGCTCGGAGGGGGACATCCGATATGCTGGAGTGTATATCGGGGCTGTCCCGGGGTACAAGTCAATATAAAAGTCTACCTCTCTGCGAGGAGGTAGCCCTGGAACATCATCGGGAAAAACGTCCGCAAACTGATCCACCACTGCAGGAAAACCAGGACTCCGCACGTCAACTGCTCCAAGGATAAGGCTAGCCAACTGATGAGAGATGGGTTGTCCTCTCCTCCACGGAAGTCCATCCTGTGCTGCTAAGGCTCCCTTCTCGCCGGTGAAGGAGAACCTGCTCCCGTCGGTGCGTACACATCGCACCTTGCGCCTAAAACAGTCAATCTGTGCATGGACCGTAGATAGCCAATCCATGCCCAAGATGACGTCGTAAGGCCTCGACGCTGCTACAAGAAGATCCCAGCCGAAGCTCTCGCCTCCTAGAGTAAGCTCACACTGCCGGCACCAGTGTGTAATCGTCGAGTCTGCTCCCGTAGGAGTCTCTAGCCGTAAGGATCGAGCCAACGGCTCTGTCGGAATCTCCGAGCTCCGAACAAGGGCAGCGGCTATGAAAGAGTGACTCGCTCCTGTGTCTATAAGAACTGCAGCAAGGGTGGAATAGACACAGATAGTACCTCAAATCATCTCGGGTGCGCCGTGGTCGTAGGCCTCTGCTGCCTGGAGCTGTGCCTATCTCTGCCCGCCAGCTCCCTGTGGTCGGGGTGGACCTCCTGGTGGTGGTGGCGGCAGAGCCTCAAAGCGTCGCCCACCACCGGCTGCTCGTCCAGCTCCTCTGCCTCGTCCGCCTCCTCCCTGCGGACCGCCACAGTCGACCCTTTGCCTCTGCCTCGGTGGTCCCTCAACCGTCTGCTGCTCCTCGGCACGGCGGGTCGGGCAGTCACGAGCCATGTGGCCCTGCCCGCCGCACGAGTAGCACTGTCTGCCTCTCGTAAGACTGGCTCCGCGCTGTGTGCCCCGCACTGCTGAGCCAGTGTCCTGAGGTCGTCTGCCCGAAGGTCTGGTCTGTCTGGACCCCTGAGTCATCCGTCGACTGCCTGCTGCAGATGACTCTGCCACGTGCGGCCCTGCGGTGGGTCGCTGCGCTGGTGTAGACTCATCAAGGAAGCTCTCGATCAGAAGGGCCCGCTCCAGTACTCCTGTCTGAGTCGGTATGCTGAGGGAGATCAGCGATGCCCTGATCTTGTGTCTCAAACCCTGCTCGAAGGTCCGGGCCCGGAAGAATGGGTCCCGTACCATGTCGGTCGAGTAGCGCGAGAGATCAGTAAATCTCGCCGAGTACTGAGCGACCGTCATGCTGCCCTGCCGCAGCTGTAGAAGCTCCTGGATACGCACCGCACGAAAGGTGGCTGGGATGAACTCCGAGCGGAAGAGGCTCTCAAAGTCCGTCCAAAGTAGAGATTCCTCATCGTGCACCTAGAGCATCAGGCTCCACCATCGTCCTGCTACTGCGTGTAGTAGGCTCGCAGCGAGGATCACCATGAGGTCTGTTGGTGTCCTCACTAGCCTAAACACTCGTACTACGGCCTCCAGCCAGTCCTCTGCTGCCTGGGGATCCGTCTCCCCGCGAAACCTGGGCGGTCGCTGGCGCTGAAACTCATGCAGTGCGCTGAGGCGACGTGCATCGTCAGCGGCTGCTGCTGGAAGCATCGGGGGCTCGGCGGGTAGAGCTACCGCCGGTGCCACTGCTGACAAAGGGCCCTGCACCGAGGCCTCGTCGCTCGGTGGGCTGTCGTCATGCACGACTCTCGGAACCCTAGCTGGCTACCGTCGTGGGGCCATCCTGAAAAGGAAACAGGTGCGCCACGGTCAGAACAGTATACCTGGTGAGCTGATATAAGTAATCAAAAAGAAAACTTTGAAACACACACGCAATCAATGTTTTTGTGCATTAAGTCGGAAATCAGAAGTCAGGGTCCTGGTGTACGGATACGTCGGCCGCCGCACCAACACTGGACTCCCTGGACTGATAACCACACTCAATACGCTAAACATTATTTCTTCACATAGAAAAGATCAGAGTTCGCGGTAGAACCGAACTCCTCTGATACCAATTTGTCACGACCCGCCCTCGGGGTCCGTGCCGTGACTACCCCAAGCCCACCTTCCATAGGCCAAGGGCTGGCGACTAGCACCAAGGCGTAAATCCCGGTAAAAAGGGAAGGCATTGCCTTTGTAAAGTAAACAAACACCACAGAGTAAGCAAGCAGAAAGTAAACACTAAGCAAAAGAAGAGTACAACTGAAAGTGCGGAAAAGTAAATGGGCCAGTATACAAACCCAAACTGAAAGTAAAGTACAACTCGAAAGGGAAAAATAGCAACTGAAAGGTAAAAGCCGCTACACCGAGCTGTCCACTGGAAATCCCACCTGAAGGGTGGGTACAGATAGCTCCTCTGCTCCACGGGTCCGGCCGTCCGCTCCGAGCACGTCCCGCCCAGTGATCCACCTCCGGGTACCGTCCCGCTCTGCAAGCCTCAGCTAGATCAACGCTGTCCGTCGTCTGCAACCAACACAACGTAGTGCGGGCAAAGCCCGTGCAGGGGTGAGTATAAGCTACTCAGTAGGGACCCCGAGACCCCTGAAGGTCTCTCAAATCCACAAAGGATAAACCACGAAGAAAGGTACAATCACGAAGTAACAACCGACTCTGCTTAGGTATATGCCCATACATATACCTAAGTCAGCAAATTCAAATACGCTCCAACCTCCGAGCCCAAGTACAACTCAGTCCACACAGGAAAGTAAACGCATTCCACATAGGAAAGCAAAACGTAATCCACACAGGATTGCACTACACAATCCACACAGGAAAGCAACAGATTCAGCTCACACAGGTATACATCTTCAAAGGATGATAAAGATGATCTCTGATCCATCTAAGTCGTCGGCCCCACGAAGGATCGATAGGTAACTAACCCCCGCAAAGACCCACACAGGATCGGGCCCACACAGGACCTGTAGGCGCTGGTTCACACAGGACCGCTGAGCGCAAGGACCCACACAGGATCGGACCCACACAGGATCGGGCCCACACAGGACCTGTAGCACTGACCCACGTAGGATCGCTGAGTGCTGTAGTCGTCGTCGTCGAATCCACACAGGATCTCTGTACTGTCGTCGTCGCAGTCACAGTAGCAGTAGTAGCAGTAGTAGCAGTCGCAGCCAGCACTAGGGTTCCCGCACACAGCAAGCTCGTTCGGAGGATCCGCTCCACGAGCCGAGAGGCTGATACATCAACTGTCACAAGGTCCAGAGTTGATATATCCAAAAGTTCCGTATCGACAACAGGAACTCAACGCAACAGACGGCGCGTCGATCGGACGCCCGGTCTGAGAGTTATTGACATTTTCGTCCCCGGGGCCCGGTTGGTTTTTAAGGCAAAACCAACCCGACCATACTCCACCTGCGTCCAAACCTCGGGCGGAGTATGCCAAAAGATCCCTCTCACTAAGTGGAACACAACACAGCTGACGGCACGTCAATCAGACGTCCGTAGCTCAAGATATGAGCGTTTCCGCTCCGAAGGCCCGGTTGGTTTCGTGAACGAACCAACCCGGCCGAACTCAAAGTAATCCGAAACCTTGAGTGCGATATACCGAAACGACCGTCTCGATCCAAGGATCGCGTTTCCACAGACGGTTCGTCGATCGGAGGTCCGTGGCTCAAGTTATGACCAGAAGACCGAATCTGATCCGAAACGGGGGGTCCGGGTCCGGGCCGACCCGGCCCGGCCGGCCGGCGGCCGGCGGCGCGGCGGCGCGGGGGCGCGGCGGCCTGGCGCCGCACGGTGGCTGCACGCGGGGGGCAAAGCCCCCGCTGATTTGAAGGGGCGGCGCGGCATAGCCGCGCCCTTTGCAGAAAAAACGGCCCCCACGTGGGGGCCGACTTGGATAAAAACCGGGGGGCTGCTGCCCCCCCTCCCTTCATGGAAACCGCCCCCCTCATAATGAGGGGGGTTTTGTGTGCTGGCCGGGGGATTAATTCCCCCGGTTTAATGCCATCCGGCCGGCCAGCTGGCCGGCCGGTTTTCTCCAACGGGACCGGAAAATCCGGTCCCCTCTTCGGCTTCCGATGCCGGCGGCCCGGCCGCCGGTCTTCTCTTCCGCCGCGGCCCGGAACCGGCCGCGGTGTTCATCGTCCGGCGCGGTGCGACGGCACCGCGCCCCTCCGCCGTGCCTTGATTTCTTTCAACGCGGCGCGACGACGTCGCGTTCAAGATGTTTCTTCCATGGTGCGCGCGCGACGGCGTTGCGTAAAATAAACGCACGATTAACCGCGTGGTGCGACGGCACCACGCCACCTTGTTTCCACCCGCAAGGCAATTCAACAAGAACGATGGAGGGGTTCGGCCGTGTTCATGCGATCCGCCCCCCTCACGTTAAACAATAACACAACTTAAAAATATTCAAAAGCCTCACGTTAGACATGCGAGATCCACGATCAAGAATAAAATAATTAAACAATAAATCAACAACCGCTACCTCGGGTATAGGTT
This sequence comes from Viscum album, assembly GCA_963277665.1. Classification (NCBI taxonomy): domain Eukaryota; kingdom Viridiplantae; phylum Streptophyta; class Magnoliopsida; order Santalales; family Viscaceae; genus Viscum; species Viscum album. The sequence goes on from OY728145.1 coordinate 1,659,181,987, forward strand.
CGTATATTTGACAACGTTCCGCGGAAGACAACGTCGCGGAGGTCGGGCGTCGTGGTAGTCGTTCGTCAAATCCGATGACGAAGAGGTGCGTCCGATGTGATACGTCGTTGGCGAAACTTCGTATGCCGACAAAGGGAATCCGAGGAGGAAGCGACGTTCCCTCTCGTTGACACGGAAGACGAAGAAGAGTGGAGCAGTGTTCTTCGTCGGAACTTGAGCGTTCTTCGTCAAGTTCGAAGGTTCTTCGTGTTCTTCGTCAGAGTTGAAGAAGAAGAAAAGCTCCCAAAAGCTCTCAAGGTGGCCAAAGTGTTCTAACCCAACCAAATAAAATAAGAGCTTATTTTATTTACAAACCTAACAAAATAATTTCAAAGGTTTGAATTTCAAAAAGATTAACTCCAAAATTAAATAACTCAAGTCATTTAAGAGGGGTTAAGGGAGTTGGAAGAAGATGAAAGGTTGGGAGCTTCGTGTGGGCCCCACCACACTTAATCCTCCCAATGGAGGTTAAGTGGATGTGGGTCCCACTTCCAACCCCCTTTGGTAGGATTTAACAAGTTAAAATAAAATTTGTTCTTCACGAATTTTATTTAACTTAAACTAAAAACCCAAAAACTAACTTTCAACCCGAAACAAACGCAACTTCCGAAAAGGTCTCTTTAAGCGAATATCGGCGCTGCGAGTTCATCGGTGCCCTCGGATTTCAATTCCGAGCACCGGATCAAAAGTTAGGAATTCCCCCTCGTTCGTTCACTGAACGTACCCGAGTCAAACTTCGGAAATTGATTCCGGGCACTCCGGGCCTCGGAATCAGGTGCCGTCTGAAACCGCGCTCTTGTAAAATTCTAAAGAAAATTAAGAAAAAATTTCCCTTGAATTTTACGGGTCTTTACATCATCTAAATAAGTGATTAAACATGTATTGGTCTTGGGGATCCCATGTACATATTTGATAATTCATGTGTTGGTTTGTGGATATGGGTATATTAATATACACATATATGTAAGGACCCCCTTGAAAATTTTCATGTCTATGAGGGAAAGTGCATAGGGGCTAGGTGTCCTTACATTTCTGTAAATGAGAATATACCTAGTGGGGGAGCATCAGACATTAGTTAGATATCATCAAGGGCTGAAGTGGATGGATTGCTTCCACTTTGAGGTAAGATCCCATAATTCCCCTTTTTAATTATGAGATAATTAATTTATTACACGTACATATGTTCTTTTTTAGTTATGTTTTGTTGTTTTTTTCTAAAGGGACTTCTTTTACAAATATAAAGAATTATTTAATTTGATAGACTCTTATGGTTATCTATTATATTGACCTGAGTTTGCATACCCATTGATTCCATGTTTGGGAAATGTAATGCATAGTCATTAACATAATAAATAAAATGAGTGACTTTCCTTTTAACATGTAGTGGCCCTTGTCTTCTTATTTTTCAATGATCCCAAGCCTCCCCATGGTTGTTATCATTTCATGGTCATGGAATTAACTAAGAGGGTAATTATATTGTGGAAAAAACCATTTCCATGAAGATAACCCTTGAGATTATAAATGGTATGGACATGTTTTAGTCGATTCATGAAATGGTGAATGTGAATGGATAAAAATGACATAGTACCATCCTTTGAATGGAATGCGCTTCTCACCTGATCCCCAAGACAAATTTTCAGTGTTTAGGAATCACTCGTTAGTTGAACTGGAATCAGAAACATACATTAAATAGAGTGATTAGGATTAATTGGGAAGGACATTTGAATTTATGGACTTCCATTAGAGGGTTAAATGAAATAGTCTCTTAGGAATGGAATTGTGTATGGATATTGGAATAAATGAGATGTCTTTTTCACGTTGTAATGGAAATGAATGTGACAACTAGGATAATGTTTTTATTGAATTACATAAGATTTTCTTCCATATGTATAAATTTTAATGAGTCTATTTACAAGTGTATATCATGTGGAATTTTGAAATTAATATAAGGTAATTCTATATAAATTATATAATAACAATATAATGTTTTATTATTTACATGCATGCATGATGAATTACTAAAACATGCCATTATTTACATATGGGTGGGAGGCATTACTACCTCGATCCATTATTAATATGTGAGAAAGAGGCAGTACTACCCCATTCCACTATTTACATGATGATGAGAGGCATTACTACCATGTGCAATTATTTACATGTTGGTGTTAGGCATTACTACACCGTGACATTATTTACATGTGGGTGGGAGGCATTACTACCTTTCACCATTATATACATATGGGTAAGAGGAATTAATACCCCATAGAATTTTGTACATGTCGGTGGGAGGAATTATTACACATTATAGATAAAATATAATAATATACATATAAGACAAGAGATTAAAAGGGATCTTGGACCTGGGAATAGGGTAGACTGTTAGAGCTCGCCTAGAATTCAGATGGTGGTGGTATGTCGTGATCCACCAAAACTCATATTTTTCAATATATATATATATATATTAATAAATTACATATATATTTTAATAAAATACATATATATTTATAATTATATATTAAATTTACAGGATCAAACTTATATATTGATAATGCGACAAAGCTGGAACCGTTATAAGATATCCCTAGGGAACCTAGATGGATTTTATTCTTTATAAAATTAAATTTATTTAATTCTCCATAACTACACTTTCTATTTTATATAGCAGCACAATGGGCTTGACAATAGTGGTTTACTGACTCTTGATATTTCATCTCACACCCTATTTTGGTACCTTTTGTACTCGAGTATTCATTTTAATTGCATGCCCTAGGATGATTGATGAATGCTTATACCCGAGGAGTTAGAAGAAAAGGACTGAGTTGGAGTTCTAGTTGGTCCTGGAGATCACCCATGGGTTTTTTATATTTATTTATTTTTTATTGTATTTAAATCATGTTATCCTATTTAATTCTTTTAGATATGTATCACTACCATGACATGCATTCATCTATTGTATAAACTAGCATTGGTCACTGTTATAAAATGATTATTATCTGTCTTTATATGTTGTTTTTTATTAATCTACTACTTCAACAACTCATTCTATGGATTACTATTTGAACACTTATATATTGGTATAGTCTCTTAACAACCACCTCCAGAGACCCTCATTGCTATTTAGCAACCTCTTGTGTATGGGGAGACGTGCTTGGGCCCAGTGACACACTAGTCCGGCTACCCGGTTTATGGTTAATCAGGTCGAGATGTTACAATGTGGTATCAGAGGGTAACATTTTATATTTTCTTATAGTTTTGGGTTGGTAGATAGGATACTAGGAAAATTTCAGCTCTTGGTTAATACCAATTCATGGGACTGACCAACCTACAGACATGAAATGACCAACTTTCCCGGGAAGGTATTGTGGTTCATGTTGTTTTCAATATCATTTGATATGATTTCACCTATAGTGACTGTTTTACAATCCAATGTTTAATGATTTATGAGATTTATTCCATATTACCCTTTTAATGATATGGAAATGACTGCACATTTCAAGCATCATTATGGGTACATAGGGAATTCATGTGTCATGCATGTCCCATGCCATGTAGTTGTATAGATAGGGTTCTTGTTGATTTGGAATTGTTCCTTGAGTATTATTCTTTGTTAGGTATTTCAAATACATGCATAGTTTTTTACCCACATAGGTAGTCTTTAAGGATTATTTCTAGTTAGTATAACATTCTATGTTGATTACTATACCGTTCTTTTTCACTCTTGATCATGCCTTGTTTATTTATTTAACATGCAGTATGTTTAGCCTACATTACTGATATTCCATATTTTTGTGTAGAGTTATAGGATTCTATGTTTATAGATTATATGGGAATGATTTTCTTGTTATATATGGGTTTTTAATTAATGATAAATGTTTTTGATTGTAAGGTGTATGGGTGTCTTAGGACAGGAAAATGGTAAAAAATATATTCCACCAATTTTAATCATCGTAATGTATATGTACACTTTATGTCAGTTAAAAAATGTGACCACTATTAATTTTTAAATGAATGTTGAACGAATACTAATTAAAGGGATCCAAATTCAAAATCGTAATGTGTATGGGTGCCTTACAGGTCCGTATATGCCTACCCATATGTTCGATCCATGGATTTTGAGCATGATAAAAATCTAAATTGATTTTTTAAGGGGATGAAATTCTCACTCCATGCATTGTATGGGTGCTTCATTAATGGGAAAACATATTCCCACATTACATGTAATGGTTTGATGATGTGTGGAATGATATTAAATGTGAATGCTATTTGGTATTAATCAGCATAAAAAATTCATCTCTTCTAAAATGTGAAAGCGGACCAATGTAGGTTAGTTGAGAAATTTTTGTATGAGTTTAACTATTTAGTTGTTTACAAAATAATAATTTAATAACTACTATTGGGTGGAATTTTATTGATCTCGGGTTGGTTAAAATCAAGTCCCTTGACTTTTATTTTATAAAATGTCATTTTATGGTAGATTAAATATTTGAATTCCTGAATTTGAAATGTGAATAAATGAAAAGGTCTTAGCAATGAAACATCTAGTGGTTTTTTGAAACTCTCAGGATTGGTTATTTTTTTGTTTCTTATTGTGTTTCTTTAGAATATAATCGTGGGATTTTTGTAGGTGAAAATTCAGTAGCATTTAATTGAATGTTATGTTGTTGATCCTATGACATTTTTTTGGCATGGCCAAATGTGTGGGTTGATGCTTATTCATCATGAGGGGATAGAACATGGTAGGTAGCTCCCTTAGAACATAAGTTCCATCCTAAATTCTTTGATATTACTGAAGTTTGGTGTCGTTTAGGTGATGTTTTCCCTTGTATAACTTTTTTATCCTTGTGACACCCTTGTTCAGAAGGGTGGTTATGCTTTCCATAAACCAATGATATGAGCACTATCATTAAGAAAAGATTAGTTTTAAATGGTTGGAAATTCCATGGGTATGGTCGACTGCTTCTTTGGCCATTTGAACATTTCTCTTTTCCTTAGGTACTATGCGTTCATATACATAGTACTGTTGATTTCTAAAGGTAATTATGATGAAATTGATATCTATTAATTCATTGAGTTTTTTTCCTGAGTTTGGTCTCAAGTCATCTCCATGTAGTGTGACCATATCGTTAAATAGTTGGTTTCATCCTGATGCATGGGGTTGATTTTTGAAGACAAAAGTGTTTTCACTTTAAGGACTTGTTGGTTCAACTTTAGTTAAATGTTTTGATGTTTTGAGTGTGACTTGTAGGAATGCCATATGATATTTTTCAGTGTTTCTGTACCAGAAAGGTTGTGAGCGACTTGTTTATCTTCTTTCCCTCTGATGAAACTTACAGTTAAATAGTGGTAAGTGTCAAGTTCATTCTATAAATTACATGTCCATCAATGTAGATGGGATAACTGAAGAGGAAAATTTGGGAAATGGTTGGTTTATACGTGATTGAATTTGAGGCTTGTAGGTGTTGTTTTGTGTCAGTGTTTTCTCTACAACACACCTTTTTTAATTCGTGTGTCTATAAACCTTAATAAACACCATTGGATTTGAATGAGCTTCGGTGGTAAAGGATTGTGATTGGTTGCACTAAAATGTCAGCTGGTGAAGCTGATTAAATCATTTTATGTAAACTAGAGTTGTTTCAACCATTCATCATTCCGGTAGCCAGTTATTTTATTTGGAAGCCATTTCAATTTTCTTAATGTACCCTGCTAGGCAATGAACATGTCCCTCATCTTATCCTCATCCTAGATGCACTAGGAGAGTGTCATTCTAATGCCACATTGAACACTTTAAAGTCATTGTAATTTTTTGGGTTGTTTCCTTCTTTCATCATTCAGGAACATCATTAGATTCCAGGAGTAGGATTTAGTGAACATGTTTGTGGTAAATGATAGAGTCTGTGGGAGAAGGAATCATTGTTCATCGTATAAAAAAACATCCATATAAGATGGGAATCTTCTTAATTTCTCATACAGATGTTGTTTTATTCTATGTTCTCTTATAAATGGTTATGGTCAGTGAAGAATTATTTTCAGGAATGTGAAGATGTGAAGAAGACTGTGTTTGGTGTTGTCCAAGGCATTTCATAAAATTATAACTTGGCATTAGTTTTGTAGTCTATAGAGAATTGAATTTTTTGTAAATTGTTTCTTAATGAAAACTCCAACAATGTGGCGTACCTTTGGTTGTTTGATTATCAAAATTATAATGAGATTGTGTCTCTGGATAAATGGGATCAGGTTTGTTCTTTCATGGAGATCATTTGAAAAATGTTTATTCTATCAACATTTAAATTTCTTATGATCCATGTGTTTAATGAATATTCGGATATATGTTGGGTATTTGGGAATGAAATGTGACCATGAGAAAAATGTTACATGACCACTACAGGTTGGGTGGTTTGTTACATTGTTCTCGAAGGCTTTATGAGGATGATAAATTCTAATGTGGGAAGGTTATAACGATCCTCATTTTGAAACGAGATAAAATACTATTTTTTTAATTTCTAAAATTTTGAAAAGGTTGTTTTTAGAACACGGATATAGAATTAAATTTAGAGAGTGTGATTTCTCATAAGTATTTTTTTTGACATATGTGATTCCTATTATGTTTCCATGGGTTGATCGAGAAGCTTTGGGAGAGTGAGACAAGAAAAAATCATGTTTTGAAGGACACAAGAGGGAACATGGTTGGTGTATGGTATAATAAACCATGTGGCCCACTAAATTTTAACCTAATGATAAATACTTGGGTAGACGTGGGTTTCACAACCGTGTGGGAAAATCCGTGCAAAGGATTTTCATAAATAGAGGGGTGACACATGGTTCAACCTCGCCTTTCCAAACCATACAGCTTAGTCATGAATAAAAACTTGATTTTATAAATTTTATTATTTTTAAATTAAATTAAATAAAACCTAACTTAAATTCCACAACCTTCATATCTTCTCCACCCATAACACACAACACCACAAGGGGTTCCCCCTTTCAGCGCACTTGACCCCCTCCACGGTACCTCCTCTAGTCTCAATTATTGGAGATAATTCCACCAAATAATATTTTGAATCTCTAATGTAGATTCACTACTCTATTATAATCCCATATCTAGGCTTCAATTCGGACTAACCATCACACATCAGATTCGTCCGTACCCAATATCTTTAGGGTTTCTTTTGATTTTGGTTATCTTATATTCTATGGTTGTATTGAAGGTATCTCTGGATGTGTTCTTGTATGTTCCAAAAACCTCCACTGAAGGCAAGGTAGTTTGGTCTATTCGGTTTGGCGACATCATCTGTGGGTATTTTTTACATTTTCCACTTAGTTTCACTCCCATTATTTGAGAATCATAAGGTGTTTTTCAGTCCCTTGTGTTTAATGTGTTGTGTGTTGGTCACTGCTTGTTGGTTTTGAGTAACTAGGTCAAAGACAACTCACCCGCGTATACCTATTTATATATATATATGTATTTAGGTTTCCTTGTAATGTGTATAGTCATAGATGGTCCTGATTATACATGTATGGGGCTAGGAGTTCCCAAGTACATATATGAAAATGCATTCATAGGTTAGTGGAGAAGGGTAAATTCATATAATTATATATGTAAGGATCACATTGCACATGTTCCTGGCCATGTGGGCATGTGGATTGGGGAATGGTGTCCTTTCATATCTGTGATGGTTCCTATCCCTAGTGGGAGAGAAGCCTCCTTTAGTTAGAAAGATCCCAGAGATGATGTGGACAACTTGGTTCCCCTTGGGTTAGGAACCCATCCTAGACCTTTTAATTATGAATGCATTAATTTATTAATTAAATGTACTATAATTCTAAATTATGTATGTTAGTTTGTTCTAAAGGGGTTTCATTTACATAGTTAATGGAATATGAAATGCGATAGACTCTTATGGTTATATTCGCTATTGGATTGCAGATTATTACACATTCATTCCATGTTTGAGAAATGGCATGCATAGAGTTTAACATATTTTATAAACTATGGGACATTACTGTTTACATGATGTTGACCTTTTATTCTTGGTTTTCAAATAACCCAACACTACCCATGGCTTTTTGGTTTTCATGGACATGGAAATACACAAGTGGGTAACTAAGATGTTGACATGACCCTTTCCTTGAACTCAACCCTTGAGATTATAAATTTCATAACCATGTCTTAGCCGATTCTTGAAATTGTGAATTCGAATGACTTAAATATAATGGTTTAAATGATATTGTAGAATCCTTTAAATAGACTAAATATCTCACATTAACCCTAACACAGATTTTCCATGTTTAGGTAAATTATAGGATATGAACTTGAATCATGAACTAAAATTAAATGATGAGCATCAGATTAAATGGTTAGGACATTTGAATTACATGGCTTCCACGAGAGGGATTAATTAAATAGTATACAATGAATGAAATTTTGTTTGGCTATAGGAATACATGATATGTCTTTGCCACAATGTAATGGAATTTAATGTGATAAATATATTAATGATTTTATTGATGTACTTAAGATGTTATTCATTCGGTATAATTGTAAATGAGGCTTTTTAAAATTCTATATGGTGTGGATATTTAAAATTCAAATGAATAAATTCTATATGAATTTTATTATAATTATGGCACGTTAAATTATTTACATGTGGGAGGGATGCATTTCTACCCCTTCCATTATTTACGTGTGGGTGGGATGCATTAATTCCTTGTTCTATTATGTACATATGGGTTGGATTTAGTACTACCATGTGCGAGTATTTACATGTTGGTGGGAGGAATTACTACACCATTCCATTATTTACTTGTGTGAGGGAGTAATCCCTAACTAGTTCCATTATTTAAATGTGGGTGGGAGGCATTACAACTCCATTCCATTATTTACATGTTGGTCAGATGCATTCCCACCTCGTGCCATTATTTACATGTGGATATGAGGCATTACTACCCCATGACATTATTTACATATGGGATAAAGGATTTCGTAATCCTTCCAAATATACTATATTAATATACATATAGGCTTTGATATTGAAAGGGCACATGGACCTGGGGTTGTGGAAGACCGTGAAATCTCCCCTAGAATTCGTATGACGATGGTATGTACCATTCCACTAAAACTACAAGTTATCTATATATATTCTACTAATATATATATATATATATATATAAAATTTACATGATCATACTAATATTAGGGAAATGATTTGAAGCTAGTTTGGATTTATGGTGTCCCTTTAGAACCTGGATGGGTGTTATTCTTTATGCAATTCTGTTTATTAAATTCCCCATACCTGGACTGTCTATTATATATTGTACTGGATTGGGCTTGAAACCAGTGTGTTCCAGCATAGTATGATTCATATCACACCCTTGTGTGGGTAATCGTGGTAGCCAAGAATACCATTTAATTTAAGTCTCATTGTTGAATGTTATATGCTTTTACAATTGGAGTTAGGAGAAAAAGACTGAGTTAGAGATCGGGATGCTCATAGAGATCGCTGGTAGGGATTTGAAATATTTTTGTTATTTTTAAATTTATTGAAAACATGATTTCTAGTTTACATATTTCAGATATTTATCACTTATTTTTCATGTAATAAATTGTAAAACCAACATTGACCACTTCTATAAAATGATTATTATTTATATTCAGCTTCTATCTGTTATTTATATATTACATCCTCTATTCTTGATATTCTATTCTATTTGAACTCTGATGTGAGGTTATAGTCTCCATGTTATCACCTCCTTAGTCCATCATTGATAATTAGAAGACCCCGACATATTAGGAGACAATCTTGAGGCCATTGGACCGACTAGTCCGGCTACTTGATTTATGTTTAGTCGGGTTAGGATGTTATATCAACCATGGTGAGTATTTAAATAAAAACGAATCTATAGTATATAATAGTCCATCATAGTCTTATAATGACATCCAAATTTACAACATGTACGTAATGTTCCCCACCAGACATGAAAATTACAATAACAAGAAAAATTCAATTTTAATTATCTATTTAATCAATTTCTTCATTTTCTAATTATTAATTAGTGTCATTTATCCTGACTAAGCATTTCATGTTAAAAAATAATCACATTAACCACACTAACCATTATAGTTCTATTGGTTCATTTATCAATCCAACACATGTCATGTTGGCTACACATTTAATATTTCATTCTATCACTGTTGGGAAACTAAAAAGAAACAAGACCAACCATTTATTTCATTTGAACACAGCCATCATTATAGCCCCCACCTATCATACATCATACATTTTCATCCATTACACATCAATACATATTTTCATCATAGTATACCATATCACGACCACTTCATATTTTGTTTTCAAAATAGGTCTTTCATTACATTTAATCCATAATTTTTAAGGGAATTCTCACAAACCTCAACATTCCATGAGAAACCAATGAATAATCTAGATATGTTTTTGTAGATTTTTTCTTTGTTTGTGAGTCAAAATAACAATTAGAATAGTGTACACTAATAGAAAATACTTACAAAAATAGTAAATCAATTGTGGAAAAGATTGAAATGATATAAATCATGTTAGATGATATAATAAATCGAAATAATAATTAAAATTCAATTTATATATTCTAAATACATTTATTTTATATTATATTAATTATTGAAATTCATTATGTCAGTGTATACTATCCACTTAATGGAAGGAATAAAAATTTATATTCTAACATTTATATTAAAATGAGGAAGGATAAAAAATCCTCTACATATATTAATTATTAATAGTGAATTATATAAACACTACAGATCAACCAACACTATTCTTAAAATTATATCCACTAGATTCATATTCAATTAAAAAAACTATAAAAAGTAATCAAAATAATGGTGAAGTTCCACCATATTCATATCCCATAGGTAAGTGTCAAAGATAATGGACGAATGGGGAAATAAGTGGTTACATGTATCTAAATAACTACAATATTAATGATCCTAGAAAAACTAAATGCTTTATAACCCCATTTTAGTTGATTGGAGAAGGATAAAGTGGATTTGGTTTAACTTGGAATTGAAGGATGGTCTGAAAATTTTATACCAGTGGTATATGGACTCGTAATTATAAAAAAACTCATAGTATACTCCACCGTGGAATTGTGAACAACCCAAACAAATATGGTGGCTCCAACAATTTTATGATTCCAAAACCATTCTATAGATCCACATTTTCAGCTATTCATAGCTATAATATTTTACTACCATCACAACCTCGCAAAAAATTGGTCAATTCCATGGTAATCATTCCACCTAATTCCACTTATTTATTCCTTGACCGATTTCCATTTTCCCCACTACTTTCCTATACTACATGTATGAAAATTACATAGTGATCATGACTTTCTTATTTCAAATATGTGGTCCTCTATGATTACCTACCTTTTTTCCATTGCCTTTGATTGGAATATTTTAGAAACTGATGGTGCTTAGGAAGACCACAAGGAAAAATTCCAAACACCACGTATTCCACTTCGGTTGGTATTACCGCTTATATTAAATAGGATAACACATAAGAGAAGCCCCCCCACCCATACCCTAAAATAGGACATAAAAACAAATTTACAATGTATGGAGTAACTAAAAAGGAAAGTATTCATCCTCAATCCACTTAATCAAATGAGATGTTCCCTAGAAAATATCATCACTTTGAAAAACCCATAAGGTATGATTTTCATTTAATGGGAAATTATGTTAGAAAACATTCAAACAATTATCCTCCTTGATGATCATAAACAGTGTTAGTCCAAAATAATAATGGTGGTAACAATATAAATTCAACGAGTTACCTATTATGGATATCATTAAAACTGTAACAATATATCCATATCACACCAGCCTCAAACCTCATCTCATTTACAAAGTAATTAATTCCTCCAATTAATCATCCATATAGTCTAAGAAAAAATCTATCAAACCCATCATAGAAAAAGGTTACTAGAACAAAAATCAAGGTAATATAACTTGTATATAATTATATTGTTAACTTTTCATGGAATTTACAAACCCAGATGGTTTTAAAATAGTTTATAATATATTGTGTCTCAATTAGGAAGGTGTTTTCAATTATAATTCACATGAATCCTTATCGCAAAATACTATAAAAAGGATAAGGCATGATTCATATATAATAAAGCTTCATGGATCAAATTATTTAAGTGAAATTTATTATGTAATTATCCAAAAAGTATGTTTTTCAGAATGTATCATTGTATTACAATGTATAATACACCATACCTCTAAAAAACATTAAAAATTGTAATGGTTCCTCCACATTGTACCTTTTCCTGAGGATCCTAGATCTCTATTGGTCTCTCCAAATATGTCACATTACCCTCAATATTCAACTGCCCCATGTAAATGATAATGGTTTCATTGAGAAGATATCCCAAGAGGAGAGAAACATGGATGGAATAATTAATCTTTTATTGATGTGGAGGGAAAACTAATCTTTATCCCACCTCAGCATCACACACAAAAACCATGAAGGGTCAAACAAACTGGTTAATCAGTGTTCATTCCTGAGAAAATCCTTAATTTATTATAGAAAAAGAGTGACATTGATGAATAATTTTTCTCCCAATGGAAAGAAAAAATGTTATATCCATTTATTGGAATAATATTTCTATCAGTTATATTCGGAATTCAACCTTCCAAGAACAACCAGAACCCTACCAATCATTCTCTACATCAAATCAAAAAAAGAACTGATGAATAACCAACCATGATAAGGAAAATAGAGAACGAAATAAAATCCCACACAAAAACTAAAAAGGGGACATGTCGATGGATGAGTGGTATCTTTTTTTGTAGGCGAACTAAAAAGCATAAATAGATTATTAAAAACACTAAATGACCAATTTTGAATTAAGTAATAAATATCATAGTGTATTAATGGTATGCTTCATCTAAGCATATATTTGAGGATGAAATTTTGTGAGTATGAGTAACTGTGTTCCAAAAGAATTTTTAAATACAATATAGAATAGTGAATAAAATTAATATCCTGATCTGAGACAATATGCTCCTGAAATCCATGTATCCACATAATATCATCAACTAATAATTTAAAAAACATACATGGCTTACGAATCCTTGATTGTAAAGAATAGACACTACTTAATCAGATTATGAATGAATATCCATATATAATTGTATCATCCTTATACCAAAATTATATCTATGTTTATTTCCATTTACATTTCATCCCACATATACTCATGGAAATGCTATGGATAAAATTAATAGCTGAGAACATGGTCTTTTAATCTTCTGTTGGAAAACTAGACACAGAGAGATAGACACTTCTACAACCAATTTTGTATTGGGACACCAAAATTACACCCTAAAAACCATTTTAAATATTATAAATTTTCAGTCCCATCGATATATGTGAATTTTGATAACGAAAAAGGAATATATCATGCATTTACCTTGGGATGAACACCCGCTCTAGCAAAAACATCAGGTTCCATCCACCATCTTAAAATCTATCTATAGAATTTATATTTGAAACATGTTCTGACATCACATATACCATTGTGTCTTCCTACATATAAAAATCCACTATATACATCATTAAATGTGGACTATTTATCTAGAAAGAGGTGTGTAATTATTCAACCTCCATTACATCAAATTAAAATGATTCTACGCCCTTCACCATAATCTAAGAACATTTATACCCTTGATTAACATATATTCTTATGAGATTCAAAATCCCATATGGATTAAGAGAACTCAATTTCATATTCATGGAGTAACATAATCCACCTATATTTTCACAAATTAATGCCATGTTGTCAATCAAATTTCACTATCTCATGTGATTAATAATGAAAAAAATGTTATCTGATGATATAATCAACCAAATGTTCACCACATTCACAAACTCTTCAATCTCTAGATCACAAGTGGGAGAGTTCATATTTTAGTGATGTAACAACCATTTCCTAAAAATGATCACATCATCTAAATGCATCACGAAAATAAGAAGACTCGGTAGGAAAATAATAAAAAAATGCATACATCACCCATTCCTATAGAAAGTGAAGACAATGATAGATGAAGAAAATTTTCCAATAATGTTGTCAAAAAATATTTGAAATTGATCAATCCAGAGGAAATCCAATTTCTTGTTAGTGAGTTCAATCAATGTGGCCTCAATATATGAGAAATATAATACTGACATATGATAATATCCCAGAAGAAACTAAAAAATTATACAACAATAATGAGTTCATTGTATGAGCAAACTGCAAGAATCATTGATGGGTCCTTGGATAATAACTAATAAGTGACCACATACCAATTGAAATTCACCCCCTGATTCAATATCATTAACATTCACAAAATTCAATTGAGCATCTAGCATCAAAATAATAGTAATAAAAAATTTATATGATCAACATGCTCAATCTATGACATCAAGTAGAACAATATTTCATTGATGGGAATGATTGTATCCATCTCAAGTAACTCTTTGAATGAATTATTCATGATCATAATAACACATATTTTGTGTTTGTGACATAGAGGTAGTTAAAAATTAGATGTTCCGATAAAAAATAAAAATAAATTCATTGGAATATAATCCCATTTTACCCCAAACTTATCATATTCAGATCATAGATTGATCATATAAATAGCTATATATTCTAAATCAGTAAAAAAAATCTCACCAATCATTGGATGTGGCTATAAATTCTTGATCATCATATGATTAAACAATAGGTAGTTAATAAATTACTTCATTAAAAAATCAACCTTCTTCCTCAATAACAGCATAGATCATTACAAAAACACATTATGATTGATGAAAATCTTTAATAGATTTTAAAAAAAGAACTATAAAATCCTTCAAATAATATGGTTAAATTTGATAATGTTTAATTGAAATTATAGATACTTGATAATAAAATTATATACTATACTATATATCATGTTGACATGGTTGTTTTAAAATACCATTTAGGAAAACATCAATAAATATATCAATAACTCAAGGATGAATCATAATCCTAAAACCAATTTTCTCCACGAATGAATATTCCATCAAGGATTGCAGGGTCTCTATAAGTCTAATTTCAATCAAAGAACATCATTCACCAATGTAAAGTACACGTTTCCAATATACATATAGAAATTTTAACAACCTCATGATGTTTTAAAAAGAAAGAGTAATGGTATTAACCAATGATTGAAATAGATCAGATGGAATACCTGTAAATAGAAGAAATTTTTTTCCATTTTTGGTGGATATATCCAATATTTACTCTATAACCCCATAATACATGAAAAATTTTGTTCTGGCCTCTAAATGGTTTATAAAACTCCTAGGTATTGGGAATACTTTTATTATCCTCTCCCAATTTATGTGACATGTTTTGTGCAATAATGGAGTGAATTTATAGTGAATATAACATTGAAAAACCCTTGGTAGATGGATACATAATAATACCTATAATGATATATGCCTCTAATTAGACTATAATGTCTATAGAATGAAATATGTTATACATATTTACCTAGTCACATTGCTACAAAATTTTACATGGTCATGCATTGTTTAGGGTCTACAATGTTATGGAATAGCCTGAGGTCATCCCCTACCTATCCCATCTCCTCTCAGGGGAACAAATTCATACATCCCCAAGTCTTGAGAGAGAATATTTAGTGAATGATAATATGACATATTCAAAAAATTACCACATAAACCATGTTATGAATCCCAAGTTACTTATTCTAATATTGACAATAACTCCCCACATTCGTATCACAATGATCCAAAGTTATAAAAAACATGAAATCTGATTTTCATATAATGGAAAAAATATGGGGGGGTTGAATCCCCAATTATTATAATCAATGTGTTTGTGAAGATTGAGAAATATTATTTTCAATTATTATCCATAGGGAACCATGTAGGATCACCACCCATGTTTATCGTCGTCATGAGTTAATATTCTCGATCACCTCCCCCTTTTTCTATACTATATATGACATTAAAATGTAAATGTAGTAAATTTATACTAAATATAAGTGTATTTTTAGAAATCATGAACCAGAAAACGAGAGTCCTCTTTGGGAAAATGATTGTGTAATATATGAAAATGACCATTAACCATGATCCCATGATCACACACATACACACACCCCCATTGCACATAATGTATATCCTTCTCCATCAAATCCATTATGTAGATGCCATGAACAAAATTCTGGGAACATTATAGTATTATTAATATGTAATTAAATCCAAATTCCACTCCCTGATATACATCATTCACCCCTAGATCACTACACCCCCATCTATCTAACTTCCATCAAATCTAGTACAATTCCTCGTTCAATGTCTGACTACTTGAAATCTCAATATCCTCAAAAAGAACTCTGTCTACATGATAAAGAAACTAACACCATATATATCCAAATAATACTACTCAACTATATAAAACCACATATTCTACTAATCATCCTCTTCAACTAAGTCATCCATTCAATGGTCAACAAAACCATGTTACTGAACCTCGCCAGAATTAACCATAAATAGATGATGTGAATGGTTAGTATCTAAAATGAAAAACATGGATACTCAAATGCCCCTTGTACGAAATTATATAAAATGTTTTTAGATTTACTCATTTGAAATTCAAAGTACACATCATTTAAATAAAAAAACAAGAAATCATGATTCGTGTACTTCTCCCATGGCTCTACGCAACATGTGGCACCATCTCACAGGGCCACTCAGTGGAATCATGGTCCATGCATCGGACCATTATTGGGCTAAAATCCTATATCCTAGATGGTAATTTTATACTAACATAGACACCAAAATCATCCAGAATTATTTACCTTCCAATGGAATCATTCCTCATAGTTCCACACACCAATTCTATATCCTATTTTTCAATCTAGTCTTTTATTTCAAATATTTCATGACATCCTCCATCCAAATGTAACCCACCTGGGACGACAATAAAGGAAGAGAGATAATTAATGTTTTTAATTTCCATTATTTTAATCTAGTAGGGTGGATGGCACTAATAGTATTAAAATATTTTAGATTTATGGCATTACCATCAATAAAAAATTTATTATATGTAGATTAAATACCATCTACCAAAAATTAAATTATATTAATATAAAATAAACCTATAAAATACCATTTTTCATTTATCATGTTAAACAATAATAATGAGTATCAAAATAAATATATATTACATTATAAGTATGTGACAAATAATAAAATCTAATGTCTGAGGTAGTGATGTACAACCTGGTCCCTGAATTACCCCTATAAACCAGAAAATATGTTCTTAAATATTATGGTTAGTATAATATATATATACCATGTATAATGGTATCATTGTTATCTTATGAAAATGATAAAATAGAATACTAATGCACTAGTGGTATTAAAATTATACTAACATGTAGCTAAGAAAATAAAAAACTATATCTTCATAACTATGACAAGCTCACGAAATATTTCAACGATGTATAGTAAAATAATATGATGTATGTTGATAAATTGTGTACATAGAACCAAATTCCTTCAAATTTCACATTATCAATCCCCAAAAACAAATATCATTATGGTGTCATCCATAAAATTTATTCCTAACTGAATACATAATAGAAACTACATCATTTTATTATCCCTTTATGCAATGATTCAACACATCCTACCTAAAGGAACATGGTAAACTACATCCTCCCATAACCACTTCCATATAAATAAAATATTATGTTTTCATGACCATGAAATAAATCAACCTCTTTCTCTCCTCCTCCCATTCATGAAACCCAAAATAAAAATTCCAATTAATATCATAAATCAAAATAGAAGGTGTACTATCTTTATAGGAAATCCCCACCCAATCTTAAGAACATCATCTGTATGTGTTTGTGGGGAAGATTGTGTATCCATACATCCATCCTCGCTAAAATGGATGTTGTAATAAAATCACCTAAAATTTAGTGTTACCTCAAAAAATGCATGTTTTCTTTTAGGGTATTATAAGAAACATATAGAAAACGAAATATATTATAATTTCACACAAACCCTTATTATAGGGATACATTGGATGTACCATTATAGATAAGAACATAACTACATAGTCTCATGACCAACCCCACTTTCACTACCACCACTTAATTCATCACACCATACTATAGAAACCAATATCACAAGACAAATTATATTTTCCATTTCATGTTATGATAATTCTTCATTTTCCCTTTATAATTAATCTTCATTTATTAAGACCCTTAATTTCATTTAAATCATTAGTCGAATTACCCATTTTTTCATTTTAATATTAAGGGATCATTAATCATTCTAAAAAATTAGAATTTTAATTCGGTAGTAATATTTTGTTACGTATATATCTGGAATACTAAAATATACAATATGACCCATTGTTTTCCGGTCATCTACTCCAGCATTACATTAACTACATACCACAAAAACTTCACATCATAACCACCAATCATCATAATCAATTGTCATCTCAAGCAAAACACTACCATAAGATCCTAATTTATTTTTCCAAAATAGTATTTCATCTCATTTACATGAATATTTTCAAAGGAATTATCTCAAAATATTATATTCAATGGGAATTAAATTCATTATATAGGTATTTATTCTTAGGATTTTTTCATGTGTGGCTAGTAAAAATTAGAAGCAGGACAAGCATCATAAAATTAAAATCCAAAAAATATAATAAAACAAAATGTTATTAAAATATATAGAACATTTAAATTATGTCTATCCATTTATGAAATCTGAATATTATATTAAAATAATGTGATTTCTCCCGCACCGCTTAAATTTTAATTGAAAAAATTATTTAAATTATTTATATCGTAGTATTAGAAGAAAATAATTGTTTAAAGGAAGTAGATTCTCAGACATGTTTATATAATGGAGAATTAGAAAAGAATACCCTACCTCAATTATGTAATCAAGGAGAAACACATGAAATTAGTGGGTTAGAGACCACTAATCTTGTAGGTATCAACAGTGAATTCCTATATAGTTAATTACACTATAAGAAACCTCAAAAAACACAAGAGATCTTCTACCATTGTTTCTGTCTCTCTCCTATTTTAATAATAATAAATCATGTCCAATAATGCGCATTTATGTCAAATCATGTTTAGTTAAGTTCAATAATGTGTAATTATATTTGTAAATGTTAAATTACAATTTTAACATATTCTGTTGATGTTTATACTATGTGTCTGGTAAATAGACAAAATATATTTGTATGAGTCACCGAAGAATATAAGACATATTTAACGATAGAACAGATGAATCACCGACAGAACATATGACTCCTTGACTGAATAAATGTCTCGTCTTCATAACAAACGACTTACTGATAGAACATACAACTCACTGATAGAACAAACAATTCCCAGAAATAAAAATGACTCAATGAAACATACAAGTCTATGAAACCAGTTACCTATGTCACTGACATAACATGTAACTCATAGATTGTGATATTGGTTCTCTATCACATAGACACATTGAGTAACTGATATAAGGAGTCACTAACAAAAGGATTCATCGATAGAAAGAGTCACTGATAGATGGAATCATAGAATTTTTTTTTAACCGACAGAAGTACCTACCTTTAAATACATAGATGATTATATTTACTCTTATATTAAAAATTATTTCTAATAGTCATATCTATGAAATTTAGTACATCATATTATATTAATGACATTTTTTATCTTTTTTAGACATTATTAGGGAACATTATAAGGTATGAGGTAGCCCTCATGTTAAGGATTGTGCCTATTGTTGACCACTATAGAATAACAAAATCACTCAAGGCAAAAAAAGTGTAAATATATAAAGTAAACCTGCGAATTGAAAGAAATAATAAAAAATAAAAAAAATTCATTCTTGCTAACTATGAATAGTAATAACATTATGAGAACTAATGACTCAACATTGTAGAAGAAATAAACCCAAGGGAAGAGAATCTTAAAAGAGCCTCTCATTTTTTTTTTGAGAAACGAGAACCATAGCTTCCACGACAAACTATTTTTGTGTCTGTTTCTAGAAGAGGCCTCCTATTCCACATATTCATTACTCAATGAGTCTCAATGAATCATAAACACCACTAATATCATTTTAAAACCTCTCTCCTTATTTCATCTTTGTTGTGTATAATTTTTCTAGTTTTCACATAGTTTACGTATATATTATAAACACACATTGTCTACCAAGCTGAGATAGAGGATAAAAAATATCCTCACTCACTCATATTTTTACACCATTTTACACCCACATTATTATATAGAATATTTACATTCCTGACCAAGTTAGTTTCCCACATATAAATGAAGTAGAGGTATAGTTTGACATAGACTTATTTGTATGTTATTAGGAACCCTGATCTATATTGTGGATTTAGTTTGTTAATATAAACTACATAGTGGTAGGTTATCACCAAGTGGTGAGGATTAGGTATCTACTTGATACTGAACCTCATGCTTTTATCTTCTATGTTATACGAATTGATTTTTCTATACATTAACACATATTTTAGAAAACAGATTTTTACATTGATAAATAATCTTTTACAGTGCTTATAAATCTGTTACATCAGTTAATATGTATGTTTATACATTAAATTTGGGGATTTTAAAAATATTGGTTTTTAATTGACATTTTTATATGAACTCAATTCACCCCACTCTTGAGTGTCCGACTCTTCAAAACATTTGGAATCAAATTATTGTTTTTCATCACATATTTTTTATGTTTTTACAAATCTTTTCAACTCTGATTTTGGTTATTTTTTAATGATCTCTAAATTTATGTTAGTTTAAAATTTTTATCTCTTTAAAACCGTATACATTATTCTTTATTATGGAAAATATAATTAAATGCGTAACTACCAAGAAAAATCCATTTTTAAATGGAAAAAATTATTCTCAAAGGAAAATTAAATTTAAATGTACTAAGAAAGAATGGATTTTGAAAATAGGTCAACAATTGTAGATAATTATAAGAAACATGTTACTCCTTGAAATACATGGGACAAACAAACTACGGTAGCTTATAATCATAATTGAAAAATTATTAATTCATTATATTGTTTTTTAGGATATGAATAATTAAATAGGATTTATTCCTGAAAACAACCCATGAAATTTGGGATACTTTTGATGGTTCATGATACTCAAGATATTTCACATGAAAGAACCACTAATATTAAGAAAATGAGACTAAACAAAAATACTATGAAATATGATAACTACAAAATGAATCATAATGATCCTATCTCTTTCTTGTAACTCTGGATCAATGAAATTATATATATTATGATCTCTCCAGTAAAGAATGATATAGCTTAGGAAAAAATCATGTGAATTATCATATGTCTACCAGACATATAGTGGGGAAACTCAATATTAATAAGATAATATTGTGATATCAGTAAGATAACTGTAAAGGAGTTGATATGTAAGTTGATGATGTATGTGGAAGAAATAAAAGTCAACAATGTCAATGATGGTGAACAAAATATAAAGGAAGTGGCTTTCAAGACCACATGTTCTAAACCCAATGAAAATGAGAAGATAAAAACTCATTCTGACCATTCATGAAATAATGAATCATCATCTGACAATGATTAGGAAGTGTCTCAATAAGACACAAGGTTTATAAAATTTTACATAATGAAGAAGATCTATATTAATCATAACACTAAAATAATGTATGACTATAAGGGAAACCAAAAAATGTACTGGAACAGAGGTGATAACTCAGATAAGATAGCTTGCTATAAATGTAAGAGAAGTGGACTTGTAAAGGATTATTTCAATATTTTAAAGTATTTGAAGAAATACGAGTATAAGGGTAAAAGGTATAAGAAGGAAATTAAGGCCACCTTGAATACGTCTGAGGCTATATCCAGTGAGTCGGAGTTTTCACAGGATCAAAAGGTAACAAATCTAACATGTGATTATTGAAAAACACCTTTAAGGTTACCCATTCATTATCTTTTAAATAAAATCCTAATATTATAAATATGAATATAATATTAAAAACATGACACATGAAGAAATGTTTAAGATATAAAAACATTTTAAAGACCCATGAAATGCATAACAGATAAATATAATGTTTTAAAGAAACAACATGCTCTCATCTATACTATTAAAACATATATTACTATATAGAAAGAGAATAATGATCAATTTATTAATGAATGTAATTAGCGTAAAAATGAGAAGTTGAAAAAGTAATTAGAAAAGTATACTAATCGTAAGAACACTTTCAACCAAATGATTTCTAAATAGGTTTCACCCAAATATGCAATTGGTATTGGATATCAGCCTACACAAAGTAACATTATTGAAAATAATTTCATATCAAAATCTGTAAAACAATTTGTTGTACCTAGGTATTAATAGTATACTACAAAGATCCATCTAAGAAAAGTCATTTACAACTGGTATTTCTAGACCAAATGGATTTTATTTTACCAATACTCTAGAAAAAATTTATAGAAAACCCATGAAGTAAGAATCAATTCACAAATCATTAATTACGAATATTACTAGACCCATGAATATCTGGGCACCAAAATATTTTCTTGTTTAAATTTTCATTGTAGGAAGCATGATTAAAGATCTCCTTAAAAAGCTTATGTTACGCGGAAAATGGATGTTTATGACACGTGGAATGGGAGTACTCATGTTTCAATAATATTATAAAGAATGATGGCGGACACATCACGTTTGGTGACAATACTGAAGGAAAAATAATTATCCATGGGAAAATCTGTAATGTTAATTCAATTTATATTTCCAAAGTACTTTTTATTGATGGATTAATGTATATTCTTCTTAGTATCTATCAGTTATGTGATGGTGGCATCAATGTTAAATTTTAAAATGTCCCATTTAATGTTTTTTTCTAAAAGTGAGTTAGTATTTACTACTTTTAGAAATGAGAATATTAATGCAATGAATTTAGATTCACTATCCTCATAAAATGTTTCTTTTTTATGTCTATTTCATAAAAATCATACATTATCCATAGGATATTAGGCCATTTTAACACTCACTTTCTAAGAAATATTTCATCGAATGGATTAGTCAAGGATCTATCCAAACTATAATTTCCAAACAATAAAGTATCCAGTCCTTGTCAAAGGGAAAACCACACAAATTATATTTCAAACCAAATAAGTAAGATTCAACTTCTCAACAATTTGAGTTGGTCCAATTGGATGTTTTTGGACAATCATGAATTTCAAGTCATAATGTTATGAACTATGTCTATGTTCTTATAGATGCCTTCTCTAGGTATACTTGGACCATATTTTTTTCTTACATTAGTGAATATTGTTCTTAATTTATCAAGTATTCTAGAACCATATAGACCATATGTTTTCATAGAATTAAATCCTTATGAAGTGACCATGGACATGAGTTTGAAAACCAAGAGTTAGAATTTTTTTCTCATAGAATGGATATAGAAAAACTAATCTTCTAAAAGGACACAAAACAAAATGTAGTTATAGAAAGGAGTAAAAATCTACACGAAATATCCTGGAAAATGCTTAATGAGTATGACTTACCTGTTTATTTTTGGACAGAAGATATAAATACTTCTTGTTATATTATAAATATAGTCTTAATCAAAATAATTGTTCAGAAAACTCCCTACGAGTTATGGAATATTAGAAAACCCAATGTTAATTAATTAAAAGTATTTGTTTTCAATGTCTATAATCTAAACAATGGGGTAAATCATGGAAAATTTGTATCCAAATGTGATGAAGGATTTTCTATGGCTAATAATCTTCTAGTAAATCCTATATTGTTTGTAATAAAAAAACCAAATGTTTGGAATAATTTCTACATATCATATTTGATGACAAAGATTTGGATGAACCTATACCCCCTCTTGAAAATAGTGAGGCTAATTTTTTCAATATAGACATTAATGCCAAATATCATGATCATGTTGTTATGGAAACAATTAAATTATCTATTACTGGTAAATCTTCACACTCTTATCACAGTGAACCCAAACATTCTGATTAACCTGAAATAACTAAGAATTCTTTACTATATATGTTAGAACCCTTAAGAATAATCTCTCAGATGTTGTTGTTTAGGACATAGATAAAGTAACATAGGATAGATCTTCTCTTATGAAGTAGGTTGAAAATAAATCATTCTTATCATAGAATGAACCTAACAATATTAAAAAAAATGATTATTTTTTGGAGATGGATATGCAAGAAGTGATGAATATGTTTGAATGAAATAATAATTGGAAACTAGTAAATATATTTAAAGACACCTTGACTATAAGCACTAAATAATTCATTAGAAAAAAAATAGATGAATCATGCACCAGTGTGAGATATAATGATTGATTGATTTCTCAAGTATGACATAAATAATAATGTATTTACTATGATGGAACATTATACTCAGTTGTCAAACTTGATTCAATTAGAATCTTTCTAGAATATATAGAACTTCTAAATTTCAAACTGTATCAAATGGGTTTCAATGGTTCATTCTAAAATGGTAATATATTTGAATATGATTTTGTTGAAAAACTCCATAGTTTTATAAACCACTATTTTCCTAATCATGTCATTAAGTTAAAAAACTCATTATAAGGTTTAAAAAAGTATCCAAGATCTTGGGATGACTGACTATTTAATTTTTGTATTTCTAATGGTATTACAAATGGTATATCTGATTTTAATATTTTCATAAAAAAATTCATAATGATGTTTTCTTATTTTTAATCTATGTTGATGATATTATTTTCGGATCTTCAAAGAATTTATCATGTATTGATTTTTTGAAAATGATGAAAAGTGAATTTGAAATTTGTTTAATTTTTTAACTCAAAATCAATATTGGATATCAAATCATTTTAAATAAATAAGGTATTATTTTAATTAAAAGTAAATATTCTAAAGATAGTTTACAATGGATTTTCATTTATAGAAAAAAAGTAGTGATTATCCCATGAGTACCACCTATATGTTGGATTTTGATCAAAATGGTAAATATATTGACCAAACAACTAAAAGACGAATGATTGTATCTCTACTCTAATTGACTTTTAGTAGTCTTGAAATCATGTTTATTTTGTGTATGTGTGAACATTTTCAAGCTACTCCAAAGGAATATCATTTAACATATGTTAAAATTATTTTCAAATACCTATTGCATTAAACTAAAATATAATTTTTCTACTTTATTTAAAAGGAGTTTGACATAGTCATTCATTCATATAATTATTTTGGTGGTCATATGATAGATATAAAGAGCACCTCTAGAATATTTCACTTTTTGGGAAAGTTACTAGTCTCATGTTGTAGTAAATAAACAAAAATTAATTTCATTATGTACTAAGGTGGCTAAAAAATTAGCTATTGTTAGTTATTGTGCTCAGATTTTGTGGATGAAACTATCTTTTCTTGATTATGGATACCACTTTTTACATGTCCTTATACCTCCTCCAAATCACTTTTTTCTCATTTTCAAATTCCACTTTTTAGGTAATTGGCAACATCACAAAAACTGGATAAAATTTCAAACATCACCCGCATAAAGCATTACAAATAAAACCTATCCGAAAAACCAGATTTAAATTTTAAAATTCATGTTCATACAAGGAAACCCCAAAAACTACTGTAAAGTGGGAATCTCAAGATACCCATGATCAAGAAGACACCTCTCCACCATCAAAACCTCGCCGTCCATCATCACAGCACAATCACCCAAATCATGTCATCACATAACTAGAGTCATCATACTCACCGGAATCTTCATCGATGACCACTGCATCCTCACCATCACCACCGTCTCATAGAGCCTCCATCATCATTCCATCATCATCACTGTTCAACACCACACCAGATTTTCAAATCCCCTCAAAAGAATCATGTCATCATCCCACATCACCCAACCACAAACCATTTATAGAGCACCTACAATCATGACCACCGAAAACCTCCATCATAGTTTCAAAAAAAACATGACCAAAACAACATCTAGGTGATATATTCAATTAGACATTGAGCACTAAGAGGATGAGTTAAATCAATCATGAATTAGGGATTCTAAATTTGTTAGGAGCTATTGTCAATAACTATGAGATAAAAATTAATGTGGTTGTAGCACCGATAGGACACTGAAAATTTCATGATGCCAAATACAGTGTCATTATGTGTCTTGCTAACACCAAAAGTTTCATGTTGATAATGTCTTTCCGACACTGATTATGTAATGCAACGTCATGTAGGAAATTATAGTGTCTCACATACATTTGTCTCAATAACATTGGCATCATTGTCTCACTGACACTGATAGTGTCTTGATAACACTGGCACTATTATATCATTTATGTACACTCCCATAAAGAACCCACTACCTCTATATATTTTATTTTATAAATTTTTTTTTTGTTAATATGTTTTTATTTTTCAACCATTTTAATCTATTTACGATTTATAAATCCCTAAATGATAAAATCTAGTTGATCTATCCTATTTTTTACTCTGGGAAATCCTCTATTAAACTTCTATGCTTTCTCTCGTTAACTTCATACCACTCACCATCTTTCCTTTAACAGAACATTCAAAATGGTTAGAGCGAACCACATATTCAAAGGATCTAATATCAAATCACAACCCAATTAGAGGATCAAAGTAGACTCAGGAAAATCTAAGCGTGCCAATCTAGATCTTGAGAACTATGCGATGAATCCTAAGAAATAAGTGTCCAACTAATTGTTATTATCTTGAAAGTATATTCTGTTATGATTGTTTCAAACTCAGGGGTGTCTATACTGTTTATAAACTAATGAATGGTCATATTACCCAATGTTGTTCGATGATTTTTATCTTCATGCTGAGTGTATTATGGATTTATGTGAGGTTTATTAGGTCAAATCACTAGTGAATGGAAGGATATTATCTTTTTATTCATGTAATTTAGTATATTTCCTCAATTTACCATGTGAATTAGTCTTTGATTACTACTTGGTGAGTATTCCACCAACCGGTGAGTTGTTTTTCTTTGAGATAGCCTTGAGGGATCTGACAAGAATTGAGGATCATAGAAGTCATGTATCTTCTGTTTTGGAGGATGAAAGTAGACATTTATTTAAGTAAATTCAATACAAATTATGTCTTAGGAAAGGGTACTATTCCTCATTGAGATATTATGATGAATATATTTTTTATTTACTAAAGAAATGGAACAAGGTAAATCCATGTAGTTATTTGACAGTCCATATAAGTGAGATGATTTATCTATATTTTATGATTAATTCATTGTTCATTCAAAGAACGATATATTCCATGATAAAATCCAACTGATTTTTAAGCGAGGATGAAGAAAAAACTTGTACTTTGTAGTGTTTTCTACCTATGTAACGATATTTTTTTGAGAATGAAGATAAATTCAGCTCTCTGGATAAGGGAGTGGGTTGAAAATAATGATAATATATAAAAACATATCAATCATCTTCGACATCCTACTAGGCCAAGAGATGTGAATAATCCTAGTATAGTACATATGATGACATTGTTTATTCTTATAAAGAGGAAGATGAATCAGATAGATAATAAGGGTCTTCAATTGTTGATATTAGTGACCCATATATTGTTGAAATTCAAAGGAGAATGTCATATTGTACAGCTAGTCCACCACAACCTCTATAATCCAAGGAAAGTATTTTAGCTTATGTTGATGAAGAAGAATCTAAAAAATGTGGTAATTTGGAATAGGAATGTAGATCAAAAGATTCCAATGAAAAATCAGGAATATAAGAAGAATCATACAGAGAAGGATAATAAAGTAGCAGTGGTGGGGGATCTCATAGTGATGAAAAAGATCATGAATAATCTGGTGATAAAAGTAGAGAAGGTGATAATTCAATTGAAGTAGATAAGCCTATGCATGAAAGTGACATTGATTATGATCATCCTGGTAATACTCAAGGTTTAAATATATAACTAGACTCTTTTAGGAAATTCGAACATATTGTTGAACCTATTGCTTCTACAGAAGGTCGTGCTAAGATAGAAGAAATAATTAAATTTTGTAATGATTATATAGCAGTGTTAGGCCCAATATCATAGTTGGTATATGTTATAAGGAGAAAAAAAGTTGTGGGGGATAACAAAATCACAAAAAAACTCATTTATGGTGAGCATCAGTCTATGAATGTGAGAATTTATACACTCACTCATATGGATGTATATGTGTTATATGAGTGTCAGAAAAAACCTAATTATATCTCTCTCGGTCTAGATTTACCATATTTAGATTATGAGGATAGGATAGTGATTTCAATAGGATTAGTATTTGAGGAACCAATAGTATTTTCATTTACTTATACTTTTAATCACTTAGTAATTTTAGTGCTACGCGACTATGTCACCAAATCAAATTTTTAATGATTTAAGTAAGAAATGATAGTTTATATGAGATGAGTCCCTCAAGATCAACCGACACCACTAGGACCACATAGTGATAATCATACATACATGATTTTATAAAAATTTGTTTCCATGATCGATCCATGTTCTGTATCAGTTTTGGATTCTTTTGAGACAATTATATAAGAGGTGTCTGATGAAATAATCATGCTTTCATCAGCTGTTAGCCAACTTCCCAGTGAACAAAAAGACATGATATACCATGTTTTACAATATCATGACCATTATCCTTAATCCCATTCTTTGGATGCTATTCAAAATCATCATTTGGACCTTCTGAAGTCAGTAGAGAATGATTCAGTGAATAGTTCCTCATCATTTATGGCTCCAACTCACTATATTCCTCCAGTTTAGTATTCAAACAGTTAGGTAATTTACCCCATTTTAAGGGAATAATTTTTGCATATAATAGGCCATATGGATAGTAAAATCTTGATCCATCTAAGGAAGGATTTGAGAGACATTTTTTTTAATAAAATCTAGCTTATATGTTCCTATACCATACTAACTAGACATAGACAAGGTCTGGGCTATCATTAGAGAGGAGACTGGAACCATGATGGGTGGAACTGATCAAAAAATTCAATAAAATAATAGGTAGAATAGTGATAATATCTATGATATGGTCAGATTTTATTCCATCATGGCTATAGCTACTCAAGAGGAAATTACAAATAATGTTGATTTTTACATCGAAAGGATATACAAAATGCATCAGTATGACAACGGATTTAAATATTTACTTGAAATCCTGGGAATTTATCAAGTGAACCAAGACTTTAGAGATCAGGTAATGTCTCTTTAGGATTTTACTCACACCATTGAACATTTCATTGAAAATAATGAGGATTTCAAAAATTCAATGCATTATGGTGGACATATAGTTGTTTACATCATAGAACTTCTCAAGTCAAATCTACATGACTAGATAATACGATTGTTTCCCCTCCTGCCACACCTATTAAAAAACCTTTGGAACATAATTTCTCTAGTATGACTATCCTTCCTTCTTGGAAAATAACTCTTGGTCATGATTTTAGGAAGATATGTCCTGCCATTTTTTGGGACCTTACTTTCCCTCTTTCCTCCACAAGTCTAAGCATTTCCCCAACAGTCCATACTAGAATTACATTTCCCTTTCCAAGAATACATTCACAACCTCCATCTACTACTTCCATAGCTACTGATCCTACCCCAACAACATATGATAATTGAAAGACAGTGTTGGACCCCTCATTTATGAATAAGTAGTTGTTTAGATCTATTTTTTATAGGGAGTTTTTTTTGTACTTATTTGTTTTACTTTTCCAATTTTATCTCCAATGTAATTTTTATTTCTAATTCTATCTACAATATTTTCATTCATTGATTATTTATTTTCTTATTTAATCATTATTCCTTATTTCTTTTACTACTTTCAATAATCCGAATGTCGAGTGGGGGTAAGAAGATGATTTATTTAAATATGAGTTAGTTTTAATATAGATATGTAAGTAGAATACCTAGTTTGATAATTATACATCAACTAATTTTAATTTACGATGCTATGATTTGTGATCATCAAAAAGGGAGAGATTTTTGGCCCTCTCCATTTTAAATAATAACAAATATTTTTGAATCATGTTCATTAATATCATATCATGGTTAGTTATGTTCAAAAATGATACCTTATGTTTATCTATATTCAATTTTATTTATATCATATTCTATTTAAGATTATACTATATTTCAATTAAATAAACAAAAAGGAAAAGTATGATTCATTTATAGATATAAGACTGGGTCACCAATAGAAAAGATGACTCCCTGATAGAATAGATTACACATCAATAGAACATATGATTCGCTGACAGAACAAAGGACTCAATGATTGAACAAAACACTCACCAAAATAACAAACAACTCACATTACTCACTGATAGAACAATTGACTCACCGAAAGAAAAAATGACTCCCCGATAGAAAAAATGTTTAAATTGATAGATACATGTCTATGACACCAATACTCAGATTCAATAATAGAACAATTCATGGAGAATTTTTGAAACTGATGCACTATCATAATGAATAATTCATTCACTGATAAAAGGAGTCACTAATAGAAGGAGTCACTAAAAGACGAATACACTGATAGATGGAGTAACTGACCAAAGGAGTCACCAATAGAATGACCATCTATTTAATACATTTAATGTTTTCTTTACTATTAAAATCATAATTTATTATAAAGATCATATTTACGAAACTCAATACTTCATATTATATTAATGAAAATTTCTTTCATTTGATGACATTTCCAAAGAACAGTATGAGGTACGAGGATGCCTTATGATAAGGATTGTGCCTATTGTTAGCCTTTGGAGAACATAACAAGAAATCAATAACGTAAAAACATAAATTTATATATATCAAGTGAACCTGAAAATTGAATGCAAGTTAAAAACATTAAGAACACACATTCTTTTAAACATTGATCACGAAGAATTTTCTAACAACCAAAGTTTCAAAATTCATTCAGAAACAAACCATATTGAAGGGAACCTTCCAAGAGAACCCGATTTCATTCTAGAAACCAAACCCCAAAGCTTCCACAAAACACTATTTTGGTGTTTGTTTATAGAAGATGACTCCAATTCAATATATTCTTTACTCAAACAGTCCAGAAGCATAAAAAACATCACTCAGAGCATTATAATCCCTCTCTCATTATTTATTTTCTACATTGTATTATTTTAATACTTTTAGAGAAATGTGTGTATGAATTATAACCACACACACTCTCCCTTTATAAATAGGATGATTCAACATATTCTAACTCACACATATTTTTTACACCATATTACACCCACATAAAACTGTTGAAGAGGTCCCTATGTGACTTGGTTAGTTTCCCAGGTATAGTATTGGCAGATGTCCAGTTTGACTTGAACAACATTTTTTGCTGTTTTGATCCCCGATCTATGATTTTGATCAAGTTTATTAATATAAAATTCACAGTGGTAGGTGATCACTAAGTGGATAGGATTAGGTCTCTGCTTGAGTCAAAACGTCTTGTTTTTATCTGTTGTGTTTTACAAATATAGATTTATCTTCTTGTACACATATTTCAGAAAACTGAATTATATATTGATAGTAAATATTTGATAGTGTTTATAATTGACTTTTGTTTAGTAAATTTCTTTCAAAAGATATATTAATATTTAAAATTTGTTTAATTGAAAATTTTTCTATCTTTTGATAAATTAATAGAACATTAAAAACTCTTATAGATATGCTACTTCAGTTAACTTTGTTGATTATACTTTAAATTTGAGGATTTTTAAATAAAAATATTAATTTTTTTATAGGACTCAATTAACCCCCACTTCAGTGACCTAATCAAAACAACAATAGCTAAATCATTGATAGAATATGATGATATGAAGGAATAATGGAAACAAAGGTTGACATTGTACTAATGAACTAAAATCCTAACAATCAATGTTTGAATGAAGGGGTTTAAAACCCCCAATGGAGGAGACTGGAAAAGGGGATGATGGGTAGGGGAGTAAATTAGTCAAAAAATGTTCTAAAAATTTGATTCAACTAGTTTTGATATCAATAAATAATGATGTCCCACATTATTCCACCATGTTGTATTGAATTTACAAAATTTCCATGGGTAGTCCTTTCACCAAGTGTTCGTAGAAACTATCATAGATCCAAATTTTCTACAAGTTTTAATAATGAGATTTAACAACCACCATAAGCTTGAAAATAAAATATTCCATGAATATTAATTCTTACATCTTATTTTATGCCATGTAGTGACACCCTAATTCCTATACCCATTCCATTTTACCCTCACACTACCCAAGCCTTTGATGTGGTCAATTCAAGTTTCTCATTTAAAATAGGTCGCCCACCATGATGCCTCTATATCCCCCACACCCTTTGAGGGAAACTTTTGCAATGATCGTGTTATGAAATAAAACCAATAGGAAAACATTCCAAGAACCATGTCATCCAAATTACTTGGTCACACAACACATATTTGACATGAGTACACCCAATCCAAAACACACTATAAAACAACATGACATGACATTTAACAAACATTAGTGTCTCTAAGAAGGGAATAAAATTTCCAAAGCCTCCATATCATAATCTTACCATCCAAAAAATATAAAATCATTTGAATATAATGAAGGAAGTTTTCTGTTTGTATGATTTATTGCACATTACAAATCATAATGGGACATGATGCATTTCAAAATTTTGACAACACATACTAATTATATAACATTTCAAAATTTGGTCAAAATGAAACTATTCATAGGGATTCTATGACAACCCCAACACATCTAAAACTAACTAAATTGAATTTTGAATATATAATTATATTTTAATATTTCATTAATCTAATTCATAAATACTTATATATCACATAAAAATTCATTTTCATTTTTTATATCCCATTACCAAAATATATTTTTTATATAAACATCATGTATTGTACGTTTAGTTACATTCATATTGTTTAAACATTGTAATAAATTAATGGGATAACTAGGAAAAATCTAAAGTTCATACTCATCAAACGTAACAAAATTAACATCTTGAATTACCATTAAACAACATAACATCTAATTTAAGATCCTAAAATCCTTTCAATTCATTCTTAATGCATTAGAAATACTATTAATCAATGTAAAGATCACTCAAGACACTATTAAAATCATTAATGAGAATTATAAACAAATAAAACATCATCCTAGTGTTGGTTAAACATTATCTAAAATTTAATTTTGAATCATAAAATCAATTTTATTCATCCTAAAATCATTACAAATTACCTCAACCAACAAAAAAATATTACATAGGAAAATATTAAACTCATTAAATGGAATTAAAAACACTTAAAACCCCATAATAATATTTGTTAAACAGTCTATTATAGTGTACACTATCTACATAGTACTTTACATGATATAGTACACTCAGGCCACAAATAAAAAATGTTGACATTTTTCTGTGAAGGAACCATCAAGTATTATAAATTTCCATGTGTGACTATATGAATTTTAAATATGTTAATATGTATAAAGTAGATAATTTTACAAAAAATGTTTTACATTCAAAACATTGGATGTGAACATTGAATTCTTTCTATTTTAAGCTTATTTCGCCCCATCAAAAATTCATTGGTGAACACAAAAAGTAGTTCAAATAATATTCCCCTCAAATAATGGATAAAAAACATGATAAAACAATTATTTACCACCCCAATTTTACAACTTATTGGCAACATCCATGGCTATTCATAATATTAACTACTCTATAAAAAAGCCACATGGATTTCATTTTTCCATAGTGCACCCACCGTTAATGGAAAATAGCCTTATTATGTTGAATGACTTTATATTATATTTATCTTTGTACATGATCATACAATATCCTATATCCATCTTGTGATTTTTTATTCATGTCACACACTATCAACAAGAGGCTAATTCTACGATGACTTAAATTCCTCTCCAAAATAATATATATAAATCTAACTATTTGGTTTTTTTTTCACAACCAAAACGGACATAAATTTATTTTCTATCATAAAATATAGTTTTTTATACCCAAATATTCCAAATTGAATATATTTAAAAGGTAATGAATTGATTATCATGCTATTATAACATGTTCTAAGTATTATATACTCTTGAATATCGACTTTATATCCCCACTCAGGTCATGTCAAACGAGTAAATATTTCAAGGTATATGATTTTTCATCATCAATATAGTAGATTTAATAATGTAATATATATTGTTTTCCAAAAATACTTCATCCATCGACATTGAACGTTAATTATCACATTAATTTCAAAAATATATATTACACTAACACAATATATATTTTTGATAATTTTATTATTTTATATAGGTGTATTTATATTTTAAAAATAATATGATTCCAACAATGTGTCAAATATTCCCCCTTTTAAATAAATTTCAACTAATTCATTTTTTTCAATGGGAACAATATTTTAAAACCATGTTCATATAAAAATAGTATAATATGTTGAAATATTATTTTTATTCAAATTATTTTTTCTTTTTTACTTTTTTAATACATTAATTCATACCACTCATAATTTGTCATCTCTACGAATATCATAATATTTAATTTATAATTTTAGTTATATAAATTTTTTTTAATATAAATATCTAAAAAATGATACAATTATTTCAATTTTCATTCTATGACTATCCAAACCTTATATCATATAAAAAATAAATTTTATATTATTTCATTTAAACAGCCTTGATATGATCGTGGATTACCTGATCCATATATCCTTGAATGGGATACCCAAGGTCAAACATTGATGATGATTTGGACTAAAAATCCAATTAATGGGATTATTAATATAATCATGTTGTTGAGATAAAACAAGATTCACTAATCATAAAATATGGTGTCAAAATAGTATGAACATATTTTTTAAATGGAAAAATTAAAAAAGATATATTATGGTATAAAATTATGAAAATTGTAATTATTTCATTAAAATATATCAAAATAATTAATGAAATATTCTATTCGTATATCAGAGGCTTCATAACATATTGCATAATGGTCACTACATGTGATAAATAATCAATTGATCATGATATTTTAGAATAACATAATCCATTTCTGGTATTAAAATTACTAAATTGATATTCATATAATAATATTTCATACCATTTTTTTCCATTTTGAAATGAAATAATATATATTTTATAGACTTAAAATATACTAATTAGAAAAATAGGATTAATAATAATGTACAAATGTATAATCCATAATGGTAATTTTTATGATAATAAGGAAAGAAGTTATTTAGTTACATTAAATGATCATATATTAATATAGATATAATTAATTATGAAAATATATCTCAATTTGAATAAATCATGATAGTTAATGTTATGTAAGATGTTGTAGGAATAAACTATTTTTTAATGAAGTTCATATATTTTCAAATATTAAGATAATTTATAAAATATAAAATAATATTATAAATATAAAAATAATGAATATTTTTCATAGTGAGTACAATTTTAAATTATAAAATAATGTACTCAATGTAATAAAAACACCGAAAAATATAAATAAACAAAAAATTTATCATTCATGAGTTTTTATTTATAAAAGTGACTGGAATATGAACAAAAAATATTATTATGTAATTTGAAAAAATGTGAAACTTTAGTATTGAATATGTTGAAAAAATATATTCATAACCAATAATATGGATATGTTTTGAAGACATAGTTATCATGGAAGATTATAAATTTAAATTATAATAAAGATCTTGGATCCCCTTACTATTAGTATTGATTAACGTAGATAATTCTATAATCTTCTAAATAGTATAAATTTTAATATTAATATTATAATCATTTACATTAATTTTTTTTAAAAATTATTATGAATTTATTTTAATAATTATAAAATTTCTAGATTACTTTTCTAATGTTTTTTAATTAGATTTGTTAATTTCTAGGTTCCCAAGAAGAATCCGTATAATTGTAATGGTGAATGAAAATATTCTAGATAGTTCCTTATACTCTATAGGATTAATAATATTGTTTTCTTTCTATAATAGTATTTTATCCCTTTAATGATTTATTAAGTACCCTAAAATAGTTATAATCAAATAACATTTCTTAATGATTTCATCATAGGTGGTTTAAATTACTATAATGGAATATTTTCTTAAAAAAATTAATCGTTTTATATTATCATTGTACAACCGATTTTTTTAAATAAATTTAATTAAATAATCTTATATTAATGTAATATTTAATAAAAATTAATGAATGAGTGAAATAAAAACAATATTATACATGTAGATAGTATAGTTCAATCATACCATGAATGTTGTTGAAGATGTATAAAATAAAATAATAGAATCAAATATTTTAATTTAATAATGATTATAGAATAAAATTATGATTAAAATTTTTATTATATTAAATATTTTTTAAATATGGATTGGGATAAAATTTTATGAAAAATGAAACATAATGATGTGATATTTTTACCATTTAGTTTTTATTCTTCCTCTATAATAATTCTTTAGGCCTTGATGTTTGATTATTTTTTCAAATAAATGATTAAAAAATAATGCATGTATAGATAAGATTTGTATTATGATATTTATTTTTTCATTATATAAGTTAAAAATTTATGTGAAAAACGTAATGGGGAATGTATTTATTGGTAAAGGGGAGAAGTCTTTTAAAATTAAATATTTAATATTCTGTTATTTATTATCATTACTATTTATACTTTTCATTCATGTGAGTGATAATTATATACAATTATTATATATATTTTTTTGAAATTAAAATTTAAAAATATAAATGAATATATTACATTTAATAACTTTTAAATAAAAATTTATAAAAATTTATTTAATAAATTAAAATATAATTTTGACAATGAAAATTGATTTGGAGTTTGTAATGATAATATTTTAATTTAAAAATAAATAATTATATTTATTCAATATATTTTATTTCATGTTAAAAAATTTATTATTTCTTGGATTATTATTTCTTCATAAATAATTAACTAAAGATAGCGTATATAGCAGAGTTTGAGTTTTTCAATTCACACAAACACCATCTTTTCTTTGAATAATACAATAAACTATACCCATGAATTTTTCAATGAGAATATTTCAATAATGCGATCCATTTTTTCAAAAACAATTAAAAATTACATTTTTACATTTTAATCATAATATATAAAATATGAAAATGTGATGTTTTATTAATCACTAAACTTAAATTTTTATAGAAGTAATTTAATGTTTTTTTAGTTATCTATAATATTTTTTATAAATATCAATTTGTACCCGGTTTTCAATTCATGGTGTTTGGTATATTATATAATGTTGTATCAGTCTTCTAATGATCATATAATTCATATTTTTACTCTAAATAGTACTTATTTTGTGTATTTATTATTCACATTTTCTTATCTCATGATTTTTTATATCATATGCATAATTATAACTATATTAATAAACATTTTCTATGTTATAATCCTGTTTTAAATTAAACAATTTCGGTTCACATAGGTTCATTCTATTAGGATACAAGGATATATGTCTAACATTGGGTATAAGATCAATTGATAATACAATCTCATGATCTGCATAATTTAATGGATACTCTATAGGGAAGACTTCATCATATTCCATTAAAATATTATCATTTTTAATGGTTATTATTTTATATTTTCTTAATCATTAACTGAATATATTGATGCACCTAAGGAAATATTTTCTATACAATAGTTGGTTTTTCCCAAGAAAATTCATAATTTAGAATTCATGAAAGTATTTTATATAATGGTTTGATGGTTTGGGAAATGGAATGAAATTTTTATCTAAGGATTGTTTTTATTAGAAAAATTTAATGAAAATAAATCCTTCCCCAATATTGGATAAAATTATATAAATGGTTGATTTAATAATAATTTGGGATATATTTCATATAAAAAATTTTTGGGGATGATTTATATACATAAAATACAATGATTTCACCTCATGGTGTATTCATTGATAAGGTAACATCTTTATGTTTCTGTTTATTTCAGTATCATCCTACAATAAAAATCTCATTCTAAATAAAAGACAATCAGTGTGACTTAATAAATTTAAAAACACTAAATCTACTAAATTATCTTTTATTAATATAATATGTCAGTTACTCCATAATTAACGATAAAGAGGTTCCTAGAAACAATGGGTGTTTATAATATGATGAGATCACAACAGCTTATTCCTTTAAAGTATCGTAGAATACTTCATGTGATTAATTTTATTATTAATGTATTTTTTCAATTGTGAATATAACTCACTCTTATTTCAAACTATCTATATTATGAATCACATTAAGTAAATACTAACATTTTCCATCACATATTTCATTCAGGTTATTCAATAATTTCCATATATTTAATAAACTAATAGAAATTTGTTAATTAAAATAATCGATATTAAAATCATATAAAAGAAAAATTTATGTAGATGAGTAAATAAATAATCAATTCATATTATATCTAAACTCAATTCATCATAGGCCTCAACCATTGATTTTTTATATCATCCTAAGATAAATATTCCTAAAGAATTAAAACATTGTTCACAAAAATAACTATATTGATTATTACATTATTTATAAAATTAAAATCCATAAAAACATATAAATGTTGATGTCCCATGTATTTAGAAGGTTATTAACATAATATATTATCTAAAAAAATTTACATCATCGTATGTTTCTATATTAACTATACAATACTATATATAATCACACATCATTCAAGAAAAGGGATAAATTGGGATCATATATTAGTGAATTAGTAGGCTGAATAGCTTAATAAGGTGATAATGAAGACAACAAACATTGTGATATAATTTATGATTCAATAAACATAACTTGAAATTAACAATTTTAGAAATCTCAAATCATGTAAAGGGAATATTTATTAAGGTTAATGGTGGGATAAAAACATGATCTTTATCATGATGTGTCTCAAATATATATACTAATGAAATAAAAAATATAGGCTCAATCCAATGATAAAATAACCTAATGTTCTTCGATCATTTTCCATGAAATAAACATAGTTTCACAAGAAATATATGAATTTACCAATATATGTTTATTCTATAAATCATATTGTATTCGTCACATCATAATATGTCGGGATTATGTGTTCTACATATAAATAAAATTTAATATAAAAAATAGAATTATGTAAATATATGAACAATTAATGTGTCATATATTAATGTTTCAAATCATATACTATTAATTGTATATATAGGATCATGAGGGTAAAAGTGCTTATGTCATATTTAAATATCATAGATGAATAATTAATCATTGTTTCTCAAAAATATCTTTAATTTGAAGGGTAAATAATATAATATGTTGTGTTAGTTATTATTAATTTGAAAAAATATTTTGAACTTTTTATAAATGCATAAAATAACTCAAAAAAGAATCGAAAACTTAGGTTCTACGAAAAAAATGAAGAATTATTAAATATATAGAAATTTTTATTTTATTTTATTATATAATAAAATATACTAATATTTATAATATGTATACATAGAAAAAAATATAACAAATTGATTTGATATTCTGGTGTTTCATTGAATAATTGTATTAGAAAGGGAACATGAAAATAATGAATATCCAAATTAAAATAATAAATATTAAAAATTACCTATGAATAAAATCAAAAATTGGAATCCTATAAGATGAATATATGGAGGGGGAGTTAGAGTAATTGAGATATGGAGTGTAAATACAAATTTTAATGTCTTCTAGAGTGTCCCCTTATCTTGAGTAACTTCTCTAATGAATCCCCCACTAAAAAAATATTTGAATTACATTATTATGTTATTGGAATACTCTACTTGAAAATGTTCATTTATTATATTATAATATTTCTAGATTCATTTATTATTCATTTAAAATATTAATATACTCATGTTAATAGTTTGGGGAATTTGGCTAGAAGGATCCTAATTAATTTGGGTAATTTAAGTGGTCCCTAGTGTTTTTCAAATGGGTTATTAAGCTCTAGAGGCATTGTTTTATTTGATTCATATCCTCAATGATTATTATTATTTCTATGATTTAGTAAATGTTCTATAATAGCGATGACTTTAAATAATACTCTATGAAATTATTTATGGTTTCTAAATAACCCAAATTATTGATTTTTGTAATATTTATAACCTTTCACTATTTTTTATTACAAACCTAGAAAAGTTTTGTATTAAAAATTTATATCAAAATTAATCATTTATAAAAATATTAATACTATTTTGGAATGACCCTAAAATAATCCCCATATTTGATATTTATTACATAGTTTTTCCATATTATTAATAAATTTTTTTACAGAATAAAATATAAAATATAAAATATTTTTTGTTTTAATAACCATATATAAAAGTTAATAAAAACATTATAATTCTAATTTCGATTGACATAAATGGGTGGACTCACATCTCTATGATTCTAAAAATCTATAAAAAATTGGAAAATCATAATCAAATTCCAATTTGGAAATTACATCCCCCATGGAAGTGTAGAGTGAAAACACAATTCACAATGTTAAGGAAATGATTTATAAATGGCGGAATGAAATATGACCACAATTTGATTATTTTTATATGAAATAATATATATATTCATAAACATTAGAATATAACGTGTTCTGGAATGATTTATCCAGACATTTTCTTTGACGATGTAGTTGATACATGATTATTAAATTGAAAACTAATAGTTGAAAAGAAAATGAAGTTCATATAGTATTAATGGAAACTGGTGATCGCATCAAAGAAATGTTTAAGGAGAATGAAATGATTCCACTAATTTATTAAAGGATTATATACTCTAAAATTAGTTATTTTATGGTACTCCTATAATTAATTATAAAAAATAATTTATGGTTTCCCATCACATAATGTATCCACTGAGGGGTATTTACTTTTATGCATTGAGGACCATGATATTTGCATAGTGTTGAACTCTAATATTATATTCACTATAAAAGATGATGTTTTATTTTTTTTAAATGGTCAGATATAGATGAGTGTAAGAGAATTATAAAAATAATTTTTTTTGATGATATTTATAACCATTAGATTGGGATTCCACCCATATAACACCCTTATGGATTTGAAATATAAACATTATGTTCGACCATGTGATTCTTAATATGGTTAATATGGTTACTAGAAGCTTATAGGAATATCATTTGCAATGGAAGATATTTTGATGAGAAGATAATTTAGTTGAGGAGGATAATATATCATTATGGAATGGAGAGGTATTTTTGAATAAAATAGTTAACAATTTAATTTTAGATATGATAACAATTATTATTAATTCATACCACTAATAGAACTGTATGATTTTAAAAAAATTAAAATAATTTTATAAACTTCACAATTAAATGGAATCAATAGTATATTTAATTAAATTTAATAATTATAAGATATTAGAAAAAAATAAAATTTATAATGTAGAAATATATTTTCTTGATTGAAAATAATGTTTACCTTTTTAAAAATAATAAATTTTTTATTAATTATATTTTTTACAGTGAATGTGGGTTTTTAAAATATATATCTATTTTGACAAGAAAATGTCATAAAAAACATAATGTATATGTAAAAATAATTTTATTATCTTGCCAATAGTATTATTTTTTAAAAAATAAAAAATAAATAATATTATTATAATTTAAATACATTGATTCCCAAAACTAAATCCTTTTAATTAAAATATAGTTCTAATTTTTAAATTTTTAATATTTATACGTTGAAAAAAACTAAATTTAAAATAAAATTTAATTAAATTTCAAACTTACATGTTATATGAAATAATTTTATATTATATATAGTTACATATTTTTTACTTTCATAATATTACATATTATTTTATAAAAAATTATCAATTGTAAGGTTAATTGCAAGGTTAATATTCTAAGGGATGGTTATTATTCCAACACCATGTTATTTTTCATAAAGTATTATTTTCAGTGTACATCTTATATGTACATAATTTTAGGTCCTTAATTATTCCCATATATTTTTATCAAGGTTATTTTTTAATTATATTAAATTTATATAATACATATATTTTTGTTCATTTTGAATTTGTTTCTTGATTTTGATAATTCATAGAGTCCACGAGGTGCCATAATTTTGAAATGTAGTTTTATATTTTTTTATCCTATAATAATAATTTAAATATTATGGAATGCATTTTTCTATTAGATATGATGTCCTATAATGATACAATAAATTATCGTTCAAAAATTGTTATATTATTCATTTTATTATATTTCAAATGAATATTTGTCTCAATTATGGAAAATGCAATACGATTTCTAGTTGAACATTTCATTGAATTTATAGGGACATGAAAAAATTGATCCTTATCTGATGTTTTTTGTAAATAATATTATAAAAATTGTTTATAAATGATAAATATTGTATATTAATACTAAAAATAGTAATCAGAAGAAGCATTAATTCAGAAACCCTTTTATATCTAATATTCAATATTTTTGGATGATTTGGTTAAAAAAAT
Organism: Viscum album; assembly: GCA_963277665.1. Taxonomy (NCBI): domain Eukaryota; kingdom Viridiplantae; phylum Streptophyta; class Magnoliopsida; order Santalales; family Viscaceae; genus Viscum; species Viscum album. The sequence goes on from OY728145.1 coordinate 1,659,224,754, forward strand.
TATGAAATTAAAATCACATATGTATAATTAATGTCAACATGATGAAAAAAGTAAAAATAAAAATAATTTAATGGTGGAATAATGTTTCATTAAATATAATGATATAAAATAAAATCAATAAACATAATATAACAATTAAAAGAGTTTATATTCAATTTAAAATTGAATATGAAAATATTGGATTAGAAAATTTCCATACAATGAAAAATTTATAAAATATATGATAATGTCTTCTGTTTAAACCTTATAAATGATGGACATAAAATTAAAAAAATTTCTAATAATAAATCAAAATAATTTATATTATGTTTCATATAAGTACAATGTTGAATAAATATTTGAAAATTTATATTAATATAAAAATAATATCATACAAAGAAATTGTTTCATTAATTTAATCGCAAACATATTAGATGATATATAATTACTCCTCTAGAATAATATGATTAAAATATAGTTCAACTAAATAATTAATATATCCTTAAATTCAACTACATGTTTAAATATTAACTATGAAAAAATAAATTATGAAATAATTGATACCTCTTAGAGAGATTCAAAGAGGGTCCCTATACATAGAAACATATAAATACACATTATTATATACATAATATCAAACTAGATATCTATGATGAAAAAAAAATGAATAATGTAATATATTTTTTATCTATATAATATTATCAATTTTTATGATGAAACACGAAACAATCCTTTGTCTTTTGAAAAAAAATTTGGAATAATAAAAATTATTCATAAATTTTATAAAATATGTATTTTAATAAAAATATTCTTCCAGTTTTCATTAACCTAATATCCAAAAAATGAATTTTTTATCCTCAAATATCAAAAATTATTCAAAATTTTTAAATAATTACATCAAATATACGATAATAGGATACAATAATTTTAATAATCACTTGAATATATTTTAGATAATTAAATTTTATGATAATTTTATATGATTAATTATTTTTTCTTATATGAGTATTGTAAAATATTAAAATTGTAGGTGGTGTATGAAATATATAGAGTTGATTCTACATGGTGAAATTTGTTACTAAGATATTTAACATATTTAAAACGAATTATATTATGAAATAAAATTAAATTATTAACAAAATGTATTTTATGGACCCAATATATTATATGTTTTCTTTTAATACTATATTATTTTTAGATAACTCATGATTGATTTATTATATTTAAATGAAAAAATTTCACATTTTTTAATATATTATATTTATTGAATAAAAACTATAAATTAATAAAATATTTAAATATATATATGAAACATTTAAATAATTTACAATCATATAAGGAAAATATATGATATTTTTCATAATGAAATTTTTTGGAATTTTGTTATAAACTAATATAAAAATTGTTTGAAAAATAATAATATAATGATAATTTTTTGAAAAAGGTCAATATTTGAAATTAATTTTTATAATGGTTGCATTGGGAATAAAAATATTTATTTTATAATTTATTTAAAAATTTCAAGAAAATTTTAAAATTACACTCCTAGATCTTAATATTCCAAAGAGATATTATATTAGATAAAAGTACATGAATAATAACAAATGATCCTAAAATAAATAAAATATATAATGTGAAAAAAAATTATTATTTTATGTATGTCATATAAAAAATGATATCACAATAAAAATATAAAAAATAAAATTTTTAGAAACCAATTTGAAGGAGGGATATAAAATTAAATGGAATAAAATAATACAAACGATTAATAGAATAATACAAATAAAACAATTATTTTGTACTGAAATTGATAATTGAATTAATATTTTTTGGTAAATTTATTTTCATTACATAAGGAAATTGTAAATGGTGTATTATTTTTTTCAATATAAATGATGCATAAAATTTACTTGGATAAATTGATGTATCATTAAATATCCATGGAAGAAAAAGGTTAAAATTTTAATGAATATTTATATTATTAATAAGTTAATTATAAATAATAATAAAAATATTTTCACATAATATTTATAAATTATTTTATTTCCCCAGAATGTATCATGATTTATAGGATCATTTCATGATAAATGGAACATATATTATATATATATATACATATACATACTAAGTGAATATATTTTCTGGAAATATTTTATTTTATGAATAATATTCATGACAATAGAAGTAATAATAATATTATATAATTATTCAATTTAGATGGTAAACAACATTAGAGTATAAATTATGAAAAATATTAGGGAAATGAGTAATGATCCCAAAATCAAATAGGTACATTAAAGGGGGATATTTTCCATGAGGAGATTAAAATAAAATAATACATAGTTTATTATACCATATAGAAAAATAAAATGAAAACAAAATTATTATTATTTTACTAATTTTTTCAAAAAAATATGGAAAACATAAAGATTTAATTAGGAAATTCGAATAAAAATTGGCTTCAATTTTGTTATATTCATGATTCAGTTTGGTTATATTTTCTATATAATTGATATGTACTATTTGAGTTTTTTATGATTATTTTTTAACATTTTCTATGAGCAATAATAAAATTTTAATTATATTATATATAGGAAAACCATTATTTGAGAAATATATATTGAATTTATTTTTAAACTTGGTTATATTTTATTGATAATATGACATTTTTAAATATATTACTTATTTATTAGACACTATTTTAGGATGTATTGTTTAAAAATTATATTTTTCTTACTGAAAATGATTTTTTTAAGCATAATGTAATAATGCTGTTCATATTGATGGAAATTATCTTTTATTTTATTAATATTATTTTTTAAGAAATAAGTGATATCTAGTTGTGATAAATTCATAGATAATAAAAAATGACTTAAAATATACAAATTAGAGGTCATTTTTTAATTTAAATAAATATATATACAATATTTTATTTTTAAATTTCTTTATTAATTTATTAAATTTTTATGAAATGATATTAAAAGTGTATTATTGAGTTTATTTTCCTTCTATGGGTAGATTGAGATAGAAATTTTATCATTTTTATTAAAATAGTTTAATATTAATCAATTAGTTTAAATTTTAAAATACTAAATAAATGGATCACTCCTGAACATAAGAGTTAAAATTAAGAATTTTCAAATCAATCTAATATGAATACAAATTCAATGATTTATGAAAATATACCATAAGGTTAATTATGTAATAAATTTATTAGGTTTTGAAATATAAATCCATTAGATTTTTGAAATTTATTGGAGATAGATTTACTTATAGAATATTTTGTCGATTTTATGAACTCTGAATAGATTTTCATTGAATTTGGGATGATTATTATATTGATTGTGATAATAGATAAATTAAAAATAATTTAAAAGAAGTAGAATTTATGGTATTCATGAATGGGAATATGTATTTTATTTGAGTGTGAAAGATATTGAATCATAACTTCATAGTGTTCTCTGAGGTCATATTAATTATAATCATGAAATGATATCTTAATGAACAAAAATTTTATTTAATTATAGTGTACTATTTTTATGGAGTCATTTAGTCTTTTTATATTTAGAGGAATTTATTTCTTGTTCCCATGAAGTTTAGAATGTTGAAACTTTTTATTACACATTTTAATTATTTCATTCATTACTTAATGTTAATCCTAAATCATTCACATAATAGGAATAATGTATTCCTTGTGTTGTATAATCTATATAACATTAGTTGGTTAAATGTGTTTGTATTAGATTCTACTAATGGAGGGTATATTTTTTATAGATTTTGTTCACTATATATTTATTTGGTGATCAAATTTATTAGTTTAAAATTTGTTAAAGGATAATTGTTTAAAAAAATAATCACTTTTTTATTATATATTCCTTGTATGATTCCAATAGTATTAATTCTGTGTCCTATTATTTTCATCATCTATTTTTCAGGATCTATCATATATGAACCATCTATATTAATACAATCTCAATAATTAATGTTGATAACCATTGTTAACACCCTCTTATTCATTCTCATAACATATTTTTCTATCCTGGATTATTATTTTTTGGCTTTTAATCTTGTATTACAAGTTATAACACTCTTGAAAGGATCTCATTTTATTTTTATATCTCTCGAGGGACCTTATCAATGTAATGTTTGAGAATAATACTGTAGGGGTTGTAGAGTACATATTACCATTTTAGTATTTTTCTTGGAAATGATACAAAATGTGTCATTGATTCATATATATAACAATTATTTAATGTATATGAAAAAATTTATATTTCCATAATGTTATTAGTTAATGAAATTATAATCACTAATTATATGAGTGCAATAGTATATAACATATTTTATATAAAATTAATAATAAATAAACATCATTTCATATCATCAGTAAAAAATATTAATGTTTATGTGTAAATGTAATCAATTAAATAAAATAGTGTAGAATGGGAAAATATAAAATTATTAAATAAAATAAAAACATTGTATAATAGTGTGTGGTACTCCACTAAAATGATTTAAAAGGTGACCAACACTCTAAATATAAAAAAAACTTTTTTGATAAAATTATTCCCAAAATAAATAAATATATGAATCAAATAAATAATGTGTGAATGGATAATGAGATGTATTTAAAGGGTTTATAGTGATTTTGTTACCATTAGAATAATTTATGATCAATGATAGTAAAAAATTAAAAAATAAATTGAAACTAGTGTGATTAGAGTAATAAATGTTCTCTAAATTTTTATTTATAATTATTGAAAATAAGTACATATGATATTATAAAATTTAAAAAAATGGTTTTAATAATAAGATATCATTAAGGGAAAAAAATTTAATTTTTAATAATTTATATTTCATTAAATAGTATAATATTAATTTTGATGTAAATAATTACTATATTATTTCAAACAAATAATTTATATTAAAGATAAATAATTATTATCTATTTGGTATTTATAAAATTGGAAGTATATTAAATAGAAATGAAATCCCTAATTACCACATTAATTGTATTTTTTTCACAACCACTATAAGATTATAACTTTTATGGGACATTAGATAAGAGGAGTCACCCCCCCCCAGTCCCATTGCTAGTTGGATATGGGATGATGACTAGAATCAATTGAATAAAACAAGAAAATTGGAGACATTACCCTGGAAAGTAAAATGGAATAATATATAAATAATATCCAATAAATATATAGATTATAAATTTGAGGAATACAATATCAAAATCCAAAATAAATATATATGAATATCATTCATTACATTCACATTTCAAATGACCTAAAGTCCTGATCCCATTCAAAAAGTCAAATTGAACCAACGAAGCATGGTTTTCTATCAGTAAAGCACTAGAAAATCGTGGTTAAATGAGTATTTGATGGAAATATAGAGGATCACCACTCTGTATATATGAAAATCCAACTATAATAAGCATTAATTAATATACACATGTGATATAAACCGTGAAATTATAATAGTAAAGATAAACCTAACCAATAAATCAAAAGTTTCATTTAAAAATATAAAAAAACTCTATTTCCATCAAATCCTTTCATCTATGACATTTACAATATAATTATTATAAACTCCATAAAATAATTTAGAAATACTAACATTCATAAAAAACCATGGGCTCAGAATATATTTGTTTTGGCTCCAACCTATCACATATGTTCTCTCCCAGTTAAACCCATAAAGGAAAAATAAAATCACTCATCTCTAGTTCCAAGAATGAGACAATGAAACTTCAACAACAACATATCATGAAAAAAATTATAATAATCCACACCCATATAACCATATCCCCACATCTCCATAGAAATTTCATCACTCGTCAACAACCATGTCAATACAATCACATCATTTCCATCACATAACAACCATATTTCTGTAAGGGAATATAAACACTAAGGACATCAACCTTATACCATCCTCCTTATGGTTACATCCCCCGTAAAGAATATTTCCTTATTTATAGTTGGGTTTTCTGAAATACATATTGTCAATATCATAACCTCCCTTCATATTCATGACGCCCATAATGATCCACCTTACCCTATCGACATTCATAACATCTAGGGAAGTATAACCACATGATATCACATCCCATGCATATATGAGAAACCCAATAAATAAAACCAATTAGAAAATATTCAATAACTATGAGGCATTTCATTCCATAAATATGGGTTCCTCTATATCTACCCTATATCTATAACCTCTTCCATCAAATAAAAAAAAGAACACAGAATAATCAACACTATTAACTGCATAGTACCCTTACAATCTGAACCAAAACTATGTATGGAATAATGTAATATAATAATTTATTCACATAAACCATGTAAATAACATAACATCATTTTCCTTTTTTTGATAATCGTTGAATTAATTATTCCATTCACATACTCATGTAATCTCATTTTTCATTTCAAATACAATTTTATGACTTGAAACCAACCCCGTCACATTATTTATACCTTTTCACATAAGATATCATTAAAATATGTATAGTATCCCATCATTTTATAGATAAATCCATACCATTTTAATTATTGACATATTATCTTTAATATGTCGTCAAATAAACATTATATCCTCATTATTGATCTGATTTTCTAGAAAGCACACAAACTAATTGATCAAAAATATAATATAACATGAGTTTAAATAAACCAATGAAATTAATGAGCCTACAATCAAATAATTCATAATTTGTACCACCATGTTATGAAAATGTTAATAGAATAATTTTAAATTTAAAAATCAATATAGACTCTATATTGTATATTCCAAAATATTATTCCTCATCACCATCATTATATAATTAATTAGTTTACAGGGGTAGAATTATTTCTATTATCATCCATATAAAGAGGCCATCAAACATTCATCCATTATATAAATAATGGAATACAAATATTGTAACACCCCGAGATTTTATGAAAAATATTCTTTTTAATTTCATTAATGTCTTGTGTTATAAGCTACACCAAAAGGAGCTTTCACAACACACATCTTTGACCTGGCTTGAATTACACGCAATCGCGACCTTCCACGATAGCGTGTGTTGTACGCAACACCAAGTTTCGCTAAACAACGATATGCTATTAAGATATTATTAAAACTAGCCATTATGAATAGTAATAACCCATTTTTGAAATTTTGTAAATTTTATTTTTCAAAATGGACTTCATTTATGGATTAGGAGTATCAAATTTAGCCTAAGGTGAAATTTTGGTAATTTTCAGATAACTTTCATATTTTGATGAATAGTGGAAATTACTAAATTTTAATTAAAAACAAATTTTTCAATCGAAATAATTAATAGTTATAAATTATTAATTTGAGTGGTTTTAAAGTATATTTAGAATATATTTTTACAATTTAATACAATGTTGGACATTGGATGTAATTTCACATTTAAACCAGTTATAAACAAGTGTCAATCTTTTGATAGTTATTATCTCTTAAAAACACGCTATTTGTTGTGACAACAGAAATTAATTATAAAATTAATTAATTCAACTTATATGTTGGGAATTTTGTAAAATAGAAATCATTTTTGAATTCGGAATATCAATTATAGCCTAGGGTGAAATTTTGGTACTTTTCTGAAAACTTTCAATTTTTGATGAATAGTGAAACCACTAAGTGGTAGGTTAAAAATTGAATTTTGCATAAAACTTAATTTTACCGCTTCTGTGAATGGAATTTCGAAAATCCGACAGACACGGTTAATATCAAGGACTAAAATGTGGTTCAATGAGATGAAAATAATTTTTGGTGAATAGTAACTTTTTACTTTTTTTTACCACAGTTAATAGTAAATAGGGTAACTAAGGGTAAATATGATATTATTATTACCCTAACACATGTCCTAATTCTATTGGACAAGTGTAATTCGACAAAAAAAAAACTTAGGAATACAATATGACCATTTAGGTCCACTTGGATTAGATTAGGACATTTATTATTAATTTATTTAAAGAAGGGTTAAAATAGTTAAAATAAAAGTTTAATAAGTAAATCATTTTTAATATGGGGTTATACAAAAGATAAATTCGACTATAAATATTCATTAGAAATCTAAAAAGATTTCCTACATGATGGTATTTTATTTATAATTTTTAGACATTAAATAATTTAATTTATTTATGACACAATGATGATGCAGTAATTATCTTATTAATGAAATGTTGACATAATTGATGTTATAAACACCAAAATAAATGTAATTTGAGACTTTTTATGAATTCCACTAATTTTCTAGGTTACTATGATATATTATTGTTGATTTAATCAACTTGGTTCGAACATATAATTCTGTTATGACTTTCACAAAAATCATATATCAAATAGTATCAAAATTGACTCAAAATAGTTTTTAAATCAAATATTATATTATTAATTGTTATTTTATTCCTAAAAATCTAAGGTTAGGCCAAATGACTTAGATAAGGATATATATATTAATAATAAACAATTTGGGTTTCTTTTGGCATGTTATAGTAAGTTTATTAACCATATTGTGTCAGAAAACAAAAAGACACGGTAAAAGTTAAAATATTTAACTTAGAGTTAAATCTAATTGATAAGGTTAAAATAATAACCTAAACTTGTCTAAATCCTATTGGTTGATAGGATTTCGACCCATCCCCACTTTAGCTTCGAAATAAGACCCTTTGGAACCATTATAAACTGATTTTGACTTTAATATAAAATAATATTTTGAGATATTCCTAAGGTGCCCCTCTCCTCCCTTATAAAAGGGCACCTCCTCCCCCTCCTCCTCACACCAATTTGAGCACTCAAGCTCGGCCAACCCCTACCATTTTCTCCTCTCCACTTCCATAGAATAATCCTAGAGGTCCTGGTCTTCTTCAAAGACCAATCTTAGTTCCATAAGTGGAGGATTTAAAGAGGCATTCCAAAGAAGAGGAGCTTCGGACACGTACAAATCAAATCAGACCTAAGGTAAGGGAAATATCACAATCTCATTTTTATCCGAGATTGTTTATTCGTAAGTATTTACTGGGGTGTATTTTATAATCCACTTCCATGTTTCATCAATATGTAATATTATTTCCATCCACCTACAATTGTTTAAATCCATTTTAACCCTTCGGTGAGTTTTTAGTAATATGTATGAAAGGAATCTTTTGTCATTTTTCGTACGAGGTACTTTTTGACTTTTTTGACAAAAGTAAGAGAAGAATGTTTTTTTTAACTTTTACGGCATGAATGGATTTTTAAAACATTTTTTTCCAATAAGCTTCCTTTATAAGTTTTCAAGTTTATTTTTAATCAACTTCGTTTAGTTTATAATTGTATGACATGTCAAGAAAAGAAAAGTGTTTTTGAAGTAGAAAGGATATTTTCCTCAAGAATGGAGTTCAAATGTTTTATCAAAATTATTTTCCATCTAAGATAATATAGGGTTCTGTTTTTATCCCTATTATTACATTGAATTGATTATGTTGTGAGGGAATTATTTTTATGAAGTCATTTACCTTATATGATTTGTTTTATGATGTCATGATGTTTCAAGAATCCCATTTTTTTTACATGTGTTATGCGATGATGTATGATTTATGATTATGTGGCACACATAAGAAAGGATTCATTATAAGATGGGTGGGACCTATATCTCCCTCCAATTCATTGGGTAAAGATTTTATATCTCATGAGATAGACACGGCTGGAATGGTAGGTTATACCGGTTCAGTGAAACAGGACTGAAACAAGGGTTACTCGATTCAGAAAGGGACTTTGTCCACTAAGATAGTCTTGGAAATGAGCCTTGACTAACAAGAAATGATTCTATATGATTATGTGTGTATGCCACAAAGTTTCATGTTTTAAGTTATGATTATTGGGATTTCATTTCACTACTATGATTTATCCCATGTTATGAAATTATGCTCTCTTTTGCAGGTTAAGATTTCCAAAAGTTATGTTCTTATGAATATGATGTGATTGATTTTTATTTTGTATACCCTTAATGAGCATTTGAGCTCACCCTTTTATGTTTTCTTTTCCCCAGGATATAAAGAAAGGTTTTAGGTAAAAAAAGGGAAGATCTTTATGGGAGATATTGAAGATCTTTCACCACGATTAGAAGATTACGTTCCGAGTTTCCAAAGACACTAAACTATTACGATCCTTGTGTGTGTTTTTGTTATGTACTAAGTATTCCGCAAATGTAATGTAATGTCCTTGTACGTTAGGATTCGGGTCTCTACAGTTGGTATCAAAGGAAAGGTTTAGTCAACCTTTGGAAACTAGGATGCGAGAACTTTAGTGAGATCCCTAGAGATATTTATAAGGTTTGTCTAGGGATGTCCCTAAGGATAAGTATACGTATAGGATACAGTCCTATAACTACGGTAACGATCTTAGAATTTAACCTAAGAAGTTAGATATTGAGGATACTCCCCCTTTATTATGTTGTTTTCCCTAGCATGATTTTTGCCTCTCACACTATTCTTTTTGGGTTTTAGACGATGGTTGGAACCCGAAGGAACCGTGTTGATCAATGCGATGGACAATGCAATAATTGCCCTCCTGAACAAACAAATGTTATGGGAGATGGAGTGCAAAATCTTATTGCTATACTTACACAAGCTATGAATCATTCTGGACTTCCAAATGAGCAGAGAAGGGAACAATATTCTATTGAGTCCTTCATGAGGCAACGTCCACCTTCTTTCAGTGGGACTTCTGATCCACTTGTTGCTGAACAATGGATCAGTACCACTGAAAAGATATTTTCAGTTCTTCACTGTTCTGAACATGATAAAGTCATCTTAGCAGTATATCGTTTGGAAGGTGAAGCTGATCAATGGTGGAATCTTATCAAGAATACGAGGCCAAGAGATGAAATTGGGTCCATGGAATGGGACGAGTTCAAGAACTTGTTTTTCAGTAAGTACTTCCCTCGTATTCTTCGAACAAAGATGGAAAAGTAGTTTCTTGAGCTGAAGCAGAAGGATGATGAATCTGTTGGTATATACGAAGCAAATTTTACAAGACTTGCAAGCACTATCATCCAACCTGAAAGTAAAGTTGATCGATTTTTCAGTGGCTTAAAACCAAGTCTTCGAAGGGCATTGGCAATAAGAGACTTCAGTAGATATGAAGAAATTGTGCATTGTGCTATCAAGGTAGAAATGGAAGTTGGTGTTACATATCCATCTCAGGGTTTTGACAAGAAACAAAAGATGGAGTTCAAGGAGAAATCTCAGAATAATGATGAAAATAAGATGAATGTTACCTTATGCTCAAAGTGTGGAAAGAAGCATGGTGGAGATTGTCTTAAAGGGACTAGAAAATGTTTTAAGTGTGGAAAAGAAGGTCATCGAGCAGCTGAGTGTCGAAGTAGTGGGAAAAGGGTTTCTAATGATGTGAATAAAGAAAAGACTGCAGAGAACGCACCACCAACACTTCAATGTTTCAAGTGCAAGGAGATGGGACATTATGCCAATAAATGCCCTAATCCGAGGGTTAGTGATGATCGACATGAGCAACCTCTTAAGGCAAAGGATAAAGGGGAGTCACATGCGATCACTATTGGCAATGTTGAATATGACAACGATGTGGTGGAATGAGTCAGTGTTTATGTAATGGGATTCCAAAATAATGTTGTATATAGTATCGTGGAATATTGGAATATTTATGTTTTGGATTTCAATAATTTTATGGTACCAGTAACCATGAAAAGTGATTGAGACATTTTTGGTAAACAGATGATATGAGCATAATGAAGGGATAAGAAGATAATAAGATGTTTGATTGTATTCATGAGCTCATGATTGATATAAGGACTAAGTGATATCATGGTTTGAGTATATAGAATTTTGAGGATTTTGGTATGTGGAAAGTGTTAACTTTTAACTGCATTCATGTTTTCACTAAGGTTCAATGGGTATTCATTATTCAAGAGAATACATGATTAAGGTATTCACATATTTATAATTTGACCAACAAGATATATCTTATGATATATGGGGGATAAATGATGGCATTCACGTGATTATTCTGTGACATTTCAAGTAATCATTTTCTTTATACTATGAGCTTGGACTGAAGTATTTTAGATAAGCCTAAAGATTAGAATGGATTATGTTGGGCATAAGTTAGGATAAAACGTTTTTCAATATTATTGATGGGATGTTATAGTAATATAGCTTTAGAAAAAGGACAACCTGCAGGACGGACGACATCCCATTGCGTCGGACAAGGATGTGGGAATCGAACCCACAACCGAAGTGCGACTGGCCTTTATCACCTACCACTGGCCTACAGGAAGTCCCTGTTTAGTAGAAACTAGTTTTATTATATTAAGCAGTATGATATATGAAGTATAAGTCCATTTTAGGAACCATATATGATTAATCCCACTATAGAATGACTTATGTATATTTAATAACTTTTTCTAACCTTTTGTTTGAGACAGATGGAATGACCCGTCATTCTATCACATGATCTGCTAACACTTCACGAATAACAAATTCAACTTCATTTATTTAAGAGATGAAGTGGAAATTGTTCAAGGCACGAACAACAGTGAGATTGTACCAAAATAAAGTATGTATTTATTCTAATTCTAATTCTTCAACTTTAGGGAAATGATCTTGAAAACCAAAAATGTTGTCCTAGTGCTCTTATATCTGATTAATCAGATGGTACCTTAGATCATCACAAATTTATGGATTTGTGATTGTTGGCTTTTCCATAGCCATGTTCTCTACCACTCTCCATCAGAACATGATGGTTAGATTTCTCTTCCATATCCATATTTTCACCTATGTGGAAACCCATTGATTAGTTTATTTGGGTAACCGTTACGTTTCATACTTTTGTTTTTAAAAATTGGTTTTGGTATTCCTTTTTATGATGTTGGTTTCGATTAAAGAAACTTTCGAATAGTAAACCATTTAAAACCCCGACGAATTTCGAGGTCGAAATTCATTTTAAGGGGGGTAGAATGTAACACCCCGAGATTTTATGAAAAATATTCTTTTTAATTTCATTAATGTCTTGTGTTATACGCTACACCAAAAGGAGCTTTCACAATGCACATCTTTGACCTGGCTTGAATTACACACAATCGCGACCTTCCACGATAGCGTGTGTTGTACGCAACACCAAGTTTCGCTAAACAACGATATGCTATTAAGATATTATTAAAACTAGCCGTTATGAATAGTAATAACCACTTTTTGAAATTTTTTAAATTTTATTTTTCAAAATGGACTTCATTTATGGATTAGGAGTATCGAATTTAGCCTAAGGTGAAATTTTGGTAATTTTTGGATAACTTTCATATTTTGATGAATAGTGGAAATTACTAAATTTTAATTAAAAACAACTTTTTCAATCGAAATAATTAATAGTTATAAATTATTAATTTGAGTGGTTTTAAAGTATATTTAGAATATATTTTTTCAATTTAATACAATGTTGGACATTGAATGTAATTTCACATTTAAACCAGTTATAAACAAGTGTCAATCTTTTGATAGTTATTATCTCTTAAAAATACGCTATTTGTTGTGACAGCAGAAATTAATTATAAAATTAATTAATGCAACTTATATGTTGGGAATTTTTTAAAATAGAAATCATTTTTGAATTTGGAATATCAATTATAGCCTAGGGTGAAATTTTGGTACTTTTCTGAAAACTTTCAATTTTTGATGAATAGTGAAACCACTAAGTGGTAGGTTAAAAACTGAATTTTGCATAAAACTTAATTTTACCACTTCTGTGAATGGAATTTCAAAAATCCGACAGACACGGTTAATATCAAGGACTAAAATGTGGTTCAATGAGATGAAAATAATTTTTGGTGAATAGTAACTTTTTACTTTTTTTACGACGGTTAATAGTAAATAGGGTAACTAAGGGTAAATATGATATTATTATTACCCTAACACATGTCCTAATTCTATTGGACAAGTGTAATTCGACCAAAAACAAACTTAGGAATAAAATATGACCATTTAGTTCCACTTGGATTAGATTAGGACATTTATTATTAATTTATTTAAAGAAGGGTTAAAATAGTTAAAATCAAAGTTTAATAAGTAAATCATTTTTCATATGGGGTTATACATAATATAAATTCGACTATAAATATTAATTAGAAAGCTAAATTTTTTTTATACATGATGGTATTTTATTTATAATTTTTAGACATTAAATAATTTAATTTATTTATGACACAATGATGATGCAGTAATTATCTTATTAATGAAATATTGACATAATTGATGTTATAAACACCAAAATAAATGTAATTTGAGACTTTTTATGAATTAAACTAATTTTCTAGGTTACTATGATATATTAGTGTTTATTTAATCAACTTGGTTCGAACATATAATTCTGTTATGACTTTCACAAAAATCATATAACAAATAGTGTCAAAATTGACACAAAATAGTTTTTAAATCAAATATTATATTATTAATTGTTATTTTGTTCCTAAAAATCTAAGGTTCGGCCAAATGAATTAGATAAGGATATATATATTAATAATAAACAATTTGGGGTTCTTTTGGCATGTTATAGTAAGTGTATTAACCCTATAGTGTAAGAAAACAAAAAGACACGGTAAAAGTTAAAATATTTAACTTAGAGTTAAATCTAATTGATAAGCTTAAAATAATAACCTAAACTTGTCTAAATCCTATTGATTGATAGTATTTCGACCCATACCCACTTTATCTTCGAAATAAGACCCTTTGGAACCATTATAAACCGATTTTGACTTTAATATAAAATAATATTTTGAGATATTCCTAAGGTGCCCCTCTCCTCCCTTATAAAAGGGCACCTCCTCCCCCTCCTCCTCACACCAATTTGAGCACTCAAGCTCAGCCAACCCCTGCCATTTTCTCCTCTCCACTTCCCTAGAATAATCCTAGGGGTCCTGGTCTTCTTCAAAGACCAATCTTAGTTCCCTAAGTGGAGGATTCAAAGAGGCGTTCCAAAGAAGAGGAGCTTCGGACACGTACAAAGAAAATCGGACCTAAGGTAAGGGAAATATCACAATCTCATTTTTATCCGAGATTTTTTATTCATAAGTATTTACTAGGGTGTATTTTATCATCCACATCCATGTTTCATCAATATGTAATATTATTTCCATCCACCTACAATTGTTTAAATCCATTTTTACCCTTCGGTGAGTTTTTAGTAATATGTATGAAAGGAATCTTTTGTCATTTTTCGTACGAGGTACTTTTTGACTTTTTCGACAAAAGTAAGAGAAGAATGTTTTTTTAACTTATACAACATGAATGGTTTTTTAAAACATTTTTTTCCAAGAAGATTCCTTTATAAGTTTTCAAGTTTATTTTTAATCAACTTCGTTTAGTTTATAATTGTATGACATGTCAAGAAAAGAAAAGTGTTTTTGAAGTAGAAAGGATATTTTCCTCAAGAATGGAGTTCAAATGTTTTATCAAAATTATTTTCCATCTAAGATAATATAGGGTTCTGTTTTTATCCCTATTATTACATTGAATTGATTATGTTGTGAGGGAATTATTTTTATGAAGTCATTTACCTTATATGATTTGTTTTATGATGTTATGATGTTTCAAGAATCCCATTTTTGTTACATGTGTTATGCGATGATGTATGATTTATGATTATGTGGCACACATAAGAAAGGATTCATTATAAGATGGGTGGGACCTATATCTCCCTCCAATGCATTGGGTAAAGATTTTATATCTCATGGGAAAGACATGGCTGGAATGGTAGGTTATACCGGTTCAGTGAAACAGGACTGAAACGAGGGTTACTCGATTCAGAAAGGGACTTTGTCCACTAAGATAGTCTTGGCAATGAGTCTTGACTAACAAGAAATGATTCTCTATGATTATGTGTGTATGCCACAAAGTTTCATGTTTTAAGTTATGATTATTGGGATTTCATTTCACTACTATGATTTATCCCATGTTATGAAATTATGCTCTCTTTTGCAGGTTAAGATTTCCAAAAGTTATGTTCTTATGAATATAATGTGATTGATTTTTCTTTTGTATACCCTTACTGAGCATTTGAGCTCACCCTTTTATGTTTTCTTTTCCCTAGGATATAAAGAAAGGTTTTAGGTAAAAAAAAGGGAAGATCTTTATGGGAGATATTGAAGATCTTTCACCACAATTAGAAGATTACGTTCCGAGTTTCCAAGGACACTAAACTATTACGATCTTTGTGTGTGTTTTTGTTATGTACTAAGTATTCCGCAAATGTAATGTAATTTCCTTGTACGTTAGGCTTCGGGTCTCTACAAATATCATGATAAAATATTTCTCAACCAACTATGAAAACAATGTTCATCATATTTTTTTGTTCGAATCATCATTGGGGGAATCTTTTATAAGTTATCTACACATTACCATCAACCAAAAATAATATTTTAACCTCAATGTCAATTATAATAAATTTTAAAAAATTAAATTCAAGTAAATTTATTCCATAAGATTTAATATTACTCTTAAGATATCCTAACTCATCAAACATTTCACATAATGATCTGTGAATACGAGGTGATAAAATAACCATCATAGAGAAATATCGACACAAAAGAGGGATCAACAACATTAAAAAACCCATAAACATAATTCTCATTTTTAAAAATAAAAAAAACAAATTTATTTATTAATATGACCCTTCAATAGAAGAATAAAGGTGGGAAAATCAATTAATATTGATGGGTAAACTAATATGGAATCACTGAGGATCGATCTCCCAAGGCCAAGGATAAAATTAAAAGGGGCGAGATAAAATACCTTCAAAATATACATGCATAGATGTTACTTTTTGAGAGAAATGTCCAGATGTTGATATGTTATGGGTGGGTTTTTATATTTATAGGAAACACATTTCACCGCAATGCAATGAAGGATATGAAAGTGAAGTTATTTTGAAAATAATGGGAATACATCACTAAAGGGATAGTTAAAATCACATTTAAAAATAATGGAATGGTCCATTTAGAGATCATATAACTATATAATATATATTGTGTTTTATATAAACCACAATGCTATATAATTCTAATTAAAAAAAGAATGATCCATCATAACACATCTCTATGTTCTAGTAACCCCAAACACTATATAATACTAAAAACATACCTAGGTAGTTAACTACCTAATATTCATGAATATTCACTACACCTAAAATTAAATAGTAATAACATCTATAACGAATATTAATATGACTCTACATCACAGGATAACATTCTAGGACACTATAAAATCATCTCAAATACTTCTATCGGTGAAACACTATTTTTTATAGTGTTAGCTAACCCTATATCAGGGAATATTTTTTATATTAAAAATCTCACAAAATCCCCTTCCTTTAACCTCTATTCATTCACTCTACAACTCCAAAACCTAAAAATAATTTCATAAACTTATAATATTCTAACCATTACATTAAATATGTTTCAAATGACCCTCATTATTGGAAATAATAAATAAACCCAAAGGAAAATTTAGTAGCCACTAAAAAACATAGAATATTGCAGTAAAACTAAGTCCCCCCAATGGATGAAGTGAAAATGGACCAATCTTCTTACCACCATAATAAATTTTCGAACATTTATATTCACCTTAAACATATAATAATATATCTTTAACTTGATAAAAATTTACTCAATTTGATTATAAATTTTGGTTAATTTTAAAAACTATATTCAAGAAACTGTCACAAAACAATATTCATATATTCCTTGAATATTTTATAAGTTTTAAAAAAAATAAAATTAATTATAAATTTTTTGTGTATTGAATAGATATTAACCAACAAAATATAAATCTACTAACTCTCCATCATTGATTGGTGTATATGATGAATGATGAGACAATAAAACCAATGATGCCCATAAATAGTAAATAGTAAATTAACCACTCATCTAAACATATGAATCCCCACTATACAAAACTACATATCACTATATCGAATTCTCTATTTATTATATTTCCTCATAATATATCTCCTCAAATAACAAGACACGTAAACCAAATTAGTGAACTCTACATTTCTACAGATAGAGGAGTGTTCTTCTCTAGAACCCTACAACACTAAATTACCATCCCTAAAATCTCTTCTTAATCTCTAACTTATTAACCACATTACATAATTTCATGGTGAATTTATGTATTTATGATATCAAATTGTATTAAAGAATAAGTGGGTTCCTCACTCACTAGCATTGAAATGAGGAAAATTACGAATAAACACTATAAAGAAGACATTTGTTTTTTTTAAAATATCTGATTCCCATATTGTAAAATCAAAATATCAATCCAATGATCGGATATATACAATAAGAAAATGAATCATTTCTTCAATAATCATAGAATTTTCCCCAATAGATCACTCCTTGATCACAACTAATCTTCTCCTAAAAAGTATTAAACTGTATTTAGAACGAAGCCATTGGAAGAGGAAAAAATAAAAATACATCTGATAATTCATTACCAAAAATTAAATATCATCATACTTAAACTAATACATAAGGTTTATAATGGATTAACCACTAAATATCACCAGATATTCATAATATTAGAATTCCAACAAGGCACTTTTCCACGTAATATCATCAACCTTACAATGACCCAAACCTCAATGCTATAATTTCAAGAGAGTATAAACTTGGTAAAATCATGGATAACATAAACCACCCAAGCATCCCAATCAACACACATGGGAACCCAACGAAACACAAGACAGACATTCAGCTAAGGAAAAAAATTCACAATATATCCAAAAAAATTATATCACCATCCTCCATCAATAACCACAAATCTCAATATCACACCAACCCAAAGAATATTATATTCTATATAACTATTTAAGGCACTATTTAAAACACCTTATTAAGCAATTATATAATATAATAAGGAATATCGACACAATAAGGGATGAAAAAAATAATGGAAACCACCCATGACACCTTGTTAATATACTTGATATCATTTCACACACAAATAGAATAATAATAATCCCAAAAAAATCCTATATAACAACCAATCACATCCTAATAAAAAAAATATGTAGAAATATTGTTAAAATTAATGAATTTTAAAAATTTCAAAACAATAATTTCTACGACCTATTCTATGTTATTACCCTTTTATGAGAGTTAGGTGATTTCTTCAATGAAACCCTATAACAAAACAATATCATTATTTGTAAATTTACAAACTATAATGTAACATCATCTGAGTGATCACATTGTTCCTATGTTATGAAACATAATGATTTATGACTTTGGAAACATGATGGGACATTATCATTTTTATAAATTCCATGAATACATCCAAAGGCATGGTACATGGTATTGTGTATGTTTAGGTATGATTGTCATATAATTCTTGTACTTCGTGATCCTCGTCATGATGTCACCTAATCCTTTGCTTATTACTATTTTAACTTGTATTATATGGGTTTTTATATTATATGTGATATGTGATTAATGTTTTTTGATATTTATTCTTTGATATATAAATATTAAAATCTATAAATCCCTTTCAAGTTTATTTATCTCTAAGTGTGTAAAAATATAAAATTCAATTTTTTCCCAATCTTTTTATATAAATAACTATAATTTTTTTTATCATTCCTGGTTTTCTTAAAATGTGGTGATTTTCATATTAATGAATATTGTCATTCTATTGAACACCTAAGTGAGATAATTTTGAGCCTATTATCTCAAACCATGTACAGAACATCGATAATGTATATATATTTCATATATTTTAATACAGGGAATAGAATGGGGACATGGTGAGGTAGTGATGTTTTCCTTTAGCTATATTTGGGGAGCTTTTGGTGACATTGTGGGAGTTTTCCAACTCTAAAACATAGATTTGTAATTTTTTATAGTTCTAGGTTTATGTTGGACCTATGTTCTAGAATTTCATGTCTACGTTGAGTTATATTATATCCTCTTATAACATTCAGATCTTGAATATGGTAATTTCATCAGCTATTTCACTTGGTAATATATATATATATATACTTATATTTATATAAAATTGAAGTATTTTAATTGGTTTGGTGGAAATAATTCCATTGTGTTTTTGTTTACTGCATGATTTCTGGTTGCATGACCATGTGGATTGATAACTCCCTTCATGTATTTATAAATTTAGTTTAGCAACATGTTTGAGTGGGTACGTGGGTCAGTTTCATCCCAATTTTTTATAAATGCGGGTTAATACTCAAATGATATTGTCTGTGAAAATTTGGTAGACAGGAAATATGATTTATGAATATGAGATGTTGGCTTTAGTGATTACATGGTCAGAAATTATCAAGAAGAAACTATTGTTTCCATGGGATGATTACATTTTTATATGATATTTTGAGTTCATGATCATAATATCAGATGTTGGTTTTAAATTATTCATTTGAACTAAGATTATTCTGTTGAATGATCATTTCTTCTATTTCAATGTGCAACTGTATAAAACTAAGACTTATTCCAAGGGTACCATAAGAGGGTGCAACAGATGATCACCCTGGTAAACAACACATAAATCATAATATTATAGTTTCTATCATGATTTACATTTGTGTTTTCAACTAAAATCATTCATAATTCATGAATCCAGTTGTTTAGATACATATTGGATATAGATGAGAAAGGGGTCGGTCATGGGAGTTCATTTGGGAGAACAACCCATCCTTTAATGGAATAGTTGATCCTTTGATGAATAGGGACTGAAAAGACAATAGTGATCAAATCATATACTTCATGATTAAAATTTTTGGTGTGAAAGTGATGTCTATATAATTCCAACATGAATGTCCAAGAAAGTGGCGGTGGGACTACATGATATACATAGAATCACATGTGGGTGTTGAATGGAATGGGTTTAATACTCTATTTCTTCTATAGGTTTCCCCATAGTAACTGATGATGGAAGTGTCTATAGAGAACATATTTTTCATCATGTGGATAATTTAGTGTTGATGGACAATAATTAGTTCATTGAACTGGTTAAATTATTGTTATATGTTTTCAATAATTAAGAGATGAAATTTTAGAAGTCCATATAGGGATTGGGACAAGAAAACATACCGCAAATATTGAAAGTAATGATTTTGACCTATTCATAAATGTTAGATAGGGAATTGATGGAAGATATGTACACGATAGGAATGGTTTGATATTCTGCAAGCTCTTTTCCATGAAGCGGAATCATCAGTTATGGTAATAAGAAAAACAATGATGTGGAAAAATCATCATATGAGTGGTAAAGATGGTTCTTAGTTTAACGACACCTATACACCTTTAGTTATAACAATAATCATTTTTTTGAATTAATATCAATGCGG
The DNA here is from genome assembly GCA_963277665.1 of Viscum album. Taxonomy (NCBI): domain Eukaryota; kingdom Viridiplantae; phylum Streptophyta; class Magnoliopsida; order Santalales; family Viscaceae; genus Viscum; species Viscum album. The sequence continues at coordinate 1,659,246,120 of OY728145.1, forward strand.
TAAGATAAGACACACCTAGTGTTCTTATATAACACCTAGAAATATTTGTAACAGTTGTGGTTTCCATGGTCATCGGCATCATTTCCTTGCAACTATGTCTATGCCTCATTATAGTCATGGATTTTAAACTATACAGAAAATTAGGGTGCAAAAAGATTCTTAAAAGACTATAGGGATCCATCTATAGGTCTTTGTAGTGAAGAGCATAAATTTATTACATGATCATCAGGTGGAGGAATATATGAATTCGGTGATTGTGTGAGGTACCATCACTATTAAATATATAGCAGCAGTTAAATTATCTTATACCAATGTACCAAAAATATTTTTTTCCCATTTTGTTAATATTCATAATCATCCATCATCACTAATGTGCATTTTTTATGGAGTTAGATACATAACATAATAAGGGGAAATAACTGCGGTTTTAGATTAGTTGTTGTTATCTATTGATAATTAATATAGAATTTATCCTTAATTTTATACTTATCGGTATCAATTTGTTGGACATCATCATTCAGATAAATTTTCATGATACTCTTCATGTTGAGGTTTATTTTTATTATTTTTATAGTTTGTTTCTGGAAGCTAATGAGAGTTCATGTGTGATTCATGGAGACTGGGATTAGAGGATGGTTCATGCAGGACCTTCCCACCCAGATCACTATATTTTTTCGTATACTACAATAGATGAGACTAGTGATGTTTCATAAGTTCTGTATATTAGCACCATTTTTTTAAGCTGTCATAATTTTCCTAGTTTTTTTCTTATTCATTACTTTTGGGAGAGACATATATTTTAAGATTAATTTGATTCCATGTATGTAGCTGATTTCAATACATTCTTATCAAACAGAACCAGAAGTGGTGAAAATGATTATGATTATAGAGGATGATCTCATGGTATATTGTTTTTCCCCATCTGTTTTTCTCCTTATATGTCCTCTATACTCTTTTCCAATAAGATATAATGTAAATTTATTTTGACTATAAAATTTCAATATGAAAATTGGGTAAATGTTTCTAACATGTATATTGTTCCCAATGTAGATGATTTTTTTTCAGTTAATAGTGGAAATGTTTTCTTCAAAAATTGAACTTTTATTTTCTTCTCATCATATCAGATATTAATAGTCAGATACACCAAATATGGGTTTCAAAAGAAGGCACATACATTATGAATATCTTGTAATTAAATTTTATTCTGACAAAATATCATGGTTTTTATGGAATGGATTAATTATATTTTACATTAGTATATGTATAATTTTTTGGTAGTGTTCATGGATAATATTTTTGTTTATCTGATACCAGAGAATAATAATGATCATAGTTTGAGTTTGATTTTGGAAATCCTGAGGAGAATCTATTTTTAAGGATCACATTCCAGATGAATTTTTTTAATTTGAGTGGTGATGTAATTAGGGGACATGATTTCTACAAATAAGTTACTATTTGATCCGGATAAGGTGAAGGAATTATTGTTTTCAGAAGAACTACATAATATAACTAATTATATGATTCGTGTGGTCTTATTGAATATTATCTACAATTCATCAATTTTTTCTCAATATTTTAATCACCACTGAATAATATATCCAGGATTGTGATGATACTCACATGTGATGTAATATGTCAGACATATTTTAATGAGTATAAATGACATTGTCCACTAGCTCCTATTCTGATTTTACCTAAGGCACATATATGCTATTATATGGTGGTTTATTCATTGGTTTGGGATTAATTATAATGAAATATATTCTTGGTGTGGATTACCTATCTCATATTATATGAAAACCTGATAAGAATTACCCATATTATGATTTAAATCTTACTATTATTATTTATGTGATTAAGTGTTGGTGTTAATATTTATTTTATGGGAGGTTCACAACATTGTGTAGGAATAAAAGTTTGAGTTATATCTTTTCTCTGAGGGTCATGAATATCTTATCAAGGTGGTGGGTTGAATAACATTATACCATTGAATTCGAGATCACATATTCCACATAGAAGTGGAATTCCATTCAGATAATCATTGTTAGATGAAACCATCTTTAGTTATTCTAGAATCGAAGGAAGAGTTCAACCATATCAGTCTCTTAAATCAATTTCATCGGGATTCATAGGTAGATGTTTATGCTAGGTTCTTACCAGTGGTTAATTTTCAACACCTCCCACTGATTCAATTTTATGAGTTCATTAGTAGGATGGTGTGTCTAGAGGAAATCATGAAATCCATTTTGGCTGGGAGTCTATTTCCAGTTGGTCAATATATTAATATTTTTTATTTGTTTTGGGTATAAGGTTTTCATCGAAACATATTTTAGTAAGTAATTTTCTATGTCATTCAATTTTAATGTGTACCGTTCACCCATGAATAAATAAGATGTATTAAGACTTGATAAGGTTTAATGGTAGTTTTTCATGGTTGGATACATTGGTGATTATGTGTCACACTTTTACACATTAAAATAATTAATCACATAGCATTTGAAACCTTCTAGTTTTCTACGATATCTTTTACATCCATATTGGTAATGGGACACGATGTCGATGGATTGTATTTTCATATTATGAGTGAAATCCTCTAGAAAGAATGCTATCAAAGTGTAATTTATTAGTTTAAAATGTTAGATCACATCATTATGTTGACATACACCACAAAATATGTAGATAAATGTAATATATATATGTGTAGGAGATTTTTGGGGTAACATGGGGTTACATATACAATCATTTTAGAAATGGATCATATGATTACATCATGGTTATTGGGGAGTCACCAAGATGTTATCATGACTCATGTTAGGTTATGTAAAATTTACCATCTTTAGTCATACATTCTAATGTAGTGTGTTATTAAAATCATTGAGGATATGTTGAGTGAATGTTTCGATTCCGAAATATCCAATTGGGACTGATTGAGTTTTCTTGTAAAAACTTTTATCATTTAATAAATCAAACTGATTCCTTCAATTATTTTTATAGACTCTAGTGTATGTCATCTATTTGTTGGGTAGGGGTGGGTGAAGCCTCTTTGGTGAGACTAAGTCTTCATGAAGGGATGTGTGTGAGGATCCAAGATATAAGTCAAAATTTGGTTTTAGAACAGAGTCAACCTAAATATTATGGTTATCGTAAATATATTACTTTAGAATTTATTTAGGTAACCATATAATCCTAACATTTTCTCTTTGATTGGGTCACCATTTTCTAGGAAATCATACAATTATATTTGAGATATGCTGGAATTCCTAAGGTCATGTAGCATCAAAGGAATGATTCATATCGGTTGTATTTGGTTGTTCAAGGGATATTAATTCATGATGTTTACAATGAATCCCATCTCATGAAATACCATCTTGATACCTCTTACATTTTGATTTAGGAAGAGATTGATTTGGATCCAAATGTTTTTGTTATGGTAAAGGTAATATAGGTTATGGATTCTTAGGTGAATGACTTTTAGTGAAAATAATTATATTTTCTAAGTGTTATGTTGGTATATAAACGATTCCCACAAAACTTTAGAGCATGAGTCATTCATGAGGTATCAATTACCTCTTATCTATTAACATTGTATTATTTCAAATGACATATGCGGGATATAAATTCTTATATAAGGGTTTTTGTATCTCCACATTTCCTAGTTTCTTGTATTTTTCTCCTTTTTTATGTTTCCCTATTTTATTAGGTAAATGCTAAGTACTCTAAAGGATCGAGTTGATATAATGGTGTAAATTAATTATATTTTTATGATGTATATTACTTTGAATTAATAGAGTCTTTGTATAAGTTTGTTAATCAATTTTTGGTGTTCTCACAATGATCTGATAATTTCTGGGGTGGTTTGTTGTATTCTATTGAAAATTTTATTTCTTTCAGTTTATAAAAAATATAAATCTTCTATAATGAGATTTTATTCCAGGTCATTTCAATCAAGAAAAAATCCCTTTGTGTATCGTGTAATAATAATTGATTACATGAAATGTATTTGGTTCACATAAATGGTTTTTAGATAATGTCAGGTTTTTTTAAAGGGTCATGTGTTTCTCAATGTATTTTATCTTTTTGGATTACAACATGAGTAATGGGATTAAAAACCATATAAAACTCATAGTTAGTTTTTTTTATGTCGTGTGAGTTATTTTCAGTTTTATTTGTCTGTAGTCTCTCTTTCAATTGATGAAATAGCTATCCACATATAATTTGGGGATGTCCACTACATCTAAATCCTGTCACTCAATGTCTGATAATTTTTTTGATCATGGTTCATTATTAAGTGTGAGAAATATTTTCTTTTTTTATTTGATCATGGTTGTTTCATTGAATTTTGTTTATGAGTCCAATGACTTGTGATGATAATAAAATTTATTTCTTCTAGATCATCAATGTGATTTTATTCAATATTCTTGCAGTAATGTTGGATATGGTGGAGTGTGTAATTTCTTTCAGGTATGGGTTATTTCATTTTCTCTATTAATATTTTCATCTATGAATCAATTTTATGATATGTTCATTGATTTTTGGTACACCATTTTCATTGTTCTTCTCATTTTTTTTATTTATATTGTGGGTGTGTGCGACCCATGTTTGAGTTTGGTGGGTTCATATCTATAAATTTATCAACGAATTACATTTTTATGGTATTGCTAAATTGTTCTATAATAGAAAATTCATAATATATCGGTTGATTTTTGTGTGGGATATATGGTTTTTATAATGTATTTGTTTTCTCCTTTTTTAGGAAAACGGGAAATGTATTTTTTATGCATCATAATTTTTTTTGAAATAGTTTTCAATTAACATTTTTTTAAATGTTATTTAAAATATTTCTCATGGTAATCCTTGGGTACGTAGGTAGATGATGTAGTAATATGTCTTATCTATGATATTTTTGGGGACTCCCTCATGGGGTGCACTTATTCTTCATTGTCTAGTTGTTTTTGGTGCGTCAAAGAATATGGGTACATGAAATTATTGAGGTCTTACTCTACTCCCTAAATTCAATTCATATTTAATTATTCTTGATTATAGCAATTGTCTATGTTTAGTTACGATTGTTAAAGCTATCCATACATGTAGTGATCCTTTTGGTGATGTAACCTATGTTTATTCATGTTTTGTTTAAATTTGTTCATACATGGATATTATTTGATATGTGATTCATTATTTTTATGGGGTTGATATATCATCATTGATATATAAATATGAAATTATTTAAAATAGTTATATGTGATATTTTTTAGATGTGATGAAAAAAGGAATATTTATATATTCCTTTGATATAAAACTATAAATTGGACATAATTCCTTATTTTAATTACTTTTTACCATTATCATATTATTTTACAGAGAAATTTTATGGAAAACTTGGGTTGGAACTACAAATCCGGAAAACTCATATCCAATTAAATTATTGGGTTGTTTGTAGAATATCATATGCTTTCAATTTAAGGAATGTAAATATACTGTAGTGAGGTGGTGATTCATTATTTTATCAGTATTTAGGTAGCTAGTGGTGAGACAATAAATTTTTTACCACACTATCTCATTGAGTAGTCAGTTTTGATCTATTTTTTCATTGTTGTTTAGAATATACACTCTGATTTTTAGGCTTCTCAGAGAATTATGGGCTCTAAAATCATCTTTTGGTTATGTAATATTTTAATTTCTTCCTATGTTTCTCTATGTTATCTATTTTTGACATATCAGTTCAATAATATGAGTGAAATCATTACCAATGGTTATTTTTTGTTTCCCAGGTGCAATTTTCCATCTTATGGTGATCGGGAGCACCCTTTTTGAATGTTTCATGTTGTGTTATGTACTAGTCTGATAGGGTTTCCCGGACAGGTTAGTCACACTTAAACTAAAAAAATTATTTCAAATGAATCATGATTCGTATTGAATAAATATTTAAAAATATATATTCCACTACATCATGAAATATTTTATAGAATTAATTATTTCAAAAAAATATGATGTAGAAAAAATGAGTTTAATTTTCAAAATAAACATTCTTCCGGATTAGAAAAAACTAAAAATGATGTGTTAGTACAGTTCATGCTTTTAATTCTTGAATAAAATAGTATTTAAAAATTTCATCACTCATGAATTCATACTTACACTCAACAATAAGGGAGACAAGTTTTTATGTGAATATTTAATCACAAAATTATTGGTAAGTAACATTATTTCATTATGAAAATCCAAAATAATAAATATGCGACATGATCAGGATTTTTATAATATATGTTTCAAAACATTCCACATAAATTTTTTTAAATTTTTCCATTCAAAATAATTAAATTTATAATTTATATAACATTTATTTATTATATAATATTTTTAACCGTCTCAATGTAATGAAATTTTAATGTTCTACTACATAGGAAAAATTTATTGAGATCATAATGGGAAACTATATTTTCATTTCATTGAAAAACCATAATTGTTATACTGACATTAATGATTTAAAAAATTATCAAAAAAGATATGAAATATCCTTCATTATTTAAATATTATCATTTATTCCTTATATAAAACAATATATCCAAATTTTAAAGTACCACTACAAAAATAAGTATTTAGAACAAAGGGAAAGCTTCATTTTTTTACTTCGTGTTGAAGATGATAAATTCAATAGTTTCCCCTTATTAAAAAGGAATCATTTCATAAATTATTTATTAAATAGAATCATTATCATTAAAAAACATTATATGTGAAAACATGAATATTATAATAAAAAATATTCATATAGACACATTTTATTCTTCAGCATGCATTACTTGACAAAAATATAGGTATTCCCAACCCAAATACATAATATTTTTTTAAAATTACACATGGCCTGATGTTTAATATTAATAAAATAAAATAGTATTTTATCAATAATAATAAAATTGTTGAAAATACATTCTGGTGTTTCCATAAAAAGTAACTCAACATTACCAATATTCAACCTAGTTTTCAAAAAAAAACAATAAAAAATTTCCTTTTAAATATGACCATCTACATTCAATAACTATAATTGGACTAAAAAATATTTTGAAATGTAATATAAATGTAATAAATTATTATTATTTATATATGATATAAAATAAAATACATCACCTAATCCAACAAATTATTTCAATTTACAATTTTTTAAATGTTTTCTTATAATTATTTAAGGATTAAAAAAAATAAAGAACATGAATTCACCCTTGAATGAAATTTCAAACACATGAATATAATATATCATAGGATGTATGTTGCACAATAAATAATATCATGGTTAAAAATTAAATATTTATCAATATGGACCAAGTACACATTAGTTTAATCAACTAAAATAGAATGTATTAATATCAAAATACATCATCAGGGAGATTGAATTCAAGAACAAAACTCAACAAGAAAATTAGATGTATTCTGGGAAAACAACTCTTCACTTTATGTAAACATGATAAAATTCCATTCACGATATTATCAAATAAAATTTGATTAATAATAGGTTAAATAGGAATTAGAAAAATGCATTTATTTTTTAACAAGATGATCATTTAAATTATATTTTACAATAAATTACAATTTTAGTCATCTCTTTATTTTCACGAAATCAATTTAAAAAAATTATTTTTCATTGAAATATACAAAACTGAAAGAAGATAATCGATGAACAGGTTGTATTCATTATATTAATGTTGATGTATCAGATGGTAATGATGATCGTATATCTATAATAATTATATACTTTAATATTTTAACATTTACAAAAACATTTAGTTATGTATTAGATTATACAGACCCATACTTAAGCATTATATAATTTTAATTTTTGGTTTATAATTCCATTTTAAAACATTTTATGATCATTTTAGTATTATATAATAATACAATCACCATTAAATAAAAAAATATTACATCCCAAACTGGACACTTTTACTTACTATGCATTTTTTCTAAAGAATTAAATAATTATTATATCACAAGATTTATTTTCATGAAGTGTCATCAAAATTTTAATATAATCTTCATATTTATAACTTCACATTCAAAAAACCTAGTGAGAATCATTTTAATCCCTGATTTGAACATAAAAATATTATTAAATTTGAAAAAATAACATTTCATTCCAGAAATAAAAAAAGTTTTTCTTCAAAATATATTTTCAGATGGAAATATATATATTCATCACAAAATAAATCAACTTATAATCCCAAATATTTTTGTGAAACATTTCATAAGAAATCAGAAAGAAAAATATACAAACTCATAATGGTTTCTATTTAATCATAAAAAATCAATTATTTTAATAAAAAGTTATACTTGTGAAATTTATGAAGTAAAACATATTTTAATCAAAACATAATCTAATTAACATACCTTGTGAAATTAGAAGAATTATTAATGAAATATATTAATGAAAAATTAATCCTAAAGGTAACATGGGTCATCATATTTATATAACTATTACAAATAAAAATACCAATCTCATCTATAACCATCACGATAATTACCCAATACATTTGACCAAAATAACAGACCCACATATACTTGGTTTATATTGTACCCTCCCATCCATGGATTATTAATGGACCACATATACTTGGTTTATATATAATCCACCAATACATAGTTTATTATGGAACAATATTTAATTAAATTAAAATTCACAACAGAGTAATAATTTATAATGAAATCATTCATCCTTTTTTTCTAAATGAACCACTTATCATTATAAATAATAATCATTTACTATAACATAATAGTAATAAAAAATTATTTTCTAAATTTTAAAATATTCCATCTACCTATTAAGAAAAAATTTATAATTATGAAATAATGGATTACATTTCAAATAATTTTTTGAAAATTTCTAACAGATTGTAGTGGAGTTTTTTTTTCAATATAATTTAATTCATGTAAATGAATCCACATATGAAATAATGTTTGGGTCTGGGGGGATATGTTACTATAATATAAGATAAAATAGAACATTAATTTATTATAAATAATTTCAAAATGTTCTATAAAAATTTATTCTTTGGTAGCCTATGAATGAAATCCAGTATATTTATTACATTTCATATATAATACTTTGATTCCATAAAAAATAAAACTAAAATAACTATTTTAAGAATATAAATTTCCAAAAAATGGTTATAAAAAAATTATAGGGACATTTAATATGATATTTTTAATGAAAACTATATTGAATCACATATATTTCATAAATATATATCAAATATTAATAGGTAAATATTTAATACATAAAATTATAATCCACGAAAAAATCATATAGGTATAATTAATTTGAAAAAATAGATACATAAAAAATGGATCATACAATATCTACATAGTCTCCAACAAAACACTTCATAACTAGAACATTTCAAACAGAAATAATAATTAATAGAGATATTCATAACTTGGATAAATAATGCATAGGAAAGTGTGAGCAATGATTCTTAATAAGGTTAATAAAAGTAGACATCAATAATTAATTGATCATAACATGAAAATAATTGTATGATAATAAGACATTAATATTTTAAAATCATAACCTCGATATCATAAATCATAATCAATCATCATAGTATAAATATTTTTATTTTATAAAAATTTTATCATAAATGAATAAACGAACATATGTGATGGAAGCATAACATTTCTATACGATATGGAATGTGAAATTTATATAACCGTATAAAATAATTTCCATGGTAGTCAATTATTATTGATGAGACAATCATAATAAATTGGGGACAGATCTAAAACCACCATAAGAGTAATCATTCAAACTCACTTCTGTCATTGTGAAAAAAGTACCTTGTTAAATTGGGTGAACTACCTATTCATGTCCTTTTTATATCTTGATATATAATTATTTATCGAATTCATTATATAAATATATAAGTTCCATCATTCTTTTTTATAACATGACCGTCATACTTGGTTATAAAATAATCCATGTCCTTGGATATAACATAAGTATCATCAATGTAAATAACATAACTACTATCACATAATCAGAACCATTAATATTTTCTCTATATAATCATAAACTATTCATGGTATTCCTGCCCATGAAGGGAAATGGGTTTCAAAACATTTTATTATAGCAAAAACCGTAAGAACATATTTTAAATCAAGGTTTTTTGTATTTGATTAATAAATATACCACGAAAAGTTCGTTAAAATTTTATTAATTAAAATAATATCTTCTATTCAGTATATACGTCGCATAATGTAAATATGTGCCATATAAGTTATGTGTCCCATTGAAATAAAAGTGATATAAAAACCCATTATCTTATGTCATCCATAATTTATATATGTTAGAAATAATGATATAATAAATATATAATTCTTATATATCTATTTCATAACCATAATTATATAAAACATACTATATTATACTTCTCCACCTCATTATCTTGAGTCATGGTGTAATTTCAACTTGGCCTTAGGTGACATCCTTGACATGATAAAGGCCGGTAATAAATTATATGGGCTTCCATAGAATTGGGGGATGAATTAGAATTTTTTATATTAAACCACAACAACAATGTAATTCATAAAAAAAAATAATGATAAGATGCAAGGTAAAAATTTATTACAACTCAATGAAATAACAATATATAATTATGGGAGGTTGTACAATAACCAAGATTAGAGTACCAAAATAGTAGGCTAACCATCAAAACTCAAATATGTCGAAGAAACAACTCCCTATCTCACAACAAGATCAATTCTCCTACTTCACAATCCCTTCCCATGTATCTCAAAGCACCAATAAAGATGTTTAATTCTTTATCATTACCTGTGTCTTGATAAATTACATCTTGAAAAGAAAAAAAGTGCCAAATTGGGGTGCATAATTAAACTTAGTAGTTTTTCAACAAATTAACTCCCTGCATAGACCTATAGGATATAACATATTATCCAATTTTTATAAATAATTTACACAAAAAAATTAAAAATATTTTAAAATATATCCATGCGGATTCCCACTAAAATAGATATCCATTACAATGATGTTTCCATGGAAATAAATCAAAAAATAATTTTATAGTTTCTAGAATTCCTTTATGGGATAACCAATTCCATTTAACATAACGATACACACACATTATCCCATAACAATACATGATTAATGTAACCAATGATTGAGGAACTTCATGTCCATAACTGGTCCCTTTTATGGTGATACGTAATGATCATTACCCTATCCTTACAATTTATGCATAAATATTTAATCCCTTAACCATATCAAACCAATCGTTGAAAAACCACTTCAATAGAAAAATACTTTTATTGAAGAAAAATCCATACATGATAATAAACTACAAGTTTAATGTCACCTTTTATATATCTTGTTACCAATTACACATTAAAAAAAACACATAATTTTTAAAATTTCACAAAAAATAATAAAATGGAGATTCCTTAAAGAATTTCACCACAACATCATAATCAATTTCTCAAAAAAAAACCCCAATATTATATAAATCCCTATAGATCTAATAATAGGATTCAAGATTGAAACCACCTACCTCAACCATTATGGAGAAAATGAAGAGTGTTAGAAATTATTCTTCAATATAGGGATTAATCTCCAAAACCCCACTTATATCTCAATCAATAATATCAACACAACCTTAAAACATCATTATTATAGTCCATTGTCATAGATATATCCCCAACATATCAGATTTATGAATCTATGACTGTGAAGATATGTAGATCTATGGAAACCCACCTAAAACTAAAACTAACGAATATAAATGTGATTCAAAGAACTAATATTTATAGATGGAGCATTCATAGATCTTGGTCTGGGGGGGGAGTCCACATATCATTTTATAGGAGTAAAAACTACGTTAGGGTCGAAAATATTGAAAATGAGAGTCTAAAAGTAAAAAAGGGCAAAATCCAATTTTATTGGAACAAAAAATTTATTTGTGAATTGTTGGCTTAGTCAATTTGAGAAACCATGCACTAATCGTCTACAATCCTCACATATAAAGAGCACCTTGCATGGTGGTCTCACAAGGATTGACAAATTTTCCACCAACGATGTCGAATTCCTCTATCTAAAATTTCATGATTACTCATAGGTGGTTATAGGGTTTGGAAAAACTGTATGCATAACTCTGACCCTAGCCAGAGCCTATTATTTAACATTACAAGGTTTCTTATAGATGATTCACTTTTTTCATAATCCTTTCAAAAAATTTTCACCTTATGAAAATCCAAAAAACCAACCCCAAATTCCTCCATACCCTCCCAAACATCACCATATACATTAAAATTTTGAAATTAAAAAATAAATGGTTACTTACATGAAATTAGTGGTTTTACATTCTACCAAGCATTGGCCTTTTTGTCCAAAAAATAATGAAAACTACTTATATACAGAATGATTGAAAGACATTTCTAGACTATTTCATTGAACCATTCCCTTGTATCTTCATGAATGTGACAATGTTTCTACAAAAAACACACAAAATAGATCCTTTTCCCATTTAATATTTTTTCTTTCCCATCTAAAATTCATATTTCCACATGAACCAATGATGAATACACATATAGGTTAACATGGTTCCATAAAATCACATGGATAGAAATTTGATTCTACTTTTTCAAATGGGATACATGATACACATTTTTCACTCCACCAATCAATGAGAGAAAATAAAAATGATATGACACCTCATAACCCCATTCATATATCTCAAAAGGGATTATTTATCGAGAATAAATCATTCACTGATTCCGAAAATGAAAATGTCTAACCCTTGGAGAGATTCTCATTAATAGATAATCCCAATCATAGAACACCAACATACGTTGAAAATGATCTATATCATATTTATAATGACTCTTAGCTATCACTATTATCTTACAGATGAACATAATATTCTCTGTTATATCATAGAAAAGACTCATTCCAACTGGTGAAGCCTTTAATATTTCCACCCAATAATGTCTAAAATAACTTGGTTTCCCATAAAATTCAGCAAACTAAGTCACATGTGTCAAGGATCGATTACTATTTTTATGTGGTAACTATACTAACAGTTTTTAATCCTCCAATGAGACACAAAAATACATTACACAAGACCAAAACATATCTTCCGAAGATTATATCAACACATCATATTATCCATAAATATGTGGATTATATTCCAAACATATATTCAACTCATCCCTAGGGGGATGTTGTATGGATTTTCTAAAATACAATGTGAATCTCAAGTGTTGGCCTTAAACTATCAATACTAGAAGAAAATTTCTCTTTTCCACTACTCATATATTGATTATTGAAAATTCTTCCACCAAAAGAGATTCAGGAATAGGGATAAAATGGAATGAATTTGAGATCTGATCCACTACCCCCATATTAAATCATGTTTCAGAACCGTTTTTGATAGGCATGTTACATAATTCATATATCTCTTCTCCCACTTCCTTTGTGTAATAAGTAAAGACGACAACATACCTATTATCTTCTGATGATCTTATATAACCTAATAACATGTTATAAATTTCAAAACCAATATAGATAGCTTACTTTTTAGTCTAACCCTCAAAAAATATTATTTCAATTCCATATAACTCTTTTTATATTTCACGATGAAAATACTATATAATATATTTTTTTATGAATAATATTTTCCTGGAGATCCATTGGTATTTCTATCTAATCTCAAAACCAAAAAATTATATTCCCATTGAACATCTATCCCTTAATGGTCTCCCTACCCTTGATTTGGACTCATTAAATCCGATTTATGTGACTCTATAACTATATCCAACAAATTAGGAATGAAAAAAGGAAAGGAAAAATCTTCATTAAATCTTTCTTCACAATCCAATGGAATGTTCGCTATCACCAACAAAAACATCCCATTATCTAAATCATCTTGTTCCAATAGGGTATAAACCATTATTCTTAATGAATACGCTATAAAATTACATTTACCTAGTTTATACGTCATGTAAAAGTTAAATATTTTCCGATACTCCATCTGTATTCATTGTATTAGGTACAAATCACATTTTTTGAAAATACATTTCCAGAACATAGGATCCTTTACTCTATAAATTTCACACCAAATAGGTAAGGACAACATTTCATCAAATTCAGGATTTCAAAAACTATTTATAATTCGTCTGTTGGGTCCTTCTTCTCATTTAACTGTAACTGATCTAATCTCTATGTAAACACCTCATCTCTATTTGTATGATTACACATCCCAACCTATATCTTGAAGAATAAAAATAAACCATGTACCATTGTGTCATATCTGACAATATCATGATTGGTACTAATTTAAGGCACACATTAAGCTTTAAAAATACTTTTGACATTCCAAATTACATTTAAATATAACATTTTTTCTTTTCAAAGAAATCATTAGTGAATATAATCATGATAAGTCAATAAAAATGATTCATAAATAAGGAGACAATCTAATAAAACAGATTATCTCAAATAAATTCTTCAGTTGTTTCCAAGAGATAACACTCTCTATCATTTATAAATACATGGAAACACATATTATAGAGAAAACATGTCCATGTAATTTTAACTATTTAATCCAAAAACTCACACATTAATTATTCAAAATCCATATTTTTATCAATATAGATCCACAACACTATCTATAAGTTTGGATCATGCACATACTTTTCCAGGATTACACCAATATGTCATCCAAAAAAACCACCAAAAAAGAATCCATATATATTGGAAATATCTAATTCATTTTTTAAATAATGGCTTATCATGAATTCGTAACACTGAAATATATAACCATGTATTCTTAATGGTCATATATACTCATAAAAGTTGTCTTTTGTAAATCCTACTTACGTACCCACAATAGGTGATATCTAGATCATAATTAAATTTTAAATACCCTCTAAGATTACCTATAGTGTTTTTATAGATCATAAATACTAGTATGTGGATAGATATTATTCATTATTTCTTGGTTAATATTATAATAATAATAAATACCCCTTATAGTTCCATTCTCTCTTTTCATTAACTTGATCTGTGCTCTAGACGGAGATGTGCATGGCCAAATGAACCCTTTTTTCCATCACTTACAACTACAATTTTTTGTTCCATTACCACAATTTATTTTATTTTCCAATACTTAAAGGAAATATTACTTGTTTATATATGGAGATTAATCATAAACACCACTTCTCTGGTGGGTAGCAGTATTGACAAATTTTCAGTAAAAAAATAACAAACTGATAAAAAACAAATGGAAAAATTTTATTATTGATATCTCCCATCTATTACAAATTCAAATCTTCTAACTATAAAAATATAATTAAAAATTTTTGTACCAAGAGGCCAAATTCCAAATAAATTACATTTCAATCCCCTCTAATTAGGATATCAGGTTCATCCTTAGTCATAAAGGTAACCATTCTAGTATAACGGTTGTTGTGAGTATTGAATCGTCTCAGCCAATCCAAACCCAACATCATGTCATTGAAATCTATCTCAAGAATAGATAAATCCCATATCAACTCATATCCATAAACAGTTATATAACATGCTCTACACATAAATGATCAACATTATTTTTGACCTTGAAGAGTTTAACATTTCAAAAATTGAGGCACTATCTCAATATTTAAATCTAAAAAAGAACTACACATAATTTAATTAATGAATGAAATTAAAAAATATCAAAAATGACATTCAAAAGGTATAATTAAATAAAATCATCCGTCAGACCATAAATGGACCAGACTATTCATCCATAAAAAACATATCAACTCCATGCAATTCCTTATGTAGAGTAATTTGTTCTCTATTGGCTTGTTTATATTTTCCTTGATAAGGAGTAATGGTGTTCTTGGAATCACCATGGTCTCCTCATATCTACTAATAAGTGCTAATCTGCTAGACTCATCACATCATGGTATAATATATTTGGGAAAAATGGAATATGAAAAAAAAGACATCCTTAGAAATCTACAACAATTACACTAAAGATTCATCATTTGATTGTAGTTATGGAATACTCTAGGTGGTGTTATAAAATGACACATTATCTATTACAATGAAATGAATTTGAAATATCGTAGATTTATCTTAGGTTATGGGAAATTATTTATAGATCCATCCATCTGATTCTGATCTATTCCTCTACCTTGTAAATAGTTTTACCTCTTCCTCTTGATCCCAACATTTGATTTCCCATCATTTCACATAGGTATAAACATGCTCCCACCACCTATATTCCTTGATAAAACTTTCATCCATTGTAACTCTATTCACTATCTCCTTATAACCTATTATTTAATGAACATAAATCATATATTGAATTTACTACCTCAGTCTCGATTACAAAATATGTTTTTCAAAGATGATCAATTAGAATATTCAGGCGAAAAATTGACCAAATTCTCAAATTTAGCACCATACTCCATAAATAATAATTTATCCTACTTAATGGTAAAAATGATATCATTCCAAAAATATTAAATGTATGTGGGTATAATATTTCGATGGACAATTATTAACACTCCTCAAATGTAATTCCTTTATATAATTTATCATGGACTTCTAAATCCTACATCAAGTGTTCAAGATCAACTGTCATATAATTTTCTGACTTCATTATCATCTCCTTTAAAGTGACAAGAAAATCAGTGATTCATTTTAACATATTCAGCCATACCTCTTATTTCTCTTTCTCTGAATCACCCTGAATGATGGGTGGATTATTCTTTCGAAAAAAATAGAATTATCCACTTAACATGGATCATCGATTTGATTCCATATATATAGAGCATGAAAATCATAGAATATACACTGAACTCGTAGTTCGTTCACCAGTGGAACATGTGTGACCACATTCTCTGCATCTTCTTTAATTGGTTACTATGATTCTTATCAGGTTTAATTTTGTAAAAAAATCCCCATTTCTCACTCTCTATAAACTAAATGATAAAAAATTTCTAATACTACTATATAACAACTATCACAGAAAGTGTATCCAAAACTAGAAAAAATTCAATTTTTTCAACCAATTTATGAAATGTTTTTTTACATTGATAATCAACCCCTTTTCAAAATACACTTGTCATTCCTTTTCATAATATCCTATTTTAAAATAATTTCCAAAAAATTCATAAATCAATATTTTTTCATATCATCTTCAATGATTAATGAAAATTTAATATTCACTCATACATGGAAGTTGTATCTATAGTACGTGTAATGCTATTTCCAATTGCTATACCAATAATAATGGGATTAAAAATCATATAAGTGCATTAAAACAACTTCTGTACCCAACTCCTTAGTATCAAGAAGTGAATCATAATTTTTTTAGAAACATATATTTCTTCTTTAAATTTCATGTCATGAAAATCCTAATATTTTAAACCAACTCAACAATAGGACATGAAAATGAAAACATTTCAACTCCATGTCCAACATGGCTAATAACTAATGACAAAAAACTAATACCATTTACAATTCAAAGAACAAACATGATGAAACAACTTGTAACATCCTTCCACTCCTCATTGGCCTGATTTGAGGTGGAATTATTACATGGACTTAGATGTCATCCATGATATTCCAAAGTCTTGCATGAAATTCCATGGGGTTCCATATAATTAATTGAGGATTTTCAATTTTGAAATAAAACAACAACATACATTTAAAACAAAACCAAATAAGAACTATATGTTACATGATAATTGTGAAATAAAACACAATGTAATACCAAAATACAAGGATTCAAATGTACACCATATATAGAATTAGAGTATCCAAGACACATTATAATCATAAAAACTCAAATCCAGTAAAGAAACAACTCCATAGCTCCTAACGTGATCCAATATCTAACTCCAAAATCCATGCAATTGTATCACGATGCACCAATAAAAAATTGTAATGCTTTTACAATACACATGTCTTGATATATAGCATCTGTAAAAGTAGAAAAATGCTAAATCAGGGTGTATTAATCAAACTCCTCAGTTTTTCTACTAATGACATCCCTACTAACACCACAAGGATGTAACATGTTAGAAAATATAATATAAATCTTTTATAAAAAACTATTATAAATATATTATAAAAAATCTAGGGAGTTTAACATCAAATAATGTTTCCATGCCAAAGAGGTTTCAAAAGAAATAAACCAAATAATACTTTAACAATTCCAAAAATTCCTTTTTTCATAACCCATTCCATTTGAAATTGCCATAAAGGAAAACATAACCGAAAACCCTACATTTATGGTGTTACCATTGATAGTGGATATCACATCCAGAACCATTCCCTTTGATGGTTGTACTTGATGGCTATTATCCATCCCATTCAACCCTTGTTCAACTATTTAATCCCCAAAACGTTCCAAAACAATAATTTCCAACCATTTCAATAAAAACATATTATTATTCAAAAAAAAAATTTCCATACATCAAACCAAAAACGATTTTATAATAACCATTTTAGTATCATGTTACTAATCCAAAGTTCCACCAAAACATCCAACTTCTAATGTTTTACAAAATGATAGAAAAGAGGGATTCCATCATGAATTGAACCCCAATATCACATTTCTAGTAATTTAAAACAATAAATATGATATTATTCCTTCATGTTAGAAGAATAAGAGTGGAGAGTGATGCCACCGACCTCATATATTATGGAGAAAACAAATAATATAAAAAATTACTCGACCAAACAAGATTGAATATCTAAAATCCCTCTTTATATATTGTTATCTAACATTGACATATCTATAAAAATAATTATTGGTAACCCCTATTATAGATATATCCTTAATGGATAAGATCTGTGAATCTAAGAAAGGGAATTGATTTAGATACAATGAAATAAACCTAAAACAATAACATACCAAGGTAATTAGGCTTCACCTTAATAATATTTACAGATCGATCTATCCCATATAGAGAGAGAAAGAATCAACATCCATTGGAAGGAGTAAAAAACAATCAAGGGTTGAAATAGTGAATAATGAGAGATGTAGTGGTGGAAACATGAGAGATACACTTATGGATCTATATATTGAATCATGAATGATTGTCTAGCATAGTTAGACAAACAATACACCATCCTTGTGCTAGTATCTTCCATAATGATCAACATACATGATTGTATCACATGGATAAAGGAATTTTTTACTGACTCTGTGGAAGAACTCTAACTCATATTGCATGGTTACTCCTAGGTGGATGCACAATTTAGACAAAATATTTTCCTACCTAGATCCAACTATTTCACTTTTCACTATTTCCAATAGGATCTTCATGGCTTCTACTAACCATTCTCTAGCTATGAACCTATTAGAAACCCCCAAAAACATTATAACAGTCCTTCAAAACCTCCCAAACATCATCAATTTAGTTTAAATTCTTTAATAACATAAACATATAGTTACCTATATGATTCTAGGGGTCCTACAATAGCATATATGATTTTATTATAACCATTAATCAGTTATTTTTTTGAATTATTTAATAAAATCACTTTTTAAAGTGATATATAATTATTTTATCATTTATGTTTTAGTTTGTTTTTTTTCTTGTTATTATATGATGATTCAATCACCTATTTAATATTAATTATGATATAAATATCATATAATTTCCTTATATATATTGATAAATTCATTCTAAACATTTAGTGATAGAAAAATTACTTACACAGTTCATAGAGACATAGACCGTACATACGCATAAACGAAGGTTAAATTTTTCATTGATTACAATATAATAATGGAAAATAATAAATCACAAGTCTATAATAATTATTATAACATATACATCATATATATACATTAATTTTATCTTTATTTTTATCCAAATATTTCATAAAAAAAATTACTTCACTTTATGAAGGTTGTACTCATAAGCACAACTAATTGTTGTTAACATTTTCCCACATTTTGGAAGACAAGAAGATAAATACGATATTATAATTAATGTAGAATAAGTTTTTGATAATAATAATATAGAAACATTAATTAAATAATAATAACCATCCATATTAGATGGTGATGATAATTGATTTTTATTTCAATATGGATACATTAATCCATACATTCAAATGGGTGATATTTTCAGATCACTGTTGAAAGAAAGAAACTGAATAAATGAGCTTTCATGATAATAATTACATTATATTATATATATGATACTGGATTTATTAATTTTTATTGAATATAACAGAATAAAATATGGAAATAAAATATATAAAATGAAAGTGAAAAATTATTTCAATTACCTATTCATTGATTTAACTCCTTTAGATCACCTCTTAAGGACTCTAAGATGTGTCTTTTGGAAATAACATCACTTATATAATGTGAATATGTGGTTTTATATAACTACATGGTAGAGGTTAGTTGAGTATAAAGGATCAATGTAGTATGTAGAAGATAATGGAGGGGATATATTTTATATGTGAGGGGAGGGAAATAAGTATATATTTTTAATATATTAAAAATTGTGTCGTTATTCTCAAGAAAAATGATTGTATATAGACTATATATCAAACACTGGATGAAATTTTTGACTATATTTTATCCAAATTTCCTATTGTAATAATATTCTAATTATATTTTAATGTAATAAATTGTTATTTAAAAAAAAATTATTTATAATTTTGACACTCTATATTTTATTTCGCATAAAACACATAATTAAAATTAAGTAATTCAACCATAACACTAATAATTCATACAAATATTCAGAATTTTGGCCACATAAGATTTCGATCATATTATAATACATTCCTTATTTTTAAAATCATTTAATATATATTTTTATAAATTAAAGAAATAATGTAGATAGATGTTGACCAACACTGCTCACTCCAGACGAAGGTCGTGTATTTTCTGGTAAATGATGTAAACAGTGTCGCAACTGAAGGGAATTAAAGTGTGAACCTCCATTTATATCCCACTAGTCCTTGGAATATATAAGACTCTACTAAGATCTTAGTGTCTACCTAAGAAACATCCACCTCAACATTTGATTGTTCCACTACTATACCTTGAAATGACACCATGTTCCCAAGGAAGTGCACCTCTCACATCCAAAACATGAACATGGACAACATCCTATAGAGCTTGTGATGTCAGAGGACATCTATGACCATTATGAGGTTCTCGGTGTGATCCTACAACTACTTTGAGTAAATTTGAATGTCATCGATGAACATAAAGACAAATCAGTCAAGGATCATGCGGAAGAGAGAGTTCATGAGCCTAATGAACATTGTAGGTTCATTCATGACACCTAAGGGAAAGGCCATGAACACAATGTGATCATTCATGCACCTAATAGTTGTCTTTTGGATGTCACCCTTCCTCACCAATAACCGGTGATATCCAGATCAGATATCGATCTTAGAGTACCAAGCTTCTCCCCTCAACTAGTCAAAATGATTTTCTATCCTTGGAGGGTGGTCCATTCTTGATCATTATGTGGTTTAGTCTCCGATAATCTATGCAAAACCTCAAACCACCATCATACTACATTTGAAAATGTCCATAGCACCCAACGACAACACACATGGCTGGATAAAACCATTTTCTTTAGGTCATCCACCAAAATTCACCACTCCTGCAGCACAGAAGATTCCATCTGATAGGGATCCATCAAAATTAGACAGGCATCGGGTTGAAAGGGAATTCAATACTCAATGTCATGTTGAGGGGTTAGAGTCACAATATCTATTGGGAAAACATTTAGTAACTCTCTAAAAAATCATTGGATCCTCCACCATCTATGTGTTTGCTGATCCTATTGATAGCATGGCTGACTAGGAGAGAAGAGGCTTCACACACCAAATTCCCACCTAATAGATCTTATCACTAATTAAACTACCTACTGGCTACCCACACCTAAATAAAAAACTATTATTTTAATGAATTAGATAATAGTGTGCATATAAAACAACCAGCTGATGTGCAAGATTACATCATACATCTACATCTGTAGTATAAGAAGATCCCCTCTAAATTGATGTGGCCTCAATATCATTCGATATCCCCAACAAACATCAAACAGACTGGTCTGAAATCCAATTGGCATACTCAACACAAGGGGTATGGTAAGACTCTCTACGTCTAGTCCCAAATCATGGGCTATATCAGGTGAAAAAAACTACTGATAGGATCTTGAATAAAAAAAAATTCAAGAAAGGGTTCTAAAAAGACTAATCATGCCTTGAACAAACTTCACCCTTGCTGGAACTGCTACCTTAGTTGTTTTCAAAAACACACACCCATATCTTATACCCATTTAATGTTGACCACCTCACCAACCATTCCATGGTAGAGGTCCCTATGGAGGACATTGAGGTCATCCGCCTCTAGCATTGTATACCCATAGTGGAGCGGGAGGTCAAGACCCCTTCTGCTAGAAAGGCAAGATTGACAACTACTACTGCTGGGGTGGGCGCTAAACCGGCCTACCCCCAAAGTAAGGATATCAAACTTGGAATTTTTTACGTAGATTTCCATATCCTCCAAAGGAAAAAGACCTTAGTCTTGGGACCATGTGGAAATGGTAAGGACCAGGAGATCAGAATTGGAACAACTGAATACTACTTCCAGCTAGCTGAACTGGGAAATACAAAAGACAATAGACCATATGAAGAATAACTTCCCCATCGATGAATTATAAAGGATCCCCTCTCTTGGTACACTTCCCAATGAATATATCCTCTATACTACATTATCTATATTACGAACATCTTATTAAGTCGGTAAGGTAAAGGGAGTGATGACATTCTTAATTGAAGTTCAGAGTGCCTCCTCCTAGTAAATTTCTAGTGACTCCTCATATAGAATGTGATTCAGTGAAAGGCATAGGAGATCCTTGAACATGATCCATATTTCCTTCACCAATGTACTCCCCTTCTAGAGGGAGAGAAACTCTTTTCTTATCCCAGTCTTCATCACTGAGTATATAAATTCCACCTGAAACTCTTTCAAAATGTCGTCCCATGAGAAATTGATATCCCTCCATTCCATGAGGTTAATCATCCACCACTAACATGATTCCCCTCGCATATATCTCATGATAATAAAAACCTAGTACAACCTTTAGAGGATGGGTCTGGGAAAATTGGACTGTCAACTCCTCAAGCCTACCCTGCATCTCTATGTATGAAATTATGCCTTCGTACTTACCTAGGTTAAACTGTTGGAATGAATGAAGGGTCTTTTGACACATTTCATCTTCCTCCTATTGCTTTACCACATGTTTTTCAGCCCTATTTTCCTACTAGGTCTCAACCAATTGTGCCACACGTGGGCGATGTCCAAGTACCATATCAGAAAAGTGTAAACAAGGAACTCCTAAGCCCGAGTAGAATGAAATTTTGTTGTTAGATTTATTTTTACTTCTTTATTTAAATTAATTTCCCAAAGCCCAAGAGAAACAAGAACACATGTCATTATGATTCATGTACATTTACAAGGGTCTCTAACCAACAATAATTATACCATCACCTAGTCATTTAGAATGTCCATATTCCTTGCATCAGATCATGGGGGCCCTAAAATCTCATGTCCCAGGTGGTTTTTCCTAGAATATTTCTTGCACAAAGATTTCCTAGGATCATTTAACTACCATCATATGAAATTCCCATTGTTCCTAACTCTAAACTCCATATATCTCTCAACCATCATCCTTTGATAACATTCTGTCACATCCCACCGTCCTCAAGATGAGGTAAAGGTCATAAAAGTTTCATGCCCTCCCTTATTCATGATGAATGAGAGATAAATACCCCTCATGTATCATCTTCAACAGGCCGCAAAGTGGTTACTATCACCCAGGGTATAGAATCTCACATAAAATGTAATTCATTCAGTATTTTTTTTGAAAACATGACTAGGTGAGAAAACAGTTAAATCCTATATAACTCCAAAAATTTATAAAAAAATCCACATCATGCATTATTTAAAGGTTAATTGAAAAAATGACAAAAAAAGCACCGAAGAATGTACCATAATAAAGAATCTAAGAAGCAATACAATAAATATCATGACTCCCAAGCTAGTAAAGTCCCGCATGGTCCCCAATGTCCACCTAGAAACCTAAAAATATTTTTAGGAAAATAGGATGAGTATAAAATTATACAAATTATGAAAACTAATTCCGCTCGTGCATTGGTGGGTGAAACATACTACTGCCCATATGAGAAAACAGTAGATACAAAAGGAACCTACCAAGAAATAATTACCATATCAGCCTCACCGAGGTACACTAACCAAATAACACAAGTCAAGTAATATAGTATAATCACATTGACATTTTATTACCCCGTGCCACAATCTCACAGGTTAACTGTAATTGTAATGTGATAACATATTAATGTTACCACTAATAAAAAATGCAGTGCAAAGCATACAACCTTCCCACATGAACGTGTGGCTCAACCACACCGCACATCTTTCTCTCAAACACCTAGGTCACAAAAACAACTCCTATTTCCAGAAAACAACTGGGCCTCATCCTGAAGACACCTCTGAAAAAACTTGTCCTGAAAACACCTAGTCCCTTCATCCACAAAAACCCTGCCAAAATGGTAATGGACTATGGTAAGCCTAAATCCATTACAGCCTCCCCAGATATGCATGAGTCATTTGATACCAGAAGTGGGTGTGATGAATAATTTCACTAACCATCATTTTATCCTCCCACTGGGATGTTGGGAAAGATACCCTACAACAAGAATTGGTGGAGTTCAGAAAATGGTGATCAACAGGGGAGGGTGCATATAGAAAACAAAAGTAACTACAATTTATACGTATAAGTATACAATCAATCATCCTATCCAACATTTCCCTAAAACAATAACCGACCCAAAGAGAACCATATTCATTTCTACCCATATATGCACACCCACCCAAACAACCACTACTAATGTATAAAATCATCCACTTATTAATTAAACCATTTTCCATTTATTTATTAATGGTTCAAATTACTTTATTCTTGAACTGCCTGGGGAAATGACCAGGCACAACATCTACAACTATTTTCAGAATGATAATGGCCACTAAACCCTACCAAATAAAACATGGATGTATGGGCCAAGGTATAGATATACTTATTAACTCCCATTTATAAAAACAACTGAGGGAAATCAAAATATAGTCCCACTACTCACCCAATTTTTCTATTTACACTCATTCTACCACTTCCATGAGTAATTCTTAAAATTTATACCACTCAATTATTACAGAGATTCCAAACCCTACCAGCCCTGCTGTACAAAAACTCCACACCTAGAAAACCAATTAACATGAAGGTATGACACAACCCAAACATGTTTCCCCTCTCCCTAACCATTTCCCATATGTAGTCTAACTGTATAAGCATATGGAATTCACACTGTATAACGATTTTCCAATCCCATTTATCTACGTCACTCAACGGTAACAACAACAAAAAAATTCAGTCCCACTACCTACAAGTCTATCAATTCCACAATAAATCAGTCTCTCGTCTTGAGATTCAAACACACAACACATATCTCCCCCCACCAAAAGACCATAGAAAAGTCCATTAAACCACAACCCGACTTCACACACCTAAGACAACCTTCTCATAGAACCAACTCTACTTCCCACTATTGTATGCATATCTATACTCCCAATAACCACACCACAAAATCCACACAATGTCACAAAACCCAATACAATGCATCACACATCCCCACCTACAAAACATGATGTATTTAGATTAATTAAAGAATGTTATTTATTTATACTTTGATAATCATGGGTGATAGGACATGGGTTTTCATCCTAGGGAATCCATTTCATTTATCCATGTATACATGATTAAACAGATTTCATGTTTTGGGCATTAAAAAACAACCCAACAACACAAAAAAATTAGAAGTGAAAAAAAATACCTCAAATGGATAGGATTTACCAATGGACTAAAACCACAACAAACCACAAAAGAAACCATATAGCAGGTTAAAAAATTAATAACATAAAACACTCTTAAATTATAAAGCTTTTATTTAATAGTCATTTAAGAGATTATTAACATGTTCTTCACAAGGAATAATTATTACACCGATCATGCATGATGCGCATTTAATGTGAAGCAATGGATCCCTACATAAGAGAGTAGGTGGCCAAAACAACTCTATGTGCCAAGAATAAGACATCACATGACTAGAAGTAAACCCTATGAAAACATAATAAGAGGGGGGGGGGGTTCTAGAATTGTTGCATGACATGTCTGTAGAGGAAAGCTTTAGGTTCACCAAGGGGGAATAAGAAACACACTAGGAAGAGAAGATTAGTTTTTTGAAGTGCCAGATCCTATATTAAAAGATGAATGGTTTCAAAAAAATTTAACGTGGGATCATGGACAAGATCACATGATTTGAGTATCTAAAATTATCCAAAGCATTATGATATTAACGTTATATATATCATCCTTTGAAATTCCATTAATACTTCCAAAACAAATAATTGAACGTGGATTATTTCAAATAAGACATATGAAGGAAGAAATGGGAAAAATTGGAAGCTAGAAGTTTGTAAAAGGGTGTGACACCATTTTTTCCACTATTTTGGGGTGGAACCTTCACAGTTCCACCATTACAGTGCAAAATTTTTGTTGTTCCATCATTAGGGTGCCACCATTTGTTGAAACCGAATTTTTGGAAAACTCAAGAAATAACCACTACTACCACCTAGAATGCCACAAGCACTTGATTTTTACAAAGGAATAGACTGGGGTTTTCTTAAACAATTCTTATCCATATGAATTTAGAACCATAATAAGCAAAATAGGGGTCCAAACAACCACGCTGTAAGATACGTCTCAGTGAAAATCCACCCTACATTGTTATAAAATAAGATTGAAAACCATGACATCAAAAAAACAAGCTTGATTTCTCTATCTCCAACAACTATAGAAACACTAAAGAAACACATACACCAAAAAACACACAACACCAACGTTCACACTATACATACCCATAGATTAGGTATATTTTTCCTCCATATCAAGATATTATCTTATTAGGGTGGCACTAACTCGCCCGCACGAGTTCAATCACATCGGCATTAATGCATCTTGATTAGGTATCAGGTCCTCCCCTCCCCAAGGTCAATAAATTTCATATATATTAAGTGAATAAGGAAATAAAAAATCTTATAAAAAATGTGGTCATGCATTTCATAATAAGAAAAGAACAATGCAAAACACAAGAGGGAACTTTGTAACAACTTTGGGTTATGGGAACACATTAGTGCCTCCTGCTCCCATGTACTCTCCTCGAGGCAACAATGCCTCCATAAGAGATAATAAAAATGAATGGTTCATCCACAAATCATTTTCTCCTCATGATTCTAAATTCTTATTGGTTTCCTTCATCCTCTCACGGACAAGATACACCTTCTCTATTGTACTCTGCACCATGTCTGGACCAAGAATAACTGCCTCCCCAACTTCCATCCAGCACAAGGGTGAACGTCACGACCTCCCATATATAGCTTTGAATGGATCCATACCAATGAAAGAGTGAAATATATTTTCTAACAAAAAATATAATTAGGTAAATTAACACAACCAAGTCCAACTGATATCTAGAACACGATCCCAAATCAAGTCTGAAAAAGTATGGATGGTCCTCTCTATCTATCAATCCATCTATGGGTGGAAAGAAGTGATGAGGTGTAATTGAGTCACAAAGGCATGCTACAATCCCCTCTAAACTCACAACGTGAATGTTGTATCCCAATACCAAACAATGGATTTTGGACCTCCATGGAGCTACACCATCTTATCCATATAAATATGTGCTAAGGAACCCACTAAGATCAAATATTTGATTTCCAAGAAGTCTTCATTCTTCGTCATATGGTCCACTACTACAATAACATCATCACAACTTCCCTGATTCCTTGGTAATTCAGTGATAAAATCCTTCGAGGAGTCATCCCAATTTCACTTGGGAATGTATAAGTGCTTCAATACCCTGTCAAGAACACGGTTTAGTGCCTTCACCTCCTAACAGACTAGGAATATTTCTAGAAACTCATCCACTACCACCCTCAACCTGATCCATGAAAACTATTTTCTTAGTGCTCAATACACCATAGAAACTCATATGTGTGCTGACATGGGTGAGATATGGACCTCATAGAGAACTTCCTTATTCATTTCCACTGGGACCAATAGCGTCCTGTGGAACATCATATGATTCTGAATATCCTCTGACCATCCCTCCATAGAATAACCTAGGATATCACGATCATGCATCATCTCTATCTCTGAGTCTCACCACTAAGACTCCTACACCTATAACACCAATGAGAACTGCACTGTCATTTAAAACAAACATCATATTATGCCATCCACTATTGAATCTAGACACAAAGCATCCAACTCCTCCATTTCCTTCCAAGAATCTCTGTATTTTTGAACCACCTACTTCTGCAACTCCCATTGTAAGGAATCAAACACCATATTCCTATTTCCTGATCTTTAGGAGATCTCGAATTTGTAGTTCTGGAGAAACTCTATCCTCCTTCACTGCCAAAAGTTCTGGTATCACAAAGAGAAGATATATCTCAAGCTATTGTGATCCATAAAGAATAAAATGTACTCCCAGATGTGGTATTGTCTCCACAAATTTAGTGTGAATATGACCTCTCCATGTTCCAAATAATAGGTGTTGTAGTAATATTCATGTAGACATAACTACTTAGAACCATAAGAGTTCACTTCCTGTAACTACATCTACACACATTCTAAGAATAGACCTGAAGAATCATAGAACACCTCGAACATCACTCCATCTTATAGCATCCTACGAACTAGAAAACTTATCAGCTTACCCTTTAGGTAGCTAAAACCTGAAAGACACTACTCACTCGACACAAAGGCTTGGTCTTTTTTTTCAAAGCTATCAATGGATCCACAACATCACAGATGTTAGATATGAACCTTTGGAAATATCCCAATATAACTAGGAAGCTTCAAACCTCTATCACATTATTGGGTGCTACCCAATAAATAACCACATTGACCGTTGATGGATCCACAAATATCTCTTGCAGATACACCATGTTCCCATGGAAGTGTACCTCTCATGTTTAGAACTTGCATTTGGAAAACATTATATAGAGATGGTTGTGCTAGAGTACCTCTAAGAATATCCTCTGGTGCTCAGCATGATTCTAATCTATCATTGAGTAAATCAAAACATCGTCGATGAACATGATGATATACTAGTCTAGGATCATATTAAAGACAATTTTCATGAGCCCCAAGACCACAATTGGTGCATTCATGTTACTTAATGTCATGACAACAAACTCTACGTTTCCATACCTACACATGAAATAAGTCTTCATGATGTCACCTTCTTTCACCCCCAACTGGTGATATCCAAACCATAAAACGATGATAAAAAATCATTCTACTCCACTAAGCTAGTAGAAACGATTTCCAATCCTCGTTAGGGGGAAATCGTTCTTGGCCATTATCTGGTTCAATATTTTCTAGTCTATGAACATCCTCATTCCCCCATAGGCCTTCATTGAGAACAAGACTGGATAATCCCATGTATAAACATGTGTCCAGATAAAACTCGTTTCATCAGGTCATCAACCCGAATTCACATCTCCCACAACTTAGAAGGCACTATCCGACTGGGATCCATAAAAATCAGAGAGGCACAGGGTTGCATGTCTATTCCAAACTGAATGTCACATCGATGGGGTAGATCCACATCCTCTTTTGGGAAAAAATAAAGGAACTCTCTAAAAATTACAAGAACCTCCACTATTTCAATTTATGTTGATCCTAAAGAAATCTCGTCTGTCATTGAGAGAGGAGGCTCCACACACAACATCCCAGCTAACAGATCTTCTCACCAATAGAAACTTCATGCGGACCACCCATACCTAAAAATAAAACTCTTCTATAGAATTAATCGATAATAGAATGAATATTTAACAACCATTAGATTACTTGTATGAAAATTCATGATTTCATCTATAGAATAATTAGATCCCCACTTGACTGATGCATCCCCATCATCAGTCGTCACACCCTGAAAGCATCAAACAATCTAATCTGAACTCCATTTAGCGTACTCAACACCAGGGTCTTGTGAAATCTCTAAACATCTAGTCCCATAGAATGGGATATACTGGGTGAATTAAGGATGTTTGAGGCTCTAAAATCAATAAAATATCAAAAAATAGTACTAAATAGTCAGATCATACCTTGAACATCCTCCGGTCCCGCTATAACTACTGCCTCATTGGTGCACATCTTCCCACACCTAGCTCCTATACCCAACTACTATTGACCACATACCCAACCATTCTATTCTCATTTTCCCTAATGATAATCCTGAGTTTGGCCTCCTCCAGCATCATCTACACTCGATGGTGGAGTAGGTCACTACCCCTGCTGCTGGAATGGAATAACCAAATACTACTATTGATCGGGTGGGAGATGAACCTACCCACCACCAATCTATTGAGACCAAAATGGTCATTTGATTTTATGATGTTAACAACCTATACAAGGAAATCACCTTGGTGCTAGGCCGATGTGGAAAGGTTGAGGACCAGGATATCCGAACTGGAACTGTTGACGCCTACATAACGCTGGCTGAAACATAGAAGTCCCTAATGCCAGAGACCTACTTCTTACTTCCTTCCTCTTCGATGAACTCGGCTGGATCACCTCCCATGATACAACTCCTAGATATTTTTCCCCTCTATTCATTTATCCATCTTCAAAAATTATATATATCTAGGTAGAGTAAAGTGAGTAACAACATACTAAAGGGGAGATAAGAGTTCCTCCTCCAAGCGTCTTGCCCGTGACTCCTAATCCAGAAATAGAACCAGAGAAAGAAATGGGTGATCCATGAACTTGATTCCTAGTTCCATCACTAATGTACACCTCTATTGTAGGGAGAGAATCTCCTATCACTTCTTATATTTCATCGTCAAGGAATGAAATTCTTCCCAAAACTCCGTAACAAAGTCATCCCATGAGGCATCAAACTTATTTTTCTCCCCGAGGTAAAGCATGCACCACTAACGTGATGCCCCTCACATCTGCCTCACTACTAGAGAAACCCAGTACTCCCTTGGAACATGGATCAATGTAAAGGTGATTGTAATCTTCTCAAGCCATCCCTCTCTCTCTCTATGTATGAAATGTGGCCTTTATACATCCCCAGGGACTACTGTAGTAAATCAAAAAGGGATTTGTTTCCCCAATTCATATTCCAAAAATGGATCATCCCTTTTCTGATCGACCAAGTCGTACTGTTGGGCGTCAATAGCTTGTACCATATATGGGTGACTTCTCAGTGTCATAGTTGAAAATGGTAAATAATGAACTCCTAAGCATATGCACTATTAAATATTCTTTTAAGATTTTATTTACTTATTTATTAAAATTATATTCACAAAACGCCAAAGAAACACAAGAAAACAATTCATTATTATGGACATTACATTCCTAGGGTCTCTACCCTATAAGAAGTGTATCCTCACCTGGTAATTTAGTAGGTCTAGAGTCCATGCATTGGATCATAGGGGGGCCTAAAATCCCACATCCTAGTTGGTCTTCCCTGACCTATTTCACGCACCCAGATTTTCTAAGATAGTTTCCCTACCATCCAATCTAGTAGAAACATTTCCTAAATCTAAATTCCAACCTATCCCTCACCAATCAGCCTCTGATACCATTGAATCATGATCTACCTTCCTCAAGATGTGGGATGGGGAAAAAGTGTCATTCCCTCCCTTATTCATGAGGATGAAGAGATAATGAACCCTGATTCCCTCCTTCAATTGGCCCTAAAGTGGATAGCAGCAACAAGGGTATAGAATATCACACCAAATGGTTGTCATTTCCCTTTTTATTGAAAATAGGGTTAGGCGATTTGAAGGTAAAATCCCAAAATATTCCAAAAATTTATATAAAAGAATCAAAATTCCAACAAATGACCAATTTAAACGTAAACTCTGATAGAAGTGCAACAAAAGTTCAAAAGAAATTACCAATAGAAAGAAACTAAGTAGAATCACAACAAAAATCCCAACACCTAATCTAGTAATTTCCAGTACGGTCCCCGAATTCCTTCTATAATCCTAAAAATAGATTTTCAAACGTAGGGTGAGTATAAAATTATACCTAGTAGATACACAAAATCAATTGATTCGAAAAGAGGGGGAAACAAAATAATTACCCTATGAGAAAATAGTAGAATGAAAAGGAACCTGCCATGGAGTATTAACCATCACAGCCTCACCAATGTAAAATCACTAAATAACACATGTCAAGTAATGTAGTATAATAACATCGACATTTGGGTACCCCGCACCACTTTCCCACTAGTTATATACTATTATTAACCTCTAACATCTTGACTCTACCACTCTCAAAACCACATAGTCCCACTTCCACAATCCACCTATACACACATGGGCCTCAACCCCACACCACATCTCCCTCGCAGACACCTAGGCCACAATAACCACTTCTCTCACCCGAAGAAAAATGGGTATCATCCCAAATCAACTAGGAAAAAAAACCTATCATACAAACACCTGGGCCCCTCATCCAAAAAAAAATATTCCCAAAGGATATTTGACTATGGTAATCCCCATTTCATTATAGTATTACTATATATGCTCTAGAGTTAAGAACTCGGAAGAGAGTGTGAGGGAGAAAGTTAGTAGCCAGTCATCTATCATCCTGACAGGATGTTGGGAAAGACACCCTCCCTTATGAAATAAGAGTGTTTAGAAGATGGTTCTCATCATGGTGGAGGGCATATAGAAAATAAAGTAACTAAAATTTATATGTATAAGTAAAAAAATTCAACCCAACCTATGGGCCCCAAAACATACAACCAACCCACATAGAACCATATTTACTGCTACCAATATTTGGACAACCACAAAAACAACCACTGTCAAAGCATAAACTCCACCCATTTTCCATTCAACCATTTTCCATTTATTTATTAGGGGTTCAATTTAATTTTATCCAGTGCTACCTGGGGAATATAACAAGAACATCATATGAGACTATTTTCAGAAGGATAAAGTCCACTAAAAATTGACATAGAAAATAACGTAGTAAGGACCAAGGTAAGGAAATCCATTTTTACACCCTTTCATAAATAAACTGAGAAAACCCAACCAGCAGTCGCACTTACCACAGTATTTTTCCCTAGAAACGCTTTTAACCATTTCTAATTACCATTATAAAAGGTTATACCACTAATGTTTTCCATGGAAACCAAACCGCAACAACCCCACTGCACAACAACACCACACTTGGAACACCAATTAACATGATGTTATGACACAAACCAAATCTGTAGCCCCTCTACCCAAACATTTATAAATGTATTCCCACTGGATAACCATACTAAATTCACACCACCCAACGTCGCTCGACATTCACAACATAAAAATTGGTAGTCCCATAGCTTACAAGTCCAAAAATTCCACAATAAACCAGTCTGTAAGCCTCATATGTTGACACATCACTAGTACCGCCCCACAAACATAGACCAAAACAACTTCCATTAAACTATATCCATTCTGCACACACATATCACACCATTCCCATATAACCATATCTCTTACCCACCCATGTTCACATGATTTTCATACCAATAGTAGCACCACACAATCCATACAATGTCATGAATCCTAACAGAACACAACACACATCCCAACCAATCAAACATGATGTACTTAGATTTGGTAAACACTATTCATTAAATCAACTTTAATAAATAGTGTTGATCGCAGAAGGGTTTCTATCCTAGGGAATTCATTTCATTTAACCAATTATAGGTGACGAACAGATTTCATGTTACAACCATTCAAGAAAACATTACATCAAAACAGAACATCACAAGTGCGCAATCGATGACCACCAACGACCATGATTTTTAGAAGGCATATAGCAACAAAAAACATTAAATTAAACAAGATATCATGGTAAAAAAATGATCAAAATCATAATATATTCAATTTCATAACCATAATTTATTAGTCATTTAATAATGTATTCACCAAATCTTCAAAAGGATTCATTGTTACACCCACCCCGTAAGATGAAAAATTAAGGAAAATTAGTATTATCCATACGTGGAACTACATGAAACCAAATCTCCTTACCCCAATAATAAGGGATCACACAAGAAGCAAGAAACCCAGAGAAAACTGAATAGGAGGGGTGGCTCCTGCATAGGTTCATCACTCATCTAGAGAGTATGTTTTTAAGCACACCAAGAGGGAACAGAAAACAAACTAGGAATTAAAGACAACATCCTCAAATATCCTATCACAACTCTCCTTCACTATGATTAATGAATGGTAATCCGATTTCCAGAACCGTCCTTATTCATTTGATGGATAGATAATGAACTCTGAGACTAGCCTTCAGTAGGTCTCAGAGTGGAGACTAGCACCAAGGGTATAGAATCACATGAAAAATGGAAGGAATTACCCTTTTTATCTAGTAGAATCAGTAGATAAGATTGCAAGTCCCAAAAAAAACAAAACTAGAAGAAAAATTAAAGCCTAAATAATTCATTACCATATGCATGTTTCAAATATATGTGCTACAATGTACAAGAAAACTCCCAAGGAATGTACCAAGGAAAAGAATAACATTAACAACAACTGTCCCAGATGTCTAAACTACTACAGTCATGCACGGTCCACGATGTCCTCCTAAAAACCTGAAATATGTTATATATATGTAGAGTGATTATGCATGTATACTCAGTAAGGAAAACCAAAATCTCTCATTCATAAGTGGGAGGCATTCTATTACCCCGTGAGAGGAAGGATATGACCAAGAACATAATAAGGAAACTATCCATCCAAACCTCACCAAGGAACACTCCTCAAGTAATAGAAGTCAAGTACGGTAAATAGTAATAACAAATTGATGTTTGGGTACCCCGCACTATGTTTCCACTAGTTATTGAATACATCATATGCATCTGACCTCTCCCGCAATTCTCACTGCTGTCCCACTACCATACCCGCACCCACACACCTGGGCTACTACAACCACACATCCCACCCGCAAACACCTAGACCACAAGATCCACATGTAACCACACCCACAGACACCTAGGCGAGAACATATACTACCATTCCCAAAGGCACATGGCCCCGAACAACTACGGTCACGCCCAATGACACCTAGGCCTCATCCCAAAGACACATGGGAAACCACCTGCCCCCACACACCTGGCCCAACCACTAGAGCATAACCATCTTGAAGACTCTTGGTCTATAATGGACCCATTCCATCACAGCCTACCCAAAGTATCTTGGTCTACTCAAGAAAGGAAGCAGAAAATGAGATAATAACCAGCCACCCATAGGAGCGTCGGGGAAACACACTCCCCCTTGAAATGGGGGTGTTCGGAACAAAGTTCTCAATGTGGGTGGGGAAAGAATAAGAAACACAAAAAATAAATTATACATAAAGGTAAACAAGAACTTATCCCAACCTAGGGGTTCCAAAAACTAGCCTATACACAAACACCCTCGTTACTATTCATTCATAAAAAGAAGAACACCTACGGCCAAGTCACAACTCATTCCTGAAAACCAATTTCCCATTGATCACATTCTAGTTTCCATATTCAAGTGATTCTGTTAATGTATTTCTTCAATATTGGGAAACTAATAGGCATAGCCATAAGCCAAAGAAAAACATCCAAACCACAATTTAAGATTTCGCACCTAGTTATCTTGTAAAGTCACAACAACAAATGGGATTTGTGAGATACCTCAATGTACATGTACCAAACCAAGACCCAACATGTGGCCCCACTCACGACCTTAGATCCACAAATGAATGTCGCCCCACAAAAATATATCCCATCCCCAATCATGTCACACCATAAGAAACAAGCAAACCAACCACACACATTTCCAAGAAAGAGAAAGGCAGTTTCCAGATTTGATCAAAAAATTCATTGAGTTTGTACTTTTCATTTGTTTAAACAGGGTGATCACATAAGGATACTTGTTCACTGGAAATTCATTTAATCAACCGAATTTACGTGATTAACCAATTCCAACATTATAGCTGCTCAATCATTGAATTAACCAGAGAAAAAAAGAGGATCATTAGTGAACATGGAAGGACCACCAAAAACCATGATTTTTAGTGGACATAAGCCCATTAAATCCACAACATATAATCAAGGATAAAAGAGTACAAAATAAATCATCAACACATCCATTCATTCCTTAAATGTATATTTATTATCGTCATTAAGGTTTGGTTTCATCTATTCCCAAAGGAACCATTATCATGCCCTCCAAGAATGATACACATTAAAGAGATATGAAGGAAGAACCCTACATGGATGATCAACAAATGATGTTTCTCTCCACGCGCCAAGTACTGGGGATTCCCGATTGAAAAGGATGAACTCTGGGTGCTCCAAGAGTGGGCAAGAAGGCTCCAGCACATGTGCAACACATGCCTCCAGAAGGGGGAACTCAAAACACACCATGGAAGGAAAAATATACCAGCCAAGAAGAAAAAATAATTCATGTGTGATAAAAAGGTGAAATCATGGAGTTACGGGATACCAAAATTTTGAACAGCATTAAAGGGGGATTGTGTGTTCACGATGCATTTAGGTGGTTAAGAATGATGGAGTTAATTTTCATTTAATAATTCTCATTGGAGAGTTTTCCATAATAGCTATGCATTAAAATGTTTCATTTAATCAGAGGAAAACGTGCAACATGGGATTAAATGGAATGTACCGGAAAACGGTGTGACACTGAGGAAAAGACACATGTTTTGGTAAATCAAGGGTTGCTCGGCTCTTGGGGAATTTTAGATTTCATTTATGAGACACCGTAAGCAGTACCAGGATCACGGTGCCACCATCACAGTGCCAATGAGATTTTGAAACCATTACTGTGCCTCCATCTTGGTGCCATCATTAAGGTGTAACCCTCATGGTGCCACCCTAATAGTGACACCATCAGGGTGCCACCCTCATGGGGCCACCGTCATGATGCCACCTTCACAAAGCCACTGTCTACGGTGCCACCATAAGCGGTGCCAACATTTCGGTGTGCGACCATGACTGGTGACACCATTTCAAAGGAACCATTTTATGGGACCAAGTTTTTGTAAAATTATTAGACCATGATGGTCCAAGACGTTACATCAGATACTT
Source organism: Viscum album (assembly GCA_963277665.1). Classification (NCBI taxonomy): domain Eukaryota; kingdom Viridiplantae; phylum Streptophyta; class Magnoliopsida; order Santalales; family Viscaceae; genus Viscum; species Viscum album. Next base: position 1,659,283,411 of record OY728145.1, read on the forward strand.
CTCACAGTATTCTCTCCCTCAAGAATCAAACTAGACCCAAAGGAAAAAGGGTCTCTGAACTACCACCTTGGAAGATACCTATCAAGAGTAAACCTAGTCAACATCTTGGAACACCTCTCCCTTAGTAACAACACAAACACAAAAAGTTTTCACAATCCAGACAAATGGATTAGAGAGTCATTTCACCAATTTCAATATATTATTTGCTTTGGACAGCCCTGACTCACTCACACGAGTTTAATCACATCCACCCTAATTCCTCATGATTTGGGATTAGGTACTCCATTTCCCACAGTCAGGACACATCACACACATGCATAGAACAAGGAAAAAAACACATCTCATGGTTATCATGGTCGTGCACTACATCAAAAACAAGAACAAATCAAAACTGAACCAAAATCAAAACAACTTTGGGTACTGGGTGCGAATATGTGCCTCCCATTCCCATGTACTCTCCTCGAGGCCGCTATGCCTCCATAACACAAGAAATAATGGAATGTTTCATCCAAAAATACCCTTTTCCTCATGACCTTTGATCCTCACTGGTCGCTCCGTGAACATCACTTCATCCTCGATATCTATCTTTCCCTAGTAGAGGACATGCAAATCATCATGCAGATACTGACGAAGGTGAGACAAATGTAAGAAGTCGGGCACTCTCAGTAGTGGCGGTGGGAGCGCTAGCTGATAAGCCACTTCATCAACCGGCTGCAACACCTCCAACGGTCTGACGAACTAGGGAGAAAGTTTACTCCCTCATCCTAACCTCTGTTGTCCATGCTGAGGGGAGACCTTCAAGAACACATGATCCCTGACCTCAAACTCCAAGGGTCTCCTCATGTTATCATCATATGACTTCTGCCTGTCCTGAGAAAACTTCACCCTCTCTCGTATAATCTAAACCATCTATGTCATGCTCTGAACCATTTTTGGGCCAAGAACACCTACTTCCCCAACCTCTGTCCAGCAAATGGGTGAGCAACAAGGCCTCTCGTACAATGATTTTAACGCAACCAAGACAATGGCTCAGTGATAGATATGTTTGTAGGCAATCTTTACCCAAGGAAAGTGTCACACCCTCAATCCCCCAAAGATCATAACAGATGCATGTAGCATATCACCTATTGTCTAGATGGGGCAGTCAGTCTTCCCATCTATCTGGGGGTGGAAATTAGTGTTGAGACATTATTGGGTGCTAAAAGCATGTTGTAATCCATTCCAGACCCGTGAGGTAAACCAGGTATCCCGATCAGAGACATTGGACCTCGGAACTCCAGGCAACCACACCACCTCATCCACATAACTCTATGCTAAGGTGAAAAGACACGAAAAATTCAAGGAATTTTTTTTCATAATTTTCTATGGAATTTTACAAGAACGCAGTTTCTGACAGCATCTAATTCTGAGTCCCGGTGTGCCCGGAATCCTTTTCTGAAGTTTAGCTCGGGTACGTTCAGTGAACGAACGAGCGGGTTTTTCTAACGTTTGAACTGGATCTCAGAATCGAATTCCAAGGGTACCGATGGAATCACAGCGCCGGTAATTGCTTAGAAACACCTTTTTCGGAGTTGCGTTTGCTCGGGTGTGGTTTTTAAATTTTTGGGTTATGTAATTGAATAAAATAAAATGGTGTGACCAATTTATTTTATTTTGCATTACTTAAGTTATGTGGATGATGTGGGACCCACAATATCCTACCCACTCGGTAGGATATTCGTGAGGTGGGGCCCACACGATCCCCACTATTACTTTTCTTCCTAAACCCCCTCCTTTAATTAAGTAACGCCCCCGTACCCCCTATTAATGAAGTCAACCCTTGCATTTATTCTCGTTAATAAACGACTCATTAATATGGAAGTTTAAGTGTTGCAATTAATTCACATAATTTTTTGATTCGTTTTTTAATTTTAAAATGAATGGATTTAGAAATAAAAATAAGAAAACTCTTATTTTTATTAGTTTGGTGGTGTTGAGAGGGTTTGGGAGAGACAGGGGAGGCTCGAAGATCTTCATCTTCCTCGACGAAGAACGAGAAGAACACGAAGAACGTGAAGGACGCGAAGAACACCGTCCTCCAACGAAAGTCGACAAGAACACCGGATCCTCGAAGATTGACGACGCGATGCGACGAATCCTTTCTCAGCAACGCGACGACCCTTCTTCCGTGACGCTTCTTCCATGACGTTCCTTCTTCCGCAACGTGCAATTCCGCGATGAACCCTCACTCGACGATGCTTGAGTTAGGGGTTATTATTCAATTAAATCTATGTGATTTATATCCTAGATATGTGTTTAAAATTTGACAGAAGCCTTTTAAACCGCTAACGCGGTGGTTGCGGACCAACAAACAAGTCCGAACCCACCGTTTCTTCGTTCTTGGTGTGCGGATCGGCGGGTGATGACGAAGCAGGCCGCATGGACGTTTTGAGGTCTTTGCAGTGAAGAACCAGTCCCTGGAGGGCCGTTAGAGAAGACGACAGGGAAAACCGACCACTGGAGCTCGTCCGACGGTCCACGGAACACTCTGCCAGCGCGCCTCGCCGGCACGGCGGCGCCGGCGGACGGAGGCGGCGGCCGGCACCGGCTGGCCTCCAGGAGACGGCGCCGCCGCCAGGAAGAGCCGTCGCGACTGAAGCCGCGGCAGCAGGTCGCTAGTCCTGCAACCGCGCGAGACCGAGGGAGGTGGGACACGGCGATTGGCCGTGTCCGTTGGCAAGGAGCGGCCCCCCGTGGGGCCGCAGTTACAAACAAGCGGGGGGGCAGCCCCCCCCCCCCCCGCGTCTCAACGCTCTGCCGAGCCTCGTGGCCAGTGCGCCGCGCGGCCAGGCCGGGCCGGGCTAAGCCACGCCCAAGTGGGCCGAACCCAGACCTGGGTCTGGTCGACCCAGTTCGGTCCGACCCAGGGGGTACCAGGCCGGGTCGGACCGGGCCCGAACCCCCTAATACCGGACTTTTTCGGTCTGTTGACCATAACATGGGCTACGGACCTACGATCGACGCACCATCAGTTTGGTAGTGATCCTTGGATCGAGGCGGTCATTTCAGTATATTATACTCAAGGTTTCAGAGAACTCTGTGTTCGGCCGGGTTGGTTCGTACACGAAACCAACCGGGCCCTCGGAGCAGAAACACTTATAACTTGAACTCCAGACGTCCAAATGACGTTCCGTCGACTTTGATGGATTCCTCTTAGTGAGACGGACCTTTTGGATTACTTGTCTCGAGGTTTGGATACAGCTGGAGTATGGTTAGGTTGGTTTTGACATAAAAACCAACTGGGCCCCTAGAACGAAAAGGCCAATAACTCTCAGACCGGGCGTCCGATTGATGCGTTGTCGGTGACATTGAGTTCAGGTTAACGATATTGAACTTTTGGATACATCAACTCCGGACTATGTGTCAGTTGATGTATCAGCCCCTCGGCTCGTGGACCGGACCCTCCCAAACGAGCTTCTTATGTGCGGGAACCGTAGAACTGGATGCGACTGCGACGACGACGATGACTGTACAGAAATCCTCAGTGGATTCGACGGTGAGGACTACATCACTCAGCAATCCTAAGTGGATCCGTGCTACCGATCCTGTGTGGGTCAGCGCTCATCGGTCATGTGTGGCCTAGCGCCTACAGATCCTCTATGGGTCCAATCCTATGTGGGTCATTGCGGGGGTTAGTTGCCTATCTATCCTGTGTGGGTCAGATCCTGTGTGGGTCATTGCGGGGGTTAGTACCTATCGATCCTTTGTGGGTCATTGCGGGGGTCAGTAACTATCGATCATGTGTGGGTCAGAAAACATATATGAATCAGTGGATATATCTGATCATCTCTATCATCATACGAAGAAGTATACATGTGTGAGATGAATCTTGACTTGCTTTCCTGTGTGGATTGTGTTGTGCTATCCTGTGTGGATGTGATCGAACTTGGGCTTAGATGTTGGAGAGATCTGGAATTGATGACATAGGTATATGTATGGGAATATACCTATGTAGTGTCGAATGTTACTTCGTGATTGTATATTTCCTTTGTGGATTCTGGGAGACCTTCGGGGGTCTCATGGTCCCTACTGAGTAGCTTATACTCACCCCTACATGGGCTATGCCCACACTACATTGTGTTGGTTGCAGACGACAGACAACACTAATCGTGGTAAAGGCACGAGGAGCAGGTCGGTACCCAGAGGTGGACCACTGGGCGGGGCATACTCGGAGCGGACGGCTGGACCCGAGAAGTTGTGGAGGCTATCTGTACCCACCCTTCAGGTGGGACTACCAGTGGACAGCTCGACACTGCGGCTTTACTTTTCAGTTGTTGTACTCTCTTTTCAGTTGTAATTTACTTTTAGTTTGGGTTTGTATTCTGGCCCACATACTTTACCGCACTTTCTATTGTACCCAGTTTTTACTTAGTGTTTACTTCTGCTTGCTTGCTATGTGGTGCTTGTTTACTCTACATAGGGAATGCCTTCCATTTTTACCGGGAATTATGCCTTGGTGCTAGTCGCCAGCCCCTGGCCTTTGGAAGGTGGGCAAGGGGTAGTCACGGCATGAGCCCCGAGGATGGGTCGTGACAAATTGGTATCATAGGAGTTCGGTTCTACCGCAGAACTCATGACTCTGATATTTTTCTATGTGAAGCAATAGTGTTAAGAGTATTGAGTGTGGTTATCAGTCCAGCGAGTCCAGTGTTGGTGCGGCGGCTGACGTATCCGTACACTAGGACCCTGACTTTTGATTTCCGACCTAATGCAGGAAAACATTGATTGCTTGTGTGTTTCAAGTTTTCTGTGTGATTACTTTGTGTCAGCTCACCAAGTATATTGTTCTGATCGTGGCGCACCTATCTCTTTTCAGGATGGCCCCACGATGGCAACCAGCTAGGGTTTCGATCGTTGTGCATGACGACAGCCCACCGAGCGATGAGGCCTCGGTACAGGGCCCTTTGACAGCAGAGGCCCCGACAGTACCGCTACCCGCCGAGCCACCGATGCTACCATCCCTAGCCGCTGACGATGCACGTCGCCTTAGTGAACTGCACGAGTTTCAGCGCCAGTGACCGCCTAGGTTCCACGGGGAGACGGACCCCCAAGCAGCCGAGGATTGGCTGGAGGCAGTTGTACGAGTTTTCAGGTTAGTGAGGACACCAGCAGACCTCATGGTGATCCTCACAGCAAGCCTCCTGCACACAGCAGCAGGCAGATGGTGGAGCTTGATGCTCCAGGTGCATGACGAGGCATCTCTCCCTTGGATAGACTTTGAGAGCCTCTTCTGCTCGGAGTTCATCCCAGCCACCCTCTGTGCGGTGTGCATCCAGGAGCTTCTACAGCTGCGGCAGGGCAGCTTGACGGTCGCCCAGTACTCGGCGAGATTTACCGATCTCTCTCTCTATTCGGCGGACATGGTACGGGACCCATTCTTCCGGGCCCGGACCTTTGAGCAGGGATTGAGGCATGAGATCAGGGAATCGCGGATCTCTCTCAGTATTCCAACACAGGCAGGGGTACTAGAGCAAGCCCTTCTCATCGAGAGCTTCCTTGCTGAGCCTACTTCAGTAGCGAGACCTGCTGCAGGGTGACACGTAGAAGAGTCTTCTGCAGCAGGCAGTTGACGGACTACTCAAAGGTCTAGGCATACCAGACCCTCAGGCAGACGACCTCAGGACACTCGCTCAGTGGTGTGGGGCACTCAACGAGGAGCCAGTCTTTCGAGAGGCATATAGTGCTACGCATACGGCAGGCAGGGACACATGGCTCGTGACTACCCAACCCACCGTACCGAGGAGCAGTAGACAGATGAGGGACCACCCAGGTAGAGGTAGAGGGTCGACCGTGGCGGTCCGCAGGGAGCAGGAGGATGAGGCAGAGGAGCTGGCCGAGGAGTAGGTGGTGGGCGAGGCTTTGAGGCTCTACCACCACCACCACCACCATGAAGTCCACCCCGACCACAGGGAGCTGGCCGGCAGAGATAGGCACAACTTCAGGCAGCAGAGGCCTACGACCACGGCGTGCCCGAGATGATTCGAGGTACTATCTGTGTCTATTCCACCATTTTTTCAGTTCTTATAGACACAGGATCGGGTCATTCTTTCATAACTGCTGCTGTTGTTCAGTGCTCAGAGATTCCAACAGAGCCGTTGGGTCGATCCTTACGGCTAGAGACTCCTACGGGAGTAGACTCGATGATTACGCACTGGTGCTGGCAGTGTGAGCTTACTCTAGGAGGTGGGAGCTTCAGATGGGATCTTCTTGTAGCAGCGTCGAGGCCTTACGACGTCATCTTGGGAATGGATTAGTTATCTACAATCCATGCTCAGATTGACTGTATTAGGCACAAGGTGTAGTGTGTACGCACCGACAGGAGTAGGTTCACCTTCACCGGCGAGAAGGGTTCCATCAAAACACATGATGAACTCTCGCAAAGGAGAGGAAAACCCATCACTCATCAGTTGGCCAGCCTCATCCTAGAAGCAGTTGACGTGCGGAGTCCTAGTTTTCCTATAGTGGTGGATCAGTATGCAGACGTTTTCCCCGACGACGTTCCAGGACTACCTCCTCGTAGAGAGGTAGACTTTTATATTGATATGTACTCGGGGACAACCCCGATATCCACTCCAGCATATCGGATGGCTCCCGCCGAGCTTCCAGATCTACGGGTATAGTTGGAGGACTTGTAGGGCATGGGATTCATCCCACCCAGTGTTTCACCCTGGGATTCCCCGATATAATTCGCCAAGAAGGCGGACGGGAGCTTGCGACTTTGTGTCGACTATCATCGCCTGAACCAGGTGACAGTGAGGAACAATTATCTGCTACCAAGGATTGATGACCTCTTCGATCAACTCAAGGGAGCACGGTGGTTCTCAAAGATAGACCCTAGATCATGCTATCATCAGCTCAGAGTTCGGGACAAGGATGTGCAAAAGATGGCCTTCAGATGTCGGTATGGCCACTATGAGTTCTTGGTTATGCCATTCGGCGTAACCAATGCTCCATCATTGTTCATGGTCCTCATGAACAGGATATTTCAGCCATACCTCGATCGATTTGTCGTGGTCTTCATCGAAGAAATATTTATATACTCGACCACTGAGGAGGAGAACGCCTACCACTTGCAGCTTATACATGACACACTCCGAGAGCACCAGCTTTATAGAAAGCTCTCGAAGTGTCAGTTCTTGATACGTGAGGTACACTTCTTGGGACACGTCATCTCTGAGGCGGGAGTTGCGGTGGATCCTATGAAGATTGAGGCAGTGCTAGCTTGGGAGCCACCTAGGAGCGTGACGGAGGTGCGGAGTTTCTTGGGTCTAGATGGATACTATCAGAGATTTGTGTCAGACTTCTCTAGAGTTGAGGCACCACTCTCAGCTTTGAAAAAGAAGGGGAAACCCTTTATGTGGTCAAACAGATGTTAGCATAGCTTCCAGGAGCTGAGACAGAGATTGAACAACGTGCCTATCTTGAGGCTACCGGAGGAGGGAGTTGGGTACGTAGTTTACTGCGATGCATCAGGGACCAGACTCGGATGTGTCCTGATGCAGGAGCGGGCTGTGATCAATTACGTATCACGTCAGTTGAGGCAGCATGAGCAGAACTACGCTACCCATGACTTGGAGTTAGCAGTAGTGGTCTTCGCTCTGAATATGTGGCGACACTATCTGATGGGCTAGCGCTTTATAGTCTATTCTTACCATCAGAGTCTCAGATACATCTTCTCGGAGAAGGACCTGAACCTGAGACATCAGCGATGGCTCTAGATCCTCCAGGACTATGACTTTGAGATAGTCTATACTCCTGGGAAGGGGAACGTAGTAGCCAATGCTCTCGGTAGGAGGACGGGCATTCAGCTACTTGGGGAGGCGACATAGCAGCTAGCCTCTTTGCAGATGTCCTTCGTGGATAGAGATGTATAATCCTACCTTCAGTCACTCACAGTCACTCCTCCACTACTGCAGCGGGTCAGATAGGCACAATGGGGATGCAGACTGTGAGACGCGGCATGCGCAGATATCCTCAGGACAGAAACCTGATGGTTTCTCTACAGGAGGAGAGCACGAAGTCATTTTTAGAGGACGTACCTTGGTACCAGTTTCTTTACGGGAGGAGGTGCTGAGAGAGTTTCACACTTCCCCTTTGGTGGTACATCCTGGTGTGGCAAAGATGTACCAGGATCGCAGACGACAGCACTGGTGGCCAGGCATGAAGAAGGTTGTGGCAGAGTTCGTTTCTCGATGCCTCACCTTCCAGTAGGTGAAGCCAGAGCACCAGGTACCAACAGGCTTGGTACAGCCCTTGGAGGTCCCAGAGTGGAAGTGGGACGGCATATCTATGGACTTCGTGACTGGACTTCCACGCACTTCCAGAGGTCACGACTCCATTTGGGTGATTGTCGACCGACTCACCAAGTCGGGTCACTTATTACCCATCAGAGAGTAGGGCTTAGTGGAGAGCATGGGACATCTCTACATTCAGGAGATTGTACGGCTTCATGGTGTGCCATCATCTATCGTCTCTGATCGAGATGATATCTTTACTTCCTGGCTTTGGAAGGGGTTGTAGGAGGCATTCGGGACGCAGCTACGTCTGAGCACTGCCTTTCACCCTCAGATGGATGGTCAGACGGATAGGACCATTCAGACTCTCAAGGACATGCTCCGTGCATGTGTCCTCGACTTTAGTCATAGTTGGGAGGACCACCTACCCTTGGTGGAGTTTGCGTACAACAACAGCTACCACTCCACCATCGGGATGACACCATATGAGGCGTTGTACGGTCGACCTTGCAGATCCCCGATGTGCTGGAAAAACCCTGGGGAGTCAGCACTTGTGGGACGAGAGATGGTCCAGGCCACAACAGAGAAGGTCCAAGACATCCAGGAGTGGATGACGATAGCTCAAAGCCATCAGAAATCTTATGCTGACAGGAGGCGGAGGCCACTTGAGTTCGAGGATGGCGACCACGTCTTCTTTCGGGTCTCACCTCGACATGGATTACAGAGATTTGGCCAAGGCGGCAAGTTGTATCCATGCTTCATCGGACCATTCCAGGTCCTCTGTAGGATTGGCGAGGTGGCTTATCTCCTGGCTCTACCACCTTAGTTACACCGGGTGCATGACTTCTTCCACGTATCCCAGCTAAGGAGATACGTGCACGACTCGACGCATATCATTGACCTTGGGGAGCTGGACATTGATGATGGGGTGACTGTTGCGGAGGTCCCGGTGGAGATTGAGGATCGACAAGAGCGGGTCCTACGTGGATGGTCGATTTCTCTAGTGCGCATCAGATGGCATCACGAGAACCTCCTGGAGAGCATTTGGGAGCGGGAGGCTCAGATGCAGGCTTAGTACCCACATTTGATTCCCTAGTTGTTGATGTATCTTTACGGGAATGTAAAGCCCTGAGGTGGGAGTGATGTAAAGACCCGAAAAAATCAAGGAAATTTTTTTCTTAATTTTCTTGGGAATTTTACAAGAACGCAGTTTCTGAAGGAACCTAATTTCGAGGCCCGGTGTGCCCGGAATCTTTTTCCGAAGTTTAGCTCGGGTACGTTTAGTGAACGAACGAGCGGGTTTTTCTAACTTTTGAAACGGTGCTCAGAATCAAATTCTGAGGGTACCGATGGAATCGCAGCGCCAGTAATTTCTTAGAAACACCTTTTCCAGAGTTGAGTTTTCTCGGGTGTGGTTTTTAAATATTTGGGTTAAGTAATTGAATAAAATAAAATGGTGCGACCAATTTATTTTATTTTTCTTAATTTAAGTTAAATGGATGATGTGGGACCCATAATATCCTACCCACTTAGTAGGATATTTGTGAGGTGGGGCCCACACGATCCCGACCTTTTCTTTTCTTCCTAAACCACCTCCTTTAATTATGTAACGCACCCGCACCCCCTATTAATGAAGTCAACCCTTGCGTTTATTCTGGTTAATAAACGCCTCATTAATTTGGCGGTTTAAGCATTACAATTAAGTCACTTAATTTTTTTATTCATATTTGAATTTTAAAATGCATGTCTTGAGAAATAAAAATAAGACAAATCTTATTTTTATTAGTCTGGTGGTGTTGAGAGGGTTTGAGAGAAAGAGGGGAGGCTTGAAGATCTTCATCTTCCTCGATGAAGAACACGAAGAACGCGAAGAATGCGAAGACCGCGAAGAATGTCGTCCTCCAACGAAGGTCGACAAGAACGCCGGATCCTCAGAGATCGATGACGTGACGCGACGAATCCTTTCTCCGCGACGCGATGACCCTTCATCCGCGATGCTTCTTCTGTGACATTCCTTCTTCCGCGACGTGCAATTCCACGACGAACCCACACTCGATGATGCTTGAGATAGGGGTTTTGATTCAATTAAATCAATGTGATTTATATCCTCGGCATGTGTTTAAAATTTATTGGAAGCCTTTTAAATCTCTAACGACATGGGTGCGGACCAACGAATAAGTCTGAACCCACTGTTTCTTCGTTCTTGGTGTGCGGATCAGCAGGCGATGATGAAGCAGGCCACAAGGGTGTTTTGAGGTCTTCACAGTGAAGAAACGGTCCCGGGAGGGCCGTTGGTGAAGACGGAAGGAAAAACCAACCACTAGAGCTCGTCCGGTGGTCCACGGAACACTCGGCTGGTGCGCCTCGCCGGCACGGTGGCGCCAGCGGCTGGAGGCGGCGGCCGACACTGGTAGGCTGGCAAGAAACGGCGGAACCCAACACGCCGCCAAGAAGAGCCGTCGCGGCTCTAGCCGCGGCGGCAGGTCACTAGTCCCGCGACTACGCGGGACTGAGGGAGGCGGGACGTGGCGCTCAGCCGCGTCTGTTGGCAAGGAGAGCCCCCCCCCCACGTCTCAACGCTCGGCTGTTTCGGCCGAGCCTCCTGGCCAGCGCACCAGCGCGCCGCATGGCCAGGTCAGGCCGGGCCGCGCTAGCCAGGCCAGGCCACTCCCAAGCGGGCCAGAACCGGGTCACGTCGCCCTGGTTCGGGCCGACCCAGGGGGTACCGGGCCGAGTCGGACCGGGCCTGAACCCCCTAACACCGGACGTTTTCATTCTTTTGCCCATAACATGGGCTACAGACCTCCGATCAATGCACCATCAGTTGCGTAGCGATCCTTAGATCAAGACGGTCGTTTAGGTATATTATACTAAATGTTTCAGAGAACTTTATGTTCGTTTGGGTTGGTTCGTACACGAAACCAACCGGGCCCTCGGAGCGGAAACGCCTATAATTTGAACTCCGGACGTCTGATTGACGTGCCGTCGACTTTGATGGATTCCTCTTAGTGAGAAGGACCTTTTGGATTACTCTGCTCGTGGTTTGGATGCAGTTGGAGTACAGTTGGGTTGGTTTTTAATTAGAAACCAACCGGGCCCCTGGAACAAAAAATCCAATAAATCTCAAACTGGGCATCCAATTGACGCGCCGTGGGTGATGTTGAGTTCCTGTTGATGATAAGGAATGTTTGGATACATCAACTCTGGACTATGTTTCAGTTGATGTATCATCCCCTCGGCTCGTGGAGCGGACCCTCCCGAACGAGCTTGATGTGTGCTGGAACCCTAGAGCTGGCTGCGACTATGACGATGATGACGACTATACAGAAAACCTCCGTTGATTCGACGATGACGACTACAACACTCAGTGATTCTACATGGATCAATGCTACCGATCCTGTGTGGGTCAGTTCTCAGTGTTCCTGTGTGGGCCAGTGCCTACAAATCCGTTGTGGGTCCGATCCTGTGTGGGTCATTGCGGGGGTTAGTTACATATCGATCCTCTGTGGGTCAGATCCTGTGTGGTTCATTGCGGGTGTTAGTACCTATCTATCCTTTCTGGGACATTGTAGGGGTTAGTACCTTTCGATCCTGTGTGGGTACGACGGCTTAGATGAATCATTGGATATATCTTATCATCTCTATCTTCATACAAAGAAGTATACCTGTGTGAGATGAATCTTAACTTACTATACTATGTGGATTTTGTTGTGCTATCCTGTGTGGATGTGATCAAACTTGGGCTCAGATGTTGGAGCGATCTCGAATTGATGACTTAGGTATATTTATGGGAATATACCTAAGTAGTGTCGGATGTTACTTTGTGATTGCATCTTTCCTTTGTGGATTATCCTTTGTGGATTCTGGGAGACCATCGGTTATGTCGGGGTCCCTACTGAGTAGCTTATACTCACCCCTTCACGGGCTATGCCCACACTAAGTTGTGTTGGTTTCAGACGATGGACATCGCTGATCGTGGTAGAGGCACGAGGAGCAGGTTGGTACCCGGAGGTGGACCACTGGGTGGGGCATACTCAGAGTGGACGGCTGGACCCGAGGAGCTGTGGAGGCTATCTGTTCCCACACTTCAGGTGGGACTACAAGTGGACGGCTCGACGATGCGACTTTACTTTTTAGTTGATGTACTCTCTTTTTAGTTGTACTTTACTTTCATTTTGGGTTTGTATTTTGGCCCACATACTTTACCGCACTTTCTATTGTACCCAGTTTTTACTTAGTGTTTACTTTTGCATGCTTGATCTGTGGTGCTTGTTTACTTTACATAGGCAATGCCTTCCATTTTTACCGGTAATTACGCCTTGGTGCTAGTCACCAGCCCTTGGCCTAATGAAGGCGGGCATGGGGTAGTCACGGCACGGGCCCCGAGGATGGGTCATGACATACGGAATCCAACGCACTAGACTCCTTGATTTCCTGGAAGTGGGTAGATTTTTCCAGCCGGTCCACCACTACCAGGATAACATCATAACACCCTTGAACTATAGGTATTCCCATGACGAAACACATCGATATTTCATACCACTTTTACTTAGGGATATATAAAGGGTGTAACAGACCTCCTGGGGCGCAGTTTTCAGCCTTCACCTGCGGACTAATGAGGTACTTCTCCACTAACTCTTCCACTTCTTGTTTCACCCCAAGCAACTAAAAATGATCCCTCAAAACCCAATACATCTTGGAAAAACATGGATTTACTTCCATGGGTGAGTTTTGGAACTCATTGAGAACTCTCCCACACATCGTCTCTGAAACAATCAACTTCCCTTGTAAAATAATATGATTCTGACAATCCTTTGGCCACCCTTCTGGAGCATTTCCTAAATTAGCCCAATCGTGCATCCCTTTTCTCCCTGTGTATCCCCACTGAGAATCCTCTACCTGACGCAACAGAGAGGACTTCACTATCATCTGAAACTGAAAACCTCTACCAGTATCCACCCTTGCATCTAGTTGTAGGGTAGCCAACTCCTCCATCGCCTACCAAGCAACTGATGAATCTTGAACAAAATCCTTCTACGAATTCCTGCTAAAGGAATCTGCCACCACATTCCCCATAGTTTTTGTATAAAAGATTTCAAAGTCATTGTCCGGATGAAACACCATACACCTCTGCTACTACAAGTTCAGGTTACACTGGGAGAAGATATACTTCATGCTATTGTGATCCGTGAAGACCACAATTCACTCCTCAACGAGGTAGTGCCACCACATCTTTAGTGCGAACAAAAAAACCACGAGCTCCATGTCATGGGTGGCATCGTTATGCTCATGGGAATGTAACTACCTAGACCCATAAAAGATCACCCCTTCTATTTCATCAGCACACACCCCAATCCATGTCTTGAAGCATCACATAATACCTCAAATGTCACTCCTTCCCCTGGAAACCTCAGTACTGGGACACTAACCTTTTTTCCCTTCAGATAACTGAAGGATGCATGTCACTGCTCAATCAATTCAAAAGCCTGGTCATTATTTGTCAAGTACATCAATGGTTTTGCAACTTGGAAGAAGTTGGCCATGAATATCCCATAGTAACCTGATATACACATTAAACTATGAACGTTTTCCACGTTCTTTGGTGCTTCCCAACAAAAAACTGCTTTGACCTTCAACAGGTCCACTGTTATCCCATGCTAAGACGCCATGTGTCTATGGATGTTCACTTCTCATTTCCATAACCTTCATTTAGACAGCTTCTCTTAGAGATGGTGCTGCCGGAGGACCTCTTAAACTATTCTTAGATGTTATGCTTGATCCTATTCTGATCTTGAGTTGATTAGAATGTCGTCAATAAAAATGACTACAAACTGGTCTATATATTCCCCGAAGATGGTGTTTATGAGCCCCATGAACATGGATGCTGCGTTCATAACACTGGGCACCATGACCACAAACACAATGTGCCCATATCTGCACCTAAATGTTGTCTTCGAGATTTCACCCCACTTCATCCTCAAGTGGTGATATCCTGACCCTTGGTCATTCTTGGAGAACCTTACTACCCCTTTAAACTTGTCAAAAAGTGTATCTATCCTCAGGAGAGGGTGAAATTTCGTGACTGTTACCTAATTCAGTGTCTGGTAGTCTATTCATAGCATGATACCACCATCTTACTTCGTTGCGAATAATACTGGGGCACCACGTGGTGACACACTTGTCGAAGAAAACCATTCTTCATCAGATCATCAATCTAAATCTGTAACTCCCACAGCTCATAAGGCACCATCCAATAAGGATCCCTTGAAATAAGATGAGCACCAGGTTGCATGTCTTTCCCGAACGCAATGTCATGTTGAGGGGGTAGATTCACCACCTCCTCAAGGAAGACGCCCATGAGCTCACTGACAATCCTTGAGACATCCATTATCTATGTGTCTTTCGGATCTACTATCAGCTCGGTTAACAAAGAAAGAAGGGGCTCCATTCTCCAGCTATCCTCCTTTAAATTATGCTTTCTGATGAAGTTCACATGTTGTTCACCCACATAATAAAACACATTCTTTCTTTAGAAGAAGTTGATAATGGATCACACAGAAAACAACCAGTCGATTCCTAGAAAGACATCATATAGCTGCATATACAGCAAAAGATAGTCCCCACTAGACTAATGTGTTCCCAAAATCAGTCTACATCCTCGAAAAATACGAGACAAGATGGTCTGACCTCCAACTGGTATACTCAAACCCAGGGTTATAGGAAGTCTCTATGCATCTAGACCCAATGCATGGGCTAGATGGGGTGAAACAAAGGAGTGAAAATCTCTTGAATCATACAAGGCATAGGATAGAGTAATAAACAAGTTGATCATACCTCGAACGAGTTCCAGCATGATTGGACATGCTCTTATATGGAATGAAACTACCCAAATATAGCTCCTCTTCCACTCGTCTAACGAATGCCTCCCCGACCACACACTAGTCATGGTCCCTAAGGTGCGCCCTGAGGTCGGCCTCCTCCTACAATGTCTGCTCTCAGTGGAGTGGGAACTCACTATCCCTGTTGCCACTTCTGAAAGGTCATGGATGGAAACTGGTTCTGCTGAGGTGCATACTACACCGGCCCACCCCCACTATACGGCACTCAGTCCGAGCAATGGTTCTGATGGTACCCATGACTGTCACAGATGAAGCATCTCGGTCATGGGAGCAAAAGGAAAGGGAAAGTACTGGGAGATCGAAACTGGACATGTTGGGGCCTTATCCCCACTAACTGAAACCAAGAAGTCCCTGACTCTTGAGGCCTACTTCTAACATATTTCCCCTTTGTCAGGCCCAATTGGCTCCTCACTCCTAGCTCACCTCCTAGCATGTGCATCCTCTATACTAATTCAGCATTCTTCTGGACCTCCCAGTATGTCAGTAGAGTGAAGGAAGAAACATCATACTAAAGAGAAGGTTAGATTTCCTTCTCTAAACATCTCTCCCAAGACTTCTCATATTGGAAGAGGTCCATAGCAAAGAGATGGAGATTTGTGAACTTGATCCTAAACTCCCTCACTGACATACTCCCACGCTGAAGTGAGAGTAGCACCTGCATCTTCGTAGCCTTCATCACGGAAGAGTGGAATTCTGATCAGAAATCCATCTCAAAGTTAGTCCACGTAACCTCAGCCTCCCTCTTCACCCCAAGATAGAGCATCCACCACTGACACGCTACTCCATGCATCATGTTTAAAAACAGAGGAACCCAGTACTCTGTCTAGGCCCGAATCAAGCTGAAATCTATCACCATCTCATCAAGCTATTTCTCTGTGTCCATATCTGAGATGCTTCCCTCGTAAATCTCGTGGGTCTGCTGCTGAAAGGCATGAAGTGTCATCTACCACTGATCCTCCTCCTCCTGTCAGTCAGCCCCATACCGATCAGCTGAAATAACCACTTGGGCCTCGATCTCTCACACTACTCATTACCATCATCCAAGTTCCATAGCTACAAGGAAAAACATTCCTAAACCCAAGTAGTGTAGAAGATTGATTTTAAATTTTCATAACTTCATATACATTTTTACTTCCAGAAAAAACACAATACACTCAATAACACAAGTCAGTATAATGCATGTACCTTTCCTTAGATATTTACACAACTATCAATCTAGTCTCACTTAGTCGTTCAGTAGGCCTTGAGTCCTTGCATTGAATCACGGGGGGGGGGGGGGGGCTATAATCCCATTTCTTAGTCGGTATTCCCTTGCATATTTCATACACCATGATTGCATAACACTATTTCCCTACCATCCCATGAAATTGTCACTATGCATAACCCCAAGCTCCATTCTATCTCTCAACCACTCCTCTGATACCATTCTATCATGACCCGCCTTCACCAGGATGAGGGAAGGGGAAACTGATTGCCCAGACCCTTAATTCTTCAAGTTGAAGGAGAGATAATGTCCCCCAAGACCCAACTTCAATAGGTCCTTAAGTGGTGACTAGCACCAATGGTATAGAATAACATGGAAATTTGAAAACATTACCATTATTATTTAATAGGATCGAGATATAAGATAGAAAGCCCCAAACAACCCCAAAACAGAATGAAAAAGGACAGATCGAACAATCCATTCACATATTCATGTTTCAAAAAAAAGTGCTACAATGTAAAAGAAAACAACGACGGAATGTAGCAATGAAAAAAAAACATCAACAACAATTATCCCAGAATTCTGAACTAGTACGGTCCCGTACAGTCCGTGAAGTTCTCTTGGATACCATAAAGTAGTTTTATATATGTAGTGTGAGTATACAGGTATACTCATTAGGGAAAACAAAATGATCTCATTCACAAGCGGGGATGCATTCTAATGCCATGTGAAAGGAAGGAGATGACCAAGAAAATAAAAAATAAACAATCCACCCAAACATCATCAAATATCCCTCTCTAAGTAACTCAAGTCATGTAATGTAAATAGTAATAACACATCAAATTTTGGGTACCCCGTACAACTTTCCCACTAATTATTGATGACATCCTATGAATCAAACCTCTACCGCCATTCTCACCATAGTCCCACTGCCATACCCCGCCTGCACACACCTGGGCTACCATAACCACACATCCCACCCACAAACACCTGATCCACAACATCCCCATGTAACCACAACAATAAATTCCTAGTCTAGAATAGATACTACCATGCCCAATGTCACCTAGGCCCGAATAACTACATCCACACCCGGAGACACCTGCTCCACTGTAGGATCGAATTTGTAAAGATTAGATGCTCAAATACAAGAGTGGGGGAGGGGGGGGGGGTGAATTGTAGACTTTAAAAAATCCTTTGGAACTTCTAAATATTATTATGTTTAACAAGGTTAAACAAGGTAATTCACAAAACCTCTAGTTCTACACACATGCATGATTCAGGAAAAATGATTCCGAGAAAGAAATTCTGGAAAATATGTTTCCAGAAATGAAACTTAATGAATGTTTACAATTTTGAAGATTTTACCTTAAAGTGTATAGAATCTAACTATATCAGAGTACAAGTATAAGGAAGTATAAGAAAATTATAGTTTCCTTAAAAATACAAATGCATCGGAAAACTTGTAACAAAAAAAGTAATAAGTAGTAAATCGTTTAACACAAAGAGAAGGGTATCCAAAACCTTGGATAATGGCCCCTTGATTTATAATTTCATGAAAGTATGTCTTACCCACACCAGGGTAAGCGCTCGATATGATTATCGGAGTCTGTCTTGATATCCCCTCAATCCCTCAACTTCAAAGTAGTCGGCACCTCTATCTTCCTCAACAAGGAAGCCCTAAAATCCAAGGTAGTCGGCACCTCTGTCTTCCTATCCCTGGAATCCCTCGATTGTACACAACAAAAATCGGAGTCACATAAAGAAAATCTGAATAAGAAGTTTATTATGCACAAAGCAATGAATGAATCTCTCTATAAATAACTTCAACAACATATAATCACTAGAGTAATCGAACCGTTCATCAATTTTGTTAGATCTTTCAATTGATCTCCTATTTATAGGCATGAATTAAACGGTTGGCTCCCTCCTTCCACGGTCATATTGTTCCTTGAATTTTGGAGGGACCTATACACGTGTCACTCAAACAATGGTTAGTGAGTAACTGAAAGCAGAAAATATTTTTGTAACAAAATAAGTGTAAACATAACTAATAACTGATATTTAGTATGTAAGAAAATGAATGTTCGGAGTCCAAACAAAATTTAATTTAGAGTCATATAATACAGGGATATTCAGATTATTTTTTCTAGGAATTAGGAACCTGAATATACAAAGTTCTAAGTTAGAGTTCATGAGAATTAGGAGTCAGAACTCATAGGAGATTAGAGTCTGTATTCAAGGAACTTGGAGTCAGAACATAGAAATCATCATAACCAGAACTCGTATTTAGAATTTGGAGTCAGAATTCTGAAGAGTTCATATCAAGAATTAGTATTCAGAATTCGGAGTCCTAATTCTGAATAGATCATATCCAGAATTTGTATTTAGAATTAGGAGTCAGAATTCTGATGATTTTATATCCAGAATTCGTATTCAGAATTCGGAGTCAGAACTCTGAAGTGTTCGTATCCATATTTTTATTCAGAATTCCATGTTAGAATTCTGAAGTGTTCGTATCCAGAATTCATATCTAGAATTCATATTCAGAATTCAGAGTCAGAATTCTGAAGAGTTCATATCTAGAATTCGTATTCAGAATTCGGAGTCAGAATTTTAAAAAGTTCCTATCTAGAATTCGTATTCAGAATTCGGAGTCAGTACTCTGAAGAGTTTGTAACAAGAATTTTGATTTAAAATTCGGATTCATTACCCAGAAGAGTTCATAACCAGAATTCTGATTCAGAATTCGGATTCAGAACTTAGAAGAGTTCATAACCAGAATTCTAAGAATTCAGATCTTAAAACAGAATGATTCAGATCTATGTAATTATAGAATTTTGAGGTTTTGGTTTCAATCCGAATTTTACATTTATAAAAATTATGATATGAACAATAAAATCAAGGTATGGATAAATTTCCATGGGGAAGGAATATTTTCATTATTCTAGTAAAACATAGGGTAAAATGAGTTTTCCCTCGAGTTATGGTGTTTGTGATTTTCAAAACAAGAAGTCATGGTGAAGTCATAAGGAAACGTTATTGACTTAACAATCTACCCCAAACATGAAGGAATGTAAAATTTATAAGGAAATCCTTATTAACTCAATAGCCACATATTCAAGACACTTGGGAAACCACCAGCCCGCACACACAAGGGACAACCCCCACATCATACCCTACCCTAAGGCTCATGGAATATAATGGACCTCATGCCATCATAGCCTACCAGAAGAATCTTGGGAAACTATGTAATGGGAGCAGAAAAGGAGCTAATAACCTTCCACTCATATGAGTGTGTGGAAAAACACCCTATCCCATGAAATGGGGGTGTTTGGAACAATGTTCTCAACGTGGGTGGGTGCGAATAAGAAACATAAGAACTTAATTATACATATATGTAAAAAAAATAACTCATCCCAACCTAGGGGTTTTAAAACCAGCCTATATACAAACACCCTCATTACTATTCATTCATAAAAAGCACAACACTCATAGCCAAGTCACAAATCATTACCAGAAAAAGAATTCCCATTGAACATGTTTTTGTATTCATATTCAAGTGATTCTGTTTATGTAGTTATTTTCTACTAGGAAAGAAACAGGTATAGTAATAAGTCAAGGAAAAAAAGCCAAGAAACACATTAAGCATTCAAACCTGGTTATCATGTATAGTCACAATAACAAAAGGGACACATGAGATCCATCAATGTACTCGTACTAAACAAATCCCCAACATGCAGCCCTACACTCTTCCTTATATCCACAAACAAACAACTGCACCAAAAAAAGAGATCTTATCACCATCCATGTCACCCAACAAGAAACAAGCAGAACAACCACACACATTTCCATGACAGAGCACGGGAGTTTCTATATTCTGTCACCCCATTCATTGAGTTTTTTTGGTTTGGTAAACTGGGGTGATCACAAAAGGATTATTTTTTTCTAGACCTTCCATAAATCAACTGAGTTTATGTGATTAACCAATTCCCACGTTTTTGCGAATCAATCATAGAATTAACTAGAGAAAAACTAAGGATCATTAGTGCATAATAAAGGACCACCAACAACCATGATTTTCAGTTAGCATAAGGCAATAAAATCCACATAATAAAGTCAAGGATAAAAGTGTACAACAGAAATCATCAACACACCCCTTCATTAATTAAAAGCTCATTTATTATCTTCATTAAGATTTGGATTCATCCATTCTCTAAGGAACCATTATCACACCCTCCCCATATGATACACTATAATGATAGATGAAGAAATAACCCTACCTAGATGATCAATGATCGAAGTTTCTTTTCACATGCTAAGAAATGGGGATACATGATTTTTATTGGATGGACTTTGGGGTCTCCAAGAGTTGGTAGGAAGTCTCCAACATAGGTTCACCACTTTCCTCAGGAAGGGGGAACTCCAAAAGCACCAAGAAATGAAAAAGAGACTTTCCAAGAAGAAGAAATAATTACCGTGAGATAAAATGGAGAGATCCTATAGTTACTAGATATCAAAATCTTGAATGGATTTAATGGTGGATCGAGGTCTCAACATGAGGATGGGTGGATACAGATAGTGGAATTATTTTTCATATACTAATTCTCATCAGGGGGTGTCCATAACAGCTATGTGTTAAATGGTTTCCTATAAACGTAGGAAGAATGCACAATATGGGTGGAACTGGAAGGTATGGAAAAAAGATGCGACATAGTGTAAAATCCACTAGTTTTCATAAAGTCAAGGCTCGCTTAGCTCTTGGGGAATTTTAGATTTCATTTATGGGATTTACATGGATTTTAAAGGGGTATTATAAAATTTTTATATCGAATGATACATAGTGGGAGAAAAACTGGGAAAAGAAACATGGGTGGGACACCATTTGGTGAGTTACCGTAAGCAGTGCCATGGTCATGGCGCCACCCTCAATGTTCCACTGTCATGGTTTCACCCTCATGTTTCCACCATGACAATGCTACCCTTGAGGGTCCCACCATCACAGTGCACCCCTCACAGTTAAACCCTGATAATGCGATCGTTATGCTGTCACCGTCACGGTGCCACACCCACGGTGCCACCATCACAGAGCCACCGTCATGGTGCCCCCATCACGGTGCCACCGCCATGGTGCCACCTTCACGGTACCACTGGCAACAATGCTCTCTTAAATGGTTCCACCATTTCAGTGTCTGACTGTGACTGGTGCCACCATTTCGGTAGAACCGTTTGATGGGACCGGGTCTTTGGCAATGAAATAGACCAGATGGGTCCATGCCATTATAGATCTAGATCCTATATTGAAGGAGGAATGGTTTCCAAAGTAATTAGCATTGGATCATTCTCTTGATCACGTGGTTTGAGTACATCAAAGTCCCTAGAGTGTCATGATATTAAAGATATACTAAATATCCATTAAAACACCATTAAAAACTCTAAAACATGATTTTAAACTCATTTTACGTCAAATAAGATGCTAGAGGGGAGAAACTAGAAAAAACTCAGGAAACTAGAATTTTGGAAGATGGTTAGAAATCGTCTGCTGGTGCCACCATTTTAGTGTGTCA
The DNA here is from genome assembly GCA_963277665.1 of Viscum album. NCBI lineage: Eukaryota > Viridiplantae > Streptophyta > Magnoliopsida > Santalales > Viscaceae > Viscum > Viscum album. The sequence continues at coordinate 1,659,305,354 of OY728145.1, forward strand.
ACGTTACAGTTCTACCAGTATAGTACCACTATTTTTGTGGCAAATTGTGATGGTGCCACCATTATGGTGCCACTATTTTAGTGTAATGTTATGGTGCCACCGTTACATTTCCACCATTATGGTTCCACTATTTCGGTGAAATTGTTTGCTGAAATATTATTTTTGTAAATCTCTAGATACAACCACTGCTACCCCCAAGAATTTAAAAGGCACTGTATTTTCACAAAGGGATGGCCTAGGGAAATCTAGGTCACTACGAATTTAATCATAAAATTTATTTTTTTATTTTCTTTTATAATGAAATTAAAATTAAAAAAATTATTTATTCATTAAAAATAAATTTATTCTATAAATGGATTTTTATGATTTAATACCCAACTAGTTGGATTTTATTTATAATATATATCAAAACATTATCTGAAAAAATGAATATATTTTATGAAATAATACATCAGAAATTTCCTATAAATATATTTTCGGATTTAGATAAAAAGAAATATAAATTTTTATTAAAGAGTTAATAAAACTTATTTTGGAGAAAAAAATTATCTTCTAATATCATAATTATATAATATATTTACATTATTCCAAATTCACACATTTATCCTTCTATTAAATAAAATCTAATTCAATATGATAGAGTAGACATTATACATTATTTTGGTGTAAAATAATTTTTATGTTAAAAAGGATATTTTACTAAAATACACATTCTTTTCATTTTGTATTCATTTATTTATAAATATTTCTATAATAGAAAGTAATTTATTTTAAAATAGGATTATATATATTCTATATAGCATTTAAAATTGTATGACTAGTTTTATTTCATTTTATTCTATTAGGAATAATCATCATGCTTAAATTTAGTCTAATTATAATTAGTAGATTAGTCTTAACAGGCCTAAAACAATGACTTAATACTACAAAATCATGATAACACATTAAATTATTATATTTTATGAGATTATTTCACTCATCCTCAACATGTTTTTTAATATATTAAATTTCATTTAAACTATTATTTTATGGGGACAAATATGTTACATTTTTAAAGAATGAATAAAAAAATGTCACGATGATTCTTTTAATAAAACAAATATAATTTTATTAAGTATTAGAGAAGTGAGGGTTTGTTATAAATATATTTACTGGTTATCTTTTTTTATGGTAAATTATATTTAATATTTACTGATGATATTACATACCATGAATACTTATATAGAATAGATATCATCCTTCTTCATAGTCATAAAAATACATTTAAATTAATTTAAAGGAATTAATAATCTTTTTTTCCGGAAATTTTGAAGTTTTGTAGATATATTGGATAATTACACTTAAATTATTATTATTAATGTATTCATATAAAAATTTAATGATTATAATTACCCCTTTAAGGGAATTTTTTAATTAGTCCCCAAAAGAACACTAAATGATAATAATTTTTTAACTTTTTTTAAATCATTAAAAACAATTTTTTTCCAAAACCCTAAAAATGTGAATACATTTTGAAATTATCATAAATTGAACATGTATATGGAAATTTTATGTTTTAAAATTACATTCATGACTATTAAATATTATATAATTTGGTAAAATTTTTATGGTCGGATAACAATAAAGAGGTGGTTAATGGAAAAGTTAATTTTGAAAATTAAAAAAAACATATTTAAATTTTATTGGAAGAATTTATTTTTAACATATAATCATATTTCTCTATTATATGTCACTTCAAAACCATTTTCAAGAGTTAGAATCATATAATATATTATTATTTCATATATTTATATGCTTCCATCCACCTCACTTATAAAAGGGAATAATATACACCCTATTCTTAAAAAATTTGAGACTTTTATTTCAATCATTATTTTCCCAAATATCATCCCATATCCATTATAAACTTCCTAGTTTAACCATTCTTCTAATAAGATGATCGTAATACATTATAAGGTTTATGAAAATGGAACATTTCCAATGAATAGGTATAACTCATAACCAAGTTATTCAATTTTTATTCTTCTTCTTCCACCTTAAATTCAGTCATAACCATGATGATATAAAAACATCAATCTAATCCATATACATAGTCATAATTTTATTTTTGGATGAACTATTATTCATTTACATTTAATCGAATTGGAAATAATAACATCACTTTGCCATACATGTGGACTAACGTCTTCATGAAGTTATTAGTTCATTTCCATCATGTATATTCATGTATAGTTATTATAATTTATTTACTGTTTTAAACTAATAAATTTTATATAATTATTATTTTATAATGATATTATATAATATACGATCTTATCATTCCCTATAATATAAAAATTAAAGTGTTTTTGGTGTTGAGGTATGGACCATTGTCTGAACGAATGAAATTTATTCTTTTTTTATCACCACCGTTCATAGATATATATATTGATGAAAATATATGATATATATAATATAATTATCATTCACTTAGAATAAAATATTTTTTATCCGTTATTATTCTTTTCGTCAATAACATAAATCACAATTCATTCATAAATAAGGACTACCTTCTCTATAAATGTTGCATTTAATTTTTCTCTTACCTCAATTGGTGAGTAAATATAAAATTATATATAATAATTAAATAAGTTACATATATCATTAATATGATCACATGAAAAATAAAATAATATCCAATATTTGGGGACTAAAAGTGTAGAACAATAACATATATGAAAAATAGAATATTTGATACTGGAGATAAAAATGTTAACAAATAATTTTTAATAAACATGTGATATATTGTTATATATGAATCATATATGGTATGATATGTAATAATATTTTTCATATATATATATATTTTAAAAATATAAAATTATTATTAATGGGGTTTTAAGAACATAAAAATCATGTTATTAACTTGGTGATAGGTTATTCTTCCCAAATCAGGTCTCCTAATACATAGTTTATATTATATACCATATATCATTTATATGGTATATATAAAACACCATTGACATTTAATATCAATTAATTATTATTTATTAATTATATATATTGTTTATGTTCACATTCTCACTTCAAGAGGATGTTGATTCAGATGTCATTAAATTTGTTAGGGATATATTTTACAATAAAATTTTTTTCAGGAGTTTTTATCATCAAACATCTTTTTGTGGAAATTATATTATTAAATAGTTTTATACATTATATATTTAATTCAACTCAAGGTTTCTATTTTGTACAAATTATCATTTTTAATTTCTTTTGATGATTTTTTAAGATTCTACATGTTGTTTACATGTATCTTATACCACCATCGAATCATAATTTTTTTTTGTTAAATATCGTTTCCTCCATGTTCATATTCAAAATAAGTATTGAATTGATAAAAATTAATTTACATAATTTATTTAATTTGTTTATTATAAAATAAATTGGATTTTGTTAACAAATATTTTAATTCGATTCAGGGTTTGGTCTTCTAAAAATGGTGTTTTTTGACATTCATTGCATAAGTGTGAAATAAATGTTTTTAAGGTATACAATATTAAAGGATTTTCCCACAACCATATCCATAATTTTAATTTGTCATGCATTAAATTTTAAAAGGTTTAATCAACAAAAATATATTCTTATATTTTTATATTTATAATTATATGTTTACTATTTTAATGATGGAATGAATTTAATAGTGATAGTGATTTATAACTTCATTCATAAGAATTTCATAATGATGTTATATTTATTATTTTGATTCCATATTAATATCTATTTTTGAGGGTCTCATTTTTAATATAAAATAATCATTATTGATGAAATTATGTTCTCTTTTTAGTCATTTTTTAATTCTATTTATTATCCCATTAATATTCTCTTGATCTTATTGCTTATGATTTGTCATCATTTTAGAAGGATTTATTTTTTCCAACATGAATATATTTTACGTATATTTTATTTATAGAATATAATTTTCATAATATTTATGCTATACTCGCCATATAGTATTTACAAATTTTTAATTTATCCAGTGACAATTATTATAAATTCTGTTTCATTTAATGGGGAAATATTAACATTATATATTCTTTATTTAATATTAATATTTATTCTTCAATAACTAATATTTATTATTAATTATAATTATCAACAATTATATCAAAATTGAGTTTGGATTCCGTAAGTTATTGATGGAGCCTAATTATATAGATTCCTTTGATTTATTAGTATGTCTCATGAGATAGAATATGTGGAAATAATAGTCAGGTAATTTTTGTATTAATACCCATTAAATGAATATATCATTGACAATGTATGTATATTATCATTATTGATTTATCGGTTGATTCACTAATGAAAAGATTATATATATACATAATTTTTATTTTTCATTATTTATATTTCTTTTTAAATATCCTTGTTCAACATTATAAGAAATAATTAATCGATTTATTTCATATTCAAGATGCTAATTATATGGAATGTGATTTAATTCTCAACAAAAAAATCGTGTTTCCATATAAAATTATAATAGATTCTATTAAATATAACCATTTTTTTATTATTTGATCAATCCCTTTATTTTCTTCCTTTCCACATGATTTGAATTATGTATCATTAAATGGAATTAAATTATGTACAGGAATGTTTTCCACGATTTATTTTTATCTTATAATATAATATGGACTTCCAGAATATATCTAGTTATCCTAGAATTCCAATGGCGTCAAAAATTTATGGTGTTATCTAATTTATATCATACAAAAGAAATAAAGTAAAAATATGTTCTATTAGAGAAAAAATATTATTGGGAATTTATTTATAGTTTATTAATTTATCGGAAAGAAATTATTATATTTCCCTAATATTATAATCATAAATTTATATACAATAATAAATAATACACAATTATATTTATTTCAAATATTATAGTTTATTTTTTGTAATATAGAGACTATATTCTATTATCCCATTTAATTACATCATTTTTTATTTCTTTAATATTTAATAAAGAGATTGATTCCATTACTTCTTCTTTATAATTTATTATGATATTTCCCTAAAATTGAGAAATTATTGTATTACTAATGATCCATTATTTATGTTTGTTTTTAAATAATTTATATTGATTAAAAATTATGAATTATTAGGTGTAGGTGGAATTATATGTCCCTTAAAAATATTGGTTAATTCTCTAAATCAAATGATTTTGTTTTCCAAGTGTCCTTTTTGGTTCACATTATATATTATGTTAATTGGGGTACATGTGTAATTAGCCTTATCTATAATTTGATGCATGTTATAGGTGTAGTTAGAACCATCCATTATATTGTAGTGTCATGGAATATATCTATGAAAATATATTTTGATAACATTTTATATATTTAGTAGAAATTTTTTTAATAACTTGTTTACCATTATCCTATAATATTATAAATAATTTTACATTTTTTATCTATGATGGTTAATGATCCAATCCATATTTATCCTGTGATATGAATTTAAAATTATATTTATATCTCACATCATGTTAAGGTTATTTTATACCCATAATGCTCTTTATGACTCACCGATTATATTTTGTAAATCCTCATGATATCTCACACCCAAATAAAAGTAATTAATGATTAGGAATAATGTTTTGATGATGGAAATAAAAGAATAATAAGTTCATATTTATAATTATTGAATTGTGTTATTGATATATAAATGATAGTAGCCCTAGAGATATATGATACATGTTTTTAAATATTTAATTTTTAAAATCATGTAATATTTTGTTATATATATAGCACTAATTGCAGTTTATATTAGAAAAATTTGTTGTTATTTTTTTTGAATTTGTTTGAGATTCAAATGATATCTTTACCACAATAATCATAGTATGGAAATTTAAAATTCACAAGAGAGGATTGAAATTTTTATTAATGAGTTCATTATTTTATGAATTTTTTATTTATATGCTAAATATTTCATATAATATTTTATATAACTATTTTTTAAGTTAGTTAATCAATAAAAATATTGGTAATAATTTCTAAATCTAATTAAATGGAAAATACAATGGTTTCCCAAATAAAATTCTTAATATGAATCGATCGGTAATAAAAAAATTCATGGTGGTGATTCCCCAATTATCTAAATTTATATATATTATATTAAGTCATGAGGACTTTCTAGATCCACAAAATAAGGTTATTCTTGTGGTTATTTCAATTATTATTTAATTATAACCATCAGTAGGTGGTTACATATATACATTCATCATATTTTAATTAATTAATGTAATTGGGAAAATATATTATATTCTCTGATACATTATAATAGAGAGAGAGATGTTGAATTTTTTCCCAAAGAGGGATAATATGATCAATTGTGGAAATTGATAAAGAATTAATATTCCAAGGATCATATTGAACATATCAACAATAAGAAATCATGAAAACATTTATTTATAAATTTTTTACATAGAATATGTTTATTAAAATAAACCATTGAATTCATTGGAATATAAAAATAGAGAAAATGTAAACTGGGAAATTAGAATATTTCCTCATGAGGCATTTATGGTATGGGTTTTTATTATAAATTGACACTAAATTTATTATTTATAATTTTGTAGTGGATTAAATTATAGTACTTGAAAATTATTAAAAAAATTAACATTGAAGAAAAGGAAAAACTGATACATGTTACTTTGGGTTGTTGATGGATAACGTTGAATCTAGAGGGTACAATAAAAATTTATATTAGAAGTGTCATGTAAGGATTAAATATGTGGGTTTATCTAATAGTAGTCGTGAAATGAAGAATATTTGATTACCCATTGTCATAATTTTTTTATGAAGATCTATAAAATAGACCACAATGGAATTGGAGGATTCTTAATTTTCTTAAAACATGTTATTATAAAAAATTAACGTTTAATGGAAATAATAATATATTATTGTTATGATATATGAGAAGAATATTCCTATCAATCCTTCCCAAGGGTCCAATGGTTTTGGAGAAATGAATAATGAAATTATATGAATCAATTAAATATATAGAGAGACCCTATTAGCATAGAGAATAGGTATGAATTTTTACATAATAATAATAATAAAATAATCACTTCATGAACGGCCGAATAGTTTATCTGTCTTGGGAATGTTGATACATACCTCGGTTTTACATTACTTTTGAACCCAAAAATTATAATATATATTTTTTGTGAATAACATCATACCATATATCATATTCTTATATATTATCCATGGTACACCTTAGCAATTTATAATGAAGAAACAAATAAGGGTTTGATAAAATAAGCTCTAAGGGTTTGGTAATGCGAAATATATCATGTATCAATTTTTATAATCAAAATATTAATGTAAATAATAGAACACACATGACATTTAGTCAATAAAAGGACAATGAAAAAAACCTAGTGGTAATATCATTGATAAAATATTTTGGATAAAAGTAATTTAATTCCTAATGATATCAATTATTATTTACTATATATAACGATTCATGGCATCGTGATGCCTCTATCATTATGATCTTTCACAAGATTGTTTAAAGTATAACTAAATTGTCATTCAGTTCATAATTAATTGTCTCATTAGTCCCACTGATGATTCATGGTGATATATAATAGTAAACCCACCCATTACTATAGTTCCATATAGTTTCTTATATATCAAATAATTGATTGAATTCATAAAAAAGTTCCTTATCAAAAAATATTTTTTATTTTGAAAAGAATAAAAAAATAAAAAAATTTCCATAAAAAATAGAAAATTTAATATTGAAAATTATATGTAAAAAGATATATTGTTTAATAAATAAACACTTAAAACATAGATATTATTTTTTTTGGAAAATTTCATTTTAAATGTTCATGGGAGAATGGATATTTTTTGGAACTGAAAATTACTAAAAAATTAGAGATGAATGTGAATTTCAAAACTTTCCTTGGTAAAAATGATCATAAAAGATCCACATATGTAACAATTATTGGATCAATACAACATATCCTCATTGTAATAATCTTAATTTTTTTTCATTGATGTATAGATATATCGTTAAAAGAAATTTAAAAACATTTTTATAAGAGATAGCGTTTACATTTCAAAACCAACCATTTGAAAAGAATAATTTCACTTGAAATTTCTAAAATATTTTTCATTCAAAATATGATTTGGAACATGTAAAGGATGTTTGAAAACACTAATTTGTCATGAAAACAGGATATTTAGAATAAGATGAGTTCATTCAATCAATCATTACATTCACAATTTTGAAAAAATAAAATTCGACTAGTTTTGAAAATGAGATGAATTATGAAAAAAATAAATAAGTAAATATTGGTAAAATATTTTATCTAATAATTTTTAAAATGGAAAAAAGTTTTGGTAAATTGTTTTGAGAAAATAGTAATTTTATGGAAATAAAATTCAAACTGAAGAGACAAATTTTGTTTGATTTTTTTAAAAATTCCATAAATACGATTTATATATTAATAATTATAAAAATTGAACGATTACATGAAAATATAAATAATAAATAGTGGATAATATAATTCAATGAGGTTATTATGATATTATAAAATAATTTCTGTTAATATAATATCAATAATAATCCATATTGATTGGAATGATATTATGAAATAAAACTCTATATTGATTATAACGTTGAAGTGAGAATCAATCAATGAATTTATTATTGAAAGAAACCTAAAATACACATGATACTAGTGTATATACAATATAAGACAATGAAAATACATTAAAAATATAATCACATAATATCAATGGTGAAGAAGATATAAAATTACACAATTAAATTAAATGATTTATGAAATTAAAATACATTTATATTGAAATTCCATTAGAATTTATAATTAAAATTGGAAAAAAATATAAAATAAATTATTACGAAACCATGATATTAAATTTAAAAGGGGGTCTATATGAACCATATAAAATAAAGTAGCTACATAAAAATACCATATTCATCAAGGCTGGGAAGTTGAGACGAAGTCCATTAAAAAGATAATATCATTGAAGAGGGGAATAATAAATGAAATTATTTAGTTAATATCATGTGATGAACAAATAAGAAAAAAGTACATATAATATAATATAATATAATTTTATTAAACAAATAATTATAACATTACACAATAAATGATATATAATATTAACTCAATGAATGTAAATTCAGTTAGTAAATTCCTTACCTCATGATTCCATTTTGTTGAACATGGATTAACCACGTGTGTAGGGTTTTTAAGAATTTTATTAAATTATTACCAATCCCTATTAATATTTATTATATTATAAATACTTCTATTATAATTACTCATCATCCAGCGGTAAATAATTGTTTATTATCTTCTTTGTTTTGGGTGTTAATTGGCTTATTTTCTTATTTGTTATTTGTTAAAAATATCCAATTTCATATTCATATTTTATATTTAAATCATATAGATACTAATTATTAGGAAATAATAATAACATTTATACTTAAATAACATTAATTAAATTCTTTAAATATTTTTTATGAAATTATATATGTTATGATCATGGACAAGGTAGGCCATACATATGAATGAATAAAATTTTCATTTTACGTTGATCATCATTGTATGAATATTAGTAATATTTTATCTTTATAGAAAGATAAATATATCATATATACCAAATTATTTTTTTAAATTTACTAACATATATCATCCATTTGGATTAGAGTTGAACAGAGAGTCACAATGGTTTCGTGAAGTCAATAGAGCACACATACACACAATATGTTGTTATCATTACGTGAGTAAAATGTAAGAATGAAATGATATAAATCATTTGTTTAGAATGATATGTAGTCACTGAATATCATAATATTTACATTTATATCACATATAATTATATATTATATCATAATTACAATCAATGTAAATATTTTGTGCAAAATTAATCCAAGTGTCTCCCGAGGCGGTATTCGTTCGTACACATATGTGATGTTATCGTATCCTATTCGGAATTGAAAGTAAAAAAAGTTATAGATTATATGAATATTATATATGTAATAATATTTTATAAATATCCTATAAATAATCTTTATATATAATCATACCCAACCATGAGAGATGGTAATGGAAAAATTAATGAAATATATTTGTGAGGCGGTAGTCCGCCCAAGATACGACCTCTAATTTGTTACCTATTTCCTGAAAGTGAGGATGGTTATTGGTTATGACCTTAACATAAAAAATATTTATATATGTAATATAACAATTTAATTATATCATATTGTGTATTAAAAATTGATGTATGTGAAAGAATGAATATAATAAAATTCTTATTAAGAAACATCACTTGTTCGCAAAACCAACATAAGTTTTCACAAAAATCATTTATATTTTATAATTTTCTATAAAAAAGGAATATATGATGAGATAATAGAAAGTTTGATATTAATTGGGACTGATTTTTAAGGAAAAAAATTCTTTTAAGGTGTGTGGTATATGCAAGAGGGGGAGCTTTTATAAGTTAGATGAATGGAACACTTGTTAATTTTGAAAAGATAATGGAGTACACATGTTTTTTTAACATTCCAACAATGTCAAAGAAGGATTATTAAAAATACTAATGAATTATAGAGGTTATATAAGTATATAAAATATATTTCTCTCATTTTTAAGGTCAATTTGTCTCTTATCTTTTTATTTTAACCCATGGTAAATATATTCATACCATTACTGATTACAAAAAATGTAATATATATTTCAAAATTATCTTTAAATAATATGTCAAATTTAGTTTAAAATTAATATCATCTATTCACTAATAAAATCGTTTTTTAAACAAAAAATACTCAAATGTTTAAATGGTTTCTATATATAAATTCAATTTGAAAATTATTAAAAAGAAATAAAATTGTAAATAGATATATAATTTAGGTAATATTAATTTATAATTAAATAAAAATATAATTTATTATTATATATAATTTAAATAAAAACTTTTATTTAAAATAAATTTCAGTATTGTAAACTATTCATAGAAAAATTAACCATTTTAGAGAAATCATAATTATTTAACCTAAGTTCACTTTGATATTTTGATTCCGAAAAATAATTTTATTTTATCGAATAAAATTTTTAAAGTGTTGTAAAAAATTTCTAAATGTTTTTCCTAATTAGTGACTAACTCCACTTTTAGAAAAATACCATTTTTGAAATCATTTATTTTTATTTTTAAATTGTTTTAATTTTATTTCTATTAATTAATTTCCCATAATTTTGATAATATGTCTGATATTATAATTAATATTCAATTAAACAACTAGGATTAATGTATTAAAGTTCATTTCCAAATGGGGAAGCACGTTCCAAAAGCTATTAAATAGATCAAATTTAATGAAATATATTTGGTGGGTTGATTAAGTTTGATGTTTCAAGTAAGATACACTATAAGATAAAATGTTATCAATTTAAAAAAAATATTGTCATATTTTTTCCAACGTAAATAAATTTCATAAACATAATTTAAACATGATCTTTTAAATGAAGGGGTTTACATTTTTAAATTCCATTGTGGAAAAATCATCATCGTTAATGGCAAAACAAAACATCAACCCAATAAAATGAAAAATGGAGTAAAATAGTCATATGTCATAACACCTAAATAGATTTATAAGTAGGATAAAATTATTGGTTTGTAAATATATGAACAAAGAAAGAAAATCATAAAAAATATAGAGAGAGATTGAGTTTCTTGATCAAAACTCATAGAATGATCAATATAATGATAAGGGAATAAAAACAATAAATCTATGATGTTTCAAAATACCATATAATTCATCATATAAAAATATAATAGGAATTAATTTTTGTTTTTATGAATTTCATTATAATGATTATGAATAATTCTAATTTCAAAAAATAATATAAAATATAGTTAATAGATACTTTTATATTTAATAATCAAATTTAAACCATTATTTGTGCTTCGATAAATTTTAAAAAAATATCTTACTCTATGAAATGAATATCCAAAAATGAAATTTTAATTCTTGACGCACTAAAATTCAATTTTAATGGATTTTATGTTCCATAATAAGGTGATAGGGCAATATATTTATCACTAACATTTTCAAAAAATAATATAATGTCAGCTGTGCATTATATTACACATTAACAAATGATTTATTATATTAAAAGGAAAACAGTACAATCAAGATATTTGAGAATTCTTGTGTTTTTAATAATTAGTTATATTACATAACAAAATGAAATATGGAACACAGAACCATTATTTAAATCCTTCTTACATTCTCAAACTATTACATGCTACATATAACTGAAAGGGATAACCTTGGAAAATACATATGAAATAGGTGAGCTATAAATCCTAGTATGTGATTAAACATGTAATAACATGAAGGAAATAATACATTTAATAAAATAAGAATATAAATGTGTTATAGAAAGATTTAATATAATAAATGTGTACAATTATACATGATATGTAATGATAATCATATTGAAAATATGGTAAATGTGGCACCAACTTAAAACAAAACATTATTATCATAGGTAATGGATAACTTCCATGGCATCATGATATAAAATTCCAGTGACAGATTAGGTTTAAACCCTAAACCCTTTTAGGATGTCTCTGATATCTAAGACATTACTTAATGAATTCGATTAGAGTATAATTATGGAAGCACACATCACATTCATTTTATTCTTATGTTTATGTGTGAAACATATATATAAAAACTTGGAATGATTTATCATTAAAACATTTTCCAAGATCATATCATATGTAATACATACAAGTTAGATCCAAAAATAATAATTATAAATCCACAAAGTTTAACACCATTGGTATTAAAATTGTATGCGTACGCATTATAAATTTCATTTTCATTAAAAACCATAGTGATATGTTTAAAACAAAACACTATTAATTAAAAGATCTTAATAATATTTTATTATAGGGAACGGGTCCACAAATAATTATTACATCAAATGGATTGTAAAAGGGTAATGAAAAAATATATTCCAACATTAGGAATTGGAAATAGAAACCATAAAACGATGGATAATCTTGAATAATGAATATAATGAAATGATCCCTTACAATTGGAAGGGTGATTCAAAATTCTTATAAGGGTCTAATTAAGAGTGTGGGGAAACCATGGGATGATTTTATTTAATAGAGGATAGTGTGAAGACATTATTCAATGTTTTTAATTATTTTAAATTCGATATTGGTTGGTTTTATATTGGATATTTGTGGAAAAATCTTTATTATTTATCATACTTTTGTTGTGTACTCTATATAATATAATAACCGAAATCCAAACTGGCTAATTGTTTTTTCTTGCGGATTATTCCAAAGAGTATTGATTTCATTATTTTATAATTCTAAGTGTTGATCTCTTTAGAAAATACTATTTTCGATAGATAAGTGAGTCATATACCTAATGAATTTATTTTAAAACCATAAAATATATTATAGGTTTTGGAGGACTCATAAATGCAACATGAAATTACTAAATTATTCTTAAAATCACATTTTTATAAATAGTATACATATATTAGTTCATTAATATAATTTATTTAATTTATTACATCACTTTTGGGGTATTATAATGTCATTATATACACCATATATATATAACTTATTAAATTTTTACCTAAAAATATGACTATCTTAGAAAATTTTAATAAATTTAACATTGGATAACTTCGAAAATCTAATTTAAAAATTAATATTTATTTTAGTAATTTTATTCCTAGTTATGTTTATTTTCAATTTTCATATATGATTGACATTTATTATGAAATGATGGGTTTGTGAGAATAATTGTTTTCAAACCCTTATAAAAATTACAATTAACGAAAAATATAAATGTCAATTATTATTTAATAATAATTTATTAGTAATAATAATTTATAAAAATAACTTTTTTTAAAAAATAATCCCTTCATGAAATTAAATTCTTTAATTGAATGAGAATATTACCAAAAATTCACTATGTTTTTATTGTATGAAAATCAAAATATTTTATAATGTAATAATAATAAGAAGAAAATATAACTATTTTCCCATTTAGAATAACTTCAAGAATAATATTCTTATATTATTTATACATATACCATTAATACACCAACAACCACCCAAAGGGTAAGGTGCGTGATAGTGAGAATTTCATGAGGGGTGTTCGATACAGTGAGTTTTGGTCATGACCTTGATGGGATCGAACATCACCCATAAATGATTTCACTATTTATTATATTGTTGGATATGAGAATGGGATACATTAAGCGAAATTTACTATAATTATATCTCCGTCATAAGATTTGATAAATGGTATTTTTTAGTAAGATCCTACTGAATGTAGATACGACTTCCTCTTCCTATGTTAGTTGGATTTGTGAAAACCCTATATGTATAAAAATCATATGATCATTTTTCAACAACCATATTATCAATGGAAATAGTGTTTAATGGTCTTCAAAACCCAATATGTTATAATAATTACATTTGAGTGTATGTTATTTCTATAACCAATATACGTAATAAGAAATTTATTTACATCACCAAATGAAATTTTAGTTATAAAATTTCAATTAATTTTAATATTCCCCCATGGAAATGTCATCAAAAAAATTCATCATTTCACACTCTAAAATGCAAGGGGTAATTTTTATGATCGCATCATTTGGTTCCCATATCTCTTATTCAAACATGTTTTTTATACACAACACTTTTGTCATGTCCGTCATTCTTTAAGATGATTGAAGGGATGGAAATGTTAGGTGACAATCCTTATTCAAGATGAAAACGATATAATGAACCCCTGAGTCCCACCTCTAGTAGGCTCTCAGGTGGAGACCAACACCAAGGGTATAAAATTTTCAGAAAATGAGAGGCATTATTTTTTTGGAAAAACATATCAAGATAAAATATTTATCATAATCAAAATAACTCCCAGAAAAATATGTATCAAAAAATCCATAATCCATCACACATTCATGGTTAAAAGAAAACTACATGAAATAAAGAAACTACAAGGTAAATACCTAAATAAAAATCTTAGTAGTGACACAAAAACTCTCCTAATGTACAAGCTAATAAGGTCCATCACGGTCCACATAATCTCAATAGAAACCCAAAAACAATTTTATATATGTAGCTTGAGAATACAAGTATACTCAGAAGGAAAATATGATGAAACATTGTGCATAAGTGGTAAAAGAAAACTAATTCCCCTATGATAGAACAAAAGAATCCCAACAACACCAAACACAGTATACTATCCCCTCCACCTCACCAAGGTTTGGTCACCAAATAATTAAAGTCATATAATGTAAAGTAGTCATCACATTAATATTTGGGTATCTGACACCACCTTTGACTGGTTATCTGATCATCCTTAATGGAGAATGTCCTGAATCTACCTCACTCTTCCACAATACCCATTATCATAACCTATCTGTGCAAACCTAGGCCACGAACCACTTCACATCTTGGTAGCAGGCACTTCGACCATAACCACATCACATCCTGCCCGCAGACACTGGGACCTCATCCCAAAGACACGTGGTATGAAAACCACCACTCACACTACTAGTACCATAAATCTTGCAATTAACCTCAAGAAATTAAACCATGTCTGAGGAGTCATGGGGGATGAAATAATATAATATGTATAAGGGGAGCCAATATCCAAACATTCATCGTCCCTCCGGGATGTTGGGAAAGTCATCCTACTCCCTAAAAAATGGGGTGTTTGTAACATAGTTCTCTACATGGGTGGGGTACATATAGAAATATAAAGAAAATGTATTTTATAAATATAGGTACTCAAACACTCAATCTGGCTTATGGGCTTCCAAACAGATTACCATCCAACATAAAACACACCTTGAACCTACCCATACATGCATATCCCAACAAATAGAAACAAAAAAAAAAACATAAAACCACCAATTTATTTTATCCATATATTGTTATTTATTAGGATGATAACTTATTTCATTCCATCACTACCCAGTCAACTAACAACCATAGCCATAACCATAACATTCATCATCACATCTAACACACAAGCACATTGCAGTCCCACTGCACAACACTTTTCAACAACCATAACACAACCAAGATGCAGTCCCACTAGACTACAAGTTCATCCATTCCATAATTAATCAATCTCTCAACACAAGATTCCATCACACATCATGAACCACCTCATACAAAAAGAAACACCACAAAACCCACATAAGGAAAAAAAATAAACAAAACCATACACATCATACAACTACCAAAAACATGGAATACATAATTAATATTTGATCAAAACTGTTCTTTAATTCCAATTTCAAGATTTAAGGGTGATCACATAACAAGTTTAATCCTGAGGCTTCCATTTTATTTAACCAGATGTATTGGGTTAATAAGATTTTATTTTTAAGGTAATTTCAATAGAGTATCAACAAAAAGTATAAGTCATTATAGGTGTGAAAGCAAATAACACTGATGCCCATAATTTTTAGAAGGGTACAACCCATAAAATTCATCTTACAAATGAAAATAACATATTAAAACAAGTGATCATAACTGGATTCCCCATTTTAATTTATGAATAAGGTATCAAGTATATAAAATCAAAACAACCTTAATAATGGGTTTCAACTATGATCAGTAGGATACATGAGTATACCCTCCCTACACAATACACAATAAAGAAAGAAGAAGGAAAATACCATCCACGAATAATAGGTGGCCAAAGATTCTCGCTTATGACAAAAAAGTGGATCATGTGAGATGTAGGAAGCAATCTAATGGAAAATTGAATGTGTTGTTACAGAAAAAAGAAAAGAATCCACGGGGATGAAAAGATATAGGTGCACTACGATAAAACAGAAGGGTCCAAGTAAGAGAGGATCTCATCTTAGAAAAATGAGAGATCCTAAAATCCAAGAGATTATTTCTATGTTCTTTAGACACTGAATGTCACTTTATTATGTGGATTGATTGTTTCAAGGTCCCGGTTGCATTTTTATTTTAATATATTATTAACATCCCCTAGAAGGCTTTTGGAAATTCTTAAACAAGGATTTATTCTATGTGTATATCAAATAATATAAAACAGAGGATAAAATGAAAAAATGGGGCAATAAATCACCATTGGGTGCGTCACTATTAGTGAGATACTAGGGATGTGTATCCATTCAATTAGTCACCATTCGAAGAGTCACCATTTGTTACGTCATAATTTAGTGAGCTATCATTTGGGGAGGCACCATTTGAAGAGTCATCATTCATTGAGTCACCATTCAGTGAGCTATCGTTCGGTGTGTCACCATTTGGTGAGTCATAATATAGTATGCTACCATTCGGTGAGTCACCATTTGGTGATGTGAGAGTGAGTTCTCTATGAGTTTCGAAGCTCACCCTTAACATTACAACCATGAGTATCCAAGATGTAACACGTTATGAGGGAAACATTTTGGCAGCCTAGGGTGAAGCAGGTAGTGGCAATGTTTGTGGAAAGGTTTTTAGTGTGTCTATAGGTGAAGGTTGAGCACCGAGTTCCGAGATATTTTTTGTAGCCCTAAGATATTTCAGAGTCGATGTGGGATGAAATTTTGGTGGATTTTGTCACATTTCTACCCAGGGATCAGGGAGGCTACGATGTTATTTGTGTATTGGTGGATTGGAAGATGAGGTCAGCTCTCTTTTTAGAGATCAAGGGGTCGAGCGTAGTATATTATTTACAATAAGGTACATGGATAAGGTGGTGAGACTTCCTAGGGATCCAAGATCCATCTTCTATGATTGGTCCCATGGTTTACCTCATGATTCTGGAGGATATTACAGCACACTTTTGGAACTCGGTATGGACTGACCACTAGTTTCCAACCTCGGATATATGAGAAGTCATATTGGATAATCCATGTGATATAGAATATGTTTTGGGCATGTGTTTTGAAATTTTTAGTGTCATGGGTATGACACTTTACCCTAGTAGACATTTTTTATAATAATAGTTATCATTATACCATTGTCATTACATCGTTGGAAGCATTATATGGGAGGTCATTTCATTCACCAATATAGTGGAATGAGTTTGGAGAGATAGATTTTTATGATCCTGAGGTAGTGCGGAGAATGATGGAGACGGTTCAAATTGTGCGTGATTAGATGAACGAGGATTAGGACCGGTATAAGTCAAATGTTGATTTTTGAAGGTGGCCCTTGTAGTTCGAGGTATGAGACTATGTGTTCTTGAAGGTTTCTCATCAATGTGGGCATTGAGGATTTAGTAGGGGAATATACTCTCTACTAGGATACGCGAACCAATCGTGATATAGGGACAAGTTGGTGAGGTGGTGTAACAATCACACTTCCATCGTAGTAGGAGAGGATCCACAATATCTTCGAAGTCTCCCAGCTTCATCAATGTCTACATGAGTACTCTGACGTTCATTACTATGGAGAGTTAGATTTTTAAGATGACGTTTTATTTTTGTATCAACCCAGATTGGACCGGGATCATCTAGAGAAGGTGAATCATGGAAGAACCATTCTCTTGTTTTAGGTGCTGTGGAGGCATGACAGCCTCAAGGAGAGTTATTGGGAGTGAGGGGTGTATATGTTTTCCCAATACCTAGATATGTTCTGAGTTTTTTTAGAGTTATTTTATTTATAATGAAATGAATTAACCTTATTTATATATGATGAGTTCTTTACCCTATTCATTAATGTGTGATAAGGTCATGTATATGAAGAAGGAAAGAACATGATCCCTAGTCAAGAGAGAAGTCCACTAGAATCATAGTGGTGTTCCATGCAGCCTCACCACTTCTCTAATGTATATCCTTGAAACTTGTTCAAGAGAGAAGTCCACTAGAATCATAGTGATATTAGTTTCCCTTTATAGATTATTAAACACATCCTATATTTCATTATTTTTTCATGAATTATTTTTATGACTAGTGAAAAAGTCCATGGAGATGTTTTCCCACTACTATGTATGTATAGGAAATGATCACATAATTCATTTTGATTTTTTTTCCTTCCCCCATTACTCATGAACATAAAATAAATCTTGATTTCTATTAAATGATCTATCTATTGATTATGGTCATCAATTAGTGCTACTGGATATATTAATACATCATTGTGCTTTTAGGATTGTTGGAGACAATGGATCTACATGCATCATCATATAAATTAATTATTAACTCATGGTTTTATGGTTCACATAGAAGTATAAAAAATCATATAACTCATTCTTTTATAAAATTTAACTCTATGGACTTATCTTTTCTTATGTATTTGACTTTCTATTGAATTCCCATATAATATCATGAAAATTCATTTATCCTATCTAGACATGATCATTGAAAGATCAATTATAAATCATTAATGACATTTCATCCTTTATGATTAAAATGTACATAATTATCAAATATAAGAAGATCAAATCAATCTAAATTCTCATCAATGATAAAATTGCGGGATCATTTATACATTGAGAATCTAGTACATTATTTTCATTACATAGATTTTAGTCGATTTAGTAGTCAGAGTCCTTAATAACCTCTATCTATCATCATTTTCACATATTCATCTACTTCATTGCAAATATGTAACTGATGATATTTTTAAACTTATATATTTCAATCTCCCCATCAAAGAGATAATGCCACCATATTTTCATCGTGAAGATCACTACATATAAATCCAAAACATGTGTAAGGTATTTATTTTCTTGAATAACAAGTTTTAATGAATTATTGGCAATAATATTGTCATTTTTTATTAAAAACACCATATCCCTTCTTCACAGAATTGTCAAATACCACAAAAGTTATCCATTTGTGTCTAGTGTGAGTACAAGTGTAGTGATAAGCCTCCTTTTGAAATTCATAATGATCTCTTCACATTCACCATTCATCGAAAACAATACTCCCTTTTGAGTTTTCTTGGTTAGATGGTTGGAAGATTTCTATATATCATTCATAGATTGGTGAAAGTATAGTTCAGATCCATATAAATTGTGGATATCAGTAACTTATATCGTTATCGACCATCCTTAAATGTCTTATGTCTTCAAGAGTCTATGGATATCTCATTTCCTATCATACTATTCTAGAAGAATGAAAAATCCTTCTACCAGAACTCATATTTTTTATACATGGGAAAAAATTTATCTATTAATATGGTCTTTCAAATAGTTCAAATTTTCTCCTCATACTCCACCTTTTGTTAATAAAATATTATAATATCATCTATAATGACTATCATAAATTTCATGAGGAAATATATTCTACTCTATAAATAAAATAAATTAATGTTAATGGAGAATCATTCAATTTTAATAGAATTACTGGGAACTCATAATTCCTAAACCATGTTATGAATTTAGTCTTATAAACATCCTACAACTTCACTTTTACTTAATAATACCCTAATCAATGATCCACCTTAGATAAGAACTTATCTCCACCTATCTGAAAAAAAATCATCTATCCATGAAATAGAATAAAATTCTTTTATCATTATCTTTTTTATCTCATGATAATCAATTCAATGTCACACGGACCAATCCATCTACTTGTCAAAGAGAACTGGTGCACCCCATTGAGAACTACATGGGTTTATTAACCATTTTTCCATATTTTCATACATTTGTTTCTTAAATCCTTATTTTATACAACATTAATTATATAAAATGTATTGTATAATGGAAAACCACTAGGTATTAGCTCGAATTAAATTATAAACTCCTAACTTGGTGGAAGACCAAGAAAATATTCCACAAACACTTCATTATATTCACTCTCAATTGGAATGCATTTATGGTTGATCATATACTTATAATTCATAATTTGATCAAGATACACATTATCATTGGGTTATAATATACATGATTTATATGTTGGTGCTAAAAAATATTTATCCTCCTTTTTTCACTTGTATAGTATGGATACAAGATTCACAATACTGATAATGATTCCCTTCTGACTGAAATTTTTGGTTTCTCTATATACGAGAAGCCAATTCATAGCTGTATTTTCATTTAATTAAAATAAATAGTTCATTAATGGTTTAGCGTGGACATTACACCAATAAATTTAAGATAGGGGAGGAGTTATATAATTATTATCCAATAATTTCATGGTTTTCCATTTTCTGCAAGAGCTCTACTTGAATTCATTTTGTTGTTGTTTGAACATTTATACTAAAAAATATTGATATAAAGGAATTTATAAAACTAGAATAAAAATGTGTATCCTATTGATGAATGAATAACTACAATATTTTCCACCAATTAATTTTTAGGATAATCCTCAGTAGTTGTGGTTGAAAAGTATCACCAATTCCACCAAAGAGTTTGTTGGTTATCTCAAAAATCCCTTGGATTAGTGCATTGGAATGAAAAGTTTCATTGTTATCTATAGTTGAAATAATTAATTATTCACTGATGATTAACTGAATCATTCTTTTATACTGTCACATTATTTTTATTGTCCCATAAAAAATTTCTATATCGGGGACCCTTATTTCAACAACTAAGGAACCCCCTCCACCCATTAGGAAATTTTCAGGGTTCTTATTTACACACCATTGACAAGTAAGATGATGAAATAACATATATATATATATATTATATTTATCCATAAAACTAGAAACAGTAATATCCACATCCCACTTATTATCTCAATGACACCACTGAGATTCAATAATTTTAATTTCAACATTGATGGAAAATTAGAATATTCCCACATGGCTATCAACATCTCGGGTCATCATCGTTTTTAGAATAAAATATATTAACCAACAAAATAAGTTAAAAAAACACCATAAAGGGTGATAATAATTTTGAATGTTTATTATATCTTTCTTGGGAATTTTTAATCACATGCACAATAGATTGGTTATATTTTTTTAATGGTGGATTGAAACCCATTTTGGATTTATGTTCGACAGTCCGAGGAAAATAATTGTCATTTTTTTCCCTAGAACTCCTTTGTCCCCATTGCCTTAATAACTTCCACATAATTTGATATTTTTTATCAATTTACACCACTGATATGTGTCTCCATCGATACGAAAAATATATAGTATAAGTTTGTTTTACTCACAACATTGATGGACATAGAAGGTCATTTAAAAGCTATTTTTCTAAAATTTCAAGAATTAGGGAAAATATTAATATTCAAATTCAATGGACTTTGTCACATAAAATCATTAATTCTATAATGTTCCCTATTAAGGGGATTCAAACACCCTCATAATCTTGCTTTCTATTCATATCCTGAGATATTTTGGAATTTATTTCAGAAAATTAAAATTTGATACTCCCATTGGGATGGGAATCTCAACAGGGAAGTCATTATATTTCCCTTTACATTATTTTATTACTATGTACCTCCAATTTCCACCCATATAAAATAATAACAAGAAAATTTGGGATGATTGTTTTTAAGCAATTAAACCCATTGATGTAAATCCGATGATATTAAAGGGATTACAGATAATTTACATTTATTTATTAACATGTGTATTTGTAAGGTTCAATATATGTTATCCATGATATAATTCCTATCATATAGACTTATTGAAATTTTGTTCCATAAATAATGGTTGTTATTGAGTTATGATATCACCAAATCATTTCCCCGATGAGTTTCATTGAAGGTCAGCTATGAGGTCAATGTTCCTACACTAGTTCCCATTCATGTCTATCTCAATATGGTGTTTTTTGGTTTTACAATTTTGTACATCATTGTAGGATCCAAATATACATTTGGTATCTAAAACTGGATTTATTTTGTTTATGATGAACATACTCTTTACATTAGAAATGTATTTGGAAATTTTATTACAGATAGATTTATCCATAAATATTTTTCAACAGTATTGTAATAATAATTCTGAAATAACTAAAATTTCCATTTATAACAACTATAATAAATGTAATCATTATTTTAGAAATATACCATTTATTAGATACTATTAAACATAATAAAAAATAGAATAATGATAAATCTAGTGTATTTAGGAATTATGTACATTACATAACAACCAAAAATATGAATACATTTCCTTTATTGAAAACCTACTTATTATGATCATACTATTACATCATACTCAAACTAGATGGGATAAACTGGGAATATACAAAAGAAAGGGGCTATAAATGAATCCTAGTACAAGAATACACAAGGAATAAAATGAAATAAATAATACTTGTTATACAATAAGAATTTTAATTATGAATAAAATGAGTGAGAATAATAAATTTGAACAATGAAACATGGTATGGTCTGATAATCTTGAATGTTTCATGTGAAATGTGTAAATAATTGAAACCACTACACCATAGATATAGTTGATTGATAAATTACATGAAATCATTATTGAAAAAGGTCTCATGATGTATTTAGTTTACTAAATAATCTCTTATATGACATCTCATGAGACTAAAATGTTACCCAATACAATTGAATGATATATAATTCTCGGAGAACCTATCATAAAAATTTCATTCTTAGGCTTAACTATGCCATATAGATTATAAAATATGGAATCATTTATAATCACATTTAATTACGTGATCAGGAAGTGTGGAATACATATATGTGAGTCCAAAATAAAATAATTATTAGTGTGAAAAGGTGAACACATTTAATAGGAAAATGGTGTGGGTATTCAATACCAATTTAGTATCTTTAAAAATAGTGATCACATTTCGTCATCATTAAAATGTTACGTAAAAATACAAAAAAATACCTATAATTGATTCATTTTTTTGAAAGTGTAATAGAATAATTTGGAAAACAAATGGATAGAAATATGTTCATGGAAAAACATATTGTAACATTATTATTTAGAAATAGAATGCATATGGTAATGAAAACAGATTTATAATGAAGAGAAGGAAATGATCTCTTTCCATGAGATAGTTATGTAACATTTTTGGGAGGAGATTCATGAGAGCTTGGGGAACCCTTGGGAGAATATAGAGATTTTATGGAATGATTAAATGTTTTTTGTGATAATGAATAGGGTAATATGTGATTTTATATAGGAAATTAGTGGTAAATTCTTTATTATTTCTCATACATAGGATTTGGCATCTATATAATAAAAAAACAGAAAAAAGAAACAGTCTCATGGATTTCCCATTGATTTCCCATGTTTTCTACCAAATAGAGGTTAATTATAATATTTTATAATGATAATTTCCAAACATTTTAATATAATACTTATTTTCTTGTGGAAATGAGTGATCACATTAAGTATAAGATTTAAAACCATGAAATATATTATAGAATTTAGATAATTCAGTATGAATTTATGAAATTTAAAAAAAATATATACATTAAATTAAACTACTTTAAAGGGATACAAATAATCAATCCTGGATATAAATAATATTTTTACAGAACATTTTGGTTATTTTGATGTCATTAAACACACCGTATATTTTTAATATATTAAATTTATAATTGAAAATTAAACTATGTTTGAAAAATATAAACAATTCACTATTATATAATTTCAATATTATGATTCTAAAAAATATATTCAAATTCCCCAAGTAATTTTATAAATGTGTGAGTATTCTATTTTGAAATAAAATGTACATTTTTTGTGAAATTTGATGTTTTTAACAATAAATTTTTATGATACTATGTAAGAATTATCCTTCTCTACATAAATAGAATAATATCAAAAAATAAAAATAAAAAAAATTTATTTTATAATAATATTTTATTAATGTATTATTTCTTTCAAAAATCCATTAATTTATGAAAATAATTTCCCTAATTGAATGAAAATAATACCTAAATACACACTTTGTGTTATATTGTATCAAAGTAAGAAAAAGTATATTATAACAGTAATTAGAATAAAATAATACAATTATTCTATTAAAAATAATTTTCATACTCATATATAATTTTTCATACATATAAATTCAATATACCAGAAAACTCCATATGATAAGGTGCATGATTGGGAGATATTCATGGGGTGGTTTGGAGTACATGGATTGGGTTGTGATGTATATATGCATGAAATTATCTTATAAAAGTTTTCAAATTTTGTTAAGTAACTGGATCATAACTTGGGCTTCTTGAAGGGTAAGGTCTGGTGATTCTATATCTTGTGGAAGTAGTGATAAATTGGATTCATAGGGTATGGTACTACTTCTTGCGGCCATCAATTCCTTTGTCGGTGTAAATTTAATTTGTCAAAAACCTGTAATTAAAATAACCATATGATCACTATTCATTGAGTATATTATCAATGGTACTGAGGGATAATAGTATTTTAAATCCATTATTACATAATAACACCATGGTAGTGCATGTTTTTTCTATAACCAATATACTTAATAAGAAATTCAATTAAACCGAAAAAGTTATTTTTTATAAAATTTAGTATCATTACAGATATGGTTAGCACAAGTTATCTAATATTTTAAATTAATATGTAAAACTATCATTTATCACCACTGGTTCATCATGAATATTCATTTTTAATAAATATTATGTACAAAAATTACATATTAAAAAGAAAAACAGATAGTCTTATGGTTAGTGTTCAGTCGATATCATCTATCAATCATTATATCATTCGCAACGGCCTTCCTAGATCAGATGTGTTTTCTCTCAGCAAGTGGGTTTTCTTTTGGCTAATCTATATGTATATAATTCATATAATATTCTAAGACAAATATTATGGACATATTTTAATCAGAATTAATCATTAAATAACCATTTAAATATTTTTCTCATAACAAACCCAATTTTTAATAGTTTAATAATCTTATTTGACTAATATTAAAATTTCATTACTAACAATATTATAAAAACGTTATAAATAAAATTAATCATATTATTATAATATGTAAATGAATTATTCCTAAAATAACTTTTCTACTAATACATATTCTTGTCATAAATGTATCCGAAAATTTCATTAATCATGGTAGACTACAATCACATAAAACCCAAAATGAGGTTATTATGACTTGGAATATTTGATCAATATTAATATAATAAACCCATATGGTTATTTATCAATCAAATGTTTATGAAGTTAGATATGATTATGAAATTCAACATAGTACATTGATGTTCATGATTCTAATCACCATAATTTAATGTATAAAAATACTTCTAAAATTTTATGAATTTTTTTCAATTAAATAAATACCTTGACTATTTTATTTACACATGTGTAATTAATTAATTTAGCGTTTAACATTTATATGATGTAATTTAATCAGATAATTTCTAGGTTCATCATATTTATGAATAAAACTATAAAGTTACCTTTAACATGATATTAATTTTCTTCAATTGTAATATTATTCTTTCATTAGAAATTGATTACATTAAGCGCATAATTTTAACACAGAAAACATTTTCTTGTCTTTTTGAGACACCATGTTTTCTTTCTATGACACCATATGTTTAACCTAGAAAATTTTTTGTGATCATGTATTTAATACCATCATAATGGTTGTTAATAAAAATGAAAAATTTCATAATAATATCCCTATGTGGTGGCAAAATATGTTCATAGTATGTGTCCTTTATATGCATCAGTTGATGATAATGACATTGTCAACATGCCATTTTCAAAGAAATAACCACACGGTAATTCTTTCCAAAACCTCACATACTTATACTATCCAGAAAGGGATTTATTTTATATGAAATATAGAGTAATCCATTCCTTTCCAATAATATAGGATGTTCATATAGGATTATTCTCAATCTCTATCATAGGGTTAAATCTCAAATATATTTTTTCATAAATATAGTACCTATGGGTTTTACTAAATTGCCTATAATACCCACTATAGTGACCCTAACCCTAGTGTCCATGAGAAACTATATGCTTTATTACATTTGATTAAGATACAAGTAATCACATATCAAAGGGAAGAATAATTTCTACATTTTTCAAAACTAGTTTTAGACTTTAGCCTTAAAAACATTTGAATAAAAATTACATGAATTTTTTTCTATAATATAATTATTCAATATAACTTAAATATTTATATAATTCATTGTACTGTTCATAGATTCATGGTTATTAAAATTATATGGGTGAGCTGAAATGCTCAGTATGTTTAATGTATAGTGATGATATCATGAATTAGTAAGCTTAATAAACATTCAAAGCTTACTAACTAAACACTTGTTTCATTTAAACAATATTACTATCATTATAAGATAGGGAATAACAAATATGGCATAGAAAATAATTAAAATCATATTCCATTTAATCAATAAAATGGGAATGAAATACATAAAGAGATATTATCCTTGTGAAGATAACTTGGATAATATTAACTGGATTCTCAATTAATGAAATTTTTAATTATGGTATTTGATAACATCAACTATCATAATACCTGTATCATCAAGAACATTCAAAATATGGTATATCTAATTTTTAAAATATATTTAATTATAGATTAATTATTTTCCTCATACGACCTTCAGTTGCATCAAGCATAAATATAAAATTAGGCCCTACCCATCACTGAATGTCTAAATGAATCATCATATATCAAATAATTGATTTAATTCGTGAAACATGTTCCGTATGATCAAATATTCCAATTTAATAAATAATATATATTTATAAGTATTCCCTTCTATAAAAAAATATTCAATGTATAACATATTATAAAAAAAGATACACAGTATAATAATTTTACATATCAACGGTAAATCATATGGATTTTTCTGGGAAATGAAATGTATAATTATCATGACAAAGTGAATATTTTAAGGGGAATATAATGAATGAATAAATATACGTAGAATGGCTATTTTGAGGGATTTCTTAGTGAAAATGAGAATAATGAATCCATAAAAGGAATAAAGATCATATAAATATATTATATATGTTATGAACCTACATAGATACCCTCAAAATTTGGTACCTGAAATGATACACCACATACCCAAAGGTAATTCTAGATCCCCACGAGCTAGGGACCAAAACCCATGAGTCAAAAACAAAAAATATGAAATGGTTTCAACCAACCTGAAGTAAATACATGGCATTTATATATAACAAATAGGAAATTAGAAGATAAAGACATTCCCTAACTTAAACCAAACTGTGGAAACTAAACAACACAATATAAGTCAAAAATATCCAAGTACAAGTAAACCCAAAAGGAATACCAAATTAAGAAACCGAAATACTTGATGTGATAGAGTGTATAGACTCCAAACATCTCACCACAAAATACACATCCCATTCGATAGAAAATATTTTCCCATCACTATGGAACTATTCATATCCATTCATCAAAATACATCACTAAGTCTATGAATAATTGATGATGTAAACATGGTGTGAGCTAATTAGATCAGTAGGGTCTTTTCCAGGTGTCCTATAAAAAATTTCTAAACAATAATCAAATCATTCTAAACATTAATGAAAACATGGACTGATAATAGTTTAATAGTTTTTATAACAAAAGCAAGGTAAAAATGTTTACATTTCACTTTTCCCACATTTGTAAATTATCCAGGTATATAAATTTCAATGCATTTAATACCCAAATAAAACTATTGATATATCAAATCAAAACAATGTAATTAATTTATTATTTATCATATCAAGCCTATAGTTGTATAATAGAATAGTTGAAAAAAATGATGAAGAACATGTATTATAACACTTGGGGTAAAACAAGGTCAAGATTACAAGGATACTCAAAACTAACATATAAAATCATATAATCATCATGACACTAATTCTATGAAATATATAATAGGGCAGTGAAACACCATAGGAATTGGAAATTCAAACTATTCTGGAAAGACCCTGGATGAAAAGGAATATAGATAGATGATAAGACCCATGTAAAAATCCACTAAAAGTGGATTAGATCAATAATTATACATTCCACATACATACCCTAGGCCTCCATGTTCTCTATTATCCAAAAAAATTAATAATACAGTTTATTCATTTCATGACATGAAAATAATATCACCAAACTATTTCACAATGTGTTGTTAACCATTTCCATTTACCATGTCTTGGAGGAAGCCTTATCCAATAAAAACCTTATACCAAACACACAATGAAAATAATTTGTATCATTCCATTTTGTTTAACAAAAAATATGTATCAAAATTATAGAAATATTGTTGACCAACATAAAAAAGTGTTGAAACCACCAACATCAAATCCTAGGGTCGCACATGCCTACAATGGATCAACCAATAAAAAGAATGATCCAATTACAACAGAGGGACCAGAATCAACCCAAAAATATTTTTTGTTTTCCAATCATTCAAAAGGATTAGAGGATTATAAAAATGACACATTCATCATGAATTAACACCCATCACACACCATCTAATAAAATAATGTTCCTCATAAAAATATCACACCCCCGATCTAGAAGGATACATGAAAAATCATCACCAAGGATCAAAAGATATAGTAATGCAATGTAACATCACCACTAAGATAAAAAATGAGTAATTGAAATTAGTTACTCATACATAGAAAAAAACCCAACAAAAATACTGATCAATCATTGAATGAATCAGTCCTTATCGAAAAGAGTCTCTAAAAATTTCTAGTGAAGGGATCTAGGTTGAGATCCAAAATAGTTACAGGAGAGTGAATATAATTGTCTCACATATGTTACTTTAACAAGTCTTGTACATTGTATTTATATGTAATACAATACATTTACCCTCCATGTGAACCTTCAGACATGGATACACTAAAAAACCCAACACATATTTAATAAAAACTAATCATTTTTTACAACATATCTTGTAGTATATATTGCTGTGTATTTAATTAATGTCGGGCATTACACTATTAGAATATACAATGTAGAAAAAAACATTCTTATACAAAAATTAAATATGGTTTATTTTTTTTACTCTATGAAAATGAAATATTTATATATAAAAACACAAAATAAACTCTTGACTTATTCGAACTCGTGGTGAATAATGAAAACAATTACATGTTTATACCTATATTACATTAATTAAAATATAAATACATATATAAAATTATTATCATTTTCCAAACATATTTTATCCATCATTGAGAAATACTAGATAACCCCTGTATTTTTTGAAAACATGAAAGGTGAAGGAAATTACTAGAATGTGGGTAACATGGTGTCACAAAATCCCAGCCATAATATTTTCTTCCTTGATAATTCATGTTAGATAATGTAGTCTGGTAATGTGGTGAGGGAAATTCTCCTTCAATACTGACTCGCACTCCCATGTATCTTTGGAATATTATTTGTTCTCCCACAACACTCTAACAAATGGAATCGACTTCCAATGAAAAACGTTCATTTAATAGTCAATTATATTAACTGGATCGTCAATAATAGGAAACATCTAGCTCGAAATCAATCATTTTACAAATAAGAATGTCATAGGGATAGTAAGGATATTTCTTGAGTTGTGATATTTGTAAAACATCATGAATTAATTTCAAGTGAACTAGAAATTCTAACTGATGAGGAAGCTACTCAAGCCAGTCGATGACCTCTACTGGCCCAACATATATTACCGCAAACAATCCATGTTTTCCAAGCCTATAGTGACCCAACCGAGGAATAACATTTATGAAAACATGACCACCTACCTAAAAAACAAATGGATAAATATTTTGAAATGAATTATATTTTTCCCTACTATACATTATAACTAGACATTGGTGAATATTAAAGATCCTCACAAACTTCTCCTGAACCAAACATTGTCCCACCAAAGGAGATTCACCCACCTCCTCCCACATAAAATTGAATTTCATGGGTGATCATTAAAATTATCAAAATGATAAATTCTGATTGAAACGTAATAATAGTTTTTATAAGAATACCCAATGTGTCCGGGATGCAAATCTCAAGATCCACCAATGTCAAATAAATGGACACAAATCATTTCCTCTAAAACTAGAATAAAACTCATTGTTTGGACAACTGTCTGTGGATGATAAGATGTACTCAATCATACATGAATCCCTATATACTCTTGGATACATTTCCAAAATCATGATGTAAACATGGTATCCCTATCTGAAATAATTAAAAAAACTCCATGAATCCTCCCAATACCCTACACATAAAATTTACATAAATCACCATTTTTTTCAATGTCTTTAATTATAATAATGTGATCTAAAGTGATCTAATGATGTCAATAACGCCCCATATATAATTTATTCTTTGAGGAGTTAGTGGTATTCTTATAAAAACATATAGGGATACCTCATACTATTTCATAATAAAAACATAAAGAGGCTGAACAAACAAAAATGTTTCTGAGGATCTTACATAATATACGGGTTAGTGTAACAACGACACACATAAGCGATAATGTCATGATTCGTACACTTACACATGAATTATTATCTAATGTAATAATACATCCTCATATTTTTATGATGGAAGACCAATGATATACTATGAAATAAAGGAAATTAGGTCATCACAGATGCTTAGATAATGAACTATATTCCAAAATGGAGTATACCATCTCAAGAATGTGACCAACCAAAAAGGATATCCCCACTAAATATGGTATATTTTATTAATCTAAAATCAACCTCATGTTGTTTAATGTACATAATATATTAATTGAGAGGTGGTTATCACAAAACAATGTTCAAAATATTCCATGAAACAACCTCCTAATCATCCAAATACAATGTTTAAAATACCCATAAGGTTTCACTCTTCCATCGATTCTAGAACATACAAAGGATCATTCTTACTATCAATTTATTTAATAAATTAACCTAATCGTTGATTTATGGTTTGTTTATGAGAAACAATTGATGATATTACAACCACTTCCTCTATCAATGATTCAATTCATTCTAAGAAAATAAATATCTCGAACAATTATCAAAAGAATAGACTATAAATATTTCCCCACAAAGATAATGACACCAAGAAAAATTTAATTTGGTAAACATTAAATATATACTGGGGTAATTATTATCATCTGGTCAAAGAAAAGGGGAGATTTAAGCTACCACATGATCATATGGTGTTATCCCACAACACAAAATAGTGCTTGAAACATCATAGAAGACTATATATCCTCTACAGTTCACAGGGAACATCAGAATTGGTGTCGATGTTAGATGTCATATCATCTTGTCAATATAAGACTATCATTTTTATCTCCATATGATTTTCATCACATTTATAGTTAGATAATTTAATTCTGGAACCAATTTTGATAAATCTTCAACAAATAATCATTCGTATATCTCGAGGACAAGGAATATTTGAATTTGAAAGGCATTTTATTGTTCTTCACATGAAAACACAAAATTTACATTAATATTATTTATATAAAATATGTTTCTATAAATCATGTTTTCCATGGATTTTAATTATTGATTCTATAAGTTTCAATTAAAAACCCATCCATATATACTTTGTCTCCTATGTTTTTCGATAAAATAACTCGTATGGTTCTCATGAACATGATTGTATCGTGAAAACCCAACAATTAATATCTATCAAAACAACCAAGAATGTTTCATGATACTAATGGAATATATGATTCATCAAATAAATTTAATCATCAGTAGATTCAGTGAGATAGTATTACATCACATGATATTAATAATGTCCATAATTTCTCTTAATCCTCATTTGTGTTATATCAAACATCTGAGCTATGAACTCATGATAACACAACTAAAGATAAATATTTGAATTCAAAATTTCCAACATTTACATATCAATAAAATTCTTTACACGATGAAAATGAAACTTATTATTAATTCTTACCCTATTGAAGTTTTGTTAGTCTATGCATAACAGGAGTGAACATCCTTCATTATCATTTAGGTGAACCAGGATTTTCGAAGGAATATTTCTAGGGATAACAAACACTGTCATAACCTGATAATTGAATTGAATATTTATCTCTATATTATCTTATATCTCCTTATGATTATATGGGAATAATATTATCTTCATACATTGAACTAGGTCAATTGTAATGTCTATCTCCCCTATAGATAATTACAGAAGAATTTATCCTGGGAAATGTCTTGATAACACCAATCAAAGGTGGAATGATTATCCCAAGTGAAAATTCTATTGGAAAGAACTGAAAAATAGGATAAACCTTCTTGGTCTTGTGTGGGAAGGTCATTTAGGATGAGGACTCGAATCCCACTCACCATATAACACATTTGAGCTCCCATAACAGCATTCTATGAGGAACAATAATGATAACAATCGACATCAACATTATTAGAAACACTCTAATTCATCTTGATGATGACTGTAAGATCATAGTCTTCATGGATTTCTGTTCCTATTTAATTTTTCAATTCAATGCCTTATTTTTTGGTTAATAAAGTGGTCTTGCGGAATATGTATTGTCTTGGGGGTCTCCCAAGGGATCAAGACATGACGAAAGGGGAAGACTGGGTCAAACGTTCCAAGGCACGTGGTTGTCACGCTATTAAGAAGCCAATGCGGCATACCAAGATAACCATGTGATCCATCTTCCTATGGATTGTGTCATGCGCATGGTTGCAAAATGTTTATGAAAATAATTTCGACATCCTAGGTAACAGTGCAACCAATCATCCCATGTATAGTGGAATGAACTCAGTTTCCACAATGTTTGGAAAACTATGTGGGAAAATGGTGTTCCCCTATAAGGAATTGAAAAATTAAAAAAATTCAAATATGATATTTTAAACCATCACCTTATTTTTCAACTGATTCTCTCTTTCTCAATCCATGTGACGAAAATGATCTCTCAAGGCCTTCCAAGGGTGATTCTACATTATCTCATGGTCATTTATAGTGCCGTAAATTGTGGATTGAAGCTCTAGGTAAGTCTAATCCCTCTTTTTCTTATCTTTTTGGTTTCGGGTTTGTCTCCTTCTTTGTTCTCCATCTGAAACACTCTATCCCCCCCTTTTCAGTGATAACATGGTCGAATATTCTAAGGGGGTTCAAATCGGGATCTATTACATCATTTGTCATCATGTTTGACAGAAAAATCAATGTTATATGTCTACAAATTATATCACATGGTTTCATTTTAGGTTTATGCTTGTATGGCATTATTATTTTCCACTTATTGTTGTTATTTGGATTCCTTTGGTAAGGTTTGGTATAATGTGTTCTTAAATGAAGAATAGATTCCATCATGGTTCCCAATGGATGCATTATGGACGATTGTACGTACATAGGGCCACCCCTATAATGTGATGATATTTTCCGGGCCTAGAAACAACATATGTATGTGCTAAGTCATTATGTGTTAATGTAAAAACAATATTCACATTGTTGATATATTAAATAGAATTGAAAATCGGATATTTATAATTTTTATAAAATTGAAAATTATATGTTATATTTGATTATGCATGGGAATTTTTAAATATTCATAGTGGGATAGGCATGGTAATGGGAATTGGGATAAATGGGATTTGTGAGGTAAATGGAAAATGTTTCAATGGTTCATGTCATGTCATCTAATTCCCATGTTTATTTATTAGATTATGATTGTTTTACAGATATGTTGTGTTGGCTGTGATATGGGTTGTATCTAGTGAATGAATGCATAAGATTGTGCACTTGTATTAGAGGTGGGATAAAGTACTAAGGCTCCTCTCACAGGTTGGGATGATTTAATTCTCTAAACCCACTACAGAATGAATGGGTTGAGGAGATGGACTGATGCTATATGCCCACAATGTTTTATTCAATGAAACTACTAAGATTGAGGCTCCATGGTACATTTGATTTATTGATCGTAAAATGTTCTAGTCTCTAGTAATTTAGATAATCTATCCCATTTTCCTCATGCGTTGAACTTGAAGAGTATGAATCGTCCATAGAAACAAGATGAAAGCAAATTTTTTATGAAGAAAATATATATATATGAAATGGTGAACAATGATTGATATGAATCAAGAGTTACTTGTTAACTAATGTCTCCAAAATTTTCCATTATTTACTAGAGAATTATATATACACGCATGCACTATCTATTAGACTGGATATTTGGTAGACACCATTGGTGGTGGCCTACTGAATTGTACCCAAAACCTGGTTGTGCTACAGTTGGGTACCCGAGTAGACTTCATGGTTGTATGGGAATGTTCCATGTGTTATGGGTTTTAGTATGGCATAGGATATGCATTGATGAAGTTCTAAACATAGAGTTAGGGCCATTATAGGGATTTTGGAGTTGACTTTATAAAGGGGTTTGTTCATTTTAGCACAGTTCAACATGAAATACCATGTTTATATTTGGTTTGGGTTTGTTCCATGTTTTGGTAGTCCGTTGTTATGCATGTTTACAAGATATTTCATGTGTTTACACTATTTATGACATTTATATGTTCTGGATTATTCTTGTAAGAGGGTACAATCTCCCACATGTCCAACCTAGACCATTTCTACTAGTCTATATCCTCTGGCATACAAGGAGGAACCCTTGGGGTCTGGTGGCAACAAAGCTCGGGGAAACAATTTAGTGACTCCCAAGTTGGGGATTTTATAAAGAGGTATAAGATTATGATTCTTCATGACATACTATTTGGGAAAAGTGGAAAAGGGTTAGTATTGTTTCAATCCTTTGTAGAAATATTTTTTTTGGAGTAGCTAACCCATGATTGAGGGAATCCACATATCACCAAGTGTAGGAATTTTGGTTCTTATTTTTTCTTGTTTCGTTTTATGATATTTCACAATTGGATTATACACACATGTTATGATGTGATAGTTTTATGGTATTTATGTCATCTACCGAATGTAAAAATGCCGCAAATTAGTCCATCATTCTCTGATCCTATGTATATAAGTGAAATGCATCGTATTAGGTACACACACATGAGACAGGTTTGTGGGAACTTATGGGTAGAATGTATTTTATTTCCATGAAAATGATGAATATTTTGTCTAAGGAAATGATAAAAAATGTGGAAAAATAGAAGGAAAATATTAAATGATAATTTAAGTATTATTCTTGATAATGGGTTTTAAATGATTTAAAATGTAATTGCCACATGGTTTGATATAGTATTAGTTTTTTTAAATCAGAAGGTTCTTACTCCGAAGAAATCTGCGGCTCCAGATGGTCTGTTCAGACCAACTACCAGATCCATGTCCAAGGAGGATGGTAAGCTTATCTTGGCTCCGAAATCAGGTACTCCTGGCCGTAAGGGAAAGTTACCTCTTTTTTAATGCTTTCCTTGATTGTTTGGAATGCTAGAGGTTTGGGGTCACCTACTAAGGCTGCCTTCATGGCCTCTGAAGTCAGGAAATATAATGTTTCGTTGGTTGTTATTTTGGAACCAAAGCAAGACGCTGCCAAGATTTCCTCTTTTGCTAAGAAAATGGGGTTTGGTCATTCTAAACAGGCTCACCCTGATAATAAACACATCTGGATTTGCTGGAAAAGGGATGTGCAGGTAGAGGTGGTTCATGCTTGGGAACAATGTATTACAGTTAAGATTTTGATGAAGGGATCAGTACTTTTGTTTTCTTTTATTTATGCCAGTGGGGATGTGCAAGGTAGACGGCCCCTTTGGGAATATTTGACTTCCTTCTACTCACTTGGACTTCCTTGGTTGGTTGGTGGAGACTTCAACACAATTATTGAGAATTCTGAAAAAAGGGGAGGAGTTGGCAGCAATATCATTGGTATGCAGGATTTCAGAAGCTGTATTTCTAGTAGGGGACTACTAGACTTGGGTTTCAAAGGATTCAAATACACTTGGTGCAATAACCGTAAAGGCAACAATTGTATTTGGAGTCGTCTTGATCAGTGTTTGACCAATCTGCAAGGTTTAGACTTGTTCTCGAAAAATTTGGTTTCTCACTTATCTCGTGTTCTATCGGATCATGCTCCACTGCTGGTGGAAGTGAAAAGAGGTGAGGCGGATAATTATCCTTTTGTTTACTCTTCGAACTGGCATCGGGTTGACGACTTCTTACAAATGATGAGAACGTCTTGGGAGAAATAGGAGACAGGGAGATCCTGGGTTGGCCTCTCAAAGCGTCTTAGGCACCTGAAAATGGATATAAAGGGATGTTTACTGAATAATCCTTTCAGCGATGTGTCGGTTGATTCGTTACAATCAGATTTGGATTTAATTGAAGAGGAGCTCCAAATAAGCTGGGATGAGGATAAATTTCTGTTGCTTTGTGATAAACGTAATCTTCTGATAGCGCGGTTACTGGAAATTGAGAGAGATCTTAAATATAGATCCAGAATTCGCTAGCTTAAAGAGGGAGATCGCAATAATGCTTACTTCCAGGCTTGTTTTAAGGAAAGGAAAAATACGAAAATCAATTTTAGGCTGGAGGATGGTTCATTCACATCCGATGTGAATGTGGTGGGGGAACTGGCTATGCAGCACTTTGAGAAACTTCTGGCAGGAGAGGCTTCTAATTCTAATCATGGTTTAACAGGGGAGGTAGCAGAATTTTTGGGTGGATTGCCGAGGCTGTTAAGGGAGGAGGATAATGCGTCTCTACTTACTATTCCCTCTAAGGAGGAGATTTGTGGAGTTCTTCGCAACATGGCTCCTGAGAGCGCTCCAGGCCCGGATGGTTTCCCTGGAGCTTTCTATTTGGCCGCTTGGGATTTTTTGGGGAGACAAGTTATTGAGTCCATTCAAGATTTCTTCCAGGGTGGCTCTATTAACCGAAGATCTTGTGCTTCCAGGGTAGTCCTCATTCCAAAAGTTAAGGACCCGAAAAATATTAATCAGTATAGACCTATATGCTTATGCAATGTTTCTTATAAAATTCTGGCTAGTCTGATTGCTAAGAGGTTGAATGAGGTTATCCCTCGGATTGTGTCACAGGAACAACATGGGTTTGTGAAAGGCAGAAATATTCAAGGAGCGATCGGAATTTCTAAGGAGTTAGTGGAGGATATTAACAAGAAAGTTGTGGGCTCCAATGTTATTATTCAAGTGGATATGGATAAGGTGTATGATAAACTGGAATGGAGTTTTATTATCCGGTCCATGAGAAGTATGGGTTTTCATGAATGGGTTATTGATCTTTGCTTCAGATGTTATTCCTCACCGTGGTTGTCAATCTCTCTTATGGGAAAAGGGTTTGGTTTCTTTAAAAGCTTACGGGGTGTGAGGCAAGGAGACCCCTTGTCTCCTTCGCTGTTCATTCTGGCACATGATGCTTTATCTAGAACTCTAAAGAGTAGCATGTGTGCAAGAAGTATTTTACCTTATAGACAGTCCGGGGTTGGCCGTATATCACACCTCATGTTTGCGGATGACATTCTTATATTCATTAACGGCAGGAGGAAGTCACTTCTTAACCTCCTGAAGATCATGAGGGTGTATGGGGATTTAAGAGGACAAAGAATTAACTCAAGAAAGAGCAGTGCTTTCATATCCAACAAGTGTTCTGTTCGAAGAAGCAGGAACATTCAAGATATACTTGGAATTCAGAGGAAACAATTTCCTATGATTTATCTCGGAGCCCCAATCTCGTTTGGACAGATTAAAAAGTCATTCTTTGAGGATATCATGAACAGAATTCTTGGGAAAATTGTGAACTGGAAGAGCAGATTTCTATCCTTTGGTGGCCGGATCACTCTTATCAACAGCGTTTTATCTTCCATTCCAATGCACATTTTCTCTATGATCACTCCCCCAAAAGGGATAATTGATAGGATGGAGAAGATCATGAATTGTTTCTTATGGGATGCCAACTCCCTCGGAAGATACCATTGGGCATCCTGGAAGCGTTTGGCTAAACCAGTGGGGGAGGGGGGTATTGGTCTAAGGGACATTAAAGAGACCATGCAAGCTTTTCAAGCTCGATTAGCTTGGGATTTTCTTGTGGGGGAGTCGTTATGGGCCACTCTTCTTAGAAATCGTTACGGAAGGCATTGGGAAGATTGGGAAAGCCGTCCCAACAAACTCTCGAAGTTGGCCGGATGTATTCTCCGGCATTTGAGAACTTTACAGGAGGCCACACAATGGGTGGTTGGGAGAGGTTCAATTAATCATTGGAGGGATAACTGGGTGGGAGAGAAACTTTTTTTTCCAGGATGTCCGGGTCCTGATATGACTGTTAGGGATGCAAGCTCTTACCCTGCTTTGCTGGAGGTGATTCTGAATAACGAGCAGATGGAGGTTTTTAATAGCATTTCCTTTTCAGAGGAGTCGGATTTATGCTGTTTTACTAGATCTTCTTCCGGGAGATATAATGGACATGATTTTAGAGAATTGCTACATCCATCATTGGTGAGGAGTGAATGGGACCTGAGGTTATGGTGTAAGGATATTCCTGTTAAGATGAATTTCTTGGTCTGGAGGTTACGGAATTGGTCTATTCCAACGGATGACAATGTGCAATCGAAGGGTATTTCTCTGGCGTCGCGCTGTTTCTGCTGCATTAATCTGACCAATGAGTCTGCCTTGCATCTGTTCTGTATGAGTGATTGGGCTGTGGGTCTATGGTCGGCTTTTGACTTGCGGATGTCTGCTGATGGTGATTACAACTCTATACAGGACTTCATTTCCTTCTGTTTTTTGGAATCCGATCAAAACGAGATGCAGGAAAAAATCTGCAGCATCACCTTCAGCGCCATATGCTGGACTATTTGGGAGGCACGAAACACAACCAGGCTGGACAAGAGGCCTGCACATTCCAGTATGCTGTTAAAGGTGAATGTTCTCATCTCCGAACTGACTGTTTGTGTGAAGGGAGGACAAAATTCCCAGGCGCTGAACAGGTTCCTTAATAGACCAATGTCAAATATTAGTTGTCCAGGTCAGTGGGTTAAATGGAACCCTCCTAAGAGTGGTACCAAGATGAATGTGGACGGCTCTTTCAAGAATGGATGCATGCGAGGGGGTGGTCTGCTCAGGGATTCAAATGGATCGGTGTTCTTGGCTTTCAGTGCGTTCTATGGTCCGGGTAATTCTTTATGTGCGGAGATGAGGGCCTTTCTCACTGGAATTTCTATTTGCAAAAGGTTCGGTCTCCAGGTTGGGTCGATTGAATCTGATTCCAAGATTCTGGTTCGATCTCTGCAGGGGAAATACAACCC
This sequence comes from Viscum album, assembly GCA_963277665.1. NCBI lineage: Eukaryota > Viridiplantae > Streptophyta > Magnoliopsida > Santalales > Viscaceae > Viscum > Viscum album. The sequence goes on from OY728145.1 coordinate 1,659,345,477, forward strand.
TCCATGGGATTTGATCTATCTCGTTAGAAGATACTCGAAGGAAATCAATGATGGTTGTCGGATTTATCATATATGGAGAGAAGCTAATTTTGCTGCGGATGTGCTTGCTCGTGCAGGAATAGAGGAGGAACTGTTGGTGATCTACTCCACTGTTGGATCCCTCCCACAGGAATGTAAGGATGTTATCCGGGGGGATGCCCTTGGACTTCATCATTTTCGACCCCCATGATCTGTATCTTGCGGTCGTCCTGACCTTTTATAATAAAAAAATTAATTTTCGGTCTGTCTGTCATTGGGAAGGAATGCCTCAATGAAGAGGAGTGTCAATTGGAAGACAATATGAAGTTGTTGAGAATGCTCTCCAAGAATTGGGAAAGTGTAAGGAGTGGTTCCAAATAGTAGGTTGTATCCACTCATTGAGAGCATTTATGGTTTTATGTAGATTATGTAATGGGACCTAGGCTGGGATTTACCTAGTTTGTTGGCTCTGACCTGGGAGTTTCACCTACTGCATGCTCCAACCATTACCAGAGAGGGTAGGCTATAGGATGTAGAGTTATTGATACATTATATCATGAAAATTATTGATCATATAGATACTAATCTCAATATTTGATTCATGTTAACAACTTATATGTTGGTGCTATAGGAAAAGTGTTGGAGGGATATCCTAGTTTAGACTGAATGGGTATAGGGCATGCTATGGAAATGATTTCTAGAAATTTTTTTGGAATATTATGATCCTAAAATGCTTTTTCATGACAGAGATACAGAATTTATGATTCTGGCTCTGGAAAAAATTTTAGGGATAGAGTATTAGGGTCAGTTCAGAGACATTCAATTTTATGTTCCCACTTTAGTGGGAGATGAGGTATCTATGGAAAGGGTATTTCTAGATGGAATTCATAAATTGATCAGATTATATGTAAATATCATTTGGTTGATTAGGATTTCTATGGTGATAGATCAGACCCTCATCTCTTAGAGAAAACTCAAAAGTCCATTGAAAACAGACATGCAGTACCAGTGGGGTGAATAATTTGTTCAAATTATGATTGTAGGAATACCTTCTTTGAGAATTCCCACTATGGAAATGGATGAAAACACAACAAAAAATGGATCTAGTCAATCATGTTAGTAATAAAATATGTTGTTATCAATAAGGAATATCAGGAAACCTATGAGGTAATTGTTCGCAACCACCAATCGAGTTCTGAAAATCCCAAAAAATGGGCCATGTGCTGTGGTTTTTGCATTAATCTATTCTAGTCAGATTATTATGGAGGACAGAAACCAATCCAGGGTACTAGAAAGGAGTCGGTTACCCCATATCCATTTTTTTTTTGTAGCTCCATCGTTCATACTCATAGTTGTGGTGGATGTGTATCACTGGGATGAGACATCCCATACCTATATGGTTGTAGAGTACTATGTATTCAGGCAAGAACCAAGGGGTATAAGGATTTGTCAGCTTCACATATATTTGTCTACACCTGGAGGTAGAGTGGAAAGACCATCTAATATTTGAGGTACATTTCGTGAATCTTCCACACATTCTAATGCTCTATCTGACAAAAATTCTTCAGACACTTGTATATCTATACTGTTCATAGTTGTTTTGGGTATAGTCATTTAATGTGAATGTGGGTTTATTTCGATTGATACTCCTTTGGGTGTGTGAGAGGAGGATTTCAAAATGAGTAATGTTGTTCTTTATATGATGGTGGTTATCACTTTTTGTGGATGTTTTTTTCCTCGAGATGTCATCGTTTGAAATGATCTTGGGTTTGGATTGCATGCTGTTGAATGGATCCCACATTGAGTATTACCATCGTAGGGTAATACACGATTATCTCTATAGAGATACATATGTCCTTCAGGGTGAGTGCGATGTCCGGGAGAGACGAACTGATCTTGTTTTCTAGTAGTTTGAAGAACTCATGAACAATGTTGAATGAATTATTCATGACAATAACGAATTTGAGAAAACATTTTCCCTCATGTAGTGGATAATTTTAAGGATGTGTCCCTATAGGATTTCATAGTAATACCACTCGAGGGAAATGTGATGTTCACAATCAAGTTGTTGCTAGGGGAATAAGTGGTTTCCAATCCACCACATCGAATGACTCTAATAGAACTCCTAGAGATTAAGGCTCATCTAAAAGAGTTTTAGAGAATGGTTTTATCTTTTTAAGTACATCACCCTAGGGATCTTCTAGGATATTTTCTAAGAATGAAAATACATTTTTGAGGTTATGTGTGGACAAAAAAATGCTGAAGTAGATTATAATTAAGAAATGGTACCAGATTCCTAAAATTGATGATATGTTTTACCAAATTTGAGGTGCCTCTGTGTTTTCAAATATCTATTAGATATCAGGATACGAACATATGAGGGTGAGACATTCTAACATACCACAAACATCTTTCTGGAGCATGTACGGGTTGTATTAATTTTTTGGTGCTGACAAATTGATTTATAAATGAACTATCTATTTTCATGGCCTTAATGAACTGAATATATCACCAATATTTATATCGGTTTGTGGTTGTATTTTTTGATTTCATATTTTTGTACTCATGAAATCCTAATGATCCCACCAAACATCATTTCATTTTCCTAGGTACAATATGGGAAAATAGGCTTTAAAAAAATCTATAAAAAATTCTGTTTTGGATGGATAATGTACATTTCATGGGTGACATCATTTCCTTGTAAGGTGTTTTAGTGGATCTAGAGAAGGTGCTTGTTGTGGTATCTTTATAGTATCCCAAGAATGTTTCTGTCATTTGTACATTTCGAGGAATCAGTAACTGTTACTAATGTTTCATTAATGATTTATCTCATTTGGAAGTGCCACTATTAGGAATAACGATGAAGGGGTTTAGGTTTTATTGGTTGGTGGAATGTGAAAATGATTATCAGGATCTGAATAAGTGATTTAATACAACACCTATTTTAATTTTAACTATTCCTGGAATGAGGTTCACTTTTTTCTATTATTCATATATTGATGGACATAGAGTAGTATTGATGCAGGACAATCGAGTTATAGAATATGGGTCTAGGTAATTAAGGTCTCATGAATTATATTAACGAACTCATGATCTTGAGCTAACTATTTTGGATTATTCTAGTGTGTTTATGGAATTATTTCATAAGAGAACAAATCAATATGTTTACTGATCATAGAAGTATTATGTATATTCCCTCTCAGTAATATTTGATCTTTCAAAAGTGATGGTTTGCCGAGTACCTAAAATCCTTCTATTTTGTTATGGGTTATGTAGGAAAAGGGAAAAGAGTGGTAGATTTTCTGAGCTAGAAGAATCATGATTAGTTGTTTTAGGAATCCAAATATAATTGGAGACTGACTTATTTGTTTGCTGAGATGAAACTGCTGGTGTAGGATGGGCATGGAAAAATAACCCTTGTGCCTATAAAAATTGAGCCAGTGTATTTGAGATGGGTCAAAGAGAGTCTTCTGGTGGATTAGGTGTGTCCGAATATGAAAGAATGGATTAAAAGTGGGGAGTCACCTTCAACAGGTGATGTAGGTGATGCTGGAAATAATTATGTTTGGCGCCATATGGTGGTGCTTGAAGGTTTGATAAAATAGTTGATGCACAATTTCAATGAAAGAATGTGAGAAATACATCCTGGTCTGACTAAAATGTATTACAATCATCATGAAAACATTAGTGGGATTCAAATGAAGATAGTGATTTTCGGTTTTCTGTCATAATTACATAAATGAGAAAAGATGATGGCTGAACATCACCACGAAGGTGGTTATTACAGTCGTTTACCATCCCATAGTTTCTGTAGAATGAATTAATGATGGAATTAAAAGTGGTTATTCTACGGACATCCTTGAAGAGTGACCTAGTCGGGGTTGTTGTGGATCAGCTAACTAAGGTTTCTCAATTAATGCTGATTTGGGAGACTTAAATAGTTGATCAAGAACCAGAGTTTCATATCATGATCTTCATTTCACATCACACATCTGTAAGGGGTTACAAAGGTTTCATGGTACTCAGGTGGTTTTGAGTTCAAAATATCACCCATAGACTTATGGACAATCAAAGTTTAAAATTCATGCATTGGAGGAAATATATAGAAATTATGTCTACGATTTTGGTGGATCACTTGAAAAGAATTTTATTGATTAATGTGTATTACTACAAAAAATCTTTTTAGGATATGATTTAGATGGATCCTTTTAAGGAACTACACATGATACCATGTAGATATTGGTTGGGTTGGTTAGAAGTTTGGGAGTCTAATCTGTTAGGACTGAGTCTCATGCAAATGATGTTGGAAATGGAACTATTGATTATGAATACCATGTAAAAAACCAATAGTAGGGAGATATCATATAAATATTGTAATTATAGACCACATGAGTTTATGGTGTGATATAAAGTGTTTCTTTGAGTGTCATAATGATTATGTGACCATCTAATTTGATGAAGTCAAAATTGGCACCTAGGTATGTCTGATTGTATAAAATTGTGCAGAGGATCAGAATGGTGTCTTAGATATTGACTCTCCAACAATGGTATAGTGGGATGAATGATGTGTTCCAGGTTTCACAAATCTGGAAGTGTCACCCGAATCCATATAAGTTAATCTATGTTGAAGATGTGATCTTGAAGATGATTCATCCCATGAGGAGCATCCAGTTTTTATAATAGATCTTAGGGAGAATGTATTGAAAAGTATGAATATTCACCTCATTCAATTCATATGGTATAATGGGATGTATTAGTAAGATTCATGGGATTGGGAGTCATATATGTGGGATTAAACACATGTTCTATTTTCTTTAAAAACTTAATAATTCTCATTAAGAGCGGGTAGAATATGAGTCAGTATATGGTCGTGTCGTTAATGATCCAAATTATCATGGAAGAATGTTCATGTCTAAAATATTGTTTCAATATCTTTATTTAGGATACTAATGTGGTTATAGGGAGTATTTAGGTTCTTGGGGGTGTCTCAAGGGTTCGAGGCAAGAGGAAAGGGGAAGAATGGCCTACCAATCCAAGGATCACTTTTAAGAAAACCGTACGACCTTCCCTATAACACCCTAGGATTTTAATAATATTAATATTAATTTATTAACATTAATGACTTATGTTATATGATAATCCAAGATAATATTACATAATACACAACACAAACATATCTTGTGTTAAACACAACACTATGATGGTCTTGTGTTACACACAAATTAATGTTCTTTTGATAAAATATATTTTAGAGAATACTAAATTTAAGCATGTTTATAAAATAATAATATCACTCATTTTGGATTTTATTAATGTAATATATATGTACTATATTCATTAAAATGTTTATAATTTATTTTATATGTATTTGACATGAAATAAAAGAAAATTTAATTTTTTGTATTAATGTTGTACTGTTTTATAAAAATGTTGTTTAACAACCTTTTATTGGCACACAAATTTTAAATCTAGTAATGATTCCTTTTTTAATTAAATTTGAAAAAAATTAACTTCTTATTTTATTATGGATTATAAAATTTTAATTTGGTTTATTTTTTTATTTTTTTCTGATATGTTTCATCATTTGATGAATAGTTAAAATAATGTTTTTTATTGAATACATAGTTTCATTTGAAGTAATTTCATAGTAAAATTACGATTTGTATTAGTTTAAAATTTTCATTATTTCAATATTTTTAAATTATGATTTCTAAAATTAATTTATACCTAAATATGTTATAATAACTTTTTCTTTTAAAAAAGAAGTATTTTAAAAAAACATTTTTCATGACATTTTACCAATTTTATTTAAAATGTAATTTAAAAATTATGTGTTTTGAATTATCATAAACGGGTTTCCAATTGGGATTCAGAATTTCCAATTTTTGTAACTGATTCCCTTTTATTTTTGACCAATATGAATAATAACCATGGTAAAAGTTTTACCAATGTATAGCATAAAATAGGTAATTTAGGATAGAAATAAAATTATAATGACTATAAATTCACCAAAAAAAATTAAAAATTTTATTTGATAATTGAAATTCGACGCTTAGCATTTTATTATCGAAATAAAGTCATTTAATGGACAGTAGTCCATGAAAATGACTTAAATATTGTTTCAATCGGAGAAAGACACAAAATTTTATTTTCATTAACTTCAATCACTTTTCTATGATCAAATAAGGTAAAATTGGTGGTATTAACAAATATAAATGGTAAATTTTAACATAATAAATAAATTTCCAAAATATAATTTATCTTTTGATGTTTTGGGGCTATTTGGGGGATATTATGGTATTTATAATATTTTATTTAACGGCTATTTTACTATATCAAGTTAATGTTTAAAATAATATATCATTTTTAAAGAATGCTTATATCGAAGACAAACATTACAATAAATACATATTTTAAGTCTAAAATATTTTTTATTGTCATGTAAATTTATTTGTAATTTTTATTTAATAAATAATTATAATAATGTTTTATATATGAATGATGTTGAAATTATTTAATTGATAAAAAATAAGTAAATTATTTTTTACTAAAATGATAATTACCTTTAGAAGGACAAAACACATTAAAAAATCATATTGGTAGAGTATATCATCACCAAAAGCAACCAATGGTCGAATTGGTAACCATTTTGTTCCTTATATTAGTGAATTGTACACTTATATTATATTATATCATGTTGTGTTAGTGTTTTCACATACATAATATAATAAATACAACATTGTAAATATAATATTTTCTAGAATCTAAATTTGAAAAGGTTTATTCTTCCAAAATATATTTTATTTATATCAATCATATGATTTTATTTTTATTTTTCATATAAATAATAACAATATTAAATAATTACACAAAATTGATGTACTATTTATTTTATTATAGGAAATTACAAAATAATTGTTAATAAAAATTATAAAATAAGTATTATTTAGAATAATTAATTTTTCCAATGACTTTCTAGATGACCTTGAAGCCTTTGAGATATAAGAAAATATATTTTTTAGTGATAACATCATATCTTTATATTTTTAAAAATCCATGAAATATATATTTATAAAATTGAAAAAATTGATATTCTCTAAAATTAATATTTTTATAAATTATTTAAAAATGATTAATTTTTTTTAAAAATGTATGATAATAATTAAGTCATTTGAATGGTTCTATATTATTTTTTTATGATCAAATTTTCAACAAATAAGTAAAAATTTTACCATTTTAATCTTAAAATAATTGTTACTCTACATAAATGATAGAGAATAACTAAGTATTAAATTGACAAGATAAGGATTGACTGGATGGCTATGATTGTCTAGATTTTATTTTCATATGCTATTACAACCCTATATAATCTCATATTTGAAATTGGGGAGTTTTTTGGTTTTGTATTTGGGTTTTAGTTTATTGTAAACTAATATTTTTGAGGATTCCAAAAATGCCCCCCACAAATTTATAAATGGGAACCCCCTCCCTCACATCATCACATACATTTGAGCCCTCAAGATCAGACACACCCTTCCCATTTGGATTTTAAAATTATGATGTTACATTCTAGAGGTTATGGTCTTCTTAAAATACCATCTCTAGCTCACTAAGAAGAGATTTAAAGGAAAAACGTAGTAGAAGAGGTATTTTCCTCTAACGATTCTATAAAACTTTTTTCTTATTATACTTCCTCATCATGAATTCTTTCAATATTACCCTATATCTAAAAGTATAACTTTTATACTGATATATTATTATGAATATGAAATAACAATATTTCATCTTCTTTCCCTCATATGAAAATTGGAATCACCAAGTGTGCGTTTGTACGACTTACTGTCTCCACACTGTGGTGTAAAATGTTTTTCATCACCAACATATTTGGAAGGGTATAATAATGGATGTAATAAAAATATATGATTATTAATAAATTATAGTTATTCTGAAAAATTATACACCAACCATGTTTATACCATTCAATAATTATGGGAACAATATCATCGCTCGTGCGTACGTAAGACCTACAGTAAAAATGATGCGATGTGATTCGTTCTACATGATTATTATTAAAGAATAGTTATATAAATGAAATTGAATAATAAATTTGATATATATTCTAAAAATATCTTTTTTTAAATTATATAACTATAAACTAATATGTGAAACTAGTACTTATTCCACAAAACATGAATAAGAACAAAAAGTAGTTAATACCAGAATTACGTGTTACAATGACATTTTACTGACAAACATATGATAATATAATAATATATGATATAATAAAAATTTATATGTTATATAACAATTAAATAATACTATTTAAATCAATATACATGTGTTTCAGATATATACTAAGCATATCATGCCTGAGGTAAGGGATTATTTTGTCACGATTTTATTTCTATGGGACATATCCCTTATACACCATCTAATTATATTTTTTTTGTGTGTAAGTTACCAATAAATTATTTTATTATTATTATTATTAAGGTTATTATATTTAAATATACATATAATTTTCATTTTTTATGAGGCGTATTATTTTAATGATTGTGAATTGGTAAGGGATAATTTTTCAATTATCTAAGATTTATTATTTGTAAGTATTCATTGGGGTACAACTATCATCCACATCCAGGATTCCAAATTATGTATATTAAAATAATCTTCCTATCCTTATAAAATTTTTATTGTAAATTTTCCTGATTTTTTAATTATTATTAAATGGTATAAATGGAATATTTTTTTCATTTTCACAATGAGATATTTTTTGACATTGTCGACAAATATATGAGGAGAGTTTTTTTCAATGTATAAGGCATGAAGGGATATTTACACTTTTATAACACCATTATTACATGAATATTCCATTATAAGGTTTCCTGTTTATTTTTAATTAAATTAATTTCTTTTAAAATTGCACGATATTCGGATAAAATATGTCATTTTTTATGAGTAAAGGATATTTTCCACAATAATTAATCCCACGTGTTGTTTGCCTTCTAAGATAAAATTATAGGGTAATTTTTATATCCCTACTATTAATATTGTTCGATTATTTTGTGATGGAAATTCAATTTATGTTAACCATTTTGTTTTTTATAGATTATGATAGAATGTTGTTAAAGGAATAGATTTCATTCTTTAGGTTATGCTATGATCAATGAATTCTATTTTTTGGAACACATAAGAATGATTACATAATAAGATGTGTGGGAAATAAATCTCCCTACAATTAATTGGGTAAATATTTATATTTCAAGAGATAGACATGGATTGAATGTAAAGTAAACCCAATTCAGAAATTCTGGGTTGCATCGACAAGTACACATGGTTCAACAATGGATGTTGTCCTCAATTATGGTATTTCAATCAATAACATTGACAATATAAAAATAATATTCTTTGATTATTGGGTTTACACAATTCCATGTTTTATGGAATTTATATTTTATCACTATTTTTGTTTCTTTAGGATTGATGCCTTAAAAACTGCTGAGATTTGTTTCATTACCCAATATTTTGATATAAAAAATTTTATGTTCATGTTTTTACATTCTTATTTTTATTTTCTGTTTGATGGACTCCATTTTTACCATTACTGAGAATTAGTTCTCACATGTTCTTGTGTTTATATTCCCAAAATATTATTTATGATGTGTATAATGTGATTCTAGTCATGAAGGAAACAATAGGAGATAATGTAAATGTTTTATGAACCAGTTTGTTATATTTCCATGTTTCCAAGGGAAATAAACAATTACAATCATAGGGTGTGAATATGTATCATTTATTTTCATCTAAAAAGATTTCATATTCATGTATGTAAATTTTTGGATGTTAGAGTGGGTATCATAGTAAGGGTTTAGTTGTCAATTATAAACTAGGATGCGAAAACAATAGTGAGATCTCTAGAGACATTTTTATGCTATGTACCAAGATGACTTAAGAATAAGAATCATTATAGTTCACATTCCTAGAATTTTTTTGATGATCATGAATAGCCTTGGATTAATCCTTAGATATTATAGATTGAGTGTACTCCCCCTTGATTGTGTTATTTTTTCTACTATGAATTTTTTAATCTTACCCTATTATTTGTTTGGTTTTAGAAAATTGCTGGAAATAAGAGGATTCATGTTAATGGAGAATATGATGGACAGTGTAATGATTTTACTCATGAGAAACAAAATTAAATGCATGTCGGAAGGGGATACATCATTATTATGCATATTTAGCAATCTCATAATATGACCGAAAATGTAAACTTTGGTGAGTTTCCTAAACCACCTAATAAGAGAAAGATGGAGTTTTGTGATGACTGTAAAGGAATTTTTTTTTATTTTCCTCATGTAAACCATGGGGTAAGTGAAATAATGTAGAATATTTCCGAGTAATTGGATGATGCTTTGAATGTGGAAAATAAGGACACAAATTAATTAATTGAAAATTAAATGGATCAGTTAAAAAATGGAAAAGGACAATGGTATTCATAAGGGATCAATTATAGATAAAGGTTTTAAATGATTAATGTAAACATATAATGAAAATTTATTCCCTATGGGAGAAGATAATGATGAGAATCATCATGGTCATATGAGTGGTATTGATATTATTGATGATGAAGTGACTACAAATAACATATAAGATGAAAGATAACGTTGAATCTTGTACAATATTTTTAGAAGATAGTGGAATGATTTCTTGTTTATCATGAATAATTTTGTATACGTAATTTTATCATATTATAGAATATTGAAATATCTTTGTATTGGTCCATTGCAGTTTTCACAGAATTATATTGTACCAGAAACCATGAAAAGTGTTTTAGATATTTCTTGAAAACACATTATGGGATTGATAACCATAAATATGTCACTTATATTAAGATAATAATATTTGGATAATGATATATTTGATTCGAATAATTAAATTGAATTATGACAGTTTCTTTCATGGAAAAGTTTTATATATTTAAGGCTCTAATATCATGGTTAAAGAATACAAATTTTTAAGACATAATGAATATATCCTCTACATTATTGAAAAAGAAAATTAGTATGTTTTCAACAAGGATATATGGTAATTTCTATATCTAAAGATAATTATTGATGAAATTATTCAAATTTTTGGATTGTGGCCAATAATATATTTCTTATGATATATGGTTTATAAATGAAGGTAATTAGATGCTTTTTATAGAACATTTATTATAATTTTTTTCTGTGATTTTGGACATAAGTATTTAGCATAAGACTAAACGATGGCATGGATAATGTTAGACATCAGATTTTAATGTTTAAGGATAATATATATTTTTATTATTATTTATAGAATGTTATAATAATACTGTTTTAAAAAAATTACAACCCACGGGTTGGGTGACAACCCATCACATCAAAGAAAGATGTGGGAATCAAACATACATCCAATGAGCGACAAGCCTTTATCACCTAATACTGTCCAACAGTAAGTCCCTCGTAAGTATAAATTAGTTTTCTTTTATTTAAGCGGTATGATAGATGTTTTATATGTCTATATTCAGAACCATATATAATTAATATTACCATATGAGGACTTATATATATTTGAAAACATGTTCTAACCATTTTGTGATATATCTAGATGGAATGACCTATTATTCTATTTATGGGATGCATGGTATACTGATTCTTTAGGAATGAAAAATTCAACTTCATTTCATTTAATATGACATGATGTGTAAATATTTTAAGGCATGAAAAACTGTGAGATTCTACTAAAATCATTTTTGTATTTCCCCTCAAGTTCTTCAATTATATTGAATAGATCGTGAAAACCAAAAATTTAACCCTATTACATTCTTATATAATGAATTATATAGTCCCTTATATCACCAATGATTTATGGCTTTGTGATTGTAAACTTTTTCATAACCATGTCATTTTTCACTCTCTATCAAAACTTGATGGTTAGATTTCTCTTCCATATCAATGTTTTCACATCCCAATTATGTTCTCCTATGTGGAAACTCAATGATGAGTTATTTTGGTTAACGGTTTTGTATTCAACATTATTATTTAAATGGATGTTTTAGTCTAATTGTTTTGTGGGTTTATATGAAATAAACTTTGACATATAATTCCTTTAAGAACCTAGATGAATTTCTAGGGTGAAATTAATTTTAATGGGGATAGAATGTAACACCATGAGATTTTTATAAAATTAATTTTGTAATTTTATTGATGTCTGGTATTTAATTCTAAACCAATATAACATTTCACAATACACAATAATAACTTATCTTGTGGTATACTCAAGATGATGCTTGGCATGCTTTCGACACAATTTCATGTTCTTTTGATAGAATTTATTTCAGGAAATAATAAATTTAATTGAACTTATAAAAAAATAATATCCCTAGTAATGTATTTCATTATTATAATATATATTTAATATATTCAGTCTAATTTTTTAAATATATTTTATATATTTACTATATATCATATAAGAAATTATTCAATTTTTCGGATAAAAATGAAATTTGTTTAAAAAAATGAGAATTTTCACCTTTTGATGGAGAACCCAATTTTAATATTGATTTTGAAACTTTTTTATATTCAATTTAAAAAAAATAAAAAAATAAAATTAATTTTTATTACAAAAATTTACTTTGAGTTATTTTTGGTAATTTTTTTATAAGTTTCATTTTTTGAGGTATAGTGAAAATATAGATTTTCATTGAAAACATTTTTTTCATTTTAAGTTAATAAATAGTAAATTTAGGTTTTGGATTAGTTCTAAATTTTATTCATATAATTTTTATCCAATGATTTATTTTGAAAAATATTTTATAAAAATATTTATTATAAAAATATTATACATTTTAAAACGGGTTATTTTTCCATGAAATTGTTATTCACGACATTTAATCTGGTTTTTTAATTTAAATATACAACTTCTAAATTTTTATTTATGATAAATTTATTTCAAATTTGAATAAAAAAGGTCCAAATTTTTTAATTATGTCCATTTTAATTTTTACCAATATGAATAGTAACCTTTGTAATTTTTGTTACAAAAGTAAAGGCTAATTTAGGAAATTTAAGATAAAAAAATTATAATGAATATAAAATTACAAAATAAAATGGAAAATAATTATTTGATAAAACAATTCGAGCCTTAACATTTTGGTATCTAAATTATGTCTTTTAATTGATGTTTTACCAAGAAAATGAATTAAAATAATAAGTAAATCCAAGAAAGACACCAAGTGTCATTCTATTTGTCTATAATATAATTTATTGTTCACATATTGAAAAATCGGAGGTATCAATGAATATAAATGGTATATTTTAACTTAACAAACTCTTTTCTATAATATTAATTTACCTTTGATGTATTAGGGGAATTTGGGAGATATTGTGGTATTTATAATATTTTATTCAATTAAAATTTAAATTTGTCGCAATTTATGTTTTAAATAATATATCATTTTTAATATAAGGTAATGGAAAAGATTAATTTGACTATAAATACTAATTTGAACTATAATATTTTTCTTTTTATCATTGTAATTTAATTGTAATTTTTAGTAAGGAAACTATTATTTAATGTTTTATTTATAGATGATGTAGAAATTATTTAAATGATAAAAAACCAATAAACTAATTTTTATTAAAATGATAACAAAAAATAAAAGGCTAAAAAAATACCAAATTTTTTTGGTATATTATATATCGACTTCAAACATCCTGGTGTCGCGTTAGTGTCCATTTAGATCCATATATACGATATTGAAACACTTATATTATTTATTTCAAGGGGTGTTAAAGATGTCATATTCATAATATAGTAAATATACAATTTTTATGGAAGATTTTACAGAATATAAATTAAACTAAAATTATTATTATGAAATATGATTGATTTATATTCATAATTGTATTTTATTTCTAATTTTTATGAAAAAAATGTATATTAAATAATTACAAAAAAATTGATGTAGTATTTATTTTATAAAAGGTAAGGTCAAATAAATGTTATTAATAATTATAAAATTAATATACATTTTTCAAATTAATATTCCAAATGTATTTTATTTATTTATTATTACGTCATAGGGATATGATAAAATAGTTGGTTCTAGGATAAAATCATTTTTTGATATGTTTAAATATCCATGAAATTAATAGTTTCAAAATTGACATAATTGATATTTTGAAAAAATATATTTTTATAAAATTATTTACAATTCATCAAACTCTTTTAGAAAATATATATTAATTATTAAGTGGTCTAAAATGTTCTAAATTTTTAATTTATGATCAAATTGAAAAAATATTAAATATCATGTCTTGTTAATATTGATTTATTTGTTAGCCAAGTTAAAATGAAATATAATGGCTAGGTATTAAATTGAAAAGTTCTGGTTTGAATAGACCGATAAAAATGACTAAAATTTATTTTTTTATGACATAAAAATGTTATATCATACTATTTTCTTAATGGGGACAATGTTTATGTTTGTTGAGGTGGTTTTGAATTTATTAAAAAATAATAATTTTGAGATTTCCAAAAGTGCCCATCGCCTAATCTATAAAAGGGAACATACTCCCTCACCTATTCACAAATATTTTCTCTTTGAAGATCAGAAATACCTGACCAAATTTCCCTTATAAACATCCCTAGATACATTCTATGGTTCTGTTCTTCTTAAAAAACCAATCATGTCGGTCTCTGAGGTGAATATCGAAGAAGAGGTAATATCCTCTTTCGATTATATTAAACGTCTTTCTTCCTATACTTATTCATCATGAGTTGTTTCATTATTATGTAATAAAACCATTATATCTTGTGTTTTGATATGTTATTATGAATATGAAACAAACAAATTTCATTTTATATCAATTCTATGAAGAAAAAAATCACCACAAGTGAAAACGTACGTCATACAGTCTCAAGGTTGTGGTGTAATATGTTTTTCATGACCAAATTAACAGTATAGATATAATGGGAGAATTATTAACTATATATAATTATTATAAAAGGATATTGATTCTGAAATATTATACAACAACCATGTCAATACTACTCAAAAAATATCGGAGTGATATAATCGCTCTTGCGTACACACGACCTACCATCTCCACGATTCGATGTCATTCGTTCAACATGATATTCATTAAAGCATGATAATGTAAATTTAATTTAAATATTTTAATTAGGAAAAGTTATATATTTTATTCTAATTCTATTATTGAAATTTCATAACTACAAAATATTATGATAAACCTAAACTTATTCTACAAATCATGCCTAAGAAAATAAAGTAGATAATACCTGAATAATGAGTTACAATGAATTGTAACTAACATGTAATTCTATTTTGGTGTTGTTTATAGTTACCATAAATTTTTTAATTATTATTATTATGAGGATTGTGATAATTAAATATTCAAATAATTTTCATTATTTTATGAGGAATATCATTCGACTGATTATAAATTGTTAAGGTATAATTTTTCAATTATCTGAGATAGTTTATTCATAAGTATTTACTATGGTATGTTTATCTTCCACGTCCATGTATCCATAAAATGTAATTAAAAATATTATTTCTATAATTATAAAATTCTTTTGTTAAACTTACCCATTAGTGAATTTTAATTAAATGGTATGAATAGAATCATTTTTCACTTTCAGTATGAGGTATATTTTTTGGTATTTCTGGAAAACATATGTGGAATTTTTTTTAAAAACATATCTGGAATAAGGATATTTTTGAGATTTTAGAGAAACAAACATATATGAATATTCCATTACAATTTTCCGTGATTATTTTTAATTAAATTTTTTCTTTTTAAATTTCACATCATTTTTATAAAAGAAAACAATTTTGAATAAGAAATGATATTTTCTTAAATAATTTATCTCATGTATTATTTTCTACCTAAGATGACATTATAGGGTTATATATATATATATATATATATAATATTACTATTGTTTGATTGTTATTATGGTGGAAATTCAATTAATTAATTATTTTTTACATGTATAATGAGAAAATAATGTTTATAAACACATTTTACTATTTGGGTTATGCTATGATTAGTTATTTATGATTTTTGGGGCAAATAATAATGATTTCATTATGAGATGATTGGGACCTATATATTCCACCAATGAATTGGGTAAAGATTTAAATCTCATGATATATACATGGGATGGATGAAAAGTAAACCTGGTTCAATAATATAGGGATGGAATGACAAGTAAACCATGTTAAATAGTGGACTTTCTTCTCTATTGTGGTCTTAGAAGTAGTGTCCTGGCTACTATAGAAATCCAATTATGTTCTTATTGGTTTTCCAAAATTACATGTTTTATGCCAATTCTATTTTATCATGAGTTGTGTTCATTTATGATCTATTCCTTATAAACTACAAGGATTTATATCATGAATCATGATTTTGATAGCCAAAATATATATTCATTCTTTTACATTCCACTATTTATGTTTTGTTTGATGTTATCTATGTTACCCTTACTAAGAATTTGACGTCACCCATTCTTTTGTTTCCCTTCCCTAGGTGTTAATTAAGATGTATCAAAGGGGTTTCTAGATATGTATGATAATTCAGGAGATGTAATAGATGTTTAATGAACCATTTCTTTATGTTTCCATGTTTCTAGGGGAACTAAACTATTATGGTCCTTGGGAGCCAGTTTTTATAATGAATATTCATCTAAAAAGAGGTAATATCCTTGTATATCATGCTGGGTCCTTTAGAATGCCAAGAAACTGTGTTCTCCATATTCTCATGGAATTTATCTTGTGTATGTTTTTTTCACAATTCAGTAAACCATGTAGCCTCCCTAGGTATCCGTACAACCCATCAACTCATGTACAGTGGCATGAAACTAGTTTGGAAAACCATTTGGTGAAAATGTGCACTGCTATAATGTTTTAAAAAATTACTTAAATTGACATTATAGTATTTTAAACCCTCACCAATTTTTCCATCCCATTTCCTCCTTCTCAACCCTATTGATGAAAAAGACTTCTGAATGGATTCTAAGGATGATTCTTCTTCATCTCTAGGACGTTTGGTGTGTTGTTGATTGTAGTTCAATGCTTCTGGTAAGTAAAATCTATCTCTTTATTTTCTTTTTGATTTAGGGGTTGTATCCTTTTATCATCTCCTTCTAAAACCCTCAAACCCCAATTTTTTCTTGTAAGATCTAGGTTGGAGATTCTAAGGTGATTCAACTTAGGATATAAGGATTCAGTTTAGAGTATATTCCACAACAAAATCATTATAGGGGGCCTCCAAGTTATTTTCCATAGTCTCATTGAATATTGTTTCTTGGATGGCTTTATTCATTAACACTTATTATTTGTATTTTGATAACTTTGGTATGGTTTGGTATAATGGGCATCTAAATAATGAATGGAATCCCACATCATTCACAGAATATGCATTGTGGATGATTGTACCAATGTATGGACACCAATGGGGTGCATGGATGTTTTTCAAGAAGATAATCTATCTAAATAATTTATATGTCCTTATGTGTCAATGTAAAACCCTCATGGAGTATAGTGATATGTTAAATGACTGTGAAAATGGGATATTTGTAATTTTTCTCAAATTATAAACGTTAGGTAATGTGGGATGATGCAATAGAATTATTGAATATTTTTAGTGTTCTAGGCATAAGAATGGGAATTAGGAAAACTATGCTAAGTTATGTGAATTGAAATTGTGTTAACAGATCATGGTATGATTTATAATTCAAATGTTGTTGAATTTGAATACTATTGTTGTATAAATCGGTTGTGTTTGTTAGGATATGGTTTTTACATAGTGAATAAATTAATAAAAATGTGCACATGGTTTTGTGGTGGTATAAAATACTATTTGTTGTCTCATTGGTTAGGTTGGACTGATGTGATATTTCCACCCCCAAATACATAAGTTCGGAAGATAGACTGATGCTCTATTTTCCCAATGGATATATTCAATGAAACAACATGGACTGAGGCACTTGGGAATGTGATATTTATTAAATGTGAAATGTGTTTTTCATTAGTGAGTTGGAGAACCCAAATCATTTTCCTCATGCAATTAACATGATGAGTATTAATATTCCATAAAAAAGGTGAAAGTAAATTACATATTATAGATGATATAAGAATAAAATAGGGAACAATTCCAGAAAAGATCCATGAAAGCTTTCAAAACTAATAGCTCCAAAATTTCCCTTTATATACATTTAATTTATTCATACTTTAACACACAATCTATTAGACTGGATATTTTTAGGCACTTTTACTGGTGCCCAATTGAGGTGTACCCAAACCCTACTCAGGATATTGTTGGTTAAATGAGGATACTTCACGCTGGTAGGTCATGACATGTGAAAGTTACCTATTCTAATGTGTTGATTTGTTCATAGTGCATGCATTAATGATGTTTTAGACTTCATGTTAGGACCATTTTGGGGATTATGACATTTTGTTATATTGGGTTTGGTTCAACTTTTCATTGTTCAACATGACATACCATGATTATCTTTGGTTTGTTTTATACTAACTTTTGGGTTGTGTCATTTATTTATGATTATTGAATATTACACTTGTTTCCTCTATTTATGATTTTTATCTACTCTGGTTTATTCCGGTCAGAGATTATAGTATCCCATGTGGCCAACATAGTCTCTAGCTGCAAGTTAGTAACGTCTTTCATATGGGGAGGCATGCATGAGGCCATATGGTGACCTAGCTCAGGGTTCTAGTTTAGTGGAACCTCGGTTATGAATGTTATAAGGATGTAAAACAAATCCATATATAGACCAATAAAATACCCTACTAGCAATGTATCATCAATCAATAGTACACAAAAAGGACACTGAAAACTTGGATCGTTTCTCCTCCCAAAAAGATTATATGTCCCAAAAAAAATTTACATTTGTTCTATATTACATTTAAGAATGTCAACAAAATTGATAGTTATAAAAAATGGGGAAGCAACATTATCAAATAATATAATTGAAAATGGGCATGCAATAAATATTGTACCTCTTACGGATGCTAGACTCACATCTGACTGCACAAGATACACATGTACTTCATGAAGGATATTCACTCCAGAGGGTTGATCTTGGATATTTGTGGTAATTAGAGCATCTAACAACACAACATTAACAATCATATCACATTATCCATGCCCATCTATAAGATTAGTCATATCCTTCCAATATTACAACAGATGACTATAACATCCACCTCTATTAAAAATAGTTTTTGTTTAAGGATAAGAAAAACACATTTGTATGACTATGAAAAACTAATTTCTAGTTAGAGACACACCAATATCCACATCTTGTTGTGTTAATATGTCCATATACTGAGAACCACCTCCACTACTACTTTGATATTTTGAAAACTTACACTTTTTTCTGAGAGCACCACAAAAGATTATACATAGTGAAAGATAGTTTGTGGAGTTTCTAAATGTTCATGTAGTACACATCTCTTCCATCATAACCCAATCAACTAACTCTTTATCAATAAAAATCATCATCATAAATACAAATGATTTGATATCTAGTAGAATAAAATAAAGGTAATTTTAGGTTTTCAACTGATAAATCCATATATCCTTGGGTGAAAAACAATGTTCCTCAGAAAACTAATTAGTGAACTTCAACATCGACCAGTCTCCATACTATAAAGTGAAGAACTCTAACGACTTCTCTTTCATCAAAAAATCAAAACAGAATTTATTAAAGAAAAGTGTCATGAAAAAAATCAAATCCATGAAAAAGTATTATCATCCATAACCATTGAATACCATCATCTCTTATATGGACCCTGAAGTTAAAAAAATATCACACAACACATTAATAGTTTTAGTTATTTCTTATATGATAAAAATTGGTCAATATTTTTCAACTTTTATGTTGCCTCTTATAGATCATTCAAACCTCTAGATGTTGGTGTCCTTCTATGAATATACCCCCACGATCGATCTATATATCCTTGACTATTGGAAGTTACATTAAAATGTTTTTATGAGATTTTGGACTTTTAAATTTCTATTATATGTTTCTTATTCATTAGAGGATTCTTATGAGGAGCATCAGCTTCACCATCATGAGGAACCCAGACAACGCATCTCATAAGCAAACTTATGTACTCTAAAAAATTGATTAGACAACTGAAAAATGTATTTTTTCAATCCGGAAAACCAATTAGGATCAACAAAGATTAACATACAGAACTACAAATGGAGGAAAAATTCTTAATATCCCATGAGAAATTGGGTATCATCAAAGAATGATCTAGGTGGGATCATCCTAATTCCTACACCTCATGATTCAACATTTCTATCTGTTGTCTATAAAATATCCCAAAATGAATAAAACCACCCAAAAACCTAAGGCTATGATTGAAAACTACAGTGGACAAAGCCATATTCCCTCTCAATTTTGGACCCGACACAATACAAGACATACCTAAAGGGAATTATGAATTACCATAGGATGGGTAATATAAACATTCAATAAAAAAAATAGACAAAATGATTTTTCAAAACCTGAATCATTGACATGGCACATAAATATAAATTATAGAAAAGCATAAGATAAATATATTTTATTAGTAAAAACAATATGCATAAAATAAACTACCCAAGAGTATATTCAAATCTCTATGTATGTTTCCATGAAATAAAACTAACAAAGTAGGAAAAACAACTTCACCATTTTATATTTGGGTATACGCCAACAATTTCTTCACCATATACCCTTCCCATATGATAGAAAACATTGTCCCCCACAACAGAGAATTTACATTACCTATATCAAAAGTCATAACAATGTCTACGCAATACCAAGGAGGTATGAAAGGTATTAGATAATAAACATAGTATGCTCCCACCTATGTTTTTTTATATCATGTATTTAAACAGTAATAAAATCATATTATAATTGAAACGAAATAAGAAATGATAAAAATTTAATTGTTTATATATCAAATTCATAGAAAAATTGATTAATATAATCAATTTCAACATTTATTATTAAAGCTATAAAATAATTTCCAAATAAGTTAATATCCAAATATATTAACAGATACATCAATTAAAAATCAAAAAAATCATGAATCATTTCTGATAATATCCCTATAGATGTACAAAATAATCATACAAACCAAAAGTATAAGCACATGTATCAACAAGCAAGGTATCACACTTGTTTAGGGAAAAAGGAAACTATACCTAATATATATAATCTATATGAACTAAGACACTATAAATATCGATCATGATTAGAGACTAGATGAAAAATCCAGAATATGAACCCCCAAATAGGTTTAATTGGTCTCTTGAACAACATTCCTAGAGAGAAGAGACAAGTACATTGAAAAAATACACTTATAAAAGATGATACCAATTACTATACCTTCCACCTAAGAACTAAATATATAACATGTTCTAAAATTTCTATTCATATTCATCAATCTATATTATATGATTTCCTGATTTGAAAAATATTTTAAAAAACCATTTCATACTTATTTGAATATCATTTCTATTTACAAAATAATTGGAAAACCTATCTTTTATAATAACACAGATCCATACACATAAAGAAAATAAATCCTAATGTGAAATTGTATTTATTAAATGAATTTATAAAAAACGAGAAATTTGGTTCACTAACACAAACTAGATACAAAAACACTCACATCAAACTATAGGGTCTCACATTACTACAATGGATCCAGCAAAAATAGGAATGAAACAATGATAATGGTGGCTTTGGAATCACTATACCAATATTATAAATTATCCAATTTAACAAAAGGGATCTAGGAGAAGAGGAAACACTAGATAATTTAATAATTCACACTCATTACACCAAAACCAACAATGGAATATCCATTAGAACAAGATCACAACATACATCTAGAAGGGAAAAATATGAAACATCACATAGGGTCAATGCATCTAACAAATATATTATACAGTGCCACTAGGATCAATGTAATGAAGATGTATAAAGGATTACTCCCCAAGGAGATCCAACCCAACAACGATGATGATCAATCACCTAATTAATCAGTTTAGATAAAACAGAGACCCCAAAAATCACCATTGGAGGGATCTAGGTTGAGAACCAATAGTTTTGTGGTAGAATGAATAAAATGAAATATCATATGATGACTTAAAAACCTTTTTCAAAATATTTACTTCTCATGTAATCCTTCTACACTCCTTGTCCTCCTCTAGAATCATATATATACAGAAAAAACCATCACCATTTTAATAAAAATTTATCTTTTATTATTATATGGCGTATAATATGGACACAATGTGATTTGAATTCATGTTGTACATCAGGTTCATGCCATATTCCCTTCATAACATACAGAGCTTGTACTCCAATTACCTAAATTCTATTTCTACTACAGTATATGAAATATGAATATTCATACAAAAAAACACGAACTTACAACAAAATTCTTGGATCTCAGGGAGAACCTCACATAACAATTATATGTTTATTCTTGGACACTATTAACTAAAAAAAACCATCTTTGAACATTGTGTTAATAACATAAAGAATGTTCTCCATCCAGGGTACACTAACACACCCCCAACTAAAGATAAAAACATGAAAGGAGAAGGTAATTTACAAAATGAAGGTATCTTGATGTTAAAATACACTCACTAGATTATGAATAAAGGGGTTTGCTATTAATGTATTGGATTTCAATAAAAATATCATTAAAAATGTTGTCGAGAAGAAGAACCCATATATTTTTAAAATAAAATTTTAATAATAAAATATTCACAAAACAATTTTAAATTAAATGAATTTGAAAATTACAATTGAAACATATAATTTATGTTTTAAAACAATAAGTTTTCATGACTTTAATGAATTCTATACTTTTCTACAATGTTAAAAAAATATTTCACTCATATATTTTTTAAAATACCAAGAAAATTGTTTTAAAAACAATATGAAGATTACAATAAATTCATTTTTAAAAATGTAAAAATGGTTTAAAATATATTTAAAAAATCATTTTACATGTAAACCCTTTTTAAAAAAATTGAATTTCGTTGAAAATAGACTTCTGACCGAAGTGATAATTGAAGTATGATTTTCTAAAACATAATTTCCTAATCCATTTATGTATAAAATTTTGGAAAAATGGAAAAATTACATGATAATATCATTAATAATTGTTGGAGAATAAAATTCAAAAGGATTATTAAGAAATTTTAAATATTGTTCCTTCATATAAAATTCATGAAAAAAAATTACGATTTTAATCAGATTGTTAAATAGGGCATTACAATGATGAAAAAGTGATGTTACGATTAATAAATGATTTCATTTTCAGTTTCAAAATAATATAATATAAAAAACAATCCAGAAAAATATAATATGGTCAAAAACAATTCCCCAGAAATAATAAAATATAAAATATGGTGAAATCGTACGATAACCAAATGAAATGATATTGATTAATTAAATACTATACAATATGGTAGTTTTCTAATATAAACCACATATATATATAATTCATATGGAAAACTAAAATAAATTTAATTATTATGAACTTATGATATAAGATGTCAATGGGATAATATATACACCACATAAATCAAATTAGTTGCATAAAAATATTATATCCCTCCATGAAGGGAATTTGAGACAAATTCCTTTATAAAGGTCATATCATTGATGTGTGGATTAATAAATAAATTAGTTATGTATGTAAAATTTAAATCATCATAAAATAATTTTTAATACAAAATATAATTATCAACGGTCATTTAAAACCATATTTTACCATGGAATAATTGATGGATTTGACGTTTAATTCAATAAATCGAAATTGAGCTATGAAATCCCTTAGACAATGCTTGCTTTTGGTTGAATGTGAATTAACATTAAAAATAATTTTTATGAAAATGTTATTAACATTTTACACGACACAATTCATATATTCTAGATTATATTTTATCCTTCTCTAAAAACTAATCATATATATATTTATAATCAATCATTATTTTCATTGTTTCGGGTGTTAATTGCCTTGTTTTCTCATTCATTCAATGTAATGAAAGTCATAGTT
This sequence comes from Viscum album, assembly GCA_963277665.1. Lineage (NCBI taxonomy): Eukaryota > Viridiplantae > Streptophyta > Magnoliopsida > Santalales > Viscaceae > Viscum > Viscum album. Next base: position 1,659,369,643 of record OY728145.1, read on the forward strand.
CGTATAAATATTATATCACTAAATCATAAATACAATAATAATAAATAAATAATTATCAAATTTACACATCAATTATACTTTTAATCCAATCCTCTCTGACAGTTTGGATAAATAGAGTATGTTATGATCATAAAGACTATAGACTATACATATTGTGAGTAATGTATTCACTTTTTAATTATAATTCTTAAAATACAGTAAGTAATATTGTATCATTTTAGAGTCATAAAAACATCATATACAACATATTATTTTTTTTATGTATATATATATCATCCATATTGTGTGATGATCAAAATTGAGTCACATCACTTTTGTGAAGGTGGTAGTCCACATGTACATGAATAATTTTATTATCTTCATGTGACAAATAAAGTAAGAAATAGAAATATAGATATTATATTTTAATATAATAAATATGTAAAAAATATCAGTAATATTTCATTTAAATTTGATATATTCTTTTACTTCTAATTTATTGTATTCAATGTAAAGCGTCAGTGAAAAAATAATTACATCACTTTGTATGGAGGTAGTTCTCCTCACACATGATCACCAATATCATATTCTTAATGATATATAAATTTAAAATAAATATGTGATATAATTAATCCAATGGTATCATTATAATATTAATATAATATAAATATTTATATCCATCATCATACCTAATCAAGATAGGTGTTGATGAAAAAAATAGTGATATTTGTTTAGGATGGGGTAGTCCACTATAAAAATGAATGATGATTTCACAACCAGTTTTATTTATATGAGGATAGACCGTGTTAATTAACATGACCTAAAAACATGTAAATATATTTAATATTATTAGGATATTATATTATTACGTTTTGACAAGAATTTATGGAGATGAAGGAAAAAATAAAATAAAAACACAGGTTAAGGGACATTACATCTTCTTCGGGTATCTTCCTTATGTTTGAGGAAACATCATTCCTAGGTTGAGTTAATGATTAAAATAAGGTTTCCATGATTATGTGATGGTATTTTTAAAATTATTTTAGGTATTTATTATCATAATTGATTTTAAAGTGTTATGAAAAGAAGAGAGTGGGTGGTCTTTAATAAGTGAAGTGAGTGGCACAATTTTGATTTTTAAAAACAAAAAGGTGTTCCCACATTTTTTAAATGATAGAAGGATAAAAAAATTATTATTGAGAAATATAAAATTTAGGTTATTAATATGGACATAAAATATATTTAATTCTTTTTAGTAATTAAATTTAACTCTTATCATTATAGTTTAATACCCATTTAAATATAGGGTCATTATGAAAATATATTTATATAACTATAGATTGTGTAGTTCACGTTAATGAATTTGTGATGGGATGACTTGATATTATTTCAATAAAAAAAACATATATTATTTTGTTTTGTACCAAAATGAATAATTATATCATGAATCTCCTCTAAAAATAGTCAATTGACACCTCATGCAATAGAGTTAGGCATGTAATTAAAACCGTATGAAATGATTTCAATGCATCTAATATATATTTATCTTCTCAAAATAATATGTCTGGGATGAATAATCAAGAAATCCCCATTATAAAACCTTTGGTATAATTGTATTCTATATTGATAATAAATTTTATATCCATATATAGATCCAATAATTACTATCTAGACGGGGAAATTAAATTCAATTCCCAAAACCATCTTCTATTTATTCAAAAATTCATGGGGAATTGTTAATCACTTTTGTATACCATTCTATGTAAGGAATATTGTTTCCTTTAAAGGAATGGTTTATATCTCTCCTGATTGAATAAATGGAATGAATTAACCAAAATCATATTCAAAGATTGGTATATTAATTTGAGGTATTTCATTATAATATTTTAATTCTCCCTTAAAATTAAGATTTTCATTTCTTTGTAGATATTATTCAAATATATCATCCTAAAAATGTGTTTAATAATTATATGGAACTCATTAAATGTGAATATTTGAAGAATAATTTTAATAATATATAAATAGGGGTCTGAATCACACTAATGATTCTCCATATATATCCATAGAAAAAATCAAGATAAATTATTGTTTGAAAAATAAATTAATTGATTATCATGATATTAAATAAATTATGATAAGAAACAAAATCAGTATCAATATATAATAAATTTATCCTTTATATAAATCTCACATCAACATATTGTATAATTTGAAACATTCCATGAATATGTAATCTAATGAAATGGATTAAATAAAATGATCAATATGGTAGAACATATAAATTGTTCATGTACGGTAATATAATTAGAATATGGGGAAAATGAGAAATATTGAAATATATTACTAAAAAATGAGAAAATAATAAATTTTTCATCACTCATAATAGATGGATATATATTTGAAATCAATAAATATATAACATATAAAATTATTATGGTATATTTTAATAATAAACATGAACCATGAATCATAATCATATGGAAATGATATTTCTTGTCATGTAGATGTATAATGAAAATAAAAATTTAATAAAAATAACAATAAGGGGTTTTAAAATGTAAAATATGAATAAACAATCCATTTCAAATTAGTGAATTTTTTTGAAAGATATCATCCATTAGTTTCTTAATTTTAATAATCCTATGGATTAACAGTTATATATGTTTGAAAACCCAAAAATCATTTACTTCCGTTTGTTTTGAAATCATATGGTCCATTAGCAACATAAGTTTCACATTCCAATATTCAATTTGTGACATATATTTCACAACCCTATTGTCTGTCAAGGATTCAGGTGTTGTATAAATTTAAAAAGTGTATTTATTGATAAAATTGGACCCCATTAATCACATATTTGTTCCCATTTAAATTTAAAATTATTTATAATATAAATATCCAATGTCAAAAATATTCATTTAAAATAATTTCCAAATAGAATCACATAAATTTAAATTAGTTATTAGATTAACTTTTAATGACATGTAATAACCTGAAAATTGTTTTTCATAGTGGAATTCATTGGTTTGTTTTTAAAATAATACACTAGAAAAAGGTAATCATTTATAGGGGAAATATAGTGGAAACATGAATATTATCTTTTAGGAAACAATTCTAATAATTTTCATCAAAAGAAAAATTTATGAATAACAATCCAAATTGATCAATATAAATGCATCGTTGAATAATTTTTTTTAAATATTATAAAAATATTAATAATTAAGCATTCATAACATATAATGGGTTTAAATAATAAATATTCAGTGAGAGGAAAAATATAAAAATTAATGGGAGATAATTTATAATATTTTTGGAAATAAATTTAATGAAACCCACATCATAGAGAGTGTGATATATCATTAATTTAAGAATTTTAAATGCTAAATTATAATTTTAATATAAAGAATTTTCTTTTAAAAAATCATGAATAAGAAAAAATGAATTGAGGTTGTAGATGGATAAGGAAGATGTAATTTAGGGTGAAAGGGAATTACACAAAAGTGCAAAAAATATTTAAAAGAATGGAATAAATTAATTAAAATAAAAAACATTATATTAGATTGGATAAATATTATCATCGATGTATTTAATAAATAAGTCATAAAAAACCATATTAATAAAATGATCAATATAACTCTATAATGTGACGATCCAGGCCGGGTCGCCATAAGACCCGGTGCCTGACTTGGTATATGGCAAGGCCCGAAGGGCGTTCTCTATCCCCATGGGCTGGCACAAGTGCCCGAGTATCAAGAATAAAACATGGGAATGATTTGCCCGAATAAATAAATATAAAACAAAGAACAAGCTCAATAAATTTAAAATAAAATGAGACAACCAAACATGCCATCATACCAAGTTCAGATTAAATGATTACAACTTGAACTCAAACCCAAAATAGACTACATCAATGGAAAACCAAAACTCCAACAAAAACCTCCGTACAACATGAGGAGTCACATCCCAAAGCCACCACCACCAAACCAACACGAGGATGCCACTGACAAACAGGATCACCAACGCTATGCTCGATGCCTGAACTTGGAAAGAAACAGAAACAAAATCTACATACACCCAAAGGTGTATGTTGGGTGTTATCTAAAAGCCCAGCATGATTCCACCGAGAAAAGGTTCCATGCAGAATTTTTAAATGACAAATACATTTTCAATTTTAATTAAAGAAAAGAACTAGAATAATGATCAAATATAAATAAAACAGGTTTAAAGAATGTAGTTTTAAAAAGTAACAACTTAAATTAAAACGCACACACACACCCTTACCTTTAAAAAATAACCCATGTGTCACATTGATGAGAGTAAAGCAACCAATGAGCACTAATATGGGAGAGGCCATGTGGGTGTAAGCTAGCTTGGGCCCCTATATCTTCGTGTCTCAGTTAAACGTGGTTAGTCGGCCATGACCCTCAGAAAACATGGCATTGAAGGTGACGACCCTCAAAAAATGTGGCTTAGAAGTCCATGACCCTCAGAAAAGAATATGTTTAGTTAGTGTTGCAATCATCAGTCATGTCTTTAAAACTGGGTCGAGTCACCTCTAGAATAGTATCCCACTAGTATGGTCCAACCTCCAAGATACCCGGGCTTTTCGTTTGTGCTCAAGTAGTTCAGAGTTCATGTCACATGTTATAACAAAATACTCAAACCATAAAAGACCCTACAGACACAAAAAACCCCTCTGCACACCCAAAATCCATTTGAAACATCACACACTTATAATATTCCAAAACTAAAGCCGCATTGCTTACACAACCAATTAATATGACTGCACAATCAAATAAAAAAGATTCACTGCTAGACACACAATTAAATGAATTTATTAAACAATTTTCACACATGTCGCATGACTTTAAGCGTCAAAACCATTACACAATTTAACTAAAACAATTATTCACCCTTAATAATTATTTAATAAAACAATTTAAAATTTCACAAATAAAATTTTAAATACAAAACACTGCTTCACACACTAGACCAACCCAAACCCTCCTACATGACCATACACACACCTCGCCATCTTAGAAACACAATCTTCTTTACGCACGTAATAAAAGAAAACCACATGCACAATAAAAATGCCATTTATATAATTAAATGATTACCCGAAAAATGTTTCAAACAATTTCGAAATAAGATGCACGACATTAAACGCAAAAAACATATTAAATGTTCATTTTTGAATTAACAAATATAGACGCTACACCCAAAACACCATTTTCATCCTTTGCACACTCTAAAAAAATAAACTGCACAACTTATGAAACACTAGCAAGTAGTTCAATAGGGATTTTCACCACAACATACCCATTTCATATTAACACGCTAATAAACACGTTAAAACATGCTGAACCTCAAGAATAAATTCAATGCGCAGCAAAAAAATTATTAGTAAACATGCTAAATTAATTAATTAAGAAAATAAACATATAAATTAATAATTATACGTGGAACCACCTTCCTCAGTGACGGGAAACCCCAAATATCAAAGCTATGCTCCAATCGCGCTCTGAATTCACTGCAATCAACTCATATAAACTCTAACATCAAAACAATGAACCCATTACACTTAAATTGAACCAATTTCAACAAAAAACCCTAATATATCAACCTTAAAAATATTATAAACATCCAATTGAAAGAGAACGCACCTATGGCAAGGGCACAGAATGCTGGTCAGAGTTTATGGGGGCTACCGAGGATGCGGTGCACCAAAAAATATCTTTCGGAAGGGGGGTGAGGTAGTGTTCTGGTGCGCTGTAGGAGCCCGTGCTGGAGGGAAGATGTGAGGGTGGTCCGACAGAGCAAGGGGAGGCCCACACGGGGGTTTTGATGCATCGAAGGAGGATGGGGCTGGGTGGTTCGACCAGGAGAGAGGCTGTGCGAGGGAGGAAACTGGTGGGACCTCCTCGACAAGGAGATACATGCCTGGAGGGAGGTGCGACTGAGGTCAATCCAGCCATGGGAGGTGCGTCGGTGTGCTGTGGAAGGAAGTAGCACTTTGGGATGGAATGGTGAGACTGTGCGCCAAAAACCACAGGAAGGGCATGCCTAGCACGACGGACCAAAAGTGGGGAAAGGAGGGGTAGAGGAAAGGAACTAGCCGAGGGAGGGGGATTTGGGTAGGTTTAAGAGGAGGGGGTGTACCAGTAACCAGAGGAAGGGGAGGGATATGTCCTTCACAACGAAAGAGTGGGGAAGCAAGAGAGAAGAGGGAAAAAAATTAAAAAGACATAACAACAGAAAAAAAACTATAAAGGTAAAATCACACCTAAAAAAATTATTCATTTGCATAAACTAATAATAATATTGTTAATAATGATTGTAATATAAGTGTTAAAAAACAGGATTTAACATAAAATTATAACAATAACTTAAAAATAATTATTACCGCATTAAAATCTTAACAAAATTAATAATAATAGTAAAAATGATAAAAGTAACATGCTAAATATTTTATAACCTTTATAATAATTTAATATTATCTAGCTAATTAAAATATTAACTAAAATAATAAGAAGAAGAAGAATAATCCCCAATAATAATAATAATAATAATAATATTATTATTAAAATGACCCCTAAATTAATTAATCAATTTTCATATTTCATTTTTTTGTAATTAAAGTATTATTGAACTCGTTAATTAATTGATTACATGTGCACTGGGTTGGTCGAATGAACATCTAACGAAGCCATGCGGCTTCTCCCATTCCTTGTCCACGCATCGGACACTACCAAGCCAAAATAATCATTTATCATCAAAACACAAAAACTCAAGTCGGGTCTGGAAACGTGCATGGTTGTGGGCAAGGTCGCGCACCCAAAAAGCTCCCAAAATAATTACAATAAAATAAAGCATTGCCGGGGTGTGACAATTCTCCCCACCATGACACTTTCGGCCCCAGAAATTCCCACAAAACTAGGTCAACCAAGCGTTTCATGAGAGACCACGACGACACCTAAAACAAAACTTCAATCGCCCGAAGACCCGATATTCAAAATGTCCATGACCTGAAACTCCAATATCACAAAACCAAAATCACCAAGAAAAACCACCACCAACAAAAATAAATCAACTCCTAACACAACTACATCATGGAACACCCTGACCCATAAATTAGGCATCACCAGGGCCACTCGAGATCTTCAAGAATGCTCCTCAAGCGACCCACTACTCAAGGTAACCAATTAGAATGGTCGAGGTCGGGCGAAGAAGAAGTAAGATGTCGCCCCTCCATGCACACTTTCAAAATAGAGTCTTCCACTAGCACATCCTATGGTGGTCTCCCCACCATATTATGGTTCTTGTCAAACATTGGTTCTTCAATCCAAAACCAATCACCAACCCAGAAAGACATCTAACACTAGCTTGACCATCCAAGCTCTTTATGTTTAACAAACACAAGAGGGGACATTAGAAAGACCCGCACTGGGTCTCCCAACTATTTTTATATTTATTAATGCCACGAAACCCGCACAGGCATTCACATTTTACTCTAAGGAATACTTATTGAACCCTTCCTCACGAACCCACCACATGGGCCGACCTGCACTGACTATTCCTACAGTGGAAAACACTCCGCCACATGTGATAACTTTAATAGTAGAAACCCCTAAATAGGAAGTGAACCAGACAGGTTCACGACAATTCTACAAGACATGATCATCTCCAACCATAAAAAGGTTCATGAAGCACAGCCACAAGGTTGACAAGGATACAAAATTTACGAACCTCTTTAAGGCCCAAGAGGAACTCCCATAAAATAAGACCATGAAAAGTAGACAAGGGATCAACGCCCCCAACAACAAGAATGACATCTTCAGAGAGGGTACCGGAATAATGAAATTTAATATTTCCCCATTCAGTCACTACGATATTATGTCAGATCAAGATCATCCCATGCCCGATGAGTTTTGACTGCTCGCAATATTCACCCCGAGACCTATGGATGGGACCCTTATGTCTGAAGCATCTATAGCCTCATAGTCATAAGCTGACCAACTCATACTAGAACTTCCTCTTCTGAAAAAGAAACCTGCATACTACTCCTCGTCCCCCATGCGGACACTCCATCATGAAACCAACTAATAATTGCAGTGAATGACATAGGGTGTCTGACTGACCACACTAGAGGTAGGAGATTGAGCGGTTTGTCAAATGCGTGACACAAAATGATGAGTGGGGAACTCCAAGAACAAGCCCCTTTGGTTCACACTCTTCATCAGATGAGGAACCTGCAGTTACCACAATATGGGAGAGACAAACAAGTATTATGAGCTTTAAGGCAATTGTTCCACACAACCTCTGGATAATATAAAACCAGCTCATCAGAAAGGATAACGCAGCTCAATCTCTATCTGTTGATTGATTGAGCGGCTATGAGATCCACCAATTCCTCTCATCTTCACTTCCTTAGGTTCAGCCGCAAAATGTGGTTAGTCTTGAGGATCACTGACAACATTCCCATTTTCAATGAAAATGGAACAATTTCCGTTTTTCGGTGTAGTCTCACTCCTCTAGACACAATCGAGACAACTTACACCCTCAAAACTTTTGGAACTCCTCGAAAACTGGAGACACTTACAACTTCCCCAAAGCATTCAACAATATCCAACTGACCACAATGTCTATGAAAATTCGACACCACCGAGTAGAACCTAACTCCACCACTCCACTGGGAGTCTGGGATGACCCAAGAACTGAATGACTTACTCGAAAACCATGGGACATTTCTAAGGGGAGTATCCCGAAAAAGAAACACAAAAATGACTTCCACAAATCAAAATAAAACACTAATAAAACATCCATATATTGGACACAAATGAAAAAATTTCATTTTAAAACATCAATTAATCCTTAAATAAAAACACCCACTTGAAAAACCAAGCACATTACAATAAAACCCAACAATGCTTTTTAACCCATCGCTTTCACTCCAGACTCAAAACTATTTTCCAATTCCAAAACCATTTAAGCACAAAATCACCTTTTTGATAAAACACATCTTTTAAGGAAACAAGATGCAGCTTTTAAAATCAATCACTCACTAGTGATATTCTTGTATGCTTCACAGATTTTCATTTCCGTGCCACCCAGACACCTATCCACACAATCCACCAACAATACATTAATCACGTCTACATGCACATGTGAGCACCCATTAGGATACCACTGGAATGACACAAGGCCACTCTTCTTTCAAAACAAAACATTCTCAATATCCTAAAATAACCCTTTTTTCATCCAAATCCATTTCAAAAATTCATGATACATATTTAAAAAAAAATTCTTCCAATTTCAAAAATAACTCACTTAAATTTCAAATAACCTATGAAATCCTTTTTAAAATTCAACTATGAAAAATCAATGAAAAATACCAAAAACAAATTCCAAGAGAAATGAAACACAATAATCATGCCAACCACACACCCATCTAAAATAAGCACAACACCAAAATCTGCTTCATTTTTTTAAAGAAAGACATTTTCGCGCCCATCCGAAAATTGAAGCAAGATGTCACAAACATTAAATCACCTGGGCAGAGAACTAGTGGTCGTGTCTATCCTGGCAACAAGGATTAGCATTCCATGCCCTAGGTAAGAACCAACCACTAGGAGTGTCGAACCATACTCTCAGGCATCACATGGGTCATTACTCCATTTGAGACTGCACACAGTACCAGTTTACTCCTATTGTCATCCCCCATCCAAAAAGTGAAAATCCAAAAACATAAACCCCAAACTACCCCTGGTTACTCGAGGATCAGAACGAGTAAGAGTTCGCGATGCTCTTTTTGCACCTATCCCTCGAGTACCGACAATCCAATTTCCAATATACCTGACATCCCAAATAACAAGAGAAAAAACTTGGCTCTGATACCATTTTGTCACGAACCAGGCCGGGTCGCTATTTGACCCTGCGCAAGACTTGGTCTGCGGCATGGCCCGAAGGGCATTCCCAATCCCCATGGGCCGGCACGAGTGCCCGGTTATCAAAAATAAAACATGGGAACGATTTACCCAAATAAATAAATATAAAACAGCCAATAAGATGACTAAATTAAAACTAAAAACAAGAAACCAATTATACCCTCATACAATGTTCAGATTTAATGATTACAACATGAACTAAAAACCAAAAGAGACTACATCAAAGGAAAACCAAAACTCCAACACAAGCCTATGTGCGACATGAGGAGTCACATCCCCAAGCATCTTCCACCAAACCAACATGAGGATGCCACTGAAAAACCGAATCACTAACGCTATGCTTGATGCCTCAACCTAGAATGAAAATGAAAGAGAATCTACATACAACCATAGGTGTATGTAGGGTGTGAGCTAAAAGCCCAGTAAGATGGCACCGAGAAAAGGTTCCAAGCACTATTATTAAATGACAAATACATCAGCAATTTTAATTAAAGAAAAGAACTAAAATCTTGAACTACTTTAGAGAAAATAGGTTTAAAGAATGCAGTTTTATAAAGAAACAACATAAATTAAAATTCACACACACACCCTTATATTTAAAAAATAACCCATGTTTCAGACTGATGATAGTAATAAAACCAATGAGAAATATTATGGGAGAGGCTGCATGGGTGTAAGCCAGCATGGGCCCCTAGATCATTGTGTCTCGGTGAAACGTGGCTTAGAAGGCTACGACCCTCAGAAAACGTGGTTTAGAAGTCCATGACCCTCAAAAAACATGGCTTTGAAAGCCACAACCCTCAAAAAATAATATGTTTAGTTAGTGTTGTAATCGCCAGTCCTGTCAGTTAAATCGGGTCTAGTCACCTCTAGAACACTAGCCTACTAGTCTAGTCCACCCTCCTAGCTACTCGGGCTTCCCCTTTGTTCTCAAGTAGTTCAGAGTTCATTTCACATGTTATAACAATATACTCAGACCAGAAAAGACATTACACACACCAAAAAAACCATTTTAACACAAAAAATTTATTTGAAACAACACACACACTAAGAATAAAACAAAACTAAACCTGCATTACTTACACAACCGATTAAAATGACTTCACAATCAAAGAAAACACATTCCCTTCCATACACACCATTAAAAAGATTTATTGAACAATTTTAACACATGTCTCATGACATTAAGCATCAAAACCATTAAAAAATTTAACCAAAACAATTCTTCAACCTTAATAATTATTTAATAAAACAATTCAAACTTTCATAAATAAAATTTTAAAGACAAAACACAGCTTCACACACTAGACCAACCCAAACCCTCCTACATGACCATACACACACCTCGCTATCTTAGAAACACAATCTTCATTATGCACACAATAAAATAAAATACCCGCACAGGTAAAAATAACATTGCTATAATTAACCGAATTACCAGAAAAATTTGTCAAACCATTTCAAAATACACTGCATGACATTAAACACCAAAAACTTATTAAATATTCATTTATGACAAAACACATATAGAATCTATGCCCAAAGCACTATTAGAATCCTTTTCACACTCTAACCAAATAAACCACACAACATATAAAACACTAGAAAGAAGTTCAATAGGGGATTTCACCAAAACATACTAATTTCAAATTAACACACTAACAAACACATTAAAACATGCTGATCCTCAAGTAAAAATTCAATGCGCACCAACAAAATAATTAGTAAATATGCTAAATAATTAATTAAGAAAATAAACTTAGCAATTAATAATCATATACGGAACCACCAACCTCTATGATGGGAAAACCCAAATATCAAATCATTGCTCCAATCATGCACCGAAGTCACTGCAATCAACTCAAATAAACTCTAAAATTCAATCTATGAACCAATTACACCGAAATTGAACCAATTTGCAACAAAATTACCTAACATATTAACCTTCAAAATATAAGAAACATATAATTTAAGGGGAACCCACCTATGGTGAGGGTGTGGAATGATGGTCCGAGATTATGGGGGCTACCGAGGATGCGGTGCACCAAAAGAAATTCAGTCAGAATGAAGGTGGAGCAGTGGTCTCATGCACCGGAGGAGGCCGTGCTAGAGGGAACATGTGAGGGTGGTCTGGCTGGGCATGGGTAGGCGTGCACAGGGGTATTGATAGGCTGAAGGAGGATGGTGCTGGGTAGTTCGACCGGGAGATAGGCAGCACGAGGGAGGAGACTGGCAGAACCTCCGCGACAAGGAGTAACGTGCCAGAAGGGAGGTGTGGCCGATGTCAATCCAGCCACAAGAGGTGCTCCAGTGTGTTGCAGAATGAAGTGGGGATTAGGGTAGGAATAGTGATATAGTCCGCCAAAAACTAGGGGAAGGGCATGCATAGCGCAACGAACCAAAAGGGGGAAAGGAGGTGTAGAGGAAAGGCACTGGCCGAGGGAGGGAGAGTCAGCTAGGGTTAGTAAGAGGGGGTGCTTCGCGAACCAGAGGGAGGGGAGGGAGAGGTCTTGTGCGATGAAAGAGAGGGGAAACAAGATAGAAGAGGGAAAAAATAAAAAGAAAAAGAAACACAAAAAAATTAAGGTAAAATATAACCTCAAATTTTTTTACATTAACTTAAAATAATAATTAGATTTCTAATAATAATAGTAATATAAGTGTTAAAAAACAAAATATAAAATAAAATTATAACAATAACTTAAAAATAATTATTACGAAATTAAAATCTTAATAAAATTAATAATAATAGTAACAATGTTAAAAGTGACATGCTGAAAATTTTAAAACCTTTATAATAATTTAATATTATCTATCTAATTAAAATATTAACGAAAATAATAATTTGAAGAAGAATAATCCCCATTAATAATAATAATAATATTATTAATAATATTAAAATGACTCCTAAATTAATTAATCATTTTTCATATTTCATTTTATGTACTTAAAGTATTATTCAACTCATTAATTAATTGATTACCTGTGCACTGGGTAGGTCGCATGAACATCGGATGAAGCCATGCGGATTCTCCCATTCCATACCTACGCGCTGGACATTACCAAGCCAAAACACTCATTTAGCATCAAAACACAACAACTAAATTCATTTCTGGCAACATGCACGGTCTTGTGAAATTTCGCGCACCAAAAAAAGATCCCAAAATTATTAAAATAAAATAAATCATAGTCAGGGTGTGACATATTAAATAATTTATGTAAATAGAAAATTACTTCAGAAATAAATATCTAATTAAAGAAAAATTAAAGTATATATCAGGACATGTAGTTTTGATTACATTGTAATTCATTAATATTATGGTTTAATATATACGTAGAGAATATGTACACCAATAAAATTAATCAATAGGTGAATACAAATAATATCCCTGTAATGAATAATTGGGATACAATAACCCTTACCATTATTACATTGATGAGAAATGATTTTTGACCAACCGTATAACAAAATAAAAATTCCTAGTTACTTATATCATGACCATATTTATATCTATATCATTTTATAATTATTTTTATAATAATATATAAAATAAAAACTGGTAATTTTTATCTTTTTTATAATAATACTTCGTTACTTTCGATTCATTGTTTAGTGATATTTTCATAATTCCTGAATCAGTTCATAATTGTAGATAAAAAAGAGAACCAAACCAATAAATGTACTATAATAAATATATTATTAATATATATAATTTTTAAATATATTTCACTTGTATTTTAATTATGATTCAGGATGTTTATGTTAGTAATGAGAATGTATTTGTAATTTTCAACGAATAAAAGTATGGTATAATAATTATTATTTATAATGTAATAAAAACATTTTAGAAACCCAAATTAATCATTATTTTTTCATTAGTTTCTAATAATACCATTCATTATTTTATCATAGTCATTCATGGTAGAACAATATAGTTATAATATATTTGGAGGTAAACACACCCATACAATAACATGTCGTAATCTGTGGGTGAGTATGGTAAATATTTTGATAAAATTTTGATATTATCATTATTTTAGATGAATAATGACATTATTTAGATGTCTTTAATGTGTCTAGCATTATTTGAATTTATTTTTATAATGATGAAAAATTAAAAATGAAAAATAAAATATGATACTATTATGTGGGTTGTTGTATGTATCTACGTTTATGTAATGAATTTATTAAAATAAAAAGATAGGATGATTGAGAAAGGATTAAAATTTGAAAACCATTATTATTTATAAAACATAATATTAAATAATAATATATCACCTTTATACTGACTATATTTTTTCTTTTTGACAAATGAGAGTCACATTTTATATGAAGGATGTTGTCTTCATATATGAAAATCAACAACATTATTTTCTTATTTGTATTTAGAATTGATGGAAATGTTATAATACATTCATAATTTCAATTCTGTATAACTATGCGTATAATTTAATTTTATCAATATTGTAAGATTATATAGAATAGAGTTAAAATAATTGGAAATAAAAATTAATATAAATTTTGTAGTAGATAATTTTACCTTAATCCATGAAATAGATCCCTTCAAAATATTAATACATTTTTTTGGATGCGGTAAATGGACTATAAAAATGATTTCGTGTGTTTTTAAGAGTTTTTGATGCTTTTTGGAGAAAATTTTGGGAAAACCTAGGAGGAATGGGTAGTGAGCAGTTGTTGGATGCTGATGTATCCATTTATATGAAAGAGAATTTTAATTTATGAAATAATATAAAAATAAAATTTATTATTAAATGGTCAAATGTGTCCAATAATTGAAACATTTGCATTTATGTAGTGGTAACATGTACAAAGTATAATCAATCCATTTTTAATCATTATTTTAAAGTGAGTATGCCTATTTTAATCTTTGATATTTCAATTTTACCATTTATTCTTATTATTGTCTTAAATAATTTATACCTATTTTATATGTATTGAATTCCATAAAATAAAACATGAGTTATAACATAATTTTTTTATATTTGGATTAAATATTTACAATTTTGGAAAAATAATATTTATAATGATAAAAATATTATTTTAAATATTAAATAACATAATACGTTGAAACCATTTTTTAAAAAATATTTTATTTTTTAACATAAATTTTAAAAAATTATTTAAATATAAATATTGATGATTTATATGGAATTAATTGATCTATAATTTTCAAATTATTATTTATATAGATTATAAAGAAGTAAAAAATATAAATATATAGTGGGAAAACATATTTAAATGAAAAAGATGATAAATTGATTACTAAAAGAATAAATTATTAGTTAAATTGGAAAATGTCAAACAAGCATTTTTAAACTCAAAATAGTATTTTTAAATAAAAGAAATTTACAATCTAAAAATATTCATTATAATGAAACATTATTTATTAATATTATGAAACAGTATTATATCACAATAAAATAAAACAAAGATATGGTAATAATAGAAACATTATTTTTAGCTATTCCACTACAATAATTTATTTGAGTAAAATAAAAAATATTTTATTCAAGTCTAATTTTGATATTATAAATTTAAAATTTTACTTAATTTAATAATATTAATGTGGTATAAATTTTAAATTTATCTTCTTAATGAAAATTTTAATAAAAGAAATGTATTTTTGGAAAATAAACTTTTTAATTAATAAATTTCCAAATTATTTTTCATATCAATTTTTTAAATAAATTAGTGTTAAGATATCAGTTTATATATTAAAATATCATAAATTATATCATACCAATCTTTTCAAAAGATATTATAACACACTGAAAGGTAGTAATTTATGAATGATCAGCCCATTTTAATATTAAATAATATTACCTATATAAACTCTAAATGAATGGTATTTTAGTTGACTAATATAATTATAATTATTTTAGACTTTTTATTAAAATAAATTACAAAAAAAATATTCACCTAATTTCCCTTTTTTGTTTTAGTTTGGTGTTTTTTGTATAGAATTCTCTCGAACATTGTATTATGTTAGAGAAAAATATTTTCCCAAATCATAAGGTTTTACATTCCTACCAAATAAATTATATAATTCCAATTTTCATTATTAATCACTAATGAAAGAAGTTAATGGATCCATAAGAAATAGATGGTATATTTTATATTTGGATAAGAACACAACAATCTTATGTATGTTGAAAATAATCATTTCTACAATTAATTTAATCTATTGAGATTTATATATCTAAACATTATACAATCAATTAATACTTAAATGGATATATTATTATGTATGTATATGAATTTAACAAAATAATTTCCATGATCTTATTTCCTACCAAATACATATTTTAAAATGGATTTAATAACATGAAATAATATTAGTTAAATGATAATATAACATGGAAATCCCAATCCCAGTTTTTCTACTCCAATGAAACCATCATTACTACTACTAAAAAATTTAGTTTAACTATTATATAATTGGATTTTCCTATCACTCAATTTGTTTAAATTAATTTTTATAATTTCATTATATTATTAATTTTTCTATATATATCATGAATCCTGAAATTACATTTAAATCATTAAGAATTTATTATAAATAGAATGTAAATTATCCAAATTACCCCTCATGGAAATATAGATTGTTGTGAGTTAGTATTCCCACTAATTAAGCACCTAGAAAAAAATACATTTTATAATTGATAATCCATTTCTGATTGATTACATTAGGTTCATTTGTTTTGGTACAACATATACTATGAAATGTCCATATAGCAATAAAATATCATGGAAAATGGATACAAAAAACATTATGAATATTCCATGATAATTTTCATTACATATTGTATCAACCAAAGGATTTATGAAACGTTTTTTTTCAAATAAATTTAATTAAAATGATTTATTTTAATACAAATGACGTGTTTAGCATGGATTACACACTACACCATGTTTGAAAAAACTACTAGATATTATTTGTACTATTATTTAAATGTAAACATTATGACATGTCCATTAAAACAATATGTCTGAAAATTAATAAATAATTATTAAATATTATGTGTAATTATTTTTTATAAAGAAATTATATTTATTAAAAACACTTCATATTATGTAATGTCCTTATAATTTTTGAAATTAATATTTTCTAAAAAATATTATTTATTTCATCATGTGATCAATAATATAATTTCATTTCGATAGACATAAATTTTTAATTTCATATGAAAAAAATGATTTTTTAAATCATAATGTCAAAATTTTCTTTGGGGGAATTTTTGGAATATTTCTAATGAGATTATTTTTTGATAAATAGTAAAAAATAATGGGATTCCATGAAAAGTGGCTTGATGTTACAAAAATATTTAAGGTTCAATTTTGTATTATGTTTGTTTTAAAATTTTAATTTTTTCAATTATATAACAATTTCTCCAATTTTCGTCATTATATTCATTTTCACCTCGAATTGTGATATAATTGTTTTATACTTTTCAACATCATAACTTTTGAAAACTGTTTTCTCGTAGCATATATATCTTTCATTTTAAATTAAAATTATCCGTATATTCTAATATAAATTAAAAAAATGGATACATAATTTCTTTTAAATAAAATTTATGTTATATAATATGGAGAAATTAATATTTTACCATATTGAATAATAAAAACAGTATTAATTATTTACCATCATTAAGGTAAAAATGGGTTGACTATGAGTTAAATTGAAATGGAATGTGTTAATAAATATAAAAAAAATTAAATTTAAAATGGCATACAAATATTTTGAACTCATAAATTATAATCATATTCAATGCTCCATTTTTAATTCTTTTGGAGTGTTAAAAATATTGGTACACCTTTTGTTTTTAATAATTACAATTGTGCAACTTTCCACACCTAAAAAAGGTCACCTAATATCCTCTCCTACTAACACATTAAAATATATTTAACATATATTATACCAACCCAAAACCCTTCCTTACATCCATAATATCATCATTGAGGCCTTATTATTGTATTAAAGTCTTCATATGAAGGATATGGTGAAAATTGATGGAGCATATCTGATGAAGTGGTAACATCCCTAACAGAGCATTTTATTTTATTTCATCCAAAAAATAATTAGATTATTAATATTTTTTTGATATAATAACCTATGTTTATTCCATATTCATAAAAAAATTTATGTTGTGGTCATCACCTATATTCATCAACTCATCCATCAAATGGTGTAATGAATCATAATTTATATGTTCATGAGTCTTCTTTCTCGCGAACCAATGATGGTCATTTTACATCATAACCTATCAAAAATGGATACAATGGTAGTCTAATTTGATTTATTTAACATATATTATATTATTATCCTTTTTTAATTATTATTTTTCCCCCTTACATCCATTCTATATGAATATGATAATGTCGCTCGTGTGTACATGGGACTAACGCCTCATGAAGAAATGACACTCTTTAACAGTTTACATAGAAGGTTATGCATATTTTTTAATGATAATATTTAATATATAATATTTAAAATGTATAATTTTATGATAATATAACATTTAATGTTCTTTCTATCAATCCATCATGAAAAATGAAAAAACATTCATGAATAATTAAGGTCTACCATTTCGATTAATGATGTATTTCATTATCTATATATAAAATTTATGGATTATAATAAATAAATATGATTTATATATATATCAGGGTAAAATGATTGTGGATTATGGAACCATGTTAAATTTTATAGGAATAAAAATATAAAAAATCGATACATACATTTAATGCAATGTATTTATTGCGTGACACATTATGTTAATAAACAATTGTAATTAAAAGAGTAATAAAATGGTATATGTATGTCATATATGAAAAGATATATGTGATTACGATAATATAATATATAGTTAATAAATTTTAAATTTTTATATAGGATGATATATTTTTTTCAAGGATAGTGGTACTCATGGTAAGTGATTTCTCTCTCATCATTTTATTTTGTGACACACATGCCATATTGAAAATATATTTTCTTTTATTTAGTATATATAACACACTTTAATGTAAAAGTTGATGTTATTACTGATAATTTTTAAGAATTTAATATCTATTTGAGGATATCTATTTTTTGGGTCTTAAGACTCATTGTTATCAATATTATATTAGTTTTATGATACATTGTTATCGTTTATTGGGATTGTTTTTATTTATGTTTTCATTGATGAAAAAACATGATATATATATCAACGAATTAAACAATTTTATTATCCAATATATATTCATTAGAATTTATTTTCTTTTATTTTTTATTATTTTATTTATATATATTAATCGAAAATAAATTTAATGAATACAAATATTATTTATCTTTCTGTTCGAAAACACAGTTCCTCTGTGTCCTTGTGTAAATTTATATTTATTTTTTTTAAACAATTCTCAAATTATTCAATAAATTTCTTTTAGTTGCAACATACCACCCATCACCCATTTCATTTTAGAGAGGTGATGGGTTTTACTAGGCCTTAGGTGATATCCATAAGATCTAAAATCCTAAAATTAAATTCCACGTTCCTAGAGAACATATTGGGTACAATTTTCCACTAGAATGAAAAAAAATAAAAAAATTTATACATTCAATAAACCTCAAAATGATTCGATATTAGAAAAATAAAACAAAAAATAAATCCTGCCCAACAACCATAAAATAGTCAAAGAAGAAGCCATGTGAAATAACTAAAGAAATCAAAAGACAATAAAACCCAAAGACACCAAAGACATCCAGCCCAAAATAAAAATAATAATAAGATCATAATTTAAAATACATGCCAATTTTATAAAAAATTAGAAATAAATAAATTAAATACAATGTAACTTCTAATGTCTCAATAGATTAAATCATCAAACACATAATAGTTCTCAGATTGGGTGATACTAGAGAATGAGTAGGATTTCACCAATGACATTTTAACTCACTCCACTGGGACAATGTGTGATAGAAAATTTATATATAACATATAAAATTATCTTCAAACAATTCATATCATATCCAATATAGTTTACGGTTGAAAGAAATAAAATAACCCTTTATGAACATTCTCAAATCTATTTGAAATTAAAATTCATTAATTAAACTAATCCATAGATCCACACATCTAAAAATTAATAACTAGGTGAAATTTCCATTTTCAATAGAATTTACTCATTTATCAAACCATTGTCATAATATAAAATATATTTGGTGACCTAATAAAAGAAACCCCTTCCACAAGGTCAATTATAATGTAAATGAACCATCAACAACAATGTATTATAAAATCTATGAAAATTCATTTCATATAAAAAATATCTATATTTAACATATCACAATAACAATTTTCCATGTATAAAATAAAAAACATAATTTTAAAATTAAATTTTTAATCAAATATTAATTTCCAACAATCCATCAAATTATAAAACAATTCGCAAAACATTGACAAGAGATATTTCTATCATGTATGACACGATAGCTTAAAAATAATTTCTTGAGAAACATTAAATTTAATGTGATATTTCATGTTATAATCATGTTTTGTTGATATTTAACACATGTACATTACAATGGTTGATGAAAATGTTGAATGGAGTTATGATCCTCTAGATCTGATCATGAACCACCTTTACATCCATAAATCTTACAATGATTCAATATGATCACATAAATAGTCCATCAATGACCAAGAATTTATCCCAAGTGGAATATATCAATGATTCTAATAGAGAGGATGATAACAGATATAAAAATATAATAAAATAATATCTTTATATCAAGGAATATTCATCTCTAACCAGAACTGAATCACCTAATACATTATCATGGGTTGAATGGGATTAACTCTCCAGCCTTGAGAGGAAATGGTATTTAAAATTTTGGCTAAATGGGAATGTAAAAGGGGTCTAAATACTCTATATTAGTTATCTCGAAAAAACATTCATATTGAACTATATAATATATGGTTTAGCTATACTGTTTTGAACCCTATAACTGATCATGTAGTGCTATTTTCTTAAGGCACATTCTGTCATAGTTGGCTTACATAGTTTTGAAATCCATCCAAAAAACCTTATTTTACAATCAATAAATATATGAATGGTTTCCCATGTAAATACAAATAATTTTTCAAATCATTGTGTAAACATTATAGAGAAATAATCCCTCCTTCCATAAGAAACATAGTTTTCCAGCATGGAGGCATTATTTTTACTAACCATTATCAAAAAGTGTTCCTCTATTTAACCATCAAATTAATGAAATAAAAAATAAAAATCTTTTGAAATATAAAATAATCATTATATATTAAAAATATACTTAAATAAAAGTTGAATAAACTAAAAATATAGTTACAACATTATTTCCACCACTATACATTCAGTCCCAAAAAAGTATATATCTAGAGTTTTCCTTGAAATATTTGGGCCATTGACCCATCATTTTCTTTTCAGTCTCCAAAATTTCATTAGTAATCTAAACATTTTTCCATAATTACCCATTATAATGATGCTTCCACCTACAACACGTTCTCTTTACTATGAATATTCTATGTGGTCTCTTGAAAAAAATAGAATCCATCTCTAGGTCAACATTATCCTATAGAATAAAATTTTTATGATCTGGTTGATAGTACATAAATTAAGACAGAAGAAATAGTTTATGTAGTAAAATAAACCATGGTTTCAAGGACAACCTATATTCCATCCCACCATACCATTCAATTATTTTAAAAGGATCTATGGTCTTATAAAAATAATTAAATTTCATAAAAAAACAATGATACCTAGTCATTGGATTGAATATAATGACACATTATCACTCACATAAAATGTGAATGGTCAAATACAGTGATCCGCAAATGATTTATGGTTAATTTTGTCCATATTAAAATTCCTTATGGTCAACATAATCTTAATCATTTTTTATTTCACAAATCAAGGTGCAACAAATTATTTCTTTGATATTTCCACCCAAAATGTGGATAACAAAAAACAAAAACAATATAATGATTCAAAATGATCCATCTGTATTGTGGTGTGAAAATAGTTGTTTATTGAGATCTCCTCTAATGGTATATGATCCTCTTATTATCCATAAAAATACATTACAAAATCCGTAAGCATGTCCTCTAACATTAGGATCATATTTTCTAATTTTATATCCATTAGGAGATAATACACTATGATTATAGTCAAAAGTGTTTTAAGGGATTTCTTTATAGATTTCCAAAAATGTTACATAATCCTAGGGTCTAAAGATGATAAAACGAAGACTAGAATACAATATAACATTTCAAATTAATAAATAATTATTTTAGATTGGTCCTCAACCATATGTCATTCAATAATGGGGATAATATGAGCTTACATTGTGATATGATACAAAATTACCCATATGGTATCACATTTCAATAACATTTATTTGGACCATGTCTTAAAATCGATGAATATATAAACACAATTATACATGGGAATTATAAAATAATACAATATTCCATTTTATCATTGGTGTTCCACCTTGTCCTACTGATAGGCAAGAAATCTCAAAATATACCATGAAAAATTCCATGTTCATGCCAACGTATCAATATCATATATTATATCTATATTTATATTTTTAATTAATATATGAACAACCCTTTCAAAATGGTTGTAATAATTAAGTTTCATTTATTAATAATAAAAGGGTAACATGATCAATATCAAAATAGAAAAAATAAACACACATCCAGTTTTCAACCATTAACAGTTTCAACCATAGAGTTATAAAATCATTAAAACACATTTGAAATTAGATATATGGGATGTTATATCATATTCTACCAAACTAGTAATAATCAATATTGGTATGAAGATTAAAAAATAATCTTGGTTTGAAATATCTTTGTTCATGTCTGCTATAACATGCATCTTCTTCCATAGTGTGAATATTCATTACCCAACTGAATATATGACTACCTTCTTGGAGTATTAGACTCCAAATTAAAATTTAATTATGTATATGTCATCTGAAATAAAACAAATTATGGTATTTTATACATATTGAATTCATTATGGTCAAACCACCTTGTGATAAGATGTGTTTCAAAAAAGTATAATCTATAATAATTTAGAATTTATCAACAAATAGGTAATAATTACCTTTCATAAAAAATGTACCACAGAAATGAGTTCTAATTTTCTTATTTCCTATGCTTCCTCATGAAACTATAATTATTGTGAATCAGAAAAATAATCATGATCTCCATGCATGAGAAAAAATCCCAAACTGGATCCCAAGGCCCCAAAATAGACTACATTTCTCTGTAAAGACTCTAGAAACATGAGGAAGTGTGTTGATGTAAATATAATCATATGATGCTGAATGTATTTATGAGATTTAATTATTCATGGGTAGGAAATACTTTCATCGTTAAATCTCTATTTGTTTCCTATAAATATCGATCTCTCAATCAAAATGATTGCAGTATCCCACTATGAAATTTGATCAATTTATCTAAAATAAATCCAACGACATTTTCAGACAGATAACAACTTCTCTCATTTAATAATATATTAAAACACCATTTTTAGAAATTATATTTCCATGGAATAATACCTCTTCTATCAAGAAATATTACATTGATATCATGGAATATATAATATACTAATGCAAGATACAGAATAATATTGGGATGTTTTTCTCATGATACATATATTTATAGAACATTGAAATATATATTTCATAAGAACCACCATAAAATAATATATATATATATATATATTATTAATATTTGATTCATAAATTTCATAATTATGAATTATAAATTTAGAATACCAAAAGTTATAACAATGAATATATAATATTTAAATCTTCTTCTAAAGAGTTTCTATTGGAATATCCACTTTTAGAATCCATAGTTAGTTATATACCAAATGTAAATCAATTTTATAGAACTAATGGGATTCCCTTAGTTGATCCATCGTCTTATTTATACATGGAAGATAAAATTTCATTTTTGTATTTACTTTCTTATGCTTGTGTTAATCAACACAAAGCCTATGGGTTTGTCTGCCTTCTTCAATAACATAATCAGAGCTACCCATGGAGACATACTCAGTAAAATTAACCCTTTATATTCAAAGTGGTAATATATAAAATGTAATTTAATTAATTATATTTCTTCCATTTAATAGGATTGAAGTGGGAGAAGAAATTTCCCTTATAAGATATCAACCATAAACTATGTATCACCCAAATATATTAAAATATTTTCCTTTTTGAATAACTTCAATTTCACTGCTAGTTTTATTTATTCAAAAAAAAGTTATGATTATGCTCCATGAAACTATATTTTTATCATTTCCCAAAATATATAACAAAATATAGATTGATTTACACACAAAATTAATTTATTTGTTATATTATGTTACACGGTAGACCATGTTTTACCAAACTTAATTATACTATTAATATTATTATTTAATATAATAATAATAAAATATATGTTGTAATGAAATTTATATAATAATATTATCTAAATTTTTAAAACATTTTTAATATTTTAATAAAATTCCTTGTTATTATGTATTATTGTAGAGTCCAGTTGAATAAAAAGTAAATTTTTTATATTAAAACTAGTTTATGCACTGAAAGTTGTTTTGTCTTAGAGAATAAAATTAATTTTATCGTAGTGAAAAATATTGATTTTATATATTAATATATTATATTCACTCAAATATTTCAATTATTTAATCAACATACTGGACAGAAATATGATATGATTAAATCATGTTTTATGATTAAAGTTTTTATTTTTATATAAATGAAATGTTGCCACCTTTAATGGTGAAAAAAAATTTAAACTGCTTTTTGACACTTTAAAAAAATTTATTTTTTGAAATAAACTTCATGTTTTAATTAATAAGATAAAATATTTTCTTAGGGTTAGTTCTTGGTGCTTTTCTATGAAGATTCATTTTTTAATGAATAGTAAGAACTATTGAATATTAATTGAAAACGCTTTTTTGAATAAATTAATTATAATGTGAAATTATATTTTAATTTGTTTTTAATGTATAATTAGTTAAAATATTCATAAATTAATCCATTTTAGTTAAACTGTTTTCATTTCACTTATAAAATAGGATGAATAAACATCTAAGATATTTGGTAGTTTTTTCTTAAAAAATATGGTTTTTCATCTAGTGTGTGTGATGAAATTTAAATTAATATCACATACTCAATTGAAAATAATTTTAAAAAACATACTACATATTTTCAATAAAAAAATTATAATGTCTAATAAGATCAAAATAGTTTTTTATAAATATATTAGTCAATATTATTAAAATTATTTATAGAGAATAACATATAATTAACCATAAGAAGGGACTAATCCCTAATAGTGATGTCTATAATGTCCTATAAACAAGTAAAAATATATTTTTAATAGATTTTTTGACAAAATAATTCCTTTTTTTTAATTTTGATTCATTATTGTAGCCACCTGTCAGAAAAAAATATATGTTTGGAATTTCATCTTTCAAAAGTTTCTAAGAATGTGACCCCCCATCCAATACAATAATGACCTCACCCCTACCAATTATTACCAGCTCTCGAGCCCTTTGAATCCTCCAACCATATCCCAAATAATCTCACAACATCCCTTCCTTAATCCTAGATACAAAATTCTGAGATGAAATCCATCAAAGGGAGTCTTTTTGTACAAACCAAAATGAATTACCCATTTAAGATGTATCATTTTTCAATGATCGCATTTTTTTCATTTACCTATCCCCCCAATAATTTATTTTTATATCATATTTTTATAATAACATAAGTATACACATTATAATATAATTTTTTTTATAATTTCACATACACTTTGAATCACTTCAATCAAATGTGATACACAATCATTATTCATGTGTACAGCGGACTTCCAGTTTGTGAAGATATATCATTTTTTCTTCCATTAACAACTTTAAGGGTGAAATAATAAATTATTCCTAGTTTAAATATTATATTAATAATAATTAAGAAATATTATATTTATATAAATTTTATATAACACATACTTTTATACTATCCATTTTTATGGAATATGATTACATCATTTATTGACATGTGGACAAACACCTCTTTAAAGAGATGTGATTCATTTATACTATACATGGAATGTATTAATGATGATATTAATAAAAATATGTTACCTATATGAAATAAATTTGATTCTATAATTATAAAATACTTATATATCATTTAGTTTCAATTATTTAAATATGACCATTATATGGAAGTTGTGTTCATGTGTATGTACGATCAACCAACTCCATGAACAGTGCCTTCCATATCATATTCCAAGTTATTATGGATTCTAGTAAAAATATATAAATAATATATATATGAAAATATAGTAAGTTTTATATTTTATAAACTATTAAATCATTATATTCATAGGAAGAACATGCAATATATGTCCCAAAATACATGAAAAATGTTCAATTGATACCCAAAATAGTTAAAATAATGAATGGTTGTTATCAAATGAGTAATAAGATATTATAAGAAGAAAAAATATGAATTTATTATGTTTCCCGGATAATGTAGTATCATTTTTAAAACCCATATAATGGAGGATAAGTTTTTCACCCAAAATTAACTACAGGGTAAGATATTTCATCTTAATTAACACTCCATGAAGATTTATTTATTATTATTCACAAATTAAAATTAATGTGGTTTATATAATTCCAAATTTTAATTCAATATCATGATTCAATCATATATATTTATAATTTATATTTATCTTTAAAATATAAAACCCCTGTTTTTTACAGTGAAAATTACAATGTGGTAATAGTTATTTATGAAATCTTACATTGTCTAGTGATAGATAAAAATATTTAGAAATAATATCATTATTTTAAACCATTTTTATTTTAAATTTAAAAACATATCCCCATTATTGTGTGATGTATATTATTATTTCTTAAACCATATTCCATGTCATTTATACCATTTATTCTTTGATAATAATTTTTTTATGGGTAATGTTATTATTTATTTAATACATATTTTTTATGAATTTTTTTAAAATAATTAAAAAAATTATCAAAATTTAGCAATGCAATATGAAATACATTTTGGGGTCCCTGAAGATTATATAGACCCTTAATTTAAAAAATGAATCTCTTGTAACAAATAATTTGAAAAAATTAAACGGGATTCTTCTTTTTTTAAACCGTCTTGTGAGTGATCTGGAAGATATAGTTTTTTATTACCTAATATATAATGTAAGAACCCAGTTCTTATCTTTGAGGTTCGGGTTTCTTCTTTTCTCCCTTAAGTGTTTTTAAGAAAGTAATGAAAATGGGGAAAAATCTAAAATTTTGGAACTACACGTCGTGTACTTCTTGCCGTGTGGAATGGGTACACGGGGCGTGTAGCCATGTCGGCAATGAAGGGTGTAGGAACCGACTACACACTGTGTAGTGGTCCTTTACATGCTGTGTAGTCAGTCAGCAGGCCAAAATAGTAAGGCGGTGGAGCAGCCTCCAGCAAGGAGACGGTACACGCCGTGTACTTATGAGTACATGTCGTGTACTCATGTCGACAGATGAACGGTTTGGCAGTGCCGCCAGAGGAACAATTAAATGATGAAAGTACACGCCCTGTACCTAGAAGTATACGCCGTGTACTTTGTTTTTTTCTTAAATGGGAATTATCCTCCCTTGTTCATAGGGAAGGCTTAGAACCAGACTAGAGGAGTGGAAGAGGGAGGTCGAACCTTGGGAGATCCGCTGATCGAGAACCGGGAATCTGATCCCGCTTCTATCATTCACGTTGGAACCATGCGGGTAATCCCTCTCATCTCCTAGAATGTTTCTTACCAATTCCTCTCCTAACGGGGGTTATTTGAGGTTAAGTGAGTTTCCTTCTTCGTCAGATCTACATCGTTTTTGGACGTTTCTAGAATCAACATTGGTGTATAACGCTCGTTGGCGTATAAGGTAGGTGGCTTGTTGTTTGTTTTTCCAACTTCCGTGTGTTTTGTGCGTTTTCGTGCCAAGAACCCATGTTGGGGTGTCATGTGCCTGAGGCAATAGCTATTTTAAATTCCTAGATTTGAATGGGTGATTTAAATGTGATATTAAAATGTTGGAAGGGATCGTTAGTTGGATCTGAAACCACCCCGGAGGTGTGTTCCACTGTTTAGCCATTTGGCCAGGATACTCGAGTGTATTCCTTTAAAGTAGTAATTGTGAATTTCCTAGATAATAATTACTTGTTTACAGCTTGTTAATATGATTGGAATGGCCCAGTTACTTTTTCCTGAGGGAAGTGTTTTACTATGGCCTGAGGGCGTGACTGTGTTAGCCTGAGGGAAATGTATTATTTCACCCGAGGGCAACCTTTCGTGCCTGAGGTCTTGACATCTGTGCCTGAGGGTGACACTTCGTACGCCTAAGAGAAATTTCTATTATGCCTATGGGATATACCTGTGGGATATATTCTGATTACCTAAGGGTAAGGTTTTTCTTCTCTGAGGACTCTGACTGTTTACTTAGAAATGCACTGTGGTGTTTTCTTATATTATATAGATTACAACAAATATTAAAACGGAAATATAACTAGTTAAGTTAGTTACTTTTCAGTACTGCTTACTTTATTACATTTTACTATTGCATGATGTTGTTGCATGCTTACACGTAGTTGGGAGCAGGGCATAGGTGGGTGCCTACTGAGATATATTTCTCACACCCAGTTTGGGTCATGCTTTTCAGCCCAAAAAGATTAGGTTTGTAAAGACCCGTAAAATTCAAGAGAAATTTTTTCTTAATTTTCATTGGAATTTTATAAGAGCGCGGTTTCTGACGGCACCTGATTCCGAGGCCTGGTGTGCCCGGAATCAATTTTCGAAGTTTTTCTTGGGTACGTTCAGTGAACGGACGAGCGGGAATTTCTAACTTTTGAACCGGTGCCCGGAATCGAATTCTGAGGACACCGATGGAACTGCAGTGCCGGTAATTGCTTAGGAACTCTTGTTCTGGAGTTGTGTTTACATGAGTGTTGATAATAAAAATTGTAGAAGTTTATTTTATAATTACACTACAATTTTTATTATTTTACTCTATGTGTTAGTTCTTGATGGAAGTTGGGTAACCACCCAACCTCCCTTGGGAGGTTATGAGGGTGGTGGGGCCCACACGAACCCCACCCCTTCATATCCTCTAAAACCCCCCTCAACTCCCACTTTAATGTTGATAACTTAAGTTTACTTAACTTATGTAATTAATTTGGTGAGTTACATGTAAGTTTTTGAAATTCAAACAATTGAATTTCAAATGCTTTGTTGTGTTAATAAAATAAGTTTAGAACTTATTTTATTAGGGGTTGGTGTTGGGTTGTTTGAGAGATTTTTGGAGAAAAAGCTAAGGAATGCCTTCTTCCTCGACAAAAAATGCGAAGAACACCGTTCTTCAACGAAGAACTTCTCCACCGAAGAACACGGTTCTTCCGCGATGCCGTATCCGCGACGCGACGTTCTTCTTCCGCGTCGTCTCTTCCGCGACGGTTTTCCGCGACGAAATCGTCGTCAACGACTTCGAATCCTCGCTTCACGACGTCGACGTTCTTTCCCCGCGATGCTCGACCTCTGTGACGCTCGTCTTCCGCGGGTCATTGACGAACACCGTTACAGAACCGAGGTAGGGGTTTTATTTTAATTAATTCCGTTCATGATTCTAGTTTGTCGATCTTCGTGGTTTTCGACTATTTGTTATCGAATAACGCGAGGGGGGGCCGGTCCGCATAAACACGGCGGACCCTCCTCCTTATATCATGAATGATTTCTTTGTGGTTGGTACGAGGAAGCGTGGTGCCGTCGCACCACGTGGTTTCATGCGAAAGATATGCGCGGCGCCGTCGCGCCGCGCCGTGGAAAGAAATTCAAGGACGCGACACCGTCGCGCCGCGTCGAAGAAAAATTGAAGACGCCGCGGCCGGAGCGGGGCCGCGGCGGAGGGAGGCGGTGCCGTCGCACCGCACCGGATGACATAGGCCGCAGCCGGTTCCGGGCCGCGGCGGAGCAAGGAGACCGGCGGCCGGACCGGGCCGCCGGTGTCGGTGAGGAAGGGGACCGGCCGTCGCCGGTCCCGTGGAGGCCGGAACCGGATGGCCAGGGCGGGCCGACCGGACCGGTGTGCAACCGGGGGGTCAAAACCCCGATCGGCTGGCCAAAAAGGCCCCCCTTAATTGTGGGGGGCCGCGGTTACACAGGGGGGCAGGCCCCCCCCTTTGCCGAAACGGCTCGGCCAAAGGCCGAGCCCTACAACGCGCTGGGCGCGCTGTCCCCAGCCGAACCGGCGCCTGGCCGGTCTGCCAGGTCGGGCCGGGCCCAGCCGGGCCGGGCCGCGCCCCGCACGGCCAGGCCATGCCGGGCCGGGCCGACCCTGTCCAGGGCGGGTCGACCCGGTTCGGGCAAACCGAGGGGGGGGGGGGGTCTCGGGCCGGGTCGGTCCGGGCCCGAAACCCCCGTTAACGGACCGTTTGGGTTCAAATGCCCATAACTCAGCCTATGGATCTCCAAACAATGCTCCGTCAGTAGCGACACGATCCTTAAAACGAGATGGTCATTTCGACATATCGCACTCAAGGTTTCAGAATACTTTGAGTTCAGCCGGGTTGGTTCGTGCACGAAACCAACCGGGCCCTTGGAGCGGAAACGCTCATATCTTGAGCTACGGATGTCCGAATGACATGCCGTCAACTTTGTTGAGTTCCTCTTAGTGAGAAAGATCTTTTGGCATACTCCGCTCGAGGTTTGGATATAGGTGGAGTACAGTCGGGTTGGTTTTGCCTTAAAAACCAACCGGGCCCATGGAACGAAAAGGCCAATAACTCTCAGACCGGGCGTCCGATTGACGCGCCGTCTGTTGCATTGAGTTCCTGTTGACGATACGGAACTTTTGGATACATCCACTCTGTACTATGTGATAGTAGATGTATCAGCCTCTCGGCTCGTGGAGCAGACCCTCCCGAATGAGTTTTCTGTGTGCAGGAACCCAAGTGCTGGCTGCGACTGCTACTGTGACTACGACGACGACTGTGAAGAGATCCTCAGTGGATTCGACGACAACGACTACAGCACTCAGAGATCCTATGTGGATCAGTGCTACCAATCCTGTGTGGGTCTGATCCTATGTGGGTCAGCGCTCAGCGGTTCTGTGTGAGCCAGCACCTACAGATCATGTGTGGGTCCGATCCTGTGTGGGTCTTTGCGGGGGTTAGTACCTATCGATACTTTGTGGGACCAATTACTTAGATGGATCAGTGATCATCTCTATCATCTTTCGAAGAAGTATACCTCTGTAAACTGAAACTTGTTTGCTTTCCTGTGTGGATTGTGTTGTGCTATCATGTGTGGATTACATTTTGCTTTCCTGTGTGGAATACGTATACTTTCCTGTATGGACTGAGTTGTACTTGGGCTCGGAGGTTGGAGCGTATTGGAATTGATGACTTAGGTATATGTATGGGCAAATACCTAAGCAGTGTCAGTTGATACTTCGTGATTGTATCTTTCCTTTGTGGTTTATCCTTTCTGGATTTAGGGAGACCTTCGGGGGTCTCGGGGTCCCTACTGAGTAGCTTATACTCACCCCTGCACGGGCTATGACCGCACTACGTTGTGTTGGTTGCAGATGACGGACATCGTTGATCGTGGTTGAGGCTTGCAGAGTAGGACGGTACCTGGAGGTGGACCACTGGGCGGGACGTGCTCGGAGTGGACGGCGGGACCCGAGGAGCAGTGGAGCTATCTGTACCCACCCTTCAGGTGGGATTTCTAGTGGACAGCTCGGTGTAGCGGCTTTTACTTTTCAGTTGCTGTTTTCCCTTTCGAGTTGTACTTTACTTTCAGTTTGGGTTTGTATACTGGCCCACTTACTTTTCCGCACTTACAGTTGTACTCTGTTTTCACTTAGTGTTTACTTTTCTGCTTGCTTACTCTGTGGTGCTTGTTTACATTACAAAGGCAATGGATTCCCTTTTTACCGGGATTTACACCTTGGTGCTAGTCGCCAGCCCCTGGCCTATGGAAGGCGGACTTGGGGTAGTCACGGCACGGGCCCCGAGGACGGGTCGTGACAAATTGGTATCAAAGGAGTTCAGTTCTACCGTGAACTCTGATCTTTTCTATGTGAAGAAATAATGTTTAGCGTATTGAGTGTGGTTATCAGTCCATGGAGTCCAGTGTTGGTGCGGCGGCCGACGTATCTGTACACCAGGACCCTGACTTCTGATTTCCGATATAATGCACGAAAACATTGATTGCATGTGTGTTTCAAAGTTTTCTTTGTGATTACTTTATATCAGCTCACCAGGTATACTGTTCTGACCGTGGCGCACCTGTTTCCTTTTCAGGATGGCCCCACGACGGCAGCCAGCTAGGGTTCCGAGAGTTGAGCGTGACGATAGCCCACCGAGCGACGAGGCCTCGGTGCAGGGCCCTTTGTCAGCAGTGGCACCGACGGTAGCTCTACCCACCGAGCCACCGATGCTTCCAACACCAGCCGCTAACGATGCACGTCGCCTCAGCGTACTGCATGAGTTTCAGCGCCAGCGACCGCCCAGGTTCCGTGGGGAGACGGACCCCCAGGATGCTGAGGACTGGCTGGAGGCAGTCGTACGAGTTTTCAGGCTAGTGAGGACACCAGCACACCTAATGGTGATCCTCACTGCGAGCCTACTACACGCAACAGCGGGCCGATGGTGGAGCTTGATGATCTAGGTGAACGATGAGGCATCTCTACTCTAGACAGACTTTGAGAGCCTCTTCCGCTCAGAGTTTGTCCCAGCCACCCTCCGTGCGGTACGCATTCAGGAGCTTCTTCAAATGCTGCAGGGCAGCATGACGGTGGCTCAGTATTTGGTGAGATTTACTAATCTCTCGCGCTACTCGACCGACATGGTACGAGAACCCTTCTTCCGGGCCCGGACCTTGGAGCAGGGTTTGAGACACGAGACAGGGAATCACTAATCTCCCTCAGAATTCCGACTGAGACAGGAGTACTGGAGCAGACCCTTTTGATCGAGAGCTTTCTTGCTGAGTCTACACCAGCACCGAGACCCACCGCAGGGCGGCACGTAGCAGAGTCTTCTGCAGCAGGCAGTCGATGGATGACTCAGGGGTCCAGGCAGACCAGAACCTCAGAAAGATGACCTCAGGATACTAGCTCAGCAGTGCAGGGCACACAACGCAGAGCCAATCTTTCAATAGGCAGACAGTGCTACTCGTCCGGCGGGCAGGGCCACATGGCTCGTGATTGCCCGACCCGCCGTGCCGAGGAGCAGCAGACGGTTGAGGGACCACCGAGGTAGAGGCAGAGGGTCGACCATGGTGGTCCGCAGGAAGGAGGCGGACGAGGCAGAGGAGCTGGCCGAGAAGAAGGTGGTGGGAGATGCTTTGAGGCTCTACCACCACCACCACCATGAGGTCCACCCCGACCACAGGGAGCTGGCAGGCAGAGACAGGCACAGCTCCAAGCAGCAGAGGCCTATGACCACGGCGCGCCCGAGATGATTCGAGGTACTATCTGTGTCTATTCCACCCTTCATGCAGTACGTATAGACACAGGAGCGAGTCACTCTTTCAAAGCCGCTGCCCTTGTTCGGAGCTCGGAGATTCCGACAGACCCGTTGGCTCGATCCTTACGGCTAGAGACTCTTACGGGAGCAGACTCGACGATTACGCACTGGTGCCGGCAGTTTGAGCTTACTCTAGGAGGTGAGAGCTTCGGCTGGGATCTTCTTGTAGTAGCGTCGAGGCCTTAAGAAATCATCTTGGGCATGGATTGGTTATCCATGGTCCATGCACAGATTGACTGTTTTAGGCGCAAGGTGCGATGTGTACGCACCGACGGGAGCAGGTTCACCTACACCGGCGAGAAGGGAGCCTTTGCAGAACAGGATGGACTTCCGCAGAGGAGAGGACAACCCATCACTCATCAGTTGGATAGCCTCATCCTAGGAGCAGTTGACGTGCGGAGTCCTAGTTTTCCTGTAGTGGTGGATCAGTTTGCGGACATTTTTCCCGACGACGTTCCAGGGTTACCTTCTCGCAGAGAGGTAGACTTTTATATTGACCTATACCCCGGGATAGCCCCGATATCGACTCCAGCATATCAGATGACACCCGCCGAGCTTTGAGAGATACGGGTACAGTTGGAGGACTTGCAGAGAAAGGGGTTTATCCGACCCAGTGTTTTACCCTTGGCTTCCCAGATATTGTTTGCCAAGAAGGCGGACGAGAGCTTGCGACTGTGTGTCGATTATCATCGCCTGAACCAGGTGACAGTGAGGAACAAGTATCCGCTACCAAGGATTGATGACCTCTTTGATCAGCTCAAGGGAGCACGGTGGTTCTCGAAGATAGACCTCAGGTCAGGCTCTCATCAGCTCAGAGTTCGAGACGAGGACGTGCAGAAGACAACCTTCAGATGTCGTTATGGCCACTATGAGTTCTTGGTTATGCCATTCAGCGTAACCAATGCTCCAGTAGTGTTCATGGCCCTCATGAACATGATCTTTCAGCCATACCTCGATCGATTTGTCTTGGTCTTCATCGATGACATTTTGATTTACTCGACGACTGAGGAGGAGCATGCCTACCACTTACGGGTTGTACTAGACACACTTCGAGAAAACCAGCTTTATGGTAAGCTCTCAAAGTTCCAGTTCTGGATACATGAGGTCCACTTCTTGTTGCATGTCATCTCTGAGGCGGGAGTTGTAGTGGATCCTGTGAAGATCGAGGCAGTGTTAGCTTGGGAGCCACCCAACATCGTGACGGAGGTGCGGAGTTTCTTGAGACTAGCTGGATACTACCAGAGATTCATACCAGACTTCTCTTGAGTTGCGGCACCACTCTCAGCTTTGACGAAGAAGGGGAAACCCTTCGTGTGGTCAAACAAATGTCAGCAGAGCTTCCAGGAGCTGAGACAGAGATAGACCAGCACACCTATCTTGAGGTTGCCTGAGGAGGGAGTAGGGTACGTAGTCTACTGCGATGCATCAGGGACCAGACTCGAGTGTGTTCTGATGCAGGAGCGGGCTGTGATCGCCTATTGATCACATCATTTGAGGCCGCATGAGCAGAACTACGCTACCCATCACCTGGAGTTAGCAGCAGTGGTCTTCGCTCTGAAGACATGGCGACACTACCTGATGGGCGAGCGCTTTACAGTCTTTTCTAACCATCAGAGTCTAAGGTACATCTTCTCTCAGAAGGACCTGAACCTGAGATAGTGGTGATGACTTGAGTTCCTCCAGGACTATGACTTTGACATAGTCTATACTCCTGGGAAGGGGAACGTAGTATCCGATTCCCTCAGCAGGAGGACGGGCATTCCGCTACTTGAGGAGGCAACAGAGCAGCTAGCCGCTTTGCAGATATCCTTTGTGGATAGAGATAGAGCAGTCTTCCTTTATTCTCTCACAATCACTCCTCCACTACTACAGCAGGTCAGAGAGGAACTACGTGGGGACACTGACTATGAGACACGGCATGCCCAGATATCCTCAGGACAGGCACCTGATGGTTTCTCTTTTGGAGCAGAGCACGACATCCTTTATAGAGGACGTACCACGGTACCAGTCGCTTTACGGGAGGAGGTACTGAGAGAGTTTCACACTTCTCCTTTGGCGGTACATCCTGGAGTGGTGAAGATATACCAGGATCTCAGATGACAGCACTGGTGGCCGGGCATGAAGAAGGTTGTGGAAGAGTTCGTTTCTCGATGCTTCACCTGCCAGCAGGTGAAGGTTGAGCACCAGGTACCAGTATGCTTGGTACAGCCCTTGGAGGTTCTAGAGTGGAAGTGGGACGGCATATCTATGGACTTCGTGACTGGACTTCCAGGCACTTCCAGAGGACACAACTCCATCTGGGTGATTGTCAACCGACTCACCAAGTCGGCTCACTTTTACCCATCAGAGAGCAGGGCTCAGTGGAGAGCTTGGGACGTCTTTACGTTCAGGAGATTTTTCGGCTTCATGGTGTGCCATCATCTATCGTCTCCGATCGAGATGCTTGTTTTACTTCTTGGCTATGGAAGGGATTGCAGGAGGCGTTCGGGATACAGCTACGTCTGAGCACAGCCTTTCACCCTCAGACGGATGGTCAGACGGAGAGGACCATTCAGACTCTCGAGGACATGCTCTGCGCATGTGTCCTCGACTTCGGTCCTAGCTGGGAGGACCACCAACCCTTGGTGGAGTTTGCGTACAATAACAGCTACCACTCCACTATCGGGATAACACCGTACAAGGCATTGTACGTCCGACCTTGCAGATCTCCTTTGTGCTGGACAGACCCTGGGGAGTCATCACTTGTGAGACCGGAGATGGTCCAGGCCACAACAGAGAAGGTCCAGGTCATCCAGGAGAGGATGAGGACAGCTCAGAGCCGGAAAAAGTCATATGCTGACAGGAGGCGGAGGCCACTAGAGTTCGAGGATGGTGACCACGTCTTCTTGCATGTCTCACCTCGACGTGGATTACAGAGATTTGGCTGAGGCGGCAAGTTGTCTCCATGCTTCATCGGACCATTCCAGGTCATCATCAGGATTGGTGAGGTGGCTTATCGTCTGGCTCTACCACCTCAGTTGCACCGGGTGCACGACGTCTTCCACGTATCTCAGCTGAGGAGATACGTGCACGACCTGACACACATCATTGACCATGGGGAGCTTGACGTTGACGATGGGGCGACTTTTACAGAGGTCCCGATGGAGATCGAGGATCGATAGGAGCGGGTCCTACATGGATGGTCGATTCCTCTAGTGCGCATCAGATGACAACACAGGAATCTCCAGGAGAGCACTTGGGAGCGGGAGGCTCAGATGCGTGCTCAGTACCCTCATTTGTTTCCCTAGTTTTGATGTATCTTTATGGGGACGTAAAGCCCTGAGGTGGGAGTAATGAAAATACCCATAAAATTTAAGGGAAATTTTTTTTTAATTTTTTTTGGAATTTTACAAGAGCGCAGTTTCTGACGGCACCTGATTCTGAGGCCCGGTGTGCCCGGAATCAATTTTTGAAGTTTGGCTCGAGTACGTTCAGTGAACGAACGAGCGGGAATTTCTATCTTTTGAACCGGTGCCCGGAATCGAATTCTGAGGACACCGATGGAACCGCAACGCCGATAATTTCTTAGTAACTCCTGTTCCGGAGTTGCGTTTACACGAGTGTTGATAATAAAAATTGTGGAAGTTTATTTTATAATTACACTACAATTTTTATTATTTTACTCTATGTGTTGGTTCTTGATGGAAGTTGGGTAACCACCCAACCTCCCTTGGTAGGTTATGTGGGTGGTGGGGCCCACATGAACCCCAGCCCTTCATATCCTCTAAAACCCCCCTCAACTTCCACTTTAATGTTGATAACATAAGTTTACATAACTTATGTAATTAATTTGGTGAGTTACATGTATGTTTTTGAAATTCAAACAATTGAATTTCAAATGCTTTGTTGTGTTAATAAAATAATTTTAGAACTTATTTTATTAGGGGTTGGTGTTGGGTTGTTTGAGAGCTTTTTGGAGAAAAAGCTAAGGAACACCTTCTTCCTCGACGAAGAACGTGAAGAACACCGTTCTTCAAGGAAGAACTTCTCCGCTGAAGAACACGGTTCTTCCGCGACGCCGTATCCGCGACGCGACGTTCTTCTTCCGTGTCGTCTCTTCCACGATGGTTTTCCGTGACAAAATCGCTGCCAACGACTTCGAATCCTCGCTTCGCGACGTCGACGTTCTTTCCCCGCGACGCCCGACCTCCGCGACGCTCATCTTCCGCGGGTCGTTGACGAAAACTATTCCTGAACCGATGTAGGCGTTTTATTTTAATTAATTCCGTTCATGATTCTAGTTTGTCGATCTTCATGGTTTTCGACTATTTGTTATCGAATAACACGAGGGTGGGGGGGGGGGGGTCCGCACAAACATGGCCGACCCTCTTTATTTCATGAATGATTTCTTTGTGGTTGGTACGAGGAAGCGTGGTGCCGTCGCACCACGCGGTTTCATGCGAAAGATATGAGCGGCGCCGTCGCGCCGCGCCGTTGAAAGAAATTCAAGGACGCGACACCGTCGTGCGGCGTCGAAGAAAAACCGAAGACGCCACGACCAGAGTGAGGCCACGACAGAGGGACGCGGTGCCGTCGGACCGCACCAGACGACATAGGCCGCGATCGGTTCCGGGCCGCGGCGGAGCAAGGAGACCAGCGGCTGGACCGGGCCACCGGTGGCGGCGAGGAAGGGGACTGGCCGTCGCCGGTCCCGTGGAGGCCGGAACCGGCCAGCCAGGGCGGGCTGGGCGGACTGGTGTGCAACCGGGGGTTCAAACCCCCTGTCACGACCCGCCCTCGGGGTCCGTGCCGTGACTACCCCAAGCCCGCCTTCCATAGGCCAGGGGCTGGTGACTAACACCAAGGCGTAAATCCCGGTAAAAAGGGAAGGCATTGCCTTTGTAAAGTAAACAAACACCACAGAGTAAGCAAGCGGAAAGTAAACACTAAGTAAAAACAGAGTACAACTGAAAGTGCGGAAAAGTAAATGGGCCAGTATACAAACCCAAACTGAAATTAAAGTACAACTAAAAAGGGAAAACAACAACTGTAAGTAAAAGCCGCTACACCGAGCTGTCCACTGGAGATCCCACCTGAAGGGTGGGTACAGATAGCTCCACTGCTCCACGGGTCCCGTCGTCTGCTCTGAACACGTCCCGCCCAGTGGTCCACCTCCAGGTACCGTCCTCCTCTGCAAGCCTCAGCCAAGATCAACGTTGTCCGTCGTCTGCAACCAACACAACGTAGTGCGGGCATAGCCCATGCAGGGGTGAGTATAAGCTACTCAGTAGGGACCCCGAGACCCCTGAAGGTCTCTCAAAATCCACAAAGGATAAATCACGAAGAAAGGTACAAACACGAAGCAACAACCGACACTGCTTAGGTATATGCCCATACATATACCTATGTCATCAATTCCAACACGCTCCATCCTCCGAGCCCAAGTACAACTCAGTCCACACAGGAAAGTAAATGTATTCCACACAGGAAAGCAAAACGAAATCCACACAGGATAGCACAACACAATCCACACAGGAAAGCAACTGGATTCAGCTCACACCAGGATTTTCATTATCAAAACCGTAACTGCTGAAGAGCCCCATCTATGAAGTGTACAGTGGTCCTGTCACGACTCCGAGGTACTGCTCACTAACCTAAGACTGCTGAAGTACTCCCCCTGTCGAGTACCGCGGGTCTGCTGCCAACTACCGGGCGCTCACCCAAATAGCCTACAGAGGTACTCCTCCAGTCGAGTACCGCAGGTTTGCTGCCAACTACCAGGCGCTTCGTCCACCGTGGGTCTGCCGCGAAATACTGGGCGCTCCGTCCACTGGGCTAGTCGACTCACTCCAAGTCGAGTCGGTCGAGCAGTCTTTAGGTCTCAGCCGGCTACACGGTCTCCGTACTCCGTATGCTCGTCTCCAGAATCGCGGGTCTTCCGCTACAACCAAGCGCACTACCTCTATCGAGTAAAATAGAAGGTTCAGCTCACACAAGTATACTTATTCGGATGACGGTGAAGATGATCACTGATCCATCTAAGTCGTCGGACCCACGAAGGATCGATAGGTACTAACCCCCGCAAAGACCCACACAGGATCGTAGCACCGATCCACGTAGGATCGCTGAGTGCTGTAGTCGTCGTCGTCGAATCTACACAGGATCTCTGTACTGTCGTCGTCGCAGTCACAGTAGCAGTAGCAGTAGTAGTCACAGTCGCAGTCGCAGCCAGCACTAGGGTTCCTGCACACAGCAAGCTCGTTCGGAGGGTCCGCTCCACGAGCCGAGAGGCTGATACATCAACTGTCACAAAGTCCAGAGTTGATGTATCCAAAAGTTCCGTATCGTCAACAGGAACTCAACGCAACAGACGGCGCGTCGATCGGACGCTCGGTCTGAGAGTTATTGGCATTTTCGTCTCCGGGGCCCGGTTGTTTTTTAAGGCAAAACCAACCCGACCGTACTCCACCTGCGTCCAAACCTCGGGCGGAGTTTGCCAAAAGATCCGTCTCACTAAGAGGAATACAACAAAGCTGACGGCACGTCAATCGGACGTCCGTAGCTCAAGATATGAGCGTTTCCGCTCCGAAGGTCCGGTTGGTTTCGTGTACGAACCAACCCCGCCGAACTCAAAGTAATCCGAAACCTTGAGTGCAATATACCGAAACGACCCTCTCGATCCAAAGATCACATCGCCGCTGACGGTTCGTCAATCGGACGTCCAGTCTGAAAGATATCAGCCTTTCCGTCTCACACCCACCCTGGGAAACTTCCCAGGAGGTCACCCATCCTGATCACTACTCTAATCCAAGCACGCTTAACTACGGAGTTTTAACCACGTAGGCTCCCGAAAAAGAAGGTGCACCTTGAGTATAGTATACCGAAATGACCGTCTCGATCCAAGGATCGCGTTGCCGCAGACGGTTCGTCGATCGGAGGTCCGTGGCTCAAGTTATGGCCAAAAGACCGAAGTTGTCTCGAAAACGGGGGGGGGGGGGGGGGGGGGGTCCGGGTCCGGGCCGACCCGGCCCGGCCGGCGGCGCGGACCGGCGCGGCGGCGCGGCCCGGCCGGCGGCGGCGCGGCCTGGCGCCGCTAGGGTCACGCGCGGGGGGCTAAGCCCCCGCTTCCAGCAAGGCGGCGCGGCTTAAGAGCCGCGCCTTTTTGGAGACCGGCCCCCCCTCGTTGGGGCCTGCTTTGAAGGAAACCGGGGGGCCGCCTGCCCCCCTCTCTTAAATGAGGGGGGGTTTTGAGCTGGCCGGGGAAATTAAATTCCCCCGGCCTTTGACCTTCCGGCCGGCCACCTGGCCGGCCGGTTTTTCTCCAACCGGACTGGAAAATCCGGTCCCCTTTCCGGCTTCTGACGCCGGCGGCCCGACATGCCGCCGGTCTTCCCGTCTCGCCGCGGCCCGGAACCGACCGCGGTGTTCGTCGTCCGGAGCGGTGCGACGGCACCGCGCCCCTTCGCCGCGCCTTCCATTCCCCTCGACGCGGCGCGACGGCGTCGCGTTCTTGATGATTCTTCCACGGCGCGGCGCGATGGCACCGCACAATATAATCGGGCGAATAACCGCGTGGTGCGACGGCACCTCACCACCTTGTTTCATCCGCAATATAAAACATCAAGAACGAAGGAGGGGGTTCGGCCGTGTTCATGCGGTCCGACCCCCTCACGTTAAACAATAACACATATTTAAAAACCTCACGTTAGTCACGCTAGAACCACGAACAAGGATAAATAAATAAACAATTAACAACCACCCCTACCTTGAAAATTTACGTCACACGTCGGTTATCGCGGAGGAAGGCGTCGCGGCGTCGGACGCAGATTCCGTGGACGTCGGGGTGCGTCCGAGGAGGGAACGACGTCTCTTCACTTGTCGCTTAAGACGAAGAAGAGAGGTACGTTGTCGTTGGTGATGATCACCACGGTCGGCGACTTCTCCCTTGTCGAGGAGGAAGATGAAGACGGAAGAATCCGGGACGCCGAGTCTCGAAGGTCGTGGGATCGATGTTCTTTGTCGGAGAAGAACCGTTCTTCACGTTCTTCGTCGAAGACGAAGAAGATCTTCAAGTCTCTCAACGATTCTCCCAATCCTCTCAAGTAACAAAGGAACTAACCCAAAAATAAATCAAGCTTACACTTAATTTATTAACATAACCCAACCTTTGGAATTCAAGAGTTTGAATTTCAAAAACTCAAAATTAAACTCACTTATTAATTATACATGAGTTGTATAATTAATTAAAAGTTAAGTTGTCAAGCCTTTAAGAGGGAGAGAGGGGAGTTAGGGAATTTGAGGGGTTTTGGCACATTAAGTGCAAGGGAGTTTAAGGGGGGTAGAAGAGAGTTAAGGGGAAGGTGAAGGGTTGGGGCTCGTGTGGGCCCCACCTCACCTTAATCCTCACTTGGTTAGTTAGGAACTTGTGATTCCACCCCAACTTCCACACTTAGGATATAACCACTTAAGAAGATAAATAAAATAAATATTGTATAACAAATTTATTTTACTCTTCATTTCATCCAGAAAAATTAAACATCTCCTCCTAGGAAAACGCAACTTCGGGAAAGGTCTCCTTAAGCGAATATCGGCGATGCGAGTTCATCGGTGCCCTCGGATTTCAATTCCGAGCACCGGATCAAAAGTTAGGAATTCTCGCTCATTCGTTCACTGAACGTACCCGAGCCAAACTTCGGAAATTGATTCCGGGCACTCCGGGCCTCGGAATCAGGTGCCGTCAGAAACCGCGCTCTTGTAAAATTCCAAAAAAAATTAAGAAAAATATTCCCTTGAATTTTACGGGTCTTTACATTACTCCAACCTCAGGGCTTTACGTCCCCTTAAAGATAAAACAAAAACTAGGAGAACAAATGAGGGTACTGAGCACGCATCTGAGCCTCCCACTCCCATGTGCTCTCCTGGAGGTTTCTGTGCTGCCATCTGATGCGCACAAGAGGAAACGATCACCCACGCAGGACCCGCTCCTGTCGATCCTCTATCTCTACTGGAACCTCTGTAAAAGTCGCCCCATCGTCAACGTCAAGCTCCCCATGGTCAATGATGTGCGTCGGGTCGTGCACGTATCTCCTCAGCTGAGATACGTGGAAGACGTCGTGCACCCGGTGCAACTGAGGTGGCAGAGCCAGGCGATAAGCCACCTCGCCAACCCTGCTGAGGACCTGAAAGGGTCCGATGAAGCGCGAAGATAACTTGCCGCCTCGGCCAAATCTCCGAATACCACGTCGAGGTGAGACTCGCAAGAAGACGTGGTCGCCATCCTCGAACTCCAGTGGCCTCCGCCTCCTGTCAGCATAAGGCTTCTGCCGGCTCTGAGCTGTACTCATCCGCTCCTGGATGACCTGGACCTTCTCTGTCGTGGCCTGGACCATCACAGGTCCCACAAGTGCTGCAAGATTTCTTCTTTGCCGACAAGAGAAATCTGGTCTCATCCCCTGGATGAACCACATTCTTTGCCTAATACAGTCAATCCTAACATGGATGATACTAATCCATACCAAGGATGACGTCGTAAGGCCTCGACGCTACTACCAAGAGATCCAACCATTACTCTCGCCTCCAAGATTTGAGTCACACTGTCGGCATCAGTTTGTGGTAACTGGGTCTCCTCCAGTAGATGTCTCACAAGTGAGGGTCAAGTCAACAGTTAAACTGGAACCTCTTAGTAACAACACAAAAGAGGACAGGAATGAAAACATCACAAGGTATGCGTCTTTTATTATTGCAGCTCATAATACAAAGACGCTACACAATAGCAACAAGGAACTAGAAGTACAAAGGACGTATCCACTAGTTCTGCTCCTGTCCATCTGCTCCCAGAGCTCCATGATCGAAGGCCTCGGCTGCCTGAAGCTGAGCTCTCTCTTGTTCACCTACTCCCTGTGGTCGGGGCGGACCTCCTGGTGGTGGTGGTGGCAGAGCCTCAAAGCGTCTCCCACCACCTGCTGCTCGGCCACCTCCTCTGCCTCGTCCGCCTCCTCCCTGCGGATCGCCACGGTCGAACCTCTGCCTCTGCCTGGGAGGTTCTTCACTTAACTGCTGATCATCAGCATGGCGGGTCGGACAGTCACGAGCCATGTGACCAATCCCACCATAAGAGTAACACTACCCACTCTCGGCACGCCTGGCTCTGACTCCACCCCGGATCCCTCGCACAACTGAGCCTGAGTCGTGCAGTCGGCCACTGGTAGGTCTGTATTCCTGGAACCCTGAGTCATCTGTCGGCTACCTGCTGCCGAAGACTCCGCTATCTGCCGCCCTACGGTAGGTCTCGCTGTGGACTCAGCCAGGAAGCTCTCGATCAAAAGAGCCCGCTCCAGTACTCCTGTCTGAGTCGGTATGCTGAGGGAGATCAGCGATTCCCTGATCTCGTGTCTCAAACCCTGCTCAAAGGTCCGGGCCCGGAAGAATGGGTCCCGTACCATGTCGTTCGAGTAGCGCGAGAGATCAGTAAATCTCGCCGAGTACTGAGCGACCGTCATGCTGCCCTGCCGCAGCTGAAGAAGCTCCTGGATACGCACCGCACGAAGGGTGGCTGGGACGAACTCTGAGCGGAAGAGGCTCTCAAAGTCCGTCCAAAGTAGAGATGCCTCATCGTGCACCTGGAGCATCAAGCTCCACCATCGTCCTGCTGCTGCGTGTAGTAGGCTCGCAGCGAGGATCACCATGAGGTCTGCTGGTGTCCTCACTAGCCTAAACACACGTACCACTGCCTCCAGC
The DNA here is from genome assembly GCA_963277665.1 of Viscum album. Classification (NCBI taxonomy): domain Eukaryota; kingdom Viridiplantae; phylum Streptophyta; class Magnoliopsida; order Santalales; family Viscaceae; genus Viscum; species Viscum album. Next base: position 1,659,413,930 of record OY728145.1, read on the forward strand.
CAGTCCTCGGCTGCCTGGGGATCCGTCTCCCCGCGAAACCTGGGTGGTCGTTGGTGCTGAAACTCATGCAGTGCGCTGAGGCGACGTGCATCGTTAGCGGCTGGCGCTGGAAGCATCGGGGGCTCGGCGGGTAGTGCTACCGCCGGTGCCACTGCTGAAAAAGGGCCCTGCACCGAGGCCTCGTCGCTCAGTGGGCTGTCATCACACTCGACTCTCGGAACCCTAGCTGGCTGCCGTCGTGGGGCCATCCTGAAAGGAAACAGGTGCGCCACGGTCAAACAGTATACCTGGTGAGCTGACACAAAGAAATCACAAGAAAACTTTGAAACACACATGCAATCAATGTTTTCGTGCATTAAGTCGGAGTTCAGAAGTCAGGGTCCTGGTGTACGGATACGTCGTCCGCCGCACCAACACTGGACTCCCTGGACTGATAACCACACTCAATACGCTAAACATTATTGCTTCACATAGAAAAGATCAGAGTTTGCGGTAGAACCTAACTCCTCTGATACCAATTTTTCACGACCCGCCCTCGGGGTCCGTGCCGTGACTACCCCAAGCCCGCCTTCCATAGGCCAGGGGCTGGCGACTAGCACCAAGGCGTAAATCCCGGTAAAAAGGGAAGGCATTGCCTCTGTAAAGTAAACAAACACCACAGAGTAAGCAAGCGGAAAGTAAACACTAAGTAAAAACAGAGTACAACTGAAAGTGCGGAAAATTAAATGGGCCAGTATACAAACCCAAACTGAATGTAAAGTACAACTAAAAAGGGAAAACAACAACTGTAAGTAAAAGCCGCTACACCGAGCTGTCCATTGGAGATCCCACCTGAAGGGTGGGTACAGATAGCTCCACGGGTCCCGTCGTCCGCTCCGAACACGTCCCGCCCCGTGGTCCACCTCAAGGTACCGTCCTCCTCTGCAAGCCTCAGCCAAGATCAACGCTGTCCGTCGTCTGCAGCCAACACAACGTAGTGCGGGCATAGCCCGTGCAGGGGTGAGTATAAGCTACTCAGTAGGGACCCCGAGACCCCTGAAGGTCTCTCAAAATCCACAAAGGATAAATCACGAAGAAAGGTACAAACACGAAGCAACAACCGACACTACTTAGGTATATGCCCATACATATACCTAAGTCATCAATTCCAACACGCTCCATCGTCCGAGCCCAAGTACAACTCAGTCCACACAGGAAACTAAACGTATTCCACATAGGAAAGCAAAACGAAATCCACACAGGATAGCACAACACAATCCACACAGGAAAGCAACTGGATTCAGATCACACCAGGATTTTCATTATCAAAACCGTAACTGCTGAAGAGCCCCATCTCTGAAGTGTACAGTGGTCCTGTCACGACTCCGAGGTACTACTCACTAACCTAAGACTGCTGAAGTACTCCTCCTGTCGAGTACCGCGGGTCTGCTGCCAACTACCGGGCGCTCCGTCCGCTGAGGGTCTGCTGCCAAATACCAGGCACTCACTCAAATAGCCTACAGAGGTACTCCTCCAGTCGAGTACCGCGGGTTTGCTGCCAACTACCAGGCGCTTCGTCCTCCGTGGGTCTGCCGCCAAATACCGGGCGCTCCGTCCACTGGGCTAGTCGACTCACTCCAAGTCGAGTCGGTCGAGCAGTCTTCAGGTCTCAGCCGGCTACACGGTCTCCGTACTCCGTATGCTCGTCTCCAGAATCGCGGGTCTGCCGCTACAACCAAGCGCACTACCTCTATCGAGTAAAATAGAAGGTTCAGCTCACACAGGTATACTTCTTCGGATGACGGTGAAGATGATAACTGATCCATCTAAGTCGTCGGACCCACGAAGGATCGATAGGTACTAACCGCCGCAAAGACCCACACAGGATCGTAGCACTGATCCACGTAGGATCGCTGAGTGTTGTAGTCGTCGTCGTCGAATCCACACAGGATCTCTGTACTGTCGTCGTCGCAGTCACAGTAGCAGTAGCAGTAGTAGTCACAGTCGCAGTCGCAGCCAGAACTAGGGTTCCCGCACACAGCAAGCTCGTTCGGAGGGTCCGCTCCACGAGCCGAGAGGCTGATACATCAACTGTCACAAAGTCCAGAGTTGATGTATCCAAAAGTTCCTTATCGTCAACAGGAACTCAACGCAACAGACGGCGCGTCGATCGGACGCTCGGTCTGAGAGTTATTGGCATTTTCGTCTCCGGGGCCCGGTTGGTTTTTAAGGCAAAACCAACCCGACCGTACTCCACCTGCGTCCAAACCTCGGGCGGAGTATGTCAAAAGATCTGTCTCACTAAGAGGAATACAACAAAGCTGACGGCACGTCAATCGGACGTCCGTAGCTCAAGATATGAGCGTTTCCGCTCCGAAGGTCCGGTTGGTTTCGTGTACGAACCAACCCGGCCGAACTCAAAGTAATCCGAAACCTTGAGTGCGATATACCGAAACGACCGTCTCGATCCAAGGATCGCATCTCCGCTGACGGTTTTTCAATCGGACGTCCAGTCTGAAAGATATCAGCCTTTCCGTCTCACACCCACCCTGGGAAACTTTCCAGGAGGTCACCCATCTTGATCACTACTCTAAGCCAAGCACGCTTAATTACGGAGTTTAAACCACGTAGGCTCTCGAAAAAGAAGGTGCGCCTTGAGTATAGTATACCGAAATGACCGTCTCGATCCAAGGATCGCGTTTCCGCAGACGGTTCGTCGATCGGAGGTTCGTGGCTAAAGTTATGGCCAAAAGACCGAAGTTGTCTCGAAAACGGGGGGGGGGGGGGTCCGGGTCCGGGCCGACCCGGCCCGACCCCCCCTGGGTCAGCCCGAACCGGGTCGACCCGAACCAGGTCGACCCGAACTGGGTCGACCCGAACCAGGTCGACCCGACCCGGGTCCGACCCGGCCCGGCCGGTGGCGCGGACCGGCGCAGCGGCGCGGTCCGGCGCGGTGGCGCGGCCCGGCCGGCGGCGGCGCGGCCTGGCGCCGCTAGGGTCACGCGCGGGGGGCTAAGCCCCCGCTTCCAGCAAGGCGGCGCGGCTTAAGAGCCGCGCCTTTTTGGAGACCGGCACCCCCTCGTGGGGGCCTGCTTTGAAGGCAACCGGGGGGCCGCCTGCCCCCCTCAAGGAAACCGCCCCCCTCTCTTAAATGAGGGGGGGGTTTTGAGCTGGCCGGGGAAATTAAATTCCCCCGGCCTTTGACCTTCCGGCCGGCCACCTGGTCGGCCGGTTTTTCTCCAACCGGACCGGAAAATCCGGTCTCCTTTCCGGCTTCCGACGCCGGCGGCCCGGCGTGCCGCCGGTCTTCCCGTCTCGCCGCGGCCCGGAACCGACCGCGGTGTTCGTCGTCCGGCGCGGTGCGACGGCACCGCGCCCCTTCGCCGCGCCTTCCATTCCCCTCGACGTGGTGCGACGATGTCGCGTTCTTGATGATTCTTCCACGGCGCGGCGCGATGGCACCGCGCAATATAATCGGGCGAATAACCGCGTGGTGCGACGGCACCTCACCACCTTGTTTCATCCGCAATATAAAACATCAAGAACGAAGGAGGGGGTTCGTCCGTGTTCATGCGGTCCGGCCCCCTCACGTTAAACAATAACACATATTTAAAAACCTCACGTTAGTCACGCTAGAACCACGAACAAGGATAAATAAATAAATAATTAACAACCACCCCTACCTTGAAAATTGACGTCACACGTCAGTTATCGCGGAGGAAGGCGTCGCGGCGTCAGACGCAGATTCCATGGACGTCGCGGTGCGTCCGAGGAGGGAACGACGTCTCTTCACTTGTCGCTTAAGACGAAGAAGAGAGGTACGTTGTCGTTGGCAATGATCACCACGGTCGGCGACTTCTCCCTTATCAAGGAGGAAGATGAAGACGGAAGAATCCGGGACGCCGAGTCTCGAAGGTCGTGGGATCGATGTTCTTTCTCGGAGAAGAACCGTTCTTCACATTCTTCGTCGAAGACAAAGAAGATCTTCAAGTCTCTCAACGATTCTCCCAATCCTCTCAAGTAACAAAGGAACTAACCCAAAAATAAATCAAGGTTACACTTAATTTATTAACACAACCCAACCTTTGGAATTCAAGAGTTTGAATTTCAAAAATTCAAAATTAAACTCACTTATTAATTATACATGAGTTTTATAATTAATTAAAAGTTAAGTTGTCAAGCCTTTAAGAGGGAGGGAGGCGAGTTAGGGAATTTGAGGGGTTTTGGCACATTAAGTGCAAGGGAGTTTAAGGGGGGTAGAAGAGAGTTAAGGGGAAGGTGAAGGGTTGGGGCTTGTGTGGGCCCCACCACACCTTAATCCTCACTTGGTTAGTTAGGAACTTGTGATTCCACCCAAACTTCCACACTTAGGATATAACCACTTAAGAAGATAAATAAAATAAATATTGTATAACAAATTTATTTTACTCTTCATTTCATCCAGAGAAATTAAACATCTCCTCCTAGGAAAACGCAACTTCGGGAAAGGTCTCCTAAAGAGAATATCGGCGCTGCGAGTTCATCGGTGCCCTCGGATTTCAATTCCGAGCACCGGATCAAAAGTTATGAATTCCTGCTCGTTCGTTCACTGAACGTACCCGAGCCAAACTTCGGAAATTGATTTCGGGCACTCCGGGCCTCGGAATCAGGTGCCGTCAGAAACCGCACTCTTGTAAAATTCCAAAGAAAATTATGAAAAAATTTACCTTGAATGTTACGGGTCTTTACACCCCCGGCCGTCTGGCCAAAACGGCAACCCTTAATTGCGGGGGGCCGTGGTTACACAGGGGGGCAGCCCCCCCCCCCTTTTGCCGAAACGGCTCGGCCAAAGGCCGAGCCAGACAGCGTGCTGGGCATGCTGTCCCCAGCCAGACCGGCGCCGGGCCAGGCCGGGCCGACCCTGTCCGGGGCGGGTCGACCCGGTTCAGGAAAACCGGGGGGGGGGGGGGGGGGGTCTCGGGCCGGGCCCGAAACCCCCGTTAACGGACCGTTTGGGTTCAAATGCACATAACTCGGGCTACGGACCTCCAAACGACGCACCGTCAGCAGCGACACAATCCTTAGAATGAGACGGCCGTTTTGAAATATCGCACTCAAGGTTTCGGAATACTTTGAATTCGGTCGGGTTGGTTCATACACGAAACCAACCGGGCCCTTGGAGCGGAAACGCTCATATCTTGAGCTACGGGCGTCCGAATGACGTGCCGTCAACTTTGTTGAGTTCCTCTTAGTGAGACGAATCTTTTGGCACACTCCGCCTGAGGTTTGGATGCAGTTGGAGTACGTTCGGGTTGGTTTTTCCTTAAAAACCAACGGGGCCCCTAGAACGAAAAGGCCAATAACTCTCAGACCGGGCGTCCGATTGACGTGCCGTCTGTTGCATTGAGTTCCTGTTGACGATACGAAACTTTTGGATACATCAACTCTGGACTATTTGATTGTTGATGTATCAGCCTCTTGGCTCATGGAGCGGACCCTCCCGAACGAGTTTGCTGTGTGCGGGAACCCTAGTGCTGGCTGCGACTGCTACTGTGACTGCGATGACGACTGTGCAGAGATTCTCAGTGGATTCGACGACGACGACTACAACACTCAGCGATCCTATGTGGATCAGTGCTACTGATCATGTGTGGGTCTGATCCTGTGTGGGTCAATGCTCAGCGGTTCTGTGTGATCCAGCGCCTACAGATCCTATGTGGGTCTTTGCGGGGGTTAGTACCTATCTATCCTTTGTGGTTCTGACGACTTAGATGGATCAGTGATCATCTCTATCGTCTTTCAAAGAAGTATACCTGTGTGAGCTGAAACCTATTTGCTTTCTTGTGTGGATTGTGTTGTGCTATCCTGTGTGGATTCCGTTTTCCTGTGTGGAATACGTATACTTTCCTGTGTGGACTGAGTTGTACTTGGGCTCGGAGGTTGGAGCGTATTGGAATTGATGACTTAGGTATATGTATGGGAATATACCTAAGAAGTGTGTGTTGATACTTCGTGATTGTATCTTTCCTTTGTGGTTTATCCTTTGTGGATTTAGGGAGACCTTCGGGGGTCTCGGGGTCCCTACTGAGTGGCTTATACTCACCCCTGTACGGGCTATGCCCGCACTATGTTGTGTTGGTTGCAGATGACGGACAGCTTTGATCATGGTTGAGGATTGCAGAGAAGGACAGTACCTGGAGGTGGACCACTGGGCGGGATGTGCTCGGAGCGGACGACGGGACCTGAGGAGCAGTGGAACTATCTGTACCCACCCTTCAGGTGGGATTTCCAGTGGACAGCTCGGTGTAGCGGCTTTTTCTTTTCATTTGCTGTTTTCCCTTTCGAGTTGTAGTTTACTTTCAGTTTGGGTTTGTATACTGGCCCACTTACTTTTCCACACTTACAATTGTACTCTGTTTTCACTTAGTGTTTACTTTTCCGCTTTCTTACTCTGTGGTGCTTGTTTACTTTACAAAGTAAATGCCTTCCCTTTTTACCGGGATTTAGGCCTTGGTGCTAGTCGCCAGCCCCTAGCTTATGGAAGGCGGGCTTGGGGTAGTCACAACACGGGCCCCGAGGACAGTTCGTGACAACGTTTCTACATGTGTGTATAGGGGCAAAGTCCCTATACAGGTACTTGACTGTTGCTGAGGAGTAGGAGGGCATGGGACCGAGCCTAGGCTTGCGATGCCACTGCCAATTGTTTTTCTTACTCTGTATTTTGTTATACTGTATTGATATATAAAATGATCTGGCTATTTTCTTAGAACATGAGACATGTTGCATCATTATTTATATACTGTTGGTTATATCTACTTCAGTTTTTTTTTCAGTTGTGCATGGTTTATTTCTTCCGCTGTCGTTTTATGTTTTATTTCGTTATTCCGATGAGCTACACTTTGAAAAATGAGGGCATAGTTTCCCCACTATCAGACCTAGGCCCTCGCTGCTAGTCGACAGCGTCTGGCATTTGGGGAAATGCACTTGAGGTCTTGTGGCGAATCGGCTTCGGGGAACCCGTTGAGTGGCACCCAGAACCAGGACGTTACAAAGTGGTATCAGAGGGGGTTCATTTCATTGACATACTATTTGGAGTCGTAGTCATGGATAGGACGAACGGTAGTTGGAAATAAGATGTGCCCTGGTGTAGCTAACCCATGTACAAGGAAAATCCAATTTACCCCATGTTGCAATTGTACTGATTTTGCAATTTACTGTTGATTTTTTTTCACCATTGGGTGATTCACTAGAGATTATGCTGTTTATAATTTATATGTGGGTTCAATTTAGTTGCAACCTAATGAGATGATGGTATGCCATCTCATGAATCATATAGGCACATGCTAGATATCACATTCCATGCATAGTTTCCATGCCATGTAGGTGTATTAGAAATTGTATGTTGTTGTGATAGTTGTTGTGCTAGAAAATCATGTTGTTGTGATAGATGCTTGATAAATACCTTCTTTGGGATATGGTATTTTTTTGTTTGAGCCTATTTATAGAATGGACGCCACACTTTGGTTTTTGGGGAGTATGGGCCCCCATTGACCGGAATTTGGTGGATCATTAGCTGTTTATTAGTTATAACACAAATAAGATGTCAAAATTTGATTCATGGGGAGTATGGGCCCTCACGGGTAGGAATTTGACACTTAGGTGTTGTTTTTCAGTATTTCTGGGTTCCGGGGAAGTTTCTGAGGTATACTGTCTAGAAACCCAGTATGCACGCCATGTAGTATTTTTAAACACACCGTGTATGACCTTCTGTTCGGGAAGAAAAATAAAATTTTTAAGTACACGCTATGTACCTAGAGTACACGACGTGTAGTCTCTTCTCGTGAAACAAACCATGTTGGCGGTGACACGAGGAAAAGAAGAGCTTGGGATGAACACGCTGTGTAGATTTTGTACATGGAGTGTAGTGTTGACCCGAAGTCCGGCCATGTAACTAACAACATTGGTCAGTGAACTCTTGTACAGAACATGTCGTATCAAAGATGAACATGCCGTGTAGTGTGACCTGGGGACTCAACTGTGTAACTAAAAAACACGGGTCGGTGTCACCCCTCCTTGAACACGCCGTGTACCTATGGGACACACGGTGTAGTCTTGTACGAGGACATACCGTGTGGTGTTAGCCGTGTGGCTAGGGAAACAGGGTGATTTACACGCCGTGTGCTGGTGTAACATGTCGTGTGGTGTCAAGCCGAGTAGTCGGACGTGTCACAAATGACACAGGCAGTTGGAAAATAACACCGCACACGCTGTGTAGATATTATACATGCCATGTAGTTTTGTTCAACGGGAGCCGTGTGGCTTAGCCGTGTAGAAGGACCCGGGCAGGGGAAGGAAAGTCAAGTACACTCCATGTAGTCATTGTACACGCCCTGTAGTCTTGTTTTGAAACCCTTGAAATGACATCTTCCTCTTGTTCTCTTTGTGGTTCCCTCACTTTTAGTCTTGATTAATCTTGACTCTAAGGCATGCTTTTGACCTTTTAGTGTCATGCCGCCTAGATGACCGTGCGTTGTTCTCCAGGAGAGAAGTGACAACTATACTCCAGAGATGGTGGGCCATGGGCTACTAGTTGATCCTCCAGCAGAGCCAGATGTTGCGCCTGCTGTTATACCAGACACAGGTGCGGAGGTGCAATTCCGTGAAGGCTTTATGCGGTTCATGCAGACCTTTCAGGGAGCACCGCATGCCGCCAAATCAATGGCCGAGCTGACTCATATCTTCCAACAGTAGCATCTGCCTACATTTTCAGGGGATGGCGGACCACATGCTGTAGAGTCTTGGCTAGGATCGATGAAGACTATTTTAGATCATCTTGAGACGCCTCCAGGGGGAGGGTCAAGCTCGCGAATTATATGCTGCGTGATTTCACCATGATGTGGTGGGATGTTACCACCCCGTCAGAGCATCACAGGGACATGGCGTAGGAAGACTTTCAGGTAGTCTTTTATGATTTCTTCTTCCCAGAGACACTGAGGGAAGATAGAGCTCGAGTGTTCATGAATCTGCAGTAGGGCGTAATGTGGGTGATGGACTATTCTTCTCGTTTCACCGAGCTTCAACTCTTTGTACCTGCGCTAGTGGGTGATGAGACGTTGAGAGCCAGACGTTTTGAGGATGGTCTTTTTTATGACATCCAAGCACTGGTGAATGTTTTCAGGATGCCTTCAGTACACGCTATTGTGAACTAGGAACTGATTACATAGGGGAACCAAAGGGAATATAGTGGTGTGGTCTAGGGAGGTTGACACCTGTTACTGGTATTATTTATGCTGGCAAGAGGAAGAGACAGATGGACTTCTCTCAGGGTGGCAGTACCAGCCAGGAAGCTTCTTCAGGTGGCCCGATCAGGTGCCACCAGTGTGGTACAGAGGGGAACAAGAGGCCACAAAGTCCACATGAACTATTGGAGTGCCGAACTTGCGGAAACATGGGTCATCTGCATTGATTTTTCATGGAGTTTCCACAGTGGCTAGTGAGAGAGGTTCTGTGCAGACTCCATATGCGGGAGAAGGACCAGTGACTTCTTACCAGTCATGGAACATGAATGTGTCGGGGCGTGGAGGCAGAGATGGTGGTCTTGGCCGTGGTAGCCAGACACCAGGATCTCAGAGGCATCAGGGCAGGATAGCTCAGGGTATCCAGGCTGTATTGCACGGCCACGACACTGGGATAACATATGCAGTGCAACAGACCCAGCAGGAGCAGGATCACAGACCTTCTATAGTCAGAGGTACTATTCTAGTAACTTTTGTCTTATCTTCAGTACTTTTTGATACGGGTGCTACACATAGTTTCATATATGTTCCCGTTGTGAATACCCTTGGGCTCTGTGTTTCTACTTCTTCAGATATCATGATTCTAGACACTCCTTTTGGGACTAGAATGGCTGGCGTGCGTCAGTGCAAGGAGTTCCCCCTTGAGGTCGGTGGGTTTCAATTTCATTGGGACCTCCATGTCTTAGTGGTGATAGCTTTTGAAGTCATTCTCGGGATGGACCGGTTAGTTCCCATTCGATCCTTTATAGACAACTATCGTAGCAGGGTGCATTTCACAACAGTAGAGGGCAGACAGTTTCTATACAAGGGCGAATTGGTTGTTGAAGAGAGTCGAGCTGGACCAGTGCATCATAGGCGAGGTGGATTCACAACCCAGATTGCGAGTTTGTATCTGGATCATCAGTGGACTTGTTAAAAGGATTTCCTTCTAGTTTTGGATCATTTCAGGGATGTCTTCCCGGACGACTTTTCTGGTCTACCTCCGGAGCGAGTGGTGGATTTCTCTTTTGAGCTAGTTTCAGGAGCAACACCGGTGTCCATTAACCCTTATAGGATGTCCATACCTGAGTTGCAGGAGCTCAAGAGGCAGTTAGAGGAGTTACAGGCGAAGGGTTTCAGCCAACCCAGTACTTCACCTTGGGGTTCTCCAGTCCTTTTTGCGAAGAAGGCGGATGGTACCCTCAGACATTGTGTGGATTATCGGAAGATAAACCATTTGGCGGTCAAGAACCGATATCCTTTATCGAGGATAAATAATCTTTTTGATCAGCTTCGAGGAGCACGAGTGTTCTCGATGGTTGATTTGAGATCCGGATATCATCAGCTGCGAGTGAGACCATCGGATATACCAGTTATGAATTTTCGGAGTAGATATGGTTTGTATGAGTACTTGGTTATGCCGTTCAGACTCACGAACGTGCCATCAGTTGTCAGGGCTCTGATGAATCATGTGTTCCATCTATATCTTGATTCTTTTGTGGTAGTATTCGTGGATGACATCTTGGTGTACTCTCACACTTGACACAACTATGCCACCCATCTTGAGATCATATTGAGCACACTGAGAGAGCATCTTCAATATGCAAAGCTCTCAAAGTGCCACTTTTGGATGGACCCGATTCTCTTCCAGGGTCATATCATCTCAGAGGCAGGAGTAGTAGTAGACCTCGAGAAGGTTAGAGAAATAGTTTCCTGGGAGCATCCTAAGAACGTGTTTGAGATACGAAGTTTCTTAGGGCTGGCTAGTTACTATAGACACTTCATACATGACTTCTACGCATTGCAGCACTGTTGATGAGTCTGACTAATAAGGGTGTGAAGTTCATTTGGTTGGAAGCTTGCGATGCAACCTTTAAGGACTTGAAAGGAAGATTGACTTCATCACCAATCATGATACTCCCAGAGCAGGGGAAAAGCATTATAGTTTACTGTGACACATCAGGTATTGGGCTGGGAGCAGTGTTGATGCAGGGCGATCGCGTTGTTGCGTACGGGTCTCGGCAGTTGAGGCCACATGAGAGGAATTACCCGACACATGATCTCGAGTTGGCTACAATTCTGCATGCATTGCACTATTGGAGACATTATTTATTGGGAGAGAATTTTGTGGTTTTCATCGACCACAAAAGCATCATGTATATCTTTACTCAGCATGACTAGAATTTGAGGCAGAGGAGGTGGGTCGAATACCTACAGTCCTTTGATATTGAGCTTGCCTATAAACCCGGTAATGGTAATGCAGTAGCTAATGATATGAGCAGGAATACTCAGACATAGGCTGCGCAGGAGGCCAGTGGTGAGTGGTAGCTTATGGCCTTGTTCTCTTAGATGCATCTGGAGGTGCACAACAGTCAGGGGCATATTTATCTTTCATCGTTAGCTGTGAAATCTACCCTCCTGCACAGAGTGAGGATGAGACAGCTATCTGATTTGGAAGGCCTAGTTCTATGGGAGTCAGTGGCAAGTGAGGACCCTCCTTCCAGTTGGGCGATATGCGGTGATGAGGTTCTGCATTTCCATGGATGAGTATGGGTTCCAGAGGATATACACGAGGAGCTGATGCGGGAGTTTCATGCTTCAGCTTGGGCAGTTCATCCCGGGGTTACCAAGATGTACTGAGACTTGAGACGTCAGTTCTGGTGGCCGGGTATTAAGAGAGATGTGGATGGTTTTGTTAAGAGATGTTTCACCTGTCAGTAGGTGAAGGCAGAGCACCAGAGGCCAGCCGGATGGTTACAGCAGTTACCCATTCCGGAGTGGAAATGGGAAGATGTTGGGATGGACTTCGTGACAGGGTTGCCAAGGTCACCTAGGGGGAATACTGTTGTGTGGGTTGTTGTGGACAGAATCACGAAGGTTGCTCACATTTTGCTGATTAAGGAGACCTTAAGTGTTGAAGATCTCAAAAGGCCGTATATCTGAGAGATCGCCCATCTTCATGGGGTCACTCATGCTATCGTTTCAGATAGGGATGCCCACTTTACGTCTCATTTATGGAAGAGTTTTTAGAGGGAACTGGGTACACAGGTTCTTCTGAGCACAACATACCACCCTCAGATAGATGGCCAGTCAGAGCGTACGATACAGGTGCTTGAGGACATGCTGCGTGCATGCGTCCTAGACATTGGGGGATCATGGGAGAAGCATATACCCCTAGTTGAGTTTTCCTATAACAATTTTTTTATGAAACTATCGAGATGGCACCATACGAGGCTTTGTATGGTAGGCCATTCCATTCACCTTTGTGCTGGTTAGATGCAGGTGAGGCAGCTTTACTGGGACCATGTCTCGTACAGGAGACTTCTGAGCAGGTCAAGTTGATTCAGAAGCGGATGGCTACCACACAATCTCATCAAAAATCTTATGTTGATCGATGTAGAAGACCATTGGGGTTCGTGGTCGGGGATTAGGTTTTCTTGCATGTTTCACCGAGGCTGGGAGACATATGGATTAGGAGATAGGGTAAGCTTTCCCCGAGGTATGTGGGGCCATTTGAGATTCTGGAGAGAGTCGGGTTGGTTGCCTATCAGTTGTAATTACCGCATTAGTACCGAGCCATGCATGACATCTTCCATGTGTCTTAGTTGCATCTCTATCATTCAGATTCGTCTCACCCCTTTTAGCCTGAGGAGGTTGAGCGGTAAGCAGATGTGTCCTCTAATGATCATCTGATTCGTATCGTTGATAGGAGCACGAAGGTTCTCTGAGGATGGTCAGTTCCTCTCGTACGGGTGCTATGGAAGCATGGCCGAGTGTAGGATGAAACCTAGGAGTGGGAGACTGATGTACTTGCTCAGTGGCCAGAGCTGTTCTGAGCTATGTCTTCTCCACCGTTGGAAGGACAATTCGGGGATGAATAACTTTAAGGGCAGAAGTTTGTAAGAACCCAGTTCTTATCTTTGAGGTACGAGTTTCTTCTTGTCTCCCTTCCTTAAGTGTTTTTATGAAAATATTGAAAATTGTGAAAAATCCCAAATTTTGGAACTACACACAGTGTCCCTTTCCACACGCCGTGTACTTTTGGCCGTGTGGAATGGGTACACAGGGTGTGTAGCCCTGTCGACGTCGAAGGGTGTAGTAACCTACTACATGCCGTGTAGTGGTCCTTTACATGCCGTGTAGTCAGTTAGCAGGCCAAAAGAGTAAGGTGGTGGAGCATCTGCCAGCTGGGCAATGGTACACGCCATGTACTATTGAGTACATTCCATGTTCTCAGGTAGACGGATGAACAGTTTGGCGGTGCCACTAGAGGAACTGTTAAATGATGAAATTACACATCGTGTACTTGGGAGTACAAGTAGTGTACTTTGTTTTTTTCTCTTAAATAGGTTGTAGCATCCCATGTTCACAGGGCAGGCTTAGATCCGGATGAGAGGAGCGGAAGAGGGAGGTTGAACCTTGGGATATCTTCCGATCGAGCCCCGGGAATCCGATCCCGCTTCTGTCGATCACGTTGGAACCGCGCGAGTATGCCCTCTCTTCTCCTAGAATGTTTCTTACCAATTCTTCTCCAAACGAGAGTTATTTAAGGTTAATAGAGTTTCCTTCTTCGTCATATCTAGGTCGTTTTTGGGTGTTTATGGAATCAACGTTGGTGTATAACGCTTATTGGCGTATAAGGTAGGTGTCTTGGTGTTTGTTTTTCCAATTGGCGTTCATTTTGTGCGTTTTTGTGCCATGAACCCATGTTAAGGTGTCGTGTGGCTGAGGCAATAGCTATTTTGAATTCCTGGATTTGAATAGGTGATTTAAATGTGATATTAAAATGATGGTTGGGTTTGTTTCTTGGATCCGGAACCACCCCGGGGGTGTGTTCCACTGTTTAGCCATTTTTCCAGGATACCCGAGGGTATGCATTTAATGTATTAACTGTAGAATTTCCTAGAGACGAATTGCTTGTTTACTACATGTTAATATGCTGGGAATGGCCCGGTTACTTATGCCTAAGGGCGGTGTTTTACTATGGCATGAGGGAGTGACTGTGTTAGCCTGAGGGAAACATATTATTTCGCCTGAGGGAAACATTTCGTGCCTCAGGGATTGACTTCTGTGCCTGAGGGTGACACTTCATATGCCTGAGGGAAATTTCTATTATGCCTGAGGGCTATACCTGCAGGTTGGATTCTGATTACCCGAGTGTAAAGTTTTGCTTGTCTGAGGACGCTGACTGTTTACATAGAAATTCACTGTGGTGTTTTATTATATTAAATGGATTAAATAGAATATTAAAATGTCAATATAACCGGTTAAGTTAGTTAATTTTCTATACTGCTTACTTTATTTCATTTTACTATTGCACAATATTGTTGCATTCTTACACACAGTTGGGCACGGGCCTTAGGTGGGTGCCTACTGAGATATATTTCTCAAACCCTGTTTGGGTCATGCTTTTCGGTTCAAACAGATTACGTTGCTGTAGGTGTGGATAGGGGAAAGAGTCCTTATACATGTACTTGACTGTAGCTGAGGAGTAGATGTGCATGGGACTGATCCTAGGCCTGTGATGCCACTGCCAGTTGTTTTGATTACTCTTTATTTTGTTGTACGGTATTGATATATAACATATTCTGGCTGTTTTCATAGAACATGAGACATTTTGCATCATTATTTATATACAGTTGGTTATATCTACTTCCGTTGTTTATTTTAGTTGTGTATGGTTTATTTCTTCCATTGTCATTGTATGTTTTATTTCATATTTCCATAGTGCTACACTTTTACAAATGAGGGCATAGTTTTCCCACTATCAGACATAGGACCTCGCTGCTAGTCAACATCTTCTGGCATTTGGGGAAATGCGCTTGAGGTCTTGTGGTGAACTAGCTTCGGGGCACCCGTTGAGTTCCACCGAGAACCGAGACGTTACACAAAACGTCCTATAATTAAAAATATCATTCAGATATATTTTATTAATTGTTTTTGTTATCCAAGAAATTTTCAAATGATAAAATATATATATTCATTTCATTCCCAATATTATGATTAAATAGAATTTATTTTATTTATTTACATTTCCAAGATGATTTATTTTATTGATTCATTATCCCTTCAACTTTATTTATTCTTATAATAAATATTATATCACCCTCATTGTGTTTTCATTCCCCATTTTATGAAGAGGAATCCTTTTATTGGGTTTTAAGGATGTTATTTTGTTATATATTTTATGATTTATTTTCTTTTCCCAAGGTATTATTGTTATATTGTATTTGATCTGGATTCCCAAAAGTCATAAATTATTTTTTCCATTAGCATTTTATTCATTTCAACCATTACAATGTAATAAATTAATATAGGTGTTCTGGGCTTCTAGGATTATGGAATTATTGTTTGTATAAGATGATGTTTAGTAGAAACCAGGGAATCAATATTTAAAAAAACATAGATTAGTGAACATAATCCTAAGATAGAATTTGAGGATAAGTCGATAAGAATATACTATAATTTTGGTAAGGTAGGTGTTCTATGGTTAATTGTAGAAAATAATCCTTATATGGATACTACATGGGGACATAGAACTAGAAGATATGTACCAAGGGGAAACAACTCTAAAATGGTGTGTTGGGCCAAACTAGATTTTAACCTGGTACATGAAAGAGGAACATAATTCATATCTGGTTTGACACACCTACGGGATATTCTTAGGCCAATTCACCTTTTCTATAAAACTATTATTATATAATTGAATGTAAATATGCCCCAAAAGATACAATTTTTATTACTAAAAGATTATTTATGGAATATTTATTCAATTTATGATATGTATTTCACTGGTTTTGAGATAATACATTATGTCACATAATGTTGTTTTGTAATCCAGTATATTCAACTCATTAGATATGGTTCCTAGAAGGAAGAATGGTATAAATAATCTTGGAAAATATAGAAGTATCCGTAGATATATTCTCATTATAGATTGTATTGGAACAATGAATTTATTGATATATCATAGCATCTTAATGAGGTTTGGAAACATAACCTCTCTTAGTTGGTGAAAAATGTCCCATAGTGAGATTCTTCAATGTTAGATCAGTTTATGTGATAAAGGCCCCCATAATTTAGAAGGTTTAATAATATATGTGTAATTGAGAATATTTTTATGTATTTAGTGAAGATATTTATGGATTCTGGATGTGGGGAAAAGGAAAAGGTTACTCTTGTAGTGTAATTTCTCAATGGTAATGCTGATCAATGGTGTTCATTAATCCCGAATACAAGGGATGAAGAAAAAAAATGAACATGTTGATTGTAATTCCTTCAAGGAATCATTTTTTCAAAAATATTTCCCTAATGAAAAATAAAAGGATATGAAGATAACATACATTATTTTTAATCAAAAAATAATGAATGTGTTGAAAATTATGATGGTACTATTACAAGGTAAAAAAGGTATGAGATATGTGATAATATTTTCATGAATCCCTAATCAATTAATTATTTACATAATCATGTAATATATTGCAAACATAGGGTCGGTCTAAAAGTTGAATCTCAGAGAACAGTGAAGTTGTACTATCACTACTTACATTTTACCTAATATTAAAATATTAGTTTAAATTGGTTGACTTTGAATGAGTAATGATAGATTGATATATATATATCTCTCTTTGTGTGTGTGTGTATATATAATTTTAGAATAATGAATGATGAATTAATGTTGTTAAGAATAATATAAGCCCTCACATAAAACTATATTGGACATTAATCATCACTTTTATTTTAAAATATAATTAATTAACACACTCCACAATAATCATCATTATCTTCTTCTATAAATGGTTTTGAATATATAGTTCACTAAAAAATGATTAGGGGACCCCAAATAGACATTGACAATCATGGTAAAATGTTTCAGAATAGAAAGTCCTACCTTTAGTGGCATGTTGAGATAATAAAGAACCCATATTAAATATTATACCATATAAACTTACTTGAATAAAATAAGTAAAATAAAAATTAATGTGAAATGGATGAGGTACAACACAATATTTATCCCCTAGGAACATCCTTTCTGTAGTTAATCATTATCATGTGTATTATAGATCACTTTGGAGCAGAATATTATAGAATGAGAAATAAATGGAATAAAAAATAATAATAAAATAATAAGAAGAATACATAGAAGAATAATAAGTGTGGTTTGTGTAAGAAGAAAAAAAATATATGAATTAATTATATGGTATCTAAATGAAACTAAATTAAAATTAAATTTTAAATACTACTAATTTCCAAAGGAATAAAAATAAAGATGAATGATGAAAGAAATGGGTCTATCATCTTCTTCTCCATAATATTTCCTCTAAATTTTTGTTATTATTTTTTCCAAAAAACTTTTCAATATCCTCAATGTTCCTTATAGGAATCCTAAATTTGATTTTTTTATCTTCCCTCCAAATTTCAAATTAATTGGATGTTTATAGAGAATTAAATGGAATAATTAATGATTATGAATTTTTCTATCTGAGGATTATTTAAATATACCTTTAATATTGTTCATTCAATGGAATAATTAATTATTTAATAAAATTATGTACTTATATTCTTTAACCCACCAAACATTCCTCTTTCAAATCCATCTTAAATAACCTCAATTTTTGGTGTATACCACAAGTTATCCCCATTTATAGTGGTGGGTTTAACATCGTTTGTTAGAAGGGATTTTAACATTGATTATTTTTATGGGGGCTTTAGATGTTGGAAATTGCTTCAGGTGTAGAAGTGAACATTATTGAACATAAATAAAAGAGTTATAAAAACAAATCATCTAAATTTGGTCTATATTTTTACAGTTAGGATTTATATACTAAATAGATTATAATATGTTAAAATTCACGAATTTTGAAATTTTCATATTTAATACCAAAAGATACCATAAATCCAAAATTGTTTCAAATAACTAAAATTGTCAAATTTTTATTGATTACATAACTGAAGAAAATATTAAAAATTAAAAAAATTTATGTTAATAAAATACCCCCACTAAAACCATATATTTTATTAAGCATAAAATTTTATCATTGAAAATCATATTGTAATAATATTATCAATATTCAGATTTCAAGGGTACAATATTAAACAATGATCAGTGTGTAATGAAATTTTAAAAAATTATCATAATCTAACAATTTTATTTCTCAATTTTTATGGCAGAAATCAATTTATTTATTGTAAATTCTCCCTTATAACGTTGTGGAACTTATACTTTCATTCCCTCAAACTATTTAATTTATTATTATTAAACATTTAAAGACATGATCTACCTCACTTTTAAATATTTTCTCCCATCACTCATGATGAAAAAAATTAGATATATTGGAATATCATGAAATCATGTTCATTATCCAAAATCTGGTAAATGAATAATTTCATCCAATTTGTAAAGACAAAAGACACCAAAAATCTGGAGGACTTGCATTAAAGGGTCAAACGACATCGCGGTTTATGTATGATATGAGTTGATTATTTAAAAATTGAGGTAGAGGTGGAGGATAATATATTATGTAAAATTAATGATATCAAAAATAAGATTGTATTGAAATTATACACATCAAACTAACAACTCCTACATCCCAAAACATTCAAAAAATGGGTCATGAATAATGAGATCATAATAAATGACTTGGAACTTCTAGAAATTTTCACTACTTTTATATGTTTTTTTCAAACAATCAATTTTCATTTTTTTCAAATATAAATCAAATAAAAACCCTCACACCCTCTACATAACCATATAAGATAAAAATCAATGATCTATAGATGGTGATTTGTTTTGTTCGTAATCACAACCCATTATGTTTTTTAATTTTGTTAACATAAACAATTAATTTTATTCACCCAATTAAAATTCATCTTAATAAATTAAATTAATTAATATTAAGGGAATTATATTAATTTATAATATATATTTTATATTAAATAAAATATTTTTGGCAGTAATCCAATAGAGTTGACAGACATAAGATAATAATAAATCCAGTTGTTTGCTTAAAATATAATTTTTCGAGAAAGAAAATTTTGTTGACATTTAATTGATCACAAATATTTAATGTAAAAATTGAGACACTTATATATAATATATTTTTAAAAAATCTTATTTATATTTTATTGTAAAAATTATCTTATGGTAAACATTTTAATTTTTAGGTGATGTTTCATTTTTTATTAATATTTAAAAACACTGAATTTTAATTGAAAATGTCTTTTTCATCTATATAATTTATAATTTTAGTTTATATTTTTAAATTTTACTTACTTTTTTTTAGTTCAGTTGTAATTGATTTAATCCAATATATGTACTAGGAATAAATTTTACTGGTAAAATGGATATAAAAATGTATCCTGTTATTTAAAAAAATTAAATTAAAACCCCACGTTGTTGTCCAATATGTGGGATTAAATTTAAATTATGTTATTCCACTTATATGATAGTAATTTTAATAAATTGGTTATTTATTTGAAATAATAATAATATATAATGTTTAATTAGATCAATTTAGTATATGATAAAAATATAATATAATTCAATTAAAATAAAATACATTGATTAAGTATAAATTATGAATAACAAGGGACTAAAACAAGAAAAATAAACGCCAAAATGACTCATAAAAAACAAAAAAAAATATTTTCTGTAGATAATTATACCATAAACTAATTTGGATAAAATTTTATTCCTTATTGGATCCACATTCCTTGAAAACAAATGTTGGTGTAATTCCCTCTTTCCAAAATTTACAAGAACCCCACACTTCCACCACTATAAAAAGGATCTCAACCTTACCAGATATTCCCACATATAAAGCCCTTTCTATTGTAAAAAAATTACCCTTATAAGTTCCCAAACTCCCTATAATCATCAGATAATCCTCACATTGGGTATTAAACAAATCAAGTATATAATTTTATATAAACCAAAAGGTCTTACCCAAATAGGAGATAAGGTTGATTAATGACAACAATTATATCATTTACTTATTCACCCATTACATTATTTTTATATCGTTATTACGTAATAAAATATGTATATTAAAAATAATATGTGTTTTGTTAATAGTCAGGCCTATAATTTCATATACATCCATTATATAGGATACACAATCATCGTTCTTGTGAATGACTGACTTACACATCATGAAAAAATTTCAATCATTATTCCATTACCACATATCAATGATGGAATAATTATGGATAGATAGTTTATATATGAGAGATATTATATTTATAATTAATTTATTCCAATTTATAATTAATATAAAATATATCATTTTGATTGTCATTTTGTATGAATTTGATAAGATCGTTTGTGTACGTGTGGGTCACCTACTCCTTAAAGGGATATGATTTTTCACAATATACATGGAATTTATTATGGATTATTTTAATAAAATTATTGAATATGTATGATACCAATTTTATTTTTTATTATTATATAAATATATTATTTAATTTTCATTATTTTAAATAAATTATTGAAATGGAAGTAGTGTTCATGTGTATACAAGGCCTACGTTCTCATGAATTTTGAAATTCGTTTCTTATCCCAAAATGTTATGTATTATTGTAAATAAATAAATTATGGATATTAATTATAATTATTTAATAGTTTACATTTATGAAATTATGAAATAATTATCCACATATGATGAATAAAAAATAAAATATCCAAACCAAATTAAGAAAATATGTAATTATCACCCAATGTCATAGACATAAAAAATTATTTCTAACAAATGGGTAATAACATATTATATTAAGATATTATATTACATGATTGTGGTTATATAATAACATTGTAACTTGTTTAAAACATTAATACATGATTATAATGTATGTTTATGCAAATGGAAATGTAAGGTAATTTTTTTGTCTAAATTAACATTCAATTGAGACTTCTTTGTTATTATTTACCAATTCAATTTAGTTTGATGTATATAAATCCCATTTTTAATTTTATATAATTATTCACTCATCAAACATTGTATTATATATTTTACTTTGAATTATCTCACCCATGAAGTTTAGCATAAAAGTTTTTGTGTGGTGAACGATATCTTTTCTACCGGATCATATTTTAGATTGTTAACATTCCCTCAGATCCATTTTGTAAGGACCTGGATATTCATTTTAGGTATGGGTCGTGATTTTTGGTTGTTTTGAGGAAAATGATAAAATGAGTTTTTTCTATTTATGTGTCACGTACTCCGGTGGACACGATGTGTACCCAGTTTCCGTATACAACCGTATACTATCCTTCTAATGACCGAGTACATGTCCATGTATTGACCTGGAGGATAGCTTAATGAGGGTACTTGTTAAGGATGCTACACATCATGTAAATTTAATGAACACACCATCTAGTTGTCTATTTATTTGATAAATCGAACAGTGATGTCAACTCATATTCAGAAATACCTTCTTCGGACAGTGGTTCATATGAGAGCTTGAAGGAAGGGGATGACCGACTCAAAAAACCTTCAGACTGTCCATTGACATCCAGTTGAGACGTCATCTGTTGTGTTGTAATCCCACTAGTGAGTCCTCGATTTCCATATATCCTATCTTCTTAATTCTTCCTCACTCATGATTTATTCAAGGATGAGAAATTTGCACCATTTTTTAGATCTATATCGATCTAAGACGATTCATGGGTCGACGTTAAATTATATCAATCATGAGACATTGAGGTAGGTGGTTTGTTCCATTCATTGTGTTATCATGGATTATATGTGCTAAGGGTTCCACATACCCCCGTTTTGGGTATTGCGTTTTTTGGAATTATACATTTTTTATTTCCTATTAGGGTTTGGTTGATGGGTAAAGGGTAATTTCTTATGTGTATGGTTAGATACATTGATTTTGGGTGACCAAGTGGGTGAGCTTCCCTTGATTGATTGTTATGGCTATTTTCTCTGTAATTATTTCAAGCATTTCTTTGTTTTTCATGCCTTGTTCTATTTGGATGCAGTTACTGACTGTACGAGATGTCTGCGATACACATTGTAACTGTTTGATATGTGGAAAATTGACTATGAGAGCTTCCTGAGGTAGGGTCACCTATATTTTATACTATTAAGTTGACTAAGGGGGTTTTGACATTGAGAGATAATAGGTGTCCATTAACCTAGGGGTTTAGACCGTGAGAGCTTCCCTGTTAGTCATTTATAATTTATTGATGCAATATTTTCCATGGGTTATTGACTGTGTTACATTACATGTAGCGCGTTTGTAAATGATTAGTGATAAGATGGACCAAAGGGGTTATACCACAATTTTTTCTAAAAGGATCATTATTTAATGATTGTTTTTATGTCATAATAGGTGGATTTTACTATGATAACATTTTCAAGGGTTCAATATGGAATGATTTCATGATTCTGAGGAGTTTTCCAAACCAAAGAACAAGAATGGACGCAATCTTACTTGATTTTATTATATGGTCTTCTAAGACATCAATATTTTAACTTTTACATGGGTGGATACAGAGCATATGCTAGATCATATGGTTAAATTATTCAATAGATTGAATAATTGATTGATGAAAATGAAAGTAATTGAAAACTATATGATTTTTTTCTTTTGAGTACTTCCATGTTTATAAAATCATTTCTACATATTACCTTCTATGAATATTCACTAACAGTTAGTCATAGATCATTTCGTGGTTGCCTACTAGGATTCACCCCACAACCTATTTGGGTCATGTTTTGGACCCAAACATATTATATGATTGCGGGTATAGATAGGGATTTTTAACCTTATTCACCGGGTATTTGATTTCTATTGGAGCTGGAGAGCATGGGTCCAAGATGAATCATGTGATACTGTTGGAGTATACATTTGATTCTGTAATTTTTGTTTTTTGTATCATATTTTTAGCATTGTGATATTTTTGGATACATTACAAGAAACATCTGACATACATAATATATATATATATATACATGCTCTAGATGTTTTATTACTATCAGTATTCTGATGCATACTTCTGTTGTATGGTATTACTGCTTCTTCTATTATTACTGTTTTATTTCCTATGTGTATACTCTGTAAATGAGTGCATAATTTCCTCACAATCACCCCTTGGCCCTCACTGCAATTAGGTATCCTCTAGCATTTGGGGATATGTGCTTGAGGTTATGTGACCAACCGGGTTCAGGGGACCGGTGGGCGGCACCCAGATCCGGGATGTTACAATGTGGCATCAGAGGCATGTTCTTTTATACATTGACGTAAAATTTGGTGCCTATAGGCTTGTAAAGGAAGGAATAAATAGTTTTTATTAAGTTGTTCTCATGATTAGGTATCCCATGTATAGGGAAAATCCATGTTTCCTCGAATATTTCAAATTTCTTGTTTTGAAATTGCTACATTTTATTGGATTTGTCCATTGGGTGACACAGTTGTTTTGTTGTTTTATAGTTGATATCATTGTTATTATATTTCTACAGCAACCCGAAGAGAAGAGGGTATTGAAACACAAGCATCATATAGGCACTAGATATATATCAAATTTCATGCATTCTTTTCATGACAGTTATGGTTCATTAAGGATTGTATGTTGTTGTGATATTTATTGTGCTAGATATAAAATTCTTGTGATAGATTAAAAGATAAAATACCTACTATTTTGGTTTTGTATTTATATATTTAATGTTTCATTTAGATAGAAAGAAACATTTATTACCTGAGGTGTTATCGGATATCTTTGATTAGAATTTTACGCATCATGTTTGAAATTTCATTGAATTCTGTTAATGTTATATGGTTAAGGATGGAAAACATTGATTCATGGGGAGTATAGACTCTCACAGATTGGAACATGGAATTCCTTGGGAATGTTTTATGTTTTTAAGGGTTCTAGGGATGTTTCAGAGAATCAGTCTCTGGAAACCCATAAAATGTGCCATGTTATGTTAGGAACACCCACCATGTGTAATTATATTCAAGAAGAACTAACTTTTCATATGTGAATGTCGTGTACTAAATGTACATGTCATATATTTGATGAACGTTTGACTGACTATGTGAGAAGAGAAATGGGGTTGATAAATGATTGGTAGAACATTCTGTGTACTAGGAGTACACGCCGTGCTATAAAAGACTGTGTAACCGGACATATGACCAATAACATGGGTGGATGAAACTTAAGTGGTACACATCATGTCTAAGGTGAACACACCATGTACTGTTAAACCAAGAGAACTGTGTAGATCTATCCATGTTTAAGTAATAGGGCAGGAGAGAATGATCCAAAACAAGCAATGTCTTAGAAGAAATATGTTTTCGGCATGGGGTGTTACCCGACCAGGTTGGTAGGGGTACACACCCATGATAAGGTATCAAGGGACCACATTTTGTATAGGATAAACATGCCTTGTAACCACCTTTTATATAACCTGAATTTTTTCCATATCCTATTCTGTTCGTTCAATTATTTGTTACATTTCTTGATAATATTTTAATAAGGTGACTTCCTAACCATGCAGAGTCATGCCACTGAGACGTCCTCTGGTTGTATACCTGGCATATGGCGATTATTATACACAAGAAATGATAGATCAAGGACTACCAGCTGATCATCCAATCATGCCATCTTGTCAACACCTATTATTCTAGACACCAGTGCTGATGCACAGTTCTATGAAGCCTTTTTGAGGATGATGCAGACTTTTTATGGAGCACCATATCCAACCCCGACTATGGCGGAGCTTACAAGTGTGTCCCAGTAGTATAATCCTCCAACAATGTTAAGTGATGGAGGATCGCATTCTGTAGTGTCATGGTTGTTTCCATTCATTCTATCTTCCATCATCTGGAAACACCTCTAGAGAGGAGGGTAAAGCTCGAGATGTACATGCTACGCGATTCCACCAAGTGATAGTGGGATATTATCTCATAAGAGGGATTCCATTGGGATATGGATTGGTTATAGTTTCTGATTAACTTCTATGATTACTTATACGTCGAGATGTTGAGGGCCGATAGAGCCTAAGAGTTCATGTATTTTAAGAATGCTTCTCTTTTAGTTACGTATTATTCTCTCTATTTACATAGCTTCAATGTTTGTCACCTGTTCTAGGGTTGAAGAGTTATCACTGGATTGGATATTTGAGGATGGTATCATGTACGATGTACAATCGCATGTGAATGTTTTCAGGTCAACATCAGTGACTTCCATAGTAAACTAAGCATAGATGACTAAGTGAAATCTGAGAGAGTTTGGAGCTATGAGCCTGGGCGGTTCAGTATAATGGACTGGTACTCCTTTGACTGATATTAGGAAGTGTCATAGCGATGTATCTTCTGGTATCATATTGGATGGTCACTAATGTGGTAAATGTTGGAAAATGACGCCACATTGCCTGATGGATCAAGTCGAGTTCCAATCTTTTGGAATGATGGGCTATATTCAGCATTGTTTTAGGAAGTTCCCACCCACAAAACGTTGTAGGGGATATGTTATGACACCACGTTCAAGAGGAGGACCACCATATTATCATTAGTCGAGGAACTAAAATTCTTCAGGCCTTTCAAGCCAAGAATGTTGTCATGCTCATGGTATCCATACATCATGTTTCTAGTAACAACAGGGTGTATCATCTTAGGTTCTCCAGGCATGGTCACATGGCCACTGTACATGTAAGACATATGTAATGGAACTAAAACACAAGTAACAGGATATTGGATCCTCTATATTTAGATTTATGATTATAGTTCCCTTAATTTTAACTTTAGCCATTTTTGAAACAGTTGCTTCACATTTTTTAATATCTATTTTCATTGTGTAGATCCTTGGGCTCTGTATCATTACACACAATGATGTTATGAATCTAGAATTTCTGATGGAAATTTGGAAGGATAGTGTAAAAAATTTAAAGGAGTCACCTATAGAGGTTGGGGGTTTTCACATCTTATGATACCATTATGTATTAGAGATGACGGGTTTTAATGTTATTCTAGGAATTGACCTGTTTGTCACCATTCAGGATTTTGTTGATATCTATTTTCACAGATTGAGTTTCATGTCACCTGGTGGTTTGTATTTTGTATAATGGGAGAATGGGATGTCTACGAAAGAATAGTGGGACTAAAAAATCATTGGATGAGAGGAATCAAATCACATATTTTCATTTTATATTTGGATGACCATGGGAATTAAGAGAAAGACTTTCCCCATGTGGTGGATCGTTTTAGATATGTCTTTCCAGGTGACTTTTCAGTTTCACCTTTAGAGATATAGATATATTTATCTCTTGAGTTTGTTCTAGGAGTAGAACTAGTGTACATTCACCCTTATAGGATGGCTTAAAGAGAGTTATATGATCTCAATAAATTGTTAGAGGAGTTTCACCAAAAAGGATTCATCTGACCCAGTACATCTCCATGAGGGTTTCCTATCATTATTTCAATGAAAGTATACGGTACCCTCATACCGTGTGTCAATTATCAGAAGGTGAACCATTTGATTTTCAAGAACTAATATCCATTGGTGAGTATTGATGATATCTTTGATCATCATAGAGGATCCCAAGTGTTCTCAATGATTGATGTGTGATTACGTTATCTACAGTTGCACGTTAGACAAATAAATATACATCTTATGGACATTCATAGTAGGTATTGTCTATTTGAGTATATGGTTATTTTGTTTGGTCCCAAAAACGTGCTGAACGATTACCTAGTGCTGATGAACTTAGTTTTTAATCCTTATATGGATTATTTTGTGTTATTATTCATGGGAGATATCTCGGTGTACTCTCACACGTGACCCAACTATGCCATAAATTTATAGATAGTATTGAGTAATCTAAGAGTGAATCATTTATATGTTAGGCTACAAATGTTACACTTTTGGATGGATAAAATTCACTTCTTAGGTCATATCATGTCATAGACAAGAATATCAGTAGACCCATATAATCTATGATTGTTAGTTTCCTATGAGTAGGTGAATAACATATCTGAGGTAAGGGGTTTTGGGGGGTTGGCAGGATACTACAGGTGCTTTATTCAAGAGTTTTCACACTTAGAATCACCAATAAAGGGTATTAATAAGAATGGTTTGATGTACTTGTAGAAAAATTCATGTGTTTCATCCTTTTAGGAGCTGAAATAGATATTGAATTCAGTACCGATACTTATTTTTCCGAAGCCAAGAAAGAGTTAAACCATTTACTACAATGGATTAGGTATCGAACTGAGACTTTTATTATGCAATGGGATGTATTCATTGAGTACGGGTATTGGTAGTTAAGGCCACATGAGTGTAATTACCTGACCCACAATCTAGAGTTGGATGTAGTTGTGCATACCGTCCGCAGTTAGAGAAATTACTTTTGGAGGAGAAAATAATTGAATACACTAACCAAAAAAGCCTCAAATATTCAATTAGTCAACAATATATGAATTTGATATAGTGAAGGTGGTTTTGGTACCTGTATTATTTTGACTCTGAACATTACTACATTCAGGGTATAGGCAACGCAGTGGCTGATTCGTTGAGCAAGAGAACTCAGATACATATAGTTCATAAGTCCAGTAGTGAGTGGCAACTTAAGCCTCTATTCTCTGGGATTCATTTTG
Source organism: Viscum album (assembly GCA_963277665.1). Classification (NCBI taxonomy): domain Eukaryota; kingdom Viridiplantae; phylum Streptophyta; class Magnoliopsida; order Santalales; family Viscaceae; genus Viscum; species Viscum album. The sequence continues at coordinate 1,659,441,766 of OY728145.1, forward strand.
GAGGTTCATGAAAAATATGGGGATACTTTGCTTTATTTTATATATGTTTTTTATACTATAGTAGATGTAAGATGAATAAGGAAACTATCATATTCCTAAGACCTAGTGTTGAGTGATAGTGTGTCAGGCGAGGACCCTTCTCTTGTATTGACCATTGGTAAGGTTGATGTTTTGCAGTTTCATGGGCACATATGGGTGTCAGTAGGAATACACGAGGAGTTGATGCTATAGTTTCATGCCTTAGTATGGGTATTTCATCTTGCTGTCACCAAGATGTACCTAGATCTACATCATCAGTATTGGTGTCCTGTTTTGATGAATGATGTAGCTAGTTTTGTTTTTAGATATTCCACATGTCAGCATGTGAAAACGGAGAATCAGCGACTGGCAGGGCTTTGACAGCTGTTACCCATTACCGAGTGGAAGTATAATGATGTCGCTATGGATTTCTTGATGGTTTTACCATGACCTCCTTGAAGAAATTATTTTTCATGGGTTGTTGTTGACAAACTCATGACATTTTCACACTTCTTATTAGTTAAGGATACCTTCAGTGTCAATGAGCATGGAAGGTTTTACATCTGAGAGAAAGTTCATTTTCATTGGTTTTTTCACTAAATATTTTCAAATAGGGACTCATGGATTACTTATCAAGTCTGTTAGTTATTAGAGAGGGATATAGGTATACATGTGCTTCTGAGTACTATTTACCACCATCTGAGAGATTGTGTAACTGAGTACATGATTCATGTTTTGGAGGAAATGAAGTGGATCTGCATATTAGATTTTATGATATATTGGGAGAGATATATATCCCTAGTGGAGTTTTCCTACTATAATTGATTTCATGAAATGATTTAGATGTCACCTTACGATGATTTTTATGGAAGTCCATGACAATAACCCCAATATTGGATGGAAGTAGGAGAGGCTGCTATACTGGGACATAATCTTGTTTAAGAGACCACTGAGTAGGTGGAGTTGAATCAGAAGAGGTTGGATTATATACAATATCACAAAAAACATATGCTGATCAATGAAGATAGCCTATGGAGTTCACGGCCAGAGATCAAGTTTTCTTACATGTCACACCGAGGTTGGGACACAAAAATATTAAGTGGTAGGGGAGGCTTTCACTATGATACATTGGGTCGTTTGAGTTTTTGGAGAGATTCGGGCCAGTTTTGTATCAGTTGTAGTTAACCCCGATATATCAGGCTATGAACAACATCTTCCATATTTCATAGCTACGACATTACTTTTCATACCCATCTCATGTTTTTCGACCTGAAGTGGTTGAGTTAGAGGTGGATTCATCCATTAAGGAGAACCATGTATCGATTTTGGATAAAATCACGATGGTTCTCCATGGCTAGTTTGTTCCTTTGGTATGTGTTCTAATGAAGCACATGAGAATTCATTAAGAGACTTGGGAGAGGGAGGCCGATATACATTCACATTGATTGGGGTTGTTTGCAGATTTTTCTTCACCACCATTGGAAGAGTAATTCAAGGAGGAATTATTTTAAAGGGGAAGTTTGTAAGAATTCAAAAAATTATTTCAGGGATGGATATGGATTTTAGGTTGTTTTCTAGGAAAATGAAGAAATTGGGGTTTTTATGAACACATCGTGTATTCTTGAGTACACAATGTGTACCCCGTTTCGGCGTACATCTGCATACTTGCCATGTAACGACAAAGTATATGGCCGTGTAGTAACCTAGTACACCATTAAAATCAGTGTCCAATTAAGTCTACTACACATCATGTAAATTTCTTGAACACACTGTGTGGTTTTCTTTTTATTTTATAATTCAGAGTAGGGTCATGTATCACCTTCGGAAACACCATCTTCTTATAGTGGTTCATACAAGAGCACAATCTAAGGGCTGATGATATCTAATCCCTTCCTGATTCTACATTCATCCTCCGATAAAGATGACAGAAGTTGTGTTGGAATCCCATCAGTTATTAGTAAATTCTCATAGAACATTTCTTCATGATTTTTCCTCTCTTGTGAGTTAATCATGGTTGATATTTTTTCAAATTTTTTAGATCAACATTGTTATAGGATGATTTAAGGGTCTATGTTAATGTATCGAAAATGTGATACAATGAGGTAGGTGGTTGGTGCCTTTTTCTTTTCTATCGTTGATAATATTTCTAAAATATCCACATACCCACATTTGGTGTATTTTGTGTTTTGTAATTAATATGTGTTAATTTCTGGATATGGTGTGGTTGAATGATAAAGGCTAATTTCATTTTCATAATGTTAGATACGTTGTTTATTAGACCCCTCATGGGTGTGTTTCCCTTGATTCATTATTATGCATGCTTGGTCTAGAATGCCTATTAGTCTTGCTATGTTTTCCATGCCTTATTAATTCAGGAATGAGTAAATGATTATATAAGATGCCTTTGATAAGCAATGTGAATGTTTGACCAAGGGGAATTTTACTGTGATAGCTTCCCGAGGTTGGGTCACCTATGTATGTTTTACATTTTTTATTGAACAAATGGGTATTGGATGAGCTAGCTAATATGTGGAAATCAATTAATGGTTTTAGACCATGAGATCTATCTATGAGGACTTTTATAATTTAACGATGCTATTTTGACCAACTAGTATTGACCGTGTGGGCTACCCAGGTGGTCATTTTTTAATAATTAGTGATAAGATAGAACAACAGGGATAGACCATGAGAGTATCAATGAGGGTCGTTATTAAATGATTTTTGTTTTTTCTTGATAAGGGGGATTATACTATGAGAACATTCCCAAGGTGTTGAGATGAAATGATTGAATGATTTTGACGACTCCGCCATTCCAAAACATAAGCATAGACTCCATCATACAAGATATTATTTGATTGTATTTTGAGACATGTATTTTGTTACTATAAAATTTCAGGATACAGATCATTGGATATATCCTAAGATAAAATTATTTAATGTATTGAATAACTGATAAAAAAAATTAATTAAATTGAAAAGTGTAAAAAAATTAATTTTGAGTACTTCCAAGTTCATTGATTCATTTTTACATATTGCCTCCTATGTATATTAACTAACAGTTAGGCATAGATCTTTTGGTTGTTACCAACTGGGATTCATCTCACACCCTATATGTGTAATTTTTTGGGCCGAAACAGACTATATTATTGCATGTAGAGAGAGGGTAAATCACCCATCTTTGTCAGGTACATGATTATTGTTGGTGTAGGAGAGCACACGAACATGATGATTATTGTGATGCTATTAGAGTTTACTTGGTTTTTCTATAATTTGGTTTATGTATCATATTTCTATAATTTTGACTTGTTTTCCTTCTTTCCTAGACACATATAACATGAATCAATTATATATATGTTTTCAAGCTATTTTATTACTATCAGTATTATGCTATTTACTTCTTTTTTTTGTATTATTGCTTATGCTATTGTTAATATTTTCATTCCATTGTGTATACTCTTCCAATGAGTGCATATGTTCCCCACTATTGTCCCTCAACCTTCACTACTAGTCAGTAGCCGATAAAGTTTGGTGAAATGTGACTGAGGTTTTGTGACCAACTGGGTTCGGGGAAACTCTGGGCAACGTCCGGATTAGGAATGTTACAAATCACAATATGTAAATGATTTTTCATTGAAAATTTCTTCAAATTCACACAATATTTGATTATTTATATTATTATTTCATAAATTAGATTTAATTTTTACACATGTTGTTTACGTTTATTTTTTATTTTAATTTTTTGGGTAATATAGAAAGATATTTATTCTTTATAAAATTTGGATGTTTGGAGAAGAATATTTATTATTAATTAAATTAATTAATTTATATGAGGAATTGAGTGAACATAAATGGATGGTTGGATACCAGACATTATATAGACCCTCTAATTATTGATAGGTTCCACGTGGTAAATAATTATTTAAGATGAAATAGGTTTCTACCTAAAGTTTTAAACTATCTCATGAATGGTCTTTATAGTTTTGGTTTTTATGTGCCTGAGACATGCAGTCCCAAAATTATTAGTTTCCTTTATTTATATTTTACGTATTATTAACATTATCCATGATAATTTCATATGATAAAATATTGGGATGCATTTCATTCTCATTTTTCTAATTAAATGTCTTGTGTTTTAGTTATTTAACATTACTTGTGGATTTATTCTTTTTAATTCATTATTTCATCATCATTACATTACATTAATAGGAATTTGAGATCACCATTATTATTTTTCGCTTCACTAGGTCATGAAGAGGAACCCTTTTAATGAATTTCTTGGATGCTGATCTTTTACTTATGTTATAATTTATTTTACATCCCCAATGTATTATGTTTATCATGTGTGTAATATTATATTAAAAATTTATTAATATATTCTGTACATAATGATTTTATTAATTTTAACAATGATAATGTAGTAAAGTAATTAATGTCCAACGGTATTATGGTTTCAAGTGGTTACAAACTACATTTATTATTTTTTTAGAAACCCTGATATATTATAATGAAAATGTCATTGACTATTATGATATGGTTGGAAAATATCTATTCCCGATCTCATATACCACTGACAAAGGACCATATTTTAATTGGTGATAGATAGGTCCAATGACCATTATCATGGTTAATTTATTTAATTAATTAAGCTCGAGTCTCATCCAAACATATTCCTAACATCATACAATTATTTTAAACTCATCTTATATGTATAAATAATTGACATGGGAGTCAATGTTCAACGGATAATCCATTCTAAAAATAATTTCATAAACCTCCATCTCTTTCACAATGATATCCTATACCGACTCAATCTCCTTGATTTTTATCAAACACAATATAAATATCATTTACTAACATTCCAGTTATCACTATAGTGTTTTTTGTTTTATAATAGATGTTATATTCTTAACATGTAAACCCATTAAATCATCCACACCAAATGTAATAAATTATTTGGATGTGCGTGTATCAAATAGTGTGTGTAGAAATGTATAATTAAAATGAATGATTCCCCACATCAATAATGGTTTTTATAAATTATCAACAAATATTTTATCATATCCAAATAATATCTTAATTGGAAATTTTTTTTAATAATTACCCTATTGATAATTAATATATAAATGAATAATTGTGTTCATTAAATAAACTTTTATTTCATAGTTCTACATAGTAGAGGTATATTGATACACTCACCAAATCAGAACTTAGTATAACTGTAACACCCCGATATTTTATGAAAAATATTCTTTTTAATTTCATTAATGTCTTGTGTCATACGCTACACCAAAAGGAGCTTTCACAACACACATCACTTACCTGGCTTGAATTACACGCAATCGTGACCTTCCACGATAGCGTGTGTTGTACGCAACAACAAGTTTCACTAAACAACGATATGCTATTAAAATATTATTAAAACTAGACGTTATGAATAGTAATAACCACTTTTTGAAATTTTTTAATTTCTATTTTTCAAAATGGACTTCATTTTTGGATTCGGAATATCGAAATTATCTTAGGGTGAAATTTGGGTGATTTTCGGATAACTTTCATATTTTGATGAATAGTGAAAATTACTAAATTTTAATTAAAAACAACTTTTTCAATCGAAATAATTAATAGTGATAAATTATTAATTTGAGTGGTTTTAAAGTACATTTAGAATATATTTTTACAATTCAATACTATGTTTGTCATTGGATGTAATTTCACATTTAAACCAGTTATAAACAAGTGTCAATCTTTTGATAGTTATTATCTCTTAAAAACACGCTATTTGTTTTGACGACGGAAATTAATTTTTAAATTAATTAATGCAACTGATATGTTTTGAATTTGGTAAAATAGAAACCATTTTTGAGTTCATAATATCAAATATATCTTAGGCCTAATTGTTGGTATTTTTCTGAAAACTTTCAATTTTTGATGAATAGTGAAACCACTAAGTGGTAGTTAAAAAAAACTGAATTTTTCATAAAACTTAATTTTACCGCTTCTGTGAGTGGAATTTCAAAATTTCGAGAGACACGGTTGATGTCAGTAAGTAAAATGTGTTTCAATGAGATGAAAATAATTTTTGGTGAATAGTAACTTTTTACTTTTATTTACCACAGTTAAAAGTAAATAGGGTAATTAAGGGTAAATATGATATTATTATTACCCTAACACATGTCCTAATTCTATTGGACAAGTTTAATTCGACCAAAAACAAACTTAGGAATAAAATATGACCATTTAGGCCCACTTGGATTAGATTAGGACATTTATTATTAATTTATTTAAAGAAGGGTTAAAAGAGTTAAAATCAAAGTTTATTTACTACAACATTTTTAATATAGGGTTATACATAAGATGAATTCGATTGTAAATATTCATTAGAAAGATAAAACGATTTCCTACATAATGGTATTTTATTTGTAATTTTTATACATCAAATAATTTAATTTATTTATGACACAACGATGATCCAGTAATTATCTTATTAATGCAATATTGACATAATTGATGTTATAAATACCCAAATAGATATAATTTGGGACTTTTTATGAATTCCACTAATTTTCTAGGTTGATATGACATGTTATTATTGACTTAATTAACTTTTTTCGAACTTATCATTCTGTTATGATTTTCACAAAAATCAATTACTAAATAGTGTCAAAATTGACATAAAATAGTTTTTAAAACAAATATTATTTTATTAATTGTTATTTTATTCCTAAAAATCTGAGGTTCGGCAAAATGACTTAGATAAGGTTATATATATTAATAATAAACAATTTGGGGTTCTTTTGGCTCCTTATAGTAAGTTTATTAACCTTATAGTTTAAGAACACAAGAAGACACGGTAAAAGTAAAATTATTTAACTTAATGTTAAATCTAAATGATAAGGTTAAAATAGGAACCTAAACTTGTCTAAATTCTATTGGATGAGAGGATTTAGACCCATCCCCCCCTTAGCCTCTATTTAAATAAATTTGGAGCTATTTAAAACCGAACTTTACTTTATAATATAATAATATTTTTAGTTATTCCAAAGGTGCCCCTCTCATCCCTTATAAAAGGACACCTCCTCCCTCTCTTCCTCACACAACATTGAGCCTTCAAGCTCAGCCAACCCCTGAAAAAATCTCTTCTAAACTTCCCTAGAAACATCCTAGAGGTTCTGGTCTTCCTCAAAGACCAATTTTAGTGCCCTAAGAGGAGGTCTCAAAGAGGCGCTTCAAAGAAGAGGTAATTTCCGTTACCAATTCTTTCACCTTTATTTCTTCTTCCACTTCTTCTTCTTAGGTTGTTTCATTATGAAGTAATAACATCAGTATCACTAATATAATGATATGTTATTATAAGTATTAAACAATCCTAATTCACCATCTATCCATCCTACAGAAAATGAAATCACCGCGCGTGTGTACGTACGGAATACCGTCTCGACGCCGTGGTGTAATCTGTTTTTCCACCAACACCTTACATGGATGGGTATTATGGTGTAAAGAATAACTATACAAAGTTATTATAACATCATAATGATTCTGATGTATTGTATCATCCACTCCAATTCAATTCAATAATTATGGAAATGATATCATCGCTCGTGCGTACGTATGGACTACCGTCTCCACGACGCGATGAGATTCATTCTCCATGTTAACCATTTAAGAATGATTATAATGTATATATAAGCACTAATAATGAAATATATGACATGGTAAATCTACTGGATTTATGTATATATATATGTCATCTACTTACTTCCATTCAAGACAATAAGGAAAGGAAAACAGCATTAATGCGTACGTTCGGACTACCGTCTCCATGAACGGTGTGTTTCATTTCATTTATCTATCTATTATATATATATATATATACTGAATATATATGATATATAAATCATATTTTATATTCTTAAAGTAAGTAAATCATGATATAAGTAATAATAATGTCAAGAACAACAAGTCCAAACACCTACGATAAATGAAACAATTTTACCCAAAACGCTCTTTAACATGAAATTTACAAAAGAACGGGTAATATAAAGTCATAAGTGAACCATATATGATATAATAACAATTAATATGATTCTGTAATAAGTAAATGACATTACTTAAATCATTATACAGGAGTTTCGGACACTTACGAAGCAAATCGGACCTAAGGTAAGGGATAATTGTGAAAATCTCATTTTTATCCGAGATTGCTTATTCGCAAGTATTTAATGGGGTTATTGCTATCATCCATGTCCATGTTTTATAAAATTGTATTCATGTATGTTTAATGTCCTTTTACCCATTTTGACTTTTACCCCATGGTATGGAAGGAATCTTTCTTTTATTTACCCTAAAAGGTACTTTTTGACTTTTCCGACAAAAGTACGAGAATAATGTTTTTTTATACGGCGTGAATGGATTTTTAAAACATTATTTCCAAAAGGCTTCCTTTAAAAGTTTTAAAGTTTATTTTTAATCAACTTCTTTTAGTTTAAAATTGTATGACATGTTAAGAAAGGAAAATGCTTTTGAAGTAGAAAGGATATTTTCTTCAAGAATAGAGTTCAAGTTTTTTATCAAAATTATTTTCCATCTAAGATAATAAAGGGTTCTGTTTTTATCCATATTATTACATTGATTTGATTATGTTGTGATGGAAATATTTTTATGAATTCCTTTATCTTATATGAATTGTTTTATGATGTCATGTTGTTTAAGAATCCCATTTTTATTACATGGGTTATGCAATGATGTATGATTTATGAATTTGTGGCACACATAAGAATGGTATCATTATGATATGGGTGGGACCTATATCTCTCTCCAATGAATTGGGTAAAGATTTGATATCTCATGAGATAGACATGGCTGGAATGGTAGGTTATACCGGTTCAGTGAAACAGGACTGAAACGAGGGTGACTCGGTTCAGAAAGGGACTTTGTCCACTAAGATAGTCTTGGCAATGAGTCTTGACTAACAAGAAATGATTCTCTATGATTATGTGTGTATGCCACAATGTTTCATGTTTTAATTTATGATTATTGGGATTTCATTTCACTACTATGATTTATCCCATGTTATGAAATTATGCTCTCTTTTGCAGGTTAAGATTTCCAAAATGTTATGTTCTTATGAATATGATGTGATTGATAGTTCTTTTTTTTACCCTTACTGAGCATTTGAGCTCACCCTTTTATGTTTTCTCTCCCCTAGGATATAAAGAAAGGTTTTAGGTAAGAAAAAAAGGAAGATCTTTATGGGGAGATTTTGAAGATCTTTCACCAGGATTAGAGGATTATATTCCGAGTTTCCAAAGACACTAAACTATTACAATCCTTGTGTGTGTGTTTTTGTTATGTACTAAGTATTCCGAAAATGTAATGTAATGTCAATGTACGTCAAGCTTCGGGTCTCTACAGTTGGTATCAGAGGAAAATTTTAGTCAACCTTTGGAAACTAGGATGAGAAAACGTTAGTAAGATCCCTAGAGATATTTCTAAGGTATGTCTAGGGATGTCCCTAAGGATAAGTATACGCATAGGATATAGTCCTAGAACTATGGTAACGATATTAGATTAAACCAAAGATGTTAGATATTGAAGTTTCTCCCCCTTTATTATGATTTTTGCCTTTCACACTATTCTTTTTGGGTTTTAGAAAATGGCTGGAAACAAGATGATTCACGATAATGGAGGATATGATGGACAATGGAATGATGAGCAACCAAATGAAATGGGATTTGGAAGTGCAAACATAATTATTATGCCGAATCAGCAATCTCATAATATGATCAATAAAGTAAAATTTGGTAAGTTTCCTGACTCGTCTAATAAGAGAAAGATGGAGTTTCATGATGATCATAGAGGAAAGAGAGCTCAATTTCCCCTATGTAAATCATGTGGGAAGAGGCATCAAGGAGAATGTTTCAAAGGAACTGGAAGATGCTTTGGGTGTGGAAAAGAAGGACACAAAGCCAGTAAGTGCAAAGGAAAAGGTTTAGTTAACACCAGGGATGAGGATAATGGTATTGCTACGACATCAACAATGGTTAAATGTTTTAAATGTGGAATGTACAGGCATTATGCAAACCAATTCACTAAGGGAAAGTCTCATGAAGAGAATAAGTACGGCCGTATGAGTAGTATTTATGTTGATGATGATGAAGAGACTACAAATGATATGTGAGTTGAAAGAATTTTTGAAGCTCAGTCAATGGTTTAAGAAGGTAGTGGAATGATTACATGTTTATCAAGTGTAATGTTGAATAAGTAATCTCATGGTACTATGGAATAAAGAGACATCTAAAGGATTGTTACACTGTTGTCTTTCCTTGAGTTTTGAAAGTGTTTGATTAATGGTACCTGTATCCATTAAAGGTTATTCAGATATTTGTGGAATATAGATGATATGCGCATAATGAAGGGATAAGGAGAAAATTAAATGTTTGATTGTATTCATGAGCTCGTGACTGATATAAGGAGAAGGTTATGTCATGGTTTGAGTATATAGAATTTTTTTTTGGATTTTGGTATGTGGAAAGAGTTAACTTTTGACAGCATTCATGTTTTCACTAAGGTTTAATGGGTATTCATGATTAAGGTATTCATAGGATTGGAATGAGACCAACAAGATATATGGGGGATAAATTATGGTATTCAAATGCTTGGTTGATGACATTTCAAGTAATCATTTTCTTTATATTATGAGCTTGGACAAAAGTATTTTAGATAAGCCTAAAGATTGGAATGGATTATGTTGGACATAAGTTAGTATTATTTAAGGATAGAAATTTTGATATTATATAGTTTTAGAAAAAGGACAACCTGCAGGATGGGCGACAACCCATTGCGTCGGACAAGGCCGTGGGAATCGAACCCACAACCGAAGTGCGACTGGCCTTTATCACCTACCACTGGCCTACAGGAAGTCCCTGTTTAGTAGAAACTAGTTTTATTATATTATGCAGTATGATATATGAAGTATAAGTCCATTTTAGGAACCATATATCATTAATCTCACTATTGATGGACTTATGTATTTTTTGATAACTTTTCTAACCTTTTGTTTGAGACAGATGGAATGACCCATCATTCTATCACATGATCTTCTAACACATCACAAATGACAAATTCAACTTCATTTCTTTAAGAGATGAAGTGGAAATTGTCCAAAGAACGACCAACGATGAGACTATACCGAAATCACGAAAGTATTTCTTCTAATTTCAATTTCATCAACATTAAGGAAATGATATTGAAAACAAAAAATGGTGTCCTAGTGATCTTATATCTGATAAATAAGATGGTACCTTAGATCGTCACAAATTTATGGCTTAGTGATTGCTGGCTTTTCCATAGCCATGTTCTCTACCACTCTCCATCAGAACATGATGGTTAGATTTTTCTTCCATATCCATATTTTCACCTATGTGGAAACCCAGTGATTAGTTTATTTGGGTAACTATTACATTTCATACTTTTGTTTTTAAATATTTGTTTTGGTATTCCTTTTTTACGATGTGGGTTTCTATTAAATAAACTTTCGAGTAGTAAACCATTTATAACCCCGACGAATTTCGAGGGCGAAATTCATTTTAAGGGGGGTAGAATGTAACACCCTGATATTTTATGAAAAATATTCTTTTTAATTTCATTAATGTCTTGTGTCATACGCTACACCAAAAGGAGATTTCACAACACACATCACTGACCTGGCTTGAATTACACGCAATCGCGACCTTCCACGATAGCGTGTGTTGTACGCAACACCAAGTTTCGCTAAACAACGATATGCTATTAAAATATTATTAAAACTAGACGTTATGAATAGTAATAACCACTTTTTGAAATTTTGTAATTTCTATTTTTCAAAATGGACTTCATTTTTGGGTTCGGAATATCGAAATTAGCTGAGGGTGAAATTTTGGTGATTTTCGGATAACTTTCATATTTTGATGAATAGTGAAAATTACTAAATTTTAATTAAAAACAACTTTTTCAATCGAAATAATTAATAGTGATAAATTATTAATTTGAGTGGTTTTAAAGTATATTTAGAATATATTTTTACAATTAAATACTATGTTGGTCATTGGATGTAATTTCACATTTAAACCAGTTATAAACAAGTGTCAATCTTTTGATAGTTATTATCTCTTAAAAACACGCTATTTGTTTTGACGACGGGAATTAATTTTTAAATTAATTATTGCAACTGATATGTTTTGAATTTGGTAAAATAGAAATCATATTTGAGTTCATAATATCAAATATATCTTAGGCCTAATTTTTGGTATTTTTCTGAAAACTTTCAATTTTTGATGAATAGTGAAACCACTAAGTGGTAGTTAAAAAAACTGAATTTTTCATAAAACATAATTTTACCGCTTCTGTGAGTGTAATTTCAAAATTCTGAGAGACACGGTTGATGTCAGTAAGTAAAATGTGGTTCAGTGAGATGAAAATAATTTTTGGTGAATAGTAACTTTTTACTTTTATTTACCACAGTTAAAAGTAAATAGGGTAATTAAGGATAAAAATGATATTATTATTACCCTAACACATGTACTAATTCTATTGGACAAGTTTAATTCGACCAAAAACAAACATAGGAATAAAATATGACCATTTAGGCCCACTGGGATTAGATTAGGACATTTATTATTAATTTATTTAAAGAAGGGTTAAAAGAGTTAAAATCAAAGTTTATTTAATAAAACATTTTTAATATAGGGTTATACATAAGATAAATTCGATTGTAAATATTAATTTAGAAAGCTAAAACTATTTCATACATAATGGTATTTTATTTGTAATTTTTAGACATCAAATAATTTAATTTATTTATGACCCAACGATGATGCAGTAATTATCTTATTAATGAAATATTGACATAATTGATGTTATAAATACACAAATTGATCTAATTTGAGACTTTTTATTAATTACACTAATTTTATAGGTTACTATGACATGTTAGTATTGATTTAATTAACGTTTTTCGAACTTATCCTTCTGTTATGATTTTCACAAAAATCAATTACTAAATAGTGTCAAAATTGACATAAAATAGTTTTTAAAACAAATATTATATTATTAATTGTTATTTTATTCCTAAAAATCTAAGGTTCTGCAAAATGACTTAGATAAGGTTATATATATTAATAATAAACAATTTTGGGTTCGTTTGGCTTCTTATAGTAAGTTTATTAACCTTATAGTATAAGAACACAAGAAGACACAGTAAAAGTAAAATTATTTAACTTAATGTTAAATCTAAATGATAAGGTTAAAATAGGAACCTAAACTTGTCTAAATTCTATTTTATGAGAGGATTTCGACCCATCCCAACCTTAGCCTCGAAATAAATCAATTTGGAGCTATTTAAAACCGAGCTTGACTTTATAATAAAATAATATTTTTAGTTATTCCAAAGGTGCCCCTCTCCTCCTTTATAAAAGGACACCTCCTCCCTCTCTTCCTCACACAACTTTGAGCCTTCATGCTCGGCCAACCCCTGCCAAAATCTCTTCTAAACTTTCCTAGAAACATCCTAGAGGTTATGGTCTTCGTCAAAGACCAAATTTAGTGCCCTAAGAGGAGGTCTCAAAGAGGCCCTTCAAAGAAGAGGTAATTTCCGTTACCAATTCTTTCACCTTTATTTCTTCTTCCACTTATTCTTATTAGGTTGTTTCATTATGAAGTAATAAAATAAGTATCACTCATATACTGATATGTTATTATAAATATGAAACAATCCTAATTCACCATCTATCCATCCTACGGAAAACGAAATCACCGCGCGTGCGTACGTACGGAATACCGTCTCCACGCCGTTGTGTAATCTGTTTTTCCACCAACACCTTACATGGATGGGTATTATGGTGTAAAGAATAACTATACATAGTTATTATAACATAATAATGATTCTGATTTATTGTATCATCCACTCCAATTCAATTCAATAATTATGGAAATGATATCATCGCTCGTGCGTACGTACGGACTACCGTCTCCACGACGCGATGAGATTCATTCTCCATGTTAACCATTTAAGAATGATTATAAAGTATATATAAGAAATAATAATGAAATATATGACATGGTAAACCTACTAGATTTATGTATATATATATTTCATCTACTTACTTCCATTCAAGACAATAAGGAAAGGAAAACAACGTTCATGCGTACGTACGGACTACCGTCTCCATGAACGGTGTGTTTCATTTCATTTATCTATCTATTATATATATATATATACTGAATATATATGATATATAAATCATATTTTATATTCTGAAAGTAATTAAATCATGATATAAGTAATAATAATGTCAAGAACAACAAGTCCAAACACCTACGATAAATGAAACAATTTTACCCAAAACGCTCTTTAACATGGAATTTACAAAAGAATAGGTAATATAAAGTTATAAGTGAACCATATATGATATCATAACAATAAATATGATTCTGTAATAAATAAATGACATTACTTAAATCATTATACAGGAGGTTCGGACACTTACGAAGCAAATCGGACCTAAGGTAAGGGATAATTGTGCAAATCTCATTTTTATCCGAGATTGCGTATTCGTAAGTATTTAATGGGGTTATTTCTATAATCCATGTCCATGTTTTATAAAAGTGTATTCATGTATGCTTAAAGTCCTTTTTACCCATTTTGACTTTTACCCCATGGTATGGAAGGAATCTTTCTTTTATTTACCCTAAAAGGTACTTTTTGACTTTTCCGACAGAAGTACGAGAAGAATGTTTTTTTTTATACGGCATGAATGGATTTTTAAAACATTATTTCCAAGAGGATTCCTTTACAAGTTTTCAAGTTTATTTTTAATCAACTTCTTTTAGTTTAAAATTGTATGACATGTTAAGAAATGAAAATGTTTTTGAAGTAGAAAGGATATTTTCCTCAAGAATGGAGTTCAAGTGTTTTATCAAAATTATTTTCCATCTAAGATAATAAAGGGTTCTGTTTTTATCCCTATAATTACATTGATTTGATTATGTTGTGATGGAAATATTTTTATGAATTCCTTTATCTTATATGAATTGTTTTATGATGTCATTTTGTTTAAGAATCCCATTTTTATTACATGGGTTATGCAATGATGTATGATTTATGAATTTGTGGGACACATAAGAATGGTATCATTATGAGATTGGTGGGACCTATATCTCCCTCAAATGCATTGGGTAAAGATTTTATATCTCATGAGATAGACATGGCTAGAATGGTAGGTTATACCGGTTCAGTGAAACAGGACTGAAACGAGGGTGACTCGGTTCAGAAAGGGACTTTGTCCACTAAGATAGTCTTGGAAATGAGTCTTGACTAACAAGAAATGATTCTCTATGATTATGTGTGTATGCCACAATGTTTCATGTTTTAAGTTATGATTATTGGGATTTCATTTCACTACTATGATTTATCCCATGTTATGAAATTATGCTCTCTTTTCCAGGTTAAGATTTCCAAAATGTTATGTTCTTATGAATATGATGTGATTGATAGTTCTTTTGTTTACCCTTACTGAGCATTTGAGCTCACCCTTTTATGTTTTCTCTCCCCCAGGATGTAAAGAAAGGTTTTAGGTAAGAAAAAAAAGGAATATCTTTATGGGGAGATGTTGAAGATCTTTCACCAGGATTAGAGAATTATATTCCGAGTTTCCAAAGACACTAAACTATTACGATCCTTGTGTGTGTGTTTTTGTTATGTACTAAGTATTCCGCAAATGTAATGTAATGACAATGTACGTCAAGCTTCGGGTCTCTACAATAACTGATAATCATGAAATGGGTCTTGAGCACCCGACCTTGGAGAACATTTAAAATATTCCTAATAAGGTGCCAAATAGTTTCAATTGTTTCATGTTATATTTTTTTCATAAAATCTTTCTTCGTATGATAAATATTACCATACTGAAAACATCTATAGTTACACTATAATCGAGGAGGAAAATTGAATGATCCCATAGTCTGATTTTGAGATATATTTTCCTGTTTGGAATAGGTGTCCCTCTTCCTCTAGGTATCATCATTGTAGTTCCCACCTACTCCTATCAGAATATACATGTCTCCTCCAATAGCATTTTCTAGGATGTTACCTTGTTCTATAGTCACTTTATTTACTACATGTGTATAATTCATAATATATAGGAAACAATTTATTTACTGAGTTAATACTTTTAACCCTAGAAGAATAACCTTCAATGATGAAGTTGTTGAAACTTATAGTGAAGAAATGAATAAATTCAAAAAATCATCTGAATTTTTTATTAATAAGTGACACTCCAACATTAATCTGTTGAAGTATACTATTCTAGAAACTCAAAATGTGTGTGGATATAATTTTTTATTAAATAATTACATAAAATATTCATATTCAATTTCTATATCCAGTACATTCTAAACTTTTAAATCCCAATACTAGCATGCACTGCCCCTGCCTAAAATTTTAAAACATCACTTTTTTGTCATCTAGATTGCCATGAAAATAGAACAATTGATTTATCCAATTATTCAACACATTGATTTTTTATTTTTAGAATCCCATTAAATGATTGGTGGATTCTTATTTTGGAACTGAAAAAATTCCCCTCTTATGTTGGTTCATCCTTGATATTCCTTCCATCTGCATCATGAAAATAATGGACAATAATTTCGATCAACTATGGGATCGCCTATGTGATAGGTGTAACTACAACCTCGTCAGCCACTTCTAGTCGGGTTATATGATTCCTTTTTTTCATTCTCTATTACCAAAATGGAATCCAATTATTTACACATCGAGAAAATGTACGATTATCATTTTCAAATTAACATTTCATTCAGTTACAATGTCATTTTTATCCATAATTATCAAATTTAACCGTGTTCTAAATACAAACATTATGCATTTTCAAAATCACACAATTTGAAAACATTTTTAAAATTTTAGAAAATACATTCTCTTTACCATTTCTAGAAATCATTAATAAAATATTGAAATCTAAATCCCTAATTTAATGCCATACTATCTATGTATGTCATTAAACTCTCAATGGAAATACTAATGCAGATGTGTTGAAAAACCACCAATAAGTGTCTTAGAAAAGCCATGTACCAAACACTATGGAAAAATTTTGTCAACATAATGTTTTTAACTACACCTTTTCATGATTTACATATCAACAACCAAAAATGCTATCATCATACTACCATCCTAAGAGACCGACCACCATCATTTCCTATTATAGTATTAAATTTATTTGATAACCAAGCATCGAAAAAAATATATCATTTAATATATAATTATATTTGGAAATATCATATATGATATCATTTATAGCATCACTCCCCTAATGCATTGCATTTGGTAGAGGCAACGTATGTTACTATGTTATATGTCATATCACCAAGACACCAAAAGCTTGAAAAAGTTCCTTGGTCCTAAAATAAAATTATAAGATTATTTTACCTTTAAAATATAAAAATAAAAACTAATATAATATAATTAGTAATCCTATATATGGTAAATGATTATAGAAATAAAACTCAGAATATAACGAACCTGTGAACTATATTAGAGTAACGAAAAAACCATGATACCTAACCAATTGAATCAAAACATATAAAAATATCAAGACACAAAAGACATCCAACGAGTAACTCCCAACTATATTCAATTTCCAAAACAACATAAAACACCTTGGGAATCTATATTCATCACCAATGAACAATGATAACTTTCTTTAACATATACTTTGATATGCTAAATCTTCAAAAAAAATATACCCAAATAATTAGGTGATTCTAAACTCATTATTGTTTCCCTAATGGCAACCCATATCATGAAACAAGTACAAAATATGAAAGAAAATTTATATAAAATAATATAACATATTTCAAAATATTTAATATCAAAGAAAATTTAGTAATCCAAAGAAAGTATTAAAACAATAATTTAGAACCATTCTCAATTTTATTTGGTATACATATTATATAATTCCAAATAGTTATGCATCCAAAAATCAATGCATATGAACATGTGTTACCATGTGATAGGTCCATACTCATGATTTTTCTATCATATATATACCAAGACGTCACAAGGTAACAAATACTTGGTTCCATAATGTCATATTCCCCATGAAATGGGTCACATCTAATGAAAATAATCCCACACCGATGATATATTCCAAAATCCATGACAATAAATTTAATTTAAAAAAATTCATTCAAGAAGAAATTTTAAAAATCATTTTAAATGTATCAAATCAAAATAATAATATTAAAATCACCATTTTAAAATTATCATAATGTGGACTTTTATCAAAACCATCAAATCTCTAAAGTTTCTCAAAACCATCAATAATGATATTTCAATATTGAATCACACAAGGATTTCAAAATAATTTCAGGAATAAATCATTTTATTCTAAAAATTCAATTTAAAATCATGTAGAGTAGAGATAGAACTGACCTATGTCACAACAGTTGGTGAAAATTTTGAATGATTATACAATCCTCTATATATAATCATGGACCTCCTTTCCCTATATGGTTTCAATAATGGTTCCACATTATATCATCAGGAACCTATCAATAAAAAATGTTCAATCCTAATAAAATTAGATATAGGGTTTTGATAGAGTATTTTTTTTAGATATCAAAGAAGAACATCCAAGAATAGAGACATCCTGTTGAGTATGGATATCCAATGGGATTTGAGTAACCTAAAAATTTCTTCTGAATCAATGGGGATGACCTCTAAATAAATGGGAGTAATATGAATTTAAGATTTATGAAAATTGGGGAATAGAAGGGGTCTTGATATTAAATCTATTTTAAAATCAATAATTTAATATCTATAATTGTACAAAGTATTGTCAGGAAACATGGTTTTGCAGACCATTTTCCTAATATACAGTGATGCTCCCTTATGAAAACACCCCACCTAGTAGGATCAAATATTTATAAAAAACTATTTGATGAAAATAATTTTCATTCTATTTTTAGGGAATAATAGTTTCACCTGAACATCTACATTCTTGGGAAAATTTTGAGGCCAACTGTTGGGATAAATTGTCACTCTCACCATATGCCACACGAGTTCATAGTTGGGGGAAGCATTTTTAGTAAATGCGTTCAAGCTGTGAAGATCTCAAAAAGCCTCCCAATATTTCTAAAACACCAATAAACCCAATAAAATAAAATAATCAATATATATACATAAAATAAATGAATAAATTTTCATGTAACTGATACTGGGGACACTACATCACTAATGTTTTATTTTTTACTATACTTTTAAAAGGAATACTCTAATTATTTTCAAATTGGGGACCATTTTAGTTTTTATGAAAATGTGAATGTATTATTTGTTTTTTATAAATAATTTTTACACCTTTTAGAAAACAAAATGTTTTAATGGTTCCATTTTATGTTTCACAAATTTTTTCATTAAAAATATTTAAAAATAGTTTTATTTTTTAAACAAGTTTTTTTTAAAGTTGAAAATATATTTTCTTAATGAAATGTTCCAAGTAATTTTTAAAAATAATTTTCCTTATTTGATGAAATAATTTTATGTGTATTAAGTATACAATGTATATTATTCAATGATATGATATCTATAATTTCTCTCGATTGTTTATGTTAATCATAAATAGATGTTTATGAATCCATATTCCCTCCATCGATTACACTATAATTAAATATTTATGGAACCCAAATCATTTTATTAGTTAATGATATGATGAATGTTTTATCGTTTTATGTCATTCATATTTATGAATTATGAAGTGGGTGGGACATATAAATCTCTCAAATTAATTGGGTAAGTAAGGAGAACTAATGTTTAAATTTTATATGGATAACCATTATTATTTTTTAACAATTTATGTGTGAACCATATAAATTTTTCACAATGTTATTCATAAAAAAATGATATTATAATAATGTTATGTAAGAACCTGATGAAATTTTCAGAGCTTTATACTTCAACCAAATAACATGTTCAAAATTTTATGTATTTACAATTATTTCATTTCTACAAGGATATGATTTGACCTGGTTCAATAATCACATGTTTTAATAAGTGCCTAATATATTTTTCAATAAAATAATGAGTGAATCAATTTATATTTATACATGTTCACAATGTTATACACTTATTTGTATCCCACAAATCTATGTCCTCTTCTGAAATTATTTTATAAGGGCCCATGTTCTCTGATTCTGTTATGAATCCCGACTGATGAAAATTTAGGAATAATTTCACTGGTCATATTTATTTTATATGATATGTAGTCTATTGTTATTTAAATTGCATTATAATGATATCATATAATAATGCTCATGTTACATTGATATCTCCATTTTTTACCCATACTAATACTTTTAACACAACCTTTCTAACGAATCCTTCTATAGGTTATGTAGAAAGGTTTAGGTAATGGTTGACTATGAGATATACTATGTGGGAAAATAATTGTGGTATATATTGATGATAATTAAATAAATAAGATTAATTTATACCTAGTCTCCCATGGAGTTAAACCATTGTTGTCCTTCTATAATGTTTTTCAAAATATTAATGAATTGTTTTATAATAGATGTGATTTATATGTATGAGAATTTTGGAAATCAATAGTTAGTATCAGAGATAAGGTTTAGTTTACATTTGGAAACTAGTATGAGAAGAATTGAATAATAATCCTAAGGATATATTAATATTTGAGTAAAATTATAGTAAAATGATTACTTTTTTATGTATATATTATGTTGATTACTATAGATTAAATCCATGTATGAACACTACATGTGCATGTGGATCAACCCAAAGGTACCTTGGGGTAATGAATCCAAAAAAGTGAACACTGAGCTACACATTATAATCACACATTGAATTAAAATAGTCCTTTTAGTACACCAGGACTAAAAGTCACATGTGGAATGATTTGGAAATTAAAAAAAAAGGTTGATCCATCATTATAGATTTAAATAGATGGTGAATATGAATGAACTTGTATAAAACTAAGGTGTCAAAAATTTAATGAAGAAGGCATCATGTGTTATATGTCAAATAAAGTATTTTTTATCACGGTTATGTGGTTACCAAATATTAATATTGTTTCATACACTATGTTTTTCGGTCTTAACCACTGAATAGAACTGGAAAGAACAGAGTATATGATGAGTTTGATGTACAGAAAAATGATTTTCCTTTATAATATGAAACATTATGGGAGATAGAATCCAAAATTTCATTTCCATGAGCAAGAAAAACTCTCAAAATATAAATCGTCATTAATATAGAAATGATCATGCATGGGAACAACATTATATTTATTGATTCATGTGACTAAATCCCCCTAATTGTATTGGTACAGTGGATCCACTTATTTTTGAATAATGGATCAGTACCAAGAATATAACGACCCATACATTACATACAATGTTAATACTTCATAATTGAAGCACACTTATTACAACATATGACAAAACCACAAAGGACCGTATAGGTATAGTGTCTTTAGAAACTGGGAAACATAAAAAACTGGTTCATAAATCTTCTACAGTGTCTCCCATTTATTTCATCATATCTAGGGTCCCTTTTAGCATATTCTACCTAATATCCATCTTCCTGACCTGGGGAAAAGAAAACATAAAAGGGTGAGCTCAAATGCTCAGCAAGGGCAAATAAAAGAAATAAAAATCATATCATATCTTTTTGAAAATCATAACCTGCAAAAGAGATCATAATATCTTAACATGGAATTAATCATAGAAGTGAAAATGAGATCCCCATAATCATAACATGAAACTTGAAACTTTGTGGCATGCACACATAATCATCGAAAATCATTTCTTGTTAGTCATGACTCATTGCCAAGACTATCTTAGTGGACAAAGTCCCTTTCTGAACCGAGTCACCCTCGTTCCAGTCCTGTTTCACTGAACCGGTATAACCTACCATTACAGCCATGTCTATCTCATGAGATATAAAATCTTTACCCAATGCATTGGAGGGAGATATAGGTCCCACCCATCTTATAATGAATCTTTTCTTATGTGTGCCACATAATCATAAATCATACATCATCGCATAACACATGTAACAAAAATGAGATTCTTGAAACATCATGACATCATAAAACAAATCATATAAGGTAAATGACTTCATAAAAATAATTCCCTCACAACATAATCAAATCAATGTAATAATAGGGATAAAAACAGAACCCTTTACTATCTTAGATGGAAAATAATTTTGATAAAACACTTGAACTCCATTCTTGAGGAAAATATCCTTTCTTCTTCAAAAACACTTTTCTTTTCTTAATATGTCATGAAATTATAAACTAAAAGAAGTTGATTAAAAAGAAACTTGAAAACTTGTAAAGGAATCTTCTTGGAAATAATGTTTTAAGAATCCATTTATGCCGTATAAGTTAAAAAAAACATTCTTCGTACTTTTGTCGGAAAAATAAAAAAGTACCTCATACGAAAAAACGACAAAAGATTCCTTTCATATTCTTTACTAAAAACTCACCGAAGGGTAAAATTGGATTTAAACTAGTGTAAGTGGATGGAAACAATATTACATATTGAGGTAACATGGATGTGGATGATAGAATACACCCCAATAAATACTTACGAATAAACAATCTCGGATAAAAATGAGATTGTGATATTTCCCTTACCTTAGGTCCGATTTGCTTTGTACGTGTCCGAAGCTCCTGTATAATAGTTTAAATAATGTTATTGACTTATTCCAGAATCATAAATATTGATATGATATCATATATGGTCATATTCTTAGCTTCTTGTTAGTAATATTTCATTGTTACTTGTTACTCGGGTCTTTATTGCCTTTTGTTCTTATGCGTGTTTTGCCGAATAAATTCTTATTCTTTTTTTAAGGTTATAGATACCTTATATCCAGAATGGTATTAGTGTAACATATATCATATTTATTTATTCAATTCATTTATATAATTACTATGTAATGATGATTATGTAGAACGAGTTGCATCACATCGTGGAGACGGTATTCCGTACGTACGCACGAGTGATGATATCGTTCCTATGATCATGGAATTGTATTGGAGTATATTTATATTATTTCAGTGTCAATATTAATTTATAATAATCATATATAGTTACTCATTACACCATTATACCCGTCCTTGTAAGGTGATGGTGGAAAATAGATTACACCACGGCGTGGAGACGGTATTCCGTACGTACGCACGCGCGGTGATTTCATTTTTCCGTAGGATGGATAGAAGGTGAATTAAGGTTGTTTCGTATTTATAATAACATATCAGTATGTAAGTAATACTGATGTTATTACTTTATCATGAAACAACTAAAGAAGAAGAAGTTGAAGAAGAAAGAAATTGAAAAGATCGGTAATGGATATTACCTCTTCTTTGGAACGCTTCTTTGAATCCTCCACTTAGGGAACTAAGATTGGTCTTTGAAGAAGACCAGGACCTCTAGGATTATTCTAGGGAAGTGGAGAGGGGAAAATGTCAGAGTTTTGCCGAGCTTGAGTGCTCAAATTGGTGTGAGGAGGAGGGGGAGGAGGTGCCCTTTTATAAGGGAGGAGAGGGGCACCTTAGGAATATCTCAAAATATTATTTTATATTAAAGTGAAAATCGGTTTATAATGGTTCCAAAGGGTCTTATTTCGAAGCTAAAGTGGGGATGGGTCGAAATCCTGTCAACCAATAGGATTTAGACAAGTTTAGGTTATTATTGTAACCTTATCAATTAGATTTAACTCTAAGTTAAATAATTTAACTTTTACCGTGTCTTTTTGTTTTCTTACACTATATGGTTAATACACTTACTATAACATGCCAAACGAACCCCAAATTGTTTATTATTAATATATATATCCTTATCTAAGTCATTTGGCCGAAACTTAGATTTTTAGGAATAAAATAACAATTAATAATATAATATTTTATTTAAAAACTATTTTGTGTCAATTTTGACACTATTTGATATATGATTTTTGTGAAAGTTATAACAGAATTATATGTTCGCACCAAGTTGATTAAATAAACACTAATATATCATATTAACCTAGAAAAATAGTGGAATTCATAAAAAGTCTCAAATTACATTTATTTTTGTGTTTATAACATCAATTATGTCAATATTTCATTAATAATATTATTATCGCATCATCATTTTGTCATAAATAAATTAAATTATTTAATGTCTAAAAATTATAAATAAAATTCCATTATGTAGGAAATCTTTTTAGCTTTCTAATGAATATTTATAGTCTAATTTATCTTATGTATATCCCCATATTAAAAAATTATTTACTTATTAAACTTTGATTTTAACTATTTTAACCCTTCTTTAAATAAATTAATAATAAATGTCCTAATCTAATCCAAGTGGACCTAAATGGTCATATTTTATTCCTAAGTTTGTTTTTGGTCGAATTACACTTTTCCAATATAATTAGGACATGTGTTAGGGTAATAAGAATATCATTTTTACCCTTAATTACCCTATTTACTTTTAACCGTGGTAAAAAAAGTAAAAAGTTACTATTCACCAAAAAAATTATTTTTTAATCTCATTGAAACACATTTTAGTCCTTGATATTAACCGTGTCTCTCGGATTTTTGAAATTCCATTCACAGAAGCGGTAAAATTAAGTTTTATGCAAAATTCAGTTTTTAACCTACCACTTAGTGGTTTCACTATTCATCAAAAATTGAATGTTTTCAGAAAAATACCAAAATTTCACCCTAGGATAATTTCGGTATTCCGAATCCAAAAATGAAGTCCATTTTGAAAGATAAAATTTATAAAATTTCAAAAAGTGGTTATTACTATTCATAACGGCTAGTTTTAATAATATTTTAATAGCATATCGTTGTTTAGTGAAACTCAGTATTGCGTACGACGCAAGCTACCGAGGAAGGTCGCGGTTGCGTGTAAAGTAAGCCAAGCTAGTATGTAGTGAAAGATTCCTTTGATGATATATATAAAAACAAAATATTACTCATAAAAATCTCGGGTGTTACATTCTACCCCCCTTAAAAATAATCTCGCCCTCGAAATTCGTCACTTTGTAACAAACAGATGAGGATACTTCTCCCTCATCATATCCTCAAGCTCCCATGTAGCTTCTTCTAATTGGTGGTTCCTACATAAAACTTCCACCAATCGAGTGGTCTTGTTTCGTAGGACTTTTTCGCTACGATCCAGAATATCTATCGGCTGTTCTTCATAAGAAAGATCTTGCTCCAGTGGTATAACTTCTGAGCTGAGTACATGTGAAGGATCAGGTATGTACTTTCTCAGGAGAGATACATGGAACACATCGTGAACTTGAGAGAGATTCGGTGGAAGCGCCAATCGGTAAGCTACCTTTCCAACACGATCCAGTATTTCGAAAGGACCGATATATCTAGGGCTCAACATCCCCTTCTTTCCAAATCTCATAACCCTCTTCCAGGGAGATATTCGTAAGAACACTTTATCACCCACTTCAAACTCTAGGTCTTTTCTTCGGTTGTCGGCATAACTTTTCTGTCGACTCTGAGCTGCTCTTATGTGTTGTTGAATAGATCTGACCTTTTCTGCCATTTCATCAACGAGATCAGGTCCTAATAGCTTTCTTTCCCCAACTTCATCCCAGCAAGTTGGAGTCCTGCATTTCTTTCCATAGAGAGCTTCATAAGGAGCCATCTGAATACTAGAGTGAAAGCTATTATTATAAGAAAATTCCACCAAAGGTAGGTGTTGATCCCAACCTCCTTTGAAATCTATAGAGCAAGCTCTCAACATATCTTCTAGGGTTTGAATTTTTCTCTCAGACTGACCGTCTGTCTGGGGATGATAAGCAGTGCTGAAACTCAACTCTGTATCCAGAGTATGCTGAAGATTTCACCAGAACTTCGAGGTAAATCTCGGATCCCGATCAGATATAATAGAAAGTGGTACTCCATGCAATCTTACCACTTTCTTTACATATATCCTGGCAAGCTGATCCAGAGAGAAATCCTCTCTAATAGCAATGAAGTGTGAAGACTTTGTAAGACGATCAACTATGACCCAGATAGCATTATTGCCTTTGGATGTTTTAGGAAGTCCTGTGACAAAGTCCATAGTGATGTTTTCCTATTTCCATTCGGGTATGGGTAATGGTTGTAACATCCCCTTAGACTTCTGTCTCTCAGCTTTAACTTGTTGACAAACCAAGCATCGAGAGACATATTCAGCAACATCT
This sequence comes from Viscum album, assembly GCA_963277665.1. Classification (NCBI taxonomy): domain Eukaryota; kingdom Viridiplantae; phylum Streptophyta; class Magnoliopsida; order Santalales; family Viscaceae; genus Viscum; species Viscum album. The sequence continues at coordinate 1,659,468,053 of OY728145.1, forward strand.
CTTTTCATGCCATCCCACCAGAAGTACTCTTTCAGGTCCCTATACATCTTCGTACTTCCAGGATGAATAGAGAATGAAGAACTATGAGCCTCATCCAGCAGCTCCTTCTTTAATTCGGGGATGGGAGGAACACAAACCCGATTCCTGAACTTTATTATCCCATCACAATCAAGGTTGAATTCAGGAACATTTCTCACCTTCTTTTGTAACTCGACATCTTCTTTCTGTGCCTCTTTAATCTTCACATGTATAGATGGTTGAACATTCATTTGAGAAAGATAAGATTTTTCCCCTTCCATTATAATTCCAAGATCCATCCTTTGTAAATCCATAAATATTGGATCTTTTGTGATCCTCATCATGGATAAACTAGCATGGTCTTGTCGACTTAATGCATCTTCCACCTTGTTTGCTTTCCCAGGGTGGTAATGGATTGAGCAGTCATAATCCTTAATCATCTCCAACCATCTTCTTTGACTCATATTCAGCTCCTTTTGTGTGAAAATATACTTTAAACTTTTATGATCAGTATAAATATCACACCTTTCACCATAAAGGTAATGTCTCCAAATCTTTAATGCAAAGATTACCACAGCCAACTCCAAATCATGTGTTGGTTAATTTTACTCATGGATTTTCAATTGTCGTGAGGCATAAGATATCACCATATCATTTTTCATAAGAACACACCCCAATCCCTTCTTGGATGCATCACTGTAGATCACAAACCTTTCTCCACTACAAGGCAGTGTGAGCACAGGTGCACTGGATAACCTTCTATTCAACTCCTTGAAATTCTCTTCACATTCCTCTGTCCAAACAAACTTAACTCCTTTCCGAGTCAACTTGGTGAGTTGATTAGATAATCGTGAAAAATCCTTTACAAAACGTCGATAATATCCAGCCAAACCAAGAAAACTTCGGATCTCAGTTACTGTTGTTGGTCTCGACCATCTTTCGATAACCTCTGTTTTTGCTGGATCCACAGATATCCCCACTTTTGAGATTATGTGACCCAAAAATGCAACTTTTTGAAGCCAAAATTCACACTTGGTAAATTTGGCATAAAGCTTCTCCTTTCTCAGGGTCTTCAATATAATTCTCAAGTGATCTTCATGCTCTTCCTTGATCTTTGAATAGACAAGAATATCGTCTATAAAGACTACCACAAATTGATCAAGATATTCTTTAAAGACTATATTCATTAGATCCATGAAGATAGCAGGGGCATTAGTAAGACCAAATGGCATCACTATAAATTCATAGTGTCCATACCTTGTACGGAAAGCCATCTTTGGTATATCTTCCCTTTTGACCCTTAATTGATGATACCCTGAACGAAGATCAATCTTGGAAAAGTATTGAGCTCCGCGTAGTTGGTCAAATAAGTCATCAATGCGTGGGAGAGGATATTTGTTCTTGATAGTGATCTTGTTAAGTTCTCGATAATCAATGCAGAGTCTCATTGATCCATCTTTCTTCTTAACAAATAGAACAGGTGCTCCCCAAGGTGACGCACTAGGGCGTACGAATCCCTTATCAAGATTCTCTTGGAGTTGCTTCTTCAATTCCTGCAACTCAATTGGGGCCATTCTATAAGGTGTCTTTGAAATAGGCAAAGAACCCGGTACAAGTTCTATTGAAAACTCAACTTCACGATTTGGTGGAAGACCCGATAATTCCTCCGGAAAGACATCATCAAACTCCCGTACGATGGGCATATTCTTAATCGCGAGTTTCTCACCAACCATTTGATATAAATAACCTTCATTTAGTGGAATCAATACCCATAAAATGGAAGAAATTTCCACTGGAAGGTTATGTTCATCCTTGCATTGATAGACGATCATAGATTGATCTGGAATATGAAATGTGACTTCCCTTATTTGGAAATTGATATGAGCTCCGTATAAAGAAAGCCAATCCATGCCAAGAATCACATCAAATTCCACTATAGGAAGGATCACAAGATTTGCAGGAAGCGCTTTCCCACAAACTTCGATTGGAGAAGAATTATAAACGTTTGATGCGATTGAGGTGCCATTAGGTGTTGTCACAGCTAACTCAACATCTAATTGTTGAGGTAATACGGTGATACCCTTAGAAAATTCTTCAGAAATAAAAGAGTGGGTGGATCCAGAATCAAATAAAACATTTGCTACTTTAGAGTGGATGGTAAGTGTACCTTTCACCACTTCGTTATCGTACTCCACATCGCTGATAGAAATTGCATGTGACTTTCCTTTATCTTTAGCCTTAAGATTTTGTTGACGTCGACCATCATCATCAACCCTTGGATTTGGGAATTGATTGGCATAATGCCCCATCTCCTTGCACTTGAAACATTGAAGTGTAGTAGGTTCATTCTGTGTATCCCCTCCTTTGTTTGCATCATTAGACATCTTCTTCCCATTATCGCGACATTAAAATGCCCGATGACCTTCCTTTCCACATTTGAAACATTTACTTGTCCCTTTAAGACAACTCCCTCAATGTTTCTTTCCACACTTTGAGCATAAGGGAAATCTCATCTTCTTTTCAGTGTGCTCTTTAGATTTTCCTTTGAATTCCATTTTCCTCTTCTTATCAAACCCATGTGACTGATGGGTTACTCCAATCTCCATCTTGACTTTGAGAGCACATCGAACGATTTACTCATAACTATTGAAGTCCCTTATGGATAACGCCCTTCGAAGAATTGGTTTTAAGCCACTAAAGAATCGATCGATCTTACTCTCAGGTTGGATAATAATACCAGAAGCGTACCTTGCAAGTCTTGTAAAATTTGCTTCATAGGTACCAACAGATTCATCATCCCTTTGCTTCAGTTCAAGAAACTCTTTCTCCATCTTTTTTCGGAGAATACGAGGGAAGTACTTATTGAAAAATAAGTTCTTGAACTCGTCCCATTCCATGGACTCAATTTCATCCCTTTGCCTCGTATTCTTAATAAGATTCCACCATTGATCAGCATCTCCTTCCAAACGATACACTGCTAGGATGACTTTATCATGTTCAGAACATTGAAGAACTGAAGATATCTTTTCAGTAGTACTAATCCATTGTTCAGGAACTAATGGATCAGTAGACCAACTGAAAGAAGGTGGACGCTGCCTCATGAAGGATTCAATAGAATGTTGCTCCTTCCTTTTCTCGTTTGGAAGTCCTGCATGATTCATAGCTTGAGAAAGTTGTGTGAGCATGGCTACAATATTTTTCATTCCAGCTCCCATATCGTTTGGTTGCTCAGGGGGACAATCATTGCATTGCCAATCGCATTCCGCATTAACAAGGTTCCTTCGGGTTCCAGCCATTGACTAAAACCAAAAAGAATAGTGTGAGCAACACTAATTATAATAGGAAAACTACATAATTCAAGAATAAAATTTTCACTCTTAAGGTCTTATCCTAGGTTATTCATGTCCATTTCTAAAACACTAAGATTGTGTTCTATGCTTAGACTTATCCTTAGGGTTCTTACTAAGGCTTTCACATCCTAGTTTCCAAAGGTTGACTATACCTTTCCTCTGATACCAACTATAACGACCCATACATTACATACATTGTTAATACTTCAAAATTGAAGCACACTTATTACAACATATGACAAAACCAAAAAGGACCGTATAGGTATAGTGTCTTTAGAAACTGGGAAACATAAACAACTGGTTCATAAATCTTCTACAATGTCTCCCATTTATTTCATCATATTTAGGGTCCATTTTAGCATATTCTACCTAATATCCATCTTCCTGACCTGGGAAAAAGAAAACATAAAAGGATGAGCTCAAATGCTCCGCAAAGGCAAATAAAGGAAATAAAAATCATATCATATCTTTTTGAAAATCATAACCTGCAAAAGAGATCATAATAATTTAACATGGAATAAATCATAGAAGTGAAAATGAGATCCCCATAATCATAACATGAAACTTGAAACTTTGTGGCATGCACACATAATCATGGAAAATCATTTCTTGTTAGTCATGACTCATTTCCAAGACTATCTTAGTGGACAAAGTCCCTTTCTGAACCGAGTCACCCTCGTTCCAGTCCTGTTTCACTGAACCGGTATAACCTACCGTTCCAGCCATGTCTATCTCATGCGATATAAAATCTTTACCCAATGAATTTGAGGTAGATATAGGTCCCACCCATCTTATAATGAATCCTTTCTTATGTGTGCCACATAATCATAAATCATACATCATCGCATAACACATGTAATAAAAATGGGATTCTTGAAACATCATGACATCATAAAACAAATCATATAAGGTAAATGACTTCATAAAAATAATTCCCTCACAACATAATCAAATCAATGTAATAATAGGGATAAAAACAGAACCCTTTACTATCTTAGATGGAAAATAATTTTGATAAAACACTTGAACTCCATTCTTGAGGAAAATATCCTTTCTTCTTCAAAAACACTTTTCTTTTCTTAACATGTCATTCAATTATAAACTAAAAGAAGTTGATTAAAAATAAACTTGAAAACTTGTAAAGTAAGCTTCTTGGAAATAATGTTTTAAGAATCCATTCATGCCGTATAAGTTAAAAAAAAACATTCTTCGTACTTTTGTCGGAAAAATCAAAAAGTACCTCGTACGAAAAAACGACAAAAGATTCCTTTCATATTCTTTACTAAAAACTCACCGAAGGGTAAAATTGGATTTAAACTACTGTAAGTGGATGGAAACAATATTACATATTGAGGTAACATGGATGTGGATGATAGAATACACCCAAATAAATACTTACGAATAAACAATCTCGGATAAAAATGAGATTGTGATATTTCCCTTACCTTAGGTCCGATTTGCTTTGTACGTGTCCGAAGCTCCTGTATAATCGTTTAAATAATGTTATCGACTTATTCCAAAATCATACATATTGATATGATATCATATATGGTCATATTCTTAGCTTCTTGTTAGTAATATTTCATTGTTACTTGTTACTCGGGTCTTTATTGCCTTTTGTTCTTATGCGTGTTTTGCCGAATAAATTCTTATTATTCTTTTAAGGTTATAGATACCTTATATCCAGAATGGTATTAGTGTAACATATATCATATTTATTCATTCAATTCATTTATATAATTACTATGTAATGATGATTATGTAGAACGAGTCGCATCACATCGTGGAGACGGTATTCCGTACGTACGCACGAGTGATGATATCTTTCCTATGATCATGGAATTGTATTGGAGTATATGTATATTATTTCAGTATCAATATTACTTTATAATAATCATATATAGTTACTCATTACACCATTATACCAATCCTTGTAAGGTGATGGTGGAAAATAGATTACACCACGGCGTGGAGACGGTATTCCGTACATACGCACGCGCGGTGATTTCATTTTTCCGTAGGATGGATAGAAGGTGAATTAGGGTTGTTTCATATTTATAATAACATATCGGTATGTAAGTAATACTGATGTTATTACTTTATCATGAAACAACTAAAGAAGAAGAAGTTGAAGAAGAAAGAAATTGAAAAGATCGGTAATGGATATTACCTCTTCTTTGGAACGCTTCTTTGAATCCTCCACTTAGGGAACTAAGATTGGTATTTGAAGAAGACCAGGACCTCTAGGATTATTCTAGGGAAGTGGAGAGGAGAAAATGACAGGGGTTGGCCGAGATTGAGTGCTCAAATTGGTGTGAGGAGGAGGGGGAGGAGGTGCCCTTTTATAAGGGAGGAGAGGGGCACCTTAGGAATATCTCAAAATATTATTTTATATTAAAGTCAAAATCGGTTTATAATGGTTCCAAAGGGTCTTATTTAGAAGCTAAAGTGGGGATGGGTCTAAATCCTATCAACCAATAGGATTTAGACAAGTTTAGGTTATTATTTAAACCTTATCAATTAGATTTAACTCTAAGTTAAATAATTTAACTTTTACCGTGTCTTTTTGTTTTCTTACACTATATGGTTAATACACTTACTATAACATGCCAAACGAACCCCAAATTGTTTATTATTAATATATATATCCTTATCTAAGTCATGTGGCCAAACCTTAGATTTTTAGGAATAAAATAACAATTAATAATATAATATTTGATTTAAAAACTATTTTGTGTCAATTTTGACACTATTTGATATATGATTTTTTTGAAAGTCATAACAGAATTATATGTTCGAACCAAGTTGATTAAATCAACACGAATATATCATAGTAACCTAGAAAATTAGTGTAATTCATAAAAAGTCTCAAATTACATTAATTTTGGTGTTTATAACATCAATTATGTCAATATTTCATTAATAAGATTATTATTGCATCATCATTTTGTCATAAATAAATTAAATTATTCAATGTCTAAAAATTATAAATATAATACCATTATGTAGGAAATATTTTTATATTTCTAATGAATATTTATAGTCAAATTTATCTTATGTATTACCCCATATTAAAAAATTATTTACTTATTAAACTTTGATTTTAACTATTTTAACCCTTCTTTAAATAAATTAATAATAAATGTCCTAATCTAATCCAAGTGGACCTAAATGGTCATATTTTATTCCTAAGTTTGTTTTTGGTCGAATTACACTTGTCCAATAGAATTAGGACATGTGTTAGGGTAATAATAATATCATTTTTACCTTTAATTATCCTATTTAATTTTAACCGTGGTAAAAAAAGTAAAAAGTTACTATTCACCAAAAAATTATTTTCATCTCATTGAACCACATTTTAGTCCTTGATATTAACCGTGTTTCTAGGATTTTCGAAATTCCATTCACAGAAGCGGTAAAATTTTGTTTTATGCAAAATTCAGTTTTTAACCTACCACTTAGTGGTTTCACTATTCATCAAAAATTGAAAGTTTTCAGAAAAATACCAAAATTTCACCCTAGGCTAATTTCGGTATTCCGAATCCAAAAATGAAGTCCATTTTGAAAGATAAAATTTATAAAATTTCAAAAAGTGGTTATTACTATTCATAACGGCTAGTTTTAATAATATTTTAATAGCATATCGTTGTTTAGTGAAACTCAGTATTGCGTACGACGCAAGCTACCGAGGAAGGTCGCGGTTGCGTGTAAAGTAAGCCAAGCTAGTATGTAGTGAATGATTCCTTTGATGATATATATATAAAAAAATATTACTCATAAAAATCTCGGGTGTTACAAAGAAATTTTTTTATGTGATCGATTTTTTTATAGAATTAAAATTTTAAATTTCCCAATATACCAATTGGAATGTGAGGTGGTTAAATGGTTGAGTATTATTATGACTACAAGAATTTATGAAGTAACTGACTTTATAGATTAAGATGAGTTTATGTATATACATTTAAATTAGTAAATTTCTCATATTCACTATTCAATTATAGGGAAACAATTCCATATGTTATTATAGATGGATGGTGAATATGTATGTTTGTATGAAGAATATTTCATTAGAATTTTGAGGTAAAATGCTTGTATTATAATTGAGACTGAAATCGTGGTTGACTAATACTTTAGTGTTCTAAAAATATTTAATGGGTATTAGTAATATGGGTAATAGAAATCTATGAATATATCATTTAATGTGCATTAATTGTAGAAATGGAATACAAATACCTTCTTTCTAGTAGTGAAATGGAAAGGAATATGGGGTTCTATAGATATTACAATGTTATTTTACATAAAAGGAAAATAAAAATATTAAATTCCTACGTTCCAAAACTATTAAAAGGAATAATTATTTGAGTTCCTAAATTGAAAAATTTGTTTTTTCATGTGTGTGGTTAATTTACATTGAGTGAAATAATGTTGTATTAGTTTGATAAATCTAGTCAATGAGATAAAAGGGTAGAGATCACAACATAATGCACCACCCATAGTATACGGTTCAAAATAATAGAATATGGTCATTGTACAATGAAGTGATCAAATCCATAGGTTATTGATATTCATCAACACCAGAGACCTATTAATATGAGAGAAAAATGAAATATCATGATATCACTATTTATGAAAAGGGGTGTGATAACTATATAGTGAATGGTAGACATTAAAACATCTCTAGAAACAATAATGTCTTATATATCTATGGATCATCCCATTCAGTCATATTTGAATAATTTTAAATGTATATAAATATTCCATCCAAAAAATTATATTTATAAATAGAATTTAAAATATATAATTCTACAATGATGACATATCATCTATATGATTCCTATATGGTTGAATTTTGTTAAAATGTGTATCATGAAAATCATTGCATCCTTATTCTAGTTGAATTTGACTTTATCATTTTAATGGAATCTATTTCTCTACATAAATTGGAAAGTAATTTCTAATTATGGGAAGGCACATTTTATATTAGAAACCATATAGTGATCATATATCATTGTGTTGATAAATATGACCATCTAATGGAAATAACATCCATTTTATATATTTTGATTCTTATTTAGGAGGTGAATCGATCTACGATGGTATGGATAAGATCAACATCGATGATTTTAATATTATATAATTGTTTTATGAAATTATTATAGAAGTGATTCCAAGAATTCCACAGAAATGTGACATTTATTTCTTAATAGAACTATTAATATGTTTGATTCTTATTTAAACAATCTATATAGAATGCCCCTAAATTAGTTGTATGAATTAATAATAATACTCTTGGTGAACCATGATAGTGGATTAATTCGACAACATGTGTTACCATGGGGTGAACATATAATTTTTTAAAATAATGATGTATCATTGTGACTTTGATTAGTGACAAAGGATTGAAAAACCAAAAATGTATTAGTAACTAAAATTTCAATAACCAAATAATACATTGGTGACCTTTTATCCAAGAAATGGTCTATTAGTTAATCTTGATATTTATAACTATAACCAATTGATTATAGGATTATATATGACATCACAAATCTAATTCAATACACATGTGTTAAATGTGAAATTAATTATTAATCATATCAGGAAAAACTCATGGAATTAAAATGGGTTATATATAATATTAAAAAGGAATCCCATAATATAATATAAAGGATTATATTTATTTATAAAAAAATTTAATCTAAAAAAACATATATATCATATATTTATATATAGGTATATTATTAAAAAAACTCAATAGTAGTAAGATCTTTAAAGGTTCAAATTTTACAAAAACATAATAAATTTCATTTAGAAAAAACATTTTATCATTTTTATAAATACATCCAATTTTGAATCACATTCCAAAATAATTATCAATATCGTAAAATGAAATTCATTTGTAAAAGTTAAATTTAAATGATATTATAAACATTAAAAATATAAAAAATTGTTTTTCATTTGAAAATTGAAATGTACGATTATAAAATGAACTTGACATGAAATTAATTAATTTTAAATATCAATATTAAAACCCATATAATAAATTTGGATGTAAATATTTCATTAGAAATTTTGTAATGGTACATTTTATAATATTTAAAAATAAATTATATTTTTAATTAAAAATATGAAGTTGAATTTCAGCATAAACAGTGAAAATGGATACATAAGAGCTCATTTAGAATAAATACAAATTAATCTTAATATCATGAAATTTTATGATAATACAAATTTATAAAAATAACTCTATATAAAATAAGATAAAATGTTTTATAATATCATCAATGAATAGTATAAATATATTTTTCAATGCCTCATTCAAAAATAGATCAACTATAACTCCTGACAAGTAGTTGAGCCTGAAAATTCATTTACATTATCAATATATTTTCAATGGAATACCCATTAATGGTTTGAAAATTAAACAACTTATTATTAAATTAAAATAATTTAATTCTATTGTTGATATATAAACAACAGAAATTTAGTTTTTTTGAACAAACATATTATCTCAAAGAAGAAATATTGAATTGAGAATTTCCATAACATTAATCCCAATATTTCAAATCTTCTTAGCTATATAAAAAAATATAAATACCTTAGTAAATCAATTAATAACCTCATAATTAATTATATCCTTTGATGAATAGAATTATTTAATTACAATTATATATGATAGTTACAATTTATTATCATTATTAAATGCTATTAGCTTCGCTATTTTATATAATACTAGTTTCAAAATGGTGGTGTAAATTTTTGTTTAGGTATTACATGATCTATAGTTATAGATAATTATCGGTATTGAGATTATTTCAATATGATTATTTACGATGTTATAATTATATTTTAGAAGTAATTTAATTATGATTCTTGAAGATGATAAATGTAATAAAAATATATTTTAAAATTTTATTTATCAAAAGGGCTATATAATAATAAGTTAAATTATAATGTGAAAATTTATAAAATAGAATCTAAAAAATATTTTACAATTAATTTTTAATAATATAATTTTTCTATTTTCATAGTCATCCTTGATAGATATTTCAATCATTGTTCATATTGGTGGTTAAAAATACATAAATAAGAATAAAATATAATATATATGGGTGGGCATGGTTAATAAAATGATTATTTTTGAATATTATCATTATTAAATAAGTTTAATGATATTATATATTTTATTTTTCATGATTCTATTATATTTGGAATGTTGTTTTTTATGATGAAAATATAATATGGAAAATAAATACGTATATTAAATAGAGTTGATAGTCCACTTGTAGGAAAGAGTGACACATTCTTTTAAATTAAATTGGAGAAGATATGTAATGTATTATTATTTAAAAATCATAAAAATTTTCTAAATATATTATTTTCACAATAAAAACAATTGTGTACCATTCATGACATGTGGTGATATTGATCACATCAGGTCGTAATTGGTGTGTATGTTACTGCGTAAGATAATTCATATTTTCATTTGTTGAATGATTTGGTGGAGGTTAAGAAATAGTTATTCTATAAACATAATGAAAAATTTGAATAAAAATTATATTTATTTAATTATTTATTTAAGAGTATTTTATTATTGGGGGATGTATAATATGAAGGAAATTAAGTGAAATAGAAAATGGATATTTTTGAATATAACCTTATTCCCTTGAAAATATTGTTTCCAAATTGGTTTATGTATTTCAAATATGGTATTTTTAAATACTATAACCACTTACTATTGTATCTGAGTGTTACATATTTTTTTGTTACATTTTGATCATGCCAATAATTCATGGATTATAAGGAGACGTGACATGGTAATAACTAATTTTATAATAGAGAACTGTTTATTTATATAGTAATAAAAAAGGTAAATCAATATTCAATGTTCTAATGGATCAAATAATAGTTAACAATAAATTTCCTAAAATTGAATGTGATTAATAATTCATACATAAATTTTCTGTGTAATTTTATTTTCATGCACAAATTAAAAATTTTAAATAATAAAAAAATCCCGATAATGATTACAAATATGAATTTTAGTTTTTCAAAATACATTTCCAATAGTGATCAAAAATTATTTCAATATTATATCAGATAATGGATAAAAACTATTTTTTTAAAAATCTGATTTGTATCTTTAATAATTTTTATTATGATAATATAATAAACTATTTTTAGTTTTTTTAAAAACATTTTATTTTATATTTAAAAATTATTATTGCTTTTAATACATAGTAATTAGAAATTGAATTACTCCTTATGAAAAAATAAGTTAAAGATAATGAAAAAAATATTTCTTTTGAATAATAGTATATTTTTGTTCTCAAATTGTATGAATGGATTTTATAAATAAATAATATAATTTATAATTGAATAATTTTATCCCAAAAACATTAGTGGTCATGAATATTATTTTGTACTTTTCTTAGTAACAATTACCTAATGATAAATTAATAACTATTTTGAGGATAATAAAAAATATATTTTACACTATTCACCTAAAAATTATTTATTCAAAGAATTACCAAAAAATCATCATATGTAAATTATGAAATGTTGTATTAAAAACTCTGGTTCATTTGAAAATATTAAATTTTATATGTTTATAATTTATCATCAAAATTAATATTAAAACTCAAAATAAAAAATATTTGTTTTAAAAAAATAATCTCTAAATGTTCATAACCCAATTTGGAATACATTTATAATAATTCTAGTTTTAATATTTTATATTATAAATAATATTTGTCAAATAGTAGTAGATAAATTTACTAAGATAAAATATAAAAAAAAACTAATAATCTTATTGGGGAATGAAATATCCCTTATAATATTAAGTTTTATTAATAATTTATATTCTAAATTTATGTAATTTCTTTTGGAAATAAGTTTCTATTTAAGGATTGTTTAATTATTTATTTAATTTTGTTTATATTATTAGTATAATTTGTAAAAATCATTTTAGTATTGTGTTTTTTTGGAGATAAATCAATTGAAAAAAGTTTAAATTTATAAAATATATATTCCATAATTCATTTCTTATTACATTGGAATTTAGAATGTGATAATGAAACTATGATTTCATATAAATATCATTCAGAATCACAAACACGTAGTTTATCATAAGGAAAAATATCAATAATGTCTTTATTGATTACTTCCTCCATTGTGCGGCCTTTGTTGATTATTGTTTCATCTAATACAAATGAAATATATATCATGAAGAATATTTATAATTATGTTTAACACATTGGGAATGGATAAGTAGTATGACCATTATAGTAAAAGTGTTTTACGGATAGAGAAATGTAAATTAGTGTTTCATATTATCATGTTGGGATGTATATATATGTATTCATGAAACAATTATTTATTTATGATATGGAATAACTGAACAGAGTGATTAACATCCTAGTATCCTCATATTAGTTCATTATTCTTAAGGGTTTCCTTAAAATTTCCCTAGATTTCCAACAATACCAGCCACTATAACTAAAAAAGTGGTATTGTTTTATATATATAAACATGAGAATATAATTTCAATGTGATTAAGGATATTCAAGTAACAACACATTCGATCTCAAAAACATCAATTGGGGAAGTGTTATTCTTGTTCCATTATTTTCAAAAGTAATGATATTGTTGTGTATTATAAGAAAATGATAAAATGAAATATTATGACATAAAAAATATCTTACATGAAGGATTTAAAAATTAAATATTTACTATTGTAGAGGTAATTAATTATTTTATTATTTATATTAACTACCTCTGATTAAGAAAATATTACATATCTATTGATCATAGATGTACATACAAAACATTCAAGTCGAAAGAGATCAACCTTATATAATGAATATAGATAAATCTAATCGAATATTATTATTTCTCCATCAATTATTATCCTTGAAAAATAAATAAATTTGATTCAGTCTTCATGTAAAAAAGATCAATTGAACTTATCCACGAATAATATTCAATGATAATCAATACAATTAGAATTTCAAAGTATTGACCTTGTAATCAAAAGTAAATATAAAATATCATTCGATTCAAAAATGAATTGCGGGACATATTTTCTAGAGTTGATTAGTGAATCATAATGGGATTTTGTGGATGTACAATTTAAATTTTAAGTGATAAAAAACTCTATTATTAATCATTTAACTGTCAATAATGATGATTTTAAAGGTTTATGACTTGATTTTCATTATTATCTATAGATATGATAATGTATATATTCTATGATTTGTAGTGATCAACATTCTCAATCCACCATGTATTGAATATTATTTTTTTTAATTTTCTAGAAATTATTATTGGTTCAAATGAAAAATGATATTTCAATAAATACGTACATGTGCTTAGTAATGAAACAAAGTTATATACCAATGTGAAATTATTGGATTATTGTTTTACCGATTAATATTCTTATATGGAAATATATGAACCTTTCTATTTATAGAATCAAAATATATTCAATGCAATTGATATGAAAACATTATATATAGAATTTTTTTGGATATTTCATAAAAACATTAATCACATCATTTCAATGTAGGAATATATGTCATATGATTATCATGTAATTATTTTTTTAAAATAGTTGGGGCAGCTTCATGTAACCCAAATATCAATGGTATATTATCATGAAATGAGGTTCAACTAAATTTTCCAGGAAGTCCTAAAAAGGAAGTATACATAGATATTTCTTTAAATATTTCATAAAATACTTGAATGGAATTTGAATGTGAAAAAAATGTTTAAACTATAAGATAAATTCATAGAGAATGCTCTAGTGATTTTATACATTGATGTAATCATCACGTACATTTGGTTGATTTTATAGTCAAAAATACATTTGAAATAGAAATTTTTATATCAATATATATATACCAATCGAGTTAAAAATTTAGAATAACAACATGATGGATTGATGGTTTATAAAAGATGTTACTCGAACATTTATTTTATAGAGATTATTAAAAATAATTTACAATCCATTCTTCAATCCCAATGGGAATATTGTAGTTAAAAAAATTCATATGTTAAAAACAATTTCTGGGACATGGAGTTTGATTTTGGGTGAAAATTATTCAATACAATATCGCAATGGGTGAGAGATTTTAGGTTTCGAAGAATGAAATTTTATTTCCATCATATATAAGCTCAATTAAGATTCATGATCACATTAGAGGAGTAGAACATTGACATGACCTTCCATAAATAATCTAATATATCAAAAATGGGTTCAATGTATATACATATCTTTGAAATATTAATAAATAACCTTCATATGTACTTATTATCTTTGTAGTACATTTGTAACATTATCTCACATATGAGGATAAATCAATGGAAAGCCTAGATCATAGAGATAATGTTGAATAATATATGTCAACTCATATAGAGAACATAAAATGTTGTAATCATAACATTACATAGGAACCGTGTAATCCTATAGAATCTATGAAACAAAAATACCCTCATTAAGTTTAACCATATGTTATGAGTTGAAATATCATTGATAAAATTTATATATGTGTAATGAATATATCAATCTCAAATTTTTAGATGTGAGAAATTAGTCTCTATAAATATATGTGTAGTACAATTTATAATATGTATCTATATATAAAATAATAAAATAGTTATATTTTTTTCCAATCAATATATTTCATTATAATTATTGTCTATATCTAATCCATAAAATTAAAATAATACAATCAGATAATAATAATATGTAAATATTTAAACAGGAACATTATATTATAGTGTGTATTGAGATAGTAAAATTATTTCATATTTGATAAATAATGTTTACCAAATTTATTGATCAATGGATTTTGAGATAATATTCATTATCCATGAAAATGTTTACAAAAAAAATATCTTTAAATGATTTGAAGATACAATATTACTGATATCCCATCCAATATAAAATAAATTCCACAATAATTCTATGAAAATAATTGAAAAGCGATAAATTGTAAGAAATCTAGAATGAAAAAAATAATAAAACTACATAATTCCCATCCAAAAGGGAATCCAAACACAGCTATTAAAAATTAGACAAATTATATAAAAACAATTCACATAAACATGGTGCACACATTTAAAAAATTATTTCTCAAATCATATTAATAAACAAACCAAATATATAATTTTTTATAAATTATATTTTTAATTTTTTGTAAAATATTTACATTTAAATTAAAAATTGATAATGATATTATTTGGTTTTGGATTGCAACCATTT
Source organism: Viscum album (assembly GCA_963277665.1). Lineage (NCBI taxonomy): Eukaryota > Viridiplantae > Streptophyta > Magnoliopsida > Santalales > Viscaceae > Viscum > Viscum album. The sequence goes on from OY728145.1 coordinate 1,659,483,683, forward strand.
TAAAAAAAATCAACCTTATGAAAGTTATATAAATCACCAAATAAAATTTGGATGTTCTTGTTAAATATATTTCCTAAATATTAAAATTTTAAATAGCTTAAAAGATCATTCAGAAATATCATGTCATTATGAAATATATATATAACACTAATACTAATCACATTTGTTAAAAAATTAATGTGAATCTTTAATAAGGTCGAGATAATAAACTGATTATTGCAACTCATTATTGTCATTTTATTTATAATGTTTCATTTATATGATAGTTTGATAAAATATTCAACAATATTATTAATTTTTCTTTAATTTTTTTTCATATCATATGTTCGTTTAAAATTCTATATATAAATAGATCCTCTTAAATATAATAGTTGGAATTAGGTTTCACGTTTTTAATTAAGTAGATAGTTGAGTTAGGGAGTTCCATTATGGTTTCTATATAATTGACAATATTATCAATCCTATGAAATTTTTCTTGAAGCATGATTAACTAATATCTGGGAATGAAATCATTCAGTGGTTCATGGTTACGAATTACAATTCATTAGTTTTGGGTAGTTTACATAAGTTTTATTATGATTGGTTTTAATATCAAATATTTTAATTGATTTAAATGATGAAATAATAATGTAGCAAAATAAATATCACATGTTTAGGAATGGAATATTTAATAATCAACAAATATTTATGAGAAACATGATCATAAAACAAATTGACTTCATTTCTATGATGAAATTACCTAAATATATCAAATGAATTAAATCCACACAAATATCTTCTTCTAAGGATGTGTTGATTCTTTTTTTTAAAACATAATGTTATTATTTGATAAGAAATGAATTTTTAATTTTACTCAATGTTATTATAATATAATGATCCCACTATTTGTTTAGAGGAATCACAATGTAACTGAAAGGATTCTTTCTTCCTGGTTGCTTACATAATGAGTGGAGTTATCAATCACATAACAAAATCATCATTTTTATCCCTAAATAAACTATTTAAAGTAAATTTAGCATCATTAAAATGAAATATATATTAAGAAAAAGAAATATTATATACATCCTTTATAAACCACATATATTATCCCACATCTCCATAAATAAATTAACATATTCTACATATGTTAATTGGGGTAGTGAATTAATCACACCAATGTTATAATTTTTAATAAAAATTTCAATATGGTAAATGATATAAAAAAGGACTATTAAACTTTATAATAATAATTTATTCTATTAATATTGTAAAAAATAATATTTTTAGTCCATGTTATCAAAATATTCTCCAAATTTTACCAACCGTAGTGAAAATTACATCAAAAAACCCTATAATGAAGCAATAATACATCAATTAAATCATCAACATAAAATACATTTAAACAAACGATGGAACTATAAAAATGTACCCACAAAAAAATGTATTCCAATATAATCATATTTATAAGATATAGTTTTTAAATTACAAGAAATGGAAATATTTTCATGATCCTCAAGAGCCTGTGGTATTCGTAAATTATATGAAAATAAATCCAAAATGAACTAAGTTTTTCTTCCATATACTATTAATAAGGTATTTAAAATAACTGTAAATGATAAATTCTAATTCTATGTGATATGATTTAATTTACTATAGTTTAACATACCCCTGATATCTCTAAATTCTCACAAGTATTAAATAATCATTTTCATTTCTCGCAATGTTTAAGACATTATTCATTATGAATATGAAATGGGATATAAAATCCATGGTTCAAATATATTATATATCTTATTCCTAAATAAATATATAAATATAGTATTTTGACAAATTTTGTGCTATCTTATAGGTTTGGAATCCCCTATAAACATAATACCACGTGAGAATCTATTTTTTTAATTCCTGAAATATTAGCTATGATATAAACTACTTATTGGAAATTCTTATCTAATATTCATATAAATGATAGTTTTGGGTTTTATAAAAAATATTATTAATTATAAATATTTATTTTTCTACATTAATGAGTTTATCATAATTCAACTAAATTGGAAAATGGATTAGTTCCATATTTGGATTATGTTCATGATATAAAAGTTTATTGTGGTTCCCACGTACAATATTATTATATTCAAAAATAAAATGTATAATATTTTATTGTTTATAAAGTGATATTTAGACATTTTTAACATATATATTAGAATATACCACAACACTATATTCCAAAGTAGAATTTTTAGAATTTCTATAATTATGCACAACATTAAAATCAACTGGATTATTAACTATAATATTGCAGATATTGAGTTGTTATTGTTCAAATTATTTTTTACATATGGAATCAAAAATATTAAAGTGTACCCTTTTAATCACGAATCCATGGTGATGATAATTGATTATTAATAATAATAATATCTTGGTACTTTTTAAGGAATTATCCCCACGAAATATTATGTTAGGGTTCATGTGATATATATTCCTCTATGATGATCACATAAATATTATATTGGAATATAAAATATTTTTCATTATCAAGGGATTATTCACTAAGCACATTTCAATGATATGTGTTCTGTTTTTGAACTATAAAAAAACTCATGTTGACATAAAATCTCCCATTAGCAATGCAGTAAACTCAAAGGGAGACAATAAATTAATAAATGAACATATAACAAAAAAACAATCTAATATAGGTAATGATTCAAATGTTTAGGGAAAAAAATTTCTATGGATCATTAATTTTTCTTGTAAATTATAGTTTTATACATTCTGATACAATTGATCATAATTTATTCCTATAATTATCTGAAACCAAAATTTGTTTTGAATTAATCCTTCTAAATATAGAACTCAACAGGATTTGGTGGATTTATTAGTATAGGGGGATACTACATCCAACATTTTTCAATGTTAATATAATAATTAATTGAAGTTCTTCATATTGGATTTTAAATGATTCTATCATCCATAATTTAAATAGAGTGTCTAATTCTTTATTCTCCTATTTCATTAATTTTAACTGTTTCTATTAACTATTTCACAATGTCATAACCTTCTCCACATCCCCTTAATTTTATTAGATAATGGGATTTTACCTAAGAATCTTATATTTCTAAGACACATTGTCCTTTATTTAGGATGGAACTATTTAATGATCCATAGTGATTGGTGGTTGTAAACCACGAAAATTTATTATTGTAATCACACTATATTTTTCCATAGGAATTGACTTTATATTGGGAATTAATTTTCATATTATTTTTAAATATATTTTATTAATAATCATACATTTTTTTGTCTACATATCTATATTGTTCTTCATATACTCATACTCATAACCTTGATACTTATACACATAAGGTTTTAATAGTTTATGGTTTGTTATATGGTTTTAATAACATGAATGTGGGTCAATTTTTTGGTAAATTAATAGATTGTATGATTTATTTTTATGAAAAGGTGGCAGATTAAATATTTTGTAGAATGTTGTTTGGTTTTTGTACTTTTTTGGAAGGGGATATAGAATTATTACGCATATTTTCCAATCAAAAATTCAATTTATTTGTGTCTTAAGATTCAACTAGCTGTTATAATTTCCATCGCTAAATTGATTCAATAAAAATTTCATTTCTATGAACATTAACATACTGGTAATGCAAATATTGAGGTGGAAATCATAACATCCCTATATTAGAAGTTTCATGTTTTTGAGACACTATCATTAATGTAATCAATCTTCACAAAATGTTTATCTTTTCATGATTAATTTCAAATAAGTGTAATGTATGAGAGGTTCATACCCAATAAAATCCATTTATTCTACTACCACCTCTACAAAGGTATTATGAACTCTGAGAAATATTCTCAATTAATTCATTATCTTTTTCAAGTGATGTGTCAATAAATGAAATTATAGATTATGTCACGAACGAGATCTGGTTTCAATCAAAACCAGTAATCATCTCGGTTCGTGGCACGGCCTGAATGGATTTCCCTATCCCGATGGGCTAGAAAAAGTGCCCGAGTATCCTATGTTTATTTTTGGGAATGATTCACCCAATCATAAAAACCTAAAACCACCAACAACGCACCCAGAAAAGATGCTAACAAACTGAACCTCCATATCCAATGACCATTCCATTACCTATTTAAATAATTATCAATTATAATTACACCCATTTCATTCCATTTGTTGTCATATTAATCCCAATAAAATTCTGCCCAAAAATATTCTATTTGATAAATATTTTAATAAAAAAATTAAATGTTTTGATAAACCTGAAATGATATAACAATTTCTAAAACGTCCGACATTAAATAAAATAAATTTTCTAGAGGGAAATATATAAATATGTACACCTTTAAAGAAAACATAGATGCTACTGAATTTCTAGAAAAAACACATCGTATGCTGATAGTAAGTATAATATAGCCAATGTGATCTAGACATGGGAACACTATTACGAACTAGTTAGCTATGGGTCCCATGGTATATCGTATCTCATTGTAAAAGAATCCATATCCAATAACCTTCTCATTATAAATAGAAAAGGATGGGAAACCCTATTGGCCTAGTGGTCCAAAAAAATAATCAAAGAATATTTTTTTTGTCATTTTCAAACATGATAATTGGAACTATGATGATACAAACTACCTGATCACTAGCATACTTGTCCTAGTCTACCCACCTAGATACCTAGTTTTCACTCTTTCTGATAATATAAGTTTCACATGTTATGTGTATGTCGGAGGTCGACCATATAGTTACATCATGTGTAACTATGATGGTTACACAAATTGTGAGGTAGTCATGAAGGTTACAAATTATAAGGTAGCCTAGAGGATTACAAGACTATATATATAATTCCCCAAGACACCATTATGGATCTAATTATGTTCTAATGTTTTTTAGAAAATCTCATGGAAATCTCAAGTTTCACAAAGTATATTTGTAAGGGTAACATGAATTTTTTTAAAAATGATTTCATATGTTACATGAATTCATGGAATACTATTTCATTCCCATATTCAAATATACCCTATTGAGTTTTTTATGATCATACCAAGTTTTTAAATGATTTTCAAAGGTTTTAAGTTCTTCAAAGACAAATAATGAATCCATCTTAAATGTTATGATGAATTTTCTATGAAATAATTTTTTTTAAAGTATTACATTTTGGACGATTTGAATACTATTTTTAGGGTATACAATCTGTCTTATTGTGGAACTGTGTGAATTTATTTTTTCCCAATTATCAAAAGATATATACATTAAACTATCATCAATGCAATAGGATGTCTGTTCTTGGCTAAATTCAAGATTTTTTAATGTATTGTCACACCCTGACCCACATTATCATTCTATTTTAATTATTTTTCTATCTTAAAATATCTTCTCTTGGGTCTGGGGTGTGTCCTGAAAATAGTTTTTGAGTTTTCGATTAAAAGTGAACGTTTTGGGTTCAACATCGCTGGATGCACGGGTGGAGAGCGGCGCTGCGTGGCTTCGCTCATGCAACTGCGTGGCATTTTTGTTATTTTTATTATTAGTAAAATAATATGAAATCATTTATTTTTTTTATTTTTTTATTAAGGTTACTATTATTATTATTATTATTTTAGGCCGGTGCACGGGCACCGTGCGGCTAGCGGAAGCAGTGCAGTCAGGCCGAGTACCGCACGGTTGCAGAGTTTGAGTCGGTAAATAGATATAAATTTAATTAGTTGAAGAGAGATGAATTAAAACTAAAATTTGGTGAAATAATATTATGTTTTATTAAAGAATTGTTATTTTTAAAATTATTATTTTTTATGATTCATTTTATTACTATTAAAGATGTTTTTATTTTTATTATTAGGTGGATTATTAATATTAATGTTATTAATGTTATTATTATTATTATTATTCTTTTCTTATTATTTTTATGTGTCGTACTTCTATTATGAGATAATTTTTACTTTGTTTTATTTTTATGATTTTGTTTCATTTTGTTTCTTTTATTATGTTATTTTTTTCTCCTTCCTTTCTTCTAACCCTAGCAGCCCACCCCCTCTTTTTCTTTTACTTCTCTCTTCTCTCTCCACCGCCACCCCTCCTATCTCCCCCTTCTCCTTCCCCTCGTCTCGCACACAACAACACCTCCCCTCTTCTCTCGCACGACCCACGATGCCCCCCTGTTCGCTCCTTCGGACATGCACCCAGTGCAGCAGGCCCTCCCAACGCCTCTCCTTCCCCTCGGCTACAATGGAAGCCCCTGCTAGATCCCCCGCTCAGCCTCCTCAATAGCCATCCCACACAGTATCTCCCCCCCCACTATGCTCAACTCCGCCATCTTCCCTCTATCCGCAGCAGCAACCCAGCCCTGGTGCCTCTTCTCCTATAGCCCAGCGCCGACTCCCTCTCCTCCCTTGCTCCAGCCCGCACACCCGGCTGCCCAGCTCCTATCAGTTCGCCACTGCACCTCGGCCAGCCCGCATACCCCCTCTGGAAAGCTTTCCATTATTTTTTATTTATTTATTTTTACTTTGGTTATCATTATTATTATTATTATTATTGTTGTTTATAATAATAATAATAATAATAATATTATTATTATTCTTATTATTATTGTTGTTATTATTATTATTATTGTTATTATTATTATGATTTTCATTATTATTATTTTTATTATTATTATTCTTATTATTATTATTATATCTATTATTATTATTTTTTCTATTATTATTCTTATTATTATTGTTGTTATTATTATTATTATTATCATTATTTTTATACTCATTATTATTCTTATTTTCATTATTATTATTTTTATTATTATTATCATGTTACTCTTGTTGGATTATGGGTTTTAGTTGATGGTGAGTTTTTATTGGTTGGTTTAGGATTTTTAGTACCCGCGCAGGGCGTTTCCGAGTGACCTCCATCGCCGTTCCTTTTTTCTGAAGTTCCATCGTTATCACGATTTAGTTTCAAGGTTAGTGTTTCTTCTCACTGCTTGGTTTCACATACTTTAAATGGGGTTATGTATGTTTTTTGAGTGATTAATATTTATTATGTAGGGTGTTGGACTTTAACATGCATTTTTTAACGTGCGGCATTTCATCGCATCGTGTATCTGAGGTAGGTCCCCATTGCACTGCTTTAAAAATTTAAGTTACTATTTTCTTGCGGTTTGGGCCCTCTACATATATGATGAATATTACTATGCAACTTGCGATTAATTCATTTACTATGAAAATTTATAATTCAGTACTTTTGGTGTGCAAATGGTTCTATTTTGTTATGTTTGTGCATGCTCTCTTTTCAATTAAATATTCTAGTAATTTTAGTAAATGTGAAATAGTATGAGATAATTGTTTTTTTAAAATAATTACACTATGTAAAAAGGTGTTGTTTATTTTATACATGACACATGAAATATTTTTTTGACGAGCGGACACCCAATAGTGAAATAATGCCCATTTGGATTTTAAACATAATTCACAGAATATCAAATATAGTTCTAGGTTAATGATAAATGATTTATTTTGAAGCGTGAACAAGTACATTGCTTCTTTTGAGAAATTTCCTGGTTGGCTCTTAAAGTTTATGTGGAAAAATAAAATGGTTTTATTGGTCTTATAAAAATATTGGTAGCCTATGAAGTAGTGTTTTGGGGGTTCTTTAAATGGTTTTAAACTGGGTTTAGTCATATAAAGAAGATGTACCTTTTTAGTGGTTATTGTGATTGGTGTTTAATACCCGTTTAGAAGATTATGAGAAATGATGGGATTGTTTTGATGAAAACCCTCCTAGGATAACTCTCATGCCTTAAATGCAATTGATTGTTTGGGATGCCGCTCTTAGAGGCTCCCGGGTACATGAGTAGTTAAAGGAAAGAGGTTGTCCCATGGAGTGGCTCGGGGTGATGTCTGTTGTGCTTTATATATATATATATACATTATTGGATGATCGATTGGCATCGGTTGGCTCACCCCCTTTCCAAACACTTGATACATGGGAATCTGGCATATTGAGAGAATATTCTAAGAAAGATTGATGCACTGGAAGTTATGGTACTGACTAGTGGCCCATAGTAGGTGGATATATATTGGGTTTATTACTATGGGATTTGCCCTCGACCTGCCTGAGAGAGGATGGTCGAGCATATTGTTCGTATTGATTTAATTGTCACATGTCAACAAGGATGATTTCTCGTGTATTGGTGTCTTCTGGTTTATTATCAATCTCCTAGGTTCACCCATGTATATTAGGCTTTTGTTTCCTGCAGTAGTGATTATGATGCTCATATGTATACCTACATTTCCCTTGCTGTGTGTTTTACATTGTGCATTTCTGGTGTATTGATTTTCATGGAATGTGGTAAATTTATTTTTATTAGGTTTCTAAAAATGGTTTTCAAATGAATGTGTTTATTCCCCTTTGTAGAAATTTTAAAATATAAACATCACATTCCCTTTCTAAAAATCCATTAACACTAATGAAATGAACCCACTTTGGAAAAGGTTAAGGGAAATGGTTCGTACTTTGATTTTAAGTAAAATACATAGAAAAACATACTTTTATAAATTATAGTTCAAACTTGAAATGATTTTTTTTATTTTAAAGGTAGTGCATTAGTAATAGATATCGGGATAGCCTACTGAGTATTAATACTCACGCCTATAGGTATTTTCTATTTTTAGTGTTTGTGCAAGCTATAGCTTGAGTGCGCTCACCTAGGGCGCTGCTTGATCGTTGAGTCGGAGAGCGACCCACGAGGTCTCACGGAGTTAGTTCAGACGTCATGTTTGGTGATTTTTTTCTTCTTTTCTTATTTAGTCACATTATTTGGTTTATTTATTCCGTGTTGATCTATATTATTTCTACTGTTTTATTTATTTATATTTGGAGAAATCATTCCCACATCCTCTGTTGATGCCCTGGTGCTTTCCGCCAGCCCGGGAGGATCAGGAACACCTCTCGGGCCATGTCACGGACCAACTCGAGTGACCGGTTCAGGGTCGACCCGGGTTGTTTCATGACAAAATGGTATCAGAGGAGGTGAGCTCTTAGCAGACCTCACTTTTCAGAGTGCCCTTTATTATTTGTGATGTCAAGGTAGATGGAGTAGGATTGTAGGGACTTTAGGGGTAGGAGCGGGAAGAGCATTGCGAACTCTTGCTCGTTCTTATCCTCAGGTTTCCAGGGGAAGTCTGGTTTGATTTTTTTATTTGGGTTTTTATTGAAGTGATTTGTGATTGGGATACGACAAAGAGAGTTTGGACCAGTAGTCCTCCTAACCCGCACGACCTAGAAAGGCATGCAGAGCTAGGGGCATGGTACAAGAAGGCTCTCTATGTCAGTGATGTGTTTGGAATATGGCCTCCAACAATATGGTCTAGTCACTAACGGACACTAGTTCCCTGCTTGAGTTGTTTTGGGGTTACTTCGATTTCTGAAAGTGGTTTGAATCACAAAAAAAATTAGTTTTTGAAAAAAAATTGGTTGTCTGAAATTACATGTTAAATGTGTGGATTGTTTTTAAAGAAATGGTATGAATGATTTGTTTTTTAAAATGAAGTTTCCTTGTTTTGGCATTAGTGTTCATATGGGTTCTCACATGCATAGTGGTATGTTGGAAATGTGATCTGATTTATAGTATAGTGGATGGATTCCCGGTGTGGCATAGATACATGCATGTGAGTGAGACTCTAAATAATGCCAGTGGAAAGGGTTTAAGACACCAAGCTAGTTTTAAATTAAACATGTTTTCAAAAGAAATGTTTTGATTTTATGATCGCTTGTTTTCTTGTGTTTAGAGCCTTTCATGTATGCAATGTTTGTTTTTGAGGATTTTTATTTATTGGTTTTTCCTTGATTGGGTTATCAACATTTCCTTGTCCATCGATTATCCCTTTGATGCTTAGATGAGTGATCGTAGTGTGGTTGATCAGCCTAAGGATTTTATTCTTGAGTTTCAAAAGCTCGATCCACCTCTCTTTTATGGTCAAGAGGAATCTTCTGTAGCAAAGGATTGGATGGGGAAGATTGAAAGGGACTTTAACCTTGTTGACCTTCTTGAGTCATTGAAGGTCATGTTTTCAACCTTCATGCTTGAAGGTTCAACGTGGATGTGGTGGAAGTTAGTGTATCATAACAAGCCCTATCAAGAGCTTACTTGGGTGTTTTTCAAGGCCTCGTTCATTCATCAGTATTTCTCTAAGTAAGAAATGGTGAGAAAGGGGATGGAGATGTGTTGTCTGCAGCAGGGCGAAAGATCCGTGTTGGAATATTTCCAGTGCTTTGTGGAGCTGGTTTATTATGATTCAGGGTATTCCATGAATGACCCCATGAAGGATCGACGCTTTGAGGTGGATCACCGGCATGATCTACAGTCAAAGGATTTATAATCCAACCTAACTTATTTTGTGAATGTGGAAGGACAAGATTTTCATGTCGAAGCCACGATGGAAAGAGTTCTTGAAGTAGTCCTCCCTCCATTGATCCCCATGAGTAGTGGTGAAGATTCGGGAAGGGAGACGAGTAAACAAATGAATGTGGATGGAGAAGTTCGTGGAATCAAGAGGCTTTAGGATCTGTCATCAACCTCTTCATAGTGAGAGATCCTCATGTGTTATCAGTGTGGAAAGCTGGGTCACAAGAAGTCATCATGCCCAAGCGCACTGAAGCCCTGCCAGTCATGTGGACGCCTGGGTCACTTGCAACGATTATTTCGTGGCGTTGAAAAAAAGCTTCACAGAGGAAGTTCTCAAAAGTAATGTGATGTTGGGTCTTTGGTCAATGTTTCGGGTGTAAGTTTCCTTTCAGTGTCAGTGATCTTTTATCGATGCAGTTGTACTGATGGTGTTTTGGGTTTTGACATGTATAGGATATCGTGTGTCTTTTTATGAACTTAATTTTTCTAGGTCAGCGTGGTTTAAATTTAAAATTTGGTCCTTTCCGTTGTCAAATTAAAAGATGTATGATTCTTATTGGGATTTTCAGTACCTAACTGTGAGGCAGTAGATGCTTCATCCATCAGAGCTCCATCCAAAAGGCCTTGGAGTGAAGACGACAAGTAGTCAAGAACCCCAGGTAATTTTAAGGAGTCTGGTAAAGGTTGCATCTCTACTAGTGGTGAGGATGTTTTAGCATTTATGCTTTGGATTATTTGTCATTGTAATTTTCATTTTGTCATAAAGTGTGTGATGAACGTATCCCTCGCGCAATGTCGGGGACTATGCTTTTTTGGATGCATGTTACTGAACAGTGACCTTGCGTGGGCCATCCATGTGAATCATATGTGACTTTAGTTTGAGTCCATCCCGAAGTGATGGGTTGTGAGTAGTTATACGTCGTAGTTTCATTGATCAAGTCCTTGGGCCCTCCCTCCCTTCCCAAGGGGTTAGGGTTTTTAGTCTGTGAAATGTTTCTATTTAAGCTTCTATACCTTTCAGAAGGGAGTAAGTGGTTTAAAGGACCTTGTTGTGCTCTTTCTAGCTTGAGTAAGGCCTCATGCATGTCTAAGCTGGTTTTCCAGTTGTTCTCTAATAGGTTGGCCCTTTATGGTGGGGAGACCCATTGTGAGTCTCTTTGGTTTTTCCTTTAAGTCATTATCAGAGGCTAGTTGAATTCTTTTGGTGGGGAGTCCAGCAAGGCCTCCCCACTGCTAGTGATGCATTTCGAACAATGAGGTTCAGTCCCACTGCTAGACAGTGTTATGTCCTTGGGTTAAGATGTTGGATCTCGTTAATGTTGAATCCTTAGGCGTTGATGGATCAGCTAGTTGGTGTCGTGGCTTTCCGGGGATGGAAAGCGTTATGGTGGGGAGAATTGTCACACCCTGACCCACGTTATCATTATATTTTATTTATTATTCTTTTGTAAAATATCATCACTGGGGTCCGGGGTGAGTCCCGGACGTAGTTTTTGAGTTTTCGATTAAAATCACAAATTTTGGGTTCGACGTCGCGGGACGTACGGGCGGAGCGCGGCACTACGTGGCCTCGCTCAGGCAACTGCGCGGCATTTTCGCTATTTTTATTTTTAGTAAAATAATATGAAATTATTTATTATTTTTATTTTATTATTAAGGTTACTATTATTATTATTATTATTATTATTATTTTCGGCCGGTGCGCAGGCACCTCGCCACTAGCAGAAGCCGTGCAGTCAGCCCGAGTATGACACAGTTGCAGAGTTTGAGTCGGTAAATAGAAATAAATTTAATGAGTTGAAGAGATAAGAATTAAAACTAAAATTTAGTGAAATAATATTATGTTTTATTAAAAAAATTTTGTTATTAAAATTATTAGTTTTTATCATTTCTTTTATAATTATTAAATATGTTTTTATTATTATTATTAGGTGGATTATTAATATTAATGTTATTAATGTTATTATTAATATTATTATTATTATTTTCTTATTATTTTTATGTGTCGTATTTTTATTATGAGTTAATTTTTAATTTGTATTATTTATATGCTTTTGATTCATTTTTGATTTATTTTATTTTAGTTTATTTTTTTATCATTCCTTTCTTCTAACCCTCGCAACCCGCCCCCTCCTTTTATTTTAATTCTGTCTTCTCTCTTGGCTACCACCCCTCCTATCTCTCCGTTCCCCATCCCCTCACCCCTCACATAGTAGTGCCTCTCCTCTTCTCCCGCATGACCCACGACGCCCCCATGTTCTCTCCTTGGGACATGCACCAAGCGCAGCAGGCGCTCCCGACGCCTCTCCATCCCCTCGGCAGCGACGGCAGCCCCCGCTAGATCCCCTCCTCGGCCTCCTCAACAGCTAGCCCGCACAACAGCTCCCCCCGGCCCTCGGCTCTGCCGTCTTCCCTCTGCTGCAGCAGCGACCCAGCCCCGGTGCCTCTCCTCTTGTAGACCAGCGCCAACTCCCTCTCCTCCCTTGCTCCAGCCAATACTCCCGCCCCCTGGCTCCTCTCGGTTCGCTGCTGCACCTCGGGCAGCCCACATACCCCCTATGGAAAGGTTTCTTTTATTTTTTATTTATTTATTATTACCTTGATTTTCATTATTATTATTTTCATTTTTATTTTTATTTTTAGTTTTATTCTTATTATATTCATATTAATATTATTCATATTATTTTTATTTTTATTATTGTTACTATTATTATTATTGTTATTGTTAATATTTTTATTATTATTGTTATTATTATTATTATTATTATTATTCGTATTATTATTCTTCTTATTATAATTATTCTTACTATTATTAATATTATTACTATTATTATTATTCTTCTTCTTATTGTTATTATTATTATTTTATTATTATTATTATAATTATTGTTATTATCATTATTATTATTCTCAATATTATTCTTATTTTCATTATTATTATTATTATTATTATTACTAATATTATTTTTATGATTATCATTTTACTCTTGTTGGATTATGTGTTTTAGTTGATGGTGAGTTTTTATTGGTTGTTTTAGGATTTTTTGGAACCACGCAGGGCATTTCTGAGTGAGCTCCATCACCGCGCCTTGTTTCTGAAGATACATCGTCATCACTCTTTAGTTTCATGGTGAGTTTTTCTTCCTTCCACTTGGTTTCGCATACTTTAAATGAGGTTATGCATGTGTTTTGAGTCCTTGATATTTATTATGTAGGGTGTTGGATATTACACGCATTTTCAAACATGCATCATTTCATCGCGTCGTTTATCAGAGGTAGGTCCCCATTGCATTGCTTTTAAAATTTAAGTTACTTATTTCTTGTGGTTTGTTCCCTCTATATATATGCTGAATATTACTATGCAACTAGAAATTAATTAATTTACTATGAAAAATTATAATTCAGTTCTTATGGTGTGAAAATGGTGTCATTTTTTTTATTTTTGCGCATGCTAAATTTTCCATTAAATATTCTAGAAATTTTAGTAAACATGAAATAGTATTAGAGAATTTTTTTTAAAATAATTACTCTGTGTAAATAATTGATGTTTATTTTATAAACTACACTTGAAATATTTTTTTGATGATCAGACACCTAATATTGAAAGAATGCATTTTTGGATTTTAAACATAATTCATGGAATATAAAATAAAGTTATGGTTTAATGATAAATGATTTATTTTAAATCGTGAACAAGAACTTTTGTTCTTTTGAGAAATTTTCCAATTGGCCCTTAATGTTTATTTGGAAAAATAAAATGGTTTGGTTTGGTTTTATAAAAATATTGGCAGCCTGTGATGTAGTGTTTTGGGGGTTATTTAAAAGGTTTTAAAGTAGGTTTGGTCTTATAACGAATTTGTACTTTTTTATTGGTTATAGTGTAAGGTGTTTAATGCCCGTTTGGAACTTTATGAGAAATTATGTGATTGTTTTGATGAAAACCCTCCTAGGATAACTCTCATGCCTTAGATCCAATTGATTGTTTGGGAGGCCGCGCTTAGAGGCTCCCAGGAACATTAGTAGTTAAAGGCAAGAGGTTGTCCCATGGAGTGGCTCGGGGAGATTTCTATTATTCTTTATATATATATACATGATTTGATGCTCGGTTGGCATCGGTTGGCTCACCACCTTTCCAGACACTTCAGACATGGGAATCTGGTATATTGAGAGAATATTCTATGAATGATTATTGCACTGGTAGGTTATGGTACTGACCAGTGTCCCATAGTATGTGGATATATATTGGGTTTATTACTATGGGATTTTCCCTCGACCTACCTGAGAGAGGATGGTCGAGTGTATTGTGCGTTTTGATTTCATCGTGACATCTGAACGAGGAAGATTTCTCATGTATTGGTGTATTCTCATTTATTCTCCATCTCTTAGGATCACCCATGTCTATTTGGATTTTGTTTCTTATAGTAGTGATTATGATGCTCATATGTATACCTACATTCCCCTTGCCGTGAGTTTTAATATGTGCATTTCTGGTGTATTTCATTCCTTGGAAAGTGGTAAATTGCTTTTGATTGGGTTTATAAAAATGGTTTTAAAAAGAAAGTATTTAATCCTCTTTCAATAAATTTGAAAATATAATCATCACTTTCCCTTTGTAAAAATCCATTAACACAAATAAAATGAACCCAAATTTGGAAATGGTTAAGGGAAATGGTTCATACTTTGTTTTTATGTAAAATACATAGAAAAATATACTTTTATAAATTGTAGTTCAAACTTGAAATGATGTTTCTTTTATTTAAAATGTAGTTCATTTGGAATAGATATCGGGCTAGCCTACTGAGTTTTAATACTCACGCCTATAGTTCTTTTCTGTTTTTAGTGTTTGTGTAGTCTATATCTTGAGGGTGCTCTCCTAGGGAGACACTTGATCGTTGTGTCGTAGAGCAACCCGTGAGGTCGCACCAAGTTAGTTCGGACGTCGTGTTTGGTCAGTTTTATTTTTATTTTATTATTGTTTATTCACTTTATTTGGTTTATTTATTCTATGTTTCTCTGTATTATTTCTGCTGTTTTATTTATTTATATTGGGAGAAATCTTTCCCACAGCCCTTGTTGATGCCCTGGTTCTTGCCGCCAGCCTAGGAGGATCGAGAATGCCTCTCGGGCCATGTCGCAGACCAGCTCGGGTGACCAGTTCAGGGTCGACCCGGGTTGGTTCATGACATGTAATAAGTTTGGGTCAATAAATTCTATATCATAGGATTGTTTAGATAACATTAGGGATTAGGATGACTTTAATAGAATACAATAAATTCTTTTTTCATTATCATTAATTTGAAATGATATATCATTTAATTATTACCATGTTACATCGACAATGATATGATTGTTTAGTATGGTTTTCCGTCGAAGAAACAGGGAAGCTGAATAAGATAGGCACTGAAAGAATGATATCCTACAGAATCTATAGCCCGTAATGGTAGACATTGGAACCAAGAAGTTGGTGATAATAATGGATCAACTATCGCTGAAAATAATTTTTTTGACATCCAATAAATATAACTACCATAGGTACCACAATTGAACATGATGATAATGAAACATTTTATGAGACAACATCCTCTTCATTTCAATGGATCATCTAACCCTGTTGTGGATGAAGGATGGATTAAGGCCCTCAAAAATATATATGATTATATGGGATGTTCATATAATCATTGGTTAAGTCTTCCAATTTATCATTTTTAAGGTGAAGCTAATCATTGGTGGTCAATCGTCAAAAATATATGGGATAGAGAGGATAGTGATACCATAGATTGGGATGAATATAATAGTATTTTCGTAGATAAATATTTTCCTAAGGTGGGAAGAGAAAGTATTGTGAAGACATTCATTGAATAGAATCAATATATGGAATATTTAGTGGTTGTGTATAAAGAGAAATTCACCCCACTAGCGAGGTATGCTCCAAATATTCATCAAGATCTTGATAGAAAGTTAAACTACTTTTAGTCTGGATTGAAGCCAATTTATTGAATGGAATTTTCATCCTGTGAATTCAAATGTCATGAAAAACAAGTCCCATGTGCTAAGAGGGTAGAAATTTATTTTTATGATGATAAAATTCTCTTTGGAATCAAGGATAAGAAGAGGTCTAGATGGTAAGCGATGTCTAAGAATCAACCAAATAAATTTAATTGTAAGAAATTCTAGTTTCCGGTATTTGAAATGTGTTGAAAAAAGCACCCTGGAGAATTCTATACCAATACTGAGATGTTTTTTGAATATAGTTTGCTTGGACATATTGAAGATATTGTAATGAAAATGATCTTAAGACTAATCCTAATAATAAAACTACATGGTTTTTTTAAATATGGTGATATTGGTCATTATGAAAATGCCAACCTAAAGGGAGATAAATTTTTTGCAAATAATCTGTAATATAAGTATAATGGTTTAGTGAGAACCTATGAAACTACGCTAGAAGATATCAGGTAGTCTAATAAATTTGTATCAGGTACCTTTTTTTTCTCCAATTTTTCAAATTATTTGTTCGATATGGGGTCTACACGTTCCTTTATTTCTGAGAATGTTTTTGGAAAATTGGAAATATCACCTCGATATATTAGATCACAACATATTGTTAAACAAAAATGGGGAAATATTATATCAAAAAGGGATTATTAGAATCTTTCTATCGTAGTTTGTGGAAATAATTTAACTAAATACCCTATTTTTTCCCCTTAGTATAGTATGATGTCATTTTGGGAATGGATTGGATTTTTATTTATCATGATATGGTTGACTGTAGAGATAATGAAGTTGTTTTTGGGAAATATTTTCATTTGGTATATAAGAATGTACCCATAAAATCGATAACATACTAAGAAGCACATAAACTATTGAAATATGGTAATGAATGTTATCATTTAACTATTTTTGAAAATAATGGAATTGTTCAGATCAATGATGTTTCAGTGGTAAACGAATACCTTGGTGTTTTTCCTGATGAGCTTCTCTGTGTCTTCTCTGATTGGGAAGTCAAATACACAATTGAATTAGTTACTAATGCTAAAACAATTTCAAACCCCCCGTAACTAGTGGCTCAAATCTAACTTCTTGAATTAAAAAATATGTTTCTAGATTTTATTGATAGAGGCTTCATCCATCCTAGTACTTCACCATGGGGTGATCCTGTTTCATTTGTTGAAAAGAAAGATGGATTCATTATACATTTCATTGAGTGTAGATATTTTATTAATATCATTTTTAAAAAGAAGTATCATTTTACTCATATTAATGATTTGTCAGATTATTTCATGGATCTGAGTACTTTCTGAAGATTGAAATGAGATCTAGATTCAATCATTTGATGGTAAAGGAGGACGACATTCCGAAACAAGATTTTCAGACTATATATGGACGTTATTAATTTTTTGTTATGCCGTTTGGGGTAACTAATGCACCAAATTTATTGATGGATCTTATGAATAGAATATTTCATGAGTTCGTGGATATGATTATAGTTTCTTTATCTGTGGAATTATGGTTTTTTCTAAGAGTTACAAGAATCATTAAAAACATCTAATGGTTGTTTTTAAACCCTTAAAAAAATAAACTATATGAATAATTAAGAAATTGTTATTTTTTGTTTCCATAAATTTATTTTATTGGTCACATTATAAATAATCATGGAATAATAGTTGATCCTTCCAAAAAAATGTGTTTGAAGAATGGATAATACCTAAAAATGTAATAAAAAATCATTGCTTTGTGGTAATTGTAGGTTATTTCCAATGGTTTGTTAAAAACATTTCACAGTTATCTAGCCTAAAAAACACATTAATGCCAAAAGGGATTAAATGTAATTGAATAGAAGATTGTGATGTTTGTTTTATGGAACTAAAGAAGAGATTTGTAAAAGATCCAGTTTTGGCATTGCCTTCCTGAAATTGTGAGTTTTTCATATATAGTGATTATTAATAGATGGGATATTGTTTCCGTTAAGATTCATAATGATTACATAATTGATTATGCTTCCAAAGAAGTAAAACCTCATGAGTTAAGTTATCCGACACATGATTGGAAATTAACAGTCAGGGTTTTTTATTTTAAAAATTGGAGGCATCATTTATAGGGATCCAAAATGTCAAATATATAGTGACCATAAAAGTATAAAATATATATTATCTCTGATAGAAATAAACATGAGGTATAGAAGATGGATTGAACTGATAAAGTATAATGATTTCACGATTAAATACCCTCAGGTATAAGCTAACAATGTGGTAGATTACTTGAGTTGAAAACATCATTCCTCATTAACAATGATACATTTGGAACATGATTCCTTGATTAATGATTTGAAAATGTTGGCTTTAATGTTATTGGTAGAGAAAATACCTATTTTTTTGCTACGAGTTTCCATTAAGTCTTCATTATCAGATAGAATTAATCATTCCTAGAAGGGAGACCATGATCTATGAAAAAGAGGTTGAATTAGTTAAAATGGGTATGTTTCTATAATTTAACCTTGATAAAGATTTTTTTTTAAGATTTAGAATATGGTTTTTTATGCCTTGTGATTCCCAATTGAAGAAATATTTTTTGTTTGTAGATCATAGTTCTCCATTTTCATTTCATCCTGGTAGTACAAAGATGTACATATCGTTCTAGAGTATTATTGGTGGGATAGAATGGAATGATATATTTCATATTTTACCCCGAATTAGTTGACATGTCAATAAGTTAAAGCTGAAGAGTAGTTACCGAAGGGGATACCTTAGTCACCTCTAGTTCCCGAGTAGAAATGTGAGAATTTATCCATGTACATCGTGATGAGACTACCTATGTGTTATCAAGATAACATTTCAATTTGTATTTTTGTTAATCAGATGATAATATACACATTATCTTTCTATTCAATATATAATTTCATTAGATTAGCTTTTATGACTATACCTCAATGATATTTCCAAGTTACATGGACTTCCACTTTAAATTTTATCTAAATTGGATCCATGGTTCACATCTAACATTTGAAAGGGCCTTTAGAAGTCGTTGGGCCTAGATTTATATTTTTGTACATCTTTTTATCCTCTCTCATATGGTTATTCAGAAAAAACGGTTCATACTTTATAGGATATGATTTGCGATTTCTCAATGGACTACAAGGAATGTATGGACCAACATCATTCCTTAGTTAAGTTTATTATAATAATATATTTAATTCTATATTAAATATGGCATATTTTGAGGAATTCTATGGGAAGCGGTGTTGAAATATAGCTTTTTGGGATGAAGTCAGGGAAAGGAAATTGATATGACCAGAATTATTAGTGGATGTGGCTATGAAAATGATGATAATATAGCAACAACTGAGGACAACTCAAAGCATTCCGAAATTTTATATAGGTAATAGGTGAAAATAATTTTCATTTGAGGTTGCTATCATGATTTTCTAAGAATCTTACTAATGAAAAGTGTTATTTGTTTTGGTGAAAAATGAATTATAATCCAATGGTTCATTGAACCTATTGAAATCCTAAGCAATGCTGGACTAATCACCTATATATTATCTTAGCCTTTGAGATTTTCTCAAGTACACAATTTTTTTTCAAGTTTGGATGTAGAGAAAGATTGTTCCAGATTCAACTCATGTTTTCATCCCAGAATATGTTCAGCAGAAAGAGAACCTTTATTTTGAAGAGAAAACTATTTAGATCCTTGATCAAAGGGACATGTATTGTAGAATAAGGTAATCCAGCATTTAATGGTTTTTTGGATAAACCATGGCGTTGAAGAGAAAACATGTAAGAATGAAAATTTGATGAGGGAAAGGCACCCTCACTTTTTTATTATGTAAATAAAATTCAAGGACGCAATTTCCCGTAGGTGGTAATAATTTAACACCCAAAGTTTTTTATTAATAAATTTAAATTCATGAATCTTTGTTTTACATATATATTTATAACTCGACATCGAACATAATTGTTCTGTTTCTGTGATTTTAATGTCAAAAAACAGTAATCTACGGTTGTTATCCCAAATTTATATGGAGTCTGATAAAACCAACTTATTTTTTTAGTCATTTGTAACATACCCTTAAGAATATTAATATGAAATCTAATATGATCCTAATTAATATCAAATTACATAATTATTTTCTTTTCTTAAGGCTATAAGATAATGACATATTGATTAATTTTCAAGGTGATATACAATGATTTATTGTTTTAAAAATCATAATTTTATAATAAATTATGCTTTTATTTAAAAATTAAATTAATAATATTTATAAATTATTTTTCAATAAAATGGAGTTAATTTTTAAATTTTACATGATAAAAAATGGGTATGGTGAAGTTTGGGTAATTTTAGGAAATTTTAGTATTTTTGATGAATAGTGAAATTCGATAAAATAATGTATATTCAAATTATCTGTTAAATAAACTATTTTTGAAATCATGGTTGTTGTAAGAACTAATGTTTTTATCTAACATTCTAATTTACTATTTTGATCACATAAATGAAAACAATTCATTTTCTTATGCAAAAATAGTTAAATTATGGTTAATATAATGTAAAATTCCTCATCACCTAAACTATAAGTTCCACCCTCATCACCCTCATCCTACCAAACCACTCAAGCCAAGAGCATTGTATTTTTTTTCTACAAAATACCCACCACAAGGATCTCTTCCATTTCCTAGAGCTTCTGTACTCACAAAATGGCCAAAATTGAAGGCTTTAAGGTGGATCTAATGGAGAATAAATCTAGATGTAAGGATCATCATCCTTTTAATGTGGTTTCATTCTAATTAATTTATTTTCTTATACTATCATTTCCTCAATATATCAAGGAGGTATGGAATATATGGAATATTTTAAATTCTGTATGATACCATGTTCATGTAAAATATTCTTCATATTCCTTCCTACCATCTCCCTCTTATTCTAAAAAAAACATCATCCACAAAGTGCCGATTTACCCAAATCATAGACGATGTGCTTGCAATATTCATTAAATCCTTAAAACCTGATAATTAAAAACTTTTAATTGTGGAAACATATTTAAAATTGTTCTTTGTAACCTATTTTATGTTCTTTAATGAACTTCTATTCCTGAAATTAATTTTTATTAGGAAAAAATTCATGATTCTTGATTTACCACACAAATGATCTATACTAATATCATTAATGATTTATCAAATGATTCATCATAATATATGATAAAAATTATTTACAGTATAATTATATATTCTATAATCATATTAATACCATTTTATTCCACTTTCAGAATTTCATTTTCATTGACAAGAAAATCAAATACAAACCGGCCATGGAAATTATGTAAAGAACGCACCCAAAACAATGTAAGTAACATAATACTAACAATTAAAGGGTGATATAAGGAAATTAACGTATCCAATTATGTATTATAAAGATGAATAGTTTTATTTTATATTTTTAATACACTCTTTTAACCATTTTATCGGACGTTTGACATGTTTTAGGTAAGACATAGTTGAGGTAAGGGAATTCATAACCCGGTTTCCATTCGTTGAGTCAATATTCTACTTCATTATTAAGGTAGTAATATAATTATTCGTAAGATGAATTTGGTTTATAATTCATTGAATGATGTTTATTTAATGTGTGTATATATATTACCTCCCCTATATTAGGTATCACTCTAATTATATGATATTTGTAAGGGAGTTTTCTTTTAAAAACTTCTTTTAAAGTTCTATTTAACAAATTATAAAATAATTATTTTTATGAAATTATTCATGTTTTATGATTGTTTTTCAGTTCTTGGGTATTTTTTATAATGAAGTTTGGGACCTATATCCCCCACCAATTTATTGGTTATGTGTCTGTTGGAGGTAGGCCGTATGGTTACGCCAAGTGTAACTGCGTTATTTAAACGAATTGTAAGGTAGCCATGAGGTTTACAAATTATATGTTACCCGAGTGGGTTACAAGATTATGTATGTAATTCTATAGAATTCCTTTATGGTTGTAATTATTTTCTATTGGTTTTGTTGAATTCTCACAGAAATATTAGGTTTCTCAAATTAATATTATATGGGTAACAATTATGTTTTTTGATAATGATTTCATACGTTACATGTATTAATGTACTAATTTCTTATTTCCTTCTTTTTATATCATGTACTGGGATTTTTGTACTCATAAAATATTCATAAATAATTTTCATAGGATATAAGGTTTTTTGAGGCAAATATTGATGCCATGTTAAATATTAAAAATATTTTTCAAAGAAATCTAATTTTATTTTAAAAGTGTTATCTTTTGGTAGAATTGAATAATGTTTTTATGTTATCCACTCTATATTAATGTGGATTGTTATGAATGTATTAGGCTCTAATTCATTAAATCTCTAAACATGAAAATATATTCATTTTGAAATGATGTTAATTCTTTGATAAATTCATGATTATGTAATGTAATAAGACCATATCCCAACAAAACCTATGTTTTCCTATGCGGAAATTTATTTAAATGTTACAATGGGTAACCATTTTTCCATGATTTTTTAAAGGATTTTTTCATATTTATTTTCATTATATGGTTTTTATGAAAAGAAAACTAATGTATTAAATTCTAAGTAACCCTCATGTTTCATGGCCAAAATTTATTTATTTTGGGGTAGAATGTAACACCTTAAGATTTTATGAAATAATTTTTCTGAACTAAGTTAATCATTTTTGTTTCATATGAAAATGAATAAATATTTTTTAAAATGTAAATTATATGTTTTTATTTCCTTATATGCAACACCAAGATAATATTTTACTATATGCAACACCGAATTGCTTTCATTTCACGCTACCCTAAATTTCTTGGAAAATCATTTTGTTTTTATTATTATTTCATAAACTAGATATTTATAACACAGTAAATTAACACATTAATTTGAATAGTATTAACTAATTTTAAAATATATTTTATCTTGGTTTTATGTAGATAAATCATAATTATAACAAGACATAATTGTTTTATTAAAGTCTTTTTATTTTTGAAATTTTTATTTTCTTAAAATAACTATTTTTATGTCCTTCTGTGAAAAATAATACAATTAGATTTTAATTGTTTTGAACATTTAATTTAATAAGATACTCTTTATTATTGAATTAAATATTTCAAAATTATCGTATGGTGAATTTTTTGGGCTTTTCTAAGAATCATCATTTTAGGATGAATATTGGAATGTACTAAATTTTAATTCAAAATTTTATTTTCATTTAATATATTTATGTAGTAAAACTATATATGATGTTGGTTCTAATATCAAAATAGATCAATTATAAAACAATTATAAAAATTTATATTGTTATATTAATTATTAACATATTATTTAATTCAAAAAGATAATGACATTTGGAATATTCAAATAATAAAAAGCCGAATTTCTCACCAATTCTGTTAGGTTAGAATTAAATATATTATTTTTCATTATATGAATTTTATTTATAAATAAAGATATCAAAGTATTTAATTATATTAAATTTATTACTTAATATGGTAATCTGATCATTTTGAATAAAAATATTAGTGACTATGACTAAAATTAATTATGATGATTAAGGAAAATTAATCCTAACGAGGGACTATACCTTAATCATAAGGGCCAAAATGACATATCTATTATATAAAAAACCCATTCACATGATTATTTCGTCCATAGACCCTATATTCATCAATATTTTTTTGTTATTTATGTAATTTTTATGTAACAATGTTAGTATAACAAACATTATTTAAAAAATATCATTTTTGTCCCCTCCCTCTATTATAAAAGACCACCATATATCCCCATTATTCACAAATCATAGTAAAAATAGGTTAGGAAGTTATCTACCCAATTAAATTTCCTAATTCCTTACATTCCTCTTTTAATCCACCAATTTAGAAGAAATACATATATAGAATACCTTTGGGGAGAACCAAAATGAGTTTCCCAATAAAGAAGTAATAACCTTCCCAAATCACATTTCTTTTAATTTTTTTTCCACCACCTTAATTATTTTTATTCTATGATGTTATAATAATAATAGTATCCTAAATGTACAAATATGTTCTCTATCTATGTGTTTGACCTACACTTATATATAGTTCCATATAATGGGTAACTAACATACAGTTCATATGTGCAGCGAACTACCGCCTCATGAAATGATTATGTTAATTATCATTTACCACTCATAATTGTTAGGAATTATGATGAAAAATGTATTTTTTTCTAATATATATATATATGATATATTTGTTGCATTGATTTAAATAATTATTAAATAACACATACCCTCACGCATTTCATTTAGTGTTAGTATGATACCTTTGTTAGGGGAATTGTGAAGTTACACCTCATCAACGGAATGTTATTTTTTGACACATTACATGGATTGTATTAATGATTATTTTAGTAAATGTATATGAAATATATTAAATAAAAAATTCAATAATTATTATGTAATAATATATTCATATTTCTCATTTACATTCAATCATTCAATATGAAAATTAAATGGAATCGTAGTTCATATATACGTACGGACTACCATCTCCATGAATGGTTTATTCGATTCTATACTTATATCTTATATGGATTATAGTAAATAAATGTATAAATAATATATATTTTATTCATTCCATGTTTTACACTCATTAAATAAGTAAATCATTATATAATTTAGAAGATCAATAACAAATGGTGAAAATCATATAAGAAAAATAAATCCTTAATTACATGGAACATAACATTAACATCGATTTATTAATCCATTGGTAATATCAAGGAAAAAACATATAATATTTGGAATTATAATAAATAATTTCGTTTTTTAGTAGATGTATAATAAATTTATATTTATTATACTATAGGATTTAATGTGTATGAAAAATTTCAATTCATAAAATAAGAGAATTTCATCTCACTATTCATTTCAATAAGATACATATCTTATTAAAAAGTAATTTATTTGGTGTTGTGTTTTTAGTAATGATAGATATATTTAATTATTATTATAATAAAATATATGTGTATTTAAATATTTATTATACGTTCCCTCATTCATGGGGTTTATGTTTCAAAAGTTAGGAAACTGGTAATGTATTTGTATCTCAATTTTCCCCCTTTAAGACAAATGCCATGTTATGAAACTATATTATTTTATGTGGTGTATATAATACATATTGATATATTATATCATTAAACCTTTTATCATAATTATATAAAATTATTTATATTATTTATTTTCCATCTTGATGTTTAGGATTTAAATGATTTAATGTGTTATGGGACACTTTGGAATATTTAAATACTATTTTCCTCAAGAATAATTTAAATGATATTTCAATTATAAGATTCCGTATAATTGTTTTATAATAATTTCTCATTGTTATTAATTTTATAATCATATGTTTGTGATTACATTTTAATATTTTTATTAATTTCCACTTAATTTTTTGTGGATTTGAATTCCACACACATAAAATATTCGTTGATTTATTCTCAAATCAATGTTATGGTCTTTTCAAGGATTTACATCCCAATATCTTTTGTTTGAGATTGTTTATACATGAATTTCCATCTGAGGATATTATTTCATCATTATTTAATAAATTCATTAATATAATTCTCTGATGCCTAATCGTTACCTTTTTCATGTATTAGAACCTTTTCCCACAATACGGTACACTAGATGATTTAGAAAGTATTTTTTTAAAAAATTTGACATTACGTCTCTCGGGTGAAAAATAGGTGTTCTTTAAAAACCGCATTTTCTATAAATTTTTTCACGATATGTGTATATATTTTCAGAGTATATTCAATGTAATGGTTTTCAAAATATTTTTATTATTTCCTTATATGTATTCAAATAATTTTCAATGAAACAGTTTTCAAAACATTTGAAATATTTATTTATAGGTTTGCAATGTTTTTTCAATTAAATTGTTATCAAAACGTTTTAAATAATTAATTATAAGTTTCCAAGGTTTTTTCAATTAAAACGGTTGTAAAAAAATTCAAATATTTTTTTATATGTTTTGAATAAAAAAAAATTTCAAAATTTTTTCAATCGTTCTTTAAAAATTCGATTTGTTTTCAATGAAAAGGTTCTAAAAAATATTTATGTTTTTCAAAATGGTTTTCAAAGTGGAAAACATATTTTACATAATAATTATTTTAAATGAAACGTCAATTCATGGTTTATATGAAATATATTTTATAAATGGACTAATGAATGAGATTTTAAATGAAATTTTTTCAATTAAGATACACTCTATGTGAACATTATATTCATTATCTATATAAAATTGAGTCCTTTTATTTATTTTATGCACTATTGAGGACATGATACTAGAATACAAATCATATTTACTCTTTAATAGTCTATGTTTTGATGGCATGATGTTAATGAAACCCGGTTATCTTAAATGGGTTGTACCATTATAAATGATTACTAACCCCATTTTTCCTCTACAGGTTAAACTATGATAATTTTTTTGAATCTTGTAACCTTCCCTAATTTATATCTTGATAAATATTTATTAATATGACTTTAATTCACGGTTTATTCTATAATGAAATGATTATGAAAACTATATATTATCCATAAGTTATTATATTAATAAATGTTTATGAAACCCATTTTTTCTGGTTAATGATATGAAGTTTTCAAAATCCATCTATTTTTGAGGGACCTGATATGATTTAAATTTTAATATTTTATTAAAATGTATGTATTATTTTATCATGAGATGGGTGGGATATATATCTCCCTCCAATTCACTATTTCACGACAAATGTTATATGATATCATATGGTACATGGGTTGTAGCCAATGCTTTAAATGGAGAGGGTGAATGGGTTGTAGCACAATCATTAAACCATATGGTACACAGGTTGTTTCCAAACTACGGAAATAACAAGGTACCCTAGTTTTGGACCATTCCAAAATGTATGAGGGTAGATTTGTTATAGCCCAAGCCTGAAGATAAGATGGTACACTAGATATATCCCAAACCTGGAAATTAGAGGGTACCTAGGTTGTTAGACCAATCCCGAAGAGAGTCCATGATGGATTTGTAGAATCCAAAAATTTTATAAAGATATTTAAAGGTAGCAATGATATAATATTTTCTATTTTTAAGTGTATTCCATAAATTAAATGGCGTTATCATATTTTATTATATAATGGATAATGCTAGTGTCCCCATTATGATTCATGCCTTATGGGATGCAAATATTCATTCCATGATTCATGTTTATGATCTATTATATGAAGTCCCTGATATTCTAATATTACTGTTACATTCTCATTACTTTATCCCCATGTTTATGCCAATATCTATACCTTCTTTTCCATTACTAAGAATTTAATCTCACCCCTTTTTATGTTTCATTCTCTATGTTATGATGATATAGTTTAGATATGGTATGACTAAGAGTGGTTTTATACATCGATAATCTAGTTGGAGATAATGTATCCCACTCATGTAGTTGTGTTTAAGATTTCATGTTTCGAAAGAAAATAAATTAATACAGTCTTGGGGTTTATATTAATGTAATGTATTAAGTATTCCGAAAAAATGATTTAATGACCATGTACATTAATACGGGTCTGTTATAATTATTAAGAAATAATATCATTCATAGTGATAGATTTTTTGCATAATATACCATAATTAATACCATTCTATTTATAGGATATAATGAACTAGAATAAATAAATAAAAATATATAAGATAAGTATAATTTTAGAGAACAATTTTATAATATAATGAGTTAAACTATGATATATATCATAATGGTAAATTTAAAGATAAACACCCATTTAGAAAATAATTATAAAACAATAATATAAAACGAGTATGTCTATTCAAAATTATTTCTCCAGAAATGATCAAGATCCCTACATAGACTCTATATAAAACTGACGTCTAATAATAAGATGCAATTTATTGGCATCAATAAATGTTTCATCATCTATATATAACCTATATTTGGAATGAATATATGCTAATGTAAGTGTTAGAATATGTTTAACTATGAGGATTCCATAAAATCATAATGTAAATGTGTAGAAAAATAGTTGTACCATGAATATAATGAGGGAATATCAAATCAAATATTGAAATATATACATTAATTAATAGAGATAATAAAGGATATAGTAGAGAGTGCCCTGTTTCCATATCCAACAATTTAATGAATTGACATAAATACCCATGAAATCAAAATATCCCAATCCAGGAAATTGGTGTCACCTATATAGAACTACAAATCAAGAACCATTTGGAATTATGTGAAACAATGAATATTTGAGTTGTATATTTTATAATATAGTATAGAAAATATGATGGGATAGAGGTACCTCATCGTTTAATGTTATGATCTCCACAACTGACCATTGTTCATATCACCATTGATATATAGACTCCAATTGACCATCATGCCTTATAACAAATCATAGATCACCAAATATACCAATCCATCATTATTTAATCAAAAATATATTTTCTTAAGAAATTAATTTACCAAATCAAAAAATATTATAAAATATGTGAAAACATCACATTGATTAGATTTTGGGCCACATGTAGACTATTGGGAATTCCACATGAAAAAATGTGAAAGGTTTATTATTCCATTATAGTGTAAATAATCCATACATGCACTATAGTGAAGTGGTGTATGGAAGCTATATCTCTCATTTTCACTGACATATTCATGTTAACAAGATCATGCATTGTGATGGTATATCCCTTCGGTCGTCCCCAGTTCACATCATGGACTTTCTAGCTATAGCCAAAAAAACATGGGCTATTATAGAAATATTTTCTAGTATCACTCAAAATAATTATACCATATACCATGTAGCTATAATTTTAACACCCCAAGCTTCCACGGTATGATTCACTTTGAATAATACAGTAGCGTGTGTTATACGCAACTTTGAGATTCTAACACACTGCGACCAATCAATGTAGCTGTTATGAATAGTAATACCCACTTTTTGAAATTTTATACATTTTATCTTTCAAAATGGACTTCATTTTTGTATTCGGAATATCGAAATTATCCTAGGATGAAATTTTGGTACTTTTCGGATAACTTTTATATTTTGATGAATAGTGAAAATTACTAAATTTTTATTAAAAACAACTTTTTTAATCGAAATAATTAGTAGTGATAAATTATAAATTGGAGTGGTTTTAAATTATATATAGAATATATTTTTACCATTTAATTCAATGTTTTTCATTAGACATAATTTCACATTTAAACTAGACATAAACACGTGTCAATCTTTTGATAGTTATTATCTCTTAAAAACACGCTTTTTGTTTTGACAGTGGGAATTAATTTTAAATTAATGTGTGTAAATTCTGTATTTTGAATTTTGAAAAATGGACTCCATATATAGAATCAAGATGTCCAGATTGTTTAAATAGGATACTTTTATTTTTATACATTTTCAATAATTACTTCGGTAAATATTTTATCTACCATGGTTAAAGGGTAAATCCGGTAAATAAGGGTAAAAAATATTATAATAATAATAAATTACCCTAAAACGTGTCTTAACCCTATTGGATGATACATGTCCGGCCATGGGCATCTTTTGGTCGATTTTGGGACCCAATGGTTCCACTTGTAAGTGATAATGACACTTTAAATTAATTAAGTTAAAGTAAATACAAAAATGACATAAGCCTATATCTTTTCGAAATTTTTTTTTACATAGGGTTATATATGTTATATTTTCTACTATAAATTTTCCTTTAAAATATAAAAATATTTTCTACATAATGGTATTTTATTTATAATTTTTAGACATTAAATAATTTAATTTATTTATGACACAATCCTGATGCAGTAATTACATTATTAGTGAAATATTAAAATAATTGATATTATAAATACCCAAATAAATATAATTTGAGACTTTTAAATAATTACACAAATTTCATAGGTTAATATGAAACATTAGGATTTATTTAATTAATGTTTTTCGAAGTAATCATTCATTTAAGAATTTCACAAAAATCAAATACCAAATTGTGTCAAAATTGACATAAAAGAGTTTTTAAATCAAATATTATATTATTAATTGATATTAAATTCCTAAAAATATAAGGTTCGGACAAAGGACTTGTATCATGATATTTTTATCATTAATGGACCACTTGAGGGTCTCTTGGAGTTATATAATAAGTTTAATAACTATATAATATAAAAATACAAAGTGACAAGGTAAGTGTAAAACTAATTAACCAAGAGTTAAAACTAAAAGATAAGTTTAATATAATGACCCAAACCTATCTAAAATATATTGGTTGAAATTATTTCGACCCATACACACATTATTATTTTAATAATCCACTTTGGAGCCATTATAAATAGAATATGAATTTATTATAAAATAATACTTTGTGTTTTCTTAATGAGCCCCTCCTCCCCCTTATAAAAGGACACCACTTCTAACCAATTATTCACACCTTCAATGCCATTTGGATCGGCCAACCCCTGCCCAAATATTCTCCCAACTTCTCCCCCATCAACCTAGAGGCCTTAGTTGGATCATAAAGCCATCCTAAGAAGTCCTTTTGATCAAATCAAAAGGAAGAACCCGAAGAAGATTAAATGTTTTCACCACCCTTTTTCATGTTCTTTTCTTCTTCAACTTTTTCTTTATTTTTTTTACTTTCAAAAATAATAAATCCATTATCTTCTATATACTGTGATGTTATTATAAATATGTTACAACCATATTCAGTATTCTATCCATCCTTTGAATGAAATGTCTCCATACATACGTACGTACGACTTATCGTCTCTAAGTCGTGGTGTAATTGTTATTCAAAACATTATTATTTTGATGGGTATAATAATGATGTGTAATTCATGTAAATAATAAATATAACATGATAATGATTCTGTATATATGATATACTTTCCAATTATATATTATTTTAACACCAAAAGTCTGATATTGTCTCTCGTGCATACGTACGGACTACCATCTCCACGAACGCGATGAGATTAATTCATCATCGTATCCATGCAATTATAATTCTCATTTTGTGATTGAAAATAATGTTTAAGGACTTGATATCATTATGGATATGAATAATATACAACCTATCCATAACAAACATGGCTTATGTAACAAAACATATAAAAGAAAATGAGTAAGTTAACACCTGAAACGATGATAATACTAAGATATTATTAACAATACAATGTTAAAAGATCATATATGATATCATATTAATATATATGATTCATTTATAATTTAAAAACAATTATTTTACCACTATACAGGTGGTTAACTGACCCTAAACCAAGGAAAATTACAAGATAAGGTGTTTTCATCTCACTCCTTATTCCCATGAGATTCATGCCATATTGCCACTATTAACATTTGTGTGGTGTATGTACTACCCATAATTGTATTATTTATGTAATACACTTTAATTTATTTGTATTTACATATTCATTGTATGATACCACTTTCATGGGCTGTATGTTTCGTATGTTACCAAATTGGTAAGTGTTTATTTCATAATCTCTTCATTATCCGGGGTTGTTTATACATAATTATCTACTGGGACCTCTTTATCATCCACATCCATGTCTCTTACAAATGTTTTTCATAACATTATTAATATTTTACAGAATATGGGTTAAAGTCATTTATACCCTTGTTTGACTTTTTATAAGATGTTTATAAATGAATCTTTCCGTCGTTTTCCAAACAAGGTCCTTTTTAACCTTTTCCACAAAATTAAGGCAATAATGTCTTTTATTAACTTATATGGCAGGTGGGACTATTTTCTACCATTATAAACTTATTGAAGCTTCCCTTATAAGCTTATAAGAATATTTTCAAAGTAAATGTTTTATTTTATAATTATGTGACTCTTAAATGATTTCAAAATAGAAAGGGATATTTCTCTAAAACGAGTTTTGATTTCATCTATGTCAACATATTTTGATAGATTTTAAGTTTATTTTGAGTTGATTTATTATGATAAAAAACATCCATATTGTATTGAATGTTTTGTGATATGTTTTACTATGGATGTGCTATTTTTATACCATTCATGATTTATAGTTAAAGTATTGACATTTCGTATGCTATTTTTAATAAGAATGTTTATGATATGTTTAAACCTTTTCATATGAGGAATGTATTGGACTTAGTAAGTAACGGGTGGAGCCCACTATAGGTCCTCGATGCATTGGTAGGTCTCATGAGACAACTTGATGTGGAATTGGTTGAGGCCCTTTCCAAATTTGATTTATGGTTTTGGCCGCGGCCTTAATCATTCTTAGATGTCTTGGCCGAGGCCTTGAAAAAATGTTTCAGAATGTTCGGCACTATACATTCCCTCATTATGGAAATAATATTAGTGGTTCATGTGGTCATTCGACTAGTAGAATACCCATGATTATGTTTTATTATGGCATTATTTACTCATCTCATATTCATTCCATAAAACTATTAATGTTTATTATTGGTAAAGGCATGTGGTTTAAATTAATTACCATGCTTTATATTTATGCCATTTTCCGCTGTATTACATACCCTTACTGAGCGTTTGAGCTCACCCCTTTCAATGTTTTATTTTTCCAAAGATATGAAGAAGTTAGTTATGAGTGACCTGCAGGCATAATCTAGGAGTCTTGGATGTTCCTAATGAAATATATTTGTGCTTTATTTCTCTTCTAGATGTATAGTTGAACATATGTATGAATATTTTTCCAATAATACTAAACTGATTAGTCTTTTGAGACATGATTTTCTCGTGATTATGCCAATGTTCTGTAATAATGCACCGACTCTATGTAACTAGAGTCAGAGCGTTACATTTGGTATCAGAGGATGTTTAGTAAAATCCTTGGAAGCTATATTTAGATAAAATCGGATTAGAGCACATAGACCTAAGATGGACTTTGCAGATTAGTATAGAAGAACATTATAGAATTTTGTTATTGTAGATATTTTTTGAATTTTCCAAGAAAAAAAATCCCTGTCTCGATACGAGCAGGTAGAGGTGGCTCTGGCACAAATGTACCTAGGGGTAAAACCCAAATACACCGCTTAGAACTAGACTCAAACGGAAACTGGTGCATGACAACGGGCCTTGCTGCACTCTTGGTTATGACACTCCCGGGGGATATGCTTAGGATAATTATCATTTTCTTTACAAACCATTATTAAGGGTTATGAGTATATACTTCCTCGAATTTTTTTTAAGATTATGGATTATATCCATAAACTTTTGAATTTATGATAAGTGTTTTAGAAGATTGGAATTATATATTTCGATTCCTAAACTAATCTAGTTTATTACATTGTTTAGAAATGGCTCCTAGTGGAAGAAATGGAAATTTTATAATGCACGCACTCCATGTAGGGATTTCCCTCCTGCTGAAGATAATTATAGTGGAGCTGGTGATGCAACTGGTGCTGATCATCTAATCACCATACTGGGACAACTCACTCAAGTTATAAATAATAACCTTACCCGTATGGAGCACCCTTATCCACAGAGTGGAGGATTAATGTTAGATCACTTCATGAGGCAAAAACCACAAACATTCAATGGGAATAAAAATCCCTTAGTAGCTGAGAAATGGACAAATTAATATAGAAAATATTTCATGCTTTGGGGAGTAGCAAAAGGGAAAAAATTTTCATGGTAGTTTACCGCCTCACTGGAGATTCTGACCAATGGTGGTCCTTGATTCAAAATACCAATGAAGATGGAGAAGTATAAAATATGGAATGGAGGGAATTTAAAGATATTTTCTTAGAAAAATATTTTCCTCATGACCATCGAGCTGATATGGAAAGGCAGTTTCTAAGTCTCAGGAAAATGGAGGATGAGAATGTCGCGAAGTATGAGGCTAACTTTACAAGGATAGTGAGGTATGCTGCAGATTATATATGTAACCCATGAAGTAAGATTGATAGTTTCATTGATGGGTTAAAACCATTTCTCTGTCGAGCATTAGAATCAAAATCCTTCTCATCATACGAAGATATTCTCTTGTGTGCAATCAAGACCAAAAAGGAATCCTCTAAGTCTTATGAATTTAAATAAATGCAAGAGATGAAGAGATCTGCTGAACACTCTGGGAAAGGAAATAAGGAAACAGGGAAGAAGGGAAGAATTGAATTTCCACCCTGGGACAACTACATAAGCAAGCACCCTGGTTCCTATCTAAAAGGAAAAGGAGTGTTCTACAAATGTGGATATAATGGCCATCTAGCTGGTGATTATAAAGGAACAAAAGATGATACTGATGTTCAATGCTACAATTGTAGGGAGATGGGACATTATGCCAATGAATTCCCTAAGCATCAAGGAAACATACCTCAGAAAAGTCCACGAGATTAAGGCCAAGGTTATGCTATCACTACTACTGAGGTAGAATCTCTGAAAGAGGTGGTGGAAGGTAATTTAATGGTTTCCTCAAGTTTAGAAAATGCATTATTTGATTCCGGATCATCACATTGTTTCATATCTTCCCAGTTTTTTATGAAAATTAGATATTTACAATTTTATTTAACAAGGGTGTTGTCAATAAAAACCCCTAAGGGAAGTATCATTGCAACAAAGTTTTGTCAATCAATCCTCATTAAGGAATATAAATGTTCTTTATCTACTGATCTCATCGTCAAACCAATGATTGAATTTGATATAATACTCAGTATGGATTGGATTTCGGACCATGATGCGAAGATTTATTGTAAGAAGAAGGAGGTTACGATTTTTTATGATTATGATAAGGAACACCTTATCTATAGAGAAGAATCGTCACCACCTAATTCTTATCTAGATCCACCCCCAGTAGCTCAACTAAAATCAATTATTGGGGAGGAAGAGAATGAAATAATTGTGGGTGAGGAAAGGAATGGTCAAATGGAGGATATACCTATTGTGAGAGAATATGTTGATGTGTTTCTGGAAGATTTACCTAGATATACTCAAGAAAGAGAAATTGAGTTTTCCATTGATTTAATTCATGGTTCAAGGCCCATATCAAAAACCCCTTATAGAATGGCCACTGTAGAATTAGTTTAACTAATGAAAAACTAGATTAATGGAGTAATAAGGGATTTATTCTCCCTAGTGTTTCTCCATGGTGAGCCCCTATCCTTTTTGTTAAGAAGAAAGATGGATCTATGAGGTTGTGCATTGACTACAGGGAGATCAATGTTATAAAAATAAAGAACAAGTATCCGCTACCTCGCATTGATGATTTATTTGACCAACTGCATGGAGCTCAATAATTTTCAAAGATTGACCTTCGATCTAGAAACGATCAGTTGTGTGTGAATAAGGAAGACATTCCAAAGATAGAATTTCGAACCAGGTATGGGCATTATGAGTTTACAGTAATGCCTTTTGGGCTGACTAATGCACCATCTGTTTTCATGGATCTAATGAACAAATTTTTCAAGGAATATCTTGATGACTTTGTTGTGGTATTTATTGATGATATCTGGGTATACACCAAAAGCTACAAAGATCATGAAAATCACTTGCGCATTATATGGAAGTCTCTGAGAAGACATGAATTATATGGGACATTTAGCTAGTGTGAATTTTGGCATCAAGAGATTTCATTTCTTGGCCATATTGTCTCTAAGGATGGAATCTATTTTGATCCTTCTAAGACAAGAAAAATCCAAGAATGGACATCAACAACATGTATAACCAAGGTACACAGTTTTATTGGTTTAGAAGGTTATTATCGACGTTTCTTCCAGATTTTTTCCCGATTGGCTAACCCATTAATGAAGCTCACATGTAAAGGGGTTAAATTTGATTGGACAAAAGAGTGTGAAGAATGTTTCGAAGAACTAAAGAGATGATTAGTCAATTCTCCTATATTGACTCTACCATCGGGGAATGACGGGTTTGTTATTTATAGTGATTAATTGAAGAAAGGACTTGGTTGTGTCCTTGTGAAAAATGATAGAGTTATTGCCTATGCATCATGACTGCTGAAAATTCATGAGAAAAACTATCCTACTAATGATCTTGAGTTAGCTGCTGTAATATTTTACCCGAAGATTTGGAGACACTATCTCTACGGTGAAAAATGTGATATTTATATTGATCACAAGAGTTTGACGTATATTTTCAGACCTAAAGAACTCAACATGAAGCAAAGGAGGTGGCTTGAACTACTCATGGATTATGATTTTACGATACACTACCACCCAGGGAAGGAAAATAAGGTGGCAGATGCTTTTAGAAGAAAGGATCATGGAGTTTTGAACAAGATTAGTGTTGAAAAGGATCCTATATACATGGATCTAGTAAAGATGGATATGGGAATAACCATGGAAGGTGAAACATCAATACTTTTTCAAATCGTTTCAAAACCATATTTACTAGAAAGGATAAAGAGTTCTCAAGCCGATGATGAAGCATTTAAAAAGAATATTGAAGCTGTGAATGATGGGAGATTGAGTGACTTTGTGTATGAAGATGTAATTTTGAAATTTGAGAGGAGACATTGTGTTCCCGATAAACCTTATTTAAAAATGGAATTGTTGGAAGATGATCATAGTTCCAATCTCTCTATACACCCTGGGAGCTCCAAAATGTATACATATTTAAAGGAACATTTTTGGTGGGACAACATGAAGAGGGTGATTGCTGATTTTCTGTCTAGATGTATAGTTTGTCAACAAGAGAAAGCTGGAAGGCAACAGCCCGGAGGAGTCATGCATCCTATTCCCATACCTGAGTGGAAATGGGATAATATCACTATGGAATTTGTCATGGGACTACCAAAGACTCCTAGAAAGAATGATGCAATATTGGTCTTTGTTGATCGTCTTACCAAGTCAGCACATATTCTTGCTACAAGGGAATATTTACCACTTGAAAGTCTAGCAAGACTATATATTAATGAAGTTGTGAGACTTCCTGGAGTACCCCTATCGATTGTTTCGGATCAAGATTCCCGTATTACTTCGAGATTGTGGAAGAGTATCTAGAGGGCCTGGGATACTGAACTTCATTTGAGCACTGCATACCACCCTTAAAAAAACGGGCAATCAGAACGGACTATTCAAACCTTAGAAGACAAGTTGAGATCTTTCTCACGTGACTTTCAGGATATGTGGGATCAATATTTACCTCTGGTAGAATTTTCCTATGACAATATCATCCATTCTAGAATTCAAATGGCTCCATATGAAGCGTTATATGGAAAGAGATGTCGCACACCAACCTGTTGGGACGACGTTGGTGAAAGAAAACTTGTACGCCCAGAACTGGTGGAGGAAACGATGGAGAAGGTGATGGTAATCCAAAACCACATCAAAGCAGCTCATAGTAGGCAGAAGAGCTATGCTGACAACCGAAAGAAGGATTTGGAATTTCAGGTAGGAGATCATGTTTTCATGAAGGTATCTCCATGGAAGGGAGTTATATGTTTCACCAAGAAAGGTAAATGGAGTCCCAGGTACATAGGACCATTCGAAATTATAGAATGAATTGGGGCTGTAGCTTACCGTTTGGCAATGCCGCCAAGTCTCTCTAATGTTCAAGATGTGTTCCACGTATCATTATTGAGAAAATACATGCCTAACCCAACGCATGTACTCACTTACGAGGAATTAGAACTGGAACCCGATCTGTCTTATTGCAAAGAACCCATCAGGATTCTTGATACAAGAGAACAAGTTCGTAGAATCCGGATGAATATTATGGTAAAAGTTCTATGGAGAAACCATAAGATGGAAGAGAAAACATGAGAACCCGAGGAACTTATGATAAATAACCACCCGAGTCTTTTCAAATGGTAGTATTATAAACATTTCGAGGACGAAATTATTTGAAGGAGGGGAGAATGTAACTGTAACAACCCGAGATTTTATGAGATATATTGTTTTTAATTTCGGTCATATATTCTATTGTACACTACACCAAGATTATATTGCGCTATAGGCAACACTGTATTAGCTTTCAGTATACGCAACACTATTCTAGGATTGGGTTACACACAATTTCAAGTTCGTTTGATAGTAGTTATTCTACCCAACATTGAGTGTATATATATATATTAAATGTATAAATGAAATAAGGTAGGATTATGTTATACACAACAACAAAGGATTATTTTACTACACACAACCCTGACTTGGCTTGCGTTACACGCAATCACGACCTACTTTGATAGCGTGTGTAGTACGGAATACAGAGTTTCACTAAAAGAGATATTATTATAATATTATTATGAACTAGCCTTTATGAATAGTAATACCCACGTTTTGAAATTGCATATATTTTACCTTTCAAAATGGACTCCATTTTTGGATTCAGAATATTGAAATTATCCTAGGGTGATTTTTTGGTATTTTTCTGAAAACATTGAATTTTTGATGAATAGTGAAAACTCTGGGTTACTTCTTAAATACCGACTTTTTATTTAAATAATTATTTATTTTATGTAAAAATTGATACGTATACCTATATAAGTTCAATGTAATTAATTGGAGTAATTTTATAATAATTTTAGATATATAAAAATTTTATTGAACTTTTCTCCGTGTTTTACCCACCTCCTATGAGAATTTGGAAATTTACATAAAACATAATTTTACTGCTTATGTGAGTGGAATTTCGAAAATCCGAGAGACACAGTTAATATCAAGGACTAAAATTTGGTTCAATGAGATGAAAATAATTTTTTTTGGTAAATAGTAACTTTTTTACTTTTCTTTACCACGGTTAAAAGTAAATAGGGTAATTAAGGGTAAAAATGATATTATTATTACCCTAAAACATGTCCTAATTCTATTGGATAAGTTTAATTCGACCAAAAACAACCTTAGGAATAAAATATGACCATTTAGAACAACTTGGATTAGATTAGGACATTTATTAATAATTTATTTAAAGAAGGGTTAAAATAGTTAAAATCAATGTTTAATAACTAAATCATTTTTAATATAGTTATATACATAAGAAAAATTACACTATAAATATTCATTAGAAAGATAAAACTATTTACTAAATAATGGTATTTTATTTATAATTTTTAGATATTAAATAAGTTAATTTATTTATGACACAATGATGATGCAGTAATTTTCTCATTAATGAAATATTAACATAATTGATGTTATAAATACCCAAATAAATGTAATTTGAGACTTTTCATGAATTGCACTAATTTTATAGGTTAATAATACATTTTAATATTGATTTAATTAACTTTTTTTGAACTAATCATGCTGTTAAGATTTTTACAAAAATCAATTACCAAACAGTATCAAAATTGACATAAAATAGTTTTTAAAAAAATATTATATTATTAACTGTTAATATATTCCTAAAAATCTAATAATCCACCAAGATACTTATATCATGATATATGTATCATTAATAGACCACTTGGGGGGTGTCTTGGATTTATATGGTATGTTTATTAACTATATAATATAAAAATACAAAGTGACATGGTAAATGTCAATCTAATTAACTAAGAGTTAAGACTAAAAGATAATGTCAATATAATGACCCTAACCTATCTGAAATCTATTGGATGAGCGTATTTTGACCCATACCAACCTTATCTTCAAAATAAATCAATTTTGAGCTATTAAAATCTGAATATGATTTTATTATAAAATAATATTTTATTTTTTTCCAAAGGTGGTCCTCTCCTCCCTTATAAAAAGGGAACCCCTTCCCTCTTCTCTTCACACCATTATGAGCCTTGAAGCTTGGCCAGACCCTGCCCATTTCTCTTCTCCTCTTTTCTAGTAACATTCTGGTGGTTCTGGTCTTCTCAAAAGACTAACTCTACTTCCATAAGAGGAAACTTAAAGGAGGTGCGTCGAAGAAGAGGTAATCTCTTCTTCCAATTCTCTCAAGTTTATTTCATCTTCTAAATCTTCTTCTTTAGTTGTCTCATTATAAAGTAATAACTTCAGTATTAATTATATACTGATATGTTATTATAAATATGAAACAAACCTATTTAACCTTCTATCCATCCAACGGAAAACGAAATCACCACGCGTGTGTATGTACGGAATATCGTCTCCACGCCGTGGTGTAATCTGTTTTCGACCACCACCTTAACTGGATGGGTATTATGGTGTAAATAAATAACTATATATGATTATTGTGATGTGATATTGATTCTAAAATATTATAAATACACTCCAATACAATTACACTATCATGTGAATGATATCATCGCTCGTTCGTACGTACGAACTACCGTCTCCACGACGCGATGAGATTAATTCTCCATGTTAACCATTCATTAATGATTATAAAGTATATAAAATGAATAATAATGAAATATATGAAATAATAATGGTACTGGATTTATGTATATATATATTTATGTCATTTATTTAATTCCATTCAATTCAATAAGGAAACGAAAACAGCGTTCATGCGTACGTACGGCCTACCATCTCCACGAACGAGGTATTTCATTCCATTTAACGATCTATCATATATATATGTATATTTTTAATATATATTATATATAAATCATGTTTTACAATCTGGAATTATGTAAATCACTATATAATTAATAATATCAAGAACAACAAGTCAAAACGCGTACGATAAATGAAATGAGTTTACCCAAAATGCTGCTTTAACATGGAATTTACAAAAGAAGAGGTAATATAAAGTCATAATTGAACCATATATCATATCATAACAATGAATATGATTCTGTATTAAGTCAGTGACATTATTTAAATCATTATACTGGAGTTTCGGATACATACAAATCATATAAGACGTAAGGTAAGGGATAACTTTTCCAATCTCGTTTTTATCCAAGATTTTTTATTCATAAATATTTACTGGGGTTATATTTATCACCCACATCCCTGTATTCTAAAAATGATTTCCTGTATGTTTAAAGTCCTTTTTACCCATTTTTAATTTTACTAAATGGTATGTAAAGAATATTTTTTTACAAGGTACTTTTTGACTTTTCCGGCAAAAGTACGATAAGAATATTTTTGTACATTATACGACATGAAAGGATTTTTACGATTTTATAAAGCATTATTTTGATGAAGCATCCTCCAAAATATTTCATGACTATTTTCAACAAAATCGTTTTCTTTTAAAAATTCATGACATTTTGTGAAAAGAAAATGATTTTAAAGAAGAAAGAATATTTTCCTCAAGAATTCATTTCAAGTGTTTTATCAAAACCATTTTCCATCAAAAATGACATTATTTCATATGTTTATGTTTCACGTATAATGTCACTATGATTTACATGGTTTCACTTTTCTTATTATGAAATGATATCCATTTCTTTTATATGGATTCTTTGATGATGGTATGATGTTTATGAAACCCATTCTATTCGTTGGGTTATGATGAATGATTTATGTTTATGTTGTGGAACACGTAAAAATGATTTCATTATGAGATGGTTGGGACCTATATCTCCCTCCAATGAATTGGGTAATGATTTATATCTCATGAGATAGACATGGCTGGAACGGTATGTTAATCTGGTTTAGTAATACAGGACTAGACCGAGGAGTGTACTCGATTCAGAAAGGGACTTTGTCCACTAAGATGGTCTTGGCAGCAATGCCTTGGCTACTATGGAAATCATATCATGTGCTTATTGGTTGCCACAATTACATGTTTTATTCCCATGCTATTTTATCATGATTAATGTTTCTTTATGATCTATTCCTTATGTACTGCCATTTTTTATGTTATTGCCCAAGATTTTGATGTTTAAACATTATGTTCATGTTTTTAAGTTCAAATGTATATGATTTGTTTTATTTTATCCATGATTACCCTTAATGATCATTTGAGCTCACCCTTTATAAGTTTTCTTTTCCCCAGGATTTAAAGAAAGGTTTTAGGTAAGAAAACCAAAAGGGAAAGACCTTTATGGGAGATTTTGAAGATCATTCACCAAGATTAGAATATTATATTCTGAGTTTACAAAGACACTAAACTATTACGATCCTTGTGTGTCTGTTTTTGATATGTATTATGTATTCCGAAAAAGTAATGTATTTTCCATGTATGTCAAGCTTTTGGTCTCTACAGTTGGTATTAGAGGAAAGGTTTAGTTAACCTTTTGAAACTAGGATGCGAAAACTTTAGTGAGATTCCTAGAGATATTTATATGGTATGTCTAGAAATGTCCCTATGGTTAAGTATTAGTATAGTTTATTGTCCTAGAATTATGGTAATGATATTAAAATTAAAAATAATATGTTAGATATCGAAGGTACTCCACCTTTATTATGTTGTTTTCCCTAGCATGAATTTTTTCTCTCACACTATTCTTTTTATGTTTTAGACGATGGCTGGAACCCGAAGGAACCATGTTGGTTAATGTAATGGACAATGTAATGATTTTCCTCCAGAACAAAACAATGTTATGGGAGATGGAGTGAAAAATATTATTGCTATACTTATGCATGCTATTAATAATTATGAACTTCCGAATGAGCAGAGAAGGGAACAATATTCTATTGCGTCCTTTATGATGCAACATCCACCTTCTTTCAGTGGGTCTTCTGATCCACTTGTTGCTGAACAATAGATCAGTACCATTAAAAAGATATTTTCCATACATCGCTGTTCGGAACATGATAAAGTCATTCTAGCTGTTTACCATTTAGAAGGTGAAGCAGACCAATTGGGGACTCTAATTAGGAATACATATCCCCAAGATGAAATTGAATCCATGGAATGGGACGAGTTCAAGAAAATGTTTTTCAGTAAGTACTTCCCTTGTATTCTTAGAACAATGATGGAAAAGGAGTTCCTTGAGCTTAAGCAAAATGATGATGAATCTGTTGGTATATATGAAGCAAATTTTACAAGGCCTGAAAGGTATGCATCTGGATTTATCATCCAACCTGAAAGTAAAGTTGATCAATTATTCAGTGTCTTAAAAACAAGTCTTTGAAGGGCATTAGCTGTAAGAGACATCAGTAGCTATGAAGAAATTGTGTGTTGTTCTATCAAGGTAGAAATGGAATTTGGTGTTACATATCCATCTCATGGTTTTAACAAGAAACGAAAGAAGGAGTTAAAAGAGAAATCTCAAAACAATGTTGAAAAGAATATGAATGTTTCTTTATGATCAATGTGTGGAAAGAATCATAGTGGAGATTGCCTAAAAGGTACTAGAAAATGCTTTATGTCTGGAAAAGAAGGTCATCGAGCAGCTGAGTGTCGATGTAATGGAAAAAGGGTTGCTAATGATGTGAATAAGGAAAAGACTACAGAGAACACACCACCAACACTTCAATGCTTCAAGTGCAATGAAATGGGGAATTATTCTAATCGATGCCCTAATCCAAGGG
Source organism: Viscum album (assembly GCA_963277665.1). Taxonomy (NCBI): domain Eukaryota; kingdom Viridiplantae; phylum Streptophyta; class Magnoliopsida; order Santalales; family Viscaceae; genus Viscum; species Viscum album. Next base: position 1,659,527,448 of record OY728145.1, read on the forward strand.
TTAATGATGATCGACTTGAGCAACCACTTAAGGAAAAGGACAAAGGGAAGTCAAATGTGATCACTATTGGTGATGTTGAATGTGAAAACGATGTGGTGGAATGATTAAGTGATTGTGTAATGGGATTCCAAAATAATGTTGTATATAGTATCGTGTAATATTGGAATATTTATGTATTGGTCTATTGCGGTTTTCAATAATTTTATGGTACCGGTAACCATGGAAAGTGATTGAGATATTTTTTGAAAGAAGATTATATGACCACAATGAAGGGATACAGATAAAATGAAATGTTTGACAATATTTATGAGCTCATGATTGATATAAGTACTAAGTGATATCATGGTTTGAGTATATAGAATTTTTGGGATTTTGGTATGTGGAAAGTGTTAAATTTTAACTGTATTCATCTTTTCCCTAATGTTCAATGGGTATTAATTTTTCATGAGAATAAATTATTAAGTTATTCACATGATTGGAATGTGACCAACAAGATATATGAGGGATAAATGATGTTATTCACATGCTTGTTATATGACCTTTTTAGTAATCGTTCCCTTTATACTATGAGTATGGAATGAAGTATTTTGGATAAGACTAAATATTTGAATGGATTATGTTTAACAAAAGTTTGTATTGTTTAAGGATAGAAATTTTTTTTCGACATTATTGATAGAATGTTATAATAGTATAGTTTTAGAAAAAGGACAACTCATAGGATGGGAGACGACCCGTCGCGTCGGACAAGGCTGTGGGAATCAAACCCACAACCGAAGTGTGACATGCCTTTATCACCTACCACTGGCCTACATGAAGTACCAGGTTAGTAGAAACTACTTTTATTTTATTAAGCGGTAAGATAGATGAAGTATATGTCCATTTTTGGAATCATATATGATTAACCTCACCATAGATGGACTTATGTATGTTTGATAACGTTTTCTAACCTTTTTTTGAGACAGATGGAATTACCTGTCATTCTATCGCATGATCCGCTAACACTTCAAGGAAGACAAATTCAACTTCATTTAATTAAGAGATTAAGTGGAAATTGTTCAAGGCACAAACAACAGTGAGATTGTACCAAAATCAAGTAAGTATTTCTTTTAATTATTCTTTAAATTTAGGTAAATGATCTTGAAAACAAAAAATATGTTGTCCTAGTGCTCTCATATATGATGAATCAGATGGTACCTTAGATCATCACAAATTTATGGCTTTGGGATTGTTGGCTTTTTCATAGCCATGTCCTCTACCACTATTCATCAAAAGTTGATGGTTATATTTCTCTTCTATATCTATATTTTCACCTATGTACTCATATGTGGAAACCCAGTGATTAGTTAATTTGGGTAACCGTTACGTTTCATACTTTAGTTTTTAATGTCATGTTTTGGTATTCCTTTTTACTATGTGGGTTTTTATGAAAGAAACATTCAAGTAGTAAATCATTTATAACCCCGACGAATTTCGAGGGCGAAACTCATTTTAAGTGGGTTAGAATGTAACACCCCAAGATTTTATGAGATATATTCTTTTTTAATTTCTTTCATATGTTCTATTGTACACTACACCATGATTATATTGCACTATATGAAACATCTTATTATCTTGCAGTATACGCAACACTATTCTTGGATTGTGTTACTCACAATTTCAAGGTCATTTGATAGTAGTTATTCTACGCAACATTGAGTGTGTATATATATATATATTCAATGTATAAATGAAATATGGTAGGATTTTGTTATACGAAACAACAAAGGAGACTTTTACTACACATAACCATGACTTGGCTTGCGTTACACGCAATCGCGACCTTCTTCGATAGCGTGTGTAGTACGCAATACCGAGTTTCACTACACGACATATTATTATAATATTATTATGAACTAGCTGGTATGAATAGTAATTCCCACTTTTTGAAATTTTATAAATTTTATCTTTTAAAATGGACTTAATTTTTGGATTCAGAATATCGAAATTAGCCTAGGGTGAATTTTTGGTATTTTTCTGAAAACATTCAATTTTTTGATGAATAGTGAAAACACTAGGATACTATTTAAAAACCGAGTTTTTATTTAAATAATTATTTTTTTATTTAAATTTATTTTAGATCAAAATTGATACATAATACCTATAAAAGTTCAATGTAATTAATTGGAGTCATTTTATAATAATTTTAGATATATAAAAATTTTATTGAACTTTTCACAGTCTTTTACCAACTTCCTAGGAGAATTTGGTAATTCACATAAAACATAATTTTACCGCTTCTGTGAGAGGAATTTCGAAAATCCGAGAGACATGGTTAATATCAAGGACTAAAATGTGGTTAAATGAGATTAAAATAATTTTTTGGTGAATATTAACTTTTTACTTGTATTTACCAGGGTTAAAAGTAAATAGGGTAATTAAGGGTAAAAATGAAATTATTATTACACTAACACATGTCCTAATTCTATTTGATAAGTGTAATTCGATCAAAAACAACCTTAGGAATAAAATATGACCATTTAGGTCAACTTGGATTAGATGAGGACATTTATTATTAATTTATTTAAAAAAGGGTTAAAATAGTTAAAATCAAAGTTTAATAACTAAATAATTTTTAATATATGGTTATACATAAGATAAATTCAACTATAAATATTCATCAGAAAGATAAAACGATTTCCTACATAACAGTGTTTTATTTATAATTTTTAGACATTAAATAATTTAATTTATTTATGACATAATAATGATGTAGTAATTATCTCATTAATGAAATATTAACATAATTGATGTTATAAATACCCAAATATATGTAATTTGAGACTTTTTATGAATTCCACTAATTTTATAGTTTAATATTACATGTTAGTATTGATTTAATTATCTTTTTTCTAACTAATCATGCTGTTATGATTTTCACAAAAATCAATTACCAAACAGTATGAAAATTGACATAAAATAGTTTTTAAAAGAAATGTTATATTATTAATTGTTATTATATTCCTAAAAATCTAAGGGTTGGCCCAGATTCTTATATCATGATATATGTATCATTAATGGACCACTTGGGGGTCTCTTGGATGTATATTGTATGTTTATTAACTATATAATATAAAAATACAAAGTTACATGGTAATGTCAGTCTAATTATATAAGAGTTAAAACTAAAAGAAAAGGTTAATATAATGACCTAAATCTGTCTAAAATCTATTAGTTTAGAGGATTTCGACCCAGTCCCACCTTGGATTTGAAATAAATCAATTTGGAGCTATTAAAATCCGAATATGACTTTATTATAAAATAATATTTTAAGTTTTTTCAAAGGTGCCCCTCTCCTCCCTTATAAAAAGGGCACCCCTTCCCTCTTCTCTTCACACCCTTTTGAGCCTTGAAGCTCATTCAACCCCTTCCCATTTCTCTTCTCCACTTCCCTAGAAACATTATGGAGGTCCTGGTCTTCTCAAAAGTCCAACTCAACTTCCTTAAGAGGAAACTTAAAGGATATGTGTCGAAGAAGTGGTAATATCTTCTTCCGATTCTCTCATGCTTCTTTCTTCTTCTACTTATTCTTCTTCAGTAGTCTCATTATAAAGTAAAAACTTCAGTATTACTTATATACTGATAAGTTATTATAAATCATAAACAACCCTATTTCACCTTTGTTTCTGATGCTTTTGCTGGGGCGCGCGCGTCCGTCCTCTTGGGCGGGACAGGGGCGGCTTTCTTGTTGCCCTACATTCCCGTTTTCCAAAGGCAGGCGGCATACGCTCCTTATTCAGGGACGTCTGCTCCATGATCGAAACTGGGATGATGGGATGTCATTTCTTCCTTCCGTGGATTCTTAATTAGATCTCTTCACCTAGTCCGGGTGTCCCTCATAAATTTAATACTTTGTTCATGAAACTCTTCCCAGTGCCATCTTTTCATGGACGCCGGTTAATTACACTGCTTCTATCAGGACATTCCAAAGAGTCCGGTCAGGGCAGAAACCTTTAGTTAGGGGAGTAGTCACGTCGAGGCATCATTGACATGTCTGAACACTGGGTAATTGGCGTGTCTATCTTTTATCCCTTATTATAGGGCTTCTTGAGGGCATGGAGGCCCGAGGAATCCCACATAGAGTGCGGGGAATCATATTCCATAGGAATGTATCTAAGGTTTTCCTCAACTTCCCATGATTAACACGGGGTGTGCCTCAAGTTTAACGTTCAACGGGGACGGATCGGCCTGATCATAACACTAGTTGGAGTGGATCATATTGAAGAATCCCCCCCCTTGAGGGGATGCCGATGTCGGGGTCAGCCTGTGGGCGGTTTCACGGATGCTGTGGAGGGGAGTGGAATGGCATGATCTCACCAGGATGTGGCGGCCCGAGTGAGAATCAGGATGGATGGTGGATGGATAAATGAAGTGGAGGGGGAATGAAATGGGACCATCGCAAGGACAATAGTGAAATTGGGCATAGGCCTCGAACAAACCTCCTACGTATCCCAGTGGCATGGAATCAAAGTCCTTGTAGTTCAGGGTGGTGCCGGTAAATCGACGTGAAGGTGGACCTTGGTCCGATGGGTGTCTTCAGTGAACCGACGTGAAGGTGGGCCTTGGTCTGATGGATGGTGGGCTTGAACCTCTAGAAGGCTTCCTATGTTCCATGTCTTGACATGGATCAAAGTCTTCATAGTTCAAATGAGATGTGGAATACAGTTTTACATCATGCGGGATAGAGGTGAACCGACATGAATGAGGTCGGAATGACTGGGTGATGGGCATGAACTTCATGGAGTCTTCCTACGTACCATGCCCTGAAATGGATCAAAGTCCTCGTAGTTCAGGTGACAATGGTGGGTGTCGGCGAACAGACGTGAAAGAAAGGAGACCTTGGTCTAGATGGTGTGGGGATTATACACTAGGCTGACCAGGTGTTGGTGAACCGACGTGAATGATGTCGGAATGACCGGGTGACAGACTTGATCCTCATGGAGGCTTCCTACATACCACGCCTTAACATGGATCAAAGACCACATAGTTCAGGTTGGGTTTTGTCCGAGAATCGATGTGAAAGTGTACCCGGGGGGTTTACTGGTGGTGGGCTTGAACCTCGTAGAGGCTTCCTACGTACCACGCCTTAGCATTGATCAAAGTCCCCATAGTTTTGGATGGTCACAACGGCTTACCACTAGTCCTAAAAGTATTTTAACGTCATGCGAGATGAGATTGAACCCTGACGTGAATAAACGACGGTGGTGGGCTTAAACCTCCTGGAGGCTTCCTACATACCATGCCTTAGCACAGATAAAAGACCACGTAGTTCCAGTGTGCAGTTTAACGTCATGTTGGACGGGGCATACAGTTTAACATCTTGCTGGATAGGGTGGAACTCGACGTGAATAAATGACCGAGTGGTGGGATTGAACCTCGTGGAGGCTTCCTACATACCATGCCTTAGCATGGATCAAAGTCTCTGTAGTTCTCTTACGGTGGGGGTCAGGGTCGGCACTCACTCTAAGCTAACGTGAGTCATGATCTGTGTGATAAAAAAGAGGTTGCAGGGACCTATTGATCATGTCGTGAAGGATGCGTCTGTGGGAAATGAAGAGGGGCTTATGCATTAAGAGGCCCATGGTGTTGGGACTTACTCCAGGATGGAGGCCCTGGGTGCGGCGAAGCGCATCAGGAGAGGGATTTGGGACCCAATATGGAAGGTGCCTCTTTCCCTATCGCACCCTCCACTGGCCTTGGAAGTGGGAAAGTATGGAGGTGCATGGGTGCTAACTTCCACAAGAGATGCTTGGGGGCTTATACCAAGGTGGTTTTCCTTCCCCTATGGACAAACGCCACTCCAAAAGGGAGGATCTCATTCCATGTGTGGAAGATTCAATTCCCATGTAGACGAGTGGCGTAAAGAATGTCTGAGACGGGGGTAACCTGAATGCGAGGCATGGGGTCAGACCATAGTATAACGTCATGTGTTAAGGACGAGGTGCTTGGAAGTTTAACATCCTGCAGCTCGGACGAGGTGGGTTCGCTCCACACCCCTATGACTTACATAACTGGTACCCTTTGCCCCTTGGGGAAGGTAATGTACCCCCAAAGCCGTGGTAAAGAGGGGTCATAGAGAGAACCATCGAGGGGTCCACGTTAGAGTGACTATGAAAAGAAGCAATAGCCGTTAGCGTGCCTATGCGAATAATCATTAGGTGAAGCAACGCTACAGGTGGTGTTGTCCATGGGACCTTGAAATCACATCGTGCCAACCTGGAGGGTCATACGGGAAGAGGAATTTCCAAGCAAAGGGGTGTGCTTCGCGAAGTGGAATGCCTTAGCCTTATCATGGGGCAAGGGTGTGAATGGGAGGTGCTTCGAAAATTTTAATAGTGTTCGTAGAGCACTGCCTCGCGAAGCAGGGGTGCCTCACGAAGCAAGGTGTTGTGAAGCAGCGTGCTTCGCGGAGTACAACGACCCTGCCTTGGCAAGTGGATCACTTGTATAGGATGGGTGTTTCACGAAGCATAAACGCTCAGCGGCTCCCCGGGTTACCTTGGGAATCCCCTTCCTTCTCAAATACCCTTTGGCTTTACGAAGGGCATCCCTCTCGGACGAGGGGCTCAAAATGAGACAAGGCGAGGGATGCTCGCGAAGCAAAAATACCTCGCGGAGCTCATGATTCTCGGGGCGAAGTATGCTTCGCGATTTGGGAGATGAGAATCCAAAAGGTCAGATTGTCCGTCCCATGGGCTCAGGGGGAGCCCGGTATATATAGTCAAGGGACATCGCGAAGCAGAGCTCATGCGGTGTGAAGGGACATCGGTTGCTTCGCGGTGGGACGCGAACTTCAATCGCGTTTGTGGAGCGGTACCACCTCTAGGGCTCGGTGGCGGGCTCACGAACGTCAGGGCATTCGCGGAGCGGTAGCACCTCTAGAGCAGTGTGGCAGGCTTGCGTACATCAGGGCGTTCGCGGAGGGATACCGCCTCTGGGGCTTCGCGGCGGGCTCGCGAACGTCAGGGCATTCGCGGAGGGTTACGGCCTCTGGGGATTCGCGGTGGGCTCGCGAACATCAGGGCATTCGTGGAGCAGTACCACCTCTCGGGCCTTGCGGCGGGATCGCGAACATCAGGGCGTTCGCGGAGCGGTACAACCTCTTTCGCTTCGCGCCGACCTTGTTTCCCATGGGGGCTCCGCGTCGGGGATTCGAGAGGCAGCGCATGGGCTTCTTATCCTATTTCCCTTTGAGTCTAATATTTTTGGCGACAAAAAATGCCCCCCTCATACTTGGAGCCACAGAGGGATTAAGGGTTGAAGTCTAAGGAAAAATTTCCAAAATTATCAGTACTTTGCGATGCGGCCTCGCGAAGAGGGCGTGCGGGGTGGACAGCGGCCGCGCAGTCCGGACGCGCCGCGATGCTCCGTGCAGGTGGGACGTGCCACGAAGGTCTGGGTTTTCCACCTATAAATAGGGTGGCTGAACTCTCTTTTTTCCTCTCGTGACTTTTGTCCTTTTGCGCTCTCGACTTTGCGAAGCTCCGCGTACTCCGCGTCTTCTATCCGCGAATCGAGCTTCACGTCGAACTGCGAGTCTCCAACACCAAGACTGCTCCAAGCGAACATCTGTTTTCCAGCGAAGGCCAGGCTCTGCATCTTTTGCGTTGCTCCCGATCTTTGTGAGTGGTCTTCGGGAGCAACCTTTGCGACCTGACCCGAAATATTTTTTCGAGTTCCAAAACCGAAATGGCCCATCAAGAAGCTGTGTTGGGGGTACTTGCAGACGCCGCCCGGGGGGATGAGATGACCAACTGTCTGGGTCTTGGAGAGATGGTCTGAAGTCACTCAAACCATACTTCTTTGACAGAACTACTATCAGAGAGTCATAAGAACTATCCGCAGTGCAAGAAGATGTTGTTGTATGGCTTCGGGCTGAGGGATAGTGTCGTCATTCCTGAGGTGAGTAGGGACGAACCAGCTTGCTGTTTCAGGAGCACGCAGTGCCAGCACTAGTGGTTCAGGGTGGCCGATGGTCATGCGTGGGAGGACTTCACAGCTGTCACCACCGACTGCCTGTACAACCATGTGAATAATATTGATAGGAATCCACTGCAACCGGAGACATCCCCTCCTCTGTACCGCACCATGCTGAAGGCAGCTTTGCAGGATTCAAAGAAGGGGCAGCCTGATGAGGGGGACCTGCGCTAGGGCGGCAACATCACCAACGACTGGGCATGGGAATACTGGGTAAGAGCCTCATGGGAGGAGTTTGTGGCCAAGATGAGGAGGGTGGGCTTGTGTGAGGCGGCATGGGATTCCGAGTTCCACATTCACCAGCCGAACCAGTTGATGCCAGAGCTGCTGAGCAGATGGTCGTCTAGGCCCAATACATTTCACCTGCACCATGGGGAGGTGGGCCTCAGCCTGTGGGATGTCCATTAGATTTCAGGGGCCCCGATCTTGGGGGCCATGTATGATGACTTCCTCCCCGTCATGAGAGTGTGGGAGGATCCGAAGCAGATGTCGCGACTGGAGTGGGCACAGATGGAACTGGTCCCTGGAGAGGACAAGGAGTTAGTGAGAGATGTCCACTTTAAGAAGTGGTTCGAGTGATTCCTGAACATCCTGGAGAATCGAGAGTTCCCTCTCAGGCCTCGAACTTGTCTGAAGGCGGCTCAATGGGGAAATGAGTACTCGTATTGGCGGCTCTTGGAGGACAGCCAATGGAAGACTTGGGGTTTCAGTGTCAGCACTGAACAACAGCCGATAGTCAGGCTGGTGGTGTTCATCGTGGCCCTTATCTATAGTTGGATCCTACTGGTGACTGATACCAACATGGGGTGCGGCCCATCTTGTTCATCATGGCGTCCATGATGGCCATGGGAAGGGGGGTCAATCTGAGGATTTTGATGCTCGCTAAGCTGTACAGGATGTTGCAGCACATTAGCGAGGGCAAGAAGCCGCTGAGGATCTGTGGGCCCTTCCACCTTCTATATGGGTGGATCGTAGCGCACATCAGGGGGGTTTATGAATATCCAAACCCTATTTCACGGCTGGGATCAAACTTCCACCCCTCCATTCTGAATGAAGTCGGGAGCTTTCCATTCAAACTAACCGTACTGATGGTGCAGAACCGGGTGTGGAGTGTGGATGAGTTTAACTTCCACCCTTTTCCATTGCCAAAGGGGGTACTTACTGACGACGAGCAGGGAACAGAAGAACACATGGATTATCTCATTCACTTTTTAGGAGGAGTCTTGGTGGCACGGGTGGACCGTGACCCACTCTGTGAACCTTACACCCCGGATCGATTTGCGAGGCAGTTTTGGTGCCTGTAGTGGCTGACCCCACAGGTCTACTGGGAGGTGCATCAGGAGGAGCACCTGTGTGTGATGAGGAAGTTGTGGATCATGTTCACATAGGGAGACGGGAAGATGAGAATTGCATTGCCTCCGTCCACTGCCACTTTCGGATTGGTGAAGGAGTATGCGATCAGCTGGGAGGCCGCTTATCCGGGGGAGATGCTGAGGCAGCCAACCATTCGGGTTGGTGACGGCGGGCCTCCCCTATCCCGAGGTCGGGGTTAGAGGGTAGCAAGGGACTCTCAGGGTGGTGGGGTTGCCATGCCGATGAGACCTGCACCAGCCGAGGGTGTGGAAGAAATGGCGGATCCAGCGGTGGTAGTGGACCCAGTGGTCCCGGAAGAGGAGAGCCATCCGGAGGGGAAGCCCCTGAGGGGATTTTGTAGGACATCCACTCAGGCTCCGGGGAAGCGCCTGCGCTACATTGACATGCTAGAGGATGCCATTGTTTAGGAGGCCTGGGACATTTGGGATGTAAACAGGCAATTACTCAGTCCACCCGAGATGTGGGCACACTTGAATCATCTCTGGATTGAGATACTGGGCATAGGCCCAGTCCGGGATGGTTTCATGGCGTCTCCGCTGGAGGAGGAGAAATACTTGGATGAGCTAGAGGGCTACGTTCACTCCATTGGTATCCCCCGCCCAATGACAGACTGGATGAGGGTACTACTGGTTCAGACGGTTCCCCCATAGCCATCAGCCGCCGATCTGATGGAGCATTTCCCCCTGCAAGAAGAATATGAGGAATCCTACTGGGGGGGTGAGGCTAGCGAAGGGAGATCGTTGGAGGAGGGCACAGTTGGAGACCAAGAATCGGATTCCGACGATTTCGTAGAGGTTCTCGAGGAATCATTCCAAATATCTTTCCTCTAGGTCTGCTATTAGGTCTTTGTAGACCTCTCACAAACATCTGAACCATGCAGGAGAAACTTGTACGCAGACCTCGCTCTTGCCCTTTGGTGGGTGATGACACAGGACCTTCAGAACCCATGCCTACGGCTGCGTCTAGTTCTGTATCTGGCAAGGCCAGAGCATCTGAGGTGGCTCCTCCAGAATCTCCAGACCTTCCAACAGTATATGGAGGGCCATGTCTTAGGGTCGCGTCAGCATTGACTCCAGAGCAGCACTAGGAGTTCGATCTCCGTAAGTTCTCTCCACTTGATTTATTGATGTCATGTGTAGATCGTTCTAACTAAGGTCTACGACCTTCTCTATCATATAGTTCTTTGACTAGCATGGGCCGCTACGGCATGGATGGTCCAGATGTCTTGGGGCATCCCTCTTAGGGGAATGCCGGTGATGGTGGAGATAGTACCCCCACCTACCCGAGCTGCAGAACTACCTTCCATCAGTGGGACCACTAGTAGGGTCGTGCATGAGGTTATCGAGGTGGAGTCTGATGAAGAGGATCAATCGGCCGACCCAACTCCCATCATGCCTGCTTCGGCACCAGATGTCGCACCAGATTCAACGCCAGATGTAGATCATGCTGAGGATTTCCTACGGGCATATCCTGCATACAAGCCTTCCAATCGTGGGGACTGGGATGAAACGACCTCCGATGATGAAGACAACGACATTGTCCGCCACCGATCATGGAAGTTAATCATGCGCTTCATCAATGACACCCCCAAGCGCAATGGCTGGATGAGATGGAAATACTTCTCTCATGGTTTCATGAAATGTGCGATGGGGGAGTTGATGCCCAACTTCCTCAGGAGCTTATCCGAGATCTCATGGCCATGAAGATCCGGGAGTATGATCGCGGGATCATCGTGGGCTGACAGTGGAGGAAAGAGACAAACATCAACATGCTCCAGGAGGCTGAAAGAGAGGTCCAACAGCTGAAGATACAGGCAGACGAGCATTCAGCCTCTCTTAATACATAATCTGAGTTGATCTCGCCATTGAAGGCCTAGCTGGCATAGGTAGAAGAGCATATGAGGCAGGATTCTGAAGAGATGGCTGCAATTCAGGCCGGTAAAGAGAGGGCCAAGGCCAAGGATGACGAACTGTGCTCTGCCACTGCTGAGGAGGAGCATGAGATTAGTCAGCGACATCAATTCTTGGATTACACAAGTTGATGTGTGGCAGAGCTGCAACGCTCTTTTGACGGGGTCAATCCGTCCATGGGGGGAGTCGACCCCCGGGTACTGTAACAATTACAAACCATTTAATGGTACTTTCGTGCTTAGACTTTCTTCTTTCTTTTAATTTCGTAGCATGTATGATTTCCACCATTTGCATCAGTTAATTATATCCTTACAATGTCTGCGGGATGTCTGACGACAATTCCCTAAGCTCACATGGGTCAGGCCCGATGTGAGAAACAAGGGATAGTTGCCTCATCGTCCCACCCAACATAGGAGTGGAAACCAAGCTTCAGGCATCCAGTGTTTGGATAACCAATGCATATTTTTAGAAAATAGGAGGGACCTGGCCGGAGAAGGAAGTTCTCAAAACAGCCGAATTACTGTTTCATCAACGTGCTCTTATGCACGAACGGTGTGACGCCATGGGTGTTGAAATCGGTCCGAACAGATGGAAATGGGAAGTGTGAATCATGATACCCAAGATTCGGAACACTATGAGGATGGCGTGACAATAAAGGATAATCGTTAACCGTGGCAGAAACACAACATCCATATCACATTAGCCTAATATGGGGACAAACAAATGGGGGTAGATATTTGACCATGTTTGAAACACGGGACCATTTCACAAATGTTGTCAAGAGTCTTCCGGGGCATTGGCCTAGGATGGTAGGTGAGCTGATGCGGCATGAGACCTGGCCGTTAGGGGGTCCCTTCAGACATGAAAGGGGCGAGGGTTCGAATAAGGGGCATGCAAAGTGTTGAATATGGAGTGATGGTTTTTCCGAACAAAATAGAACACTCATGTAATTACACCATTGTGGTGGGAGTACGCCAGATGGGCGCATTGGATTGATCATGGATCATTCCTTCTTTGGGACAGGGCCTCATTGGCGAGGGGTTCTGTCGCTTCCCAATGGGATTTTGAGGCAGCCTGAACTTGTTCAGGGCAGAGTTATAGTTACATGGTCCTGTACAAGGGGTCCGGCTAGGGGGTCGGGAAGGGGAAGAACATGATTAATGATTCTTATGGGCTAGACCCTAGGCAAAATAAAAGGGTGTCCCTATGTATCCCATGAGGATGGGAATCAAGCCACACGTAGTTATGAGGGCGCAGTGTAGTCATAGACCAACACTGACAGGTGAAATCCTCTCTGGTAGAGGCTATGGTGCGTCCCATGATTAGCATGGGGCATCCTGAACTTGTTCAGGGTAGGATTGTAGTTTAGTGTTGTGCATTGAAAACATATGGACTCCCATAGTTTAACGTCATATTATAGGACATGGAGTGAAAAGGAGGATCCCATTTAGCATATGGTGTGGTAGTTATGAAACCGAAGTGAATGAGGAGTCCAAATCACACCACGTACCCCCGGAAGAGGCTCTTCAGGTCGAGGGACCCAGAGTGAGAATTAGGATGGACCCGAAGCAGAGTGGTCGGACGTTCCTATGTACCCCACGAATATGGGAATCAATCCATATGTAGTCCTGAGGGGTCAACGAGAAGCCTGGATGTGTTGGTACACATCCTTCCAAAACTACTAGGCCCACGTGAGTCATGCTCGGTGTGGGAAACAAGAAGTAGCGGTGGGACATTCCCGAAACAGGAAGGGGCAGGTTAGGGTGAAGGGATGCTTGATGAATATCGGACCCATGATACTAACACGACCATGTGGCGCACATATATACGAGAAGAGATAGAGCAGAGTGTGTTGGAATTCCACTTGAACATGAGGAAGTGGAAATGTGTGAATCCTGACGCTCGAGGTTTGGATCACAATGATGTCGGTGTGACGATAGAGGATAACTATTAACCATGGAGGAAACGCAGCATCCATATCGTATTATCATAGAATGGGGACAGACAAATGAGGGTCAACCGTTGACCATGTTCAAAACAATGGACCATGTCACAAATGTTGTCAGAGATCTGTAGGGATGTTGGCCCGAAATGATTGGAGGGCCCTTAGATCCAGCATTCATGGATATCCCTTAAGCATAGCATCCATGTCACCCGAGGGTCCCTTTGGATGTGGAAGTGGTTGGGGATCCAAATAGCGAGCGCACAAAGCTTGGTCATGGGACGAGGGGAATGTCCGCATGAAAATCCCACACTTTGGGCTCTTTGTCAAAACAAATCTGAATACGACAATGAGGCATATTAGATAGAGGGAGCAGGGTCCTTTCCCATAGGGAGGTCTTAGTTTAGGGTCCTAGAATTCAGACCATCAGTGGGAGAAAGCACAGGAGGCATGTGAGATGTATTTATGAAAACCCAATGTGGATGGGAACTAGGGGTGTGTATGGTGTGGTGAGAAACCCAACATGAATGAGTAAATAATCCCATACCACACCACACAAGCTCCCTTGAAAAAGTTTTTAGGTCAAGGGACCAAAAGAAGAAGTTGAACTGGCCTGAAAAAAAGTGCAAAGGCATTCCTACGTACCCCATGGGGATGGGGATCAAGCTACACATAGTTCATGAAAGGGTATTCGTTTAAGGTCTTAGATCTCGGACCATATAGTAGTAAGGAGAGAAGGGGACACACGGTAAGGTGGTTACAAAACCCGATGTGAATGAGGACATAATCCCTACATACCATGCATTCTCTGGGGAGTGCTCAAGTCAAGGGACTGAACATGAAAGTTAGGTTGGGCCGGTGGGGAAGTGCTCGGGCGCTATTACGTATCCCATGGAGATGGGAATCAATCCATACGTAGTTCTCATGGGTTACATGATAAGATACTAGTGTCAGGGAAAAAGGGATGTGTGGGCATGGATCTTTCACCAAAAGAAGAAAAATTTGATAAATCTTGTTTATCCTTTATGGTGAGTGTTTTTTTCTGAAGCAACAGGCCTAGGGTCTCAAGCCCGGGTGTTTCCACAAGAATCAATCCATGGTAGGCGTTGACAAATGGCATGGCACGTGATCAATACCTAGTGTGATGTTCTCTACAACGAGGTTATCACAATGTAGTGTAGTTTTCCGTTGTTCGGACAGGACGATAAGGTCCTAGTTTAGGGTTGTGTGATAGGACCAAGCATGCATTTTAACGTCATGCAGCATAGACGTAGCAGAGACGATGCCATGCGAGGAATGTGTATGGTGTTGTGTGGAATAACTGAAATGAATGTGTACGTAATCCTACACCATAACATAGAATCCCAATAAAGGTACCTCAGGACAAGGGGTGAGAAGTGATGGGGAAGAGTTTATCCCCCAAATAAGCTGGACCCGAAGATGTACGGGCGGTCTTACATATCCCATGAGGATGGGACTCAAGCGAAACGTAGTTCTAAATAGATCTTAGTTTATGGACTAAGAGGTCGGACCATGGGCGGACGACAACTTTCCAGGTGAGCGGAGACCTCAACCTGATCCATAAGCCCATGTGGGTTAAACTCGGTGTGGAAACAAGGGGGGAAGATCCCTATCGCAATACCTGAAACATACATCAAGGGGAAGTTGGTGAAGGGCCTTGAAAGGCGCCTCTGACATGGATTTGTTCCCCTAATGCGCAGATGTGCACTGATGAATATTATCAAGAGTTTCAAAACTCTACCTAGACATGATGAGAATGGAAAAGGATGTGAATCGTGTAACCGACATTTTGGGGCTTAATGGGGTTGGCGTGGCGATGGAGGATATCTGTTAACCGTGGCCAAAAAATAGTCCCCATATCGCGTTAGCCTGAGGTTGGAACAACAAATGAGCATCGACCGCTGACCATATTCGCAACACGAGATTTTTATGAATTTTTTGTCTGAAACCCTCGGAGGAGTTGGCCCATAACGGTAGGAGAGCCCTTGGGCGTGGTATCCAGGCTGTTCTTGGGGGTCCCTCCGGGTGTGAAAGGTGATGGAAGCCCTAATGGAGGGATACAAAAATCTTGAAAAGAGGGTTAGGACGTGTCTAAGTAAAGTCTGACATTCCATGTAATAAACAAGTGTACCCTTAGGGACATTGGTGAACCGCCTAAACGGGTTTGCGAAACAGCTCGGGAGGGAGAGGCACATGGCGTAGTCATTACAAGACCGACGTGAATGAGGACTTAATCCCCTACCATGCCACATACTCCCCTCGTGGAGGAAGGGTATGTCAAGGGGCCAAGGTTGGATGATGATTTTCGAGAGGTGGGTCTGGACTCGAAGCTTAGACATTCATGTCATCCTACGTATCCCATAAGGATAGAAATCAATCCACATGTAGTTCTAGAAGATACCCAGGGGCAGGATACCCTATTGAGGGTGTGTGAGGCGTAGCAAGTAATGAGGAAATAATCCCGCACCACTCCGCACAGTCTCGTAAGAAAGAACCTAGGCCAGGGGGCCTAAAGAGGCCAAGTGGCCTGATAGTTATGTTTTGGTCAAGAAGGCATGGCCTACTCATAGTTTAACATCCTGTAGTGAGGACGAGGGTCGGGGAATATGATTCCCTGGAGGTGTATGGTATGGTGAACAACCCGACGTGAATTTGGACATAATCCCTCATCACACCATACACTCCGAGTAAGAATTTGGGATAGGGCATGAAAAGTCCAAGGGGCCTGAGGCTAGGCCTCAGTGAGGGAGGCCTGAGGCTAGGCCTCAGTCAGGACAGCCTGACTAACTTGCAGTTTAACGTCTTGCATTGAGGATGGGGGTCGTGGGCCTGGAAAGGCCAAGGGGCCTGAGGTTAATCATCGGTCAGGAAGGCCTGACCAACTTGCAGTTTAACGTCTTGCAGTGAGGACGGGGGTCGTTGGCCCGGAAAGGTCAAGGGGCATGAGGTTAAGCATCGGTCAGGAAGGCCTGACCGGTATTCAGTTTAACATCTTGCAATGAGGAGGGTGAAAGAGATAATTGTATCTCATATGGGGATGTTTACGACAGTGTGTAACCCGATGTGAATGAGGACATAATCCTACACCACGTCGTACATCCCTTATAAGGGAATCAGGGTCGTGGGCCTGACCGCTAGCACCACCAGAAAGAAAGTTTGTCGCTTCGGGATGGGGCAGAACGAATCACTGTACTCGATGTTTGGGACATCTCAGGGAGGACCCGAAGATCTAGGACACTGTTGACCATGTTGGAAACACAGTGTCCCTATGGTGAGCTTATATGGGAGCAATAAATGAGCATCGACCGTTGACCAAATTCACAACGCGGGACTTGTATCGGCTTTTTACATGGAAACCCTCGGGGGGTGTTGGCCCATATCGGTAGGAGATCCCTTGGGCATGGTATCCAGACCGTTCATGGGGGTTCCTCCGGGTGAGGAAGGTGATGGTATCCCAGTCAAGGAGTGGGTGTATCATAGATGTTCCCATCCTCGAAAGAGACAGACATCTCCATGGGGGACATGCAGCCGGGTCAAGGCTTTCTCGACATGAGTCGGGGAAAAAGTGTGCACCCTCACATATTTCTTGACCCGAGGGGAAGATTTTGGCATTGGGGCTGGGCCAACGAACGAAATGTTCAGGCATTCCTACGTATCCCATTAGGATGGGAATCAAGCCATACGTAGTTCTTGAAGGCCATGAAGTTTAACATCATTCGGGGAGGACGTGGGAGGATAGAAGAACGGGAGTGGGCACATGGTGCGACCATTATAAACCCTGTATGAGCGGGGCTAAGGATGCATACTCCTCATCATGCAAGGATCATTTGAGGAAACTATACACAGTGGGACAGTGAAAGAGAAGAGCTCGGGGCTGGGCTCAAGACGAAGCGTCTGAGCATTCCTACGTATCCCATTAGAATGGGAATCAAGCCATACGTAGTTCTTGATGTGCAATTTAATGTCCTGCCGAACGAGATTCAATTTATCGTCATGCAGGAAGAGGGACACATCTCATCAAGGGATATGTAAAATACATCCAGTAACCCGACACGAATGAGGACATAATCCTATACCACACCGAACAATCCCACAAGAGAGTCTGAGTCGGGGAAGGCCAAGCGGCCTGAGGCTGGGCCTCGGTCAGGGAGGCCTGACCGGCTTGCAGTTTAACTTCATATAGTAAGGACGAGGGCCAGGGGACCGATGAGGCCAAGGGGCCTGAGGCTGAGCCTCGGTCAGGGAGGCCTGACCGGCTTGCAGTTTAACTTCTTATAGTAAGGACGGGGGGGGGGGGGGTCTTAGTTTAAGGTCATAGAGCTCGGAGAATTTTGATATTTATCGTCTTACTGGATGATATCGCAGTTTTAATGTCATGAAAGACGGTGCTGTAGTTTAGGGTTTAGCGGGATCGTAACGTGCAGTTTAGGGTCGTACGGGACCGTAATGTGAAGTTTAGGTTCGTGCGGGACCATACAATTTAAGGTCGTGTAGGATCATAACGTGTAGTTTAGGATCATGCGGGATCATAACGTGTAGTTTAGGGTCGTGTGGGACCGGATATTTTAAGGTAGTGCAATACCATAACATGCAGTTTAGGGTCATTTGTGACCGTAACATGCAGTTTAGGGTCGTGCGGGACCGTAACGTGCAATTTATCGTCATGCGGGACCATACAGTTTGAGGTCGTGTAGGACCATACAGTTTAAGGTCCTGTAGGACCATAACATGCATTTTAGGGTCGTGCGGGACTGTAATGTGCAGTTTAGGGTTGTGTGGGACTGTAAGGTGCAGTTTAGGGTCGTGCGGGACCGTAACGTGTAGTTTAGGGTCGTGCGAGACCATACATTTTACGTTCATGAAGGACCATACCGTTTAAGTTCGTGTAGGACCAAGGGGCTCAGGAAAATTACTGCCTGATGAACTTGGCATTGGTGGGAGGAGTTATGCGCTCACCATCTATGGTCACCAAGGAGTATGCTCTGTTGGGGTAAAACTTATAGATGACGTATGGTCTTTCCCATTTGGGCTCTAGCTTGGGTGGTTTCCTACCGGGAATAATTGGTGCTCGAAGGGCCAACACTAGGTCGCCCTGCAGAAAATATTGAACTCAAACCTTCTTGTTGAAGGCTATCTTGTTCTGATTCCTTTCTAGATTGTGCAGGGCATAAAGCCTATTCTTGTCCATTGCTTCCAATTCAGCTAGATGGATTTCGACCACCTTATCTGGCGCCTTCTGGTCATAGACCGTGGTGTGTAGCGATGGAAGCTAGATCTCAAGGGGCAGGATGGCCTCAACCCCATACACCAGGGAGTATGGGGTCACCTGGATGGAATTGCGAGTCGTCGTCTGATAAGCCTAGAGGGCATTGGAGAGCTTGTCTGGTCAACATTTCTTGTTCTGGCCAACAATTTTCTGTAGAAAGTTAGATTGGGTTTTTTTGAACACCTCGATCTGTCCATTTGCATGTGCATGGTAATGAGAGGTATGGTTCGAATAGATATTTTACATGGCATAAAATTTATTCAGCTCAGCCGCTCAGATGTTTGTGCCCTTATCGGTGAGGATAGCGTGGGGGACTCCAAAACAGTGGATGATATTGGAACTCACAAAGTCAACGATGGAATGGGCCTTAACCTCTTTGAGTGGAACTGCCTCTTCCAACATGGAGAAGAAATCTGTAGCAGTTAGGATGAACCTAGATTGGCGATCTGTAGCCAGTGGATATGGCCCCATGAAATCGAGTCCCCACACAAAAAATGGCCATGAATACTTGGTGGAGTGGAGAGGCTCTGGTGAACGATGCAGGAATATAGTGTGAACATGGAATGTGTGGAATATCTGGGAAAACAAGATACAATCATGGATCATAGAGGGCCAGAAGTACCCCAATCTCCGGATCTGACGGGACAGCTTGGGCCCATCCTGGGGGGCACCACTGGAACCAGCGTGAACCTCTTGTATGACTTGAGAAATATCGAATCCTTGAATGCAACAGAGGAGAAAACCATCGAAGCTCTGCTTATAGAGGTTCCGCTAAATATTGGGACCACTCTGGAGGGTAAATTACAGTGCGTGGCGTCAGATTCGCTCTCCCTCAGCCCGATCGTCCGGGAGGCAACCATTTTGGAGATACTCGAAAAAGGTTCTCTCTAGTCGGGAGTGGCCTCAACCACTTTGTCTGACGAACCTGGGACCCCTGACGTAGAAGGTCCGATGGTAATATGATTTACCCACAGGCCGTCTTTGTCCTCTAGGGTGACAGGTTAAATGACTCTTTGGTGTGCCACATGTATGATCAAATCATCTTGCTCAGGTTCTGCGAGTGATGAAACTAAGCCAGCCAAAGCATCTGGGCAACCGTTCTATGACCGAGGGACATGGGTAACCTCTGGTCGAGAAGTGAACTGGTCCATTAGACGGAGGGTGCACTCCAACAATGGCACAAGATCCGAATTCCTGATGACATAGTCTCCATTGACCCACTTGATGAACAACTCAGAATCCACTTTCACATGTAGATGGGTCACATCGATCTCAAGGGCTAACTCAAGGCCGTTGATGAGAGCCTAGTACTCTGCCTCGTTGTTGGTGCAGCCTTCTGAAAACAGGAATGAGTATGGAAGGACGGTTTGCATCGCGGTGGTGAAGATGATACCCAGACCCACTCTATTGAGCTGAGGATCGTTGAGCCTCCTACCGGTGGGGCTCCAAGAGGCACCGTCGAAGTGCATTTGCCAAAATGAGATGGCATGATCAACTGAGAGGATCACCTCATCAGGAAAATCCAGGTCCATGGATTGATCCGCAATGGTTGGACGAGCATCTAAGAAGTCTTCCAATGCCTGTCCCTCGATGGCCTTCTGAGGCACGAACCTGATGTCGAACTGCTGGAGGATCACTGCCCACCGTGCTAGTCGTCCAGTCAACATGGGGCGGTTCAGGATGTACATCAGTTGGTCTACCCGGGAGACCAATAGTACCTCATGATGCTACAGGTAATGCCACAACTTTTGTACGGAAAACACGAGCAAAAGGCAGCTCTTTTCGATAGGGGAGTTTCTGATATCTGTTTCAAGAAGCATGCAGCTGAGATAGTAGAGGCTGTTCTCTATCCCTTCACTGTTCTTCTAGGCGAGAAGCGCGCTGACGGACCGTTCCAGGGCGGTCACATAAAGGAACAACGGCTTTCCAGAGACAGGTGGCATCAAAACCGGAGGTTGGATCAGATACTTCTTGATTTCCTCGATGACGGTCCGACACTCTTCATTCCATTCATAGGCAGCGCCTTTCTTCATGAGTTGGGAAAAGGGCTTACACTTGTCGGCCAGGTTCACAATGAATCGGCGTAAATAGGCTAAGTGGCCTTGGAGACCTCAAAGCTACCGAATATTGCTCAGGGGAGGAATTTGGCCGATGTCCTTGATCTTCTCTGGGCCGATCTAAATGTCCCGGTATCTAACAACAAAGCCAAGAAATTTCCAAGAGGAAACCCCGGAGGGAGACTTCAACAGTTTCATCTTCAGGTGGTGGGAACGGAGGAAACGTAACAATTTCTCAAGGACTTTGATATGGTCCTGGTGCTGGAGAGATTCGACCACTAGATCATCCACGTAGCATTCCACTAGCGTCCTGAGAATCGGCTTTAAAATGCGATGCATGGCCCGCTGATAAGTGGCACCTACATTTTTCAGGATGAAGGGCATAACCTGTTAACAAAAAGTACCTTAGGGATCCCTAAAGGCAGTGAACTCCTCGTCCTCGGGGGCCATCCAGATCTGGTTGTACTCGGAATACACATCCATGAAAGAGAGGGCTTGGAACCATGTCGTGGCATCAATCAATAACTTGGTCACCATAAGGGGAAAATCATCTTTTAGGTTGCGATGATTGAGATCATGGAAGTCGATGCAGACTCTGATATGCCGGTTCTTCTTCCTGACTAGCACAATGTTGGCAATCCATTTGGGGTACTGGACTTCCTAGATGAATCTGGCTTTGATAAGCTTATCAACCTCGACCTTAACCCTAGCACCGTGAGAAGGGTGCATCTTTCTGGGAGGTTGCTTGAATCCACGATGATTTTTCGGGAGACCAAGTCGGTGAACGACTACCTGAGGATCTAGCCATGGAATCGCGTTGTAACTCCAGTCAAACACATCACGGTGCTGCTTTAGAAAGTCTATGTACCGCTACTTCTCCTCGAGGGACATGGTTTCACTGATCAATGTGGGTCTCAGATTCGCCTCTCTACCAAGGATCACCTGTACCAGTTCATCGACCTTGGTAGAGACGCATTATTCAAAGGTGGGGGGAGCATCCTCTAGATATTCCTCTCCTCTTGTGGAGGGATTTACAATAGGGGGAGCTAATTCTGAGCTATAAAACCCTGACGGGTAGCTGGTGCCGGACTGGGTAGCAGGGGTCATCATATCAGGAGACCCATGTGTCACTGAGTCCATAGCAATGAAGACAATCGATCCTATCCCATCTGGCCTTCGGCCTAAGGGGCCATGTTTGATGACATCAAAGCAGTGGTGACACATCGGCCTGATTCAGTTGATTCTAGCTCGATAGAAGAGACACGTATGACGTACTATCGTTGCCATAAGCCTGACATTCCGATACTGCACAGGGGTGGGAGGTTCCGGGATCACATGAGCCTTGTTGGTGTAGGAGTACGAGGTGATTTTCCGCCATCGCTTGGACATGGGAACATGCCATCCTTTCGTTCCTGAAACAACAAAACATTTCCCCATGTCGGGGGTCATGGCCTCCAATTGATGGATCAGGAAGATGTAGGCGTCATCTAGGCTTGCCCAGGGATCACTTGTGACCGGGGCGGGTTCATCTTCACTTGCTAGGATTTGATTATCCTTTCTCTTGTAATAGTCTGCGTCCAGATAACGGGCTTCACAAGAGGAGAAGGGAGACACATCTCCTTGGAGCATGCCTACTCGACTATTGAGGGAGTATTTGAGGCATTGGTGATACGACGAAGGGACCACTGCGTGTAGGTGGAGCCATGGACTTCCCATCAATGCATTGTAGGAGGTGTCCTGGGAGACAACCATGAACTCGGTGCTGGCAATTAGGCCACCGAACTGGGTCTTCAAGCGGATCTTGCTGACTGGGGATTGCTCGGTCCTGTCGTATCCCTGAATTCTGAGGTCGGAGGGAGTTTGATCATCCTCTAACAAACTCAGCTTCCACAGTGTCCGTGTCGGGATTAGGTTGATCCTAGAACCCATATCAACGAGACAGCGGCAGACTTCTATGTTGTTGATCATACCAGTGATCTACAGTGGGCGAATGTGCCAATGTATGGGAGGGTCTTCGTCTTCACCGGAGAATGAGATAACTGCATGGCATTCATCATTCTCAATTACCTCGGTGTGGGAGGCTTCTACAGCTTCTACCTCCGTATCAAATTGGAGGGGGCTCCTTAGGGCCTCAGAAAGTGCTTCGTGCATTTCAGATGATAGGCAAAGAGCCTAAAGGATAAAAAGCCATGATGGAATGTCAGATAAGTGCTTCAGGACATCATTATTTTGTGCCAAACGTGAGCTTCTGCCTACGGGAGGTCGCTCTACAGTTGGAGGCATAGCGGGTCCTTCCAGTTGAACCGGCGGCTAGCTAATACTGCGTACATCCTGCTGCCTAATAGTTTATGCTTTGAGAGTAGCCGCAGAATTAGGACCGAACATTGGAGATTGGCCTGCAGCCGGGTAAGACTGACCGCGATACGGACGAGGCAACTCTACCTGATCTAGTAGACCAAACAGAGGTGGAGGTAGATATGAGGGCATTAGATAAGGCTACGCGTGTTGAGCTCTGTGCTGAGCCTGATGTCTGGTTTTAGTAGCGTGTACGGCCTGACTAAAATCACCCACTGATTTGCCTCGACGACCCATGTGGTTGTGGTTCCGATGATGTTGACGTCGGCTGGGGACATTGGGGAGGTTCGCCTAACATTCCCCCTCATTGAGAATCATATATGGATTTACCAGCTCTATGATATTAATCGAAGTGTACCCTTGGATATCACTTGATGAATCATCTAACAATGGGCATATTCTGGGAGTAATCCCTATTTCAGGGGTCATAAAGTCCCACGAGTGTGGGATGACGATGGCAGCAACGGAGCACGTTGCTTCTTCTTGCATCGTCGCTGCTTCCCCTTTTGGGAAAAGGTCGGCTGTGATGACGATACAGATGTACCGGATGCTTCCTCTGAAGGCTCCAGCTTTTTCAGGCGTGGCCGAATGATACCATGGGCACGTGAAACGATTTTTCAAGCCATTCAGTCGTCGTATTTCTAGGACCCACGACTGGGAACCTACTGCCACTCGCCTTCGCTGTCGCTACCAGCCTCTGACCCTACGAAGACACCTGCTACTTGTGTTGGGTCCAGGCCCAACCTGACTATGTTGTTGTCGACCTGGTATTGATTCCAGTCTTTAAACACATTTCATTTCATGATGGTGTGCCCCAGAATCCAGTGATAGGGGATGTAGTTGGGCCGATTGGTGAGATTCGCCTCGTCCAGCCTTCTGCACTTGGGTAAGCGCACAATCCCATGCTCTAGAGCACTTCAGAAGTAGCTAGGGACTTGATTCTTGTTGAATCTGTAAGTCAGGTGCTTTATTTCTAGATAGGGGGCCTTGGGAGCCTGGTCCTGACGAGGGGCTGGAGGGGCCTGCTGAGGAGGTGATGCCTGGTTGTCCTGCCTAGGTGGTTGTGGCGCATTGCATGGGGAAACCTGTCGATTCTAAGGCGGTCGCTACTAGGCAGGAGCTTGCGCTTGAGGTGGAGGTCCTCTGCGGGGTCGCGAGGTCAGTGCTGCTAGCAGTAATTCTAGCTGCCTAGGAGATTCTATTTGGGCCACCGCAGCGGGTTCGGCTCTGGTAGCCCTCCTAGTTGGGATCACAGGGGGCAGCAGACGTACCTGACTAGCCTATTGCAGAGCTTCCTCGAGGTGCTGAGCTTTATCTGAGAAATCCCGGAACCCTCCAGTGTCGTTCTGGGTAATCAGGTAAGGAACCAGTTCTTTTTTTTACATTCCCTACACACATCGTCTGTAATTTCTCCTGAGTCAGTGGCATGTCGAGGGAGTATGTGAGCCCCTTCCACTTGGTGATGATGTCCGTGACTTGTTCATCAGGCCTTTGTTTGCACTTGAAGAGGTTTGCGATGCTGGTCATTCGCGTGGTGGATCTGAACTGGTATAGGAACTGCCTACGGAGATCCTGCAAGCTGGTCACAAATCCGATATGGAGCTGGCTGTACCAGACGAAAGTAGGGCCATCCAATGTCTGCACGAAATATCGTAGCATGGCGGCTTCTTGCTGGGTCGGGGTCCCCAGCATGGGGCCACACCTGGAAGAAAAGTGGACCAAGAGCTGCAGAAGGTCCCCTATCCCATTGAAGGGTGAGAAAGTGGGGTTTCCAAAACCTGGAGGTGCAGGAATATCATCCACACACACGGGATATGGTTTTCCATCTTGTGGGACTGCCACCTGCCGCGTTTCCAACGCCTCGAGGCGGGTGATGAGTGCCGCTATAAGATCATCAAGGTGGGGGTACCTGTCTTGACAAGGTTCCCTAATCACAAGTGTGTTGTTGGGTTTTTCGACACGGTAGATGGATTAAGCAGCTCGTGGAGCGACTGGAGGAACGACCTGTGGGGAGGCTGGGGGAACCCAGGCTGGATTCCTAAGATTTCCTCGTCGCTCAGGAGGGTTTGGTGAGACGTATCATGCCCTCTTTCCGTGAGTTCCAGCTTCTGCACTGTCTGCAGTAGTAGCATGATCAGGGTTGCCCGGAGGAATCTTGCCGGGGGGAATTGTTCCTGCCCCTGCTGCCCCGGCTTGGGATTACCATAGTCGGGTCGCCGCTCTGCTACGTGCTCCTCCAGAAGCTCGTCGACTAGCCTCTTCTTCTCATCGAGCTCCTGGTGCAATGTGGCCTTTTCGGGGTCTTCGTCCGTCTTCTGCACTGAGGAGGACGAGTGAGAGATCTTGACAGTTCTGACGTGCTCTTTCCCCTTACTGGCCATCCGAATGAGTACCAGCGACTCGGTGGGTACGAGGAGGCCTAGAGGGTTCCTCTACTAACGGGTAATCCTCCCTGACGGGTCCAGTAGTGGAGGTACACCCTCAGGGGGTATTTATCTGTTGAGAAACTCCACCTCATCCTCCTTGTCCACTACGTCAGCCATGTGGACCGCGACCCCTCTTGGGGGCATATCCTCAATGTCGCATAACAAATCAGGCTACCACCAGATAGGACTAAAGAGGAGTGAAGAATACTGTCCCCAACCACATATTTTCACATGGGGGGTAGCTTCCATAATGATTTTGCGGAGTACATTGAAACTCTGAATGAATTTTTGTTGAAGGACACTCTGGCAACCTGATGATTCGGGGCACTAGGCCACAAGGAGTGCATCCAAATCGACCAGATGACATTGATCACCAATTTCTTCGAAGTTAACTTGGCTCCTATGGTACATCACTCGCTGATAGTGAAGATTAAAGTGCATCACCCATAGGGTTTGGGGAAAGCGGTCTACTTCTTCCAGGGCGAGGGATTCCGGCGCACAAAAGTTCGATGCTTCCACTGGCCAGAACATCTCCGGGAAGTGGCCTGCTGTGAGAATGTTCCAGAAGCTCCTGGGCTCAGATTCAGGGTCTGGCCCCATATTGACCCATTCATCAACCGGGGGAGGCTCAGGGACCGGTAGCGGTACTGTGGCGGACCGCTGGGACAGTAAACTGGGCGGTGGAGAATACGGTGAACGAGATGACTTGTAACATCCCCAAATGATAAAGGGTTAAATGACTAAATGATATGACTCTTGTTAATAAGGTGCACCTTCCTTTTCGGGAGCCTACCTGATTAGAACTCCACAGTTAACCGTGCTTGGCCTAGAGTAATGATCCGGATGGGTGACCTCCTGGGAAGTTCCCCAAGGTGTGTGTGAGTGAGAACAAAGCACCCTAGAAAGGACATGTGTTGGCCTGCGGGGACTATCATTAGTCATATGACCCGTTCAGGCACATGGGTGGACCCTGTGGTGGGCCCCACGTGTCTGCGGGGGAAACTAGTGGTACCTGGTATGCCAGGACTCGACAACCGTGTTAAGGCGGGGTGTTTGTGCTGTCACCGGGACCCGGTTGTTACATTTGGTATTAGAGGAGGAACCCAGCCTTAAGTGCACGGTGCACTACCTGGGTTGAGATGTAGGGCCCACAACGAGGGCATTGTGCTCTAAAGGGGGGGTGATTGTAACAATCCCAAATGATAAAGGGTTAAATGACTAAATGATAGGACTCATGTCAATAAGGTGCACCTTCCTTTTTGGGAGCCTACCTGATTAGAATTCCACAGTTAAGCGTGCTTGGCCTGGAGTAGTGATTAGGATGGGTGACCTCTTGGGAAGTTCCCCAAGGTGTGTGTGAGTGAGGACAAAGCACGCTGGAAAGGACATGTGTTGGCCTGTGGAGACTATCATTAGTCAGATGACCCGTTCAGGCACATGGGTGGACCCTGGGGTGGGCCCCACGTGTCTGCGGGGGCAATTGGTGGTACCTGGTAGGCCAGGACCCGACGACCTTGTTAAGGCGGGGTGTTTGTGCTGTCACTGAGACCCGGTTGTTACATGACTGGCCGCCGAATTCCGGGCCATCCTCAGAAGAGTGAGGTGACCTTACCACAATATCATGATACGATAGACTGATAGCCACAACTTCTGGCATAGGAACTGCGGGGGCAATTGGTGGTACCTGGTAGGCCAGGACCCGACGGCCTTGTTAAGGCGGGGTGTTTGTGCTGTCACCGGGACCCGGTTGTTACATGACTGGCCGCCAAATTCTGGGCCATCCTCAGAAGAGTGAGGTGACCTTACCACAATATCACGATACGATAGGCTGATAGCCACAGCTTCTGGCATCGGAACTGCAGTCGCCGGCGATGTGTCACGCCATTGCTCTACCGTTCTTGGTCCCCAAAATAGCTCTCTGTGATCTCTGGTAGAGGTAGTGGGTGCTTCTGGTGACGATGGTGGTGATTTCACAGCTGGAACCTACAGGATTTCCACAATTTCCTACTCCTGGATTTACTTGTGGAGAGAGGCCGGAATTCGGTGGACTTCGCATTTTGGGAGAACGAGACTGATGTGCCTTGTTCCTACCGTAGTCCATGATACGGAGGAACGAGGAGAAGGTTCTATTGTCGAGTCGCATTCTGCTCTAGAATCCAAGAAGCGGGATGGTTTGAACTCAACCTGGGCCATCCAAGGACTATTCGTATGGCGGTGACAACCCACTCTCCTGCCCCTGGATGGCTCTTCGGGACAAGTCTGATTCTCGACATGTAGTCTAGGAGCGGCGCTGGCACCGTGGCGGAGAGGACTTCCCCTTGAGATAGTCGGGGTTCTAGGGGCACCAGGGAAAATGTCGAAGGGTACATGGGGAGGACCTCCACAGACAACACCCATATGGGCGGAACCTCTATTGGAACTGGTAGGAGAATGGGGAGGAACTCCATGCTTGGTGCGGGTCAAGCAAGGCTGACCTTCACCCCTCAGGTTGTCGGGGCGAGAAGAACCTTCGCCAGTTGCAGAGAGGACATAGGGAGGATCCCCACGTTGGAGAGGTACCGGATGGGCAAAACCTTCACATCTACGGTCGAGGGCAGTAGGAGGAACTCCATACCCAGTGTGGTGGGTGCGGGAGAGACTGACGCGCCAAGCACCACTTCCGTGAGGCAGGTCTTCATTCGGGATGGGGGTAGCAAGAGGCATGCCTCCATGAAGAGCTTCAGAGCGGGGAAGTCCCACACTCTGTGGAATGGTTGTACAGGGAGGCCCTTCGTATGGGGCGACATCACCACGAATTGGTTCGTGGCGATCACCAATCAGGCCTGCGACCTGGAGAGTCAACCCAGCCTTCCCATGGGGTAGTTGGGTCCTCGATCCTGGTTGGGTGAAGGAGTGCCCCTGCTCAGTGTCGGCAGGGACTCCATGATGCACGTCAGAGGTGGCTTGGACCACAGCAGTTGTTGACGTCGACGCCCCTTGACAGGCATCCTCAGCTCGGGCCCAACACTGGAGTCGGGTCAGACGAGCTGGTGCAGGTGGTGTAGGGGTATACCCCACCTACTCCTCTGGCAAAGCCGGATGGCGGTGTTGACACGGCCGGCTGGGGGCCCTTGCCTGGAGTCCATGGATTGGGACTCTGACCGGGATGAGCTGGACATCACCCGTCTCATCAGCGTAAGGAGAGGAGTCGTCGAGGCATTCTGGGGATAGGCTCCAAAAATGATTGAAGGTTGGGATGTGTATAGTGGGCTCCCTGCACAGCCCTTGAGGGCGGCGTTGACGGCAGGGCCTGGATGCCTCCAGGTCCAGGCGGGCCATATATTGAGCTGGGATGACCCCTTATTCCTCGTACCTATGTACAAGGTCGTTGATCACCCTGTGTTGGATAACCTCTGACAGAGAAAGGGGCATGGGAGTCCCGTATTCACGAATGTAGAGGACATTTTGACGGCAGTGGAGCCACGCGGAGCAGCTGTGCTGGTATTTCCCCTACCCCTGCGTAGGCGAGCAGGTGGTGATCGTGTCTCCATAGTAGCAACCTGGTTCCTGGGAATTAGGGAGGTTAACTCGTTAGCACAGTGAGGAAAAAATTTGACAACCAGTGCCCGAACGTCATTCCGTCTTCCGTGTCCAGTAAGAGGGATCCGCGCTGACAACGTTGCAGAACAGAATTCCCCACGTTCTACTGCACCAAATCCGGTGATTTTCATGCCAGGCCCGCTATTTGCATAGCGGGGCCCAGTACTGGATATCTAGATCTAGTAATACATCAATCTACTGATGTCTCAAGCACAACTAATCTCCACTTTGAGGAGAATACCTTCACGTCGGGTTCACCATTTCTGTTTCTGACGCTTTCACCGGGGGCGCACGTCCGTCCACTTGGGCATGACAGGCGCAACTTTCTTGTTGCCCCGCATTCCCTCTTTCCAAAGGCGGGTGGCATACGCTCCTTATTCAGGGATGTCTACTCCTTGATCGAAACCAGGATGATGGGATGTCGGTTCTTCATTCCATGGATTCCTCCTTGGAGCTCGTCACCTAGTCCAGGTCTCCCTCATATATTTAATATGTTTTTTGTGAAACTCTTCCCAGTTCCATCTTTTCATGGATGCCGGTTAATTACACTACTTCTATCAGAAAATTCCAAAGGGTCTGGTCAGGGCAGCAACCTTCAGTTGGGGGAGTAGTCATGTCTAGGTATTATTGACGTGTATGAGTGCTAGTGAATTGGCGTGTCTGTCTTTTGTCCCTTATAATAGGGATTCTCGAGGGCGAGGTGGCCCGAGACATCCCACATCGAGCGTGGGGAATCACATGCCATAGTCTTGTATATGAGGTTTTTCTCAGCTTTCCATGTTTAACATGGGGTGTGCCACAAGTTTAACATCCAATGGGGACGGATCGGCCTGATCAGAACACTAGATGGAGTGGATCAGATTGAAGAATCCCCCAGCCCTTGAGGGGATTCCGATGTTGGGGTCAGCCCATGGGCGGTTTCACGGATGCTATGGAGGGGAGTGGAATGGAATGATCACACCAGGATGTGGCGGCCCGGGTGAGAATCAAGATGGATGATGGATGGATGAATGAAGTGGAGTGGGAATTAAATGGTACCATCGCAAGGATGACAATGAAATTGGTCTTAAGCCTTGAAGAGACCTCCTACGTATCCCCGTGGCAGGGAATCAATGTTCGCATAGTTTGGGGTGGTGCCGGTAAATCGACGTGAAGGTGGACCTTGGTCCGATGGATGTCGTTAGTGAACCGACGTGAAGGTGGACCTTGGTCTGATGGATGGTGGGCTTGAACCTCAAGAAGGATTCCTACGTACCATGTCTGTACATGGATCAAAGTCCTCGTAGTTCAAATGAGATGTGGAATACAATTTAACGTCATGCGGGATAGAGGTGAACTAACATGAATGAGGTTAGAACAACCGGGTGATGGTCTTGAACTTCATGGAGGCTTCCTACGTAACATTCCTTGACATGGATCAAAGTCCTCATAGTTCAGGTGAAAATGGTGGGTGTCGGTGTACCGACATGAAAGAATGGAGACCTTGGTCTAGATGGTGTGGGGCTTATACACTAGGCTTCCCAGGTGTTGGTGAACCGA
Organism: Viscum album; assembly: GCA_963277665.1. Classification (NCBI taxonomy): domain Eukaryota; kingdom Viridiplantae; phylum Streptophyta; class Magnoliopsida; order Santalales; family Viscaceae; genus Viscum; species Viscum album. The sequence goes on from OY728145.1 coordinate 1,659,557,930, forward strand.
TGTGAATGAGGTCGGAACGACCGGGTGATGGACTTGATCCTCATGGAGGCTTCCTACGTACCACGCCTTAACATGGATCAAAGACCACATAGTTCAGGTTGGGTTTTGTCAGTGAATCGGCATGAAAGTGAACCCTGGGGTTCTACTGGTGGTGGGCTTGAACCTCGTGGAGGCTTCCTACGTACCAAGCCTTAGCATGGATCAAAGTCCTCGTAGTTCGAGATGGTCGCAACGGCTTACCACTGGGCCAAAATGTAGTTTAACATCGTGTGGGATGAAAGTTAACCCTGGCATGAATAAATGACGGGTGGTGGTCTTGATCCGCATGGAGGATTCCTATGTACCATGCCTTAGCACGGATCAAAGACCACGTAGTTCCGTTGTGCAGTTTAACATCATGCTGGACGGGGCATACAGTTTAACATCATACGGGATATGGTGGAACTCAACGTGAAGAAATGACCAAGTGGTGGGCTTGAACCTCGTGGAGGCTTTCTATGTACCATGCCTTAGCACGGATCAAAGTCCCCGTAGTTCGCTTAAGGTGGGGGTCAGGGTCGGTGCTCACTCTAAGCTCATGTGAGTCATGCTTGGTGTGAGAAACAATAGGTTGCGGGGAACTGACGATCACATCGCGAAGGATGCGTCCGTGGGAAATGAAGAGGGCCTTACGTGTTAGGCAACCCATGGTGCTGGGACTTACTCCAGGATGGAGGCCCAGGGTGCGGCGAAGCGCAGCAGGAGAGGGATTTGGGACCCAAGATGGAAGGTGCCTCGTTCCGTATTGCGCCCTCCACTGGCCTTGGATGTGGGGAAGTACGGAGGTGGATGGGTGATACCTTCTGAAAGAGAGGCTTGGGGGCTTATAGAAAGGTGGTTTCTCTTCCCTCGTGGACAAATGCCACTCCAAAAGGGAGGATCTCATTCCATGTGTGGAATATTCAATTCCCGTGGAGACGAGCGGCGTAAAGAATGTCTGAGATGGGGGGACCCTGCATGCGAGGCATGAGGTCAGACCATAGTTTAACGTCATGTGTTAAAGACAAGGTTCTTGGAAGTTTAACGTCCTACAGCTCAGACGAGGTGGGTTCGCTCCACACCCCTTGGACATACATAATTGGTACCCTCTGCCCCTTGGGGAAGGGAAGGTACCAGAAAAGACGTGGTAAAGAGGTGTCGTAGAGCGAACCATCAAGGTGTCCACGTTAGCGTGGCTATGTGAAGAATCAATAGCCGTTAGCGTGCCTATGCGATGAAGCATTATGCGAAGCAAAACTACGGGTGGTGTTGTCCATGGGACCCTGAAATCACATCGTGCAAACTTGGAGGGTCGCACGGGAACTGGAATTGCCATGAAAAGGGGTGTGCTTCGCGAAGTGGAATGCCTTGGCCTTAGCATGGGGCAGGGGTGTGCATGGGAGGTGCTTCGTGAAGTGGAATAGTGTTCGTGGAGCACTACCTCGCGAAGCAGGGGTTCCTCGCGAAGAAAGGTGTTGTTAAGCAGTGAGCTTCGCGGAGTACAACGACCCTACCTTGGCATGTGGATCACTTGTACATGATGGGTGTTTCGTGAAGCATAAACGATTCGCGCTCCCTGGGTTCCCTTGGGAATCCCCTTCTTTCGTGAATGCCCGTAGGCTTCGCGAAGGGCATCCCTCTCGGAAGAGGGGCTCAAAACCAGACATGGTGAAGGCGGATCGCGAAGCAAAAATACATCGCGGAGCTAATGAATCCCAGGGAGAAGTATGCTTCACGATTTGGGTGCTGAGAAGCCGAAAGGTCGGATTTTCCATCCCCTGGGCTCAGGGGGAGCCCAATATTTATAGGCAAGGGGCGCCGCGAAGCAGAGCTCACACGACTCAAAGGGGAAGAGGTTGCTTCGCGGTGGGTCTCAAATGTCAACCGCGTTCGCGGAGTGATACCACCTCTCAGGCTCTGCGGCGGGCTTGCGAACGTCAGGGAGTTTGCGGAGCGGTACCAACTCTAGGGTAGCGCCACGGGCTCCCGAACATCAGGGCGTTCGCGGAGGGTTACCCCCTCTGGGGCTTCGCAGCAGGCTCGCGAACGTCAGGGAATTCGCGGAGGTTTACCGCCTCTCGGGCTTCACGGCGGGCTCGCGAACGTCAGGGAGTTTGCGGAGCGGTACCACATCTTTCGCTTCGCGCCGACCGCGTTGCTAATGGGGGCTCCGCGTTGGGGCTTCATGAGGTAGCGCGCGGGCTTCTTCTCCTTCTTCCCTTTTCATCCAATATTTTTGGTTCCAACAACCTTCTATCCATCCAACTGAAAACGAAATCACCGCGCGTGTGTACGTATGGAATCCCGTCTCCACGCCGTGCTGTAATCTATTTTCGACCACCACCTTAATTAGATGGGTATAATGGTGTAAATAAATTACTATATATGATTATTGTAAAGTGATATTGATTCTGAAATATTATACATACACTTCAATACAATTCCATGATAATGGGAATGATATCATCGCTCGTGCGTACGTACGGACTACCGTCTCCACGACGCGATGCGATTCATTTTCCATGTTAACCATTCATGAATTATTATAAAGTATATATAATGACTAATAATGAAATATATGAAATAATAATGATACTAGATTTATGTATATATATATGTATGTCATCTACTTAATTCCATTCAATTCAATAAGGGAACGAAAATAGCGTTCATGCGTACGTACGACCTACTGTCTTCATGAACATTGTATCTCATTCTATTTACCAATCTATCATATATATATGTATATGCTGAATATATATTATATACAAATCATGTTTTACAAACTTTTATTATATAAATCAGTATATAGGTAATAATATCAAGAACAACAAGTCGAAACACGTATGATAAATGAAACGATTTTACCCAAAATGCTGCTTTAACATGGAATTTACAAAAAATGGGTAATATAAAGTCATAAGTGAACCATATATGATATCATAACAATGAATATGATTCTGTAATAATTCAATGAAAATATTTAAATCATTATATAGGAGGTTCAGATACATACGAATCATATCATATGTAAGATAAGGGATAACTTTTCCAATCTCGTTTTTAACCGAGATTGTTTATTCGTAAGTATTTACTAGGTTTATATTTATCATCCACGTCCCTGTTTTCTAAAAATGATTTCATTATATGTTTAACGTCCATTTTACCCATTTTGAATTTTACTACATGGTACGTAATGAATCGTTTTTTACAAGGTAATTTTTGACTTTTCCGGCAAAAGTACGAGAAGAATGTTTTTTTAACTTATACGGCATGAAAAGATTTTTGCGGTTTTATAAAGCCTTATTTTCATGAATCTTACTCTAAAATATTTCATCACTATTTTCAACAAAATCCTTTTCTTTTAAAAATGCATGACTTTTGTGAAAACAAAATGATTTTAAAGAAGAAAGGATATTTTCCTCAAGAATTTATTTCAAGTGTTTAATCAAAACCATTTTCCATCTAAAATGAAATTATTTCATATGCGTATGTTTCAAGTATAATGTCACTATGATTTACATGGTTTCAATTTTCTTATTATGAAATGATATCCATTTCTTTAATATGGATTATTTGATGATGGGATGATGTTTAAGAAACCCATTCTATTCATTGGGTTATGATGAATGATTTATGTTTATGTTGTGGCACACATAAGAATGATTTAATTATGAGATGGGTGAGACCTATATCTCCCTCCAATGAATTTGGAAAATATTTATATCTCATGAGATAGAAATGGATGGAACAGTAAGTTAATCCGGTTCAGTAATACAGGACTTGAACAAAGAGTGAACTCTATTTAGAAAGGGACATTGTCCACTAAGATGGTCTTGGTAGCAATGCCTTGACTACTATGGAAATCATATCATTGATTATTGTTTTCCACGATTACATGTTTTATTCCCATGCTATTTTATCATGATTAATGTTTCTTTATGATCTATGCCTTATGTACTGCCATGTTTTATGTCATTGCCCAAGATTTTGATGTTTAAACATTATGTTCATGTTTTTAAGTTCAAATATATATGATTTGTTTTATTTTATCCATGCTTACCCTTACTAAGAATTTTAGATCATCCTTTATATGTTTTCATTTCCCCAGGATTTAAAGAAAGGTTTTAGGTAAGAATACCTAAATACGAAGATCTTTATGGGAGATGTTGAAGATATTTCACCAAGATTAGAAGATTATATTCCGAGTTTCCAAAGACACTAAACTATTATGATCATTGTGTGTCTGTTTTTGTTATCTATTATGTATTCAGAAAAAGTAATGTATTGTTCATGTACGTCAAGATTTGGGTCTCTATAGTAACACCACAATCTTCCATGGTACGATTCTCTTTGAATAATATAGTAGCGTGTGTTGTACGCAACTTTGAGATTCTAACACACCGCGACCAATCAAAGTAGTCGTTGTAAATAGTAATTCTAACGACCCAAATTTTCATTAATGGAAAATCCACCTTGATCCAGTTAAATGTTTCTTTATGAAAAATGTTTTTATAAGATGTCAACTTCTTTAGTTTTACGTTAAGATTTGTGACCATTACTTTTATAGCCGTTGAACAGTGATCAACTGAGTAGTATAAATATAAGGCTTTAACGAACCCATTTCTACTCAGACAAAGGAAGCGATGGGCTCATCCAGTAGAATTGCCTCTTACGAAGACCATTTGTTGGAGCTCGAAAAAGGGGTGGTGTCTTTGGGCTTCGCCCTTGACCAAGCCCAAGCTGAGCTTCATTATGTCAAGCTTGAACGGGACCGTCTACGGGAAATGTGGAAGTTGATAGAGATTACCACTCGAGCGATGTTATCCGAGCCACCCCAAGAGTCGTCACCATCGCACACCTTACCCTTAGGTCTTATGCGGCTATTTTAAGGGGTTATGTAACAAATAAGTAGTACCATGTTCATGTACATTATTATTGTATATAATTTCTAGTTATTTTTGATACTTTGTAAATAGATTTTAAAGTAAAAATGGTGTTTTTAGTTAGTATTTAATTAAGAATTATATTTTATTAAATTAAAGGATTTTTGAATTAAATAATTTTTTAATAAAATATTATTATTAATATTAAATTAATTTTTATTAAAATATAAATGATCTTTTAATTTTATTAATGCAATTAAAATTTTTATTAAGGTTTGAAAGCCATTTCTGTCAAAACCCGTGATTTTTTTTTATAAATGTCGGTTTTTATTTTAAAAGTTAAAAATCACATATTTAGAAAATTATTTAGATAAAATAAATATTATTTTTGGAATCAGGACGTTGAAATTATCCAACGGTGAATTTTTCATAATTTTTTGAGACAATAAAATTTTTGGGTAAAAATTAAATACCATTAAAATATATAATGTGTTTTATGACATCATAATGACCCAATGGTGATGTAATAAAATACCATAATCCTTATGTTAGACCAATATATGTTTTATCATTAAAATAATGTGGTTTTGGGTTTGTTTGACTTACTTTTCAAAGCATTAATGGAGCCCTCAAAACTTATTCAACACTTTGCCTTTTTAAATTAATTTCCATGGGAGTGTGACTCACCTCCACATAAGAAACCCTAATTTTTTAATAAGTTCGGACCTTGGCCTTGTAAAATATTGTTTTCCTCTTAAATTTCCAGAAACTATGGGCAAATACCATGGGATGGTTTTTGGTTTGGAGTATTTTAATATAAGGGGTCCCAAACCTAAATAATAATTAATTCTCTCACCTTTCCTATATAAACCCACCCAATCTCCCACATCCTCCCCACTCAAAGCCCTTTGAGTTCGTCCAACCTCTGCCCTACTCTCTCTAGAATCCTCTCAAGGTGCCCCAAGCTCCCAAGAAGCTTCTCACAAGCCTCTCTCTAGCCTTTGGAAGCACACTTCCAAGTAAGGGTTTTTTCTTCCTTTCTCATTTTTGTCAATTTTCTTTAAGTTGTATTTCCCTTTTAATTTCAATTATGAATGTTGGGGTATGGTTTCACACCTCCCCCATACTTCCCTCTTATTTTTTGAATGATGGGAGACCCCTTTCTCTCTCATTAAATTCCTCCCATATACACCTGTTACTATGCCGAAATTCCGAAAGGAACTTTTTTCTTCTCATTTATATTCAAGCAAAACTTTTTTATAATGAATCTAAATTCCTTTTAAATTGTTGGGACATGTATCTATATGACCTCCTTACTGTCCATTACATGTAAATATGATGAGGAACCCCTTTCTATCTCATCAATCATTTTTATGAATTCTTATGTCACGCCGTTACGCTGCCGAAATCACACCGATTTTCTAAGCCAATATCATTGTGTAGTGAATACCATGCCCATTTCTCCATCAAGGGTATTCACCTTTATGCACATTTACTTATTGATTATAAAGTTTCATTATTAATTCCACATTACTTTATCGTGTAATAAATGATTATGTTTTATGAATCCATGTTTTATGATCCATGTGGCACACTTATGCATGAAATGAAATGTTTAAGAAGGCTGCGCCCTTATAGCGCTCCAATGCATTGGGTAAAGTATAGTATCATGATACTTCATGTGCAATGAGTGTTGACTCATGATAATTCATGTTCAATGAGGGTTTACTTGTGCTTCAAGTGCATTGAGGTTTTACTCATGCACCATGTGCAATGAGCCTTGGCTCATGCTAATTCGATGTTAAGTGTTGTTGCCACATTTCCATGTTATGATTATCATGCTTTATCATGCCTTTATGTTCATGTTACTCTTATGCTCTATTGATATTCCTATTGCCTAACATGTATTGAACTCCTCATGTTATTCATTGTGTACTTCTTTGCTGGGCTTTATAGCTCACCCTTTTCTTATGCATGTCCTCAGGTTATCCCATGCAATGCTAAGTACGAAGGAATGTAGTGGTCATGTAAAGGACGTTTTCAATAAAGATGTTGTATTTCAAGTTTGAAGTTTTTATGTAATGATTGTAAGCCCCAAATACACTAAACCTTTCTATCTTCTTTGTTGTATCAAGTGAAGTTATATGTAATAAAGAATGTTTAAGATGTAATAGAAATCAGGGTTGTCATAGTTGGTATCAAAGGATAGGTTTAGTTATTTTTGGGATTAGGAAACCCTAGTAAAGCCTTAGATAAAAGACTAAGTATAATAAAAACATCCCTAAGTTTTGGTAAATACTAAGTAAGTGGTTTATCAAACAAATGCATCCCTGTCTGGATACGAGCAGGTAGAGGCGGCTCTGGCACAAATGTATCCTAGGGGTAAAACCCGAAAACACCGCTTTGAGCTAGACTCGAACGGGAACTGGTGCACGACAACGGGCCTTGCTACACTCTTGGTTATGACACTCCCGGGGGATATGTTTTGATAAATTCACAATCTTAGTATGAACCCTTATTAAGTGAAAAATGCCCCTAAGAATATATGTTAGAAGGTAGATCATGAAAATCCTGGATTGAATACTATAGACTCATGAGTTAAAGAGATTAAAGTTTATTTATAAGTCATCAACTTTTGTCTTTGGATTACCCTTTATGTGTTACCCCTAACTTTCCTTTTATTCCAGTCAATTTACGGTAATAGGAGAACTCTGGCTGACAACTGTTGTGAAGATCAGTGTGATGATTGTACTAATGAGATGCCCAATCCAATGGGAGAGGGAATCGTAAACTTTGTCACACTTCTCTCTCAGTTAACTCAAGTTTTTAATAGAAACACGGGTCAAGAGGAACGTTCAACCCCCCCTAAGAAATAACAAGTCACTATTGAAAGCTTCATGAGACAAAGGCCTCCTACTTTTAGTGGATCATCTGATCCCATGATCGCTGAACAATGGATCAACTCCATTGAAAATATATTCTCCATCCTCCAATGCTCTGAACAAGAGAAGGTTCTCCTGGTGGCTTATCGTATGGAGGGTGAAGCTGATCAATGGTGGACGTTGATCAAAAATACGAATCCTGTGGAGGAGATCGAGGCTTTCGAATGGAAGGAATTCTGGAAGATGTTTTTCGATAAATATTTTCCGTGCACCCTCCGTCTTAAGATGGAAAGGGACTTCCTTTCCCTCAAACAGAAAGATGAAGAATCTGTGGGAGCGTACGAGGCAAACTTCACAAGGCTTGCACGATACACTTCCGTCTTTGTCGTTACCCTAGAATGAAAGGTTGACCACTTCTTTGGTGGGATAAAGCCTAGCTTGCGGAAAGCATTAGTGATCCGTGACATCGACAGCTATGAGGAAATTGTCCGATGTGCCCTCAAGGTTGAAATGGAGATCGGAGAATCACAGGGGTATCATGGGGACAAGAAGCGTAAGGTGGACTTCAATGCTGGTGGTCCGATGGATAAATCCAACGGCGCTAAGAAGTTCCAGCACCCCACTTGCAAAAAGTGTGGAAAGAATCACCCTGGAAAGTGCCTTATGGGGAAGATAAACTGCTTCAGGTGTGGAAGAGAAGGGAACCTAGCTGTTAACTGTCGGCAAGAAGGACCCGCGGCTGCGACAGAGTAGAGGAACGCTCCGTTCGAACCTCAACGCGTTGTTCAATGCTACAAATGCAAAGAACCGGGTCATTTTGCAAATGAGTGCCCTAATCCAAGGGTTATCGGAGGTAACCAACAACCTCCAAGACAGCAAGAGCTTTTGCCATCACTTCTGCCGAAGTGAACCCTGACAACGAAGTGGTGACGGGTATGCTAGTTATTCATTCAAGAATAGCGAACGTACTTTTTGATTCAGGTTCTACGCATTCTTTTATATCTCAAAAGTTTAGTAGAACAATCCCTGCACCACCACAAATCATGGAAGTAAGGATGTCGGTGAGTACGGAAAATGGGGCAATCATTTCATCCCATGAGTATAAGTCCTCCCCTGTTATAATATGTCGATTGAATTTCCCGGTGAACCTCATCATACTCCCTCTGGTAGAATTTGATGCAATTCATGGCATGGATTGGCTTTCCTTATATAGAGCCAACATAAATTGTTAGGAGAAGGAAATCACACTCCATATGGGGAATCGACCCCCGATTCTTTACAAGTGTCAGGAGGAAGATGAATCTCCTTTAGCTCTATCATCTCAAGCATGGATATTACTGCCTTATGAGAATGTATATCTGGCTCAGATGATTGAGTCCAAGGAAGAAACCGCCCTTGAAGAAATGCCTGTTGTGAGGGAATTCGCTGAAGTATTTCCCGAGGAACTTCCTGGTCTTCCTCCAAGAAGAGATGTTGAGTTCTCAATTGAACTTATACCTGGGGAGCTACCAATATCCAAGACTCTATATAGAATGGCTGTTGTTGAGCTTGAAGTGCTGAAGAAACAACTACAGGACAATCTGGATAAAGGTTTTATACGCCCAAGTGCATCACCATGGGGTGCACTAGTCCTCTTCGTCAAGAAGAAGGACGGGTCAATGCGGCTTTGCATTGATTATCGTGAACTTAACAAAATCACGATAAAGAACAAGTATCCTCTCCCAAGAATCGATGACTTGTTTGATCAGCTGCGTGGGGCACAATACTTCTCCGAGGTGGACTTACGGTCGGGATATTATCATGTAAGGGTGAAGAAGGAAGATATCCCCAAGACTGCTTTTCGTACAAGGTACGGGCACTATGAATTCATAGTAATGCCTTTCGGACTCAAAAATGCTCCAGAAATTTTCATGGACTTGATGAATAGAGTCTTCAGAGAATACCTTGACAAATTTGTGGAAGTCTTTATAGATGATATTCTAATATACTCCAAAACCAAGGAGGACCATGAGGAGAATTTAAAAACTGTACAAGAGACTTTGCGCAAGGAGAAGCTCTATGCAATGTACTGCAAGTGTGATTTCTAGTTGAAGGAAGTCTCATTCTTGGACCATATCATCACAAGAAATGGGATATCTGTGGACCCCTCCAAAATAGATGCAATTGAGGGATGGCCGAGGCCAACATCGGTAACTGATATCCGTAGCTTCTTGGGGTTAGCTTGATATTATCGACGATTTGTGAGAAACTTATCATGATTTCCCAACCCTCTTACCAAGCTAACTCGAAAGGGAGTAAAGTTTTCTTAGAGTAATGAATGCGAATAAAGCTTCAAGGAGTTGAAAAGGAGGCTTATCACTGCACCCGTGCTCACTTTACCCACAAGTGGGGAGCTTTTTGTGGTATTCAGTGATGCTTCGAAGAAGGGCTTAGGATGTCTGCTGATGCAGAATGATAAAGTGATATCATATGCCTCAAGGCAGTTGAAAATCCATGAGCGAAACTATCCAACGCATGATCTGGAGTTGGCGTCGGTGATCTTTGCCTTGAAAATCTAACGGCATTATCTCTATGGAGAGAAATGTGAGATATATACTGATCAAAAGAGTCTTAAATATATATTCACACAGAAAGAGCTTAATATGCGCCAGAGAAGATGGATAGAGCTCATCAAGGATTATGACTGTTCAATACATTACCACCCTAGGAAAGTGAACAAGGTGGCAGATGCCCTAAGTAGAAAGGATCCAGCGATTCTATCAATGATGAGAATTAAGAAGGATCCAATATTCTTAGACTTAATGAAGATGGATGTGGGAATCATAACGAAGGGAAAATCATCAATAATTTCACAAATGATTGCTCAACCATCTCTTTTGTAAATGTTAAAGGATTCTCAAAAGGATGATGCGGGAATCCAAGAAAAATTGGAATCTATCAAAAATGGAAAATCCTCAGAGTTTAATGTTAATGAAGAACGAATTGTGCGGTTTGGGAAAAGACTATGTGTTCCATCAAGTTCAGAGCTGAAGAAGGAACTTTTGGATGATGCACATAGTTCAAATTTCTCTATTCACCCAGGGAGCACAAAGATGTATCGAGATCTCCGAGAAAACTTTTGGTGGGATAATATGAAGAAGGAGATCACTGAATATACATCAAAGTGCCCGGTGTGTCAGCAAGTGAAGGCAGAGAGGCAGAAGTCTAAGGGGATGATGCAACCATTGCCCATACTAGAATGGAAATGGGAGAACATCACCATGGACTTTGTCACCGGACTTCCAAGGACATCCAAAGGCAACAATGCAATCTGGGTTGTTGTGGATCATCTTACAAAGACTGCACACTTCATTTCTATTAGAGATGATTTCTCTTTGGATCAACTAGAACAGATATATATCAGGGATGTGGTACGGTTGCATGGAGTAACACTATCTATTTTTTCTGACCGAGATTCAAGATTCACCTCTATGTTTTGGATGAGTCTTCAACAAGCTCTGAATATTGAACTGAACTTCAGTACGGCCTATCATCCTCAAACTGATGGCCAATCCGAGCGGACTATCCAAACACTTGAGGACATGTTGAGAGCATGCTCAATGGACTTTAAAGGAGGATGGGATCAACATCTTCCTCTGGTTGAGTTCTCTTATAATAATAGTTTCACTCGAGCATCCAAATGGCACCATATGAAGCCCTGTATGGGAAATGGTGTAGAAGACTGGCATGTTGGGATAAGGTCGGTGAACGTAAGTTTCTTGGACCAAAAATGGTCGAAGAAATGGTGGAGAAGGTGAAAACCATTCAGCAGCATATCAAGGCAGCCCAAAGTCAACAGAAGAGTTATGCAGATAATCGTCAACGAGACCTTGGGTTTACGGTTGGAGACATGGTGTTTTTACGCATATCTCCGTGGAAGAAGGTCATGAGTTTTGGAAAAAAAGGGAAGTTAAGTCCAAGGTACATCGGCCCCTTCGAGATTCATGATCATGTTGGGGCTGTGGCCTATCGACTATCACTTCCACCTACTATGGCCAACGTGCATGACGTCTTTCATGTATCCCTCTTAAGGAAGTACATACCGGAACCTTCACATGTACTCTCTTCCGAGGTGGTACAATTGGAAGATGATCTTTCTTATGAGGAGCAACCAGTGAAGATCTTAGATCGTAGAGAAAAAGTTCTATGAAATAAGACAATTCCCCTCATCAAGGTATTGTGGAGAAACCACAAGTTTGAAGAAGCGACTTGGGAGTCAGAGGATATGATGAAGCTGAGTTACCCAAATTTGTTTTAGTGTGGGAAAAGGAAAATTTCGAGGGTGAAATTTCTTAAGGGGGGAATATTGTAACAACCCAAAGTATAATTAATAGAAAATCCCTGTTGATCCAGTTAAATGTTTCTTTATGAAAAATGTTTTTATAATATGTGAACTTCTTTAGTTTTACATTAATATTTGTGACCGTTACTTTTATAGTCGTTGAACAGTGATCATCTGAGTAGTATAAATATAAGGCTTTAACAAACCCATTTCTACTCAGACAAAGGAAGAGATGGCCTCATCCAGTATAATTTCCCCTTATGAAGCCCATTTGTCGGAGCTCGGAAAAGAGGTGGTGTCTTTGGGCTTCGCCCTTGACCAAGCCCAAGCTGAGCTTCATTATGTCAAGCTTGAACGGGACCGTCTACGGGAAAAGTGGAAGTTGATAGAGATTAACACTCGAGCGATGTTATCCGAGCCACCCCAAGAGTCTGTCACCATCGCACACCTTACCCTTAGGTCTTATGCAGCTATTTTAAGGGGTTATGTAACAAATAAGTAGTACCATGTTCATGTACATTATTTTTGTATATAATTTCTAGTTATTTTTGATACATTGTAAATATATTTTAAAGTACAAATGGTGTTTTTAGTTAGTATTTAATTAAGAATTATATTTTATTAAATTAAAGGATTTTTGAATTAAATAATTTTTTAATAAAATATTATTATTAATATTAAATTAATTTTTATTAAAATATAAATGATCTTATAATTTTATGAATGCAATTAAATTTTTTATTAAGGTTTGAAAGCCATTTCTGTCAAAACCCGTGATTTTTTTATAAATGACGTTTTTTATTATAAAAGTGAGAATTCACATATTTAGAAAATTATTTAGATAAAATAAATTTAATTTTTGAAATCAGGATGTCGAAATTATCCAACGGTGAATTTTTCATAATTTTCTGAGACAATCAATTTTTTGGGTAAAAATTAAATACCATTTAAATATATAATGTGTTTTATTACATCATAATGACCCAATGATGATGTAATAAAATACCATAATACTTATGTTCGGCCAATATATGTTTTATCATTAAAATAATGAGGTTTTGGGTTTGTTTGACTTACTTTTCAAAGCATTAATGGAGCCCTCAAGACTTATTCAACACTTTGCCTTTTTAAATTAATTTCCATGGGAGTGTGACTCACCTCCACATAAGCAATCCTAATTTTTTAATATGTTCGGACCTTGGCCTTGTAAAATATTGTTTTCCTCTTTCCTTTTCCAGAAACCATGGGTAAATACCATGGTATGGTTTGTGGCTTGGAGTATTTTAATATAAGGGGTCCCAAACCTAAATAATAAAGAATTCTCTCACCTTTCCTATATAAACCCACCCAAGCTCCCACATCCACCTCACTCAAAGCCCTTGGAGTTCGTCCAACCTCTTCCCTACTCTCTCTAGAATCCTCTCAAGGTTCCCCAAGCTCCCAAGAAGCCTCTCACAAGCCTCTCTCTAGCCTTTGGAAGCACACTTCCATGTAAGGGTTTTTTCTTCCTTTCTCATTTTTGTCAATTTTCTTTAAGTTGTATTGCCCTTTTAATTTCAATTATGAATGTTGGGGTATGGTTTCTCACCTCCCCCATACTGCCCTTTTATTTTTTTAATGATGGGAGACCCCTTTATCTCTCATTAAATTCCTCCCATGTACAACCGTTACTATGCCGAAATTCCGAAAGGAACTTTTTTCTCCTCTTTTATATTCAAGCAATACTTTTGTATCATGAATCTAAATTCCTTTTCAATTGTTGGGACATGTATCTATATGACCTCCTTACTTTCAATTACATGTAAATATGATGTGGAACCCCTTTCTCTCTCATCAACCATTTTTATGAATTCTTATGTCACGCCGTTACGCTGCCGAAATCACACTGATTTTCTAAGCCAATATCATTGTGTAGTGAATACCATTCCCATTTCTCCATAAAGGGTATTCACCTTTATGCACATTTAGTTATTTATTATAAAGTTTCATGTATGAATTACACATTCCTTTATCGTGGAATAAATGATTATGTTTTATGAATCCATGTTTTATGATCCATGTGGCACACTTATGCATGAAATGAAATGTTTAAGAAGGGTGCGCCCTGATAGCCCTCCAATGCATTGGGTAAAGTATAGTATCATGATACTTAATGTGCAATGAGTGTTGACTCAAGATAATTCAAGTGCAACGAGGGTTTACTCATGATTCAAGTGAAATGAGGGTTTACTCATGCTCCATGTGCAATGAGCCTTGGCTCATACTAATTCAATGTTAAGTGTTGTTGCCACATTTCCATGTTATGATTATCATGATTTATCATGCCTTTATGTTCATGTTACTCTTATGCTCTATGGATATTCCTATTGCCTAGCATGTATTGAACTCCTCATGTTATTCATTGTGTACTCCCTTACTGGGCTTTATAGCTCACCCTTTTCTTATGCATGTCCTTAGGTTATCCCATGCAATGCTAAGTACGAAGGAATGTAGTGGTCATGTAAAGAATGTTTTCAATAAAGATGTTGTATTTCAAGTGTAAAGTTTTTATGTAATGATCCTAAGCCCTAAAGAAACTAAACCTTTCGATCTTCTTTGTTGTATCAAGTGAAGTTATATGTAATAAAGCATGTTTAATTTGTAATAGAAAGCAGGGTTGTCATAGTAATACCCACTTTTTGAAATTTTATACATTTTATCATTCTAAATGGACTTCATTTTTGAATTCGGAATATTGATATTATCCTAGGATGAAATTTTGGTACTTTTCAGATAACTTTTATATTTTGATGAATAGTGAAAATTACTAAATTTTTATTTTAAAAAACTTTTTTAATCGAAATAATTAATAGTGATAAATTATGAATTTGAGTGGTTTTAAAGTATATTTGGAATATATTTTTACCATTTAATATAATTTTGGTCATTGGACATATTTTTACATTTAAACCGGACATAAACAAGTGTCAATTTTTTGATAGTTATTATCTCTTAAAAACACGCTTTTTGTTTTGATAGCGGGAATTAAATTTAAATTAATTTCTGTCACTTCTGTGTTTTGAATTTTGATAAATGGACTCCATATTTTTAATCATAATTTTCAAATTGTGTAAATAGGTAACTTTTCTTATTAGAAATTTTGAATAATTACATCGTTAAATATTTTATTTACCATGCTTAAAGGGTAAATTCGATAAATAAGGGTAAAATAATAATAATATTATAATAAATAAATACCTTAAAACGTGTCTTAACCCTATTGGTTGATACATGTCCGACCATGGGCATCTATCTGTCTATTTTGGGATGTCGTGGATCCACTTTTAAGTGATAATGACACTTTATATTAATTAAGTTAAAGTAAATACAAAAATGACATAAGCCTATATCTTTTATAAAAACAATTTTTACATATATATGTTATATTTTCTACTATAAATAATCATTAGAAATAAAAAAATATTTCCTAAATAATTGTATTTTATTTATAATTTTTAGAAATTAAATAAGTTAATTTATTTATGACACAATGATGATGCAGTCATTACCTTATTAGTGAAATATTAAAATAATTGATATTATAAATACCCAAATAAATATAATTTGAAACTTTTAATGAATTACACTAATTTTATAGGTTAATATGACATGTTAGTATTGATTTAATTAACATTTTTTTAAGTAATCATGCTGTTATGGTTTTTACAAAAATAAAATACCAAATAGTGTCAAAATTGACATAAAAGAGTTTGTAAAATAAATATTATATTATTAATTGATATTAAATTTATAAAAATCTAATGTTTGGCCAAAGGACTTGTGTCATGATATTTTTATCGTTAATGGACCACTTGGGGGTCGCTTATTGGTATATAGTATGTTTATTAACTATATAATATAAAAATACAAAGTGACATGGTAAGTGTCAAACTAATTAACCAGAAGTTAAAACTAAAAGATAAAGTTAATATAATGACCCAAAAATATATAAAATCTATTGGAAGAGAGGATTTAGACCCATACCCACCTTAGACTTTGAATAATACTCTTTTTATTCATTAGAAACCGAATATGAATTTATTATAAAATAATACTATAAGTTTTTCCTAAAGAGCTACTCCTCCCCCTTATAAAAGAACACCACTTCTAACCAATTCTTCACACCTTAAAACACCTTTTTCTCAGCCAAACCCTACCCAAATATTCTCTCAACTTCCCTCCCTTTAACCAAGAGGCCTTAGTTTTATCTGAAACCCAACCTAAGGATCCCTTTTGATAAAATCAAAAGGAAGAACCCGAAGAAGAGGTAATGTTTTCACCACCCTTTTTCAAGTTCCTTTCTTCTTCAACATCTTCGTTCATTGTTATTTCCTTTCTAAAATAATAACTCCAGTATATTCTATATACTGTGATTTTATTATAAATATGGTACAACCATATGCAGTATTCTATACATCCTTTTAATGACATGTCACCATACGTGCATACATAAGGCTTACCGTCTCCACATCATGGTGTAATTCTTATTCAAAAAATTATTATTTGGATGGAAATAATAATGACCTGTAATTCATGTAAATAATAAATATAACATGATAATGATTCTGTATATATGATATACATTCCAATTATAGATTATTTTAATATCAAAAGAGTGATATTGTCGCTCATGCATACGTACGGACTACCGTCTCCTCGAACGCGATGAGATTCATTCCCCATCGTATCCATGTAATTATAATTCTCATTTTATGATTATAAATAATTTTTAAGGACTTGATATCATTCCAGATATGAATATGATACAACCTATCCATAAAAAAATGGCTTATGTAACAAAACATATAAAAGAAAACGAGTATGTTAACACCCGAAATGAAGATAATACAAAGATATTATTAACAAACCAATGTTAAAAGATCATATATGATATCATATTAATGTATATGATTCTTGTATAATTTAATAACAATTATTTTACCATTATACAAGAGGTTAACCTACACTGATCCAAGGAATAGTGCAAGGTAAGGGGTTTTCATCTCACTCCTTATTCCCGTGAGATTCATGCCATATTGCCACTATTACCTTTTGTGTGGTGTATGTACTTCCCATAATTGTATTTTATATGTAATAAAAATTAATTTATGTGTATTTACATACTCATTGTATGATAACTCTTTCATGGGGTGTATCTTTCGTAAGTTACCAAATTGGAAAGGGTTTATTTCACAATCTCTTCGTTAGCCGAGGTTGTTTATACATAATTATCTACTGGGAGCTATTTATCATCCACATCCATGTTTCTTAAAAATGTTTTCCAAACCATTATTACTATTTTATAGAATATGGGTTAAAGTCATTTATACCCTTGTTTGACTTTTTATATGATTATTATAATGGAATCTTTCCGTCGTTTTCCAAACAAGGTCCTTTTTAACCTTTTCGACAAAATTAAGGTAAGAATGTCTTTTTTTACCTTATACGGCAGGTGCGGATATTTTCTATGGTTATAAACATGTCAAAGCTTCCCTTACAAGATTATAAGAATATTTTCGAATTAAATGTTTTATTTAATAATTTTGTGACTCTTAAATGATTTCAAAATAGAATGAGATATTTCTCTAAAAAGAGTATTGATTTCATCTATGTCAACAAATTTTGATGGATTTTATGTTTATTTGGAGTTGATTTATTATGATACAAAACTTCCATATTGTATTGAAGATTTTTTGATATTTTTTACTGTGGATGTGATATTTTTATACCATTCATGATTTATGGTTAAAGTATTGAAATTTCGTATGCTAGTTTTAATACCAATGTTTATGATATGTTTAAACCTTTTCATATAAGGAATGTATTAGACTTAGTAAGTGACTGGTGGAGCCCACTATAGCTCTTAGATGCATCTGTAGGTCTCATGAGACAACTAGACGTGTATTTGGCCAAGACCCTTTAAAAATTTGATTTATGGTTTTGGTAGAGTCCTTAATCATTCTTAGATGTCTTGGTCGAGGCCTTGACAAAATGTTTCATAATGTCTGGCATTATACGTTCCCTCATTATGGAAATAATATTGGTGGCTCATGTGGTCATTCGACTAGTAGAATACCCATGATTATGATTTATTATGGCATTATTTACTCATCTCATATTCTTTCCATAAAAGTATTCATGTTTATAATTGGTAAAGGCAAGTGGTTTCGATTATTTACCATGCTTAATATTTATGTCATTTTCCGCTGTATTACTTACCCTAATGAGCGTTTCAGCTCACCTCTTTCAATATTTTATTTTTCCTAGGATATGAAGAAGTTAGTTATGAGTGACCTGCAAGCATAATCTAGGAGGCTTGGATGTTCCTAATGAAATATATGTGTGTTGTATTTCTCTTCAAGATGTAATGTTGATCATATGTATGAATCTTGTTTCCAATAATACTAAACTGATCGGTCATTCGAGACATGATTTCCTTGTGATCATTCCAATGTTTTGTAATAATACACCGACTCTGGGTAACTAGGTTCGGGGCATTACAGTAATGTCTATATTGGATGGTTAGAAAATCATGAAAACCTATAATATTACATCAGGAGGTATTAATTGCCAACAATGCCTTCACCTTCACCGACCTGATCTCATAGCCCTCAATGATCATTGCATGGAATTAGGTAATTGGAATCCTAGACAAATGTTATTCACTCATTCCATGGAACTAAAAAACTTTTATACATACTCATGTCATGAAAATAACCAATCATTAAGCCAGTCACTTTTGTGTTTTTCATAATTATAATATGTAATTTTGTGCTCAACCACCATCACACCACCAAGCTTTGTCAAAATTTACATTCTTTCCTCTAAAATCATCCAAAAAATGAATAAAAGTTCCAAATAAAAATTATTATACATAAAATTCATTTTTTTGGTGTCTCAATCTATTGATAAGGATCAATTTTATATTCCACTATTATGAGCTTAAATTCAAACGGAATAATTTTATCTGTGATAAAAAGTACCCAACTGTTTTAAAAAAGGGTTTAATTTATTTAAATGGGACTAAATTATCATCATGAGAATAGATATTAAAATATAAAAACATTAATAAAATAATAAAATTATATATATCAAAAAATTGATTAATGTAAAAAAGGAATCCATAGAACATGTTTAGATTTTATATTTGAGATTATCACTTTAGTGACTTCTATATTTGAAAATTCACCAACACTATTCAAGACCAATTATCTCAGATCATTCATATCCTCTCTCAATTAACATCTCATTTTCTACAATTGTCTATATGGGGCCAAAATTGTAAATATAGGAAATAGTTTTTAATTTTATACACCATAGATTTATTTTTGTTTTTTAAAACACTCAACACCTGGGATAGTCTCAAGAGATAGAGATGTTATCTAAAATAATAGTTCACCATATGTAGAAACCCTTTTGAAGACCAAAACCAAATCTTGAATTTCAAATTCATTTATTTATATTGATTTATAGTCAATAATATAATAACCTTTAATACATGAACTAAAAATGTTCTATTTTTATTATATAATTTTTATGTCCTGGTGAAACAAATTCATTGAATTATCTTAGTAATAAATACAAAAAAATGTAATTTAAAATATTTTAAATTATTGAAAACTTAATGATTTAGTCATTAAAAAACGAAATTTATTCTTTATGATGTTTTCAGTGAATAAAAATTAAATATTCCTAATTTTAGATGAGTTTTGAATGCATATAGTGACATGAGTTTTGGGTTCCTTATCACACATCTACCTTCCAGGCGATATATTCTCAATCACAAACTTTATCACTCCCAATGTTGATATTTTTATCATTAAAAAATAGTTCTATTATTCCACTACTTATTCATTTTAAAACTTATATATATATTAATTCAATAATATTCAAATATTTTTATTTCATTAATCTAAACCATATAGAGAAGATATTGAATAATTTTCTAGTTTTGATCTTTTCCCTAAATTTAACTTAAATTTTTATTTTTATTATAAATATATTTTTAACATTTTTAACTATATATCTGAATTATTGTAACAAAAAAATTTATTTTATTTTTATTATATTAAAAATCATGGATCTTACTCAATTGAAATATTATATTTTATTATTGTACAATTATATTTTAAATCGATTGATTTCAAAAATTGTTCTTCAATTTTTTTATGACTTTATATCACATTGAGATATATTTTCATTAAATATAATACTATGTTTGAAATTAATGTCCAAAATGTATTAATAACTTATTATCATATAATCATTTATGATATATATATGGTTATAAACTGATAATCTTATTATGTCACTCATTTTTATAATGGGTTTATTCCATGTTTATTGATTATAATTGTTTTATTTTTATTTATAAATGATATAAGTAAAATATTTTATTCATGGGTAGATGGGGAATTATATTTCCCCTTAATTTATTGGGTAAGGATTCATATCACCTCATGTCATGATGTTTGTTCTAGGTATGATTGTTTTCATAAATATATTTTTTATATCATTGTAGTGATCCATGAATTAGGATTATGATTACATGATTTATATGTTTTCAACATTTAGTACATCTAATATTTTCCATCCAAAAAATATATATTTTTATCTTACTCCTTATTTATAAGTTATAGTTTGTGATCATTCCCATACTAATTAATTTTTAATATTATTATTATTTTTAAATGGACCTACATTTTAACAAAATTTTACTCACATTTTTTAATTTTTGAATCACCCATTCATTAATAATTTCTCTTGGATATCCCCTATTATGATATATTTTCAATTTTATATTATATAAATTTATATATTACAATATATTATATAACATACATCATAATCAATATTTTTTTAATTTTTATATATTTAACTATGTTAATAGAAATATAAATTTCATGGAGTGTTTTTTGTATAGTTTTCATTTAAATGATGCAACATAATTGATAAAATATTGATAATTATATTTTAAATGTTTTCAAAATGAATATAAATTTATAGGAGTTTGTTTTGTGTTGGAAAAAGACAAATATAAAGAGAATTTTACTCATGTACAATTTATCATGCATTCGGAAAATGCATAGTTAATATCATATCAATTAGGGATATAATTTTATTATAATAAAATTTAATAAATCATTCAATAATGGAACCAAAAAATAGAGTACATGTATTAGTGATATAATATAGATCAAATATATATGTTATTTGAAGGGGAAAAAATAAATAATCAAACATGGAAAAGTTTATGATAAAAAAATTAACAGAGAATGTCCCTAAAGATTCAATATTTATTCTATCATACTAGAAACATATATGATTATAAGATTAACTATAGAAATCCATTTCATTATATTATATTTTCATTCATGTTTTTTTAAATGTATGTATAATTTAGTATAAAAGTTTAATTTTAAGCAAAGTAATGAGGATATTATTTTTGATCCTACTGAAGGTATGACATTTTAAAAAATACTTTGGCTCGAAATTAGTTATATTCTTTAAAATAATTTTATCCATAGTATTAATCCATGATATATGTGATTATAAATGACTTTATTTAATCTTATAAGTAAATGTTTGTACCAAATATATTTCATTCTGTGGGTAATTTTTATTGTTATATTATAAATGATATAAATCATATTCAATTAAGTAATACAATGTAATTTTATAAAATGAAAAACACGATACGTCATATAGTTTTAAAAAAAATATTATAATACCATGACATATTAATGTTTGTATTTATTGAAAACATTGTAAATTTTTCTAGATTTATCAATTTATTATTTCTCATAAAATTTGGTGGAAAATCAGAAAATACTTCAAGGGATTTTCTAGAATCAGAAAACATTGTATTTAACACCATAAAAAAATTATATCATAATAAAATGACTCAACTTTATAAAATAAAAAATAATGTATCTTTTAGAAAAAAAACTAATATTAATTTTAGATATATATAAAATATAAATGTAATGTTATTAATTTATATGTATATCCAAGGAAACTCTTATAACATTTAATCCATCCATGTTAAAAAAAATATAGTTATAGAGAAATATATTTAACATAATAATAGGTTAAACATATAAAAATTAGATGATAAGTAAAAAACATTTTACGTATTCCCACAAATTTTAATATCCGAAATAATATTTTCTCTAATAATTTAACAACATCCCTTAAAATAGAGAAAAAACTTTACACAACTAGGTGCTAGATTCTAAAACATCAAAGCTATAATAATGTCTAGAATAGTTTGAATTAGAAAATTTTTAAGAAATAAATGTATCATGAATAAAAATATAAAATAGAACACAAACATTGCATGATTATTAACAAAAAAATACATTCCAAATTAACATCGCCATAAAACAACCATATAAGACCATACAAAAAAAATGAAATGAAAATTTATTACATTGTTATGTAGTATGTTTTATATTTATTAGTGAAAAATATTGCATCCATAAAATTCTGATTTAAAAATAATAAAATGGAGTTCTATAATTTTTTTCACCTATTATATCACTATAATTCATGCATATAAGTGGTCCCAATCCAAATACATATATTTCATCAAATAAAATCTACTTTTTATAATTAAATATACTAATAATGTGGAAAACCATCACTATATAACACCCTTAATTTCATGGAGGATCCCCTATATCAACTATTGATTCTTGGTGAATCATATATATAATTCTCTTGATATAAATTGATTACTCAAATGCATTCATAAAAAAGAATAAATAATACCGTAACATGAAAAATAAATTTTATTCATACACAATTTATAAATTCTACACTTCTATCATATAGACATGTCCACCCATATTCATGGTTGCATGAAATCAACATAAATGCATTATTTTTCCTGATAATATCAAACATTAATGATCCTTTAGTAGTTTGAACCCCCTTTTTCTACATTTTCTATTTCTATTGATGGGAAATAATGCTACATTGTATAATTTAGACATTATTGAAAATTAATCAAAAAAATTCATCCTTGATAAAGATATAATTCCATTCACACATACAAAAATTCTAAATATCCCAACATCCACAAAAATTACCAATTCCACTATTACACCACTCAATGACTCATCCCCCATTGACGTAAAAAGGATTCCTAAAAAAATTAAAACATTAACTTAGATGAAATTTCATTATAATTTTTACTTCCTTTAAAATTCAACAAAACCAACACCAAATCCTCTAGAATCATGTTAATAAAATTACACTTAATCTCAATGTTCTATATTAATTTATAAGTAAATTTTTTTTTAATAAAATTAAATATTTTTGTAACAATATATAAAATAATTCCCCATTTGTAACTCCTTCAATGATACACTATCGTATACTTCTTCCGTATCAATTCATTCCTTGAATATATTATGGTACAATAGTAAAATTCCATTGTGGATACTATTATAACAATCTATAATGTCATATCATACTCATGGTTGACACTTTATAGGTAAGAAATCCTATATAACTCTACAAAGAATATATATTTCCTTTGATGTACACAAAAACAAAATGCCCTATAATGACCCAACTATTCTAAATTTCAATGTTATATCATCCAAAAGTTTAAAATATTGAAAAAAACACTTCAGATCATCCTAATACACCTTTCTTGGATTTCCCATAAACCCATTAAAAATACCGAATACCTTTACAATTTTGGGCCTTGTATAAAATGTGAAAAACATAAAGGTACCAATCAATATTGAAAACAATCATTTATTTGGTATATAACCTAAAAGGTAAATTATCTTTTTCTCTCATTGAATAATATTATATTTCCAATCAATTAATTTGGATAATGTTTACTTCTAAAATTTTTATTCCTTTTGATGAAAATCTTGATGTAATAAATTAAATAAATAACAAATTTTATATTATTCATGCTCATTTTAATTAAAATAAAAAATATGTTATTGTAATACTTATTAACCTTCACCACAAATCAAATTTCAAATCCTAAAATGGTTACTTTTCTACACCGACCATGATCATATATTACACATAAAAAATAACTATGATTATCTACCCAAACCCTGGGAACTATCTATTATATAAATTGGACAGAGTTTATTAAAAAACCACCTATAATAATATAGAGAATAAAACCAATTATCATTTTAATTGTATTTATATATCACAATAATTTCAATTCTTTGACATTCAAAATTTACCATCATTTCATTTTTCCACAAAAACACTTTTCAGTATCATTAATAATTTTATAAATTAAATCAACATGAAGGAACACCATATTCTCACTAATTTATTCTATGGAAACCCATTCATATCTGATGTGGTCTTATACCACAATAACCCATTTAATTTTTATTTATATTTAAAGAATCTATTTTATATAATAATTTCTTCACCTATGGAAATGTTATTATCTCTTAGCTTGGTTGATGAGATAAATCAATTTCCTCATTGGTTTCAAACTCCAAAAAATTAGATTAATTGAGAGCCAAAATTTGATCATTGATCATGGGGTTTCCCCTATATATAATTATCAAGTAATTCTAATTATTTCAAAAAATATGAACTGATATTATAAAAAAAAATTCCCTGAAAAAATAAACCTAATTTTTTTTCTTTATCAAACCCTTTATTTTCATCGTCAATAGCTCTATCACATGCATTAATATTTATTTATATTTCCATTAATTCATTAAATATATTTCATTCGTGAATTATATTTCTTCTATTAAATATATCTAGTGCATTTTTCCTTACATAAATTTCATTTAAATCATTATGGATACAATCTATTGATACTCTAACCATAATTTAATGTTACATGATGTTTTGGTCATTTAATAAGACCTTCTAAATGAAATGGAAATGTTATATTCTAATGATTATATGATTATAATTATTTGAAACATAATACCTAATATTTATATTTACATACAAAGTAAATAAATATTCATAATAAATTTATTTTATTTGATTCCAATAAATGAAATAAATATTTATGTTTGTGTGACTCGTTAAACTTGTCTTGATGTAAATTTACCCTGTTTATTTAAACACTACATGTTCTATTACATCTATATCAAATGATATAAAAGGTATTGTATCAAAATAAATTTTTTAAAAATGATTTTATACAGTAATAAAATTTTGAATTCTAAATTATAGTCACATTCTCATATTTGTCATAGTCAGTAAATGATTTATCATATCCTCTATTTAATTATGTACTAGTGTATAGGGAATCGTCTTATGGAAACTTATTACCATTATTTATTAAAATCATGACAATAAAAAACTACTATATACTCTAACATTATCATATCTTCCAAAAATTATTCGAATTCTATCATTTTTCACTTATATTGTTATGACCCCCTCCAATGGTAATCCTAAAGCGTTGGAAATTAAGAAATTGAGTGACCCATGATCCCACCTCCACTGACCCATGGATTTTCAATGATCACCTATGGTATATATAAAAAATGGGAGCTGTTACCCACACTATGTAGGTATAAAAATAATTCATAAGATATAAACCATATATCAAAACAACATCATATATAAAATAAAAGACGAAATAAAATAACTAAATAATTATAACAAATTAGTTTTTATGACATATTATCTTCAGTATAATCTATATATTAAAAATGTTCATGAAAATGGACAAGATTCTATCTGACATAACACCAGACCTGGTCTGTGATAAGGCCCGAGTTGCCATCCGAATGCTCTTGAGCTAGTTTCTACCACCGAAAATTAAAAACATCACAGTTGGAATGATTTATCCTAATGAACACACATGAAAAAAATAATAAAAATAGTGCACATTTCATGACATGACCCACCGAGGTCTACCCCATACCTACCTCATGGAAAAAATCAAGAGGTTAGGGACTGGAGACTAGTTCTGAGAAGGAATATCCCACAAATGGTTGGAATTCTCCAATTGTACATATACACTTGAAAACATCTCCATGAGCATGAAATTATGAAATGTAAAACAAATCAAAAAAGTTATTCATAAATCTATGATCCCTCAATAGAGTATTATTTTTTAAATATTGAATTCATAAAGACGGGATAAATACAAGACCAAACAATTGTTAAAGATTTACATACTCCAATGAAATGTAAAATGTAAAAACCGAAATATCAAGATCCAGCTATTTTAAAACTACTCCCTTTCCTCATAGGTCACCATCAAAAAGGACATATTCATCTTGATACATGACACTTGCTGGAAAATCCCATCTAGGGGTGATAAAAAAATAATTATTAGGACTCCTTGAAAACACTAAACATGAAGAAACATTTATATTCATATCAAAAAAATATTACAATCAATGTGTAATAGGAAAACTATAAATATGAAATAATGAAACCATGCCACCATGTGGTCATAACCAATTTCTAGGCACATTATTCTACTTGAAAAAATTATAATTCCGGAATAATATTCTCCATGATCCCTGAAATCATCAGAGACAATAGATGATGATTTATAGATCATTGGGACACAATTAATGAGGGAAGACTACACTACGAAGTCCTTGATACACAGATAGGGGTCACAACTTGAATCGTTGGGAAACATCGTGAACCCAATATGGATCAACCCGCTACATGGGGTATCATATGAAAAAAATTCCAAAAAGCCTTTAGATACAAATGACAAGATAGTGGATCAATTACCACTCAGGGTGTTCACAACAATTCCAAAAATTCCATCATAAAAAAATGGACACTATAGGATAGAACTCTGTTCTCATATGAGGATTCAATAACTATATCTAATTCTCACTCTCTATAAGAGATCACAGTCTAGTGATATGGATCTATTTCTACATAGTAACCTTTAGGGAAATGACCAAGAGAACTCACTAAACCTATAGTAGTTAAAACAAGGAAAACGAATATCCACATTCACTATTATAGGAGGAACATATTGTGTACAGAAGAGTCCATAACATGTCTTGAAGTACCCATAAATTCTAGTGTTTAATATCCTCACACAACTTGTAGTTGTGATATACAGAGAATGCTGATGGGAGTGCATGACATGTAGAGAAAAATGGTACCCTGTTTGACTAGCATGGCCATGTCTATTTCTGGGTGACCATGTTCATTTTTTAGTACACTATGTGTGGCTGCCTGTTTACTACACTCTTGCAACATTACATGGGTTACACCATCTATAGTAGGTATCACCTTATTAGCGTGGGAGTAAATTACATGTCATTTTTCTGTGTACTCTTATCCATGCCAATATACTATCTAGATTCCACTCTATGTTAACTGGTGAGGGCCACATACAATGTTATTGGGGTCAAGTGTCATGTGATCCTTAACATCATCCATAACCCCAACACCCTATCTAAGGGGCTCACATTCTAGGTAATAATGGATTACATTTTGTGTTGCTATCAATTTTCACAAATCACCATGTATCATCTCGTGACTTGATTAAGGCTATGTTTTTTCCTCAACATGTATACATTGGTTCCTCAAGTACTTACCCAAAATAATCTATTGAAAATAGGGTTCAAATACACTCTATAAATGAATCTACATGTTATTGTAAATATTTAAATGAAAAAAGTCAATAAACCTGAAATTGGGTTTCAAAAACATTCTAATTCGATTATCCTTCCATCATGACTCAATAATTTATTCATAATGATCCCATATATAGAATTACAGTTCATTTGTCCATGATATAGTTGTGAAATGGGAGATTGTTAGGATATTTTTGAACCCTGAGAAAAATGATGAATGCACATGGTGAACAAAAAACCTGGGGAGATTTCCCAAGAAAAAATAAAAGGAATGAACATTGATCGATGTTCATG
Source organism: Viscum album (assembly GCA_963277665.1). Lineage (NCBI taxonomy): Eukaryota > Viridiplantae > Streptophyta > Magnoliopsida > Santalales > Viscaceae > Viscum > Viscum album. Next base: position 1,659,585,954 of record OY728145.1, read on the forward strand.
TCAACATCGAATCCTTTACATGACAATAAAATCTTAGAAAGAAATAATCCAAATACATTATCCCAAAATTTCCTTGTAATGAACCCATCTCACAAATATGCATGATCCATGGAAAAATCCATTGGTCGATTGATCTGTGTTCTTCATATAAATCTAGAACAATGAATAAATACAAATAAAAACACCATTATAAGAGTTTTATTGATCATTTAAGAAGAATTATTGTGTTTCCATTATTTACGATACCCAGAACATCCATTGGTGTGATGTTCCATTATCTGATCCTGGTCATTTTCCATACTCCAAGAAACACCCTCCTATAATATATCTAAATCAACAATGTTTTAATATCCAATCCTAAGAAAATTCTATAATAATTCATTTAATAGTTGAATAGTCATTGTATAAAAAACAATAGAAATAAATAAATAAATAAATATATTTTATGTAATTATCATTTTCATGGATTTTTCATAAATTCCCTATATCTAAAAATTTTATTCCACACATAGGGTATATTATACATTCTGAACACAACTTCACCCTTGGATTTTGCATCATGAACCATGATTGGTTGTTATTTAACTTTTGTTTAAGAAATGTTCTTTTCTATTCTATTTAATATATCAAATATATTTTTATTATTTAATTTGGTCACACTATTCCCCAAAATCACACACTTTCTTAGCGCATATCCTCAAAAATTGTCCATATAATATCTACAAATAATACTTAGAAATGAATAGATGTTAAATTATCATCAACAAAGGGAGTGATGTCCAAAAAATATAAAATAACTGTAAATAAAATTATGTGGGTACTAAGAAAGAATCTACGCCTCACACTCCCTTGTGCTCTCCTGATGCTCCTGATGCTTCTAGAAGACATGAAAAATAAGAATCTATAGACCATGAATGATTTTCCCAATCGATCATGTTTCTCCAAATGGTCCATTGAGAATGTATCTCTATCCATGATTTCCATCTTTCCCCATGGGATAACTTATTATGGGATTTTAATGTATCTCCTCAACAAAGACACATGGAATAGGTCGTGTAATTAGTATAACTACGACAATAGAGCTATGTGGTACTCCACCTCACAAACTCTATGTAGTCGATATTGAAAATTTAATATCAGAAATAAATTTTTATTGGTTCCAATTATCCACAATCCATGTCCAGGTGAGACTCTATAGAATACATGGTTTCCCTACTTGAACATGATATGTCTTAATCACCCATCAGCCTATGAATTTTTACACCTTTATGAAATCCACATATCCAGTAGAATATCTGAACCTTCTCTGTAATAGCATTCACCATATATAGGCCCATGAGTGCCAAATCATGTGGATGGGTCCAACAATGTGGTGACCTTTAGTGATTTATGTGAAATGCCTTGAATGGTTCCATAGAGATGGTATAATTATATATGTTATTTTACCAAATCTCTAAAAAGGGTATGCGATCTTCCAAACTATGAATAATGTCCAACAAAAAATCTTGATACATGTCCTCCATGACATGGATGGTGCGATATATCTAGCCTCTATTTTAGGGATGAAACACTGTGATCAATCATTATTGAGTCCCAATGGATTCCTATAATCCAAATCACAATCATGATGTGATATTATCATAATTTTCAGAGATGAACATCAATGGTACTCAATGGAGTCATACTATTGATTGTACATAGAGGGGTCCCAATATCACTACAAAACACTTATCTAACAAGGGTGTGATGTGTGCTGACATGGTGAGTAAGTCTATGATCTCCCAGATTACATCATATACCCTCAATTTACATTGTAATCCCATCACAAAATCCATATAAATACCATCCCACTTATACTATGTCACTTCATGGGGTTTTGTTAATTTTTCTTGGACTAGGTGCTCTACATTCACCTACTAAAAATTGTTCCATCGAGTGAAAAAAATTGAAACTCTATTCTTCATTCCTAGACACAAAAACTAATGTCCAAGGTTCTGGTACATCTTCTCCACACATGGATGTACCACCAAATGGGAAGTATGAAACACCCAAAACACCCCCTCCCGCAATGTAAATGGTATCATCGTATGTTCTCTGAAGACGATTGCATGCTATAGATGTAGAAAAACACTCAAGGGATGAATAAGGTTTCAAAATGACAAAGATAAGTAATATTCGGATCTGGGGACCCAGTTCGGGGGGGGGGGGGTAGTTGTTGCACAAAACAAATTACTAAGGGTGTGAAAAAATATGCCCTGTTCGGAATGCTCTGGGATTCGTGAGAGTTCCTTCGAGTGGGTGTGAAATATTTCACGCCCTGCCCCGCATGGTTTACATTTCGTGCCACCGACATCATCGCACAATTATTTCACGCCGACGAGTTTTTCGCACCCCCGAACGCATATTAATATAAGTAGACCCCTTTGACTTCTAGGCTAAAGTATCTGATCTGGCTCTCATGCACGAAATTCACCTTCCATGCATGAAAATATGGCTTTCAGTTATTGTTATTTTCACGCCAAGTCACCCTGGGGTCTTCCTTCACGCGATATCCCCATTGTTTAGACTGAATTCCACTCTTTTCAGGGTCTACCCCTTGGGAGAAATCCCTTCCTCTTGCACGATGGCCAGCCAATTGCACCCAATCCCCTTCCATTGCGTTCACTCCAGCAAATTGGGTACAATCCCCTTCCATTGTGCACACTCCAGTCAATTGCATGGAATCCCCTTCCATTGTGTGCACACCAGCCTTTATGCGCAGTCCCTCCCACTTGTACGCAATTCTTCCTCCTTGCGCACAATCTTTCCTAGTTGCGTGCTAAGACTTGGCTCCAATTATGCGCAATCATCCCCGATTTCATGCCAAACCATTGTTTTTTGTACAGGGCTACTTATTTCGTGCGCAAGCCTCAAGGGTTGCGCGCAATTCCCCAGGAACCCTCAAATCAGTGCTCCCTCGGTTGTACCATTGCACGAGTGCCCGATGTTCTTCTTATTGGTGCCATACGTGGCTGTCTTTCATGTCCTAGGTATCCAAATCAGACACTATTATCCGGTATGACCTTATAGGTTCGTATGAAGTAACTTCAAAGTCCCAAGGATGATACCACCCATTGTGTTTCTTTTCCCCATTCTCCTTCACATAGGCACGCTAAATGGCTATTGCTTCTTCTCATATCCATTCTAACATAGAATCCTCAATGGTTCGCTCCATGACATCCCCTCACTACGGCGTTGCTGATGCCTTCCCTCCCATAAGGAGCAGAGGGTATGGGTTATGTATGTCCTAGGGGTGAGGAGAAAACACACCTCGTCTGAGCTGTAGGATGTTAAACTGCCAAGCACATTCATCCTCAACATGTGATGTTAAACTGTGATCTGGACTCATGCCTCTCACACAAGGTCCCCCAAAAGTGGACATTCTCCATGCCCACTTGTCTTCATGGGGATGGGATCACCCCTCACAAGAGATAATATCCTCTTTATTGCAGTGGCGTTTCTCCATGAGAAAAGGGAATCCACCGTTGTGTTTGCCCCTTTGGCTAGGAAAGGGCGTGATGGGGAATGGTTCTCCTCCCTTCCTCAGTACCAAATATCACTGCGCTTGGTCTCCCTTGGGCCTCCATCCTAGAGTAAGCCTCGAATTCTCGGGCTGCTAACCACGCATAAGCCCCTGTTTCCACTTTGGGCCAATAATCACACGTAAGCACCACTCTGCTTCCCACAGACGCACCTTTCGCGACGTGATCACCAGGTCTCTAATATCTCTTGTTTCTCACACCTAGCATGACTCATGTGATCTTAGAGTTAGCACTGACCATTACACACACCTTGGGATGCCTCAGAGTGTAAGCTCCAATCCATCATGAACTATGGGGACTTTGATCCATTTCAAGGCATGGTAGGTAGAAATCATCCACGAGGTTCATGCCCCATCACCATTGGTCCACCTCAAAGTGTAATCCCCAATATCTCACGAACAATTGGGACTTTTATCCATGTTAATGCATGGTACGTAGGAATCCTCCATGAGGTTCAAGCCCCATCACCATTGGGCCACCTCAGAGTGTAAGCCCCAATCCATCCCGAACAATGGGGACTTCGATTCATGTCAAGGAATGGTATGTATGAAGCCTCCACGAGGTTGAATTTCCATCAACGTGGGCTTCCTCAGAGTGTAATCCTAAATCCATCCTTAGCTTTGGGGACTTTGATCCATATCAATGCATGGTATGTAGGAACCCTCCACGAGGATCAAGCCCCATCATCATTGGGCCACCTCAGAGTGTAATCCCCAATACCTCCCTAACTACGGGGTCTTTGGTCCTTGTCAATCCAAGGTAAGTAGGATGCCTCCACGAGGATTAATCCCTATCACCATTGGGAAACCTCAGAGTGTAACCAGCAATCCATCCTGAACTACAGATACATTGATCTGTGTCATGTAATGGTATGTAGGAAGCCTCCATGAGGTTCAAGACACATCACCATTGGGCTCCTAAGAGTGTAAGCCCCAATCCATCCCGAACTACGGGGAAATTGATCCATGTCAAGGCATGGTACGTAGGAAGTCTCCACGAGGTTCAATCCCCATCACCATTGGGCCGCCTCAGAGTGTAAGCCCCAATCCATCCTGAACTACTGGGACATTGATCCATGTCAAGGAATGGTAAGTAGGAAGCCTCCATGGTGCTCAATCCCCATCACCTTGTGCCGCCTCAGAGTGTATGCCCCAATCTAACCCAAACTACGGGTACTTTGATCCATGTAAAGGAATGGTACATAAGAGGCTTCCATGAGGTTCAAGCCCCATCACCTTGGGCCGCCTAAGAGTGTAATCCCAAATCCATCCCAAACTATGGGGACATTGATCCGAGTCACGAAATGGTACGTAGGAACCCTCCATGACGTTCAATCCCCATAACCTTCAACCTCCTCAGAGTGTAAGCCCCAATCCATCTCGAACTAAAGGTACTTTGATCCATGTCCCGACATGGTGCATAGGAAGCCTCCATGAGGATCAAGCCCACCACCTGGTCGTTCCGACCATCTTCACATCGGTTCAACATCCCCATTAGGCTTCCATAGAGTGTATTCCTGAGCTACCTAAACTACAAGGTCTTTGATCCATGTCAAGGCATGGTACTTAGGAAGCCTCCATGATGTTCAAGTCCACCACCCCGTGGTTCCGACCATCTTCAAGATGGATCTCCCCCGCCTTGCATGACGTTAAACTATATTCGCCAATTGAACTATATGGTCGTTTATGCACTACCACTGGGATACATAAGAAAACTCCATGAGGATTAATCCCAACACCTAGGTCTCATACTGATCTCTCCCTCGAGCCTATGGGTCTTAGGAAGCTCATGACCAAATCCAGAGTTTCCAATTCTTTCAGGTCCCATCCATGCATCCATTCTCACGGTTTTCCTCCTCAGGTGTCCCGTCGCCTCATTGAACTATGTAGACTTTGATTCCCTGCCATAGGGATACGTAGGAGGTCTCTTCGAGGCTCAAGCCCAACTTCACCATCGCCCCTGTGATGGCCCCATTTCATTACCCTTCACATTATCCCCATCCTTATCCTCACCTGGGCCACCACATTCTTGTGGAATCATGCAACCTCATAAACCCATTTCATTTAACAGCATTCGAAAATCCACCATACGTTTTCCCCAACATCGGTGTCCCCTTCGGGGTTTGCGCCTACCTGATCCACTCTAATAAGTGTTCTGATCAGTCCGATCCATCTTTGCTGGACGTTAAACTTGCGGTATACCTTGTGTCAAACATGGGAAGTTGAGGAAAACCATTGATATATGCCCATTGAATAAAATTCCCTGCATTCGATGTGAGATGCCTAGGGCATCCACACCCCTGATAAGCCCTGTGATAAGGGAATAAAGGAAGACTTGCCAATACCCCAGAGTCCAGACACGCCAATGATTCCCAATTCGACTACTCTCCTACCCGATGGTTGTTGCCTAGACTGGACCCCTTCAAATGTCCCCACACAGGCTGTGTAATTAACTGGTGTCCTTGAAGATATGGCACTATGAATAGTTTCATGAACAATGTCTTAAGCTTCTAAGGGAGACCCAGAATAAGTGAAGAGCTCCACGGAGGAATCCATGGAAGGAGGAACCTACATCCCATCATCCTGTTTCGATCACGGAGCAGACATCCCTTAATATGGAGCAGATGCCGGCCACCTTTGGAAAGAGGGAATGCGGGGTAACTACTATGCATCCTCTACGTGACGGATGTGCGCACCCCAGATAAAACGTCAGAAAAAGAAACGGTGAACCTAACATGAAGGTATTCTCCTAAGCATAGAGGATATTAGCGTTCAGGGATTCAGTGGTTTAGCATGTCATCTAACTGCATCATTTGGTACCAGGTCGCACTAAGACGGCCTGACGTGAAACTCTCCAGAAGTCAGGATAGTTTGGATGTTGAGCATTCCGTTCTGTGACGTTGTCTGCATTGATCCCTCTTACCGACCATGGAAGACAGAACGACGCTGGGGAACTAGTTGTAGATTTCTTTCCTGGCAGTATTAATGAGTTCATCTCTATGCTTTCAGGAACCCAGTTGTTTCAGCTGGAGCTCGATCACCTACCCACCAGCGTCAGGCCATATGAAATTTCAACGCGGCTACCCCTTGTGGTTCTTCCCCCTCAATGATGGCCTCGACCGCCATGACAGCTGGGCGCCCACGCCCCCTCTCCCCGTCCAAAATTATCCAGCGAAGGGTAATTAATGGCCTTGTACGCAGGTACGAGATGGAGGGGATCATCCCCACTAGGGATTTGGCCTGCATAGATCTTGAGGTATTCACTCCTCATCATCAACACTGCCCCCGAGGGTTGCGAAGGGAGCACTTGTTCCCCACCCCAACATTCAATCATTTCAGAATCTTTTCCCCCGAACTCCTTGAAAGCACTTTCCCCTACGCCGATGAGGTAGGGGATGTCCGTTTCAGCCCTATTTGGTCCTACTTCAAGGGCTCCCAGTGAGGGCCCACACTAAGTTGCATCAGCACTGCCACCTGGTTCACCGTGCCAAGGAGCAGGTAAGCCACGCACCCTCTCCACCGGCACTGGTTCATTTGTCCCGGCTCCAGCGTTGGGAACAAATGGAAGCGGGCGCCCGACGTGGGGCATCCACGTCAACAAATATGGTGGATCGAGCCACCACTAACTCATATCCCCGTGATCCTGCATACATTGAGCAGGGGAAGCTATAAGCCCAACCAATATTGAGCCCCCAACCGCCCCACGGGTAGGCTGGGTCGACACTCTAGGTCACCGGCTTAGGCGATTGCCGATGCGGACCAACCCGTAGAAATTCCACCCGGTGCGGAGGATAATTCCGTACCACCACTACAGATGGTGCGGGTCCTCCCTGGTCCAAATCTCGGCTTGGAGGTCTTCCCCATGCCACCTTCAACCCAAGCGAGGGTCTTCCCTGTGATAGAAACACCCCATAAGGGGATCTCTCTCGTGCTCACTACACCAGGTATGGGATCATTCCCCCAGCCGCAGATCGCAGGTATGGATATATTTCACGTCCGGTCACTCGCAAACAAAGAGGTCCTACCCATTTCTTCATGCCTAATGGCGATGGTTCCCCTTGCCACAGTGACCTGAGGGGTGAAGGCCAACTTCACTTCACCAACGCTTAGCACAAGGATCCTTCCCTTTCTAGACCATGCTTATATGAGGGCCTCCCTCGCACTGATGTAGTCAGAGGAAGTGAGCCTGATGGTCCTGCCCATGCTCCTCAAAATATTATCTATTTCCCTATTAGCTCTAGAGGAGTTCCTACCTGCTCCAGTGCTTCCCGCAGACGTCCTCCCCATGCCCCTTTCCTCATTTTCCCCGTGGCTCCTCGTACCGCGGCCCAACCAAGCGGGAGCTCTCTCCGACCCAGCACCAGTGTGGACAAAGGACCTCCTCATTGCAGAAGTGGGACTTTCCCCATAGATCCACCCATGGGAAGGAGATTAGCTATTCACCACCGCAAGTGGGCTTCTAGGGAGGTCCGGATAGGAATCAGACCAGTCCGCTTCTAAGACACCGAGGCGAAGTACGACTCAACACTGGAGCCCTCCCCTCGGTCATCGGAGTCAACGGTTGGGGCAGGAACGAGGAACATCAGCCTTGTACTCCTGGAATGCGAGGTACATAGGATCCTTGTCTACCTCCGATGGTATATTCAAAAGGATGAGGACCTGGCATGTCCCTAGGGGCCGACCACACATTCACCATCTTCATCTCCGGAAGCGCCCTCTGCCTCAGCTAGAGACTACGAAGGGCTATTTTGCGGGTCAATGGAAGGAGAGACACAACATAGCCCTCCCTCGGAAGATGTTGATGTTGTGTTAGTAGATTTGGTCACTGGTCCATCCTATCGTGTTATAGCAGCCAGGTCGCTACAATCCTCAGAGTTCAAACCACGAGTCGGAGGCCAGTCAGCCCGCTCGCCGTATTCTCCACCGACTAGCTCGTCGTCCCAACGGTCTGTCTCAGTGCCGCTGCCAGTTCATTAGCCACCCCAAGTTGATGATTGGGGCTATCAAAGGCCAGACCTTGAATCTGAGCTGAGGAGCATCAGGACCATCATCATAGCAGACCACATCCCTGAGATGTTTTGGTCGGTCGCAAGACCACATTTTCGTTGGCCGGAATTGCTTACCCCGGAGGAGTTTGGATGTTTCCACCAGACCCTCTAGGCAACTAAATTCCATCTCTACCACCAGTGAGTGACTTATCCCTCAATCCATGTACCCCTTAAAGACATCGGCACAAAATTCTATTAGGTTGATTTGGTTGTTCTCCCCGTGGTCCAACACCCTAAGTCACCTGGTTACCGCATGGCCCTCCAACAGCAATGCGTTTAGAGTTTCCATGTACTCTGCAAAGTTATTAGGGAGGCTACCCCCATATCCAAGTCTATGGATGGGGGTAGTACACATCCCTATTTTTTAATGCTATTCGCTGGTATCCAAACTCGTTAGGCGACATTGAAGACATGCCCCCCGAGAAGAGTTCTGGTCAACTTGACCGATCTGTCGTGAGGGGGAAATGATCTTGTACTTGTTGGTGGGAACGTTCTTCCTGAGGATGTGCCACCACAACTGGACCCATTGGGGAGGCATACTCATCATCAGACAAACCTCCTATGTCTCCCTCCACCCACTAAGGCACTAGTTCTGATCTGTAACCACGGCAAGGGAAAAGAGCACGTCGGAGATGTCAAGCACTCCGACCTGTCCTCTTTTGTGAATAAGACGGAGGAGGACCTCGAGAATGCCAGATTGCACCAGAGGCTTGATGAGAAGAAAATGTTGGTCGATGAACATCTGAAAGAACGTTTTGTAGAGCGACAACCCAACTACGGTGATTGTAGACTGGGGCAGCAAGGGCATGAACAACTTCCCCATGGAGAACAGCCCCCAGGACACCCTAATCATGACGCTCTTGCTGACAGGGTGGAAGCTGGAGTTCACATAAAAAGGGCGTGGTATGTCTCGCCACACCCTCCTGAATGGTGTGAAAATCAATGGGTCCCCGCATGGGCTCCTCCGTCCACCCAATGAGTCGCTCCACCATCCGCTCCATGAGCTGCTTAGCTTCTCTACCGCATTGAAAAAACCCGCCAACATGCACGTGGTTAGGGATCCCCGTCAAGGTAGGGACCCCTATTCGGATGATCCAATGGATTCACTCATCGCACACATGGAGACATTGGAAACATGACAGGTGGCCACCCCACCTGATGGAAATCCATTCTGGGCATGGGTGGATGACATGATGCCACATCCGGGTTTCGGGAATCCACCCTTTTCCCCCTTTAACAGGACGGGGGAACTGCCATAGTACCTGACCCACATTAACTCATGGTGTGCACATATGCAAGGGACTCCAGCATAGCAGGAGGCCTCCAAGATCCACTATTTTGGTAAGACTTTGGAGGTGATAACATTCATCTGGTATTGCAAGCTCCCAATCGGATTTGTAACCAGTTGGGTGGACCATCGCAGGCAATTCCTCTACCAGTTCAGATCAGCCTCCCAGAATAAGAGTATAACAGACCTCTTCGAGTGCAAAAAATGGACTGATGAGTGAGTCGCAGACTTTATCACCCGGTGGAAGGGGCTCACCTACTCCCTCGACATGCTGCTGAATCAGGAACAATTATTGACAATGTGTGTGGGAAACGTAAATACGGAGCTGGGTCCCTCCATGATCACTCATGAACTATCCCGGAGGGTTCTGAGACATCTCATATAAGGCCCAGTGCCTCGAAGAAGCCCTGTAACAAGCCACCCAGGCATGTCCGCTGCCCCCTATAATCCCCGTGTGGAGGCATGCCAGAGCCAAGCCCACTGAAGTGGCCTAGCTAGAGGCCCCTAGAAAACTAGAATGGCTACCAGTAGAGCCGGCCCTGTAGAATTTCAGAGTTCCGCAACCACGGGCACAACATCCATCCTATCAGCGACCACCCCAAAATCGGAATGTGCCCCCGCGTAATGCGCCGCCACCACCCAGGCGGAAAATCTGGGTCCGCCTCCTTGGAAGACTCCTCTAGCCCCCCGTTAGGGTTAGGCCCATAGAGCCCCATTCATGGATAGAACAAATAGGATGTACTCGTTGGACGAGGCTCAGGACCCCGTTTACTTCCACAGCACCTTAGAGCAGTGAACTGTTCGGCTGCATGAGTGTAGAAAGCCAGAAGAGGCGAATATCACTGATCTCCCCAATTATTTCCCTTATCACCGGTTCATGGGGAACACCCTCAAGAATTTCTATGTGTTCTAGGAATTTCTCCAGGACCAGATTGAAAACAACATAGTCATTTTGGGCCCGGCCCCAGCACATGTGGCGAGTGTCTTTGTGAGGTCAAATAACAGTAGCGATAACGAAGGCGAGTGGCAGCAGATTTTTGACCGCGTGTATCAGAATTACACCAACAGGATGGGCCGAAAAGCGGTCACGCGCACCCATGAAATTATCCGTGGACGCCTAAACTAGCCAAAGACTTCAGAAGATTTGGCCACTGGTGCTGTGTCATTGTCTCAACTTCCCTCTTCCCAGAAGAGCAAGCATCAGAGGCGCAAGAAAATGCAACGTGCCCCACCAATGACGTCATCGTCTCAGTATCTCTGCGATTTTATGACCCTGAAGATGGGGATAGCCCCTAGAATCCACTCAGTAGTGGATGATTCTTCAGGTGACAGTCAATGGTACGCTTTGGTAAATATCATTTAGTTGGTAAACCCCTATATGACTCCCGATGACCCGGATCACCAGGCGAACCTCCCTAATGTCCCCAGCCTATGCCAACTTCAGTGAAGCCATGACTATGTGAATCGTCAAGGTATATATTTTGGCACCTCTATCCAGGCCATGCATGCCACTGAGACCAAGAAACAGGCCCAGCGCAGAGCTCAACACTCACAACCTCTTCATCCGGTGTCGTCTGGACCCCCTCCACCACCATTTGTGCTACTGGATCAGGTAGAACAACCTTGGTCGTGCCACGACCAGCTTCACGCTGCTACAGGTCGATCTCAGCTGTCCGGTCCTCATCCGGAAACTACTCTCTGAGTATCGACTACTGAGTATTGGGATATGCCCAATACTAGTCATCTGTCGATCTAGCTGGCAGGGCCCTCTATGCCTTCTATCACAGAGCGACTACCCGAAAGAACAAGTTCATGCCTGGTGTAGAAGTATGACATTATCACGAAACTCACCGGAATCCTAGTGAGGCTTTCCATCCTTGAAGCCCTCCGCCTATCACCAGATATGTGAGAGGCCCTCGCTAATCCTTTAAGGATCCCCATCCAGTTTGAGACAAAGGTATCAGCTTCAAAGGCTTTTCCTACTAAAACAATTGAGGATGCTGAATACTAATCCATCATTTTATTCTTTGTAGAGGATGAAGTCTCTCCTAAATAGGGGAACATCCACCCATTGTACATCATATTCTAATTTAACGGCGTCGAGGTTCACCGCTGTCTCGTTGACACTAGCTCCGGGAGTAACCTTATCCTGAAACGGACACAGCGGAAGATAGGGTTATCCGAAGATGACCTGACTCCCTCCGATTTAATAATCTATGGATATGGCATGACAGAGCAGACCCTGGTAGGAAAGATTTGTTTTGAAGACCCATTTCGGTGGCCCGGTTGCCAGCATCTAGTTTATGGTTGTCTCCCTATACTCCATGTACAATGCATCGATGGGTAGAACATGGCTCCACCTACACGTGGAGGTCCCCTCACCATATCACCAATGCCTTAAGTACTCCCTTAATGGTTGTGTAGGCATACTCCAAGGTGATGCATCTCCTTTAGCCTCTTGTGCAGCCCGAAATTTGGAGGTTTACTATTATAATAGCATGGACAAGAAAACCTAGGTAAGTGAAGTTGAGCCCGTCACCGCTACGACCGACCCTTGGGCAGGCCTGAATGATGCTTACGTCTTCCCGATCCATCGATTGGAGGCCACAAACCCTGATATGTGGAATGTTTTTCTCATTTCCAGGATGAGAGGGAACCATGCTCTCAAATATAGGTGGCTTCGGAATATCACATTGTATTCTTATACGAATCCGGCCTCAGTGATCCTGGAGCCTCCCACTCCCATCAGGTATCGGGGCGTCCGAATCATGGGAATGGCAGTACGTCATTCTTTTCTGTTTTCCCGGGCTGGCATAAGCCGGATCTGGCTGACTCCCAACTTCTTCTTTGATATTATCAAGCATGGCCCCTTGGGCCTTAGACCAGATGGGATCGGGTCGAAAACCGTCATAGATATGGTCATGGCAGCGTCTAAGTTCCACGATGCAATAACCACTGCCACTCAAGCTATTACCAGCCTTCCATTGGGGTCTGGTAACTCAGAAGAAACTTTCCATGCAGAAGATCCCTCCATAAGTGGATAAGAGGATATAAAGGACTCCCCCTGCCTTTGAGGAAGGCTTCTCCACCACAGTCGACAAGTTGGTATAGGTGATCCTCGGAAGCGTGGCAAACCTGAGAACCACATTGATTAGTGCCACCATACCCCCCGAGGAGCAGCATCAGTATGTATACATCTTTAAAAAACATTTTCACATGTTTTCCAGGAGTTACGACGAGATGCGAGGACTAGATCCCCATGTATCCGTCCACTACCTCGGTCTTCTAGCGAATCAACGTAGGTTCAAAGAACCTAAAAAATTGATGCACCCTCCTCACGGTTCCATGGTCAAGGCCAATTTTGACATGCTCATCAGGGCCAACTTCGTTAAGGAGGTCCAGTACCCCAAATGGCTGGCCAGCATTGTACCGGTCAGGAAGAAGAACAGATAGATCAGAGTCTGTATAGACTTTCGAGATCTCAATCGCTACTTTCCGAAGGATGATTTTCCCCTTCCAGTGACAAAATTGTTGATCGATGCTACTTATGGGTTCCAATCCCTCTCCTTAATGGATGGTTACTCTGGATATAATCAGACCCGAATGGCCCCTGAGGATGAGGAGTCCACAACATTCAAGGTGGCCCATGTTACTTTATGTTACAAGGTTATTCCCTTCATCCTGAAGAATGCATGTGCCACCTATCACCGGGCCATGCACCACATATTCAAGCCAATCCTTGGGACATTGTTGGAATGCTATGTGGATGATCGGGTAGTCAAATATCTATACTGCCAGGACCAAATCAATGACGTTGAGAAAGTGTTCGGCTTCCTCCGTTCCCGCCACCTGAAGATGAACCCATTGAAGTGTATTTTTGGGGTCACCTATGGAAAGATACTTGTATTTGTCGTCAGGTACCGAGGCATAGATATTAACCCAGAGAAGATCAAGGCAATCCGATAAATTCCTCCCCCAAGTAATATTTGGGAGCTACGAGGTTTCCAAGGCCACTTGGCCTACATATGTTGATTCATTGCGAATCTGGCTGACATGTGTATTCCCTTCTCTCAGAGCATGAAGAAGGGAACCGCTTACGAATGGGACATAGAGTGCTAGACCACCATTGAGGAAATCAAGCAGTATCTGCTCAGGATTCCAGTCTTGATGCCACCTGTTTCCAGGAAGCCACTGGTCTTCTATGTCACTGTCCTGGAACGGTCCCTTGGCACCCATCTCTCCCATAAGAACAATGAGCGGATAGAGAACAACCTATACTATCTCAGCCGCATGTTCCTTGATATGTAGACGAGATACTCCCCCGTTGAGAAGAGCTGACTTGCCCTCATATTCTCCGTACAGAAATTGTGACATTACTTATAGCACCACGAGGTACAGATGGTGTCTTTAGTAGATCCATTGAAGTACATCCTAAGATGCCCCAAGTTGACTGACCGATTAGTACTGTGGGAGGTAATCCTCCAGCAGTTTGACCTCAGGTTCGTGCCTCGAAGCCTATGAAGGGATTGGCATTGAACAATTTCCTTACTGCCCATCCAACTCCCACTGACTAATACATGGACATGGATTTTCCCGACAAGGAAATCCTCTCGGTCGATCAAGCATTCCCATGTTGGCAGATGCACTTTTATGGCGTCTCCCAGAGCCCCACCGGTAAGAGGCTAAATGATCCTCGACTCAACAGAGTAGGCCTGGGTGTCATTTTTATTACCCCGTTTCATGCCATCCTACCGTATTCGTTCCTGCAGTCTGAAGGCCGCACCAACAATAGGGCGGAGTATCAGGCCCTTATTATTAGCCTTGAGTTGGCCCTTGAGATTGATGTGCCACGTTTTCAAATGAAAGGGGTCTTCGAGCTAGTCATTAAGTAGGTCAAATGCTGCTATGTTTTCAGGAATCCCGAGCTCGTATCATTTTTGGATCACACCCTCTAGCCAATGGCCTAGTTTCCTTCTCGGCCAGAGGTTACCCATGTCCCTCGGTCACAGAACGGTCAAGAAGATGCTTTGGCCAGCTTAGCTGCATCACCTGAAGAGCCCAAATAGGATGATCTGATCTCCACATGGCACACTAGAGAGTCATATCACATTTTACCCCAGATGGTGATGATGGCCCATAGGTAATCTATATTACCATCAGAACCTCCACTTCAGGACCCTCGAGTTGTCCGGATGTTGTGATCGAAATGATTTTTGATTGGAGGATACCCTTGGTTGAATACATCCAACATGGTAATCTCCAGTCAGACCAGGCTGATCACGAGTGAATCCGGTGACGCGCGCTACAGTTTACCCTCCAGAGTGGTCCTAGTATTGAAAAGATCCTATATAATTGTGGGATTTATGGTGTTCTCCTACATTGTATTCAGGGGTTTGAGATTCCACAAGTCTTGCAAGAGGTTCAGGCCGGTTCCTGTAGAGCCCATCAGGATTGGCCAAAACTATCTCACCAAATCCGGAGGATATGGGATTTTTGGCCCTCCAAGATTGTAACACCCTGAGATTTTATGAGAAATAGTTTTTTTATGTCTTATGTTATACACAACACCAAAGTATTCTTTCACAGCACACAATATGGACTTGGCTTGCATTCCACGCAATCGTGACCTTCCTAGATAGCGTGTGTAGTACGCAACACCTGGTTTCACTAAACAACGATATATTTTTATGGACTAGCCGTTATGAATAGTATTAACTATATTTTCATTTTTATAACATTATTATTCATCTTACACATTTTCTAGAATATTGTAAGATAACAAAATAAATTTTTTAGGTAAAATAAGTATTTTTAAAAAAATGCAGTTTTGCCACCATTTGATGGAGCACCCACATTAAATCTAGTTTTTGACATGTTTATAAGTTCAATTTGACAAAATAAAATTCTTCTTTTGAATCAGGGTATAAAAATTTACTTTGGATAAATATTTGATATTTTTCTGATAACTTTCATATTTTGATGAATAGTAAAAATACGCTAATTTTTAATTAAAAACAACTTTTTACATTGAGATAATTTATATGATTAAATTAAAATATTTAATGGTTTTAAAGTATAAATAGAATATATTTTTACCATTTAATATAATGTATGTCATTTGCACTAATTTCACATTGAATTCATAGGTAAAAACATTTCAATCTTTGGCAATGTTTTAACTTCTAAAACCCGTTTTCTTATCAACGAGATTTATTATAAATTAATTACTACAACTTATATGTTTTGAATTTTGAAAAATGGATTTCATATTTGGAATCAGTGGGTCCAAATTATGTTAATAGGCTACTTTTTATTTTTGGGCATTATGAATAGTAACTACGGTAAATTTTATTTACCATAGTTAAAGGTAAATCGGGAAATTAAGGGTAAATATAAGATTATAATGTTACCCTAACACCTGCCAAAATCCTATTAGATGACTAAAAGTCGAACCACATCACCAAAGGGTCGGATTAGATTCACTTAATGGACTTTTTTCTAGGAAAATAATTTAATTATTATTAAAACCAAAGAATGTGACAACATGTCACTTTCTAAAATCTTATAAGTATAATAGTTTTAATTTAGTGATAAACTTAATGAAACTTAGAACATAAATAGTCTCCAAAAATCTAATACAATTATCTACATCATAGGAATTTATTTATAATTTTTAGGGATTAAATATCTATCATTAATTATGCCACAATAGTGATGTTGAAATTATTTTATTAATTAAAATATCAAATAAATGGTTTTAAAAATATTAAAATAAATATTATATGAACTACTTAATGTGCTCCAATAATTTTCTAGATACATATGACATTTTATTAATCTATTAAAGCTTTTATTTTGAATATATATTCTGTATATATTTTTATTTAAATTCATATAAATTAATAGTGTCAAAATTGACACTATTGTAGATTACGAAAATAACATATTATAAAATTGTTTAAAAATCACAAAAATATTTAAAAATTATAAATTAAAATTTATATGGTCGACGATGTCATAAAGTGTCAAATTATTGAAAATTCACAACACATATGTAATTATTTATAATAACTTAAAATGTAGAACATTTTTACATCAAATATAATTCAATTGATAAATAAGGATAAATCAAGTTGATAATGTTTAAAATAAATTCCTAACATATCTAAATTTTATTGGTTGATGGTATTACAACCCTATCTCATGTAATCGTCAGATATGAGTCATTTTGGAAGTTTTTAAGTGCGGTTGGGATTTAATATAACTAATATTTCTTATATTTCTAAAGGTGCCCCTCTCCTCCCTTATAAAAGGGCACCTCCTCGCTATCCTCCTCACACCAATTTGAGCTTTCAAGCTCGGCCAATCCCTACCCATTTCACTTCCCCACTTCTCTAGAAACATCTTAGATGTCCTGGTCTTCTTCAAAGACCAGTTTTAGTTTCCTGAGAGGAGGTATCAAAGAGGCGCTTCAAAGAAGAGCTAATGTCTGTTACCGATTCTTTCAACTTTATTTCTTCTTCCACTTATTATTATTTAGTGTTTCATTATGAACTAATAACATCAGTATCACTCATATACGGATATGTTATTATAAGTATGAAACAACCCTACTTCATCATCTGTCCATCCTACGGAAAACAAAATCACCGCGCGTGCGTACGTACGGAATACCGTCTCCACGCCGTGGTGTAATATATTTTCCATCACCAACATACTTGTATGGGTATAGTGGTGCAAATAAATAAATATATATGATTATTGTAACGTGGTATTGATTCTTAAATAGTATACATACACTCCAATACAATTCCACGATCATGGGAACGATATCATCGCTACTGCGTACGTACGGAATACCGTCTCCACGATGTGATGCGATTCATTATACATGATATTCATTTCATAATGATTATATAAATGAATTGAATTGATAAATATGATATATTGTACACTAATACCATTCTAGAAATGTGGTATCTATAACCTAAAGAGAAGAATATGAACTTATTCGACATAACACACATAAGAACAAAAAGTAATAATCACCCGAATAACAAGTAATAATGAAATATTACTAATAACAAGATAATATAATGACCATATATTATATCATAACAATAAGTATGATTCTGGAATAAGTCAATAACATTATTTAAATCATTATACAGGAGGTTCGGACACTTACAAAGTAAATCAGACTTAAGGTAAGGGACAATCTCACAATCTTAATTTTTATCCGAGATTGTTTATACTTCAGAATTTACTGGGAAATATTTATCACCCACATCCATGTTTCCTCAAAATGTAATATTATTCACATCCTCCTACAATTATTTAAATCCAATTTTACCCTTCGGTGAGTTTTTTGTAAAATATATGAAAGGAATCTTTTGTCGTTTTTCATACAAGGTACTTTTTGACTTATCCGACAAAAGTACGAGGAGAATGTTTTTTTAACTTACATGGCATGAATGGATTTTTAAAACATTATTTCCAAGAATCTTCCTTTACAAGTTTTCAAGTTTATATTTAATCATCTTCTTTTAGTTTAAGATTGTATGACATGTTAAGAAAGGAAAAATGTTTTTGAAGTAGAAAGGATATTTTCCTCAAGAATGGAGTTCAAGAGTTTTATCAAAATTATTTTCCATCTAAGATAATATAGGGTTCTGTTTCCATCCCTATTGTTACATTGATTTGATTATGTTGTGATGGAAATATTTTTATGATGTCACGATGTTTAAGATTCCCATTTTTATTACACGGGTTATGCTATGATGTACGGTTTATGATTTTGTGGCACACATAAGAATGGTATCATTATGAGATGGGTGGGACCTATATCTACATCCAATGCATTGGGTAAAGATTTTATATCTCATGAGATAGACATGGCTAGAATGGCAGGTTAAACCGGTTCAGTGAAACAGGACTGAAACGAGGAGTTAACTCGGTTCAAAAATGGACTTTTTCCACTAAGAAAGTCTTGGAAATGAGTCTTGACTACTAATAAATTATTTTCTATGATTATGTGTGTATGCCACAAAGATTCATGTTTTAAGTTATAATTATTGGGATTACATTTCACTTTTATGATTTATCCCATGTTATGATCTCTTTTACAGGATATTATTTTCAAAATGTTATGTTCTTATAAATATGATATGTTTGATATTTTTTTTGTGTACCCTTACTGAGAATTTGAGCTCACCCTTTTGTATGTTTTATTTTCCCCAGGTCAGGAAGAAGGATATTAATTAGGATATGCCAAAAATGGACTATAGATATGATGAAATAAATGGGAGACAATGTAGATGATTTATGAACCAGTTGTTTATGTTTCCCAATTTCTAAAGGCACTATACCTATATGGCCCATTCATGGTTTTGTTATATGTTCTAATAAGTATGCTTCAATTTTGAAGTAATAACAATGTATGTAATGTATGGGTCATTATATTTGGTATCAGAGGAAAGGTATAGTCAACCTTTGGAAACTAGGATGTGAAAGCCTTAGTAAGAAACCTAAGGATATGTCTAAGCATAGAACACAATCATAGTGTTTTTGAAATGGCCATGAACAACCTATGATAAGACCCTAAGTGTGAAATTTTATTCTTGATTATGTGGTTTTCCTATTATAATTAGTGTTTCTCACACAATTCTTCTTGGTTTTAGTCAATGTCTGGAACCCAAAGGAACCGTGTTAATGCGGAATGCGACGGGCAATGCAATGATTGTCCCCCTGAGCAACCAAATGTTATGGGAGCTGGAATGCAAAATCTTGTATCCATTCTCACACAACTTTTTCAAGATATGAATCATGCATGAATTCCAAATGAGCAAAGGAAGGAGAAACATTCTGTTGAATCCTTCATGAGGCAGCATCCACCTTCATTCAGCGGGTCTTCTGATCCATTAGTGGCCGAACAATGGATCAGTACCACTGAAAATATTTTTTCAGTTCTTTAATGTTCTGAACATGATAAAGTCATCTTAGTAGTGTATCGTTTGGAATGTGATGTTGATCAATGGTGGAATATTATTAATAATACGAGGCAAATGTGTGAAATTGAGTCCATGGAATGGGACGAGTTCAAGGACTTATTTTTCTATAAGTATTTCACTCGTATTCTTAGAACAACGATGGAGAAGGAGTTTCTTGAACTCAAGCAAAAGGATGATGAATCCATTGATACCTACGAAGAAAATTTTACAAGACTTACAAGGTACGCTTCCAAAATTATTATCCAACCTGAGAGTAATATCGATCGGTTCTTTATTGGCTTAAAACCAAGTCTTCGAAGGGAGTTATCCATAAGGGACTTCAATAGCTACGAGGAAATTGTTTGATGTGCTCTCAAGGTTGAGATGGATATTGGTGTAACCGATCAGTCACATGGGTTTGATAAGAAGAGGAAAATGGAATTCAAAGGAAAATCTAAAGACCACACTGAAAAGAAGATGAGTTTTTCCTTATTCTCAAAGTGTGGAAAGAAAAATGGTGGAAATTGTCTTAAGGGGACAAGAAAATGTTATAAGTTTGTAAAAGAAGGTCATCGGGCAATTGAATGTTGAAATAATGGGAAGAAGATGTCTAATGATGAAAACAAAGGAAGGGATACACATAATGAACCTAATACACTTCAATGTTTCAAGTGCAAGGATATGGGGCATTATGCCAATCAACGCCCAAATCCAAGGGTTGATGATGATGATCGATGTCAACAAACTCATAAGGCCAAAGACAAAGGAAAGTCACATGCAATTACTATCGGCGATGTGGAGTATGAAAAAGAAGTGGTGAGAGGTACACTTACCATCCACTCTAAAGTAGAAAATGATTTATTTGATTCTGGATCCACCCACTCTTTTATTTCTGAAGAATTTTCTAAGGGTATCACTGTATTACCTCAACAATTAGATGTTGAGTTGGCTGTGACAACTCATAATGGCACAACAGTCACATCAAAAGTTTACAATTATTATCCAATTGAAGTTTGTGGGAAAGTGCTTCCTGAAAATATTGTGATCCTTCCTATAGTGGAATTTGATGTGATTCTTGGCATGGATTGTATTTCTCTATATGGAGCTCATATCAATTTCCAAAGAAGGAAAGTCACATTTCGTATTCCAGATCAATCTATGATCTTCTATCGATGCAAGGATGAACATAACCTTCCAGTGGAAATTTCTTCCATCTTATGGGTCTCAATTCCACTAAATGAGGGTTATTTTTATCAAATGGTTGGAGAGAAACTCACGATTAAGAATATTCCCATTGTACGGGAATTTTTTGTTGACTTTTCGGTGGAATTTCCAGGTCTTCCAAAAAATCATGAAGTTGATTTTTCAATAGAACTCGAACCGGGTGCGTTGCCCATTTCAAAGACACCATATAGAATGGCCCCAATTGAGTTGCAGGAATTGAAGAAGAAACTCCACGAGAATCTTGATAAAGGATTCATACGCCCTAGTGCGTCACCTTGGGGAGCACCTGTTCTGTTTGTTAAGAAGAAAGATGGATCAATGAGACTCTGCATTGATTATCAAGAACATAACAAGATCACTATCAAGAAAAAATATCCTCTCCCATGAATTGATGACCTATTTGACCTACTACACGGAGCTCAATACTTTTCCAAGATTAAACATTGTTCAGGCTATCATCAATTAAGGGTCAAAAGGGAGGATACACCAAAAACAGCTTTTATACAAGGTATGGACACTATGAATTTATAGTGATGCCATTTAGTCTTACTAATGCCCTAGCTATCTTCATAGATATGATGAATAGAGTCTTTAGAGAATATATTGATCAGTTTGTGGTAGTCTTTATAGATGATATTCTTGTCTATTCAAAGAGAAAGGAAGAACATGAAGATCACGTGAGAATTGTATTAAAGACCATAAGAAATGAGAAACTTTATGCCAAATTTACCAAGTGTGAATTTTGGCTTCAAAAAGTTGCATTTTTGGGGCACATAATCTCAAAAGAGGGGATATCTGTGGATCCAGCAAAAAAGAGGTTATCGAAATATGGTCGAGACCAACAACAGTAACCGATATCCGATGTTTTCTTGGTTTGGATGGATATTATCAATGTTTCTTGAATGATTTTTCATGATTATCTAATCCAATCACCAAGTTGACTCAGAAAGGAGTTAAGTTTGTTTGGACGGAGGAATGTGAATATAATTTCATCGAGTTAAAAAGAAGGTTATCCAGTGCACCTGTGCTCACACTACCTTGTAGTGGAGAAAGGCTTGTGATCTACAGTGATGCATCAAAGAAGGAATTGGGGTGTGTTCTTATGTAAAATGATATAGTGATAGCTTATGCCTCACAATAGTTGAAAATCCAAGAGCAAAATTACCCAACTCATGATTTGGAGTTAGCTGCGGTAATATTTGCATTAAAGATTTAGAGGCATTATCTTTATGGAGAAAGGTGTGACATTTATACTGATCATAAAAGTTTAAAGTATATTTTCACACAAAAGGAGATGAATATGAGCCAAAGAAGATGGTTGGAGCTGATTAAGGATTACGACTGCTCAATTCATTACCACCCTGGGAAAGCAAACAAGGTGGCAGATGCATTAAGTCGACAATACCATGATAGCATATCCATAACGAGGATCACAAAAGATCCAATATTTATGGATTTAAAAAGTATTGATCTTGGAATTTTAATCGAAGGGGAGAAATCTTATCTTTCTAAAATGAATGTTCAACCATCTATACATGTGATGATTCAAGAGGCACAGAAAGAAGATGTCGAGTTACAAAAGAAGGTGAGAAATTTTCCTGAATTCAACCTTGATTATGATGGGATAATGAGGTTCAGGAATCAGGCTTGTGTTCATTCCATCCCAGAATTAAAGAAGGACCTACTGGACGAGGTTCATAGTTCTTCAATCTCTATTCATCCTAGAAGCACGAAGATGTATAGGGACCTGAAAGAGTACTTATGGTGGGATGGAATGAAAAGAGATGTTGCTGAATATGTCTCGTGATTCATGGTTTTTCCGCACGTTAATGTTGATAGACAAAAGTATAAGGGGATGTTACAACCATTACCCATACCGGAATGGAAATGGGAAAACATCACTATGGACTTTGTCACTGGACTTCCTAAAATAACCAAAGGCAATAATGTTATCTGGGTTATAGTTGATCTTATTACAACGTCTGCACACTTAATTTCTATTAGAGAGGATTTCTCTCTAGATAAGCTTGCCAGGATATATGTAAAGGAAGTGGTATGATTTCATGGAGTACCACTTTCTATTATATCAGATCGGAATCTGAGGTTTACCTCAATGTTCTGGCGATGTCTTCAGCATACTCTGGATATAGAGTTGAGTTTCAGCACTGCTTATCATCCTCAGACAGATGGTTAGTCTGAGAGGACAATTAAAACTCTAGAAGATATGTTGAGAGATTTCTCTATAGATTTCAAAGGTGGTTGGGATCAACACCTACCTTTGGTGGAATTTTCTTATAATAATAGCTTGCACTCCAGTATTCAGATGCTCCTTATGAATCTCTCTATGGAAAGAAATGCAGGACTCCAACTTGATGGGATAAAGTTGGGGAAGGAAAGATATTAGGACCTGATATTGTTGATGAAATGGTAGAAAAGGTCAGATCTATTCAACAACACATAAGAGGAGCTCAGAGTCGACAAAAAAGTTATTCCGAAAACTGAAGGAAAGACCTAGAGTTTGAAGTGGGTGATAAAGTGTTTTTACGAATATCTCCCTGTAAGAGGGTCATGAGATTTGGAAAGATGGGAAATTTGATCCCTACATATATCGGTCCTTTTGAAATTCTGGATCATGTTGGGAAGGTAGAATACTGATTGGAACTTCCACCGAATTTCTCTCAATTTCACGATGTGTTCCATGTATCTCTCCTAAAAAAGTACATACCAGATCCTTCACTTGTACTCAGCTCAGAAGTTGTACCGGTGGAGCAAGATCTTTCTTATGATAAACAACCAATAGAGATTCTGGATTGTAGCGAAATAGTCCTACAGAACAATACCACTCGCTTGGTGAAAGTTTTATGGAGGAACCACCAATTTGAAGAAGCTACATGGTAACATGAGGATATGATGAGGGAGAGGTATCCTCAACTGTTTGTAATGAAGTAACGAATTTCGAGGGAGAAATTCATTTTAAGGGGGTAGAATGTAGCACCCTGAGATTTTATGAGAAATAGTTTTTTTTATGTCTTATGTTATAGGCAACACCAAAGGAATCTTTCACAGCACACACTACGGACTTGGCTTTCATTACATGCAATCGCGACCTTCCTCGATAGCGTGTGTAGTACGCAATACCGAGTTTCACTAAACAACGATATATTATTATGGACTAGCCGTTATGAATAGTATTACCTACATTTTGAATTTTATAACATTATTATTTATCTTACAAATTTTCTAGAATATGTTAAGAGAACAAAATAAATTTTTCAGGTAAAATAATTATTTTTCAAAAAATGCAGTTTTGCCGCCTTTTGATGGCGCACCCACATTAAATCTAGTTTTTGACATTTTTATAAGTTCAATTTGAAAAAATAAAATTCTTCTTTTGAATCAGGGTATAAAAATTTACTTTGGATAAATTTTTGATATTTTTCTGATAACATTCATATTTGGATGAATAGTAAAAATATGCTAATTTTTAATTAAAAACAACTTTTTTCATTGAGATAATTTATATGGTTAAATTAAAATATTGACCGGTTTTAAAGTATAAATAGAATAAATTTTTACCATTTAATATAATGTATGTCATTAGCACTAATTTCACATTGAATTCATAGGTAAAAACATTTCAATCTTTGACAATGTTTTAACTTCTAAAACTCGTTTTCTTAACAACGAGATTTATTTTAAATTAATTAATGAAACTTATATGTTTTGAATTTTGAAAAATGGACTCTATATTTGAAATTAGTGGGTCCAAATTATGTTAATAGGCTACTTTTTATTTTTGGGATTTATGAATAGTAACTACGGTAAATTTTATTTACCATAGTTAAAGGTAAATCGGGTAATTAAGGGTAAATATATGACTATAAAGTTACCCTAACACCTGCCAAAATCTTATTGGATGACTAAAAGGCGACCCATATCACCAAAGGGTCGGATTAAATTCATTTAATCAACTTTTTCCATGAAAATATTTTAATTATTATCAAAACCAAAGAATGTGACAACATGTCACTTTCTTAAGTCATATAAGTATAATAATTTTAATTTAGTGAACAACTTAATGAAACATCGAACATTAATAGTATAAAAAAATATAATACAATTATCTACATCATAGAAATTTATTTAGAATTTTTAGGGATTAAATAATTATCATTAATTATGCCACAATAGTGATGTTGAAATTATTTTATTAATTAAAATATCAAATATATGGTTTTAAAAATATTAAAATAAATATTATATGAACTATTTAATGTGCTCCACTAATTTTATAGATACATATGACATTTTATGAATCTATTAAAGCTTTTATTTCGAACATATCTTCTGTATATATTTTATTTAAATTCAAATAAATTAATAGTGTCCAAATTGACACTATTGTCATTTTTAAAAATAACATATTATAAAATTGTTTAAAAATCACAAAAATATTTAAAAATTATATATTAAAATTTATATGGTCGACAATGTCATAAAGTGTCAAATTATGGAATATTTACACCACACATGTAATTATTTATAATAATTTAAAATTAATAATATTTTTACCACAAATAAAATTAAATTGATAAATAAGGATAAATCAAGTTTATAATGTTTAAAATAAATTACTAACATGTCTAAATTTTATTGGTTGATGAGATTACAACCCTATATCATCTAATCTTCAGATATGTGTCATTTTGGAAGTTTTTATGTGGGGTTGGGATTTAATATAAACTAATATTTCTTAAATTTCCAAATGTGCCCCTCTCCTCCCTTATAAAAGGGCACCACCTCCCTCTCCTACTCACACCAATTTGAGCCTTCAATATCGGCCACTACCTGACCATTTCACTTACCCACTTCCCTAGAAACATCCTAGAGGTCCTGGTATTCTTCAAAGACCAATTGTAGTGCCCTAAGGAGGTCTCAAAGAGGCGCTTCAAAGAAGAGGTAATGTCTGTTACTGATTCTTTCAAATTTATTTCTTCTTACACTTCTACTTCATTAGTTGTTTCATTATGATCTAATAACATCATAATCACTCATATACTGATATGTTATTATAAGTATGAAACAACCCTATTTCACCATCTATCCATCCTATGGAAATCGAAATCACTGCGCGTGCGTATGTACGGAATACCGTCTCCACGCCGTGGTGTAATCTATTTTCCATCACCACATTACTTGGATGGGTATAATGGTGCAAATAAATAACTATATATGATTATTGTAAAGTGTTATTGATTCTTAAATAGTATACATACACTCCAATACAATTCCACGATCATGGGAACAATATTATCGCTCGTGCGTACGTACGGAAAACTGTCTCCACGATGTGATGCGATTCATTCTACATGATCTTCATTGCATAATGATTATATAAATGAATTGAATGAATAAATATGACATATATTACAATAATACCATTATGGAAATGAGTTATCTATAACCTAAAGATAAGAATAAGAATTTATTCGACAAAACACTCATAAGAACAAAAAGTAATAAACACCCGAATAAGAAGTAGTAATGAAATATTATTAATAAGAAGCTAAGAATATGACCATATATGATATCATAACAATAATTATGATTCTGGAATATGTCAATAACATTATTTAAATCATTATACAGGAGGTTCAGACACTTACGAAGCAAATCGGACCTAAGGTAAGGGACAATCTCACAATCTCAATTTTTATCCGAGATTGTTTGTACTTCAGAATTTATTGGGGAATATTTATCATCCACATCCATGTTTCCTCAATATGTAATATTATTCACATCCACATACAATTTTTTAAATCCAATTTTACCCTTCAATGAGTTTTTAGTAAACGATATGAAAGGAATCTTTTGTCTTTTTTCGTACGAGGTACTTTTTGACTTATCTGACAAAAGTATGAGAATAATGTTTTTTTTAACTTATAAGACATGAATCGATTTTTAAAACATTATTTCCAAGAAGCTTCCTTTACAAGTTTCAATTTTATTTTTAATCAACTTCTTTTATTTTAAGATTGTATGACATGTTAAGAAAGGAAAAATGTTTTTGAAGTAGAAAGGATATTTTCCACAAGAATGGAGTTCAATAGTTTTATAAAAAAAATTCCATATAACATAATTTAGGGTTCTGTTTCTATCCCTATTATTAAATTGATTTGATTATTTTGTGATGGAAATATTTTTATGATGTCACGATGTTTATGATTCCCATTTTTATTACATGGGTTATGCTATGATGTAAGGTTTATGATTTTGTGGCACACATAAGAATGGTATCATTATGAGATGGGTGGGACCTATATCTCCCTCCAATGCATTAGGTAAAGATTTTATATCTCATGAGATAGACATGGCTGGAATGTCAGGTTAAACTGGTTCAGTGAAACAAGACTGAAACGAGGAGTGAACTCTGTTCAGAAATGGACTTTGTCCACTAAGAGGGTCTTGGCAATGAGTCTTGACTACTAAGAAATGATTTTCTATGAATATGTTTGTATGCCACAAAGATTCATGTTCTATGTTATGATTATTGGGATAACATTTCACTTCTATGATTTATCCCATGTTATGATCTCTTTTATAGGACATGATTTTCAAAATGTTATGTTCTTATAAATATGATATGTTTGATATTTCTTTTGTTTACCCTTACTGAGAATTTGAGCTCACCCTTTTGTATGTTTTCTTTTCCCCAGGTAAGGAAGAAGGATATTAAGTAGGATATGCCAAAAAGGGACTCTAGATATGATGAAATAAATGGGAGTCAACGTAGATGATTTATGAACCAGTTGTTTATGTTTCCCAGTTTCTAAAGACACTATACCTATACGGTCCTTTCATGGTTTTGTTATATGTTGTAATAAGTATGCTTCAATTTTGAAGTAATAACCATATATGTAAAGTATGGGTCGTTATAAAGATCCACGATGGCATCGAGTTCGCCAAGAGGTTCAATGCATGCCATGTTCATGATAATTTGTGCATTAGCCACCAGAGCCTCTCCATAATACCAAGTACTCTTGGCCTTTTGTAGTGTGGGGATTAGATGTCTTAGGACCATACCCACCGGAAACGGCTCACCAATGTCGATTCATTCTGACCACTACATATTTCTTTTCCATGTGGGATGAGGCAATTCCGTTCAAATAAGTCAGGGCCTGTTCTATCATGGACATCATGATTTCCAATATAATCCATCATTTTGGGGATCCTCACGCGATCCTCACCTATAACGGCACCATCTTCCGAGCAGCCAAGTTGAAAAATTTGTATGCCATGTACAACATCCAAACAATCCATACCTCCAGATATCATGCATAGGAAAATGGATAGATTGAGGAGTTCAATATAACCCTCTCTAACATCCTGTATGAAATGGTTGGTCAGAACAAGAGGATTTGTCCGGATAAGCTCCCCAATTCCCATTGGGATTATCAGATGACCACTCGTAATTCCACCCAGGAGACCCCATATTCCCTGGTATACTAAACTGAGGCCGTCTTGGCCATCGAGATTCAGTTTTTCTCATTGCGCACTGCAGTCTATGACCAAAAATTGCCGGATAGAGTGTCAGAAATCCTTCTAGCAGAATTGGAAGCACATGACGAGAATATGATTCGTGCCCTACACAACCTAGAAAGGCATCAGAGCAGGATGGATTGAGCTGTCAACAAGAAAGATCACCTCAGCTCTTTCCTGCAAGGCGACTTGGTATTGGCCCTCAGGGCACTAATGATCCCCTGTAGGAAACCACCCAAGTTGGATCCCAAATGGGAAGGACCATTCACTATTCATAAGGTTTAACCGAATGGTGCGTACTCGTTGGTGGCCATGGATAGTGAGCGTATAACCCCTCCCACAAATTGCATGTTCCTCATACAATACTTTGGCTGAGCCTACAGGTCCTACATGACCATAAACTGGATTATTGTCCTACACGACCTTAAACCGCTAGCCCTGTACGACCTTAAACTGCGGGTCCTACACGACCTTAAACATTTGATCCTGCATGAACCTAAACTGCACGACAGTCCTGCACGACCTCAAATTGTCGGTCCTGCATGACCTAAAACTACACGCTGGTCGAACATGGCCTTAAACTATATGTCGTCCCGCATGACGTTAAACTATATGTCATCCCACATGACGTTAAACTTTATCACGTCCCGAATGACGTTAAACTGTATGTCGTCCCGCGTGACGTTAAACTGTATGTCACCCCACATGACGGTAAACTGTATGTCGTCTTGCATGATGGTAAACTGTATGTCGTCCCACATGACGGTATACTATATGTCACCCAACATGATGCTAAACTTTATATCCTCTCGTATGACATTAAAATGTATGTCATCCCACATGATGTTAAACTATATGCAGTCTTGTATGACGTTAAACTACACATTCAAGAACTAAGGGTTGCTTGATTGCCATCCTTATGGGATACGTAGGGCAACCCGAACATTTAAATTTCGGGTCCAGCCCATCTCAGGTCGAGCCACTTGACCCTTTACAGTGGTTCGCCGATGTGTCTAAGAGTACTCTAGTCTAGGACCTTGAGGGTCGGATTCAACTTGGGCAAGTTTCCATCCACTTTTCAAGCTTCATGTTCCCCTTCATTTGGGCCCCCGTAACATTTCACACCCGAAGGGACCCCCAAAACGACATGGATTCTAGACCTAAGGGCTCTCCTACCATTATGGGTCAATGTCCTTGAGGGTTTCAAACAACAAATTGATACATGTCCGGCGTTACGAACATTGTCTGCGGTCAATGCTCATTTTTTGTCCTCGTTTTAGGCTAAGGCGACATGGATGATGTGTTGCGAACATGGTCAGTAGTAATCCTTTGTCATCACGCCAGCACCGACAGACCTTGAATGATGGTTACATGATTCACCTTATGTTCCACTCCATCATGTCCAGATGTAATCCCAACACTCTTGGCACTATCTCTCAGTGCATCTCCACACGTCATGGGGACAAGCTGCAATACGATGTCCTTCTGGTATCCGATGGTCCGAGCAATAAGACCATAAATGGAGATCATATCTATGTACTATGTGCAGATTTATCCTCGACCTCATTGGATATGTAGGATCATCCGGACATTTCATCTCTGGGTCCAGCTCAATAGGGAGCTAGATTCCCCTACATCTTATCAACTGACCATAACTGGCCTCTTTTCCTGAGGCTCCTATCCCAGAATTGCACACGGTGATGATGTGGAACTCGTTGTCATTCATGTAGGGTATTCTTTATCGCATTATGGACATTCCTTTAGGTCCAAGACATATGACCTTAAACTGTTTTATCAGTTCCAATCACATGACCATAAACGGTGCTAATATCTTCCTGGCTACATGACGAAAAATGACAATCCATTTTGTTGACCTCATCAAAGGGGATATCACGTTGGGTATCAGTCAACCACCATACCATTGGTCAACACCTTTATACAGCTCGATTCTTGTTGTGATGTTGGGAATTTATACCTTATGCCTGTTGCTTCAGAAAAAAATCCATTCACATTAAAGGAAAAACAAGATACATCAAATACCACTTCTTTTGGTGTGAGGGGCAGACCCGCATGCCCCTTTCATCCTTTGCACTACCGTGCTTTCACCTAGAACTATGTACGTATTGATTCTCATTCTTATGGGATACGTAGGAAATCTCGGGCACTTCCCCACAGGCCCAACCTAACATTCATATTCGGTCCCCTAACCTAAACACATCCCTAAGGAACACATGGTAATTTGGACTTATGTCCTCATTCACTCCGGGTTACATACTCACCTTACCATGTGTCCCCTGCATTCCTTACCGATCCCTGGTCCGAGTTCTAAGACCTTAAACTTGGACCCTTTCCATAACTACATGTGGATTGATTCCCATCCTTATGGGATACGTAGGAATGCAGAGACATTTTGTCTCGGGTACAGCCTTACAAAAAACAAATCCCATCCTTTCTCACCGTCGTCCCCTTAGCCTGACACCTCAAATAGGTCCTATCTTATAGTAGGAATGATCCCTCCTCATATTAATGTACCTGTGTAATGTGTTTCCACCACGATGGAATAATTTCAAGAGTGTTGGATTATGTTTTTACAAACAAGCACTTTACTTTCCATGTAGTGCATTCCTCCTCTATTCAGACCATCATCATCTATCACATCTAAAGGGACCCCCTAATAGCCTGGACCCATGACGCATCATCTCACCTATCGCCCTGGGCCAGCGCCCCGTAAGACTTCAGAAGATATTTTGAGTTAGGTCATGTGTTTCAAAAATTGTCAGCGGTTGACCATCATTTTTTACCCATTTCAGGCTAACGCAATTTGGATGTTATGTTTCGAACATGGTCAATAGTTTTCCTTTAATTTCTATACCCCTCCCACAGTGTTCTGAATTCGGGGTAACGTGATACACATTTTTCATTCACTTATGATCAGAATGGTTCCAATGGCCCTGGCATTGCCTCGGCCATGTGCTAGAGCATGTTGAGAAGACGATACATCGATCGGTATGAGGTCCTCTTCATTTTATTGGGCCTCCCTCTTCTCCTTAGAAATCCTTATTCGAATCTCAAATGCCTGAAGCTTGGTTGATGCTCCAACTATAAAACGAAGTTATAATATAAGCATCCCTTGTTTCTCCCATCGGGTACGGCCCACAAGAGATTAGGAATGAATTGATTTTTATTTCGGGATTATGGTTGATCATGTTAAACCAAAGGGACAAGTATGTTGGGCGGAGAAAATCCAGAAGGATGGCAAGAGGGGGGGTGAATTGCCTTTTAAAAAATGATTAACAAATTAAAATCAAAGTTGAAAGTGCAGCGGAAATAAAGAGGCAAGACACAAGAATTGATAACGGAGTTCGGCCAAAAACCCGGCCTACGTCTCCGCTCCCAACTCAACCGTTGAGAGATTCCTACCGCTTGCTTTTCAATGGTTTTAGCAAGAAACCCACTAGGCTTTGAGGTAGCACTAGGACCTATTACAGCTTGCTTTTGGTGGTTAAGCAAGAACCCACTTGCTTTTGATGGTTGAGCAAGAACCCACTATCCTTCTTACAGGTGAAGGATAGCTCACCTATGTCACAAGCCTTTTAGAAGGAAAGGCTTGAATAAACCTCTTCACACCTTAATGGTGATGTGAAACCCAAAAGAAAGAGGGATGAAGAAAGAGTTTGGGGTTTGTAGGCACAAACCCAAATTTAAGCTCAAAATAAATAAATAATAAAAACCGTATTTGGAGAAGCCTTGGGCGCCAAAGTATGATGGAGTTGATGTAGCGTGCTCTCCCAAGCTTCTTTAGGTGCTCCTTGGATTGGAAATTGGTTGGAGCACTTTGGGTTCCTTGAGGAAATCCGCCGGTGGTTCGCCAAAATGATCAACAATGTGTCCGGTGGCTTGGGTTTAAGTTCCGGTTGGTGTCCGGGGCTTCCTTGGCCTTTATTTATAGGCATGGAACCCTTGGGGTGTACCTCTCGTTCCCCTCGTTGTTTGATTTTCATGATCACAATCACCTTATTATTTGTCTAACATTGTTTTAAGTGTTTTTGTTTTATAGGCAAAAGATTGCCAAGGAAATGGGCCCTGAAGCATCTCAAAGTGGACTGAAATTCAGTCCACCGGCCAACCGGTGTGATAGCACCGGCCAGCCGGTGGACCTGGCAGAGGCATTGCCCACTGCCAGGTTCCACCGGTCAGCCGGTGGCTCTGTCACCGGCCAGCCGGTGGCAACCTGATGCAACAGTGGTTGCTACTGTCTGCCCACCGGCCAGCCGGTGGCTCTGGCACCGGTCAGCCGGTGCTGCCTGGGCAGAAGGGCTTCTCAACAGCCAAGGCACCGGCCAGCCGGTGGAGCTGTACCGGCCAGCCGGTAGCCCAGTCAAACTAGCCGTTGGCTTTGACCAGTCAACCCTCTTTTGGCCTCCAACGGCTCCGAGGCCTTTTCCAACGGCTCCGAAGACTCCCCAAGGGTTCCATGCCTATAAATAAAGGCCAAGGAAGCCCCAGACACCAGTCGAATCACATACCAAGCGCCCGGACATATTGTTGAACATTTGGCGAACCTCCGGCGCTCCACCTTCAAGGATCCTCAAGTGCTCCAACCAATTTCCATTCCAAGGAGCACCTCAAGAAGCTTGGGAGAGCACGCTACATCAACTCCATCATCCATTGGCACCCAAGTCTTCCCAATTACGGTTTTTATCATTTTATTTATTTTGAGCTTAAAATTGGGTTTGTTCCTACAAACCCCAAACTTTTCTCATCCCCTCTTTATTTTGGGTTTCACATCACCATTAAGGTGTGAAGAAGTTTCTTCAAGCCTTTCCTTTTAAAAGGCTTGTATCATAGGTGACCTATCCTTCACCTGTAAGAAGGATAGTGGGTTCTTGCTCAACCATTAAAAGCAAGTGGGTTCTTGCTAAACCAATTCAAAAGAAAGCTGTAATAGGTCCTAGTGCTACCTCAAAACCTAGTGGGTTTCTTGCTAAAACCATTGAAAAGCAAGCGGTAGGAATCTCTCAACGGTTGAGTTGGGAGCGGAGACTTAGGCCGGGTTTTGGCCGAACTCCGTTAACAATTTCTTGTGTGATTTCCTCCTTTATTTTCCGCTGCACTTTCAACTTTGATTTTAATTTGTTAATCATTTTTTAAAAGGCAATTCACCCCCCCTCTTGCCATCCTTCCCGTTTTTCTCCGACCCAACAATTGGTATCAGAGGGAAAATTTGAGTAATACCTTCACCGGTTTCAAATTAAAGATCCTTTTTGATGGCTTCTACCGCTTCAACCTCTTACGCCCCCGAAGGCTCTTCTTTGGATCGTGCTCCATTCTTTGATGGAACTGATTATAGTTTTTGGAAAACCCGCATGACCACATTTCTTAAAAGTATTTGTTATCCAATTTATAAAATTGTTATGCAAGGATTTTCCCTCTCCTCTCCCGATGAATCTAAATGGACCCCCAATGACATTGCTTATTTTGAGCTTGATGGCAAAGCCATGAATGCTCTACATTGTGGGCTAGACCGAAATGTATTTAATTGTATTTCTTCTTGCACTACCTCTTATGATATTTGGAAATATTTAGAGCTAACCCATGAAGGTACTAACAAGGCTCAAAAGCAAGAACCCGCTCAAAAGCAAGAACCCGCTCAAAAGCAAGAACCCGACGAAAAGATCAAGCCCGTTTGCCCACCTCACAAGAAAAGGGCCAAGAAGAAAAAGAAGAAGGCTTCAAAGGCAACATGGAGTGATAGATCCACCTCTTCATTCTCCTCCTTCTCCTCGAGCGACCAAGGTAAAAAATGCCTAATGGCAAATCATGAGGTATCATCTTCCGACTCTTCTTCCTCGTCTTCTAGTTCTTCAAATTCTTTCAATCATTTGTCATATGAAGAACTCCAACACGTTAGAGATCAATTAGAAAATGGTTTTCATGAGCTTTCATCAAAATTTGTCGCTTTGAAAAAGAATTTCAAAAAGCTTTCCTCCGAAAAAGACCAACTTCTCAAAGAGAAGGAGGAACTCTCCCTAAAAATCCAAAATTTCCCAAATGTTGATTCTTTGGAATCCACCATTAAGGACCTTAGAGAATCCCTAGCCAAATTCACCCAAGGGGAACAAAATCTTTCAAAATTGCTTGGTTCCCAACGAATTTCAAGAACCACCCAAGGGCTAGGATATACCAATGTAGCTTCCTCCTCCCATGCTCCCACTGTTTTTGTAAGGGGGAGCTCTTGTTTTAAATTTTGTAACTATTTCAAGAAACCCGGGCACATGATATATGAATGTAATTGCAAAAACGCCTGGTATGGTAGGCCCAAATAGATTTTTTATTCAGATGAATTCTATAGGAGAAGACCCGCTACAAGGCAAGTGTGGATTGAAAAATCCCTCTTAGCGAGTCTCTCCGGGCCTAAAATTGTCTCTTTTCAAAATCCCTCTCCCCGTTGACTTTTTGTTTTTATTTAGGGGGAGTTAGGTTTGTTTAAGCTTTTTGTTTCAA
This sequence comes from Viscum album, assembly GCA_963277665.1. Lineage (NCBI taxonomy): Eukaryota > Viridiplantae > Streptophyta > Magnoliopsida > Santalales > Viscaceae > Viscum > Viscum album. Next base: position 1,659,621,126 of record OY728145.1, read on the forward strand.
TTCAAACTTTCAATTTCAAATTAAGTCCTTTTGATTTCAATTTCAAAATTTTCGATTCCAATTTTCAATTTCAACACTTGGTATCAAAATTTTCATTTCAAAATATTCAATTCGAATTTTTCATTCAAAACTTTCAGTTCAAACTTTTGATTCAAAACTTTCAATTCAAATTTCAAATTTCAATTAGTTTTTGATTCAAAACTTACAATTCAAACTGTTATTCAAATTTTCATTTCAATTTCAAAAATCTCAATTGATTTTTCAATTCTCATATCTAGTTTTTTCAAACCCTATCCCTCAATCAAGTTTTATGCCCCATTCTATTTTGATAATCACAAAGGGGGAGAAATTTCTTGATTGATTGGGGGAGAATCCTTTTCATCATGCCTAGCATTTCCTTTCAATTTCAGTTTTTTACATTAATTGTTTTGGTGATTGTGATCATCAAAATAGGGGGAGATTGTTGTACCTCTCATTCCCCTCGTTGTTTGATTTTCATGATCACAATCACCTTATTATTTGTCTAACATTATTTTAAGTGTTTTTGTTTTATAGGCAAAAGATTGCCAAGGAAATGGGCCATGAAGCATCTCAAAGTGGACAGAAATTCAGTCCACCGGCCAACCGGTGTGATAGCACCGGCCAGCCGGTGGACCTGGAAGAGGCATTGCCCACTGCCAGGTTCCACCGGTCAGCCGGTGGCTCTGTCACCGGCCAGCCGGTGGCAACCTGATGCAATAGTGGTTGCTACTGTCTGCCCACCGGCCAGCCGGTGGCTCTGGCACCGGTCAGCCGGTGCTGCCTGGGCAGAAGGGCTTCTCAACAGCCAAGGCACCAGCCAGCCGGTGGAGCTGTACCGGCCAGCCGGTAGCCCAGTCAAACTAGCCGTTGGCTTTGACCAGTCAACCCTCTTTTGGCCTCCAACGGCTCCGAGGCCTTTTCCAACGGCTCCGAAGACTCCCCAAGGGTTCCATGCCTATAAATAAAGGCCAAGGAAGCCCCGAACACCAGTCGAATCACATACCAAGCGCCCGGACATATTGTTGAACATTTGGCAAACCTCCGGTGCTCCACCTTCAAGGATCCTCAAGTGCTCCAACCAATTTCCATTCCAAGGAGCACCTCAAGAAGCTTGGGAGAGCACGCTACATCAACTCCATCATCCATTGGCACCCAAGTCTTCCCAATTACGGTTTTTATCGTTTTATTTATTTTGAGCTTAAAATTGGGTTTGTGCCTACAAACCCCAAACTTTTCTCATCCCCTCTTTCTTTTGGGTTTCACATCACCATTAAGGTGTGAAGAGGTTTCTTCAAGCCTTTCCTTTTAAAAGGCTTGTATCATAGGTGAGCTATCCTTCACCTATAAGAAGGATAGTGGGTTCTTGCTCAACCATTAAAAGCAAGTGGGTTCTTGCTAAACCAATTCAAAAGCAAGCTGTAATAGGTCCTAGTGCTACCTCAAAGCCTAGTGGGTTTCTTGCTAAAACCATTGAAAAGCAAGCGGTAGGAATCTCTCAACGGTTGAGTTGGGAGCGGAGACGTAGGCCGAGTTTTGGCCGAACTCCGTTAACAATTTCTTGTGTGATTGCCTCCTTTATTTCCCGCTGCACTTTCAACTTTGATTTTAATTTGTTAATCATTTTTTAAAAGGAAATTCACCCCCCCTCTTGCCATCCTTCCCGTTTTTCTCCGACCCAACAAAGTAAATTTTTTTTTCTTACATACGATTCAAACGGAGAAGCGGCAAGGAGAAATAAGTTTATGTGTTCAGCCAAAACAAGGCCCTTAGTGGACAACATCATGGATGGATCGTTCCAACACCACTACCTATTGGTTGGTGGACTCCAAGACTGCTTACTGCCCTCTGAGGACTCTCTCTTCATTAGCAGCCGTATAGTGCAACTCGCCGACCCGTCCTATGCCTGGGACTGTTCAGTTTGGAGCTCAGTCATCTAGTGACTCGCTTCAACAAGATGCTCTTGGGCGTCTGATAGCTGGGCCCTCAACTGCTCCATGAGTTCAGAACAGTTTGGGATGAATATCTCCTTTTATTTCTCCAATTCTTCGAGACATCGGACCTCCTACTCCACCTTTAGAAATGCTCAGGTATGCCCCGACTCCTCCCAACACTGGGTGATGTTGGAACATCGGATTCTCTCACGCATATTCTCAGCCATGTAATCATGGACCGTCAAGTGATGGCGTTGAGAATATCCCCCTCCAACACATATGAAATGCAGCCAGGTGTAGAGTGATCCCATCTGTTTCATCCATTCTATCTGAGGATGACTTAGAAAACGCCGGTTGCACTTCCAAACTTTTTTCCACGTCATCCGGATCTCCTCGGCCGCTTCCGATTTTGAATCATCAATTTCCTCGGGATAAGCAGGCTGATAGATGAGAGAAGCTTCCAAAATGCTAGCAGCAGGTTCTTCCTCGTATTTTCCTCCAAGGGGGTTTGGATCTTCAGAGTCTAAGTGACCTTCCTCTCCCCCCTCGAACCTGGTGGCACCTTCGTCATCCTCAGGCCCTGCCCCGGCAGCAGCGCCACTGATTTCCACCGCTCGTTGATCACCAATTGTTGTGGCTGATTCGGTTTGTGGGGAATCTACTATTTAGGGTGATACATTTTCCATTGATTCACTGACGGATTGTCCGAGCTCAAAAGACCGACGAGCCTCCAATGTCGTGATCAATGTACATACAATCTGCACCATATTCAATTGAGTCCTCCGACGGTAAGTACCAGTATATAAGCAAGTGACATACAATATCCCAAGGTTCCAGACTCCAATGCTCTAACCGCTACAAGAGCTGCCATAACGGGGGATTCCTCAGCTCTCGTCCACTTGATAATGGGCATCGGTGCCCCAACGTTTTCCATTGGCACACCCCTCCTTCTACTGGTGACTCTTGATCAGCACCAATATGCTCCTAAGTAAGTTAAAGATGGTGGATTAAGGATTGAAGAATAGAGTGGGTAAAAGAAGCGGATTGATAAGGGTTGAAGCATACCTCGAGTAGCTCAGTCACATCTATATCAGAGCTAATGATCTCGCCTCTCTCCCAGAGACACCCTTGGTGGGACACCCCCTGAGTCCCCTCACCTTTGGGCTCCTCTTTCTGCTTATGCTTCTCCTTATTCCTCCTCCTCTTCTGTCTCACCACCCGCCGACTCATCATTGTTGTCATCTTCCCCTGGAAGCATCGTTTCCAGATCATGCTCATGACCGAGCATCACTTTTACCAAGAGAAGTGTCTCCACACTCCAACCCCATTGGCGTGCGTACATGTCCATGGATGTCAGATACGCATGCCAACGAAGAATGTTCACTCTGGCACAAACTTTCACTAGCCCGACATCTTGTAGTTGGATTCTATCTCGTACTATCTTCTGCCAGAGGTCTTCAGTATTCACCGACTACCGTAGGGTTAGCCAAGCCGACCATAGCGCCGGGAATATTGCGTCTTGAGAAGGTTCAAGAAGATATCTTATTTTCTTCTTGGGATGTTCTCTGGCCGCTCTGTGGGACCCTCTTCTAGGCGATGAGGGCATGGAAATCCCATGTGATTTCCTCGCTACTGAGCTCTCGGCCTGTGCATTCCCCGTTACATGATGTGCTTCTGATCTTCACCCATTAGTGGCACCCTGCCTGCTCTATCGCCACCTGGGTTCCACAATGACGACCTTGAGTTTCCAAACTCGCTTCCACATAAACTCCTCTTGCTATGTTTTGGCCCAATGTTCGGCATACTCGGTTGAGAGGGCAGCATCGACTCTGGTTGGAGGAAAGGTGATGATGTCTCTAGAGCCATAGGTTGTGAAAATCAGCCATAGTTGACGGAGAACACAAGGATTCATTTCTTCTCGGACGTCTGTGTATACTTTTTTCAGCATCCGCTGGAGGCACCCAAACTACCAGGAGAACCAGGACAACACATAATGCTCGCAGGAAGATCTTCCCATCAATCTAGGCTACAAAACCCTGCATCTGATGCTCTTGAAGAACTCCCTCTTCTCCAATGAACCTTTCCCATTGTCTATCATCTGGACAGTTGGGGTGGGGAATGGGCTGAAAGCAAAGTTGGCACAATTACCAATTCTGATCCTTACTCCCTCCTCAATGAGCATCAGCGGTATGACCCCAACATTGTTCAATAGGGAAGGTCGTAGTCCATTACCTAGAGGATGGATGGAATTTAGGAAGGTATATTCTCCGCCATGAGCCACAAACCACCCATGGATTATCTGTAAAGGGCCGAAGACTCTCCTAGGTGATCCCCCTATCGAGATGTGACCCAAAATGGCATACAGAAGAGCAAGCACGAGAACCCCCGTGTTGAATCTTTTGGTGGAAGACATGATGCCTGCCATCACCATGGTCTCTGGATGGACACCCATCCTTGTGTCCCTCACCAGTAAGATCCACCCGATACGGAATTTGGCGAGGAATCCAATGTTCCAAACATTAGGGTCTTGACTCTCATTGATGTTGTAGCTGCATGACTGGTAGTCTCGTGGCTCCTGGATCCTCCAGAATGATCTGCACTTTCTCATCTGTGTTGCGGTTGGACACAGTCGCCCTCACCCAGGATTTTGGACTGGTGGATCCCTCTCTAGGAATAGGCCAAACTAGTCCTTGTAAGTAATCTCCTTCATGAAATCCTTGACACCCAGCCTCTCCATGGCTAGCTCCAGTAGGTGCCACATCAGTATGGGGGTTCACGATCTATCACCAAAGTGCTCATTTGTAGATGGAATTCATCATATTGGTGGCCCTCCAAAGGAATACCCGATATAGAGTGAATGTCCCATAGACTGATACCAACTTCCCCATGATAAAGGTGGAAAGTATTGGTATCAGGGGACCACCGAGTGAACAGATCTGGCACGAGCTCGTGCTAGTAGTAGAAGTGAAATTGCAACATCCACACCACCTCAAACCAGCCAATGGGTCATAGGTCGACCCCATATTGGTCACATGACTGGAGATCCCAGTACGCCTAGGCCCATTCGCTGGTGAAGTTGCCTCCGGAACGCAGGTCCCAGTCCTACTACCAACCTTTTTCCTCGTTAGTGACACTCTAACGAAATGTGCTTGCATAGAGGTCCGGGAGGCTCTCCAAAATAGGGTCACCCACATAAATGGTCCTAGTCATGGGATTATGGATGTAAATATCCATGTTCCTGGTTTCTCTTATAGGTTGAAAATTGTTGGTGATGTTGTATCGAGGGATATCATTCTCACAGGTCACCCATGACCGCGGTGTATCCACCTCAGTACCCGGCAGAGGGACCTCCTCCAGAATACTGAAGTCCCATAGTGGAATATTTTTGGACAGGGAATACTCCTTTTGGTCGGGGGTAATCATAGTAAGGAGGGTATGGTTATTAGAGACAACCCTACGGGTGCCATACACCTCCGGGTTGGCGACCATTTCATCCTTTCGAGCAGCGGCTTCTCCCGCATCCGCTTGGTTTGCTGCTATCTCCCCCAGGCAAGTGTTTGAGTAGCTGGTGTGGAGTATAACAGGGTGTCGCGAAATATCAATGGGCATCGCGAAAAATCAGACTGTGGCATGAAAACCCCATGTTTGTGCATTAAAAGACACCTGATCTTGGTGGAATTACATGCGGCCAAAGCGGTTTTTCACGTAGGACTGGAGAAATATTTTCACATGAGAGCTCGAAGCATGTCGCGCGAGAAAATTCGTATAGATCATCAGACCCGCGGCGTCTTTTATAGGCTAACCCTAGTTTCTGCGCCTATGGGAATAGAAGATTTCACACCTTCATGAGTTTTGTGTGCCACATCAGGTTTTTGCGCGCATGAACCCTACAGAGCCCTACATTTCCGCGTTTCCCTCGTAATCCGACAGTTGCAACCCCTCGCTGATACCATTCAGAGGGGGGTGGGCATTTGTAGATGCTGAAAATTGCTCAATGGCTAAATAAGGTTCCAAAATGACAAAGCGAAGTCGTATTTTGATCCAGGGACCCAGTCCGGGGGGAAAAGAGGTGTCGTGCGGAAAAATTCATAAGTGCACGAAAAAACATTCCTTGTGTGGAAAGCTCTGGGATTCACGAGAGTTCCTCGATCTGGGCGTGGAATATTTCGCACCCCGCCCTACGCGGTTGACATTTCATGCCACCGACATCATCGTGCAATTATTTCGCACCGACCTATTTTTTGCGCCCCCCGAATTCCTATAAATATAAGGTGACCCCTTCGACTTCCGGGATGAAGAATCTGAACCGGCTCTCGTGTGATAAATTTTTTTTCCACGTGCACAAATGTGGCTTTAAGGTACGGTTCTTTTCGTTCCATGTCACCCCAGGGTCCTCATTTGTGTGAGATCCCCATGGTTTACACTGAATTCCAATACATTTGGAATCTTCCCCTTGAATGAAATCCCTTCCACTTGCGAACATGCTGGCCAATTGGGAGCAATCTCCTTCAATTGCGCACACTCCATCCCATTGCGCGCAATCCCCTTCCATTGCTCGCACTCTTGGAAATTGTGTGCAATCCCCTTCCATTGCACGCCCAACAGCGTTGGCATGCAGTCTATCCCACTTTCGTGCAATTCTTCCTCCTTGCGCCCAATCCCTTCTAGTTGCGTGCAAATCCTCGTCTCCAATTACATGCAATCATCGTCGATTTCACACCAACCCGATGTTTTTTCACGCAGGGCCACTTATTTCACGCGCAAGCCTCAAGGGTTGCACACAATTCCCCTGTAACCCTCAAATTGGTGCTCCTCGGGCATACCTTTGCACAAGTACCCAATGTTCTTCTTATGGGTGCCATTGGCGGGTGTCTTTTGCGCCTCGGGTATCCACATCCTACACCATTTTCCCGTATGACCTTCTAGGTTCGTACGAAGTAACATCAATGTCCCCTGAAGGATACCGCCCATGGCGTTTCATTTCCTCATGCTTCTTCGCATATGCATGCTAATGGATTTTGCTTCTTCGCATAGTTATGCTAACGTGGACTCCTCAATGGTTCTCTCTATGACACCCCCTCACTACGATGTTTTTGATGCCTTACCTCCCACAAGGAGCAAAGTGTACCAGTTATTTATGTCCTAGGGGTGCAGAGCAAACCCACCTCTTCCGAGCTGCATGGCGTTAAACTGCCAATCACCTTCGTCCTCAACACAAGATGTTAAACTGTGACCTAGCCCCATGCCTCGCATGCAGGGTCCCCCCACCATGGACATTCTCCATGCCCACACATCTCCATGGGGAAGGGATCACCCCTCAAAGGGGATGATATCCTTCTTATTACGGCGGTGTTTGTCCGCAGGGAAAGGGCAGCAACCTTGGTGTAATCCCCTAGGCCGCCAAAGGATGCGATGGGGAGCGGTGCTCCTCCCTTCCTCGATGAAAAATATCACTACGCATTGTTGCCCTCGGGCCTCCATCCTGGAGTAACCCCAGACATCTCAGAATTATAACCATGCATATGCCCATGTTTCCTCTTTGGGCTGTTAATCATGTGTAAGCCCCACTGCCTCCAACGGACGATCCTTTCGCTACGTGATCATCAGGTCTCTGCTATCTCTAGTTTCTCACACAGATCATGACTCATAGGATCTTAGAGTGAGCACCAACCATGACACACACCTTGGTCCGCCTTAGAGTGTATGCCCCAATCCCTCCCGAACTATGAGGAAATTGATCTATGTCACGGAAAGGTACATAGGAAGCCTTCACGAGGTTCAAGCCCCATCACCATTGGGTCGCCTCAGAGTGTAAGCCCCAATCCCTCCCTAATTAAGGGGACTTTGATCCATTTCAAGGAATGGTACGTAGGAAGCCTCCATGAGGTTCAAGCCCCATCACTATTGGTTCGCCTCCGAGTGTAAGCCCCAATCCATCCTGAACTACATGGAATTTGATCTATGTCAAGGCATGGTAAATAGGAAACCTCCATGAGGTTCAATCCCCATTACCTTGGGCCACCTCAAAGTGTAATCCCAAATCCATACCGAACTACATGAAATTGATCCATGTCAAGGCATGGTACGTAGGAAGCCTCCACGAGGTTCAATCCTCAACACCATTGGGCTGCCTCAAAGTGTAAGCCCCAATCCCTCCTGAACTATGGGTTCTTTGATCCATGTCAAGGCGTGGTACATAGGAAGCCTCCAAGTGGTTCAAGCCCTATCCCCATTGGGATGCCTCAGAGTGTAAGCCCCAATCCATATCGAACTACATGGACTTTGATCTGTGTCACAACATGGTACGTAAGAAACCTCCATGAGGTTGAAGCACCATCACCATTGGGCCGCCTCAGAGTGTAAGCCCCAATCCCTCCCGAACAATGGGGTCTTTGATCCATGTCAAGGCATGGTACGTAGAATCATCCATGATGTTCAAGCCCAATCACCATTGGGCTGCCTCAAAGTTTAATTCCCAATCCCTCCCAAACTACGGGGACTTTGATCCATGTCATGGAATGGTATTTAGGAAGGCTCCATGAGGTATAAGCCCCATCAACTTGGACCGCCTCAGAGTGGAAGCCCCAATCCATCCTAAACTATGAGGACTTTGATCCATGTCAAGGCATGGTACGTTGGTATCCTCCATGAGGTTCATTCCCCATCACCTTAGGCCGCCTTAGAGTATAAGCCCCAATCCATCCCGAAATATGGGGACATTGATCCGTGTCAAGGCATGGTATATAGGAAGCCTCAATGAGGTTCAAGCCCCATAACCTTGGGCCACCTCAGTGTGTAAGCCCCAATCCATCCCAAGCTACGGGGACATTGATCCATGTCATTGAATGGTACATAGGAAGCCTCCATGAGGTTCAAGCCCACAACCTAGTTGTTCTGACCATCTTCACGTCAGTTCACCAACCCCATTGGGCTGCCTCAGATTGTAAGCCCCAGCTACCTAAACTAAAAGGCCTTTGATCCATGTCAAGACATGGTACATTGGAAGCCTCCATGAGGTTCATTCCCACCACCCGTTCGTTCTTACCATCTTCACATTAGTTTTCCCCCATCCCACACGATGTTAAACTGTATTTTCCATTTGATCTATGTGGTCTTTGATTCCCTGCCACATGGATATATAGGAAACCTCCATGAGGTTCAAGCCCAACACCCATGTCTCATTCTGATCTCTCCCTCGATACTATGTGTCTTGGGAAGCTCATTCCCAAACGCGGAGGTTCCACTTCTTTTGGGTCCAATCCATGTGTCCATTATCACAGGTCACCTCCTTAGGTGTCCCATCGTCTCAACGAACTACGCTTACTCTGATTCCCTACCATGGGGTTACGTAGGAGGTCTCCTCAAGGCCCAAGCCCAACTTCACCGTTGCCCCTGTAATGGTCCCATTTAATTCCACTTCACTTCATCTCCATCCTGATCCTCACCTGGTTCACTGCATCCTGGTGGAATCATGCCACCTCATACCCCAATTTCATTTAACAGCATTTGGGAAGCCACCATACATTGGCCTCAACATCAGTGTCTTCTTTGGGTGTTACGCCTACCTGATCCACTCTAACCAGTGTTCCGATCAATATAATCAGTCTCATGATAAATGTTAAACTTGCGGCATACCATGTGTCAAACCTAGGAAGCTGAGGAAAACCTCAGATATTTTCCCATGGCATAAAATTCACCTCATTCAATGTGGGATGCCTCATGCTTCTGCGCCCTCAAGAAGCCCTTTGATAAGGGAAAGAAGACAGCCATGCCAATCTCCCAACGTTCAGACACACCAGTGATTCCCAACATGACTACTCTCTAAACCAAAGGTTGCTGCCCTGACTGGACCCCTTGGAATGTCCTGACAGAAGTAGTGTAATTAACTGGTGTCCATGAAGATATGGCACTGGGAAGAGTTTCACAAACAATGTGTTAAGTCTATAAGGGAGACCCAGACTTGGTGACAAGCTCCGAATAGGTATCCAAGGAAGGAATAACTGACATCCCATCATCCCATTTCAAACAAGGAGTAGACATCCCTGAATAAGGAGAAGATGTCGCCCGCCTTTGGAAAACGGGATTACGGGGTAACAGCTGTGCATCCTCTACGTGACGGATGCACCCGCCCCAGAAAAAGCGTCAGAAACACATGCTCTGCACCATTATAATTTCCATCATGAGATTTTACAGTGGACATCTTAGTATGTATATACCCACAATTGGTATCTCATCACAGAGAATCCCAGACACACTGTAAAAACTGTGGGGTAGATACCATCAAATAAAAACATGGATCCCAATCCTCATCCAAAATGGATATCTGAGTATGTAGGGAACCTCAATGGGATGAGATAAACCTACTATGACTTGTGGATATACATTAACCTACTAATAAGTGATGTATCGAGAGACAAACTATGAAACTCCCTTCATTATACCTTGCCACAAAATTTATGACAGAGGTAATGGTACATCTTCACAACACCTAGATATATGGCCTCGCAATTGGAATATCTTCACTGAGCATCTATCAAGGATTTTATATGAGGTGGGGTAAAAACCATCGACAACATACATGATGAACCATCCTTGTCGAAAATGGTTAACTTCAATGAGCCTCACTATTCATAGTCATCTTCCGGAAACAAATAACATGATCTCCTTCTATGAGTGCCTTCCACCGTATTCCCATTCTCAACATTTTTTATAATATATAAGTTATAGTCATAGTTGATCACTATACATCACCTATTTCTCATGTTATGATCCTTATGTGTGAAGATGAACATGGGACTCTTGATGTCTGAGTAAATGATAAACCAATATCTTATTAGGTTCGGTCACTACATCATCAATGAGAATACTTTTACTATGAACTCCTGATCCTAGTTAATGTAGTTGTGAACATGTGCTATCAACTAGAATGAATTGTATTCAATCACTTCATTCCTATTCATTGGCACATGACAAATTCTCGTCCTATAAGAATCACAAAACACTACATACTTGACACCTTTTACTAGAAAACTCATTATGGGGGTGCTCATCAACCACAATCTCAGCTCTTGAAATAAATTTTTTCACCGTTATGTCTTCATGAAATGATTTTCCTTACGATTCAATGTTGTCAAGGGTGGGGAATCTCTAGAATATTCTGGTATATACCTTTGATATTACCCATCCAACGGAAGAAATCTTCACACCTTGATAAAAATCATGGGTGGCTCCCATGAAATAACTTACTCAACCATTGCAAGATCCACTAAAACACCAGCCTCTGAGTTGATGTGTCAAAGAAATTGGAACTATCAAATATAAAATGGATATTTTTAGAGCTCCATGTAAACATGGTGCTCTTGGAGTGTGTCCATGACAATAATCATGTGTCTCAGAAGCCCCTCCTCAGTTTTGGAAAACAGTTGTGTTGATGCTGAAAAAACTCCGTAACTCCCGGAGGAAGTTTCGAAATGACGAAGCAAAGTCATATTCGAAATCAGAGGCCCGATCCGGAGGCCCGGGATGTGGTGCGTGAAATAAAGGAGGCTCTGTGTGAAAAATTGTTCTGCGCACGTAGAATCACCAGGTTTTGCGGAATTGAGCCGATGAGTCGCGCAATCTTTGCACGCCCCGGTTCCGCGCGGCGAGTTTTTGCGCACCAGCTACACTCGGCGCGAATAATTTCGCGTGCTGCTTGGATTCCACGTCGGAGGTCGCCTATAAATAGAAGGTGACCCCGAACAGTTTGGGGGTTGAGGAATCTGAAGCGACTCCCGTGCGCGCAATTCGGCTCCCCTGCGCGCAAGATGCCTTCCAGGTAAATCCCTCATTTCGCGCAACCTTGCCCCAGAGTTCGCATTTGCGCGTAACTCCACTGGCTTCAGTGAATTTTCCCCCTCCCCAGTGTTCCATCCTTGCGCGCAATGCGTGTCTCGTGCGCGCAATAGGCTGCCGTGCACGCAAAACCCTGCGCGTAGTTTCCTCTCCACGTGCAATTCCATTTCCCCAATTGCACGCCATCCCAGAGTTTTGCGCGCAAACCTTCCCTTTTGTGCGCAAAGCCCAGGACTCCTCACCTTGACGCCCCTTGCCTGCCCCCTACACCAGCACCTGATGTCTCCCCTGCCGGGCGTGCGCGCCATGCGTTGTTTTCCCGTACGGCCTCCCAGGCTTGTGCGAAGTAACCTCAAGGTCCCCTGGGATGTGTTTCCCATTGCGTTGCTTTGCCTTATGCTTCTTCGCATAGGCACGCTAACGACTATTGCTTCTTTGCATAGCCACGCTAACGTGGACCCCCCGGTGGTTTGCCCTGCGGCCCCCCTTCACTTTGGCCTTGCCAATGCCTTCCCTTCCACAAGGGGTAGAGGGCGTTGGGCATGTAAGCCCTAGGGGTGTGGAGAGAACCCACCTCTTCCAAGCTGAAGGACATTAAACTGCTAAGCACCTCGTCCTTAACACAAGACGTTAAACTGTGGTTCAACCCCGTGCTTCGCACGCAGGGTCCCCCCAGCTCGGACATTTTTTACGCCCACTCGTGTCCACATGAATGGACTCTTCCTCACATGGAATGAGATCCTCCTTGTCGGAGCGACGTTTTTCCGTGGGGGAAGGGCCGCTAAACACGCATAAGCCCCTGTTTCCTCTTTGGGTCGCTTAACGCGTAATCCCCATTCCACTTCTCACGGACGCACCCTTCACGACGTGATCGTCTGGTCCCTGTTGCCTCATGTTTCTCACACCGAGCATGACTCACGTGGGCTTAGAGTGCGCATCGACCATGACATCCTCTTATGGGCCGCCCTAGAGCATAAGCCCCATCCCAGCGAACTACGTGGACTTTGATCCGTGCTAACGCACGGTACGTAGGAAGCCTCCACGAGGTTCAATCCCACCACCCGGTCATCTCGACCTCTCCATGTCGGTTCCCCGACCACCTTGGGCTGCCTCAGAGCGTGAGACCCAAATATTCTGCCCCGCATGACGTTAAACTGTATCCCGTCCCGCATGACGTTAAACTGTATGCTGTCCCGCATGACGTTAAACTGTATCCCGTCCCGCATGACGTTAAACTGTATGTCGTCCCGCATGACGTTAAACTTTATCCTGTCCCGCATGACGTTAAACTGTATTCCGTCCCGCATGACGTTAAACTGTATCGCATCCCGCATGACGTTAAACTGTATTTCATCCCGCATGACGTTAAACTGTATCGCGTCCCTCATGACGTTAAACTGTATTCCGTCCTACAAGACGTTAAACTATATCGCGTCCCGCATGACGTTAAACTGTATTCCGTCCCGCATGACGTTGAACCGTATCCCCCCTCTTGGGCCGTATCAGAACGTAAGCCCCATGTCTCACTCCACCATCCATCCTGATCCTTACCCGGGCCGCCACATCTCGGTGAGATCATGCCACCCCATCCCACTCCATGATATATGGGAAGCCGCCCACGTGATGGCCCCAACATCGGTGTTCCCCACTAGGGATCCTTCAACACGATCCGTCTTCGCAAGACGTTAAACTCGTGATATACCCCGTGTTAAACATGGGAAGCTGAAGAAAACCTCCGATGGTGCACATTCCCCACGTTCGATGTGGGATGCCTCGGGTTTCCGTGCCCTTGAGAAGCCCTGTGATGAGGGACCAAAGACAGACACGCCGACGACACCCCAACGTGACCATTCTCCTCACCGTAGGTTGCTGCCCCGACAAGACCCATTGGAGCATCTTGAAAGAGTCAGCGTAATTAACTGGCGTCCATGTAGATATGTAACCAGGAATGAGCTTCACAAACCCGTCTTAAATCTATGAGGGAGACTCGGACTAGGTAATGAGCTCTGAGGAGGAATCCACAGAAGGAAGAACCGACAACCCATCATCCCAGTTTCGATCAAGGATCAGACGTACCTGAAGAAGGAATGGATGCTGCCCGCCTTTGGAAAGCGGGAATGTGGGGCAACATGCAGCGCGTCCTCCCCACGGACGGATGCGCGCGCCCCGGCGAAAGCGTCGGAAAAAAAAATGGTGAACCCGACGTGAAGCTCTACTCCTCAACACGGGGAATGGTAGCCGTTGGGGCCTTTGAATAATAGCATGTCACCAGGTCCGGGTAACCCTCACCGGGACGTGAACCCGCCAGGGGTCGAGGCTGTAAGAATGATGACTACTCCATTCTGCGACGTCGTCAGTGTGGATTCCCCTCGCCGACCATGGAAGACGGAATGAAGTTGGGACTTGGTTGTTGATCTCCATTCCCATTGATACTAATGGGTTCATCTCCATGTTTCCAGGAATCAGATCACTGTATTCGGAGCTTGATCGCCACCTGCCCACCGGCGCGGAGGCAGGGGCAGTACCGACGCGGCTACCCCGCGCGGTCCCACCTATTCGGCGGTCACTCCGGCTTCGACCGTCGTAGCAGCCGGGTGTTTGTGCCCCCTCTCCCTGTCAGAAATCATCCAACGAAGGGTGATCAATAACTTGGTCCATAGGTATGACGAGGAAGGGGTCATCCCCACCAGGGGCATGGCCTGCTTGGATCTAGAGGCGGTCGCGCCTCACCACCATCGCCACCCTCGAGGGCCGTGCAGGGAGCCACCGCTCCCCACGCCGACGTTCAACCGCTTCGGGAGCCTATCCTTAGAGCGCTTTGACACATACCTCCCCTACGCCAATGAGGTGGGGGATGTTCGGGTCCACCCGATCGCCAATCCATCACAGGGGTTAACGGAAAGAACCCCCGGCAAGCGGCGTCGATGCCGCCGCCCGACTCCCCGAGCCGAGGAGAAGGCAATCTTCATGCCCGCACTGCCGGTTCCGGCCCATCTGACTCGACGCCAGCGTCGGGCGCGAGCGGGAGAGAATTCCCATCCTGGGGCACCAGCATCAGCAACCACTGTGGCCCCAGTCACTGCTGACTCCTGTTCCCAGATCCCTGTGCATGTTGAGCAGGGGCAGCCGTGTGCCCGACTGGGATCGAAACCCCGACCGCCCTGCAGGCAGGTTGGGTCGAATCTCTCGGTCGTGGACACTGGCAATGGCCACTGCAGACCAATCCGCGGTAGTGATGCTCACCATGAGGGCTCATTCCATGCCACCGATCTGGGAAGCCAAAATCTTCTCCGCGACGGCTATGCTCTGAGTATGACTCCTTCCAGCGCCCACTGAATGGGGTATGAGGTCACTCCCCCTACTGCCGGTCGCAAGCATGGAGCCATTGTGTATCCAGTCGCTCACTCACATGGAGTTACTCCCCATATCCCTTTCGACATTTGTCCAGGTGCTTCTCGCACCCCGGCCTTCGGTCCCCTCTACCCCAGCTCTATTGTGGCCGGGGGACCCCATGACGGAAGTCGTCCTTACCCTGAGAAGCTACCCAGGGGAAGGAAGGCTGGGCGTCGTCGCCGTAGGAGGAATGTCAGGGGAGTCCGGACGTGAATCAGACCAGTCCGTTTCTCGGACTCAGAGGCAGAGTACGACTCAACGATGGAACCTCTCCCCCAACCCTTCGAGTTGAGGGCAGGGATGGGGACGCGGCGCGTCAGTCTCTTACTCCCCGAATGCGAGATCCGTATGATTCCCTCCTCCCTTCGAAGGTATATCCAGGAGGACGAGGACTTGGCGTACCGCCAGGGATCAAGCCTGCAGTTGCCGCTGACCTCCTCGGAAGCACCTCCTGCACCTGTTAAGGAGGGTGAGTAACTTTTCTGGGGACTTACGTAAGAATCACGAGGCGACACACCCTCGGCGAGGACTGACGCTGTGACAGGAGGCCCATCCACCGGCCCATCCTATCGCGACGTGGCAGCCAGGGAACTACAACCCCTGGAGGATGACCCAAGGATCGGCGGCCAATTGGCCTGTTCGCCGTATTCCCCGCCGGCCAGCCCACCGCCCCAATGGCCTGCCTCAGCGCCATTTCCAATTCCCCGACTTTCCTCAGTGGACGTGCAGGGGCGGCAAGTTCTGGACCCCGAACCGGAGCCATGGATCTTCTGGACCGTTCTTGCAGCAGGCCACTTCCCTGAGAAGTTTTGGCCGGTCGCAGAATCAGGTTTTGATGTGCCAGAGTCACTCACCCCAAAAGAGTTTGAATGCTTCCGCCAGATTCTTCGGGTGACTCACTCCCGCCTCCGCCATCAGCTAGCGCCTTATCCTGGGAGCCAAGTGCATCTCGAGGAGATTGGTGAGCAGTGCCGCTGGGTCGACCTAGCAGCACTCTCCGCGGTCCGGCACCCCGAGTCGCTGGGCCTCCATGAGGCCCTTCAACAAAAATGCATCCAGAGTTTTCAAGTACTCCGCAGAGTTATTGAGGAGGCCACCCCCCACGCGCACATCCGTGGGTGGGGGTAGTACAATGCTCTCCTCTTCTGTGCGATCCGCCGGCAGCCCGATCCACTGGGCGTCCTGGATGGAATGTCGCCAAGGGCAGTATCAGTCAACATGGATAACCTTTCAGATGAGGGAAACATTGTGGAACCCCTCGACAAGGACTCACCCCCCGAGGACAGGCCACTACTGGACCCATCTGGGAGGATTACTCGCCAACAGAGGAGCCTCTTAGGTCTTCCTGTACCCACGGAGGCACTGGCACTGGGCCGAAACATCGGCAAGGGTAAAGAGCCTGTCGGGTCTGTCAAACTTGCCGACCCATCTGCCTCAGTGCAGAGGGTAGAGGAAGATCCCGAGAAGGCCACGCTGCGCCAACAGCTAGCCGAGCAAAAGAGGCTGGTCAATGAGCTCCTGGACGAACGCATTGCAGAGCGGCGGCCTGACTACGGTAACCCTAGACTAGGACAGCAGGGGCAGGAGCATCTAGCCCTTGCTGAGGTCCCCCCGGGCAACCGTGATCGTGTCGTGTTCACCGACAGGGGAGACACTGGAGCCCATGGCAAGAGGGCGCGATATGTTTCACCGAACCCTCCCGAGCGGCAAGACAACCTGGGGGACCCTTCTCGGTTTCCTCCCGCCGCTCCAAGAGTCGCTCCGCCAGCTGCCCCTCGAGCCGCTGAGCGCGACTATCATGTCGAAGAGCATGGAAATGAACTTGTGGTTAGAGATCCCCATCAAGATAGGAATCCACATCCAGACGATCTGATAGAAGTAGTCATCGCTCTCTTGGAGGCCCTGGAAACTCGGCAGGTGGAGATCCCACCGGATGACAAGTCATACCCCGCATGGGTGGATGACATGCCTGCCCCGCCGGGATTTGGGAACCCCACTTTTGCCCCCTTTAACAGGACCGGAGACCCACCACAACACTTGGACCACTTCAAATCGAGGTACGGGCCTATGTTAAGGACTCCGGCGCAGCAGGAGGCTGCCAAGCTCCGGTGCTTCATTCAGACACTGGAAGGACCAACATTCGTCTGGTACAGCCAGCTCCCTATTGGATCTCTGACTAGCTGGGAGGACCTTCGCCGACAATTCCTCTACCAGTTCAGTTCCACAACCTGGAAGACGAACATTGCAGACCTCTTCAGGTGCAATCAAAGGCCCGAAGAGCGAGTTGTGGACTTCGTCACCCGGTGTAAGGGGATCACGTACTCCCTTGACATGCCGCTGACTCAGGAGAAATTACTGACGATGTGTGTAGGGAACGTCAAGGCGCAGTTGGTTTCTTCCCTGATCACGCAGAATTACCCTGGAGGGTTTCGGGACTTCTCAGACAAGGCTCAGCGCCTCGAAGAAGCACTGCAACAGGCCAGTCAGGCACACCCGCTGCCTCCTGTGATCTCTGCAAGGAGAGCCACCATAGCCAAGCCCGCTGCTGTGGCGCAGATAGAGGCCCCCAGACAGCTAGAGTTGCTTCCAGTGAGGCCAGCTCAGCAGGCTGATAGGGGTCCACCCCCATGGGCATAGCCTCCGGCCCAGCAGCGACCACCTCAAAATCAGCAGGCGCCTCCGCGTAACGCACCTCCACCACATAGGCTGGGTAATCCGGCTCCGCCTCCTCGGCCTGCTCCTATGGCCCCTGGCCATGGTCAGCCCCCAAGAGTCCCCTTTCCAGACAGAAGGAAGCGTGCTTACTCGTTTGGCGAGGCCCAGTTCCCTAGTAATTTCCGTAGCACCTTGGAGCAGAGGATCGTGCGACTGCCTGAGTGCCGGAAGCCAGAAGAGGCGTGTCTCATAGATCGCCTTAACTACTGCCCTTATCACCGGTTCCTGGGATACACCATCCAACAATGCTATGTGTTCAAGGATTGGCTCCAAGACCAGATTGACAAAAACATAGTGAGGTTGGGCCCAGCCCCGGCACAGGTGGTAGGTGTCTTTGTGGGATTAGATGGTAGTAGTGACGATGGGGATGGGTGGGAACAGGTTTCCGACCGTGGGTCCCGGAAGTATAACGACTGGATGGCCCGCCGGACGGTCGCCCATGCCCATGGCATCATCCGTGCCTGCCTGGATCAGCCAGAGCCCTCAGAGTCTGCGAGCGCTGCTTTGGCATCATCGTCCCAACCTACTTCTTCCCAGATGAGCAGGTGGCGGCGCAAGAAGAAAGAACGCACCCTGCCATTGCCGTCATCTTCTCGCCCGCTTAGCGATTTCATGCCCCCGGAAATGGGGATCCCTTCGAGACCCCATCCGGTAATGGATGACTCCTCGAGTGAGAGCCCGGGGTATGCTTCGGTTAACACCGTAGAGTTGGAAAATCCCTTTGTGGCTCCCGATGACGAGGAGCGCCAGGTGGACCTCCCCGAGAGCCCGGGGTACACTTCGGTTAACACCGTAGGGTTGGTAAATCCTTTTGTGGCTCCCGACGACGAGGAGCGCCAGGTGGACCTCCCCAATGTCACCAGCCGTAGCCAACGTCGATGGAGCCGTGGCTACATGAACCGCCGAGGCACGGCAGTCATCTCCTCCAGTCAGGCCATGCACGCTACCGAGACCTAGAAGCAGGCCCGGTATAGAGAGCAGCACTCGCGGCTCCCTCACCCGGTGATAACAGGTTTGCTTCCACCACCGTTTGTGTTGCTGGATCGGGCGGAACTGCCTTTACCGCATCGCAACCACCCCAGCCCTGCCACTGGCCAACTATGGCCTTCCGGTCCTAGCATGGAAGCCACCTCCCGGGCTTCAGCCGGTGAACAGCGGGACGTGCCTAGTACCAGTCAGTCACCGGTCCTGCCAGCAGGGCCCGTCAAGCCCCCAATTGCAGAGCGACCTCCTGTAAGCAGAAGCTCGCATTTGGCGCGAAAGTATGATGTCCTGAAATATCTGGCCGACATTCCGGCAAGGATTTCCATCCTTGAGGCCCTCCGCCTATCATTTGAAATGCGTGAGGGACTCGCCGAGGCTCTAAGGAGCCCCCTCTAGTTTGAAACAGAGGTAGCGGCCGCAGAAGCCTTCCACAACGAGGTGATTGAGGACGTCGAATGTCAGGTGATTATCTCATTCTCCGGTGAAGATGAAGACCCTCCCATACAGGGGCACATCTGCCCGCTGTACATCACCGGCGAGTTCAATGGCGTGGAGGTCCATCGCTGTCTTGTCGATACGGGTTATGGGATTAACTTGATCCCAACTCGGACACTGCGAATACTGGGGTTGTCCGAGGATGATTTAACTCCCTCCGACCTCAGAATCCAGGGGTATGACAGGACCGAGCCAACTCCACTAGGCAGGATTCGTCTGAAGACCTAGTTCGGCAGCTTAATTGCCAATACTGAATTCATGGTTGTCTCTCAGGACACTGCCTACAATGCATTGACGGGCAGGCCGTGGCTCCATCTTCACGCAGCGGTTCCCTCATCATACCATCAGTGCCTCAACTACTCCCTTAAGGGTCAAGTGGGTGTGCTCCAAGGAGATGTGTCTCTGTTTTCCTCTTGTGAAGCTCATTACTTGGACACTGACTATTACAAGAGCAAGGACAAGCAAATCCTGGCAAGTGAGGTTGAGCCTGCCGCTGTCGCGAGTGATCCCTGGACAGGTTTGGATGACGCATATGTCTTCCCAATCCATCGGTTGGAGGCCACGACTCCCGATATGGGAGAGTGCTCTGTTGTCTCGGGTACCAGAGGAATCCATATTTCCGGGTCTAAGCGACGGTAGGAAATCACCTTGTACTCTTACACCAACCAGGCCCAGGTGATCCCCTAGCCTCCTACCCCCGTACAATATCGAGACGTTGGCCTCATGGCAACGGCGGTACGTCATACGTGTCTGTTTCGCCAAGCCGGGATCGACCGGCTCAAGGAAACGCGTCACCTCTGCTTTGATGTCATAAACCGTGGCCCCTTGGGCCGCAAGCCGGATGGGATTGGATCAACTGCCTTTGTAGCTATGGTCTCCGCGGTGCATGAGTCTCCCGTCGTGACGACCTCTGCTGCCCAAGACGGTGCTAGCTCCCCATCAGGGTCGAGTAGCCCCGAAACGGCTCCACCCGTGGACGATCCTTCCACAAGCGGAGAAGAAGACATGGAAGATGCTCCTTCTTCCTTTGAGGAGGGAGTCTCCGCCACGGTCGATGAGCTAGTACAGGTGAACCACGGTAGTGAGGCGGTCCCGAGACCCACATTGGTCAGCGCCGCTATGCCTCCTGAGGAACGAAAAAAGTACATAGACTTCCTCAGACAGCACCGTGATGTGTTTGCCTGGAGTTATGACGAGATGTCGGGACTAGATCCCTAGGTAGCCGTCCACCACTTTGGCCTCCCAGCAAACCATCATGGGTTCAAGCAGCCTCCCAGAAAATTGCACCCCTTTCATGGTGCCATGGTTGAGGCCAAAGTTGATAAGCTCATTAAGGCCAACTTCGTCAGGGAAGTCCAGTACCCCAGATGGCTAGCCAACATTGTGCCTGTCAGGAAGAAGAACGGATAGATCATGGTCTGCATCGACTTCCGTGATCTTAATCGCCACTGTCCGAAGGATGACTTTCCCCTTCCCGTGACAGAGCTGTTGATCGACGAAACGGCTGGGTTCCAAGGCCTCTCCTTCATGGATGGGTACTCTGGGTACAACCAGATCCTAATGGCCCCTGAGGATGAAGAGTTCACTGCCTTTAGGGCCCCCCAGGGCACATTCTGCGACCGGGTTATGCCCTTCGGCCTGAAGAATGCAGGTGCCACCTATTGACGGGCTATGCACTGCATATTCAAGCCGATCCTCGGGACGCTGGTGGAGTGCTATGTAGATGAACTGGTGGTTAAATCTCGTCAGCGCCAGGACCATCTCAAAGACCTTGAGAAATTGTTCAGTTTGATCCGTTCTCTCCACTTGAAGATGAACCCGTTGAAGTGTGCCTTCGGGGTCACCTCCGGAAAGTTTCTTGGCTTCATCGTCAGGTATTGAGGTATCGAGATCGACCCTGAGAAGATCAAGGCCATTAGTCAGATGCCTCCCCCGAGTAATATTCGGGAGCTTCGAGGCCTCCAAGGCCACTTAGCCTATATACACCGATTCATTGCGAATCTGGCCGGAAAGTGTAAGCACTTCTCTCGGATCATGAAGAAAGGCGTCGCCTATGGGTGGGATGAAGAGTGTCAGACCGCTTTTGAGGAAATCAAGCAGTATCTGCTTCAACCTCCGGTCCTAATGCCACCCGTTCCCGGAAAGCTGCTGGTCCATTACGTGACAGCCCTGGAGCGATCCCTCGGCGCCATTATCTTCCAGAAGAACAACGAGTGAACATAGAATAGCCTCTATTACCTTAGCTCCATGCTTCTCGACGCGGAAGTTAGATACTCCCCCATCGAGAAGAGCTGCCTCCCGCTCGTATTCACTGTATAGAAATTGCGGCACTACTTGCAGCACCACGAGGTACATCTGGTCTCTCGGGTAGACCCGTTGAAATACATCCTGAGCCGGCCTATGTTGACTGGCCGATTGGCACGCTGGGCGGTGATCCTCCAACAGTTCGACATTAGGTTCGTACCATAGAAGGCCGTCAAAGGACAGGCATTGGCAGAATTCTTAGCTGCCCATCCAACCTCTGTGGACCAGCCACTGGATTTGGGCTTTCCTGATGAGGCAATCCTCTCAGTCGATCACGCCACCCCATGCTGGAAGATGCACTTGGATGACGCCTCCCGAAGCCCTACTGGTAGAAGTCTCAATGATCCTAGGCTTAACAGAGTGGGCCTGGGTATCGTCTTCATCACCCCGGAGCAAGCCGTTCTGCCATATTATTTCTTATTGTCAGAAGGCTGCACCAACAATGAGGCAGAATATCATGCCCTCATCACTGGCCTCGAGATGGCTCTGGAGGTTGACGTACCCCACCTGTATGTAAAAGGGGACTCTGAGCTAGTCATCAAGCAGGTTATCGGTGACTACGCTGTCAGGAAGCCAGAACTCATGCCGTTGCTGGAGTGCACCCTCCATCTAATGTCTATGTTATCGTCCCGACCAGATATCGTTCACGTTCCCCGGTCGTAGAACAGTCGAGCAGATGCTTTGGCCAGCCTGGCTGCATCACTCGTGGAGCCCGAACAAGATGACCTAATCATCCATGTGGCGCACCGAAGAGTCATTGCTCTAGTTATCCCAGAGGGCGATCGCGGCCCGCGAGTGAACCATCTCACCACTGGTGCCCCCGCGTCAGGACCCCCCGGGGCTTCAAGTGTGGTGATCGAGACAGTTCCTGACTAAAGGAAACCCTTAGTTGAATATCTCCGTCACGACAATCTTTCGATGGACCGTGTAGAGCGAGAACGAATCCGGCGCCGCGCACTGCAGTTCACCCTTCAAAGCGGTCCTAGCCGTGAGTAGCTCCTTTACAGACGCGGGTTTGACGGTGTTCTCCTCCATTGTCTTCAAGGAGTTGAGATCTCACAGGTCATGCAGGAAGTGCACGCTGGTTCCTGTGGTGCCCACCAGGCCGGGTCGATGTTGTCCCACCAGATTCAGAGATTGGGATACTTCTGGCCCTCCATGATCCACGACTGCATCGAGTACGCCAAGAGGTGTCATGCGTGCCAAGTTCATGCTAACTTTGTGCATCGGCCACCAGAGCCTCTCCATACTACTAAGTATTCTTGGCCCTTTGCATTCAAGGGGTTGGATGTCGTAGGGCCTTACCCACCGGCGATGGCCCGCCAGTGCCGGTTCATCTTAACCGCCACAGATTTCTTCTCAAAGTGGGCAGAGGCACCCCCGCTAAGGGAAGTAAAGGATGGTTCTATCGTCAACTTCGTGAGCTCCAATATCATTCACCGGTTTGGAATACCTCACGCTATCCTCATGGATAATGGAACCAAAATCTGTGCGGCCGAGCTGAAAATATTGTATGCCAAGTACAACATTCGCTCTAACCACACCTCCCGCTATCATGCATAGGCGAATGGACAGATTGAGGCGTTTAACAAAACCCTCTCTAACATTATGCAAAAAATGGTTGGTCAGAACAAGAAAAGTTGGCCGAACAAGCTCCCCAATTCCCTCTGGGCTTATAGGATGACGAATCGCAATTCCACCCAGGTGACCCCGTATTCCCTGGTATACGGAGCTGAGGCCGTACTTCCCATCAAGGTCCAGCTGCCCTCATTGCGCACGACGGTCTACAACCAGCAAGCGCCTGACAGAGTTGCCGAGATCCATATAGACGAATTGGAAGCGCTAGACGGAAATAAGCTTCACGCTTTACATAACTTGGAAAGGCATCAGAGCAAGATGGCTCGAGCTTTCGATAAGAAGGTTCGCCTCCGCTCCTTCCTGCAAGGTGACTTGGTGCTGGCTCTTAGAGCGCCAATGATTCCTGGCAGGAAACCACCCAAGTTGGAACCCAAGTGGGAGGGACCTTTTATTGTCCACAAGGTCTATCCCAATGCTGCGTATTCCCTGGTGACTATGGATGGTGAGCGTATCACTCCACCCACCAATGCCAGGTTCCTCAAGAAGTACTTTGCCTAGCCAGTATGGTCCTGCATGACCTTAAACTGTATGGTCCAGCACGACCTTAAACTACACTCTTCCCTACATCTGGGATCCTTGGTCCGAGGTCTAAGACCTAAAACTAAGATCCTCTTGGTCAGAGCTCTAAGACCTAAAACTAAGATCCTCTTGGTCCGAGCTCTAAGACCTAAAACTATGATCCTCTTGGTCCGAGCTCTAAGACCTAAAACTAAGATCCTCTTGGTCTGAGTTCTAAGACCTTAAACTAAGATCTATATTCTGTCCAACATGACGTTAAACTGTATTATCAAGAACTACGTGTGGCTTGATTCTCATCCTTATGAGATACGTATGACCACCCCAACATTTCGTCTTGGGTCCAGCCCAGGAGTTACCAAATTCCACCCTTTCTTCTCGGTCTGAGCTCTAAGACCTAAAACTAAGATCCATATTTCGTCCAACATGACGTTAAACTGTATTTCCAGAACTACGTCTAGCTTGATTCCCATCCTAATGGGATACATAGGAACGCCCAGACCTTTCGTCTTTGGGTCCAGTATGAGGTCTGCTGTCGCGTCTGTTTCACCTTTGGGACTTCGACCACAGGGTAGCGTGGTGTGGTGTGAGGTTATGTCCCCATTCACGTTGGGTTTGCAACGGCTGTACCACGCGCACCCTGTTCTCAGGGTTTAGCCCTCCTCTGTCCAATGGCGTTTAAAGACGCATATCAAGAACTACGTGTGGCTTGATTCCCATCCTTATGGGATACGTAGGACCACCTGAACACCTAGATGTCAGGTCCATCCCCATCTCTTAGGAGGTACCAAGATCTCCCGGTGCCCAGGGTGTTTGGCATTATGCCCCCTCTTTTGCCCTGGGATCAGCCATCTTTTGGCCACTCTCATACTGAGCCCTCAGACCCTTTCCAGTGGTCTACTGATGTGCTCAAGGCACTCTGGTCTAGAACTTGGAGTGCCAGATTAGACTTAGGCAAGTTCCATCCACTTTCCAAGTTTCGTGTTCCCCTTCATTCGGGCCCCCGTCATCCCTCATACCCGGAGGGACCCCCAAGAATGGCCTAGATACAACGCCCAAGGGCTCTCCTACCGTCATGGGCCAATGCCCCCGAGGGTTTCATACAAAAAATTGATACAAATCCCGCGTTGCGAACATGGTCAGCGGTTGATGCTCATTTGATTGTCGATGTGGCTAACACGACAGGATGCTGCGTTGCGAACATGGTCCGCAGTAATCCTCAGTCATCATGCCGGCTTCCTCGGGCCCTGAATGTTGGTGGCATGGTTCATGTCATGTTCCGCCCCACCGTGTCGAGGTTGAATCTCGACACTCCTTATACTAACCCTCATTACAACCCCGCACATCAGACAGACCGAGCTGCGTAACAGTGTCTCTCGGGGCTCCCGCGATCTGAGTGCTAGAGTATGTGCTTGGGTCTCTTCTTTACGGGTTGCGTGCAGCTTGACGTTCATACCCTTGGGGAGTGAGGAGTCTCCCAGACATTGCGTTTCGGGCCCAAAATAGCTGGGAGCTAGCATCTCCTGCCCCTCCCTGATTGTTGAACCCTCATAGGCCCCTTTGGCCCGAGGCTCCTCTCTCGGTTGGTCCAAACCATAAGACCTTAAACTGTGTTGTTGGTCCAAACCATACAACCTTAAACTGTGTTGTTGGTCCAAACCATATGACCTTAAACTGTGTTGTTGGTCCAAACCATTTGACCTTAAACTCTGTTGCTGGTCCAAACCATATGACCTTAAACTGTGTTGTTGGTCCAAACCATATGACCTTAAACTGTGTTGTTGGTCCAAACCATATGACCTTAAACTGTGTTTTTGGTCCAAACCATATGACCTTAAACCGTGTTGTTGGTCCAAACCATATGACCTTAAACTGTGTTGTTGGTCCAAACCATATGTCCTTAAACTATGTTGCTGGTCCTATCACACGACCCTAAACTGTGACATTATCGTCCTGGCCGCACGACGAAAAATGGAACTGCATTTTGGTGACCTCATTGTATAGGATATCACGTTGGGTATTGGTCACGTGCCATGCCATTTGTCAATGCCTATCATGGCTTGATGCTTGTGGCGACACCATTTCCTACTACTCTAGGTCTCTCGCTTCACAACAAAAAAACCACTCACCTTAAAGGACAAACAATATTTATCAAATTCCGCTTCTTTTGGTGTAAGGGCCACTCCCGCACTCCCCTTTTCCCTTAGCACTGGTATCTTACCATGTCACCTTTCCAGAACTACGTGTGGATTGATTCTCATCCTCATGAGATATGTAGGACCGCCCGGATGTCTCGTCTTGGGTCCAGCCCCAGGGATTACTAAACCCCGTCCTTCCTTATTGTCGGCCACTCGACCCGACTTCATGGGAAGTGCTATAATCGGGATATCTACCCCGAGCATGTTCGGGATTCCCCATGGTAATAATGGGAAGCGGCAATTTTCTCACCAAAGAGGTTCTTCCTGGAAATTGGGACAACCCGTGATCAGGTTGGTACGTCCGCCTAATGCGCCTTCACCATGGTGGCGCAATCTCGGGAGAATTTGGACTCTGTTCGAACAAACCCCCACTCCACCTTCCGCGATTTGCGTCCTCCTTATTTGGATCCTCATTTCCTTTCATGTTTGACAGGACCCCCTAACAGTATGAATGCTCAACCTATGGTCTGCCTACTGTCCTAGGCCAACGTTCCGGAGAACCGGTCATGTTTGACGGGACCCCTAACACTATGAATGCTCGACCTATAGTCCGCCTACTGTCCTGGGCCAATGTTCCGGAGAACCGGTCATGTTTGATGGGACCCCCTAACAGTATGGATGCTAGACCTATGGTCCGCCTACTATCCTGGTCCAATGTTCCGGAAAACTGACCGACGATATTTGAGTTAGGCCCCGTGTTGCAAACATGGTCAGCGGTCAGCCATCATTCATTGTCCCCCCATACCAGGCCAACGTGATGTGGATGTTGTGTTTCCGCCACGGTTGACAGTTATCCTCCATGGTTGCGCCCCATTGGGTTCCGAATATGGGCAGCGTGGTTCACCCTTCCTCTCCATTCCCCTGTGTTTGGATGGATTTCAATGCCCCCAGCATTGCCCCGCTTGTGTGTAAGAGCACATTGAGAATTCGACACATCAATCGGCTCAGAGATCTCCTCAGAAGTCCAGGCCCGATTTTGGACGCCTAAAGCTTGGCCAATTCCCCACAGTTGAATGAAATGATGGTACGAGCATATTCTGCTTCCTGCGTTGGGCATGACCCACAGGAGCCTATGGATGAGTTGTTATTCGTTTCGGAACTATGGTTGAGCACATGAAACTGAGGATACAATTGAGTGGATTTGACCACATATTGGATTGAGACGATGAGCAGTACAACAGAAAGTTCATGAGATGGAAAAAACAAAGCCCTTAGGGATTAGTGTGCTGAAGTGATCTTTCTAGCGCTGCTACCCTCTGGCTGGTGGCCTCCAGGACCACTTATCGCTCTTTGAAGTCTCTCTCCTCATCAGCCACCATGGAGCGCAGTTCGCCAGCCCTATCTTGTTCCTGCGCCTGCTTAGTTTGAAGTACGGTCATCTGGTGACTCGCCTCCACCAGTTGATCCTGCGCATCAGCCAGCTGGGCCATTAGTTGCTCCACGAGCTCAGAGCATGTTGCGATGAAGGCCTCCTTATCTGTCGCCTGCCCTTCAATGTGCTGAACTTCCTGATCCGCCCTCAGCAGCTCTTGAGCGCTCGCCGATCCTTCCCAGCACTGGGCAATGTCGGTGCACCGGCTACTCTCGCGTATCTTCTCAGCCATGTAATTACGGACCGTCAGAAGAAGACGCTATGCGTCAGCCCCTCCTACACACAGGAAGCGCAGCCAGGTCTGAAGTGATCCCATCCGCCTCAGCCAATCCGACTGGGGCTGCCTGAGGAAGCGCTGGATACACTTATACCCTTTGCGCCATGTCATCCGGCTCTACTCGGATGCCTCTGAGTCTGAGTCATAAATCTCCTCAGGGTCAGCGGGTCGGTATAGGGGGAAGGCCGCCAACAGATCGACAGCAGGATCCACCCCAGGGATGTCTTCGTGAGGAATAGAATCCTCGACGTCCGGGTGACCTTCCTTTCCCCAGCAGCAATGATGCCTCCACCAGCTTCCGAACTCGTTTCAGGAACAACGCCGCTGATGTCCACCGCCCCCTATTCATCAATTTTCGGGGCCGACTCAGTGCAGAAATCATGTTCTGAGCGAGGTGGTATGTCCGCCGCTGGTCCGCACGCGGATGGCCCGGGCTCTACAGCCTGACGTGCCTCGAGTGCTGAGATCATTGCGCGAGGAATACGCTGGTCAGACGGGATCTTTTGACACCAAGCACTAGTAGTGAAGCATGAGACTTACAGTCATCCACAGCGTCGGTCCCCAGTGTTTCGGCCACTGCAAGAGCTGCCGTAAGGGGAGACCCCTCTGCGCTGGTTAATTCAATGATGGGTGTGAGATCCCATTCATGTCCCACTGGTCACTCTCTGCCCTCCTCTGGTGGGGATGCCCGTCCACCGCTCAACTGCTCTTGATTAGGATGTTGAAGTGAGGAAGAGGTTGGAAAGTAGAATGGATGAATGAGAGAAATGAATGAAGACATAGACAAACCTCGAGAATCTCGGTTATCTAGAGATCAGAGTCGGCAATCTTGCCGCCCTCTCGGAGACTTCCTTGGTAGGTCTCCCCTTGTGACCCCTCCCCTTTGGGCTCCTGTTCTTCGTCGTCTCCCTCGCCTTCGTCCTCTCCGGTTTCCTCCTCCCCCTCCGGCTCTTCGTCACTGTCACCTTCTCCCGACGACATCGCTTCCGGATCATCCTCCTGGCCGAGCATCACTTTCACTAAGAAGTTTGGATCCGCATGCCGCCCCTGTTGGAATGTGTATGCATCCATGGCCGTCAGATAAGCATGCCGCCGATGGAAGTTTACTCGGTCGGTAATTCGAACGAGCCCGACCTCTGGCAGTTGGATCCCGTTTTGCATTATCTTCTTCTAGATGGCTTCGACGCTCATCGATTGCCGCAGGGTCATCCAGGCCGACCATAGTGCCGGGAGAATTGCGTCTTGGGAAGGTTCAAGCAGATATATTATCTGCTTCCCAGGTAGTCCCCTGGCCGCCTCATGTGACCCCCTTGCGGGTAATGAGGACGTGGCAGCCCCATGTGATGTTCCCGCTACCGAAGTCCCAGCCTGCGCAGGCCTCGCTTCCTGACGCGCCCTTGGTTCCCCCCTTCCGACGGTGCCGTGCCTTCTTTCCCGTTACCCAGTTTCCGCGTGAGTAACTTCGAGTTGCCGGACACTCTTGCGTAATAGCCCCTCAGGGTACGAAATGGTCCAGTGTTCGGTGTACTTGGTTGCTAGGCTGGCATCGACCCCGGTGGGAGGAAGAGTAACGATATCGCCAGAGCCGAAAGTGGTAAAAATAAACCACATCTGGCGGAGTACGCATGGATTCTTCTCTTTCCAGACAGCCGTGAATACCTTCTTCGGCATTCGTTGGAGGCACCCGAACTGCCTGGTGAATCGGGATGGCACGTAAGGCTCGCAGATCACCTTCCCGTCGTTCCGAGCCACGAGCACCCCGCCCCGAATGCTCTGGAAGTATTCCTGCTGTTCCAGAGAGCCTCGCCCATTTTCCACTAGTTGGCCGACTGGGGAGGGGAACTGGCTAAAGTTGAAGTTGGCATGGTTTCCAATGCAGATCCTCACCCCATCCTCATTGAGTGTCAATGGTGCCACCCCTGCAATGTTTAGAAAGGACGGTCGCAAGCCATTTCCCGGAGGACGAATGAAGTTTAGGAAAGTATATCCGCCGAGATGAGCCGCCACCCAGCCATGGAAGATCTGGAAGGGACCACAGACTCTCTAAGGCGACCCCCCTCGTGAGATGCGCCCCAGGATGGTATAAAGCTTGGCCAACACGGGGACGCCCAAGTTGAACTGTTTGTTGGCGGCCATGGAGCCTGCCATCACCAAAGTCGCTGGACGGACGCCCATCCTCGCGTACCACACCGGCAGGAGCCACCCGCTCAGGAAGGCGGCAAGGAACCCGACATACCAGACATTCGGGTCCCGGGCCTCAATGACGCGGTAGCCCCAAGATTGGTATTGCCCCGCCTCCAGGGTCTTCCAGTATGACCCGTCCTTGCTCCTCTGAGTCGCGGTTGGGCACCGTTTTCCCCATCCCGGCATCTTGACGGTGGGATCCCTCTCAAGGAATAGGCTGAACCAGCCCTTGTAGGCGATGTCCTTCAGGAAGTCCTTGACCCCCTACCTCTCCATGTCCAGCTGCACTAGGTGCCACGTTAGCATAGGCGTCCGTGACCTATCTCCCCAGGTGTTCTTTGGAGGAACGAACTCGTCGTATTGGTAACCATCCAGTGGGATACCTCCGATGCATTGAACGTCCCAGAGACTGATGCCAACTTCCTCATGATGAAGGTGGAACGTGTTGGTGTCAGGAGACCACCGGGTGAATAACTACGGTCCGAGTTCAGGCTAGCGGTGGAAATGGAACTGCGATGTCCATACCGCCTCGAACAGGCCGATATACCATAGTTCGTCCCCGAACTGGTCGCAGGTATGGCGAACCCAGAATGCTCAGGCCCATTCGCTGGTGAAGTTACCCCCGGACCGCAGGTCCCAATCCTTCAGCCAGCCCTTCGTGTCATCCGTGATGATTTGACGGAACGTGCTCGCGTAGAGGGCCGGAGAATCCTCTGCCATAGGCTCGTACCTGGTAATGGTTCTAGTCCTCGGGTTCAGGACATAAACGTCCATAAGTCTAGTTTCCCTGGTAGGATGGCCGTTGTTGGTGATGTTGTAGCGAGGAAGTTCGTCCTCTCGAGTCACCCAAGACCGCGGCGTGTCTACTTCGAAGCCCGGCAGGGGCACCTCCTCCAGGATGCCAAAATTCAAGAGTGGGAGGCTTTTTGACAAAGGATATGCCTTCTCGGCTGGAGTCAGCAGGTTGAACAAGGTAAAATTGTTGGAGATAATCACCTTGGCGCCGTAAACCTCCTCGTTTACCGCCATTTTTGTCCTACGGGCAGCGGCTTACCCCTCCTCAACTCGGTTTGCAGCCATCTCTAATTTTTCGGTAGTTGGGCGAAAATAGGATGCAGTGCGTGGAATCAGAGAGTTCGGCGCGAAATCTAGATGAGTTACGTGAAATCGGGGAGATGAGCGCGCAATCGGCACGCGGAGCACGAAAAATCCCGAAGAAGCGCGAGATCACGACCGAATTTCGGATGGAATTCCGCGCTTCCAATGCGTTATTACGTGCAGCCGTGGAAGCGATTTCATGCACGAGAGCAATAAGCTTATCGCACGGAAAAAGCGGAAGTACGGATTTGGGACCCAGCTCCCCTTTTTATAGGCGAGGCCAGGGTTCCGCGCCGCGCGAAAAGAGGATTTCGCGCGCATTTGTAGGTTTTGCGTGCCCCGTCGGAATTTTGCACGCAACTTGACCAGGAGGCTCAGCACTTTGGCGTTTCGGCGTTTCCCTCGGAATCTGATGGTTGCGACCTCTCGCCAATCCAATTCCAAGGGGGGGCATTTGTTGATGCCGAAAAAAGTCCGTAACTCCCGGTGGAAGTTTCGAAATAACGAAGCGAAGTCATATTCGTAATCAGAGGCCCGATCCGGAGGCTCGAGATGTGGTGCACGAAATAAAGGAGGCTCCGCGCGAAAAATTGTTCTGCGCACATAGAATCACTGGGTTTCGCAAAATTGAGCCGATGAGGCACGTAATCTTTGCGCACCCCAATTCCGTGCGGCGAGTTTTTGCGTGCCGGCTATGCTCGGCGTGAAGAATTTCACGCGCTGCCTAGATTCCGCGCCGGAGGTCGCCTATAAATAGAAGGTGTCCCCGAACGGTTTGGGGGTTGAGGAATCCGAAGTGACTCCCATGCGCGCAATTTGGCTCCCCCCCATGCGCAAGATGCCTTCCAGGTAAAACCCTAATTTTGTACATCCTTGCCTCGGAGTTCACCTTTGCACGTAACTCCACCGGCTTCAGTGAATTTTCCCCCTCCCCAATGTTCCAGCCTTGCGCGCAATGCGTGTCTCGTGCGCGCAATATGCTACTGTGCGCGCAAAACCCTGCGTGTAGTTTCCTCTCCGTGCGCAATTCCATTTCCCCAATTGCGCGTCGTCCCGGAGTTTTGTGCGCAAACCTTTTCTTTTGCACGCAAAGCCCAGGAATCCTCACCTTGACGCCCCTTGGCTACCCCCGGCACCGTCACCTGATGTCTCCCCAGCCGGGCGTGTGCGCCATGCGTTGTTTTCCCGTACGGCCTCCCAGGCTTGGGCGAAGTAACCTCAAGGTCCCTTGGGCCGTGTTTCCCATTGCGTTGCTTTTCCTCATGCTTCTTCACATTGGCACGCTAACGGCTATTGCTTTTTCGCATAGCCACGCTAATGTGGACCCCCCGGTGGTTTGCCCAGCGGCCCCCCTTCACTATGGCCTTGCCAATGCCTTCCCTTCCACAAGGGGTAGAGGGCGTTGTGCTCGTAAGCCCTAGGGGTGTGGAGCGAACCCACCTTGTCCAAGATGCAGGACGCTAAACTGCTAAGCACCTCATCCTTAACACAAGACGTTAAACTGTGGTTCGACCCCGTGCTTCGCATGCAGGGTCCCCCCAGCTCGGACATTTTTTACGCCCACTCGTCTCCACAGGAATGGACTCTTCCTCACATGGAATGAGATCCTCCTTGTCGGAGCGGCATTTTTCCGCGGGGGAAGGGCCGCTAACCACGCGTAAGCCCCTATTTCCTCTTCGGGCCGCTCAACGCGTAAGCCCCATTCCACTTCTCATGGACGCACCCTTCGTGACGTGATCGTCTGGTCCCTATTGCCTCTTGTTTATCACACCGAGCATGACTCACGTGGGCTTAGAGTGCACATCGACCATGACATCCTCTTATGGTCCACCCTAGAGCGTAAGCCCCATCCCAACGAACAACGTGGACTTTGATCCGTGCAAACGCATGGTACGTAGGAAGCCTCCACGAGGTTCAAGCCCACCACCTGGTCATCCGGACCTCTCCATGTCAGTTCCCCGACCACCTTGGGCTGCCTCAGAGTGTAAGCCCCAAATATTCCGTCTTTCATGACGTTAAACTTTATCCCGTCCCGCATGACGTTAAACTGTATTCCGTCCCGCATGACGTTAAACTGTATCCCGTCCCGCATGACGTTAAACTGTATTTCGTCCCACATGACGTTAATCTGTATCTCGTCCCACTTGACGTTAAACTGTATTCTATCCCACATGACGTTAAACTGTATCGCATCCCGCATGACGTTAAACTGTATTCCGTCCCGAATGACATTAAACTGTATCGCATCCCGCATGACGTTAAAATGTATTCCGTCCTGCATGACGTTAAACTGTATCGCGTCCCGCATGACGTTAAACTGTATTTCACCCCGCATGATGTTAAACAGTATCCCCCCTCTTGGGCCGTATCAGAACGTAAGCCCCATGTCTCACTCCACCATCCATCCTGATCCTTACCCGGGCTGCCACATCCCGGTGAGATCATGCCACCCCATCCCACTCCATGATATATGGGAAGCCGCCCACGTGCTGGCCCAAACATCGGTGTTCCCCACTAGGGATCCTTCAACCCGATCCGCCTCCTCAAGACGTTAAACTCGCGACATACCCCATGTTAAACATGGGAAGCTGAGGAAAACCTCAGATGGTGCACATTCCCCGCGTTCGATGTGGGATGCCTCAGGCTTCCGTGCCCTCGAGAAGCCCTGTGATGAGGGACCAATGACAGACATGCCGACGACATCCCAACATGACCATTCTCCTCAGCGCAGGTTGCTGCCCCGACAAGACCCCTTGGAGAGTCTTGACGGAAGCAGCATAATTAACTGGCATCCATGTAGAAATGGCACCGGGAATGAGTTTCACGAACCCGTCTTAAATCTATGAGGGAGACCCGGACTAGGTAATGAGCTCCGAGGAGGAATCCACATAAGGAAGAACCGACATCCCATCATCCCGGTTTCGATCAAGGAGCAGATGTACCTGAACAAGGAATGGATGCCGCCCGCATTTGGAAAGCGCGAATGCGGGGCAACAAGCAGCGCGTCCTCCCCACGGACGGATGCACGTGCCCCGACAAAAGCGTCGGAAACAAGTAGGATTCCATTGATGAATACTACCTTTAAATGATCTCAAAAAATATAAATATATAGTTCACGAGTCTCAAGAACACTACTATGATTTTTTCACTTCAAACTACATAACCATGTACTCAAATTGATCGTAATGATATCATATTTTTGTCTATAGTATATCCACATATCATACATATAGTGGGTGATATCTCTATATGGGGTAAATCTTTGATAACCATAATTCCCCTCTCAATGGACCAATGAGGTCACTGGATAATGATTGTGGAAACTTATTCATCATGATCACCTAATTTATGAGACATTAATCAACATATAACCTCAATATATCATCCACCATCTTATAAAACAACATTATCACTCTCCAGGGGAAATGATG
Organism: Viscum album; assembly: GCA_963277665.1. Lineage (NCBI taxonomy): Eukaryota > Viridiplantae > Streptophyta > Magnoliopsida > Santalales > Viscaceae > Viscum > Viscum album. The sequence goes on from OY728145.1 coordinate 1,659,655,517, forward strand.
GGTCTCACAATGACCATCTCCTAGATGTTTCAAAACATCACCCTCAACTATGTGGGAGCTATTAAGTATTATACTGTTGATATTGGTTCCATACCATGATGAATGTTGATAAAGAATTCATTCCCTAAGTAGGGGGTTAGACATGGTACATCCTTATTAATGATATCCAAATACACCTCCACCACTTTAGGAAGCTAATTGTAGAGACCCAAATCTAGACGTACATTGACATTACATTACATTTGCGGAATACTTAGTACATAACAAAAACACACACACAAGGATCGTAATAGTTTAGTGTCTTTAGAAACTCGGAATATAATATTCTAATCCTGGTGAAAGATCTTAAACATCTCCCATAAAGATCTTCCTCTTTTTTTTATACCTAAATCCTATCTTTATATCCTGGGGAAAAGTAAACATAAAAGGGTGATCTCAAATGCTCAGTAAGGGTAAACAAAAGAAATATCAATCACATCATATACATAAGCACATAACTTTTGGAAATCTTAACCTGCAAAAGAGATCATAATTTCATAACATGGGGTAAATCATGGCAGTGAAATGTAATCACAATAATAATAAATTAAAACATGAAACTTTGTGGCATACACACATAATCATAGAAAATCATTTCTTGTTAGTCAAGACTCATTAGCAAGACTATCTTAGTGGACAAAGTCCCTTTCTGAATCGAGTAACCCTCGTTTCAGTCCTGTTTCACTGAACCGGTATAACCTACCATTCCAGCCATGTCTATCTCATGAGATATAAAATCTTTACCCAATGAATTGGAGGGAGATATTGGTCCCACCCATCTCATAATGATACCATTCTTATGTGTGCCACAAAATCATAAATCCTACATCATTGCATAACCCATGTAATAAAAATGGGATTTTTAAACAACATGACATCATAAAACCATTCATATAAGATAAAGGAATTCATAAACATAATTCCATCACAACATAGTCAAATCAATTTAAAAATATGGATAGAAACATAACCCTTTATTATCTTAGATGGAAAATAATTTTGATAAAACACTTGAATTGAATTCTTGAGGAAAATATCCTTTCTTCTTCAAAATCAATTTCTTTTCACAAAACATCATGCAATTTTAAAAGAAAGAGATTTTATTGAAAATAGTAATGAAATATTTTGGAGGAAGCTTCATGAAAATAAGGCTTTATAAAACCGTAAAAATCCGTTCGTGCCGTTTATGTTAAATAAAACAGTCTTCTCATACTTTTGTCGGAAAAGTCAAAAAGTACCTCGTACGAAAAACGACAAAAGATTCCTTTCATATCTTTTACTAAAAACTAACCGAAGGGTAAAATTGGATTTAAATAATTGTAGGTGGATGGAAATAATATTACATATTGATGAAATATGGATGTGGATGATAAAATACACCCCAGTAAATATCAAAGTAAAAACAATCTCGGATAAAAATGAGATTGTGATATTTCCCTTACCTTAGGTCCGACTTGCTTTGTAAGTGTCCGAACCTCCTGTATAATGATTTAAATCATGTTATTGACTCATTACAGAATCATATTAATTGTTATTATATCATATATGGTCCACTTATGACTTTATATTACCCGTTCTTTTGTAAATTCATGTTAAAGTAGCGTTTTGGATAAAATCGTCTCATTTGTCGTTCGTGTTTTTAACTTGTAATTATTAATATGATTACTTGGATCATGATTACTTATATAAAGAATGTAAAACATGATTTATATATAATATATATTCAGAATATATATATATATATATATATAATATTGATAAATGGAATGAAATACACCGTTCATGGAGACGGTAGTCCGTACGTACGCATGAACGTTGTTTTCGTTTCCTTATTGAAGTGAATGTAATTAAGTAGATGACATACATATAAATTTACATAAATCCAGTATCATTATTATGTCATATATTTCATTAGTACTTATTATATATACTTTATAATCATTCATGAATGGTTAATCATTGAGAATGAATCTCATCGCATCGTGGAGACGGTAGTCCGTACGTACGCACGAGCGATGATATCGTTCTCATGATCGTGAACTTGTGTTGAAGTGTATGTATACTATTTCAGTATCAATATCACTTTATAATAATCATATATAGTTATTATTTACACCATTGTACCCATCCAAGTAAGGTGGTGGCGGAAAATAGATTTCACCACGGCGTGGAGACGGTATTCCGTACGTACGCACGCGCGGTGATTTCATTTTTCCGTTGGATGGTTAGAAGGTGAAGTAGGGTTGTTTAATATTTATAATAACATATCATTATGTAAGTAATACTGATGTTATTACTTTGACATGAAACAACTAATGAAGAAGAAGTTGAAGAAGAAAGAAATTGAAAAGATCGGTAATGGATATTACCTCTTCTTTGAAACGCCTCTTTGAATCCTCCTCTTAGGGAACTAAGATTGGTCTTTGAAGAATACCAGGTCCTCTAGGATTATTCTAGGGAAGTGGAGAAGGGATTTTGGCAGGGTTTGGCCAAGCTTGAGTGCTCAAATTGGTGTGAGGAGGAGGGGGAGGAGGTGTCCTTTTATAAGGGAGGAGAGGGGCACCTTAGGAATATCTCAAAATATTATTTTATATTAAAGTCAAAATCGGTTTATAATGGTTCCAAAGGGTCTTATTTCAAAGATAAAGTGGGGATGGGTCGAAATCCTATCAAACAATAGGATTTAGACAAGTTTAGGTTATTATTTTAACCTTATCAATTTGATTTAACTCTAAGTTAAATAATTTAACTTTTACCGTGTCTTTGTGTTTTCTTACACGATATGGTTAATACACTTACTATAACATGCCAAACGAACCCCAAATTGTTTATTATTAATATATATATCCTTATCTAAGTCATTTGGCCGAACCTTAGATTTTTAGGAATAAAATAACAATTAATTATATAATATTTTATTTAAAAACTATTTTGTGTCAATTTTGACACTATTTGATATATGATTTTTGTGAAAGTCATAACAGAATTATATGTTCGAACCTAGTTGATTAAATCAACACTTATATATCATAGTAACCTAGAAAATTAGTGGAATTCATAAAAAGTCTCAAATTACATTTATTTAGGTGTTTATAACATCAATTATGTCAATATTTCATTAATAAGATAATTACTGCATCATCATTGTGTCATAAATAAATTAAATTATTTAATGTCTAAAAATTACAAATAAAATTCCATTATTTAGGAAATCTTTTTATCTTTATAATGAATATTTATAGTCTAATTTATCTTATGTATAACCCCATATTAAAAATGTTTTAGTAAATAAACTTTGATTTTAACTCTTTTAATCCTTCTTTAAATAAATTAATAATAAATGTCCTAATCTAATCCTAGTGGGCCTAAATGGTCATATTTTATTCCTAAGATTGTTTTTGGTCGAATAACACTTGTCCAATAGAATTAGGACATGTGTTAGGGTAATAGTAATATCATTTCTACCCTTAATTACCCTATTTACTTTTAACCGTGGTAAAAAAAGTAAAAAGTTACTATTCACCAAAAATTATTTTCATCTCATTGAACCACATTTTAGTCCTTGATATTAACCGTGTCTCTCAGATTTTAGAAATTCCACTCACAGAAGCGGTAAAATTAAGTTTTATGAAAAATTCAGTTTTTTTAACTACCACTTAGTGGTTTCACTATTCCTCAAAAATTGAAAGTTTTCAGAAAAATACCAAAAATTAGGCCTAAGCTATATTTGATATTATGAACTCAAAAATGATTTCTATTTTACCAAATTCAAAACATATCAGTTGCATTAATTAATTTAAAAATTAATTCCCGTCTTCAAAACAAAAGGCGTGTTTTTAAGGGATAATAACTATCAAAAGATTGACACTTGTTTATAACTGGTTTAAATGTGAAATTACATCCAATGACCAACATTGTATTAAATTGTAAAAATATATTCTAAATATACTTTAAAACCACTCAAATTAATAATTTATCACTATTAATTATTTCGATTGAAAAAGTTGTTTTTAATTAAAATTTAGTAATTTTCACTATTCATCAAAATATGAAAGTTATCCGAAAAGTACCAAAATTTCACCCTAAGATAATTTCGATATTCCGAATACAAAAATGAAGTCCATTTTCAAAAATAGAATTTAAAAAATTTCAAAAAGTGGTTATTACTATTCATAACAGCTAGTTTTAATAATATTTTAATAGCATACCGTTGTTTAGTAAAACTCGGTATTGCGTACTACACACGCTATCAAGGAAGGTCGTGATTGCGTGTAATGAAAGGAAAGTCAAGGATGCGTGTTGTGAAAGCTCCTTTTGGTGTAGCGTACAACACAAGACATTAATGAAATTAAAAAGAATATTTTTCATAAAATCTCGGGGTGTTACATTCTACCCCCCTTAAAATGAATTTTGCCCTCGAAATTCGTCGGGGTTATAAATGGTTTACTAATCGAAAGTTTCTTTAATAGAACCCCACAACATAAAAAGGAATACCAAAACCAATCTTTAAAAACAAAAGTATGAAACGCAATGGTTACCCAAATAAACTAATCACTGGGTTTCCACACAGGTGAAAATATGGATATGGAAGAGAAATCTAACCATCATGTTCTGATGGAGAGTGGTAGAGAACATGGCTATGGAAAATCCAAAAATCACAAATCCATAAATTTGTGACGATCTAAGGTACCATCTGATTAATCAGATATAAGAGCACTAGGACAACATTTTTGGTTTTCAAGATCGTTTCCCTAAAGTTGAAGAATTTGAATTAGAATAAATACTTACTTTATTTTGGTACAATCTCACTATTGTTCATGCCTTGAACAATTTCCACTTCATCTCTTAAATAAATGAAGTTGAATTTGTTATTTGTGAAGTGTTAGCAGATCATGTGATAGAATGATGGTTCATTCCATCTGTCTCAAACAAAAGGTTAGAAAAGTTTTCAAAAAATACATACGTCCATCTATAGTGAGATTAATCATATATAGTTCCTAAAATGGACTTATACTTCATATATCATACTTTTGAATATAATAAAACTAGTTTCTACTAAACAGGGTCTTCCTGTAGGCCAGTGGTAGGCGATAAAGGCCAGTCGCACTTCGGTTGTGGGTTCGATTCCCATAGCCTTGTCCGACGCGATGGGCTGTCACTCGTCCTGCAGGTTGTCCTTTTTCTAAAAATATATTACTATAACATCCCATCAATAATATCGAAAATATTCTATCCATAACAAATACTAACTTATGTCCAACATAATCCATTCTAATCTTTAGGCTTATCCATAATACTGCAGTCCACTCTCATAATATAGTGAAAACGATTACCAGAGATTTAATACCATCTTTGATCCCCATATATCATAAGATATGTCTTGTTGGTCACATTCTAATCATTCAAAGGCCTTAATCATGTATTCTCTTGAATACCCATTGAACCTTATTGAAAACATGAATGCAGTTAAACGTTAACACTTTCCACATACCAAAATCCTCAAAATTCTATATACTCAAACCATGATATCACTTATTCCTTATATCAATCATGAGCTCATGAATACTATCAAACATTTCATTTTCACTTTATCACTTCATTATGTGCATATCATCCACTTTCCAAAAATAATATCTAAATAACCTTTCATTGTTACTCATACCATTCATCATAAACTTTCAAAACTTAAGGAAAGACAACAGTGTAACAATCCTTAGATGTATTTTTATTCTATAGTACAACATACACTTGATAAACATGTAATCATTCCACTACCTTTTTAAACCATTAACCGAGCTTCAACAATTCTTTCATCTCACATATCATTTGTAGTCTCTTCATCATCATCAACAAAAATACTACCCACACGACCATACCGATTCTCTTCATGAGACTTTCCCTTAGGGCATTGGTTTGCATAATGCCCGTACATTCCACATTTAAAACATTTAACCATTGTTGATGTCGTAGCAATACCATTAACCTCATCCATGGTGTTAACTGAAACTTTTCCATTGCACTTACTGGCTTTGTGTCCTTCTTGTCCACACCCAAAGCATCTTCCAGTTCCTTTGAAACATTCTACTTGATGCCTCTTCCCACATGATTTACATAGGGGAAATTGAACTTTCTTTCCTCTATGATCATCATGAAACTACATCTTTCTCTTATTAGTCGAGTTAGGAAACTTACCAAATTTTACTTTACTGATCATATTATGAGATTGCTGATTCGGCATAATAATGATGTTTGGTCTTCCAAATCCCATTTCATTATGAAGAATATCATTCCATTGTCCATCATATTCTCCATTATCGTGAATCATCTTGTTTCCAGCCATTTTCTAAAACCCAAAAAGAATAGTGTGAGAGGAAAAAAATCATAATAAAGGGGGAGTAACTTCAATATCTAACATCTTTGGTTTAATCTAATATCATTACCATAGTTCTAGGACTATATCCTATACATATAATTATCCTTAGGGGCATCCCTAGAGATACCTTAGAAATATCTCTAGGGATCTCACTAACATTCTTGGATCCTAGTTTCCAATGGTTGACTAAACCTTTCCTCTGATACCAACTGTAGAGACCCAAAGCTAGACATACATTGACATTACATTACATTTGCGGAATACTTAGTACATAACAAAAACACACACACAAGGATCGTAATAGTTTAGTGTCTTTAGAAACTCGGAATATAATCTTCTAATCCTGGTGAAAGATCTTCAACATCTCCCATAAAGATCTTCCTCTTTTTTTTATAACTAAATCCATTCTTTATATCATGGGGAAAAGTAAACATAAAAGGGTGAGCTCAAATTCTCAGTAAGGGTAAACAAAAGAAATATCAATCACATCATATACATAAGCACATAACTTTTGGAAATCTTAACCTGCAAAAGAGATCATAATTTCATAACATTGGGTAAATCATGGCAGTGAAATGTAATCACAATAATCATAACTTAAAACATGAAACTTTGTGTAATACACACATAATCATAGAGAATCATTTCTTGTTAGTCAAGACTCATTGCCAAGACTATCTTAGTGGACAAAGTCCCTTTCTGAATCGAGTAACCCTCGTTTCAGTCCTGTTTCACTAAACCGGTATAACCTACCATTCCAGCCATGTCTATCTCATGAGATATAAAATCTTTACCCAATGCATTGGAGGGAGATATAGGTCCCACCCATCTCATAATGATACCATTCTTATGTGTTCCACAAAATCATAAATCATACATCATTGCATAACCCATGTAATAAAAATGGGATTCTTAAACAACATGACATCATAAAACCATTCATATAAGATAAATGAATTAATAAACATAATTCCATCACAAAATAGTCAAATCAATGTAAAAATATGGATAGAAATAGAAACCTTTATTATCTTAGATGGAAAATAATTTTGATAAAACACTTGAATTGAATTCTTGAGGAAAATATCCTTTCTTCTTCAAAATCAATTTCTTTTCACAAAACATCATGCAATTTTAAAAGAAAGATATTTTATTGAAAATAGTAATGAAATATTTTGGAGGAAGCTTCATGAAAATAAGGCTTTATAAAACCGTAAAAATCCGTTCGTGCCGTTTAAGTTAAAAAAACAGTCTTCTCATACTTTTGTCGGAAAAGTCAAAAAGTACCTTGTACGAAAAACGACAAAAGATTCCTTTCATATCTTTTACTAAAAACTAACCGAAGGGTAAAATTGGATTTAAATAATGTAGGTGGATGGAAATAATATTACATATTGATGAAACATGGATGTGAATGATAAAATACACCCCAGTAAATATCAAAGTAAAAACAATCTCGGATAAAAATGAGATTGTGATATTTCTGTTACCTTAGGTCCGACTTGCTTTGTAAGTGTCCGAACCTCCTGTATAATGATTTAAATCATGTTATTGGATCATTCCAGAATCATATTCATTGTTATTATATCATATATGGTCCACTTATGACTTTATATTACTCGTTCTTTTGTAAATTCATGTTAAAGTAGCGTTTTGGGTAAAATCGTCTCATTTGTCATTCGTGTTTTTAACTTGTAATTATTAATATGATTACTTGGATCATGATTACATATATACAGAATGTAAAACATGATTTATATATAATATATATTCATAATATATATATATATATATATAATATCAATAAATGGAATGAAATACACCGTTCATGGAGACGGTAGTCCGTACGTACGCATGAACGCTGTTTTCGTTTCCTTATTGAAGTGAATGGAATTAAGTAGATGACATACATATAAATTTACATAAATACAGTATCATTATTATGTCATATATTTCATTAGTACTTATTATATATACTTTATAATCATTCATGAATGGTTAATCATTGAGAATGAATCTCATCGCATCGTGGAGACGGTAGTCCGTACGTACGCACGAGCGATGATATCGTTCTCATGATCGTGAACTTGTGTTGAAGTGTATGTATACTATTTCAGTATCAATATCACTTTATAATAATCATATATAGTTATTATTTACACAATTGTACCCATCCAAGTAAGGTGGTGGTGGAAAATAGATTTCACCACGGCGTGGAGACGGTATTCCGTACGTACGCACGCGCGGTGATTTCATTTTTCCATAGGATTGTTAGAAGGTGAATTAGGGTTGTTTCATATTTATAATAACATATCAGTATGTAAGTAATACTGATGTTATTACTTTGACATGAAACAACTAAAGAAGAAGAAGTTGAAGAAGAAAGAAATTGAAACGATCGGTAATGGATATTACCTCTTCTTTGAAACGCCTCTTTGAATCCTCCACTTAGGGAACTAAGATTGGTCTTTGAAGAATACCAGGACCTCTAGGATTATTCTAGGGAAGTGGAGAAGGGATTTTGGCAGGGTTTGGCCGAGCTTGAGTGCTCAAATTGGTGTGAGGAGGAGGGGGAGGAGGTGTCCTTTTATAAGGGAGGAGAGGGGCACCTTAGGAATATCTCAAAATATTATTTTATATTAAAGTCAAAATCAGTTTATAATGGTTCCAAAGGGTCTTATTTCGAAGCTAAAGTGGGGATGGGTCGAAATAATATCAACCAATAGGATTTAGACAAGTTTAGGTTATTATTTTAACCTTATCAATTAGATTTAACTCTAAGTTAAATAATTTAACTTTTACCGTGTCTTTTTGTTTTCTTACACTATATGGTTAATACAGTTACTATAACATGCCAAAAGAACCCCAAATTGTTTATTATTAATATATATATCCTTATATAAGTCATTTGGCCGAACCTTAGATTTTTAGGAATAAAATAACAATTAATTATATAATATTTGATTTAAAAACTATTTTGTGTCAATTTTGACACTATTTGATATATGATTTTTTTGAAAGTCATAACAGAATTATATGTTCGAACCAAGTTGATTAAATCAACACTAATATTTCATAGTAACCTATAAAATTAGTGGAATTCATAAAAAGTCTCAAATTACATTTATTTTGGTGTTTATAACATCAATTATGTCAATATTTCATTAATAAGATAATTACTGCATTATCATTGTGTCATAAATAAATTAAATTATTTAATGTCTAAAAATTACAAATAAAATACCATTATGTAGGAAATCTTTTTATCTTTCTATGGAATATTTATAGTCGAATTTATCTTATGTATAACCCCATATTAAAAATGTATTAGTAAATAAACTTTGATTTTAACTCTTTTAATCCTTCTTTAAATAAATTAATAATAAATGTCCTAATCTAATCCAAGTGGGCATAAATGGTCATAGTTTATTCCTAAGTTTGTTTTTGGTCGAATTACACTTGTCCAATAGAATTAGGACATGTGTTTGAGTAATAGTAATATCATTTCTACCCTTAATTACCCTATTTACTTTTAACCGTGGTAAAAAAAGTAAAAAGTTACTATTCACCAAAAATTATTTTCATCTCATTGAACCACATTTTAGTCCTTGATATTAACCGTGTCTCTCGGATTTTAGAAATTCCACTCACAGAAGCGGTAAAATTAAGTTTTATGAAAAATTCAGTTTTTTTAACTACCACTTAGTGGTTTCACTATTCATCAAAAAATTGAAAGTTTTCAAAAAAATACCAAAAATTAGGCCTAAGCTATATTTGATATTATGAACTCAAAAATGATTTCTATTTTACCAAATTCAAAACATATCAGTTGCATTAATTAATTTAAAAATTCATTCCCGTCGTCAAAACAAAAGGCGTGTTTTTAAGAGATAATAACTATCAAAAGATTGACACTTGTTTATAACTGGTTTAAATGTGAAATTACATCCAATGAACAACATTGTATTAAATTGTAAATATATATTGTAAATATACTTTAAAACCACTCAAATTAATAATTTATCACTATTAATTATTTCGATTGAAAAAGTTGTTTTTAATTAATATTTAGTAATTTTCACTATTCATCAGAATATGAAAGTTATCCGAAAAGTACCAAAATTTCACCCTAAGCTAATTTCGATATTCCGAATCCAAAAAATGAAGTCCATTTTGAAAAATAGAATTTAAAAAATTTCAAAAAGTGGTTATTACTATTCATAACGGCTAGTTTTAATAATATTTTAATAGCATATCGTTGTTTAGTAAAACTCGGTATTGCGTACTACACACGCTATCAAGGAAGGTTGTGATTGCGTGTAATGAAAGGAAAGTCAAGGATGCGTGTTGTGCAAGCTCCTTTTGGTGTAGAGTACAACACAAGACATTAATGAAATTAAAAAGAATATTTTTCATAAAATCTCGGGGTGTTACACTAATCACCCAAAAAACCACTACACCAAGAGTTATGCTTGGAAACTAATTTCTAATCATCTACAATCTCCTATTCAAGATTTCATCATGCTGCACTGATGATTAATTTTCACACACAATCAAAAAAATAATATATAACAATAGGTAAACAACATCCTCCACCTAAAACAACCAATATGTGAATGAACTATATATAGAACGTCCATACCTAATATGGCTTAGTGTGGTCTCAATCCATTAACGAAGTTATCCCATACAAAAAACACGCCTCCAAACATCATATCACAATGTCCAAACATGTTTGAAATCATTGAGTCACCATTAGTAAGAGTCTCTAATCACAAAGTGAGGGAAAATGAGAAACAAGAATATATATGTATCAAACTAGAGAAGCAGAAAGGAAGGAATAGATAACAATTTTTTCTCTCAAAACTGTTTCTAAATTAGAAAAGCCATAGATCATAAATCATATCATCATTTGTTAGATTAGGAAATAGGCCTTTATACCCTGCAGTAGGCCCCATACATATTCACTAGCTCCCTAATACTAGCGTGGAACACCTAGTGGAGGTTTTGGTAATAGGTAAAACGTAGGACCACCTCCTTCTTCAATTTTGGAACCTCTACCTTGCATTCCACATAGGTGACCACCCTTATCGTGCATATTGATATTACTCATTAGTCCCTCTACCATCTCACAATCATCTGTATGAAGGGTCCAACTATCACAAGCTATATGTACATAACCATCAAGGGATATTTACTATGTTTCCCTCAACTTAATCAATCCACCATTCAAGCATTGCACTGCTGAACCTGTCCCTATAATATTCTTCAGAAGCATCTAAAATGCATGCATCCTTATGACTACATTCAAGTTCATTCTAGTTAGGTTTTGTCTAACCGAATCCCACTATAGGCTCACACAACATATGTCTTCTATTCCAGAAAACTCACCACTAACAAGGATATCTAAAGAAAAAAAATAAGTGGAAATGAGAAAGGATACCAAGGAATCGATGATGTCCCATTGGAGGCCCTACTCAAATGTCAGAGATTTGATGAAATGTTCTAATACCATAGCCATGATGTGATGTGTGAGATAAATAATCCTCAATGAATACACCACATTAGCCATACAAACCTATCGTAGATGAAAATGATCCTATATGAATTCTAACTTCAACGTGGAAGGATAAAAATCTAATTTTTATGTGAATTATAAAGTCTATACAAGAGCGTGTAGTCTCATCTTATGAAAATGTCACCAAGCTCCACCATCACCCATAAGATACAGAAGACTCAACAATTGACTTACATATGATCCAAAGGTGTCCCCACACTATATAAAATGATCATGCCTACATGAAAATAGTCCTCACTGACTTAGGGTTCTGGCTCACTTAAGAACCTAAGAGGTCTCTTCCACTTAAACTCCTAGAATTCACTTGACCAATATTCATCCTCATCTGGTACATCCATCACTTTTTTGGGATTATCAACTAGTGGTATATATATAAAACAAACATGATTTTACATCACTAGTATAAGACCATGCACTGATGACTCTTCATTGAGAATATCATACAAATGATCATGTAGTGGAATCCTAGCAACCTGCCTATATGTAGGATTCTTGATAGAAAACATGGTGTACCATTAAAAAATAGTGGATACATGGGGAGATGACTCAATTACATTAATATAACCATTATTAGATGATTTATGTACTAAAACATGGTGTCAACCAATTTTTAAATGAGTAGGGTTGAAAGGAAGGTGATAAAATTCCTAATTCATGGATACATTAGCCACGTCACCATCAGAAGAGTCACTGGATTGAATGTTGAGCTCAAAAAACTAAACCATATTTCCCCAAACCAATCTCATTTAATAGGGGCATAAGGTAGAAATGGCCTTTGATTCCACTCCCTCATGACTGACCCTCTGAGGTTCGACCCACGACTACCCCATGCCCACCTCAATAGGCTAGGGGTTGGTGACTTGAACCAAGTAGGAATATCCCAAAAATGGGAGGTTCGTTCATAATTTACATGTACACACACTCATGTACCCAATCTGATGATATATTGAAATGTAAAAGAACTAAAAAAATTAATACATGCATACAATAAACCATAACATTTTATGATAGTAAAAGTACTAAAATATGAAAAAGTGGATAAATACTCTCCCACCCTATAACTATAAAAGTACATCCTCCCCCAAGGGAAGGAAATAAGTCAACAGAAATATACCTTTAAAAACACATTTTTCTTTTAAGATCTAGAAAAACTCCACTGACTCCCTGTCCTCCTAGGAAACAATCGAAAGGGGTCCCATCATTATAAGACATGACACATGTCACCAAATCCCATGTAACAATTAGTATAACAACACTCAGTAGGACATCCTGAAAGTACTAAACATGATGCACTATGTATAGTGATCTCAATAAAATATATATCAATTAACTTATAATAGAAACAACAAGATATATCTAGAAATTACCCCACACCACTAGGTGGTCATTTCCAACTACCAACCATAGGATTCTTCTTGGAGAAACACTCATTCAAGGAGAATACATTCCATGAGACATTCTATCTCCAGATATAATTGATATGGAGGTCTAAATAATTGGGACCGACAAAATGAATGATTTGTCGTCTACGAAAATCATGATATAGAGATATGTTTTTCCCTATAATCATCGAGGGAAACCAAAAATACAATTTGGATTATCCCACATCATAGGGGATTGTATGTCAACGAATCCAAAAACCCCTTCAATATAGCTGACTATATTATGGATTCGTGAACTACTCATAGATGTATTAACAAATTTCATAAAATCCACCAAATGAAAAATTGATGATAGAGGATCCCTCTAAAACAAGACAAATAGACATAGAATCTCTATTTCAGACGTGATCACTGAAGAGGATCTCAATCCAATGATATGGTTGTAATTCCATAATGTATCCTCAGTGAAATGGTCCATAAGAATGTACTCAAGGTATACCAATAAAAATATGAAAATTAAGATCCATAATCCCTTTTGAAGTAGGTACAAGGATTTTTATTGAGAGTACACACCATGTATTAGATATCCCCATGCCTTTCCATGTGGAATATCCTCACATGGTATGTTCTATCAATATACATGGTGTGTAGAAGGGAGTACACAGATTGTAGAGACACATGGTACCCTAGCCCTGTATGTTTCCAGGTGGTCATGAATGTGTATTATCTCACAACGTGCAACATCCCATGTACTCTACCCATGTACAATTACATGGGTACGCCTGTTTACACCCATCCAAGTCGTGTCAACATGGGAGTACATAGCATTCCATCTATCCATATTGCTCACAATTTCATAGAAACTCTCTATGTTGTTTGATTCCTCACCAGATCTTCGTATATTTCAAAAAGATATAGATATGGGTTTGATCATACCATTTCGACAATTATCTAGACAAATACATGCTCTAATCGTTGTGGAAAATGGATCTACATGTCATTCATCATTGTGTGTAGAACAACAATGAAGAATGAAACATAAGCTATTGATTTTTTTTTATTCATAGTAGCTTCCATCAATGAACAACCTTCACATCAAGCCAACACAATATCTATGGTATAGAATTGTTTCTCCATGAATCGTGTGATCAATGATCTATTAATCAGTATATTGTCAATCCTCTTCCCAAATGAAGAACTCCATAGGATAACAAATAATCGGGCAAAATCCACAAGAACAAACCAGAGGAACATATATAGATCGATGTTCATGGAAATATAGATTCATTTCCAAGAGAATAATGATAAAGAAATAAATATACCAAAAAAATTCCCCCAAAATCATCATTCAACAAAACAATTCCCAAAATATTTGTGTTCCACAGATCTATATGTTCACCAATTGATCTTTTTCCTACATAGAAATAAATATTGAAGGAGAAATACAAATAATAAAAGTCCCTACATAGAATTGGAAATGTTTTTGAAGAATAACTTCTTTTACTGAAGATGAAATCTATGGTATCCATTAGCATGAAGATGCACGATCTGATCTGGATCTATCATCTTCCATCAAGAAATAATCTCTAATGAATTGCCTAAATCATCACGGTTTGAGTGGTAAACCCTAAATTTTTTTTATTTTAATTGATAAATAATCCATACAAAATTTAAAAAAATTAATTTTTAAATTTACTTTATTAAATTACATCCATGATGGATTTTTCACAAATGTCCTACGTTGGAAAATATTATCTCTCACCTATGTTATAACATATAATTTTAATTAAACGGTTCCCTTAGATATCAGATTCAGGCCCCCCATATATGAGTTATTACATTTTTTTAGAAAAAATGTGCATTCATTGCTTTTAATATATTTTATATATTTCAATAATTTAATTAGAGTACATGGGTCCTACAAATCACACATTTTCTCAGTGCCAAGTTATAAAAAATAATCCATATCACCATATTAAAAAATACACAAAAATCATATACATTAAATTACAATATAATTATTAAAACACTAAAAATAATTAATACATAAATATTATTTGAGTAAAAATACAGTTAAAAAAATAGAAAATAAAATAGATTAAAACAAAACTGAAACAGATCTAACAAAATATTTACTAGACCATTTTGTCACCACCATCCAAAAACCTACCCCCTATATGAAAACCTAAACAAAAAAACACATACTGAAAGTATAGTTCAGACTAAAAAAATTGACAGGAACAAGTAGTTTGTGAGAACAATCATCCATAAAGGTAAACATAATAGAATACAAACATTTTTCCCAATATAGTTCACAAACATTAGTTTAAAATGACTTAATCAAAATAGTGTTTTTACCATTTTAATGAACCTAGAAAAACATTCTATATTTAGAACATATATTGGTTTTATGAAATGATAGATTTAATAAACCCAACATAGAGGGAAATTAAAATTACCGGTAATGAAATACAATACTAAAAATAAAGGCAATAGAACATGCTTGTTGTTACTAGTAAGCCCTAAAAAATAGTAACAACAAAAAACACAAAACATATAGATAAAAAATTAAGGGGATTCAAAAACATTTCTAGAATAAATACATGAATTTACATGATTCAGACTCACATCCCAAAAATATAGTACATAACCATAATTAATAATCAAATGGATTCCCTAAGCTATCCAATATAGTGGAACATCCCACCCAGACACTCCATATATCCAGGTGTACCAAATGATCCAGCATGGATCGATAATGAGCCATCCGTTGAACCTGTAGATTGTTTGAACATGGTTCATCTTATGATGTATGGTTTTATTCATTTTCCTTTCCATTCAGTTGTTTTAATGAAATAATGGAAAACTGGGAAATGATATGTTTTATTAGTACATTACGAGTAATCCAATGTACACACTATTTGGATTGGCTATGTAGGATAGGGATACATGGTGTTTGAATTTGTTGGACAGGGAGAGAAGAAAAATCCCCTACATGATGTCTACTTCTTAGTACACATAGTGTAATCATGTTGGCAAGGTTGGTGAGATATGCGTAAAATAGGTCAGCAAAATGGTGAATAGTAAAATGATATACACACTATGTATACAAATTTACACGCAATGTACTCTTAATTTTCTTCTTAAAAAACATTATACTCGTTTTTTGTTCTTCTGGACAGAAGTACCACTGGGTGAAGAACAAAGAGCGACGAGATATTTTCTTTCTCCCATTTCGTCGTCCAGGACCCGATTCATGTGTCGTCTGTCATGTTAGAACCCAATCAGTAAGGAATTTATTATTATAGAGATGTTCTTGTTGTTGTTTTCTCTTGATAGTGTTATTTATGGTTGAATTAATTACCTCTTTTCACATATCTACAAAATTCTAGGAAGCTTCAAGTGATTATGTCAGATTATATTAGTTGTACGATATCATCGATGATGGACATGTGCCTCTCGTTAATTATTGAGGTGTTTATTTGTGACATTGTTTTGTGCACCCATGATTATGGTGTTTCATTGAATGTAATTTCATTCTTGGTAGTATGAAATGTTTTTTTGGTAATTAATTCCATAAATTAATGCAGGATTAGCTATAGTGTTTGGGTTAGGGCCCCTTGAGGCGATTTTTCCTTGGATAATTTGTTAGGATGTTCGGCCTAGGATGTCTATGGAAATGCCTTCATTTTCCCTTTTCAGGTTGTTTTAAATTTACATGGTTATTTATCTAGAATTGCAATCATGTATAAATTTTATGTCTTCGATTATGGGTTTGGGATTGTGTTTTCACCTTTTCTATGTAGTTTTTATTATTACTAAGATGGTTGGAATGTTTTATTGAATAAATTGAAAATTGAATTTGGTGATACATGGTTTCATCTTGGAAATATGTGAGTTGTATTTCATGAATATTATACCTTCTACATTTTGTGATACATGGGTTGAGCTTAGAACACCATGGACCGACTCGAATGGATTTTGATTTATATGTCATTCGGGATACTTGGGATTACTAGTAGGACCTCTATGGACAAGAAAAATTGACATAATGTTATATTGAAAATATTGGGATAGCTTAGAATCCTTAGTAGGTCTGCTAATGATATACTCTCATTAACTTATACCAACATTGAGAGTGATACTCGGGGCTCCATTGTAGGACCACAGAGAACGGACCATTGAATTTCGATATAATTACACCTTTTATGATACATGAGTTATAACTTAGGAATATCAAGAACAGACTTAGGTTATACATAAATGATGTAATGGAATGAATTGTGAACATTAGTTACATGTAAGAAGGACTTTTGAGACTTCTGTTGTTTTTACTTTGCTAATCGGAATGTCGGGATTAGACCGAATTCTGAGACCTTAATAGTTTAAGAAATTGAATGACTAATAAACATAGTATACTCTATAAATGTATACTAGAAACGATAGATTTGTTTATTTCTAATTACATACTAGTTTAATGCATGTCATTAATATGAAAAACTCTTGCATAAAGTCACTAACATATGGGCAAAAACATTTTGTGGTTTCCTACTGATAATAAATTATAACACCCGGTTTAGATCATTCTTTTGGGCCTAATCATACTATATTTTTGTAGGTTTTGATAGGTGCAAGGATCCCTATATAGGTACATGATTACTACTTCTGATTCGGAGAGCATGGGACCAAGCTATGGATTGCGATGATGCTGATTTTCATTTTTTACCTTACATTGGCATTGTATTGTACTTGATTACAGTGTATCTTGTTTTTTTGTTTTCTTATAACCTATTACATGATACATCATTTTTATATTATATTCCTTCTGGTTAACTTTATCCTTCAGTTTTTAGTTGTTTACTTGAGTTGCATACTACTTACTACCTCTACTATTTATTATTATTTATTCCGCTATGTTACACTCTTCCAATAAGGAAATAGTTTACCCACTATCACACCCTAGGACTTTGCTGCTAATCATATTCCTAAGATGTATGGGGAAATGGGTTTGAGTCCATGTGGCCAACCAGGTATGGGGAACCATTTATTATATCCAGAACCGGGATGTTACCAAGTAGTATTAGAGGCATGTTTTTTTCTTTTTTTGTATTACTATTTGGATCATATAGGAAAGTATATGAAGGGACACATATTTTGTAGTTAGTTTTTCCTAGGATTTTATACCCCATATACAGGTAAAAGATAATTTTTTTTGAATTGACTTTTGATAATTTGATTTGGAACTATTATAGTTGATTAGATTTTACCGTTGGATGACATACTAGATTTCAATTATTACAATTGATGCCATTGTGGGTTCCATTTTAGTTGTAACCCAATGACATGAGTGTGTTCCATCTCATCCATCATATATACACGTGTTATAATCATAGGCCATGCATTATTGCATGCCATCTAGGAATCTTTTGTTATTTCATTTTGTTCTGATAGATGATATGATAGCTATTCCTACAATTTTGATAGGTGTATTTGTATGTGCTTTGGTTTGGATTAAATGGATGCCAAATTTGGTTCCTAATGTGTATGGACCATCTTGTACTAGAATATGGCGAGTCATTATTTGGATTTTTATCAACAATTGAAATATTATATGTTTTTCTTGGGTTCCAAACTTTGATTTGTGGGGAGTATGTGTAACACCCAAAGATTTTATGAGAAATAGTTTTTTTATGTCTTATGTTATATGAAACACCAAAGGAATCTTTCACAGCACATAATACGGACTTGGCTTGCATTACACGCAATTGCGACCTTTCTCGATAGCGTGTGTAGTACGAAATACCGGGTTTTACTAAACAACAATATATTATTATGTACTAGCCGTTATGAATAGTATTAACTAATATTTGAATTTTATTACATTATTATTCATCTTACACATTTTCTAGAATATGGTAAGAGAACAAAATAAATTTTTCAGGTAAAATAAGTATTTAAAAAAAATGCAGTTTTGTCGCCTTTTGATGGCGCACCCACATTAAATCTAGTTTTTGACATGTTTATTAGTTCAATTTGACAAAATAAAATTCTTATTTTTAATCAGGGTATAAATATTTACTTTGGATAAATTTTTGATATTTTTCTGATAACTTTCATATTTTGATGAATAGTAAAAATACGCTAATTTTTTATTAAAAACAACTTTTTAATTGAGATAATTTATATGGTTAAATTATAATATTTAATGGTTTTAAAGTATAAATAGAATATATTTTTACCATTTAATATAATGTATGTCATTAGCACTAATTTCACATTGAATTCATAGGTAAAAACATTTCAATCT
The DNA here is from genome assembly GCA_963277665.1 of Viscum album. Classification (NCBI taxonomy): domain Eukaryota; kingdom Viridiplantae; phylum Streptophyta; class Magnoliopsida; order Santalales; family Viscaceae; genus Viscum; species Viscum album. Next base: position 1,659,675,196 of record OY728145.1, read on the forward strand.
TTGGTTGTGTTTTAACTTCTAAAACGCATTTTCTTAACAACGGGATTTATTTTAAATTAATTACTGAAACTTATATGTTTTGAATTTTGAAAAATGGATTCCATATTTGGAATCAGGGGGTCCAAATTATGTTAATAGGATACTTTTTATTTTTGGGCATTATGAATAGTAACTACTGTAAATTTTATTTACCTTAGTTAAAGGTAAATCAGTTAATTAAGGGTAAATATACGATTATAAAGTTACCCTAACACCTGCCAAAATCCTATTGGTTGACTAAAAGTCGACCCATATCACCTAATGGTAGTATTAGATTCATTTATTGGACTTTTTTCCATGAAAATAATTTAATTATTATTAAAACCAAAGAATGTGACAACATGTCACTTTCTTAAATCTTATAAGTATAATAATTTTAATTTATTGATAAACGTAATGAAACTTAGAACCCTAATAGTCTCCAAAAAGCTAATACAATTATCTACATCATAGAAATTTATTTATAATTTTTAGGGATTTAATAATTAACATTAAGTATGCCACAATAGTGATGTTGAAATTATTTTATTAATTAAAATATCAAATAAATGGTTTTAAAAATATTAAAATAAATATTATATAAACTATTTAATGTGATCCACTACTTTTTTAGATACATATGACATTTTATAAATCTATTAATGCTTTTAGTTTGAACATATTTTCTGTATATTTTTTATTTAAATTCAAATAAATGGATAGTGTCAAAATTGACACTATTGTAGTTTATAAAAATAACATATTATAAAATTGTTTAAAAATCATAAAAATATTTTAAATAATAAATTAAAATTTATATGGTCAACAATGTCATAAAGTGTCAAATTATGGAAAATTCACAACACATATGTAATTATTTATAATAATTTAAAATTTAAAATATTTTTACAACAAATAAAATTAAATTGATAAATAAGGATAAATAATGTTGATAATGTTTAAAATAAATTCCTAACATGAATAAATTTTATTGGTTGAAGAGATTACAACCCCATATCATATAATCTTCGGATATGAGTCATTTTGGAAGTTTTTAAGTGGGGTTGGGATTTAATATAAACTAATATTTCTTATATTTCCAAAGGTGCCCCTCTCCTCCCTTATAAAAGGGAACCTCCTGCCTCTCCTCCTCACACCAATTTGAGCCTTCAAGCTTGGCCAATACCTGCCCATTTCACTTCGCAAATTCCCTAGAAATATCCTAGAGGTCCTGGTTTTCTTCAAATACCAATTGTAGTGCCCTACGAGGGGGTCTCAAAGAGGCGCTTCAAAGAAGAAGAGGTTTGGACACTTATGAAGCAAATCCGACCTAAGGTAAAGGAAAATCTCACAATCTCAATTTTTATCTGAGATTTTTTATACTTAAGAATTTATTGGGGAATATTTATCATCCACATCCATGTTCCCTCAATATGTAATATTATTTACATTCTCCTACAATTGTTTAAATCCAATTTTACCCTTTGGTGAGTTTTTAGTAAAAGATATGAAATGAATCTTTTGTCATTTTTCGTACGAGGTACTTTTTGACATATCTGAAAAAAGTATGAGAAGAATGTTTTTTAACATATACAGTATAAATTTATTTTTAAAACATTATTTCCAAGAAGCTTCCTTTACAAGTTTTCATGTTTATTTTTAATCGACTTCTTTTAGTTTAAGATTGTATGACATGTTAAGAAAAGAAAAATGTTTTTGAAGTAGAAAGGATATTTTCCGCAAGAATGGAGTTCAAGAGTTTTATCAAAATTATTTTCCATATAAGATAATATAGGGTTCTCTTTCTATCCCTATTATTACATTAATTTGATTAAGTTGTGATGGAAATATTTTTATGTTGTCCCGATGTTTAAGATTCCCATTTTTATTACATGGGTTATGCTATAATGTATGGTTTATGATTTTGTGGCACCCATAAGAATGGTATAATTATGAGATGTCTGGGACCTATATATCCCTCCAATGAATTGGGTAAAGATTTTATATCTCATGAGATAGACATGGCTGGAATGACAGGTTAAACCGGTTTAGTGAAACAGGACTGAAACGAGGAGTGAACTCGGTTCAGAAATGGACTTTGTCCACTAAGATAATCTTGGAAATGAGTATTGACTACTAAGAAATAGTTTTCTATGATTATTTGTGTATGACACAAAGCATCATGTTTTATGTTATGATTACTGGGATTACATTTCACTTCTATGATTTATCCCATGTTATGATCTCTTTTACAGGATAAGATTTTCAAAATGTTATGTTCTTATAAATATGATATGTTTAATATTTCTTTTGTTTACCCTTACTGAGCATTTGAGATCACCCTTTTGTATGTTTTCTTTTCCCTAGGCCAGGAAGAAGGATATTATGTAGGATATGCCAAAAGGGACTCTAGATATGATGAAATAAATGGGAGACAATGTAGATGATTTATGAACCAGTTGTTTATGTTTCCCAGTTTCTAAAGAAACTATACCTATACGGTACTTTCATGGTTTTGTTATATGTTGTAATAAGTATGATTCAATTTTGAAGTAATAACCATGTATTTAAAGTATGGGTCGTTATAGTTGGTATTAGTGGAAAGGTATAGTCAACCTTTGGAAACTAGGATGTGAAAGCCTTAGTAAGAAACCTAAGGATATGTATAAGAAAAGAACACATTATTAGTGTTTTAGAAATGGTCATGAACAACCTTTGATAAGACCTTAAGTGTGAAATTTTAATTCTTGATTATGTGGCTTTCCTATTATAATTGGTGTTTCTCACACAATTCTTCTTGGTTTTAGTCAATGGCTAGAACCCGAAGGAACCGTGTTAATGCAGAATGCAACGGGAAATGCAATGATTGTCCCCCTGAGTAACCAAACGTTCTGGGAGCTGGAATGAAAAATCTTGTAGCCATGCTCACACAACGTTCTCAAGATATGAATCATGCATGACTTCCAAATGAGAAAAGGAAGGAGCAAAATTCTGTTGAATCCTTCATGAGGCAGTTTCCACCTTCGTTCAGCGGGTCTTCTGATCCATTAGTGTCTGAATAATGGATCAGTACCATTGAAAAGATATTTTCAGTTATTCAATGTTCTGAACATGATAAAGTCATCTTAGCAGTGTATCATTTGGATGGTGATGCTGATCAATGGTGGAATCTTATTAAGAATACGAGGAAAAGGGATGAAATTGAGTCCATGGAATGGGACGAGTTAAAGAAATCATTTTTCAATAAGTATTTCCCTTGTATTCTTCGAATAAAGATAGAGAAGGAGTTTCTTGAACTGAAGCAAAAGGATGATGAATCTGTTGGTACCTACGAAGCAAATTTTACAAGACTTGCAAGGTATGCTTCCGGAATTATTATCCAACCTGAGAGTAAGATCTATCGATTCTTTAGTGGCCTAAAACCAAGTCTTCGAAGGGCGTTAGCCATAAGGGACTTCAATAGCTACGAGGAAATTATTTGATGTGCTCTCAAGGTTGAGATGGAGATTGGTGTAACCCATTAGTCACATGGGTTTGATAAGAAGATGAAAATGGAATTTAATGGAAAATATAAAGACCACACTGAAAAGAAGATAAGTTTTCCCTTATGCTCAATGTGTAGAAAGAAACATGGAGGAAATTTTCTTAAGGGGACAAGCAAATGTTATAAGTGTGGAAAAGAATTTCATCAGGAAATTGAATGTCGAAATAATGGGAAGAAGATGTCTAATGATGCAAACAAAGGAAGGGATACACAGAATGAACCTAATACACTTCAATGTTTCAAGTGAAAGGAGATGGGGCATTATTTCAATCAATTCCCAAATCCAAGGGTTGATGATGATGATCGACATCAACAAACTCTTAAGGACAAAGACAAAGGAATGTCACAGTCAATTTCTATCGGTGATGTGGAGTACGACATTGAAGTGGTGAGAGGTACACTTACCATCCACTCAAAAGTAGAAAATGTTTTATTTGATTTTAGATCCACCACTCTTTTATTTATGTAGAATTTTCTAAGGGTATCGACGTATTACCTCAACAATTAGATGTTGAGTTGGCTATGACAACTCCTAATGGCACAACAGTCGCATCACAAGTTTACAATTCTTCTCCGATTGAAGTTTGTTGGAAAGTGGTTCCTGCAAATCATGTGATCTTTCCTGTAGTTGAATTTGATGTGATTATTGGCATGGATTGGCTTTATCTATATGAATCTCATATCAATTTCCAAAGAAGGGAAGTCACATTTCATATTCCAGATCATTCTATGATCCTCTATCGATGAAAGGATGAACATAACATTCGAGTGGAAATTTATTCCATCTTATGGGTCTTGATTCCACTAAAGGAAGGTTATTTATCTCAACTGGTTAGAGAGAAACTCACGATTATGAATATTCCCATTGTATGGGAATTTGATGATGTCGTTCCGGAAAAATTTCCTAGTCTTCCACCAAATCGTGAAGTTGAGTTTTCAATAGAACTCGTAACATGTGCTTTGCCTATTTCACAGACACCGTATAGAATGGCCCCAATCGAGTTGCAGGAATTAAAGAAGAAACTCCAAGATAATCTTGATAAAGGATTCATATGCCCTAGTGCATCACCTTGGGGAGAACCTGTTCTGGTTTTTAAGAAGAAATATGGATCAATGAGACTCTGCATTGATTATCGAGAACTTAACAAGATCACTATCAAGAACAAATATCCTCTCCCACGCATTGATGACCTATTTGTCCAACTACGCGGAGCTCAATACTTTTCCAAAATTGATCTTTGTTCAGGGTTTCATCAATTAAGGGTCAAAATGGAGGATATACCAAAAACGGCTTTCCATACAAGGTATGGAAACTATGAATTTGTAGTGATGCCATTTGGTCTTACTAATGCCCCTGCTATCTTCATGGATCTGATGAATAGAGTCTTTAGAGATTATCTTGATTAGTTTGTGGTAGTCTTTATAGATTATATTATTGTCTATTAAAAGAGCAAGGAAGAACATGAAGATCACTTGAGAATTGTATTAAAGACCCCAAGAAAGGATAATATTTATTCCAAATTTACCAAGTGTGAATTTTGGATTCAAAAAGATTCATTTTTGGGTCACATAATCTCAAAAGAGGGTATATATGTGGATCTAGAAAAAAAAGGTTATCAAAATATGGTCAAGACCAACAACAGTAACCGAGATCCGAATTTTTCTTGGTTTGGCTGGATATTATCGATGTTTTGTGAAAGATTTTTAACGATTATCTAATCCAATCACCAAGATGACTCGGAAAGGAGTTATGTTTGTTTGGACGGAGGAATGTGAAGAGAATTTAAAGGATTTGAAAAGAAGGTTATCCAGTGCACGTACGCTCACACTACCTTGTAGTGGAGAAAGGTTTGTGATCTACAGTGATGCATCCAAGAAGGGATTGGGGTGTGTTCTTATGCAAAATGATATGGTGATAGCTTATGCCTCATGACAGTTGAAAATCCATGAGAAAAATTACCCAAATCATGATTTGGAGTTAGCTGTGGTAATCTATGCATCAAAGATTTGGAGGCATTATCTTTATGGAGAAAGGTGTGAAATTTATACTGATCTTAAAAGTTTAAAGTATATTTTCACACAAAAGGAGCTGTATATGCGCCAAAGAAGTTGGTTGGAGATGATTAAGGATTTCGACTGCTCAATTCATTACCACCCTGGAAAGTAAACACGGTGGAAGATGTATTAAGTCGACAAGACCATGCTAGCTTATCCATAATTAGGATCACAAAATATACAATATTTATGGATTTACAAAGGATGGATCTTATAATTTTAATTAGAGGGGATAAATCTTATCTTTCTCAAATGAATGTTCAACCATCTGTACATGTGAAGATTCAAGAGGCATAGAAAGAAGATGTCGAGTTACAAAAGAAGGTGAGAAATGTTCCTGAATTCAACCTTAATTGTGATGGGATAATAAGGTTCCCGAATCGGGTTTGTGTTCCTCCCATCCTAGAATTAAAGAAGGAGCTACTGGACAAGGCTCATAGTTCTTCATTCTCTATTCATCTTTGAAGCACGAAGATGTATAGGGACCTGAAATAGTACTTCTGGTGGGATGGAATGAAAAGAGATGTTGCTGAATATGTCTCTTGATGCTTGGTTTGTCAGCAAGTTAATGCTAATAGACAAAAGTCTATGAGGATGTTACAACCATTACCCATACCAAAATGGAAATGGGAAAACATCACTATGGACTTTGTCACTGGACTTCCTAAAACATCCAAAGGCAATACTGCTATCTGGGTTATAGTTGATCGTCTTACAAAGTCTGCACACTTCACTACTATTAGAGAGGATTTATCTCAAGACCAGCTTCCCAGGATATATGTAAAAGAAGTGGTAAGATTTCATGGACTACCACTTTCTATTATATCTAATCGGGATCCGAGGTTTACCTCAATGTTCTTGCGAAGTCTTCAGCATACTCTGGATATAGAGTTGAGTTTTAGCACTGCTTATCATCCTCAGACAGACGGTCAGTCTGAGAGGAAAATTCACACTATAAAAGATATGTTGAGAGCTTGATCTATAGATTTCAATGGTGGTTGGGATAAACACCTACCTTTGGTGAAATTTTCTTATAATAATAGCTTTTACTCTAGTATTCAGATTGCTCATTATGAAGCTCTCTATGTAAAGAAATACAGGACTCCAACTTGCTGGGATGAAGTTGGTGAATGAAAGCTATTAGGACCTGATCTTGTTGATGAAATGGCAGAAAAGGTCAGATCTATTCAACAACACAGAAGAGAAGCTCAGAGTTGACAAAAAAGTTATGCCGACAACCGAAGAAAAGTCCTAGAATATGTAGTGGGTGATAAAGTGTTCTTACGAATATCTCCCTAGAAGTGGGTCATGATATTTGAAAAGAAGGGAAAGTTGAGCCCTAGATATGTCGGTCCTTTTGAAATTCTGGATCGTGTTGGAAAGGTATCTTACTGATTGGCGCTTCCCCCGAATATCTCTCAAGTTCACTATGTGTTCCATGTATCTCTCTTGAGAAAGTACGTACCTGATCCTTCAAATGTACTCAGCTCAGAAGTTGTACCACTGGAGCAAGATATTTCTTATGAAGAACAACCAATAGAGATTCTGGATCGTTGCGAAAAATTCCAAGGGAAATAGACCACTTTCTTGGTGAATGATTTATGGAGGAAACACCAATTATAAGAAGCTACATGGTAACTTGAGGATATGACGAGGGAGAGGTATCTTCATCTGTTTGTAATGACGTAACAAATTTTGAGGGAGAAATTCATTTTAAGGGGGGTAGAATGTAACACCCTGAGAATTTATGAGAAATAGTTTTTTATGTCTTATGTTATACGAAACACCAAAGGAATCTTTCAGAGGGCACAATACGGACTTGGCTTGCATTACACGCAATCGCGACCTTCCTCGATAGCGTTTGTAGTACACAATACTGGGTTTCACTAAACAACAATATATTATTATGGACTAGCCGTTATGAATAGTATTAACAACATTTTGAATTTTATAACATTATTATTCATCTTACACATTTTCTAGAATATGGTAAGAGAACAAAATAAATTTTTCACGTAAAATAAGTATTGTTCAAAAAATGCAGTTTTGCTACCTTTTGATGGCGCACCCACATTAAATCTTGTTTTTGACATGTTTATAAGTTCAATTTGATAAAATAAAATTCTTCTTTTGAATCAGGGTATATAAATTTACTTTGGATAAATTTTTGATATTTTTCTGATAACTTTCATATTTTGATGAATAGTAAAAATACACTAATTTTTAATTAAAAACAACTTTTTTCATTGAGATAATTTATATGGTTAAATTATAATATTGAACGGTTTTAATGTATAAATAGAATATATTTTTTCTATTTAATATAATTTATGTCATTAGCACTAATTTCACCTTGAATTCATAGGTAAAAACATTTCAATCTTTGGCAATGTTTTAACTTCTAAAACCCGTTTTCTTAACAACAGGATTTATTTTAAATTAATTACTGCAACTTATATGTTTTGAAATTTGAAAAAAAGGATTCCATATTTGGAATCAGTAGGGTGAAATTATGTTAATAGGCTACATTTTATTTTTGGGCATTATGAATAGTTACCACGGTAAATTTTATTTACCATAGTTAAAGGTAAATCGGGTAATTAAGGGTAAATATAAGATTATAAAGTTACCCTAAAACCTTCCAAAATACTATTTGATGACTAAAAGTCTACCCATATCACCTAAGAGTAGGATTAGATTCATTTAATGGACTTTTGTCCATGAAAATAATTTAATTATTATTAAAATCAGAGAATGTGACAACATGTCACTTTCTTAAAGATTATAAGTATAATAATTTTAATTTTTTGATAAACTTAATGAAACTTCAAACATGAATAGTCTCCAGAACTATAATACAATTATCTACATCATAGAAATTTATTTAGAATTTTTAGGGATTAAATAATTATCATTAATTATTCCACAATAGTGATGTTGAAATTATTTTATTAATTAAAATATAAAATAAATGGTTTTAAAAATATTAAAATAAATATTATATGAACTATTCAATGTGCCCCACTAATTTTCTATATACATATGACATTTTATAAATCTATTAAAGCTTTTATTTCGAACATATCTACTGTATATATTTTATTTAAATTCAAATAAATGAATCGTGTCCAAATTTGACATTATTGTAGTTTATAAAAACAACATATTATAAAATTGTTTAAAAATCACAAAAATATTTAAAAATTATAAATTAAAATTTATATGGTCGACAATGTCATAAAGTGTAAAATCATAGAAAATTCACAACACATATGTAATCATTTATAATAATTTAAAATTTATAATATTTTTACCACAAATAAAATTAAATTGATAAATAAGGAGAAATCAAGTTGATAATGTTTAAAATAAAAACCCTAACATGTCTAAATTTTATTGGTTGATGATAATACAACCCTATCTCATCTAATCTTCGGATATGATTCATTTTGGAAGTTTTTAACTGGGGTTGGGATTTAATATAAACTAATATTTCTTATATTTCCAAAGGTTCCCCTCTCCTCCCTTATAAAAGGGAACCTCCTACCTCTCCTCCTCACACCAATTTGAGCCTTCAAGCTCAGACAATCCCTACCCATTTAACTTCCCCACTTCCATAGAAACATCCTAGAGGTCCCGGTCTTCTTCAAAGACCAATTATAGTGCCCTAAGAGGAGGTCTCAAAGAGGCGCTTCAAAGAAGAGGAGGTTTTGACACTTACGAAGCAAATCAGACCTAAGGTAAGGGACAATCTCAAAATATCTATTTTTATCCTATATTGTTTATAATTCAGAATTAAATGGGGAATATTTATCATCCACATCCATGTTTCCTCAATATGTAATATTATTCACATCCTCCTACAATTGTTTAAATCCAATTTTACCCTTCGGTGAGGTTTTAGTGAAAGATATGAAAGGAATCTTTTATCGTTTATCATACGAGGAACTTTTGGAATTATCGAACAAAAGTACGAGAAGAATGTTATTTTAACTTATAAGGCATTAATGGATTTTTAAAACATTATTTCCAAGAAGTTTCTTTTACAAGTTTTCATGTTTATTTTTAATCAACATCTTTTAGTTTAAGATTGAATGACATGTTAAGAATGGAAAAAAGTTTTTGAAGTAGAAAGGATATTTTCCTCAAGAATGGAGTTCAAGAGTTTTATCAAAATTATTTTCCATCTAATGTAATATTGGGTTCTGTTTCTATCTCTATTATTACATTGATTTTATTATGTTGGGATGGAAATAATTTTATGATGTCATGATGTTTAAGATTCCAATTTTTATAACATGGGTTATGCTATGATGTACCGTTTATGGTTTTGTGGCACACAGAAGAATGGCATCATTATGAGATGGGTGGGACCTATATCTCCCTCCAATACATTGGGCAAAGATTTTATATCTCATGAGATAGACATGGCTGGAATGACAGGTTAAACCGGTTTAGTGAAACAGGACTGAAACGAGGAGTGAACTCGGTTCAGAAATTGACTTTGTCCACTAAGATAGTCTTGGTAATGAGTATTGACTACTAATAAATTATTTTCTATAATTATGTGTGTATGCCACAAAGCTTCATGTTTTATGTTATGATTATTGGGATTATATTTCACTTTTATGATTTATCCCATGTTATGATCTCTTTTACAGATTGATATTTTCACAATGTTATGTTCTTATAAATATGATATGTTTGATATTTCTTTTTTTTTACCCTTACTAAGCATTTGAGATCAAACTTTTGTATTTTTTCTTTTCCCCACGTTAGGAAGAAGGATATTAAGTAGGATATGCCAAAAGGGACTCTAGATATGATGAAATAAATGGGAGACAATGTAGATGATTTATGAACCGGTTGTTTATGTTTCCCAGTTTCTAATGACACTATAACTATACGGTCCTTTAATGGTTTTGTTATATGTTGTAATAAGTACGCTTCAATTTTGAAGTAATAACCATGTATGTATAATATGGGTCGTTATAGTATGGTCCCTCATGAATGGAAATTTAGAATCCTGATGGTTGGTTGTTTTACAAGAAGACGGATTTTCTAGGAAATTTGTAGGTTTCAATCCTCAAAACCGCAGAATACATAGAATGAAGACTATTTGAACATTTTGTGTGCTCTTGTTGTTGGAGTAAGAAGGTATGCATGTTTTAAGAAGAACACACTTTGTACCATATGTACATGCCATGTAGAAGTCGACCATGTATCTGACCGTGTGATTAATGACATGGGTGGATGAAATCATAGTTTTACACACCGTCTCAATGGTGAACAGGCCGATCAGTCTTAAACTGAAAGAACTATGTAGTTCTAGACATGTAGATGTAACTGTGCAGAAAAGATGAAATTCAAGTATATGTCGTGTCTTAGGAGAAACATGTCGTGTGTGTGGTGTATTACGCATCCATGTGGGGAAGAGGTATACACTCATGTAATGGAAATTGAGGATAGGCCATGTATGGCATAATAAAAGCTATGTACTCCATTTTGAAAAACATTAGTGTTTCCTCAATCTGTTATATTATTACACTTCTAAGTAACAATTTCATTTTTTGTTATGTCAGTAATGTGGCGCGTTTTCTGGACATTTTAGTGTCATGTCACCGTGACCACCACGATCTGTATTCTAGGAGAGTGGAAATTATCATACTCCAGAAATGGTAGGCCATGGGAAACTGATGCATCATCTAGTTATTTTAGTTACAACACCAACGGTCTTACATGACGCAGGTGCGAATGCATAGTTCTAAGAAGGTTTTTTGAGGTCTATGCATACATTTTAAAGAGCACCACGTGATTCCACATCAATGGAATGGATGGGGTGTATTTTCCAATAGCAGATTCCACCATCTTTTTAAAGGGATGACAGAACACAAGATGGGGAATCATGGATGGAATCATTACTGACTATCTTAGAATATCTAGATACAACTATCAAAATGAGGGTAAAGCTTGACACCTATATGATGCATGATTCTACCAAAATATGGTGGAATTTTATCACTCAATAAGAGCGTTAGTGGGATATGTCATGGGAAGACTTTGAGGTGTCCTTCTAGGATTATTATTTTCCTAAGACACTGAGGTAAAACTGATATTGAGAGTTCATGCACCTAATGAAGGGAACACTATATGTTCTGGATTTGTCTTTTCGGTTCACTGAGGTTCAATGATTCACACCAATTCTAATAGGTGAGGACACATTGAAAGCAAAACGATTGAAGTATGGTTATTGGCTTGAAATCTGATCTCAGGTGAATGTATTCAGATTTCCTTAAGTCTATAATATTGTAAATCATGCACTAATTACTGAGGGAATTTTGTGGGAAGAAGGTGGTGCGATTCAGGGAAGTTAGAATCCAAGATCGGGTACTATCTCAACCAGAATCATGAATCATCATAAAAAAAATTCTATCTAGGATATGAGTTGTAATAACCTCTCATCTAGAAGATAGGTGAGGTGCTACCAGTGCATTAGGGTGGGGCATATGAGGCACTAGTGCCCGAGGGACCCAGTTGAGTGCCATGCCTTCAGAAAGATGGTCCATCTTCATCAATTATTGAATAAAGTTTCCACTAGTGTCTTGTGAGATGAGTTTTATACAAACTCCATATGTAAGAGAATGTCCCTTTTCTATTCACCATTCGGGAAATAGGAATATGTATGGGCATTTTGGCCAAGGCGGTGGGCATGGCCGTGGTAGCCAGGCCCCAGGATCACCACGACAACAGTGCGGTTTATATCAGGGTAGCCAAGCAGTTTCTCCATGATGTAGTGCAAGACAGACATATGTAGTGCAAACGACCCAACACGAGAAGGATCATGGACCTTCTACTACTAGAGGTACTATTCAAATCACCTCTATTTTATATTCGTCACTTTTTGATACTGGTAATACACATAGTTTTATATATGTGTCCGTGGTGGAAAACCATGTACTATGTTTTTATACTTCCTAAAATGTGATGACACATGACACTCAGTTAGGGATTAGAACAGAAGTGTTTCATCATTTCAAGGAGTTCCCCCTTAATACTGGTGGGTGATACTTTATATAAAACCTATATGTCTTAGAGATGAATGATTTTGATGACATTCTCACAATGGGACGGTTGGTTTCTTTTCAATATTGTTTGATTTCTATTTCCAAAGGGGAAGATTTACATCACTTGAGGCAGGGAGTTTATACATAAGAGTGAATGGGATTTCTAGGAAAGTAGAGATGTACCTGAGCATCATGTGATCAGTGGGGTGATGGCCCAAATTTAGAGTTTATAGCTGGATGAATAGGGAACATATCGGGCATAATTTTCTCCAATGGTTTATTGTTTCAGGGTTGATTATGTGGACATATTTTGGGGATTAAATTCGGTCATAGAGGTAGTGTTCACTATTGATCTAGTCCTAGGAGCAGCACCAGAATCCATTCCACCTTACAGGATGGAGACCACAAATATTCAAGAGCTCAAGAGGCATTTGTATGATCTGGAAGCTGAGGATTTTATCCGACCCAGTACTTCACCATGGGGTTCACCGGTATTATTCACAGAAAATGATGAAAACCCCCTTATGATATGTACAGACTATCAGAAACAGAACTAGTTGGTAATTAAAAAACGATATCCCTTGCCATAGATAGATGACATGTTTGATCATCTATGAGGATCTCGAGTGTTCTCGAAGATTGACATGAGGTCCAGATGTCACCAAGTACGTGTTCGACCTGCATACATTCCTCCTACCTCTTTACGCAGCATGTATGGTCTATATGAGAACTTGTTTATGCCGTTTGGTCTCACGAGTGTTCCAATAGGTTTCATGTTGTAATGAACCGAGTGTTACATCCTGACTTAGACTCTTTTGTAGTGGTTTTTTTGGATTATATCTTAATGTATTCTGACAATCGACAAAACCATTCCCAATAGATTGAGATCATTTTGAATACATGGAGGGATCAACAACAATATAATAAGATCTCAAAATTCCAGTTCTGTATTGATCATGTTCACTTCCTAGGTCATGTTAACTCAATGACCTAACGATTAGTACTCACATAGATGGTAAGAGTAGTAGTAACCTGGGAGCAGTCGAAGAACATTTTTGAGGTGAAATGTTTTTCATACTGAGGATGGGACACAAGAGGATTAGGATACTGGGTAAGATTTCACCGAGATATGTTGGACTGTTTGAGATCCTGGAGATAGTTGGGCTAGTTTCTTATCAGTTACAGTTACCTCACAGATATCGGGCTATACACAATGTCCTCCACATATCTCAGTTTCACCACTATCACCTAGAACCATCTCATGATTTTCATCATGAGGAGGTTGAGTTATAGGAAGATGCGTCTTTTGAGGAGAATCTGATTCATATTATATGTAGTATTTCAAAGGTTCTCTTTTGCTGGAATGTTCCTTTGGTGCAGGTACTATGGTAGAACAACTATGATTAGGCTGAGACTTGGGAGAGGGAGGCTGACGTAACATTATAGTGGCTAGTGTTATTCTCTTTTTTTCTTTATCCACCCGAATAAGGGAAATTTTGGGAAGAATTGAATTATGCTGGGAAGCTTGAAAGAACTCTAATCTTCTAATGAGGTTTTTTTCTTCTTTTTCCATTATTTGGAGTAGTTTTTGAGAAAATAAGGATAACTAGAAAAATTTTATGTTTTAGTAGTATGTGCATAGGAATCCTATGTACACGCCATGGAGTTTGGACATGTACTCTGGGGATAAAAAATGTGTGCTTTTGTTGGCATGGGATAGAATAAAAATACACTACACACCATGTACTTCCATTTACAAGTCATGGAATCATGCTATCACGGTCGGTGCGGGATGCATAAAGTAGGACAAAAAATTTTATGAAAAGTAAAATGATATACAAACCATTTATATGAACTTACACTCCATGTAATCTAAAATTTCAGCTTAAAATTGGAAGAAGCCTCATTTTATCTTCATATATAAAGAAGAAGCGCCAGGTGAAGAACAAGGATCCATGAGATCTTTTCATTCTCCAATTTCATTATATGGGACCTGATTTAATTGAATTTAGTCACGTTACAACCCAAATAGTAAGGATTTATTTCTATAGAGTAGTTCTTAGACATTTTGTCTCCTGATTGAGTAATTTATGGTTAAATGATTTACTTATTTTCATTGATCTACACCTTTCTTGGCCGATTCAAGGGCCAATGTAAGATTATATCTTGTGTACAAAATCAATGTAAGTGGTATCGAACATCTAGTTAATTTTTGAGGAGTTTATATGTCCCATTATGTTACAAACCCATGTTCATGGTGTTTCCTTGAATGGAAATTGGTCCTTGTTAGTTTCAAATGTCGTTTTGGTAATTAATTCAATAAATTAAAGTACGATTAGCTTCAGTGTTTGGATAAAGTCCACCCCATAGGAGCATTTCATGTGGATAATTTTTTAATCCATTTATCCTAGGATGTCTATGGACGTGCCTTAATTTTAGATTTTGTGGTTGTTTTAAAGGAACATGATTATTAATATGGAATTGAAATTTTTTAGTAATTATAAGTGTTTGATTATGGATTATGGATTCTGTTTTACCTTTTTCTATGCAGTTTTTTTTCTTATAAGAATGTTGGAATGTTTTAAAGAATAAATGGTAAATATCATTTGGTGACACATGGGTTAATATTAGAATCCCAAGAATGGTATCACATGGAAATTTAACATTGCACCTTGGGTGATACATGGTATCATCTTAGAACTCCATGGATGGACTCGAAATGCTTTTGATTTATATTTCATTGGTAATACATGGCCTCAATAGTAGGACTGCCATGAGCGGACTAAATTTATAGAATCCTATATAGCGCATAGAGTGATACCTTTGGCGTCCTAGTTGGACTGCCAAGGAAAAACTCGCAAGAACTTATACCAACATAGAGAGTGATACATGGGGCTCCATAGTAGGACCACTAAGAACATACTCATAGAATGTTGGTATAATTACACCTTTTGGGATACTTGAATTCCATCTTTGGAATCTCAAGAATGGACATGGGTTATACTTAATTGTTATAATGGAATTAATTGTGTCAAATGTTCCATGAAAAATCACAAGCTGGGATTTTAGTCATTACTTAGTTGTTAGAATGTCTTTTGGGACTTTTTTTGTTCTTACATTGCTATAAGTAATGTCGGGATTTGGCTGAATTCCAATACCTACGTACTTTATGTACATGAGAAACCACTGAATACAGTAAAATCTATAAATTAAAACCATTACTTGTAGACTTGTTAATTTCTTAGTGCATACTAGTTTACATTATTTCATTTCAATACAAAATTACTGCATATAGTAATTGACATATTGGAAAAGTCCTTTGGTGGTTTAATAATGGGATTCATTTCTCACACCTTGTTTGGGTCAAGATTTTTTGCTCAATAAGACAATATTGTTGCATGTGTCGGTAGGGGAAAGTCACCCTATAAAGGTACTTTATCACTGCATAGTAGTAGGAAAGCATGGGACCATTCTTTGTCTTGTGATACTACTAAGTTTCATTTTGTTTTACCGTACATTGATATTGTATTTTACTTTATTGTAGTGTATCCTATTTCACTATTTTCATAGAACATGTGACATGATTCATCATTTTTATATTATATACCATGTGGTTAACATTATCCTTAAAATTTTAGTTGTTTACTTCAATTTTATGTTGTTTATTGCTTTCACTTTTTGTAAATATATATTCTGTGGTATTACAATCTTCTAATGATGGAGTATTTTCCCTACGATCACACCCTAGGCCCTCGCTGCTAGTCGGAAGCCTCTTTCAATTGGTGAAATGCGTTTGAATCCATTTGACCAACCATGTATGGGGAAACATTTAGTGTCATCTGGACCCGGGATGTTACATAGATGACACCAATTATTCCCATAATAATAGTACATAGGGAATTTTCAGTTCCTCACATGTGTTTCTCAACTGAAAACACATAGACATTGTGCTTTCCCAGCCACAAAACTAGCACCACTTATTTGTTGAACATCTCCCCTAAGGGTCCACAATAGAGGATTCCATCTCACATAGAACATATGAATGTACCATTACAGTCATCACATAACATTATTTCAAAAACCATTTTTCAAAAACACAGCAAGGATACCAAATGTTCCTTTACCTTTTCAAAACCAAAATCCATTTCCAAAACATTTGTGAAACCATAGTGAAATCATAGAACATTTAAAAGAAGCGAAAAATGAAAATTTTCAACATCTAGTTCCAAAACCCCATCAATGATCCAAATGGGACAGACATAGTGAACACTTTGAAAACTACAACCAATTCTTTCGAAAACAAAGTTATAATTTAAAAATCAAGGGACCTATTTGCAATCACTATGGACTTAATAATGAACCATCGGTGGGGGAAGAGAAGGAGGGGAATAAAATTATATTGAAAACCATGATTGAGAATAATGTCATTTAAGAATACTAATCATCATTTTTGAACCTATACACATGTTCACACCTTAAACATATTGACAGACCCACATACAATGAATAATTATGAAACACCATGAATATACCCTAATCTAGATTAGATATCCACCAAATTAGTTTCTTCAAATAACAAAAAATCCTCACTCTAGAAATAAACCAATCCAAAGTACTAAAATCCACACACCATGCTAAAATTCCCATAATCAACATTTTTGAAAATCCATCCAAGGACAATCCTTATCTCAAAACAACCAAATTGTTGTTATATAGGCCATCTATATTTAAAAAATAATTTCATTCGTATATTTATAGTGATAAATGATTAAAACCCTTTTAACCTTTTTTTAAACTTCCATACATGAAACAATGAAATTCATCATGAACACACCTAAGAAGAACTATGATAGCATTTCATAAGATTTTTTGAAAAAATCACATATCAATAAAATGTTCATAGAAGGAAATGGAGCGAAACAACTACCTCAACGATGTGTGGATGTTAAAAAACTCTAGATGAAAGATGAGCAAGGATCATGTGAAACTAATTACACCATAAACCCAAAGAAATACTACCAACACATAAACCTTCTACCCTAGTGGTATTCCATGAGAAAACCCTCACTGAAAGAAACAATTAACATAGTGAATAAAGAAGATAAGATGGGTAAAATTGATAAAATCCTTGAGGAACATACCTTAGAACCTTAAAGAGGAAACTATGGTGAAGGATGAGCCATGGAGAGTGGGTTTCAAGAGAAACATGGTGCAATTATATAATAAAAGAGTGGAAAATATAGTATTGGGTAAGAAGGAGGGAGCATTAGAAATGAAATATCATGTTTTTAAATATCGATGAAACTCAGATAGTGTGATGTGGTGATTTTCCAATTCATCCACCATCCAAGCACTCCATAGTAGGGATAAGAAATCCCCCCACATGGTTTAGTGGTTTAGTTTGAGAAACTATTCACCAATAGTGAACCATGTTTTTGTCAAATATAGCTAAATCCTTGCATTCCTTCTACTTAGTTTCGCCTAACCTGGTCAAGCCATAGGCCATGTCTATTACAACATCCTCATGTTCACAATTCCCATTAGCCTCACACGGTTTTTCCATAAACATGTGTAGGTTTTTCAAATAAAAACATGTATGGAATTATTGAACTTATAACACCCTGAACGATGTCAAGACATATGTTTTTCCATCAAAACAAGAATAGAAACCATAGACCTGATAGAAAGCCTCCCGGAAAGTCAAAAAAAAAAATCACACTGAGAACATGACCTGAACCTCAACCCAGAGTTCTATCATCATGAAACGAATAAAATAAATGAAAAACCTTGGCCAGAGTTTGAAAATTATCCTCAGCTAAAAAAAATTCTTCCCTATAATGTAATCAATCTAAATTAGATCCAAACCTCATGCTTAAATCAGAACGATATTGAATGAATCATCAGTCCCCAGTCTAAGCATTCACCCCATCGGTCACACCAGTCCACATCTAGAGACAAAATATAAAGAGACATGGGAGAATAGTACATTGATATCCGCACAAAATAACCGAACTAAAACCATGTAACCCAAATTGGAAACCTAATATGTGGAAATTTGAGAACCTTCCAAAAAATCAACTAGCATAATTACAAAGAAATCCCAACCTGAACCAGAGTCCCACAAACCACAACACATGGGGAACCAAATTAGTGGTTCATGTACCAAACAACATACTATCCCGTGATCCATCAATTCCTCATGTTTTGAACATCTCTATAACGAGACAAAGAGAAATAAAAATCCAATATAAAAAAAGGTACAACCAGACAAGAGATACAATCATATTGGGGTTTACATTCAAAAAAACCGCAAGAAAATCTAAAATAGAATGGAACCATCATCCATAGTTCAACAGAAACAAACATACAACTATAAGGAGGTGCCAATAATCATTTCGTTATAATAAGGGAACAAAAAACAATGGAAACTAAAATAGGGGTATTTGAATGGTATCCACTCCAACAATAAGAAAATATATTGGATATTTTTCTTCACACCCCATGTGATTATTAAATTTTTGATGATCTTATCTATGGAGACTATAGAAGGATCTGTGATATCTTCAAATATTTAATACCCCACATATACGATTGAACATCCCCCATTAAAAAAATTCCACATCTATAAAGATCCCTTATATAAAATCTATATGTGACCCAAATGGCCACATCATCGGAAGACAATTTGAGTGTTATGACAAGTCTTTTAATTCCCTAAATAACCACACTAGAGACACATATGTAAATAGTCTGATTCAAAATAATACATATCTAACATTATAGAATCATTTGGAATATGTTTACTTGGTAGAGTCTTTCCTCTAGATGGGGTATCTTCACGACCACCAAAATAATTCAAATTTCCCACTTCCACCATCCTAGGAACCAACATGGATTAAAATTCTAAATCGAACAAAATTTTAGAAAAAATTACAACAACTATGAAGATGATCCTTAAACATATCATGGAGACCCCAATAAAAGATATGATCATTCAGCTACACCTCTGATGCTATCTCTAGATAAAATTAATTGATCTCTTTAAACATCTTGACATATGCCATCAATATTTGTCGACCATGTGAATTACCCAAATCCTCTTCTACAATCCCCACATTCATAACTCCATGGATTAACCATAATATTGTTGTGTTTTTAATCAATCCCACATTATACGAACTTGTAATGAATATGGGAGGATCCCCAACAACCACACCAAAGATGGACCTTCAATCAGACCCAAAATAATACAAACTGTCATAGCCACATGATTTCCCAATGAAAAAAATCACATTAAACATTCTGAATATATATTTCATCCTATAACATGTTAATAATACCCTAGAAAGAATGAAACATCCATGAAGAACATGATCCCACGACCCTAACATGATTATTTGTAGGTCCATCAGCTAGAATAAATTAGATAGAAACCTCTGATAATTGTGTGATGTATACTCAATAAAACATAAAACATAACAATAAATCATCCATCCGAATAAAAATTCAACAAAAAATAACATCCCAAACCAAACAACAAACACATAAAAAAATATTACAAATCAAAACAAAAACCATCATTCAAAACCCACTATTTCCATTTCAATTTCAAAACTACTTCAAATATCATGCCTTGTTTTAGAAATCCTCAACACATTGAAAAATAAAATTCATTATCCAAATCCCACATAATCATCCATTGAAACCAACTTTCCCCTAGAAACACATTTTTTCATGAAAACTGTTTTACATTTTGAATTATACTCAAACAAATGAAAATATATCCAAATCACAACTGACACTATAATCCTGGGATTAGGAATTAGTATATACTCATTACCCAATGAAATATTTAGTAATCCATATCGGAGGATAGAACTAATAACTAGGAATATCCTAATCAATGCACTGAGGCACCACATGGGACACTACTCCAGGTGACACCATCACACCACACTTGCACTCATTGGTTGTTATCACTTATCCATGTAATACAAAATGAAAAAAAGGTGAAAACCCGGTACTAACTCTTGCTACATGAGGCTCATGATAACAAATGGTTCATGATTTCCTTCGCATACCTTCCTAATGAGTTCAAGAAGTGCTATTTTACAGTCTACCCGATTCTACAAATAAAAAAGGGCTAATGTGATACAATATTTTTAAGAACTAGTTCATGTTTCCATCTCAAATAACACACAAACTGGTCAGTGACATGCCAGAGAATAATTCCTGGTCATCCTAGTGTAGTGACTAGGGAAGGGATTAATAGCAATATAGTGGGATGTATTTATCACTATGAATAACACAAATAAAATATCCAAATAGATAATTCAACATAATTATATTAACATTGAGCATTAATAATGTATAACCAATATCTAGGTACCACTACAACACAATAAAATAGGAATCTAAAAAACTACAACAAAACCAAACTGGAAGAAAAATGATATCCATGTGATCCCTTGGTCACTACCATCCACATAATCACTTTCTCTGTATGAAAAACCAATCTAGGAAACTAAATCTCAAAAATATATCTTTTCTATGAATAGAAAGTCTCACAAGTAGGGTTTTATATTAAATAGATTAGTAGGTAAGAACCAAATAATCCATGAATTTCCATTGTTGAAACAGACCATAAAGACATGTTTAAATAAAAAATAAAAATATTGTTTTTAATAATTTAAATAACCCCAAAAAAAATTCTATTTTTAATGAATATGTTAATTTTAATAAAGAAAAAATTTTCTGAACTGAACAGTAGAATAAAGTATCAAACTAGTGAATATGAAAAACTATAAAAATATATGAAATGCAACATGAAGAGATAAAATAATAGGTGTAGAAAAACAACAGATATCATATAGAGAGATAATCGTTGGTGTTTCATTTTTATATCTTGAAAAAAGTATTGGATATACTTGGTTAGAAATCACATTCCATTTTATAGTAAAACTCAATAGTCAAGGACCATGTTGCCACTCATAACTATCCATTATAGTGGCACATCCTATATGGAGTCTCTATTAAGCAGGGCGGTACCAGTATATATGACCATGGTCAAAAATAAACAATCACTCAACCCTCTTGATGATAACCCAGAATCAAATTGTAATAGTACATGGTTAGTAGGGAGATCATCACAAACATGGATGAAATGAAAACCCACAACCACCATTATATCCTATCCCAGACACTGACATAACCAATGTGATGAACTACTCTTCGAAGGGTCCACCATATATGTTCCCATATCACATTGAACTTCAGAATGATCAAACATGGTAATCACATCGCATGAGGTCAAAAACCATTCTTCCAAAACCCAAATATTTTTCCAAACCGACCCTTACGATTTCAAATCCATATCTATTTTTATACCATTTTTAGACCAAGATGAATTTTTTCCAAATTCTAATGAAGTTATAAATGGGCCATTATATCCTATACTTTCAAAACAACCTCACTGTTATCATCATTGAATTCCTTATTTAACACATTTAAAAACCATTAAATTGATCTAAAAATGAAGTAACTATTTAGAAACTGAGGGACAAATTTAAAAATACTAAGAAAATGAAAATTAAATGTTTGAGAGAGAAGAGAATGACTAGGATAAAATAATTTTGGAAATAATGATTAATGGTCATTTAATAATGACATCCATTATCATTATTTGGAATATCTATATATCCCCCCCATCTACATATAAATATTCCCATATGTAATGTCTTAATCTATAAAAACTTTAAAAATGCCCAAAAAACCAGAGAGTCAACAAAATATTTTTGACAAACTACAAGAAATATATTACATAAGTACTAAATAATGTATATGTGCAAAAATACACACACCAAGATCATACTCCACCTTCAATCATTTATCACAACCAAAACAAGGCTAATCATTATCATGAATCACCCATATCCATGTTAAATATGCCATTGGAGTTTTAACAAACACCTTACATACATAAAAATATATAATTAATTACGTAAACCGTTTGTAAACACATTTTCACAATATTCCTAAAATGAAAACACTGCAACTCAACAAGAACACAAATCAAGAGAATGATCATTTCATTTCAAATGAATTTAATGAAATATCTAGAATAAAAAAATATGACATAATGAAAATAAATGGAAACACATACATCAATGACATGAATATGAAATAAAAATATGTAAGATGGAACTAAATAGCATCTTGTGACAATAAACCCATAATAAAATCAATGAATCTATATCCACACATCTACCCTAAACCCTAGGGTTTGACAAAGATAAAAACACACAAAAAACATCATGATCCTACTATAAGAAGAACAGAAGAAAGGGTACAATTGAACAAGAAAGAACGAAACATACAATGGTACATTGTAAGAGGAACCATACTTGAGGGATTGATATGTAGAGGGGAATTAGGGACCCCCCCCTGTGTAAATAGATGTAAAAATAATGGATAATCCAAAATTTGTTTTAAAATTATCATGGTGGGGGGAAGAAGAATTTTATTTTTTTAAGGATAATGGACACTCACATGGTTTGGCCGCACAATTTTCCAAACTACCTAGCCAAAATGCACACCCTACTAAAGATTATAGAAACATACACTATTTTTCTACATGGTTTTGGAAACCTTGATACAACAATGAACCATAGTTCATTGAAATTTATATGATCCCCTCATATTACTTCCACATAGTATCTCCTAACCATGTGCAATCAAGGAACCATGTACCGGACACCATCCTCAAGACCAACTATTTCTCATATGGCTCATATGGTTTGGCCCCATCCATGCATAAACCGTGCCAAAATAAAACTATTAAAGAAGAAAATGAAATAAAAAAACAATAAACCTTGAAAAGATATAAGTTTTACCCTCAAACCAGTGAAACAACTTGTGAATATGCAAAAAAATCTACCAAGAGACATAAAACCACCAAAATACTCACCAGGAACATGAACTGAACCATATTTGAAAGAACAATCATCAATAAAATATAAAATAAATAAAACACCTTGGTCGGTGATTGAAAATAACGATAAAAAAATTTATAAAACAACAATGAATTGAAATATATTAGGAATTATGTCATAAAAGATATGAATTTAGACAAGAACCTTAATATTACTCAAAATATTATATAACAACTAAATGATAAGAAATTACGTATTAAACACCATAGACTATCAAGCATCATGTGCCGGTACACTATTAAATGTGGAGAAATTTAAATCATACAATAAATAAAAAAACAACTCAATAACAAAAGAACTATTAAATCATATTCTCCCAAAAGATCATCATTAGCCAAAGAAACCCCATTAAGTGGAATAACATTATGAATGTATTAATCATGTTTTTATATCTAAAATAAAAACTAGAGAAATGATATCTATGAACAAAATATGTTTAGTAAGTCTATATATAAAAATAAATATGTATATTGTAAATATGGTCATTCAAAATATAATCATTTCAAATATGTTCATTGTATTTATAGTCAGTGATCAAATCACTAATTGGTATATTTATGTCATGTATTTTTATGTGGTAAAATTAATAAAATATAGATCACAATGAAATTGAAATTTTATATTAAAATGTAAATATTTTATATATAAGTGTTAATGTAAATATTATTTTTCATGATGATGTTATATTAAATATATATATATATATATAATTTAATATCAAAATTTCAGTAGAGTATAAAAATTATATTTTATAATATAAATAACTAATTAAAACTAATTTTTAAAGCATATTTACAAAAAAAATTCAATGAAATGTTTCATTAACTAATGCATATTTTTCCTAATGAACAAAATTAACTCCATGAAATATTTTGATATATGAAATAATATGTTAGAAAAACAAATATAAGAAATTTATATGAAATAATATTAATTCATGTAGTATCTAAAAACAAATATTTCCAAATTATATTGTAACAAACAACCCAATGAATACTATCTAAACCGATATCGATGACAGTTTTCCACTAATACGAAGAGAGTTCTGGAACTCAATAATTGGGTAATAGTAAATAACCACTATTGGTGATTTCTTTGTAAACAAATTTCAATAGTCACTTTACACTATTGTAAATTCATCAGATACACACATAAATATAATTATAGCATGTAAAAGTTGACGAAAAAAACGGAAATAAAACTAAGACGCAAAACCCAATGTCCTAGTGGTACATGACCATGCACTATGTCCCAAGTAAACAACCCATGGTCTCCCAAACTGAAACCCACAATGGAAGTAGAAATAATGATCACATGGGATAAAATCAGAAAGTACTATAAACACCAAATGGTACGAGATGTGTGTGAGATATAGAGCCCAGTAGGATTCCAAAAAATGATTATATGTAGTTACTTTGTATGGTATTACATAAATAATAATTGAGGTCAATAACAATAATAGTATGAGGCCTAGATTAAAAATTTATTTTTAAACATTTAATAAACTTTTATCAAAACAAACTAATAAAATATATTATTTCATCATTTAACAAAATAAACATTTTCATTATATTTGTTGAATAAATTATAAAAAGATAAATATATATAATTAGTAAAATATACGAATATAAAAATGATGTCGTGATATAGAAAAGGGACAAAATAATAGTTTCAAGGTATAAACAATAATAATGCGACAAATCAATTATGTAAAATCAGGTGCCATGTAGGGAAAATGAATGTTGATAGGTATCAAGTACAAGAATATATATGTCATGATTACAACCATGTTATGATTGGGATTCCACCATTTAATAGTTAATCAAATATAATAAAGAATTATTTATTAGATTATATATAGTCTCATGGGTCTCATACAAACATGTTCAACACAAACCATCTTTCCTAGACTCATATCCCTATCACGAACCATTGAAGTTGTCTACAGATCCACTTGATGGGATATTAGTCTACTAATTAATCATATATTTATGTCACCCCATAAAACTATATAGGTTCACATAAATAATCAAATGATGTGAGTGAGACAAAAAATCTATGAGGATCTCATGTGGATCCCTAACCATATCAAACATTTGAATATGATGTAAAATCCCATCTCACTCTCACCCATGAAATATATCAATGAGAATAACCCATTTTTAAAACAAAAATGGGATTTGTAGTATTAAAAAATGAATAATGGATTTTTAAATGAGATAAATTTCATAAAGTCTCAACCAGGCTGTTAGAAATCATCATTTGTAAAGTATAAGCTATTATATAATTCAATATTCAAAAGGTTAATCATCCCCACAACCTTTCACAAAGCATAATAATGATGTAAAATTAGGGTTCAAAACAATATTTGGTTTTAATAAAATACTAAATAATTCATAGGATGTAATAAATTATTTAATTGTTTGATTTAATTTCAACACATGGGGTTTCAACATCATTCCATGAGAATAAATCGCACATTTCAAATCACCCAAGGTAACCAACTATAAAAACAAGGGAACTATAATTAATTAATTTCAATTTTTAATTACACTAATTTGTGGATTTTAAACCATCTATGAACTATAAAACAGCATTACACATTTCATTGGAATCGCAGGCCTTCATTTTAGTAAAAACACTAGAGAAAATGTCCACAATTTCACTAAAACATCATTTAATAGTTACGTGGAATAATTCCAAATATTCACATTATAAGAATATTAAGAAAAATATTGGTAAATATTATGATAAAAAATTATTCAAAAATATCAAGATAAATTATAATAAAATTTGGTCATTGAATATTACAAATGCAATTTCCTGAAAAATTATCCAATAACGTAATATAAAAATTTTAAAAAATTTACCTATGATTTTTCATGAAACAATAAATTACATGTTCAAGGAAAAAAATAAAAACACATATATATAAAATTAGATATCCAATAACATCTGATCTAAGAAGTATGACCTATTATTTTTATCATTAATTCGAGTAAGAGGGATCGAGAGTGAAGATAAAAAATATGCTAGATTGAAAATTCCACTTCAATAATTCCTGATCCAAGGATGAAAAAATCCATTATACTTTATAGGAACGTGGAATCAAAAAATGAAAATATATAAAATATAAATATGAATATAACTCACCAAAATAGGATCATCTTTTTTATAATCACTTCAATAATACTACAAATTTGGTGAAAATGAAGAGCTTTTCTTGTTTTTAAAAATGATTTTGATGCTATAATTACAATTAAAAAAGGATTCTATGTAAAGGAGAAAGGTAATTACTTTATTATTTACTCATAATTCACTAATAAAAGAGCCTACAAAAGAGCTTCATGGTTCGGCACACAGTTAGATTAACTATTCCACAACCACGAGACCACTTTCATTCAGAGTTTCATAGTTTTGAATACCATATGAATACTCTGCACGAAAAAACTATATGATCCCCTATGATCTAGGTTGTTTAGTTAGGCTATCCATACACATTCAGTAATGAAACTATTCACGGGATATAAACTAGAAAAATTTCAAAAAACTACATGATAAAAATGTGATTAGATCCAATTATCTGATACAGAAATGAATGGGTTAAAAACCAAATAATAGGTAACGTTTTATTATAAACACCAAAACATTTGACTTTTTAATCCTATAGACCATCCAGTTGAATGATAGAATATGGGTATAAAATAAAAAAACATCAATGAAACTTGTAGATAGATAGTTTTCTGTTTAAAAGAGAGACCCACAAAGTGGTTGAAAACTCACACAGAACTCCAATATCAACACACCAACAACATCACACATCTCAAAAATTAATAAATATTAGATACTTATCATAAGTATCAACGCCATTTAAGGATTCATAAATATGGTGTAACATATTAAAAGAACATCCCATTGATCCAAATAAGGTGATTAATCCACTCAAAATAGAGAAAAAAAACTGAGATCAAATGTACTGAGTCTTGAAAGGAACTAAAATGGGTTTTTTATCCTAGATAATAACTCGATTGTAACATAGTATTTTCAACACTGAAACTCACACCTCCATGAACTCAAAAAATCAAAGGCCATCCCCTATGGGTTAATAGTCTTCAAATTATATTTTCATAGATAATTATGAACATTAACATGGTCGATTAAATTATATATGGAATGTGATACAATATTCTAGTCTATTCACAATAGGGTAATATACTCTAATAATATATATCACCCATATAATCATAAATTATCTGTAATCTTCATGGTAAAAATGATTAATAATGGACAAACAATCAACACATTTATCATAATGTTTCAATGTTCAAAATTACACTCCATCCACTAGGAACAAACAATCATCAAGGAACTACATTCAATCAAAAATGGATGGTTAAGAATTAAAGTGTGCATACATATATATGAACAAATATTGTGATAGAAAGAAATAAAAACTATTATAAAATAATTAATATAAATATGTCACACACAATCCTCCACAATATATCATCTATAGTGATTATAAAACATTCCACCAAGATCTCTAAAAAATACTTTTTTCCAAGAATAAAATCCACAATAATGAAATCTCAAGAAGGTTCTAGTTTCACATCGCAAAAAACATGTTGGACAAACATCAACCGCATCTAGAATATGAACTTTTCTATCTCCTCAAATAATTTAAAAGCTTCACTCTAATTCCTGTAGTTGGGTCCCTTATATATTGGATAATCTTATATCCCTTAGTTAGGATATACTAAACCCAACCAAAACATCCCTTCCTAGTCACCCGACATATAGATCATCTTACCATGAACCATAATTCCAAAATATTTAGAGTATTTCGGTGCCCTCAATGACAATAAATTTGAATGCATATTTTTTAAAAATTAAAAATACATCATATGAATATTATTTTTCAGATAATTCTATCCATTACCAACCACAACAGAGGCCTTGATCCCATTTTTTTAATTCACTATCAAGGCTTTAGCAAAAAAAATCATTAATGAGAATCTCTAAATTGGATTTCAAACCTCCTACAAGAATTGTGGTTTATTGGTTTAGGTGAACACCTTTAATAAAATAGGTATCCTTTATTAATTCATCATTAATAAGAACCGGTATGAAACATACCAATTCTGATTATTTCATGGCGTACATTTCAACCGATATCTCATCTTGAAAAAAAATAACTCAAAAAAATTCTCCATATTTATATCCATAGGAAACTACCACAAAATCAATATTAAAATGAATACTATCAAATTAATTATTTTATTTATACAAGAGGGAATCCAATATTTCCACCAATCTTGTATATAACCCCCAAATAAGTAGTCAATAGACATAAATTTTAGAGTGTTAGGCGTCTTAAGAGTAAAAAAATGTCAACTACTTATTCAAGAATATTTAATACCTCAACAAAAGATTGATATTAAATTATAAGAATGTGGATGAATGACTATGAATTATAAGATTTGTTTCAATGGATGAAGTGTATCTATATCCCACACAAGATATAGATCTATGTAAGATTCATTAACAAGAGATGATAGTTATAGAAAATACGATGGACAACTCCAAAAACTAAACTACTGAACTAACATTCTATAAATCATAGATAATAAATTTGGATAAAATATTATTGAAATCTTAAAAAATATTCTCATCAACATAGGCATAACTCACAATAAAAATAAAAGTACATGAATAATAATATATTTAAAACAATACATAATCTACTTTATCAATAAATCATTAATTTCAATGCTCGATAGATTTCACTATTTCATAAAAATCACCCTTTCCTTTATAATTGAGCAATATGGATGTAAATTGTTTATATTTATTATAAATCCTTATGAATTTCATGGGACTTCCTCCATGGATAAAAATTATAATCTCATTCTCCAATTATCAAAACCATTTTCATTTGAAAACCATTACAGATCGAAAATTTCTTCATGAAAAATTAATTATCACAACAATAAGGAGTCTTTGGAAATCAGTTTTCATGCTCCGAAAATTTTATAATAACATAAATTTTCATAAATTAAATCATTTGTCAAATAAGAATATCAAACCATGTTTTATTCCACAATTTGGTTTTATAATTGTATTTAAAAATATCAAAAATGTATTGATGCTGAAATTACCAAAAAAGAGTTGGAAATGAATAATACATAACACTATTGACAAACCTCACATAGGTCATATCACCTAGCTGAAAATTGATAATGATACAATTGTAGTAGTGGGTGTAAATAATGGATTTTTTTCAATATTGGAAAGAAATCCACATAAAATCCTAACAACAATTTGTAGTTTAATTTCAGGAGAAGTATTATTTATTCCTAATAGTTTATTAGTCCTTGTAAAAGAATTTTAATTCTGTTCATACTACTATTAGGGTTATAAAAATCATATGAAATTACCAAAATAATGTATTGTCTCATTTTGAATCTAAATAGAATATTTCACTATGAAACAAATAAACCAAAATTTTGTTTCGAATCCACACATCCATTGTAACTCAAGTTTCATCCTATAGAGGTGGTGATAAAAACAATTCTCACAAACTACCCCTTGGGTCCTGGAAAATTATTATTTTCGTTTCTACTATGAATAAAAAACAACTACAATAATGACATTAAAGTATATGTTCTTACTTTCAGGGAAAAATTTCAATTGATTCCATTTATAATGAAACAACCCAGTATTCCATCTAAATTCATATCCTTGTTGATTCTCCATTAAAAAAGTTTCTATTCCCGTTATCCACATGCTGATAAAAGTAGATGAACATCAATAAATAACCATTAAAAATGATTTCACCCTCCAAATATTACAATAATAAATTTACATTGTGGAAACATCATAAGAATCATACATCAATATATTCATAACATCTACAAGGAGGTGATACAACAAGATAAATAAAAAATGATTCCCAAAAAAACCATCTCATATTTTTCCATGATCACCCTCTATGTCCCTTGTCACATACCCTTTGTATCCATAACATTAACCTACAAAGAAAGATGACATAATGATGATATTCTATAACATCATAAATGGATGTTAACACAAAAAATATAAGAAGGTTTTGTGTTATAGATCCCAGTTATATTCCACCAAATATTTTGTGATGTTATTTCATGAAGAATATTATATATACTTAAATATGATTACAATAAATAGAGTAAGGGATTTAGTTTAAAAATAGATTTATAAAAAATTAAAATTATTTATTAAAACAAAACTATAAAACATCCCATTTTTCAATTTAAAACCCAAAAAACCATTGATGTAATTTAACAAAATTCCCACGTTTTGTTTGATTATATATAAAATTTGATAATATGGACATTTTGACAATATATGAAGAAGGTTCAATCAAATAGGGTCATGGTGTAAAATAATAATAAAAATATAAATCCAAAAAGGAAACTATGGTTCCATGTGGTGATAATAAATTTTTTCATGTCTTGAGTATCAAGTATATAGATGTTATATGAACAACCTAGATACAGTACTGAGTCCAAAAATTAACAAAATTGAAAATCTATAAAGAATAATTATTGAGATTTTATATTTAGAAATAAGTTATAAGAATTCTTTTTAGATTAATACACACTTTTCGTAGCTCTCTTCCATTTCATGGACAATTCATGTTAACTATAGAGCCACAAGATGGGGTGTGATTCCCCTAATGATGCATATATCTAGGTCAGACCATCTAAGAATATAATTACTCATGACTAGTGAAAAGTGGTGAGTGATATAAAAAAATTAGGAGCATCACACATGAATCCTTATCAAAATCAATCATGGTCAAATTCCCTCAAATCACATCACACACTAACCCCTAAAATCCCTTAAACTAAAATATAGGTTTTTGACACCTAACAATAGGCAGTAATATAATATAACATGTTACATTAACGGTTTATTACATTAGGTAATTATCATAAATATCCAATCATCTCATTAAGAATAATCAATATTAATTCAAACCCGTTTATACAATTCTGAATTAAAAGGGTAATTGTCCCCACACCCATTATGAAATTATCATCATAATGCCTAATGAACCATTAAAAATTTCAATTATTTCAAAACATTGGTCTAAAACCTCTTTCCAGGTGAATAAATAATCAATTTCTAATAACCAAGAGATCTTATTTTTCTATAAATGGTGAAAATCATTGAAAGAGGTGTCTTATAAATTTTAAAAATTCGTCATTTCTAATCTATTTATAAAATAATAGTTCAAATAAATTCATTTGAAATAGGGAATTTCTTTTAGGAATAAAAACCTAGAAAAATCCCTCAGTTTCACTAAAACAATAATTAATATTTCATTGAAAATAAATTCAACCATACATTACATGAAAAATTCATATATTTTTTTTGTAAGATGAAGATCGTAGTAATTTAAATCATATCATTTCAATTTCAATGACAATTAGGTCAATTATGTTTTAATGATGAATCCCAATACAAAGTTTCATAAAAAACATATTAAAATTTTTTAATGATGTAAGAATTCTAATGAAAATTGAATATGGAATATTCGAGCTCTAAGAACATAAAATATATGATATTTCACCATCGATAGTGATAAAAAAATCTATGAAATAGATGTTGAGGGAATATAAGAATGTCATTTAATTAAAAATTATTTATCAATAACTCAATATATAATGATACCCATTTCTGTAATAAACACCATTAATAAGGATTCAAAATATTAAAAGATATCAAAGACCAAGAAGAAAATATATTATATGAAGGGGATCCCCTCTTCGATCGACACATCGATCCGCTATGAAATACGATATGAAGAGCCAAAATCAATCTAGATGGATCCCAAAATCAATAAGATCCGATGCAGGATTATGTGGGTGGTGTATGGGTTTAATAAGGGGGATTTTGGTATTTTAGTTAATAATTGTTTATTTTAATTTTCATTCACACGGTTTAATTAGTTACATCACACAGTTAGTACTATGCATCCACATAATAGTGCACTGAAATCAAAGAAACTGGAAGAGTTGTATGGATATGTTGCATAATAGTTTATCCATGAACCAACTCTATCACCCCATTCTTTCTAGCTTGTATGGTTTAGCATAACATGTGTAAAAAACATGAAAATAACACGATCCCCTTCTATTCAGGTTTTAGGGATTAACTAACCATGTGCAATAAGTGCACAAACTTTTTACGAGCCTAATAGCCTTCATAAAGAAGTGTGAAAGCATCAAAAGAACCGTTTATAATATAAAATAGTCGAATACTCAAATAATTTGTTCAAAAAACCTAAAAACATGTATGAAGAGGTTACATAAGAAATTATATATATAATAATTATTAAAAAATAATAAAATAATAAAATAATTAATTTTTAAATTTATAATGTTAACGTCATTTTTTTAATTACATAGAGAGTAACATAATAAGATGAATTTATTATTATTTTTTGAAATAACAGATTTCTGGGGGAATAAGGAAAATAATAAATTTAAATAAATAAATTATGTTTTGTAAAAAAATAAAATAATAAAATTTTATGATTAAGTTTTTATATAAAAAATATATAATTAATATTTAATATAAAAAGTTTCCAAAAAATACTAAATTGAAATTATTAAAACAAATTTTTAAAATTTGTTAAACTGAAGTAATATTTGACATTAAAAACCATTTCTATACTATAATATTAAATATGAATCTTTATCTATAATACATATTAAATATAAAAATAATATTTTTCATATTTTTCTTCAAAAGATAAATTTTTTATAGTATATTAAATTTCATTATTTGTAATAATGATAATACTTGTTTGAATTTTATTAAAATCCATGATAATGGAAATATTGTTTTTGAAGTTTTATTTATTTAATATCATGATATTTTAATTTTAAGAATAAAATTGAATTAATTTAAATTATTATGCCAACATTATTTAAAAACCATTATATAGGTACATTAGAATTAGAATAGTTTTTTATTTAATGTAAATATTATTAAATGAACAAAAAATTGATAAATTCCATTTTAACCCAAAAAATTATAATTTATATATAATATATTTTAATTTACATATTGACTTTATTATAATTATGAATATGATTTTTTAAATTGAAGCGATTATTTCGTTAAAAATATCAAAATTTTATAATAGGTTTCATCATATATTTCTAAATATAAACTATATACTTAATTAAATGTTAATTACTGATTTAACAATTAAAATGATAAAATGTAAAAACCATTGAAAAAATTAGAAAAAATATTTAAAACATGGTAGGAAATTATTTGATCGTGGTTTCTTAAAATTTTTTCTAAAAAACATAATTTCATGAAATTTTTAAATCATGTAATTGAGAGAAGTGCATTGGTATAATTTAATTTAAAAGGGAATTCACAAAAGATTCATTTTCCATCACTTATAAGAAGGGATGACATCTGCCTGCAAAACGATTAATCTTTTTATTCAAGTTTAATCGGACCCTAATTCAAAACTAAATCACATACATTTCATTTTCACATCCATAAGACCAATTTCTCTATAATTATACTTATTTACATCATTATATAAGAAATTTATCGTAGAAGATCAAATTTCCATCATTTATTTTACCTTCTCTGAGACATTTATCTACTTATTAATTCGCATAAAAATAAATTATATCCATAAAAATATAATTAAATAATCATAATTATGGTACTTATATTTTATAATATTATTTTAAGATTCAATATTTCTTCCTCTCCAACCACTAAGAAAAACAAAATCACCATTACTATGTTGTATTGACTTAAATGTCCAGAAAAAGACATCATCCGTTATTCATCACCTAAATTCATGAAAGATAATTAGTTTTTAATTAATTAAATAATATGATATCTAAAATATGTGTTTTATTATAAATTGAAAAATTATCAGTTACCTTCATTATCATATATTCATTGAGAAGTGGTAGCATTAATCATGCGTATATGTGAACTACCACCTCCACAAGAAATGAGTTTCATTTTTCACCACTACCCATCATAATCAAACATAAAATAATTTAAATATTATTTAAAAATTTTAATAACAAATTAAATGTTTTAGATATTTTGAAACTATTTTTACAACACTTTCAACCTTGGTCATCATACATTTGGTGTTACATGAGTATTGACCTCACAACCACATGTAAATGATGAATGAAACCATAATAAATTAATAATAAATAATAGATTATAATTAGAGGACAGTGGAAAATGATATATATAAATAAAGTTGTTTTAATATATCTAATGATCATAGTTTAATTTTATGTGAATTTTATTTCAATTGTGGAGACCTTTTTTTCATGGTATACGGGTAACATCTTAATCATCGTTCCTTGAGGCATGAACTGATATTAGGATATAACCATAGATTATATTTTTTATCTACAACCCTCGTGAATTTTGATATCATATATTATTGTTGAATTTACCAACAGATATTCCGGTCATTCTTTTAATTTCTTTGTGTTATAATATATGTATTCTGTAAAATATAATTATATCTTATGTCTCAATCTTAAATCATGAGTTACAATGGTTCTCATTGAGTTTAATATTTCATTTCATTCTATATTCATTATATCAATTCAATGAGAATATATTAATTATATTATTTTGGATAGGTTAGTTACAAGCCTATTTTGAAATTATATTATGTTATATGACATGATATTTATCAGAATGACTATGTTTTAATGCATACAAAATACTCAACACTTAGCATAATTGAATGATAAAATTACAATATTTAAATTTTTATATTAAAACAAATAAATTAAACTTAGTATGTATGAATAATATTAACTACATTTTGTTATATAAATAATAGTTTCTATAAATTTACTTAAATTTATTAATTCTTGCTGTATAATTACACAATTTTTAGTATATCCAATTTTTTATTCAGTGATATGTTTTCAAATTTTTTTTTCTGGTGTGTATAATAGATTAATTTATAATATGATAAGAATTATATTTCATAAATGTAAAATCATTTTAATGATAGAATATTATTGAATCCATATCCTTTTACAGATATTATTGAAGTATTTTAAGAATAATTTACCGTTAAATTAAAACTATGGATCCGAAATTCTTCCTTATTTGGAAGTGTAAGAACAAAAAATTTAAAACATAGAACTTGAATAAATCGTATATTCACTAATATCCCATTATGTGCTCATAAATTAATTTGAGATCCTATATATATATCAATGAAATGGGGGAATACAAAGATAAAAGGGACGTCCTAAAATACAAATAATGAAAAAACGTGGAGTGAAATCATATAACACGAGTCAGTGGAATAATA
Source organism: Viscum album (assembly GCA_963277665.1). Taxonomy (NCBI): domain Eukaryota; kingdom Viridiplantae; phylum Streptophyta; class Magnoliopsida; order Santalales; family Viscaceae; genus Viscum; species Viscum album. The sequence goes on from OY728145.1 coordinate 1,659,711,253, forward strand.
TTATATCATAATATGAATGGAACATGATCAAACATGTAGATTCATATCAAAAACAACATGGACTCACATGATCATGGAAATATTTCAATTTTTAATAATCATAAAACATGAAATTAACACAATTATCAGCTAACTACCAAGTTTATATCATATATTGGAAATAATCCCATAATGGATTAAATTTTCTCCCCAATCCTCTACACAACATCCCAGGAGACAATAAATTACCCAATTTATTAAATCACTATCTAGGTGAACTGATCATAACATGTTCCTCGAAATGCATTCCCCATTAATAAATAAATATATGAGGTACACATAAGGGTTTCTTGTGTAAAAAATGGATTTAGTAATCATGTCTTAAAGTATTAACAACTTGAATATAACAACGTACTATATGAAAAAATTCATTTAAATATATTTTGGGCAAAAATAACATAAATATAATAATTGATCCAAAATAATTATGTATAACTGAATTTAATAGCTGAAAACAACTGTTTACGAAACAATATTAATGACCCAATTTAGAGTGTTTTATAGGGAAATATTATAATATATATCATGAGGATAATAGAATAATTGTTTCCCTAAAAATAATGATATAATATTGTTTTTTGATAAAATGAGTGATTGTAGAATGAAATTCGTGTCGAATAAAATATTCTTGAGATTACAATATAAAGTGTATAAAATAAGGATGTTCCATTTAATCAGGTATTTCTAACGAGAGGAACTGAGAATAAAAATTTTAATTTCAAGGTTATGTTTTTAAAGTTATAATTTAATATTTTAAATAATTATTTTAATGTAAATGTTATTTTTAATATCTATATCATTGATCATGAGCGTGGTCAATCTGGTGTATCAAAAATATCCAAACATTCCTATTAAAATAATCCTTATTTTTATTTTTAAAACATCTATGATATTTGGAATTGATATTGGTTTATTTCATTAATAACATATAATTACGATGTTCTAATAACAAAATATTCTTGGTTTATCTATGTGATGTTTTTTATTTATACATTAATGAGATAATTAAAAGGAGGTAAATACCATGGATAAAATTTAGGATCACTATATTTATTCTCTCTTATGAAATTTCATCCTTGAAATTTAGTTTTACACACTATTGTTAAAACAGATGTGGTAATGTATCATTCATTTATTCCTCTAGATCACATTTAGCGTCATCGTATTTATTGTTCCTCCATATTATTTTTATCAATTGGGTAATTTTTTTTTATATAATGATATCTCTATGGTCCAAGGTCTTCACCTAATTTATGTAGGAATTTAGTACATGTGGATGATCTGGATATTATTTCTCAAGAGGGATATGTGGAATACATCTTATACATGAGACATTGTTAGTGGACATTATAGTTAATATGTTACAACACTATTGTGATTAATAATTTCAATGGGAATGATGTACCTAGGACATAGCGTTCCTTTCATACCTTATCTCGTGAACCTCTATCATTGAGATATGTGGTGGAACATTTTTTCATCAACCAGAATATCTATGTCTATCCAATGATTATCTCAATATATCTTCTATCATCTTTGGAATTCTTTGATGTGATACGAAGGGATATTAACTTTTTCAACAATTTCATAAACAATTTAAGGTCTTATATTCATACATTCACCAATATCATCCCCTCATTTATGTATTCTAGATTAGTTCCCATGAAGGGATTTATATTGATGTATTTTTATGTTTTACTAGAAACTATTGTCTTAAGAGAGATAGACCAGTGGTATATTTGGATACAATACTCCATTGAATTCCATAGTACATTCTCTAATCATATATTATAATGTCTAAATAGGACTCTTTTTTGGCCATTATTTTTATGATGATTAGTTGTACTAATAATGCAATCAATATTTATAGCATGTTGGTGACATTTCCATTACCTTTAGGTAAATCTCATATCACGATCATATAGAATAGAAAATGTAACTCGGTGGATCCTCACTACTTATTTGATTTATATATATGCATGTTGGTCAAATGAGAATTCCTATCAAATAGAAAATAATGTGAGTAGTAATTATATAATGAATTATAACAATATATATATAATGGTGATATCCGAGAACTTTATACATCTTTATAATCAATAGGTGGATGTAAAAGGATGATAAATGTGAATCCTTCAAAATGGAACACTCGAAAAAGTAAATGAAATTGAGATGTTCCCATAAAAAAAATATTATGAATACTTATGAAACTGTAAAGTGACGTTAAATTGGTTTGTTTTTTGATTAAAATTTTATATAACATAAATTCCCATATATCATTATGCACCAAAAATTTGACATATTTCAGAAAAAATATAAAAAAGATCCCATTAAAATATTTCGACATAAAAATTTTAAATATAAAATCAATTTTATGTAAATAATTATATATATATGGATGAATTCAATTTATAAATAAAATCCAAATTTTATTTTATAAATTAGTAATTTTATTAATATAATCAATTTTATTACCCATTGAAAAATTATTTATTTTTTGGTAAAAATAATTTTTTTATTATATAGATTTATATACATTGTATATATAATTTTATGGAAATTAATATTCTTTTAAATAATTTTTATCGTTATAAAATTTAGTATAAAATATTATTGTTTTATAAAAAATAAATAAATACGGTTTATCATTTTTAAAACATTTATTTACTTGTTCCATGATATGAATATTTCATATTTTTATTAATAAGATACCTAAATTATATTTTACCATTTTATATGTGAGGTTACTATTCTCACAACCAGATTGACATTCATAATGACCATATTTATATTTTAATTGTGAGGTTATTATTCTAATGGTTTTATTTATAATAGTAATGTGTTATTACAATATACTACAAATACCTCTTATTATATTCATTATTCAAATTCTTATATAGCCTTACAAGTTTATATGTATATACGTTGATGTTCAGAAGAAATATTTTAATTATTACTATATGTTTTATATCTGTATCATTATTTGTGATCTCGGAAAATTTGGTGGTTCAGCAGATCCAAATTTTCATATTATGATATTCTTATTTTATATATTTTTTTCAATCTATGATATTTGGAATTAATATTTGTTTGTTTTATGATTAATTTATTATTGTTAATTTCTGTTAAATTTTTTTTTGGTGCATTAATGTGATGTTTTTAATTTATACTTACGTTATATAATTAACATATTGGAAATAACATTTGTAAAATTATGGTTCTTTACAGTCATCCCAACTTATGAAATGATCCCCTAGGAATGTAGAATTTACATTGTAGGGAAAAAATATATGAGGGTACTTATCCTTCATTTCTTCCTCTTGTTTCACAGTAGCCTCTTTTTATTTATAGTTCCTTCATTGCTTTTTGAGAAAGTTAGTAGTTATTTTCGATATCAATTTATCTCTATGGTCCAAGGTATCTAGTAGATTCTCCTTGTAAGTGATATCTTTTTCCAGCTGTACCTTGAAAGAATTCAGTACATTTGAATGATTTGGTATATAGTTTCTTATAAGGGATGCATGTAATACATCATGTACATGAGACATGGTTGGTGGATATTTTTGCTGATATAACATAGCTTAGAGGTGATTAAGAATCTCGATAGGGATGATGTACCTTGGAATTATCTTTTCATTCTTCCTAAATGTCATGATAATCTTCCATTAAGGTATTTGGTTGAAAACATTACCAAAATACTCCAACTCAATATCCCACCAATGATTATCTCCATCAATATTCTATCGATATTGGGATTCCTTGACATACTACTGAATGATATTCACCTTCTATGTAATTACTTAAACCATTTCATATCATAGAATATTACATTCACTATATTTATCACATTATTTAGGTATTAAACATCCCATCCCATAAAAAGATTTAAGTGGGGTGATTTCATTGATTAATAAGAAACAATTTTCATAAGAGAGCACAAGAAATTGAATATTTTGATACCATCATCCTTTGGATTCCATAGAATAATCTCTCATCATATCATCCAATGTTTGAATAGTATGCTAATATTTGATTTTAGTTTGATGAGTAGAAGTCGTACTGAAAATCAATTCAATATTTTTATCATGATGGAGACATTTCCAGTATATAGAGGTAATTTTCAAATCATGATCAAGTACAATAAAAAATGGTACTCCAGGTATCATCACCACTTATTTAATCTATATCTATGCATGTTGGTCAACTGGAATGTCCATTGAAATTTCAATAATGTTAATAGTCATTGCATGATGATGTAAAAAAATTATATCATTATTTCCTATTGATGTTTTCATACGTCCATTGAAAAATTACTTGTTCAATTTTTTCAATTTCCATGTTGAAATTGGTAATGGTTTTATAATTATTATACAATATTTCCTTTAATCATTCACATGATGACATACCAGAAACATTGATGTATATTTTCTGATCACTTTCATCATATTGTCTCAGAAATACAGATCTTTGAGATCTCAATACATAATTGTAATCCCATGGTATATGGGGAAGGATTTTCTATGTGAATAATTCAATATCTACATATTTGTCCAATAATGTGGTTGGTAGAGTAGTTGTGAACCAAATATGGTAACACCTTCCATATCAATTTTTAACTCTATGGATTTTTCATTCCTAATAGATTCCACCTTCTTCTGGATTTCGTATTATCATTTTGATAACACTTTATCTTCTCTAAATATGATTTCATGGATATTATTTGATAAAAGATTGATGATTTTCATTACATAATGATTCTTAAGACCATACATTGCAAATACAACATGTTTATAATTCTCAATTATCTTCATTGATATAGTTTTATTAGTAATTATTTATATAGAATATTCCACTTTTTAGGGTTTATAATGATTTAGTGGATTGAGTAGTTAAAATCCATTATGATATCAAACCATCATTTCAAGATCATATTATGCTGCTTATATGTGAATATATATTTTAGGCTATTCTAATCGGAATAAATTTCTATCATATCCTGAGAGAGTTAATGCCTCCAAAGTCTTCATCGTAATGATCACAATGTCAAACTCTAGATCATGCGTGAGAGAGTTTTTATCATGTACATTCTGCTTCCTAGAGGCCTACATTTTCACTTAATCATTTTTGATATCTAATGAGCATATAACATTCATTAAAGAATTATTTTATTCTTAAAATATTTCCACAATATTCGGAAATGTAACTACTAGTATTGTGATAAGACTATTTTTATCTATTTAAAGAATAATTCAATTTCACTCATATATCCATTCATTACTATATTATAGGTGAGCATGAATAATAGGATTGAAATTCATGGTATGTCCTTTAAAAGTTATAATTAATACCCACCTGGACAAAGAAAACTATGGTAACCCATTAATGATGTTTGTTGGGGAAACTCATTGATTTCTATTGTCTTGTAAGGATAAAAAATATTCCTTTACTAGGGATAATGGGTCCATATCATGATTATTCAACAATCAAGATCAACCATTTCATATACATTTCATATAGATTCTCCATTTTTAATGTCTCTGTCACTGTAGTCAAATTCCGTTCATTTCTCTCCTTAATCATGGAGTAAATCCGAATATGATCTAAAAAAACTACTTAGAATTTTTCAACATAATATATAAAGAATCTATTCATTAAGTCCATGATATATTTGTATTATTATTGAGTTCGAAGGGAATCATTATAAAGACATAGTGTCAATAAATCATTCAAATGGTTGTACTTGGAGTATCATCCTGTTTCACTTTTATATGGTGATATCAAAACTCCAAGTCCACCATAGTGATATAATTGACAACAAAAAGTTGATAAATTAAGTTACCTACACATGGCATGGGATAGTTTTTTTGTTATATCTTTTTAGTTCATGATAATCATTGATGAGGAGAATTGATCATCATTCTTATTGATAAAGAGGAATGGCTCACCACACTTTGATGTAGTCGATTGTGGGGAATACTATTCAAGATTATATTGTAACTCATTCATCTATTATCCTTACACATTCGTTTCAATTAATTAAGAAGTATTTGATATATATAGAGATACATGAATAATTTCAATTGATAACTCAACCTCTCGGTCCAGAGTTTGTCCAGAAAATTCATCAGAGAACAAATTAGTGTATTTCCACACAATGGAAATGTATTTGAGCATGATCCTATCGTTTCTCTCAAACATTTGATCAATATATTCTTTCCCATAAGTAAATAATATCTACAATTGAGATCATAATTCATATTGGAATTCTTCTACATCCATAAAATTTTATATAATTGAGGGATTCCACGGGATGAGATGTGTAATCTCCATTTTTTGAAAGTTGATAAAGGAATTACATATAATTAAAAAATCGGATCATTATTTTTTATAAAACTATACAGAAATATGTAATGTGATATTTTTATGGAAACACAGTATATATAATCTATTACATATTAGTTATACCCTTTTCATGCAACAATTTTTCCATTTTTTTCTTATAGACTACTCATCCTCTATATATCGTAGTCATGTTTGAATAGTAGTAAATAAATTATAGTAAATGAATGAACCTGTAGTATCAAAATAGAAACTATATTCTCTATTATTTAATGTATAAAACCTGTAATTTTTACTAATTCATTTTTGGGATCCACCTATGTCTGAGTGATATAAAATACCGTTTTTTTCTTACATAGAGGTTATTAATGTTCATTTCTTTGATAGATCCATGTCTTATGACTTTGGATAATATAATTCCCATGTTCTTATATTTTAATCACATCACTATAGGCTGAGTTTTGATATGAACTTCCCATTCATTTGCCTTATTAGTGGGATTCTTCAATTCCATTTTTCAATAAATATCATTCTTCCTCTATCTTCTACATATGGAGCACCACCTAGATTAATTTCAAAAGTTCATGTGAGGCTTCTTCCCACACTGATTCCAAATGAGATGAAGGGTTTTCCCAGCTTCATTGTATTTATCATTTGATCAGCCCATAATAAATTCTATTTTAAATTTTTTACCTCCAAGCCCGTGAAACCGATGAGAGTCTTCAAATTCCTACTCATCCTTCTGGTAACAACAATAAATTTCCTCATAAGATTTTAAGACTCAAATAAACCTGGATATTAATGATTCATCATTAATATATTTATGAACTGATCTTCTCAACAAATAGAGTTCATTTAAAATTTGGAGGTATATAGGGAATGCCTTGTAGAGTTTTCCACTATTGATTAGATAGATTCAGCTTCCTTTTTCTGTTTAAGGAACTGCCTAACCATTCTATGAATGACAGTTTAGGTAAAATATTTTTTGAAAATTATTTTCATAAAACCTTCCAAATTCTTGGAATTAGTTTCTACCCCAAAATGGGTTTCTAATTAGTTTCCATAATTGACCACCTTCCCCTTTAATAGTATATACCCCAGTACTTATTTCTCTTCTTTTGAATAATGAATTAAAATGAATATTGTCTCTATGGTTTTAATCCATTTTTTCGTGATAAGGGGGTCAGAAGATCCAATAAATATAAGAGAAATTTTCCACTCAATGGATTCAACTGAAACATTATCTTTATTATGATAATTATGGAATTCCACATGATTCATGTTATTAATCCTAACATTGTTTATTTTAGAGAGTACATTCATTAATTCATGAGATCCCATTACCATATGGTTTGGAATATCATTAGGGATATCATCACATTGCATATCAGATCGATTTTTGAAATGTTTAATACTATTTCTCAATATTACCTAACAAAAAAATAAAAGGAATTTTTTCACGTAAATAATTAGATATTGATAAAATAAAATTGAAAATATGAAAAAATATGTATATACATGTAAATATAATATATATCCTACCTTGTGATTCCCAAATAATCAATCATAATGGTCATTGGTGATTTAATTATCCCATGGTTTATTACTAATGTTTTCCATTCTTAACCCCCTGTGATATTTATAACTTAGTCTAATAGAATTTTTGTTCCTTATATCCTTTTACAAATATAATTTAATGATTTTTTTATAATTAATCATTAAATGTAACTAAAGGATTGTAATGTCTTGTTTATTTGGAAGACTAGGAACATAAATTTGAAAAAAAAGAGCTCGAATAAAAAATCTCCTAATTAACCTTCAATAATGATATCATAAATTCTTTTTAAGATCCAACAGATATATAGGTTAACATGGGGAGTAAAAATCTAAAAGGGATATTCTAAAAATCTCAGTATGAGAATAAAAATTTGAAATAACCATATCATGGGAGTCAAAGTAATTTCATGATAAAAAATTATCATTGAGCATGATTAAACATGAAGAGACATATCATTCAGAACATAAAATCGTATGATCATGGAAATATAATTAATTGTAATAAAAACATAAAATGAAATAAACATGATTTTAGTATAACTACAAATATAGTATCAAAGGGTGGAAAATTTCTGTTAATGGATTAGGTTTTCTTTATAATCCCATTTAAAATGTATTTTGAGAAAAAACTAAAAAATTAGAGTGTAACTCATATTCATACATATGGATTCCACATGAAGAATCAATCATAATGGATTAATATAAGTGATATTCTAGGAATTAAATATGTATCTCAATCATGTCATAATTCATAACTAAGGGGATTATAACATTTGTATCCACCAGGGAAGGTATTTAAACATATTCATGAAATAAGTAAAAAAATAGATCTTTAATATTGATGTAAAAATTATGCGATTTCATGAAATATTGTATTTAATAAACATTATATATGAGTCCCTTTAGTGCGATTTTCGGGAAAATTGAAATGATTATTTAAAGAGGATAAATAAATATTTTTTTCCTTAAACAAAAAATGAACTAAGATAATATTTAGTTATAAAATTAGTGAAATAAGAAAAATATTGGTTTATTAAAATATTTTATGGAGTGCACATGAAAATAAGTAAGAAAATTATATTTTCCCTTTAAAATGTTTTTCATAACAATTGGAGTTAAGAGATGGACCTTTTAAAATATGTATTTCTCCATTAGTGAAATGTGAATTGAGAAATAATTATATGTACGAAACATACATTTTGAATATGGAATAATTGAGAAAGAATAGTGAATAGGTAACGAGAGGAAATGATATATAATGTTTTACCGAAATGAAATATGGAGGTTCAAAAAGATCTGTTACCTTATGTATGATTCTGTTATGCAATTTCATATAATGTCCATAGGAATATCATCTCCATAAAAAAATCTTTTAGGAACATAGAAGTGGTATTTTTATATAACTTTATGACCATTATTTAGGGATGAGCATTTGGGTGGGAATTTGGAAGAATAATACCAAGCTCTAAGGATAATATTGTGCGATGAGAAGGGGTGGTACGTGTTGTTTTTTATAAGGAGAGCAGATGTGTGGTTTTAATTATAATCATTATATTATTATTAAAACTCATGAATACCAATAGTATTGATTAGTATGACTATACATAGTATGATGTGCTTTTGAGATTGAACTAATAGGTTAATTTATAAATCAGGACTCAAAAACTCATGTATTAGGCTCATAATGATAAATAAGGCAAATTACCATATTTCACTACTCACTAAAAAAATAATTTTTTTTAAAAAATCATAAAAATACATAATTACGAAATTTAGTCATTTATATTTCAAAAATGGACTCTATTTAATGAAAATAACTGTCTACATATGAGATAATCAATTTTTAAATAAATTTAAAATTTATTTGGAAAAAAATATTGATTTTTAGATTATAATCAATTTTATATCCGTTTGATAAATTATTTATGGTATCATTAAATTATATTCTCATTATAAGAACCAAAAATATTAATTTATGAAATCATTTTATGTAAATAAATTTTAGTTTATATTGTATTTTTAATTTTTATATTTAAAATAAAAGGTTTATATTTTTTAGAAATAGGAAAATATAATTTACCATTCTAAAAAATGTTATTTATTTTTACGAGGAAATAAATATATCATATATATAGTTTTAATATTTATTGATGTTATTTTTTATATTAATAGTTTAGGATTCTGAACTTTAGCCATATTACTATTCCTAATCATCTAATTACTAGGAAAACATATAGGATACATTTCCAATGATCAAAATTTTTAATATTCATTTGGTTTTACTGCATCTTATAAATACCACTTATTGAATTCATTATTCATTAGGTTATCATTTATCTAAATTTTATATTAAATACATTTATCATTTGAATGAATACATTATTATGAAGATATATTTAATTTCAATAGCTTTTTTGGCAGAACTATCATTATGGTTGATCGATCATATCATATTTTTCATATTTTAATTATCCTATTTTCTGTTTTTTTGCCCAATTGTTTTTTTGAATTATTATTAGATTATTTTATTACTATTGTATCATTCTTTATTTACGAAAACAATATTTTCTTGGTCTCTCTATCTGATTATAATGATTTATACATACATTAAAAAATTATATGTTGGTAAATTCCATTGATAAAAATATAGGTCCTAAAAATAGCACATTCACATGTGTTGATATTTTTATTTTTTTTAAATTATTATTTTTCTGTTAAGAGGAAAAATTAGTGATTCTCATATAATACTTTATTTTTATATAATGTATCAAAAAAATTATTCTTGAATATTTTTGAAATATCATCATTCCATTCTGATTTAATAAAATACAATTATGGTTTTCAAAATAATTTCGAAATTTTAATTTAATTTAAAGTCATCATATATTTTAAAAGGGAAATATTTAGGAAAAATTATTTTTTAAAAACTTTTTGTTGTCTGATTTCAAATTAAAAATATCCCCTTTTATTTAAACGTAAATTTGAAATTTATTTCCATATTTGGAATTAAGAGGTATATATTTTGGAAATATATCCTATTTATTTTTTGTTATAATGAATAATAACATTATTCATTTTTTTCTAATGTAAAAGGAAAATATAGTACTTCATATTAATTGTAAATTGCGAGGGGATATAAAATGGTTAAAACAATTGACATAATTATAATGGATGATTCAATATTTTCCATTCTCGAAAATGATTCTGTTATACGTATATTTATTCCATTATGATTTTATTATGATCTTCATAAAATTTTATATAAGAAAAAATAAAAAATTTCACACTCATTGTTTTTAAAAATATAAAAATTATGACATTCGTATAAACATAATATATTTTCAATTATATATATTAATTTTAAATATAAATAACTTCTATTCATAATGATATTTCATTTCATTTTATGGAATTAATAAATACTATAATTAGTCAATAAAATTTTCCGTATTTATTATTAACTAAGTATAAGAAATAAAAAATTTATATCCAAAATATAAAATGTAAATTAAATTGAAATAATTATTGTTTTCCATGAATTTAAATGTTACAAAATAATGTTGGTGATATAATAAAATAGCGTTTTCATGATTATATTAATGTAAAGACTGTAAATAATTATAAAAATTTACATTAATTTTATTTTATAATAGATAATATATTACTGAATGATATAAAATTAATAAAAATATGGTATTATAATTTTTTAATTATATAATTGAATATAAAATCAATTTTCTATTAATATAATATTTATCTATTTATAGAATTATTATTGACCATTAAGGAGAAAAAACCCATGTTGTTAGGATAACTGTTAAATGGGAAAATTAGGTGTTAAAAACAAATGATAAGGTTGAATTTTTTTGAAACATGTATAAACATTATTGGATGAGTTTATTTTGACTGATCCTAAATTTACAATGAAATAATATCTTATAGGGTCCATTTAGTATCAAAATTATTTTATATAAAATTAATATTTTATGAAAATCCATTATTTCTTTATTCATCCCTTATAAAGAGAACCACTTACTATCATTAAGATAAAATTCATGAAGCATATGGTTGAAAATCTACATACACAACTCCCTTCTTATGTACCTTCTACCATCAAAGTGTAATTGGTGTGATAAAAAATTCTTACCAATATAGACATTTTATTTAAATCTTTTTAGGTTTTATGGGGAAGTGGTATAAGACAAAATCAGTTTTTTTGCATTATATCTACATCCAAATCATTTTAATGTTAATTATGAAAGAGTATATAATAAACTTTTTTCCATCCATATAATATAATTTTATTATTCTAATGGGATAACATATATTAATCTAAATCCTTCAATAATTTTGAATGAAATCTATTATTCATGCGTAAGACATACTCTTGCCTCGTATACCAAGGTAATTTTTTTTCCATCAAAAACTATATTGGTAGGTTATAAATAGGGACTTAATTTTAATATTTTATATTAATGAAATATTTATAATCTTTAAATGTTAATGCTTATATTTGATTCTTACCTTTTTTGTCTTTGATAATTATTGATGCCATTCATGACTACATGTGGACAGCGACCTCCGTGAAGTGTTGTGATTAATTATACATCCCTAAATCACATAAATGAAAAAAGTGGTTATGAAAATAATTAGTTATATAATTATGATTTAATTATAACTAGGAAATTACTAAATTATTCGTACCATATTTTGGTAATGAAATTCAAAAATTTACACATTACTCAATATTATGTATGGCTAACAGTGTTAATGATTGTAACATAGTTCATTTTTAAATAACATCATTCATTAGGGTATTTAAAAAATAACATATGTATGCACATTATTATTCTATGATGAATATTAGTCTTTAGATAATTAAATAATCACCACATAAAACTATGTCAACACATCAAAACTGTTATGAAATTATGGACCATATATCCCAAAAGTACTATACTTGTACATAAATGATTAACTAATTAAAAGTGTAATTAAGATATATGAAATAAATGGTTTAGGTAAATGAAATTAAATCAGGAAAATATAATATTAAAATAATATAATTTATATTAATTAATTATACTAGAGTTATAGGTAAATACTTGGAATTTATGGAGTCAAGGTAAGGTGATTTTCTACAATAACATTTCATTGTGGATTATTTAATTTTTATGCCGATAATTTATATTATACGGTTTTTGTGATATCTCATTCAATGTTATATTTTATCTTTAGAAAATTCTGATTCTATATATTATTAAATTTTAATTATATTATCTTGTAGGATTTGACATAAAAAATTACTATGTATTGAAAGGACTCTTAACTTAATTTCAATATATTTTGATATAACACTTTTTCATTATTATTATTAAGAAAATATTATATGTGAATTGATATCTAAATTTTTTATTATGTATTAAACTTTATTTTGGATTTCCATATATTAATCATAATCTCTCTATTTATTAATTTCTAAATTCATGTATATGATTATTATAGTGGTTACTCATCACAAATTCACTTTCCATGGAACCTATGTTTTTATGTGATCCAATTTTTTTAATGGTTCTATAAACATCCATATTGATATTATATATCATGAATATTATTGTATTTATGATATCTAATGGTTCATTTTACAATATTATTTGAAATAAATGTGATTTAATATATATTAATGTTTAAAATATGTTATATATCATAATATTTTAATATCATGATTATTAATTTTCAATGTTCCTTAGAGGGGAAATCATAGTGTATTATATAATGAAAATAAATCTAAATTTTTATCAGATTCGTATGAATTGTTTTATGTGTTAATTTTTTTTCCACTTTTTTATTAACGAATCATCATAAATTTGTATGTAAGTGATATTGATATTTTCTATTATTTTAGATTGATAACTATTCTCTACTATATATATTTTTGGTAAAATATTGAAAATACATTTTTTTTCCAAAAGTCTATTATATAATTAATATATATTACATGATTTTTTAAAATCATTAAAAAGATTTTAAAATAGAATCTTCATAACATTCTGCTAAATTTTCAATTTTTATACACTTTTAAAACATTTTCAAATGAAATTTGATTTTTAAGACCCAAAAATGAGCCTATATTTCCATCGTTATGACAATTATTAAAAATTATTCTTTATTATTATATTTTGATTGGGTATTTTCAGTGATAATTATTTTCATAATATTTTAGGAAATTTTGTTTTAAAATCATTATCAAAATATAAAAAATTAATTTTTGATTGTTTCAAATAAAATGTTCTATATATTATTTATATGTATTTTAAAATATTTAAAAAATATATATTGAATTCCTTATTTTAAAGGTATGTACATCTTACAGTACCATTCATATTATTTAATTCTATAGATTATAAATTTCTTTAAAGAGATTAACATGAAATCCATTTCATTTTTACGGGTTATGATATCAATGAGAGTTGTTTATAAAGGGGGTTATGTTTGAAATGTAGTGTTTTCAGATATTTTATTATTGTTATATTTCATGGAAATTGTTTACAAAGGGTAGTTAAACATTATAGCTCAAAAGTGATATAAATATAGTTTACGAATTGATTGTTCCCTATTATATAACAGGTATCGACCATATATAGTTATATGATGGTTTCACCCATATAATGACCCCATTTTTTGAAAAGGATTAAATTATACATAAAAATATATTGGATGTCTTACATATGGTTATCACTGTTGTATTTTTTTGGGGGTCTATAATGGTGATGTCCCATCATGAAAACAAATTTTTTCCTTACAATTTTAATATGTTATAAATGATTCATTTGATTCATGCTGAAATCATATTTCTAATGATCAATGATTCCATTGAATCTTATAAAACTGTAATGATTTATTCCATGTTTATCGACTGATGATATAGTTACATATTTGAATGAATTGCCTTATGTTATTCCCATTCACGTCATTTATTTCATGATAACCTAATTATTGTTTTACTTACACTTATGACATTCAATTGTTTATTCATATGATCACTTCAAATATCATTTGAGATCGACGTTTATATGTTTCATTTTTTCAATGTTATGAATAATGATGAAATATTTTTTTTCTAAAGAATATAATTATATGAAACAAATTCCATGTGATGTGTTGAAGACCTATTATGGAATATGAAATATTTGGAATGGTCGGATATGATATTGACTATTATGAACTGATTTTTTATTCCCTATTGTCAATAGATTATCCTATTTTCTAGCACTATAATGCTAAGTGGTATTTGAGTACTTATTTGATAAATTATATCCATTTTCCGTTGTATGATTTTGTTGGAAAAATTTCATGACATTTATCAGCATCAAAACCTGAATTTTCAATATTTTAATTTTATCCCCAGATCATTTTGTGACTGTTAATGGTTTTCATAGTTGGTATCAAATTAGGTTATAGATAAAATTAGTGATTATTATTTTAATTTATTTAACATTACAATTTGTTGATATCTTCATGGTTTAAAAAGTATTTTGTTTATCAAAAGTCAAAAGTCTTTGACAATACATTTGTGGTTTTATGTGATGGAATTATAAGGTTACTTATGATATATTGAGAATAATTGTTTTGGGATTAGAATTACATATACCATAGGTTTATCATGATGTATTATTTCATGAATTTTTTATTACACTTTAGTTATGGTATGGTTAATGGTATGAGATATCTTTTGAGGATAAAAAAATATTTACTTTTATTAATGGTATATAGGGTGATTTATGTTTATAAATGATTTTTTTATTTTGATGATTATATGATTATGTCATATATATTATTGAGTATATGATTTTATGATTCATTGATGTAAATTTAAGATTGAAATTAATTTTCATTTTGGATAATATTTATTCAATTTCATTTGATTTTTACGATTTACATTGTTTAAGATTACGTTATTGAATATTATTGATTGTTATGTATAGAATTATTTATATTAACAATTTGTTGTTTCTATTGAATTATGGAGATTAATGTATAATTTTATTATGTCATGTTATATACACATTGGGAATTATTAGACCCTAGGATAAATATTTTGGATTTTGATAATGTATATAGCTACGATGAATGTATTGTTATTATCTTATGGATTATGTTAATAATTTTAAATTTCATTTAATGATTCATGCTTATAAAAAATCATCCAAAATACACATAATTTGGGGGAAATATGATTTTATGGGGAAAATTTATTAAAGGATAAAATTTAACATATATTATTATAATATTTCCATATTTTATATGATTAGATAGTAAAGGTATTCTTAAAACTAGGAAATATATCATGACATGAAAAAATATCCGATTAGATTCATTTTTTTGTATATTTGTTTGTAGTTTTTTTTCATGAACTTTATTATAATTATTAAATTTTGTATGGTAAATTATATATGTCACTATCCATAATTTTTTGTAAATTATTATTTTCTCGTATATCCATTTTATGACATTCCAATTTTTTCCCAAATTTAAATCCATGTATGTGTTATCCTAGATGTACATTACACTTCCCTTTTTCTATTTTCATTATGATTTTTTATGAACCCCTATTAAGTTTAGGGAAGTAAAAAATGGAATTTTAAATTTAAAACATTTGATTATTGATATTGAGTTAAAAATTATGAAGATTAATTTTAATAAAGGGGGTAGAATGTCACATTCTATGATTTTAAAAATATAGACTATGTCTGATAGTGTAAAAAATACACAATATTAACTATAAAAGAACCACATAATATCATTAATTAAATGTCACCATGATCACCTACCAGTTATATTGGTTGGAATGAATATGATGAACTATGTTTTTACATATATATATATATATGCATGTGTGTGTTTTAATAAATTAGAGATTATTTACGAAATCATAGAAAATTAGAACTTAATTTTTATTAAATCATTTTTATTTTTCAATGATATGTTTTATTCATAAAAATATTACTAATGAATGAATAATATATTAAATTTATAGAGATTATAAAAATTATATTTTATAAAATTAAAAATGTTTTGTAAATAATCATATCAATATTAGGTTACGGTGAAATTGAGAAATTGTTTTGATAATTTTATTTTTTAATGAATAGTGAAATTATGATTTTGATTGATAAAAGTTTTCAATTTTTATGTATTTACACATTAAAATTATATTATAGATTATTTTTAAATTTAAATAAGTTTCATATGATTAAAAATAATCATAATACTGTTTCTTAAAGACCTTTTATTGTTGATTTTAATATAAATCATATTATCTAAAAAGGACTTTTTCTTGAAAACCATTTTCTCTTTACATTTCATATCAGATTTATGAATGAATTCATCCAATTATATGATTTTAAATTTTTAATATGGATTCCATATTTAGAATTAAAGGGTCCATATTTAGTAAATGGGTCCCTTATTATCCATATAAATATTAACCATAGTAATTATAGTTCTATGGTAAGGGTTAAATATTATTATTGTTCTTTCAATAAAATGATATGGACTATAAATTGATCATAAAACTTGACTAATTTTTACTACATTAGTCCATATCATCCAAAATAATATAATATTCAGTTATTTGGATTTTATCAGTTTGGGTGTAACTATAACTTTTATAATATTTTCTGTAAATAAAATTAAATAAAGTCATACTCATGTTTTGAATATCTAAAATAGCAGTCACATATGGATAACCCAAATAGATGTTCCAAAAAAATATTTATTTTAAATATAAATGATCTATCTCTATAATTAATATTTATTTTTGATTTTTATTAAATATGTAATTAACATAAATTATTTCATGAAGCTAACATAATAATTACTCAATTATGTGAAAAATAATATAATATTCAAATTTAATAAATAAATATAAATAAATATAATTAATGTGATCCCTTAATTTTAAGTAATATTATAATAGGACAAGGATAAAAGACAATATTTTCATAAAATTTATATTTTTTCATCTTTATATTTATGTTGGAGTGATGAAATGTTCTTAAAATTCAAATTAAAGATATTTTATAAAAAAATACAAAATTGTTAAATGGTATATAATTATGAAAAATATTATATTTTTTATGTGATAATGGTATGATTTAAAATATAAAATTTTCTACATTTATGTTATTTTTTCAATTTATATTAAATTTTATGACACACGTTGAGTAGAATACATTGTTGTCATAAATAGAGTAAAAGTTATTAATGTGGTGTATAAAACCAAATATAGGTGAAAAATGTGATCTAAATTTTTCTAAAAATATATAATTATATTATGTACACTAATACTCAACTTATATTTAATTCAAATAAATTTTTATTTTTCTGGATATCTGGATTAGTTTACATTAAAATTATATTTTAATAAACCCTTTTAATACTCCTCCCCTCTCCAAAAAGGAACCACTTATTCGATTTACATCAAAATTCATAAACCATTTGTTTCTAATCCATATGTAAATTAATTTAATAGATCGTTGATAATATCATATAGGAATTAGTGTGATAATAAAACCAACCAAATGATTCTCTTCATGTAATCCTTAAGAGGATTTCTAAAGAAGATGTGTACCTCCGAACAGAATGATTTTATTTTATTTCATATTTATATAATTTACAATAATATTAATACTAGAATATATAAAAAAATATGTATATAAAATATAAATATATTGTATTATGTAAATTTTATAACTTATATCCACCTCCAACAGTCCTAAAATGTGAATTGAATCCATCATTCTGGTGTATGGTAGACTACCACCTCAAAGACTAATGTTATTCATTTTCCATTTATGCATCTCTTGTATTAATAAAATGGAAGAATTTATTTAAATATATATATATATGATATTAATTATAAAATTATCATTATAATATATCATTTAATTTAATTATTTTCATTCACTAAAGAATTATACTGTTGATCTTCTCTTTGTCTGTACTACCACCTTTATGAAGCAAAAAAATTCACTTTTCACCACCACATTACATGGAAGATATATATAATTGTAATAAAATAATAAATTTTAGTTATTTTTATAATGATAAATATTTATATATTAGTTAATAATTACCTTATTTCCACAACTATTGTTGAGAAATGTATTTATTTCTCATGTGTATGTAAGCCCTTTGATCATTGTAATTTCAATGTAATTTATTTTTCATAACTATTAATTATGATTTTTACAAGTATAAATTATAAAAAAACTATGATTATTTCAGAAATAATTTTATATATATGATGGAATATTTACACTATTATAATTATTGACAAACTAAAGTTTTTTCGAAATTATGTACCAAATGTTCTTAGAGTAAAAATTAAAAATTAAATATGTACTAAAGATAAATGAATGAAATGGTCTAAGGAAAAATTTTAGAATTTAAAAAATGTTAATAAAAAATTAAATATTTGAAATAAGTTTCTTATAC
The DNA here is from genome assembly GCA_963277665.1 of Viscum album. Classification (NCBI taxonomy): domain Eukaryota; kingdom Viridiplantae; phylum Streptophyta; class Magnoliopsida; order Santalales; family Viscaceae; genus Viscum; species Viscum album. The sequence goes on from OY728145.1 coordinate 1,659,730,687, forward strand.
ATGATTTCAAGTTAAATAAATAGAATTTTTGGACTTGAGGTCATGTATTACTTCTAAATCTAGTTTTCATTAAGACAAATGTTTTTATTAAGAACCAACTTTATTTAATATCATGTATAAAATGTCTAATGTAGTTATATATCACAAGTCATTCATATTTAATATTTTTAAACATTGATTTTGAATCACCTAATACAATTGGATTATACAAAAAAAATAAAAAAAATTTAAAGTAAGATTACTCACTTTCATTACATTGGGTTATAACACTCTTTTAAAAATATAGTTATTCCATGATTACATGTGAATTATTCTATAAATTTTTTAATTATAAATTTCAACTTGTTTTTGTGAATATACTTTTTTTACACGTATTCTCTATATAAATTAATTATAAATTCATTGAAATGATTTTGGAAAGGGTTATCTCTCTCAAATTCCCATGGTACATATGTTTGTGATGTGCACCTATAATAATTTAGGACTTGTATTTAGTTCCCTTTTGAAGTAATATATCATTATTTTTCATATTTTGGATAATTAATCATTAATTTTGAAATTATTCATCTATTGAACTATGATTGAAAATTTACCGAAGTGGATATGGATTTCATAGATGTCTCACTTCCTTCCACAGATGCTTATTCTCAATGTTCCATGGGGTAAAACATATTATCTTGTTTTCATATGGCACAACTATTTTATTAACATATTCTTATGAATTCGGTTAACATTTTTAATTTATAATTCCACCATTATTTATCAATGAGATATTATAAATTTAAATTATAAATGATGATGATCTTGTATCATATTTTAGATCAGGAATTTGTTAATTCCATATCCATGTTTTCTAAAATGTTTTTTAAAATTTTCATTTGTACAAATAAATTATTTAGTAAATCTATTTTACAAGATCATTTGTCATATTTTATATGACTCTAAAAATAAATTTTTTGTATTTTCATAATTGGCCACTTTTTATCCCTTTATACCAAATGTTTTTAAATAATCTTTATTTTTATGATTTACAATATGATGGTGTTTCCCATTATCATGGCCATTTTTCTTTAAAAATTCCTTTTATCTTTTAATGGTTTTTTGAATAATTTTTTTTCAAAATATAATAGGAATTTATAGTTTTGAAAGGTTATATTCAAAATTAAGAGGGAATTATACCTTGTTTTCAAATAAATGTTTAATATTATTTTACATGAATTTTAATCTATTATATCATACTCTAATGATTAAACAACTTAAATTGTATTATGATATTTTTATACTATGTGCCTTATTTGTTTTTATATAAATATGATAATTACATTAAATGTAAAATAATTAATCCCATTTCATTTTTTTCTCATTAATAACGATATGATGGTTTGGTTGTTTTTCATTGGTGTTATATTTAATAGTTTATGATTCTAAATGTTTCATTCATTTTTTGGTTCATGTATATTTTTATGAATTTTTTATACCTACTATATCTCATGGGTTAACCTAAAATAATTTTAAAAATGACTAAACACCATTATATGACATGGATAAATATAGTATAATTTATTCGATGGGTGAATCCCTAGGGTGTTCCGATTCATTGGGAAATGATCATGATCTGGGGAAACAATTATTGGAATTTTTTGTTTGGTCATTCAAATTGGATTTATTTTTTATGGTTTTTTGATGATTATGTTCCATGGAATTAACATTTTTCCATTATTCATTATATGGGTTATAAATTTTACCTTTCATCAAGTATGAAGTCAGATTTCTCAAGATTATGGATATTTTTGTCCCCTTTCTTATGGTAATCATTAATGACATGATTAATGATAAATGATCCATGTATGATTAGTGAAAATTACCTTTTTAATTCCTGATCACTTTTATTATTTTTTTATACAAATATTCCAACCATACTCTCACTAATTACATCTAATTTTTAATTAATCTGTTTACTCAAAATGGTCATTTTAGGTCACCCTTATTCTGTATCATTTTCACATGTTTTTAGAAACGATGAAACATGACTTCTGTCTTGAAAGGATTAATAAATAATTACATTTATTATAGATTCTGAATACTTAATATAAAATATAATAATATTTATAGTTGGGGATGATGAGGAGCTTTATTAATAAATTGTTTATAAATCCAATTTATTCTTATTTTCCTTATTTCTGAAAAACTTAAATTGTTAATGGAAATTAGATACGTATTATATTCAATAATTCCTTCAGATGATGTGTGATTTTCATAAAATCTCAGGTCCCAAAATTGTAATAATATCCAAAATTATGTATTTTAAATTTGTAGAAGTGGATCTAGGATTTGAAGTTCCTGAATGATAAAAAATATATTTATATTAATTTATCCCCATTTAAAAATTTATTTTACATCTTCTCTATAATTTCCCTAAGATTAACAACTATGATTTTAAATTTGAATCATAATTAAATTTTATTTCATGTGATCTTAATATATTATATATTATATTTAAAAAAATTATAACCTGTTATTAAAAAAGGAGTTTTAAACATATTAAGGGATATTATAGAAATTCATAATGAGTAGTCAATTATTCATTTCTTATCAATTTATTCTATTTATAAAATTGTTTTTACATGTACCTATTATATCCTTTTATATATATCCTGTACATATAAAACTAGTAAAATATCCTTTTTTGTTCTGGGGTTTATACCTGATTTTGATCCCATTAAAATTACAAATTTTATGTGCATCCAATTTAAGGGAATTAAATATATTATGCCTCATGTAAGTCATTACACACATGAACGATATTTAAACAATAAATAACATTTTTACCCCCAATATTTTAAACAGATCCTTATTGGTTAAATTATAGTATTATATAAAATTATTAGCATTCTCCATTATAAAATGACCCTTATTCATTTCATAAATTCTTCACCCATGTGGTATGTTTTTAATTTTTATTTTCCTATGTAAATATCATGCAATAATTATATTGGAACTCAATATTTATCAATTATATCAATTTTCAAATATTATCTTCCCTTATTATTAAATTCCTTATTCACTTTGGAGTCATTGTGATTTAGTCTCTAGTTGTACCTTGAATATGACTTACTTAAAAAAGATGTTCCACATATGATTTTCCATGCTTCTTACTTGTGTGTGGCTTATTTTCCTCATGCGAAACTCATATTATGATTTTAATTTAAGTGATGTGAGGGTCCAAAATTAAAAATTACACCAATGAATTTGTTAATGGATTATACCTCAATAGAGGTTTCATATTGTACTGGAAACTAAATTGAATCCACCATTGGACATTTTCAATTTCATGATGATGGTCATGGTAGTGACCCTTGAATAGTTCCTTGACATAGTATTTTATATTATTAAAAAAATTATTAATCCATGATTTTATGATATCATTTACTTATGTATAGTTTCTCTTTTAAGGCTAACCCTCTTTAAGATGACATATTTTCACTTTTGAATCTTCGGTAATGATTTATTTTTTATTTACTCGTTTATTATGATTTTTTCACCCTTTTCAATATTTGTTTTCCCAAAGTTATTATATTCAGTATTTTTTGATCATTGGGAGTCTGTATCAATATAAAGAGTTTCAAATATATATCAATTATTTATTTTTAATATGAAATATATTCTTTTCTAGTACTTCATTCTCAGTGGACCCCTATTTCCATAGAAAGTATATTTGGGAATGTACATAATGAATCCAAAAATAAGGGAATATTAATGATTATGTCACAATTGTTGTGATCAAATCCATGACTAAATTTTATGGAATTTGGAATTTGGAATAGTAGTGAAACCCCTTTTGATTATTCTAGTGGGTTATAAAAAAATACAATGGGAACCATGTATTATTGTAATATATAGAATTTTTGGACATCCCAAGCAAAAAATCCTAGTTTTTATTCGATAAAGTATTTTTAATTGTCGATTAATTTCAAAGATGTTATAACCCCCCCATTTATCCCAAACAATCCTATGATTATAGTATAGAGATTGTAATTCATGAATCCAACCACTAATATTCCTCAGTTTAGAAACAAAAACAAATGAAATATTATATTAATTAATGAGATGCATTATTCTCTAAGATTTGATAAATATAGAAGTTGACATAGAACCCAATCAAATCAAGTTCCTAAGAAAAATTTAATTTCAAATTTTCTTGTGAGTAATCTATTCAAGTTAATATATTTTTTTAAAACAATAGCTACATAGATGGAATACATCATTTTCGAATTCAATGGTAAAACCAATAATAAATTACTCGTCGATATCATAATGGTCATATTTTTCGATAACCAACTGCTGATGAAATGAATCAATGTTTACAAATACATTGGGTGATCATGATATGTAATCATAGTTGGATACATTCAAGATCCTCTAAAAAATAATATAATGGAATATTTCTAACACCAAATGTCAAACTAATGAATCCCACTCATCACCAAATGATGTAGGTTAATTGCAAAACCTCACCAAGGCCATATGTCACTCTATATCACATAACAGTAATAATTTAATTTAAAAAAAATTTCACGATTGAACTATGGTGAAACATTCCTAATAGTTTTCTACTCTTCCCCAATGACTCACAGATTGAGCCATCTCTCAAAAAATGTAATCCAACCAAATTTCATAATGGAAACATAATTATTTAAATATCATATGTTTTAGTAAATATCATGATCTCATTTCATGAGTAATATACATCACAACACATCATCATCGCATAACACATCTTCATATAGATACCGATTAGATTATAGGAGCCACAATATCACATTTTCCATGTATTATATCTCAATGCATCATATCCCATGTAAATCATACCCATGATGAGATACTATATGAATAGATAAATGTGTTTGAAATAACCATAATCCATTATGGACCTCTACACATATATATAGTAAGCCATCCACTCCTTTTTTAGCAGTTAATAACCACCGTCCATAACTTCACAAAAAAACTCAGAGAGTAGGGTAAGGTAGAGGGGGATATTAGTGATCCACCCCATGGTAAAATATATGTTTTTAAAAACACTCACCCAATGTACACTTGGTTTTAGTATCCCCACTAACCCTCTTTGAGTTTTATATAGAGTCACATAACATACGCGATATACATAGCTCTCAAAAAAATTGAGGTTAAACCAGGACATTAACAAAACTACAAAAAACATCTTATCAACACTAGGATTCCACTCATATAGAATATATATCCAACAAGAACATAATAGTTTAATGATAATACTTTAATAAAATCTATCTAGTAATCATTTTTTATTTTTGATAATTATTTCATTTTCAATTAATTAACACAATTACATTGAACATTAAATTTTTAGGAAACTCGTGTTCTTTATATCTAGTAATAATCCAATAAATTACATATTTCATAAAGACTTATCATCATATACATTTCAATCAATCACTTTCCCCATTGGAAAAAACAAATATTCTTTATTTTCATTATACAATTTCATGAAATCTTAGAAAAATACTAAGATAGCATAAAAAAGATGAAAAAATCAAGATTTAACATATACCTAAATTTTTGCGGAATAGAATAAAATAAAAAGATACATGGCCTTCTAGTCTATAATGAAAATGTATTATCAATCAAGAATCCATATTTTAGTAATACAATTGGAATTCCATGATCATTTAGTTTCATCAATACCATTTCCACCCCCAACAGAACCATGGATATAATCATAAATTCTTCCATCAAAATAGTCATATACTTCTAAAAACCCAAAACAACCATCAAGTATCATCACCAATAATATTTTCTAGGAACATATTGGGTCATATTGAAATTATTAGATCTATAGTAATCAGAGAATCTAAAAGGATAATAATTAACAGCCAATAAGAAATCAATCCACAAAAAGGCATCCATCCATCATAATATAACATTATCTATTAGCTCTAATTATTGATAACTATTAAAAACTTGTTAATTATAAACTTCTACTAACCGATTAATAGTATAGTGGTTATAACCACCTACAACCTTTATGAATTATTTATTAAAAGAATAAATTTATTTAAATATTCATTGAAGTATAAATTCTAGTTTCATTAACATTACGGAAGAATATTTCATGATATAAAATACTTTTTTGTATTTAATCCAAAATAAATCCATAATCATGTTATTTTTTAAAAATACATTAATATATGTTACCATTTATTTTTTAATAATATTTCATTATTTACATTCTTTAGATTATTAATTGTTATGCTTTTTAATGTGGATTTTTTATGAATGTTATGGTTCATGTATGGAGAATATGAATACATTGTATCCATAATGTTAATTGTTTTATGAATATCATATATACTTATTATATGCACTATTATAACAATTTTTTATGGTAAATGTATTTCATAGCATTGTGGAGATGGTATGTCATACATATGCACAAGAAATGTTATCATCCACTAACTGGTAAAGGATAAATAAATTTCTGGTAAATTAATTATATGTAATTTATATCACGTAATATGTATATTTATATAATATATTAAAAAAATTTATTATTTACTAGCCTCTATGAAATGCATTAGTGAAACGTTATCACATCACATCAAGATTCGATAGTTTATATCATAGAAGAGCATTATTATAATATTATAAATGGAAAGGAGAGTAAGAATGTTATTATGATATTATATCATAATTAATATCTATATTTATAATAAATTTTTATATCCAACTATTATTGGTGCTGAGGGAAAATGGGTTACATTAGTTCGTGAGACGGTACTCATCCATACACACTCTTAATGATTTTATATCCCATTTGATGGAAGTAGGGTCAGATATATGTTATTCAACTGTAAAAATGGGATATTAGTAATGGGAGAGAATTAATTAATGAATTACAATATATTAATAATTCTATATGGTTTTTAACATTTATGTCAGAAAGAATGATATTTCTTTAGGACAATTACATTCTCTTCGTGAAGCATTATTGGGATATCCCCTTAAGAACACTATTGTCGTTGTTTTGGGAATAAGAGTGAGAATATAATGTGGATTAAAATTTTGGGGAGATATTTTTGAAATTATTGGTCATTCCAAGGGATATTATAGGTGTTAACAAGAGAATTGTGGGAGTTCCATTTTATAATTGAGTTGGAATAGCATTTTTTAAAATACACAAAAAAATTCAACAGAGGGAAGTCAATACCACCACATGTTCTAGTATAATAGATAAATTATATATTTTAGGGATTTTATGGTGAAAAAATAATAATAATTCAACATTTTTATAATGTCATTTTTTATCCATTAAGATAACGTAACGTTACCAATTTAATTTACACAAATGTAATTGGTCTTTTTAACATTGGTATTTTATCAACTAATAATAAAATAAAATGATATTGATTAAATAATTTGGAATGAATGATTCTATATATTAAATAAAATGTTTAAAATAAATATTCGATGGGTTTTTAAAATAATGTTTAAATTATGGAAATGCAATGCATAAAAAACTATTTTAACGTTAACGATGCAAATTATTTATTTATTTTTAAAAATTAATCAGAAAACATAAACATAAAAATAACACCTATTATTATTTATTAGTATTAAAAATCCGGGGTCCAATTTAGACCTTATACACATAGATTTTGATCAGTTTAATTTAAAATTAGCCCCACATAAGCGCTAGAATGTTGATTTCAAATGTAAAAAATATTTATATATAGAATTTTTTAATGTAAAAAAATAATATTAAAATTATTTTAACATATAGAGATGTTATTTAATACAATATTATTTAAAAAATTATATTTTAAAATCATTCTATATAATAATTAATAATTTAAATTATATTATAGATGATGCAGTTTTCAAACAATATTTCATTTTAACTATACAAAAAAATTATTATTTTCTAAAAAATATCATTAAATTACATTATAAGTTTATGAAATTATTATTTCAAAATTTATGTTATTGTTTTAATATATTTTTTAAAATATTGGTATAATTTAATTTTAATGTATGCCCACAATGTGCAATGAAATGACCTTTTAGAACTATATAGTTCTTCTGAAAAAATTTACATTTAATTTAACTGATTATAATTTTATTTCAATTAAATTGATGTAAATTTAATTTAGTTTATAGAATATTTTGTTTTATAAAATTAATATTTCATTTATTACTATTCAATCCCTATAATTTAATTTCTAGGCTATAAGAGAGAACCATTTTTGTATTCTATTTAACTTGCGGTTGAATGTATCACTAGATAACAAAGGAATTTAATAAATATCCACTAAAGTATAATTTTTTTTGTTTCTTAATAAACCATATAATCATCATAGATTTCCTAATAAAAAATTTAAAATCATAATGAAAAGTAAAATCACGAAAAAAAATCCCATGAAATTATTGATTAAAAAATAACCAGACATATCTTCACCTTGAATAGAGGCCCATCTCAAAACACAAACTATAAAGTCATGTAGGTCCCCAACTACCTTTTCTACACTGATATCACTAATCCAGAACCCAAAAAACATTATTATATAATAAAAAAAACTAGATAAATCAAAATCACATGAAGTTAATGTCTAAGGGAAATTTCATTTACCACCATAAATAGGACAACCAACATTAGATCTTACCACACACCCAGATAACCATAATCTATAAATGAACCAAAAATAAAATTCAATTTCATTGGTGATATATTAGTGACAAAAATTTGGACCAGTAAAAACTTGGTATTCATGTAAGAACCTCCACAAACAATGAATCCTACACATACCATTCCAAAAACCTACGCTAGATTCACCACAATAGAATAACATGGAATGTGAGTGATAAAACAATAAGATATATTTTATTTTATATGAAGTGAACTTCTATGAAGTGACAATATTTTGAATGAAGACCTATTCACACTTATTTATAATGAACCAATAAGAAAGACAATGAACCGACATATAACATCATCGTTAATGAAGGAATATGACACGAATATAAACACATTGCAACTTTAAAATAATGAAAATAACAACATCCACATGTCATCAAATATTTGAATAATATGTTTTGACTATCCATTATTTTAGTGGTTGTAGGTAGTGTTAATGTGAATCCTCGTATTAGAACAATTCTTATTAATTTTCTTGAATTTCAATGTTGATGTGGAATAATGATCAGTCACATTAAAAATAGGATTACATACAGATATATAACATCATTAATAGATATCATTTTGAGTTATATATATGAAAATATCCTCTCAATGAAATCAAATGTGTAGATTTATTTAGGTGATCAACAAAAACCGATATTGATTCATTCTTTCTTGGGGTGTTTGTCAGTCTTATAGAAGGCTCCATAGTAATATCATACTATAACCAAAAAGGAATAAGCTGATGTGGGATGAATACTATGGGATGTTATCTATGAGAATTCATTTATTAATAAAACAATCATAATGGAATATAATTACCAAATTCAATTTTCCGGTTAATAGAAAAAAAATAGTCCCTAAAATCTGTGTACATATTGGTGTTATGTAGAGTAAATTATATATATTTATGCCATCAAAATAATAATTTTTTTCCTAGTTACAAATTGAAAATGAATCTTATTTCCAAAATTCATAACTTTATGTTATCAAAAGAAGTCTAACAACATTAAATCATTCATAGAATTAATTTTGTTATTAAAATTATCATTATCAAATTGACATCATTTTATAAAACATATTAAATATGGTTTGATAGTTATTTGACAATTGTGTTATGTATCTCTTTCCATAACAATTATAAAAAAGATATTTACTATATCCTAAATCCATATATCCCCCTCAATAATAAATTTTGTAAAACTTGTGCTTGATCATTCATGGCTGATGAATCTTCTACCTTATTTTCATTATATGGGTTGTGGTATATTGAGAAATCATATTAGGTGAGTATCTCAATCCATTTTCGATACCTCATATTTATATAGTCCTATGAAAATATTTATTTTATGATCATATGATTGGTGTATATCTCATACCTTTGATGATAGAGATAATGTGTCAACATCTTTAACAAAAATATTACAACAACTAACACGTTATCATGGGATAAATAATTTTTACCTTATGGAATTAACCACCAAAATGTTTATGAAATAACAATATATGTTTTTTTTAATAAATCAATCAATTAACTTTATATATGTTTCAATATAAATTAGAAACTAATAATTTCTTAATGACATATTCAAATTATATAATTAATAAATCTTCTTATTAATTGTTTAAAAAAATTATTCACATTACTTTGTCCAAACAATCATTATTTTTTATAAGGAATGTTGGTCTACATATTATAAAATGTGGAAATTTATTGAACGAATCACCAATATTAACATTGTAGACCAATGAAATGAATTTCCATACTTATATTCATTGGTATATACCATTATACAATTACTATTTTTTCCACGAGATCAACTAGTATTCCATCATTTAATATATCATTAATAAAAATAATTATCTTAAATAAATGAGTAATACGTATTAAATTTCCCAAATTAAACATTTCCTTTTGGGATTTCATGAATAATAATCATGTGACTCATAGGATCCTTATATATTTCATAATAAAAATAGATATCATCAATTTGTACCACAAATTAATCCTCAACATTTTCCATGAATATAGTATTTACTAGGTTATAAATATTAAAGGGTTTATTAGTCAATTAAAATATATTTAAATTATATTTATAGAGTCTATACCTTATTCATAATTCTTAAATGTCATGATTATTTTATAAAAATTCATGATACCCAATACGATTCTCAATCATTGATAATTAATGAGATCTATGAATATCCTCAAATTAGTCATTACTGTGACGTAAATGATACCTGTTATATTTTGTAAAATAATATATTTCCATATAATCAATTTATACCATCTTGGATCCATCCATATTCTTAAATATGATAACATAGTCTCCCCTTGGTGAATCACTTAGTTGAATAAATCCTTTATAAAAAGGCTCTGATAGTCATTTTTATAAACTACACTAATTAAATTGTGACCATTCAATAAGGAGTATTTTATATTGATCATTCACGATGAATTAAATCTTTATAAAAATCAACCTCATGATCGGGTTGTTTCCCATGTAATTATTCTAGAAATACATCAACATATTCCTATAAAATATGTACATCCTGAATTTTATTTTTACATCATCCATCTGGATTATTTATTTTCTATACATCCCTAAATAAATAATTTTGGATTAACACTTGGGAACAGTCTATACATCACTTAGATGATTAATTCTTTAATCCAAATGTTATTAATTCTTTATTAAGATAACTAATTTAATTTTTTTCATATAGAAATTTTTTGCATAATACTTTTATTATTATTCCATATAAATTATTATATCGATGTCATCCATAGGTATAAAACAATTCAGTAAATATAAAATGATTAATTTTTTTAAAGGGATCTTCCTAATAATTTCTTTTTTCATAGAGACTTAAACTATGTGTTTTGACAGATAACTCACCTCTTATGTTTAATAAAAAATATCTACCTTTCATGGAATACATGGAAGATATAAAAGAGTGAGAGGATCCATAATCTTATAGAGTGTTAAATAATTGATGCGTTGATTAATAAAGATATGACCACATAATTGGGTTCTGACACCTCAGCTACTGTGATCACATAAGTATAGCCTTCTTTAGTTATCATATTTTAAAGTACATTCCCATGATACATGTGATATTGGTATGTAAAATAAACAATTTCATTATAGATGAATCATAGGAAACCAGATTTTCTTTCTTATCAATACATTATTTATCCTATTGATACATATATTTGAATATATAACAATCCCACATTCCCCTTTAGTCAATTCCCAGGATGATTATTTCATTATATTTCACAAGATGGAACTTCCTTTATTCACATCTAATTCTATTTTTTAATTTACATTTTCTTGATTCTCGTTTGACATCACGTTTTATTTATTTTCATTGAACATTTTTTATTTCTAAAATTATATCTATGTTTTTATATCACACAAATTTATTTAATCATTAGAAATCATAATTAGTGACTATCTCTCACGGATTTTTTTTTTAATTCCTTTAATTAAATGGTAAATATTTAATTTTTTCTGATATAATCTATTAAATATCTGGATATTTCTGTAAATATAACCTCATAACATATAAAACATATTTCATCCTATTATGAATTAAATATTTTCCTATTCATTTCATCACAATTCCTGAAATATATTCTCATAAGATGTAATATGTTCCTCGTCTACACCATGATTAGTAGTACACCATAATGGTGTATAATTATTCCATATAATGTGAAAAAACATTAGAGAATCATGTTATGAATCAACTAGTTTCTCAATAGAGTAATCATTGTATTTAATTACCTAAGTAATAAACACAGATATATCCATGATGTAATCAGTTCTAATGCTAAATTTAATGGATTTACCAATAAGTAAACCATTACATTTACATTATGGTAGATACCCTTATTCCATCTAGTAAATATTTCAAAAAATGGAACATAATTGAATTTGAAAAAATATTATGAATTTTTACTTCTAATGTATATTTATAAATATAGTATAAGAAATTATTTAAAAATTTATGAATATCCAATCTCATTATTATAAAATTAGTTTCGTTGGGTACATTGTTATTTTCAAATCAATCATAATGTTTTTAATGAAAATGTGAATTATCTAAATAATATATCATAGGAGTATCAATCTAGTTGAGTAGTATGTTATATATTTGTATAGTAGATACACTCATGTTATCTGGTACATTCCTTCTTCAAATTTATTACCCCTATGTATATATGTTCTAGATCCACTTCCACTTGTATTATCAAGATAAGTATATATTTATAAGAATTATCAAATAATATATACTATATGAAGTCATCAATATATTCTTCAATCAATACATAAAATTATATCATATGTTTACATTCCCTGATATAAATTTTTCTGTAGTATAGTTCCCATGGTTTTTATTAATCTTTCATTAATAGGAATCGTAATTTCTAAAAATTATGTATCATGAAGGTGGTGCCTACATTATTATATTCACATATAATATAATATATAAAATCCTAATAGAATTAATTTTTTAATAGTCACTAAGAACTAGATATATTTATTATACCAATAACATAATGGGAATAAACATGTATCATAAAAAAAGAAATATTTTGGCATATTTGAATCTCATTCAATGAAATTATCATTAATACTCGGGATGGAAACAAGATAAGGGTGAGTTCAAATGCTCATTATGGGTTATATACAATCTAATACATCCTTGTTAAATAAAAAATATTTAATATGGTAATGAATGTAAATGAAAATACAATTCAATTAGTAAATAACATGATCAATAAATAATTTATAATCAATATGGTAAGGAAAATAAATGAACACACATGTCATTTATTCAATAAACAGATAATGAATTTCATACCTTTATAGTATTATTGAAAAATATCTATAATATTAATAATATAATTATAGATGAATGAAATTCATAATTATTGGGCATCATGATCTCATTCGTTATAATACCTCTACTATTAATTACTTTCAGATAGTACTTTAAAACAATGTTTAAAAAATATGCTTTTTCCAACTAATTATTCTCACTAAAAAAATAAATGCATTGGGGGATATATAAATATTGTTTTCACTAGTCACATAATGTCCAAAAAATTATGGATATATCAAATTTTTTATTAAATTCATCAGGAAAACATCGTATACAAAATGTCCATATTGAGTAAAATAAACATATTTATAAAAAATTTCTCAATTAATTAAATTACCATATTTAAAAATGTGATAATAATTCTGTAAAATACATATTTATGATATTAATAAAGATTATATTTAAGATAATTGTAATTTAAAAGGAATAGTGATCCCACGAATGTGATTGTTTCATGATTATATTTACAATCACAATAGATTGTGAGTTCGTAAAATGGATTCATACTACATTTGTAGCATAAAGTTAAATCCTCTTATATTAATAAATATGTATTGAATAATTTAAAATAATATGTAATTTTTAATAATGATAAATACATCAATTGGTAGGTATATAAGCCACATGATAGAAAATGGGTTCAAATTATCAAATACGTCTAAATTTGAAGGAACTTAAGATAAAAATATTACTTGAAAATTTCTTTGGTTGAATTCCATCATCCTCATGAATAATTAAATTAATTATAATAATAATTTATTCTATAAAAATATTCATATTATAAAAGCCACATATGATCATCATATAACATTTTACATCCATTTTGATAATAATATTTAATTATATTAATTGTTAATTTTCGTTTTGGATCTTGTATTTTTTTTGTGAATGTAATCGTTCATTTAAATTGGATATAAGTAAATTACCTAAAAAATTAAAATATGTTTATAATTAAAATATTAACTATTTAGACTCATCATTGGATCTATTCTAGAAAAATGTACTTTAAAAATGAATCGTATCACATTGTGGAGATGGTTGGTCATACGTACGTCTGAGTGACGACATCATTCTGTTTACAAGTGATAGTTTATGTAGGTGGATGATATATTAATTTTATATAATAAATATAAATAAATATATATATATATATATATAATATTTCCCCATAAATTATGTCTAGAAAATTTCTTCTATGAAAAGAGTTAGTGAATGAAATCACATTACATAAAAATATGGTAGTCCCTCATACATGTGAGTGAAATTATCATATTTTAAAATTATATAAATATAAGAATTTATATGATAAATTGTAATTAAAAAATAAAATTATTATCATAAATAATATATACATAGTATATCAATCATTATATTCAATTGTGAGTGGTGTTGATTGAAAATGAGTTCCATCACTTCACGATGTTGTAGCCATCAGTACACATGATCGAATATTTAGTTTCCCATTCGATTAACTAATAGAAAGAAATTTTATATTACATTGGATTAAAATAATATTAGTATATGAGAACTAGAGGTGTTATTATAATGGAGGTATTAAGAAATTATTTGACTAATTTAAAATAAAGATGAAATTTTATGATATTTGTTAAGATCATTAACTTCTTATAGAGAAATTTTATTTAGAAATAAAACTAAAAAATATAGGGATGGTATATAGGGATTATCCGAACATCTAGAATATGGATAATGATATTGGGAGGATATTGTTTCCATGTACGGTCAACCTTATTTTCATTGTAATTATAGTGAAGAAAGGGATCAAATGCCCTACTATATTCATGGAGAGGTATATTTTTAACAAATACACAGAACTATTTAGTAATGGGAATTCAATCTTATCTAATGTGACATAATTAGTTATAATTAATCCAATTTAGGGATGATATGGTCATTCCACTCCTTCCCCCAAAACAAAATTTTTTCCCATGCTGTTCCGCAGCATTTATGTTTACTTTGTTTTACCATATTGGATTTCAATATGATAACTAGTATAGTATTCCTTGTAAATTCATAAAAAAAACTAAAATAAAATGATTGTTATTATAATATTTGGACTCTATGATTATAAATATTAGAATAACATTGAAATAAAAACAATAAGATTTAGGAAAATTAATTTCAACATGAGTGTATATAAAGAACAAAAGATCATCTTAACCATAACCATTGAAATTTATAACTAATTGTTTTTACTAGTTATTAAAAAAATTATTTTTATTAATTATCATGATATTAATTAATATAATTCGAATTATTGAATCTATATTATAAAATCCTACTAATATTAGTGGAAGATATTAAATTAAAATTAATCCATCTAACATGACTAAGTGTGGGTCTCCAAAGAGAAATTTTCATAAGTATATAATATGTTAATTTAAAATTTGAATATAAAAATAATTAAGATAAATGGAATTATATTTATTATAATATCAATTATCTAATTTTTATTTTAAAATGTTTTTTAATATGAAACTACATTATGATTTAAATGAAATGAATGTATTTAGTAAATACCGAATTGTTTCACTATTAATCATTAAAAGAATCCTTCTAGAAAATTCACTATAAATAAATTTTGATAATTGTTATATATAGATTTTAAAAATGAATTTCATTTTATAGAATAATGTTTCTAAAATAGTTGATGTTTTTAATGTATGTTCATAATGTGAAACAATCCCATAATTTTGAAAAGTCCAATTTTCCAAAAAACATTTTTATTATAAAAAATGATTTATTATTTATTTAAAATAAATATATATACACTAATTTATATTATAAATTTTTAAATGAAATAATTTCTATAATTTAATTAGAACTACTCATAACAATAATTTAACGGATATGATGTAATGGTATACTAGTTCTTGTTTTTCTTAAAATTTGGGTTATGTGTAACATAAGCTTCAAAGAGATTAAATATAATTAAAAGGAAATGGAAAAAGTCTTTTGGGGTATTAAAACACTCTATAAGAATATTTCCCATGTATCATTCTTATAACATGAGTATGATTCCATATATTTCAATTTATGTATAACCAAATAATGGGTGATTATGTATAATTAAAACTCACTAGGATTATTTACCTATATTTTAGGATATGTAAAAACATATACCAATGTGGATCACCATGTTTTGAGTACATTTTTTTTCATTGTAACATGATTTCAAAATTTATCTAAGACCACACAAATCACCCTTGATGTGATGAACATGATATAAAAAAAAATTATTCAAGTAAAAATTCCTAAAAATATTGTACTTTTTTATCTTTACACATTTAGGCTACTATAAATTTTTATTGTGGATTACGGGATGACATCAAACTTATGCTTATTTTTTGTGATAATTTCCTTTAAAATAAAAGTAAAATAAATTCATGGAATACACCATGTGATGAAACCCATATTTAAGAATTTTTTATATGAAAATAACATGATGAAATAAGACATGTAAGGCCATAAAAGTCATAATCGATGTTTAAATAAAGAAGTATAATAAAATTAGATTTGTTACATGTAGGTGTAGTAGATAAATTCAAGAATCTTACGTGAATATGGTCCTAGTAACCATAAGAATAAGACTCCATGTGAACAGTTAATAATTGTATGAATTCTATAGATGGTTTGAAAAAATATAATGAATGTATGATTGGTATGGAGCTCAAGACATATAAATGCATCTAATTTATCCTATTTTGATTGGAATCAGTGTCAATGAATGTCAAAAATTTCATTTCCCACTGATATATAAGTAATTATATTTGGAATTATAGATATCATGGCATAATTGTGTTGGTTTTTTTAGATACTGATTGAAAATTTTCTTTTATTGGTGTAGAAATAATTATATGGGAATAGTGACACCCCAAGTAATCATTCAGTCACACACATAACATAATATAAGGGTGATCATGTTCTTTTTGTTATCTAGTTGGGGAGATGCTAATGGGTAGGGTTGTGATGACATGTGGCTTGCTGGTCATTCTGAATCCAGGAAGACACACCAGGGAATTGCAGCATGATATATTTTAATGGAAAGGTGGATATGTGATTAATATTTGGGGAATGTGGTCTCACACATTGTAGGATCACATAAGAGTTGTGTTTTTAATGTCATATCATTCGAGTAACATTTATGGTACAAGATTTGAGGATCATTTCACCACGTGAATGATGGGTTATTTGGTTATCTTATATTAAGATGGGTTACCAATGAATATTCTCTTGATATTATTTTTATCACATGATAAATAGTTAATCTCATGATTTACCCTCTAAAAAATCATCACCAGTTAATTTCCCTAATTTAATCTGTTAATTTTTTAATGCTACTGGCTATTTCAATAGTGTGAAAACTCAACTCCTGATATCATTATCTATTGTTTGTCTTCTAGTTTTTATCCAAAATTGATCCAATTTCTACATTAAATAGTATATATAATAATAATAAATGATGATACATCCATGTATCTTTACTTTTGTCAATGAATGTGTTGTCATTTTATTTCAACAACTTCTTATTCCCTATTTCTGATCAACTCAAATATCATTCGTTAAATCGTCTATTTATTCCATGGTAAAAAATGACTTCATTATTGGTCCATAGTTATTTCAGGAACATTGGGAATGTCTAGGGTCACACACATGACAATGGTACAATGTAATAAGGTTTTGAGATTCATTTCTATGTCCCCATATTTCCATCAAATAATGTTCAAGGTTAACAAATCAGAAGGTCCTTTACATGATCGATCCGACATTTCAAAGGGGTTTCATGGGTCTTGTGACATGTTATAGGGAAATTTCATGATTAAGAAGAAATATTAATGTGTATTATCTTCATTTGGTAAAAATTAAATGTTTCATCACCTGATCAGTCTAACATGTCCATAGGCTTTCATGTGATCAAGCCAACATGCCCAAGGTCATTCGTATGATCATATATATGGGTCAGATGGCCTTTATATGATTAGTTAACGGATCATTAAAACATCATAATACCATTCCATGAAAATATAATAACACAAATCACCAATGATTCCAATCATTTACATTCAATACAAAGTCACCACTTTAGTGTTGTTAATGTATTTTTCTATTGATGGGTCTTATAATCAAGATGATATGGTCACATGAATCAAATATGACTTCTTCGTTATTTTTATTATCATTTGATCAATATGTTGAATTTAATAGGAAGAATCATATGACTATTAATTTATATTTAACCGATTCACACCATTTTCACGGATAATAATATCTAGTTAACATTGGGGAATCATGAGATTATTCATGAATTGTGTTATCATGAGACTCTAATAAGGTCATGCAATTCATGTGATCTAAGAGGATAACCTATTATATTATATTCCATTCACATTTAACCTTTTAGGGAAAATTACTATTCAGTTGAATATTTGTTTCTGTAAACTTCCAAGGATAATTTGGCCGATGTAAAAAAATTACCCATTAGTAACGAAGTCTAAATGAATGGAAAAAGATACTATTTTGGGGATGTAAATGAAAACATGTGACCTTTGGGATTTATATGGGTAGTATTATAAAAAAATTTGTCTTATAATGGAAAATTATTAATTATTTCAATTTTGTATAAATATTGGGAAGGGGACCTCTATTTAATTGATAACTCAATATTCTTAGAGAGAACATCCATTTTTTCATTTCTATGATTGCTTTGTTGGATTAAGTCATTAAACCGCGATGTGGGAAACATAATTATAGCACAATAATGTGGATTTAATATGTCCTTTAATTTAATATAATAATACTATAACTAATTTAGAAACAAATATAATGTAATTTATTTAATCCAATTTGTGTATCAATAGCCACATGGTTACTTTGTGTGATGCAATTGGGTTTCATAAGGAAAAAAATATTTTACTAGATTCATGTGAACATAAGAAATTTATGCATTCATGAGGCTTAGAATAGATCCTATTATTGTGATAATAATAATAGGTAACACACTACACAAGATTCCATATATGATATACACCTTTTAATCTAGTCCACACTTTCAGAAAATACTACTTTTTCGTATCCCATTATTTTTTTCATGATCTAGATGGTTTTGGGATCAAATAAATTATAAAATAGAACTGGATATGGTGATATTAATCCTGGGAACAAAAATTATGATCCTTGATACTATGTATTCTCTAATAAATTGGTTATAAAGCATATTCTTCTGAAAATCATAATACTTACAACCTATCATATGTACTACCTCTATATAACATTGACCATAAGTATTATGGGTCTATATAATCTCCCAACTGAAATATTACATCACATAAGTTTTTATCATTTGTAAAATTAATCCAAGATATAATCATCGGAAAATGTCTCCTAATATGGTCATCATTTAAGGATTCATCTTACAAATTGAGTCACTCCGATTTAATATTTGTTAGTGGTGTTCTCACTCACCAAACAATTTACTAGATTTACTAAAATATACATTTGTCATGTTTAGATAATTCAAAAAGAGGTTGGGGTTTAAGATGGAATATGTTCTCTACCAATAGCTTCTCTTATTAATGGGAATGTACATTATGGGATAATGACTATTAAAAAGAGATATTTGAAAAAAGTAATATTATCCAGTTATAAAAGTTGATATAGATTTATCAATTTATCATGTACCATTAACCAAAACATCTTATAGAACTGTTCAGTTATTGGTGTCTCAGTTGTGACCCTTTTAAAAAAACCATATATAAGTAGGAATATTCATATCTGAAATCCTCTATATTAGTGAAATAAATCATTTCTAGGAAACTGATGACGAATTCATCCCTTCTCTGAACATTTGGGATAACCATTACTAGAATCTTACATTATCATAGGTAATGATCCCCATTATTATGTAAAATAAAAAGGAGATGAATATTTGCTCATTAATTACATTCAATGAATAGATAATAATATTTATTATTCCATTATTGTCATTATAAGATTTAATAAACTATCCAAAATTCCCCTCTCGATTATTTTGAAATAGAGAGGGAATTATTAGTCCATTATATAACATATGGTGTACACATAATGGAAAAAATGGATAATATATGTATGTAACCATTTCTCTATGTAGATGGAATTCTTCCAATATTGTAAATGGATTCCTTATTAAAAATATAGACATCAATATAGGAATCAGGTTATGTACATTATAAGTAGTGTCTATAACAGAAAAATGGATACCCCTCAACATAGATATACTAACAATAACTAATCTCTATCATCTTCATGGACATGTTAGTCATAGTAAAATCCATTAATGAAATATTGGGGACCTCATGTTTCTATTTTTAGGGATAGCTGTGTAGTTTTAGTGTTATGTGTATTGAAATTCCAACAAGATCCCTTAATACTTATTCATCCCCAAGCTTTTACATTCCTTTGAATTCTATGAGAATCCAATAGATATAAATATGGTTACCAAAATATTGATTTACCATAACTATTTCAATTTATCTCATTAGTCCACACATTTTAGGTTGGCCGTTGAGAATATTAATTTTAACATAACCATAATTCCTATAAAATATCATTCATAGATGATGTTATTGTATACTATTTAGAATAATTTTTCCATTATAAGACATATACACCTTATATATATTCCCAGAAGTATTGATGAACAAAGAAAGTGACTTCTATTAATTTTACTAGAATGCAGTAGGTAAAAAACTCCAAGATTATTTTTCTATTTTTTGATGATTCTATTCTTTAAAGACACAACTACCATGATTTTCATTCCACATACCATATATCATATCTACTTTCTAAAAAAAAATCACAATCATGGATGAAATATTACATCCCCAGTGTGCTGATCTAACAAATTTAATTTGAATATATACCATGAAAACCACTTAATGATATGTGTGTTTCCAAAATGGAAGTAGATACAGACTCCATTGGACCTTAAAAAATTCAATCTTTCTAATGAAGAGTCATATGGTTAGAGAACATTGGTATTTGAGGAATCCATCTTGGAATTACTGATATAAGATAATGTGCTAGTCTGAGGTGGGATAGAGTATGTAATTTTTAAGGCACCCTCTTTAATTCAGGATAATATGGTTTTGGTCTTCGATCGACTAGTTTTAGGTATGAATATATCTTGACCATTGTTCCTTTAGTTAGAACTAACTCAGAAACAAACACCGAGATCTAGAAAACAAAAGGAATTATTTTTCACCGGATCAGCCGTATATTTTCAAGATTGTCATTGATGAAATTAATGGTAATGAGTAGCCAAAAAAATATTTTCAGTATCATTTGGTATATTGGTGTAAAATATTATATATTGTAGGAATACACTAAATGGAATGTAATGGACCAAAAACAATTATACATCCTTGAGAGAGATTTATGTGAAATTAACAAAAAAGATTCATAAACTAATTTATGGGAGATTCCTCATATCTAATAGATATTAAATCATTGTGCCACAAATATTTATAATCATAAAAGTAAAAATGTTTCATAGATTGAAGAATTTTAATTGTTCATATCTTTTATGGAGGCCAATTTATCAATTGCATCTAGTTTACTAGAGGGAAATCAATATGTGGGTTATGTGTTATCCTATTTTATCATGTATCTTCATCCACTAGTAATGTTATAGTAAATGGATTGTCCATAAATTAAAAACTAAATTTTATCCCCCTTATAGAATATGTTTGTTCTAAAGGACTCAACATATCAAACTTTAAAAATATAATGTTTATTTTTAGGGAAACTCTAGAGAGACACGAATCTTATCTATTCATTATTGTAAAATAGTAGATCCTTAAAAATGTGTGGTTAACCTTCTATCCTTATACATATTATCATATTCCAGAAGAATTGGTATCATTAATATCAAATAAATATATAAATACATAAATATTTCCATCATATTAAGAAAAAATATATTATCTCAAATATAACATTCATACTGGATTAAATATTAATCTATATTAAAAAAAATATAAACACCATTATTGATGTTTATTTTTGGTAAAAAAATAATTATCTAGTTTAAAGGGATAGAAAAAGGTAGATGAGTCATATATATATATTTTTTGTATAAATTGTTTTATAGTACAATATTCCTGGTGGAAAGATATTTATTTAATTTAGGGCAAAATAACTATCCAAAATAGTGTTTTATTTCATATTTTAGACAATAATATTTTTCTATGTTGTTAATCGATATTCATTAAAAGTATGGAATCATCTATTTTTGATGAATATAATTACAACTTTCAAACTATATTTCTCTATAACTGTTCTGATTCTTTTGTAATCCAATTTTTATAGACCCCATAGTGATTGTGTTAAATGAGAAGAGACTAAAAAATTCCATTGGTTCCAATTATGGGTTGTAGCTGGGAGTTCATTATGATTTATTCCATTACTATTTTAAAGACATTCAATCTTGGTTAGGGAGGTAATTTCATTTTCAATTGAACAAATAGAGGCCTTTAACTGATATAGTTTATAGTTATATATCTAGAACATAAAATTTATCTAGTTTATGGTCATATAGAATACACATTCATTTGTTGTATTTTATGATCTTATAGATGACCATGTTCTAATAATAATGACCAATGGGCATTAATGACTTGTTGGTACTACCTGTTTCATATATAGATTATTTGGAATGGATATTTATGAATCGATTGAATACATTATGTCCATATTGGAATTATAAAGTATAAATATTCAGGAAGGGTTTAGACGCCATGTGCCCATTGTTATATTTTTTAGGATGGATACATTCCAAAGATACATAGACCTAACATCCTTATTAAAATTAATATGGAACAATATTCTTGATGGGTTAAAAAAATCTATATCTATAAAGAGATTATATAGGATAATTTTTTACGAATATTTTAGCCACCCTTCACCCAAACATAGATTTTTCAGTATGGATATTCATAAAGGGTTTCAGATACCATCGTCTATTTTTCAAAGGTCTTAAGTAGATAAAAAAATAATTTAAGGATGTCAAATTAACATCTATTATAAGAATATGAGATGTGTAATCATTCAAAAATGGGTTTTAACTAAAGATAATGAGATTTCGAAGGCACATCATGGATGATCAAAAAGACCCATTAAGTTGTCAAGTTACACTATGAGGCCAGAAAGGCTCAAAAGGAGAAGAGGAACTCTCATGCAAGGACAATATACATTTATTTGAATGGTGTAAGTAATTTATATGGATCCATCTCTCATATGGTCATGTAATGGGTTACTTAACCCTATTTTTGGACTTGTTACTATATTTAATGAAAAAATACATTATTTTTTATAGGTTTTGGAAGAAATAATATATATATTTGGATTCTGGAACTCTAGAATAATTTAAAATTATTGTTGTGCGGCTCATGAACTTTACGACATGGTTTAGGACCTCGTACCGATGGGAACCAATAGATTCAAGAATGGAGAACAATATTCCTACATTGCGAATTGGTATAATAAATGATGAAATAATGTTAGGGATGTAAACAAAACATGAAATTTTTTTCTGTAGTTCTTATAAATGGTTTTTTGGAATATATTTGGCTAATAGTATGTGGATTAGTGGGTACTATATGAAACTAGAGTAGTATGTATCCAAGTAAACAAATATTGGATTTTAGGGGGCCTTTTATCTAGGATCAAATAATTCACTACGAATAAGTTTTATGGTGTTCAATTATTTACCAGTGAATAATAGTGGGGTCAATTTAATGAAGAATGTCCGTGATAAAAATACAAAACAATGAAGAACCAAGATTAATGATTCATGTTTACAGTGTTACTGTGTAATCATAAACACTCACAGAATTGTTCAGTGTCAACTCATAACTCGAATATATGATGTTGGATTATTGATTTCATAATATTCATTAAGGGTTAAAGATACCTAACATTATTTTCACTTCATAGTCAACACATTATCATTGGAAGGGGATATGATAATTTAGTTATCTATCATTTTCCTAGGCTAGAGCTGTATAGAGAGCATGTATCAACTTTTAGAAGTGTCATATGATATCGCCCCACATGCTTTAATCATTATTACTTTGGAACTATCTTTTTCCTAAGCTATATAGTCTAATTGCATATAATTCTAAGAAATTTATTCTTCTTTGACATCTATCCTTGGGTTTTTAGTATATCATGTGTTTTGTATCTTTAATTAAGAGTTTAGGGAAATTTAATTATACCACTAAAAGATAATTTTTATAGTAATACAAATTTAACAATGGTTCACATATGATGATCTATTGGTATGAGGAATTAGTATCAATGCAGTGGTAAAAATAATCATAATTAAGGTTAAAATGAATGTGACTAAACTTATAATTTTTTGAATTGTGGATGATGGTGAGGTAATATGTGACTCAATGATCATAGACCATAATACCTATTAGGATATAACCACATTGAGGTTGATCAAAAATCATGTTATCATGAAAAGATACCATCCAATTATTTCAGTGACCACAAGTATTGAAGGATTGTTCGTTAATGTAATATACATGTGGTTGATGGGTTCAAGACCATTATGTTCAATAAAATTTTACATGTATAATAAGTGAGGTATTTAATTCTTTATATAGACCCTGGAAGGTTTCAAACATTATTATATGAAAAAAAATATAATTCATGATTTATCTGTTAAGGTTCCTAGACAGATGAAAAAAGGTCCCTAAAAATTTAGTGACCATTTTTTGGACCATAAATTCAATTTATAAAGAGTGGTGATAAATTAAAGTCATTTTAGTTTAACATCATTTAGTGGTGGTTTTCCTTCCATATAGTTTAAATTAGTTTGAATAGTAAATAAATTTCATGTATTTTAGTTCCATTAATACATTATTTCTTTAATTTTGATTTAAAAAAAAATACATTTTCCTTACAGTTTACCGTCCTTTGTTAAGGACATTATAACCGACATGGAATTATGTGGTCCATACTTATTAGAAATATTCATTGGTTGTGGGAATTAAAAAATTAGGGGAATATTCAATTTTTATTCTTTATAGTCTTTTGATTGGGTAACTGCTAAATATCATTGTGACGTGGTCCCATTAGATCATTTATTTCTCACATGCTATTATTCTATGAACATATATAATTAATGAATATGAAATGTGATCATAAAAATATTTACTATTATCAAACACATTATGTTCATAAATGGTGTACCATAGTAATGGTAAAATGAAATTTTTATAGATGGGATTCTCCATGATTCCATATGTATTTTTCAATGATAGGAATCATGTCACATATATCTCTTTCAAATATATCCAACCATACAGATCAAACATGTATGAAAAATAAAATAGGAAATATTTATTTCCTTATACAACTAGAATAAGGATTGAATGATATGGGTTATAATATGTTTATTTTGTCAATATGATTGAATCCACTCATTGTTCTCATATGAATACCCATACAAATAAAACTCATATGCACGGGGAATTGTTTGAGGATATATATATCCTCTATAGAGATCTATCTTATGTGTTGTACTATATAATTAATCATTTCCGTTTGGAGGATCCATTAAAGATGTGAAGTATTGATTCAATCATATATATATTATTAAAGGTGGGGGAATTTTATTTTATTTTGTGAATTTTATGTCTCAGATTCGAGATAAGTGATCAAAGAATCCCAACATATTATATAAAATTTGAATTAATCCATACATTTCCATGGAACACCAAATATCCCCCTCCATTATTCATTCTTGTATACAAGGGATGATGAATTTTATTTCTTCCCATATTTCATTGATGATAGTAAACTTGTCCAAAAATCCTACACCTGTCTAACTCATATTAAAGGGAGAGATAATATACAATTCTAATAGAATATCCACCCACAATCAACAATTTCCAAGATCTATAAATATTGAAATCACCATTATGTAAAAGGGGAATCACATGGGGAGATCATTTCATGATTGGGGGTATCGTTACTCTCTTCCAGCCAAAAAAGTTTGATGATTTAAAACATTTATCAAGGCATGAAATTTTTTTTGATGGTGATAAGCTTGAAAGTGGGCCCACTAAAATATATTAATGAATAATTTTGCATCATGATAGGTTTGGAGTATATCCACATGTATTTATTATTTTACAAGGGTCCATTGACAGATCAATATCATGAGGTTGTAAGTGGGTATTATTATTTTAAATATTGCGTCCAGGACCATAGTGGAGCCACTGGGTGTCAATACGTATCATTTTGATAGCTGGAATCAAGTGATATGATTTTTTTTGAACTAATACCTATATATATCCATATTATATATATAGAGAGATTTTTTATCTTTTCATGGTGACCCTTGACATCATAGTTGAGAAAATATTCTTCTTTATATATCAAACTCATAAATATTGGAATGGAATTTCCCAATTTTTTCATTATATAGGGATGACAAAATTTTCCCTACCAAATTCGTAGGGATACATAAAATCTATACATACATGATCCGTAATATAATGTATAGAGTGGGTCCAAAAAGATAGAAAACTCTAAATATTATTTGATAATGAAAGATGGACCCCATGTGGCTCCTGATATGAATGATAAACTCAGGGAAATGCATTCTTCACAGGAGGTGCATACCATGTAATTTAGTGGAACAGGAATATGATTTCATAATCATTCAATGAAAACGAGTATGATAAATATATGTATAATATCAAGGGTATCTAAATTAATATAAATTCATAGGGTGTGTTATTTGTAATTAATATCATAATAATATATGAATGAACTTATGCAGTGACCTATTGGTATATGTTAACCATTAATGAAGTCATAATCTGATATCATATGCATTTTGGCTGATATGTTATTGAATTAAGGGTGGAATAACCTCTAGGAATATAAAATACACATGGAAAAAGATATATGAAATCAAATCATTCATCTTAAATTGTGGAAGGGTCCCATTAGATTAGAAATTCTATGTTACAAGCATGCTACATGAATGAAAATAAAGTTAATATGGTCTTGAGTTGATTGGAGTTCCAAGAAAAGGGTATCAAATCATATAATTTGTTATTATTAACTTGGAAATAAAAAGAATGATGGTGGTAAATGGATACCATAACATTTTAGAATGATTGTAGTAATATAATGGTTAAACAAGGGTACATGGAACACATTTTCCTATAAAAGTGAGAAAAATTAATTTTATTGGTTACAAAATCAATTAGAAGATGATTTACTCAGTTTTAATGTCATTTTTGAACTAGATTAATGGAATATGATTAGGAAATGACTCAATTTGTTTTATTAATATGAACTCTAGGGAATCAATATTGAGAATAAATATGGTATTATATGATCTCATGAGTCATACATAGTATATGATCTAGAGGTAGGTCCCAAAATGTTGTGACATGTCATGTAGTTCATATTCGTGTCACTAAGACATTTATTATGTAGTTTAATATCAGTTGATGGGAATATTTTTATCTATTATATGAACATGAAACATGAGAATAAGTTTTTTTAGTTTAATTTTATAATATGAGGACCTCATATACTGTGTAGTATAATATTTTCCCTTCAGGATATAAGAGGTTTTATAGTTTAATGTCACGTGAACAGTACATGACCCATGTTTTTTAATGTCATGTGGCACAAAAATATTCCATGAAGTATAATTTTTTTGTGGTAAGTATGTTTAATTTTTTTATGTTTCCCCACCAGGATCTAATTCCCATGAGGGTTATAATCAAAATACATATAAAAAAACCTCTTATTGGTGAGGTTCCTGATGAAGTATTCATCCATTGTGGCCAATGAGTTGGATCCATTAAAATAGTTTATGTATTATTTATGTCACTTCTATATGTTGACCAAAATCAGGGGATTTATTCTCCACTAACATCGAGTTTTTGAGAAATAGTACCAATTATCCTTAGAGTAATATGTATTGATATATCTTTTTGGTGAATTTTATTTCAAACATATTCCATTAGAATTCGATATTTCCTGTAATAAAAAACCTATTTTCATCACATTACTATTACTCACTCAATATCTTATATGATTTTTCTCTTCATTGAGTTATCTGTAATTAATAGTTCATAATGAATAAAATAATACCACTTTGTATAACCATTTTTCTATTCTATAGGCCAATGAGTATTGGGTTTTTTTCTTTGTAGTTTAGGTTATGGAATGATAGTCCTATAATGTAGGCATGAGTTTATTTATTCAAAAATAACTTTACTTTATCAATGTTTTTTAAGATTTTATGAAATATAGTATTATATATGGAATATATATCCATTCTACCCACTATGATATTGAGATAAATGGTTGATATCAATTTTATACTTATAATAACTCATATTCATTTTGGAAGGATAAAAGTGGGTGTCATTGTCTATAAATTTCATTTGGGGAAACCAAATGACATGACTTCATTAAACATCAAGAAGTTTATGACACTCACTGTCAAACGTATCTATAAAGTATGAAAATTGTTTATTTTGAGGGTAATTCAGTATCAATGGGGATATACATAAGCTACATAGTATTATATGGGATATTATTCCCATTACATATATTCCCCTATAGGGAAATGGTAAAAAATATTCAATAATATTCCACAACTGTGAGGGTTGGTGGAAATGTATTTAATGGATTTTATATGTGTGGAGCATCATAGTCAACCCCACATAGTCATGTATAATGTTTTTTCTAAATTCAATAGTCCTCTTGATTTAATAGGAGAGTTTACAAAAAAACTATTGGGATCTATAAGAGACTATAGTGGGGGTCTTTCAATCTACATTAGATTGTATAATAATATCAAATCCACATTTATATAGTTATTTTTGTTTGTTAATCTCATCCCATTGGGTGATTTAAATTAAATTATGTTGAATATAATCAATTTTTTCATGATCCGACAAGAGGTTCACATTTTTTAAGTGTTCTATCATTAGACTCATCCATCTAGGAAGAGTTTTTGACGAATCATTCATTATGGAATCATGGATATGATGGAATTCTTCTTTCTCGAACATGATTACTTTTGATTTTACAATTCAATGATTGATGAGTACGAAAACCATTTCTAGATCAAGGTCAGTGAAGAATGATTCTTCATTATCTTGGGAATCAACAAGATATTTATGTGATCTTGGGAAATGATGTAGTTTGGTTTTTCAAGATAATTATACAAACATTATAGTCATGTTAACATTTAGAGAACAAAATTAATCCTCGTTGATAACATATTAACTATAAATTTTTCTACAAAACTGATTTATGTACCCATTTTATTATAAATTTTCTTTATAATGATATAGGCCTAGCCTAATGTCTACAATATGTTCTAGATATTCCACATAATTATTAGTTAATCCTCTATAAAAAAAATTATTAAGGAAAATTTTCCATGTACGGTTAAACAAATATAATCCATAAAAAAACACTGCTGAGTATCTACTATTCCAATTTCAGTCGGATGGGGATTTGAGAAGCCCCATATAAATAAATCTATCATGACTAGGGGGAGGGTATCATAAGAATATAAATCCACCTTTTCACAGATTATTATGTTTAGTAATGTATTTTTCATGGAATGATGTTTTTCAAGGAAATATTCAAACACAGACACATTAATTTCCTTCTATCACACTAATTAAATCGTATATTATTTTTTAATAACCTCACATTAGGACAAAAAACCTGTTAGGATATAGAGGTGGAAAATATACTTATTTAAATTTATGTTATCTTTAATGTGTACTAAATGATTCTACAAGTAATTCCTCAAAAATTGCAGTGTGAAAATGGTTTTTATTATCTATTTATTTTAATTATAGTACATTTTCATAGAATCTAGAATCATTTTGTAAGATATCGATTACTTTTTTTATCAATGCACCATTTTTTTATTTTATGAGGTCATAGTGTAATCATTACATAGACACCACATATAGGATCAGTGACATGCCTTATATTAGAAACATTAAAAATTTTAGATGTAATAGGTACTACTTGTGGTTCAAGAATGCTTCTAGGAAGTTATAATACCAATGGTAAGATACTCCAAAAACCAAAAACATAGTTATGGTACATACATATACCATCCATCTCATTTATTAAATTCAAAATGTAAGAACAGTTCCCGTGGATCTCTCTCGATTATCATTGATTCCGAGTATATAGAATCTCCAGAATCTCGATACACTTCCAAGTAAACCTAGCTCATAAAGACGTCAGATTCACTAAAGGTAATAAAAAATCCCAATATTGAGGATTAATATTAAAAATATCCTTATCCAGTTTATGGAAGAATTTTTCAGGAACAATAATGGTAACATAAATATGATCATATCTGACAACCAGATCTTTAAAATTACACTCCAGAATTCATCATCATAATTGATTAATGATACAATGCTTATTATATTGACAACTGGTGATAGGATTAATTATG
The DNA here is from genome assembly GCA_963277665.1 of Viscum album. Classification (NCBI taxonomy): domain Eukaryota; kingdom Viridiplantae; phylum Streptophyta; class Magnoliopsida; order Santalales; family Viscaceae; genus Viscum; species Viscum album. The sequence goes on from OY728145.1 coordinate 1,659,761,829, forward strand.
ACTAATGGTATAACCTTGTTGAAAAATATTTCTTTTGGTTATCTATATGAATTTTATTCCTCTTATTATGGGGAAATATAGATCTATCTACGCACTAAATATATTACCATATATGGAATGTATTATACGATATAGGTAGCATTGATAAAAGGATTAATGATTAGTAATCAGAAATAATCTATTTGTATGCATTGATTAAATTCCATGAAATCAATGTAGATCTTGATCATTATGTTTACTTCGATAATTTTACTAACACTGGAAAGAAATTTTTGGAACTTCCCATCATAAAAAAATGTACATGATTAATTTTTCCAAACTCAATCCAACATTGGTTGTAGGATAATGAAACATCATCTTTGTATCCTATCTGAAACATCATTGATTATTTGGGAAAAAATATTAGGTGTGTCAATATTAGCTATCAACTTAGTAATATCTATATTATTACATGAAGTTACATATTAATGCTCCTTTCTAAATAAAATATACAACTCTTTCTCCTAAAGAGTAATGAAAGGACTAATCATTATAGGAATATGATCTTCTTTTATTCATAGTTGCAATATACTGAGCCTATATACAGTTGTGGAATTTCCTTCTTTAAATTTATTTGGGTTGTTCCCAATGTTATTTAAATATACTCCCTTCCCTATTTTATTTGGGGCATATTCATGCACAGTTCATAAATTTTGGGAATATCAATCTCTATAGATGTATGGAAGGAAATGAGAAACATCATTAACATCATAAACTACCAAAGATATTGTGGGGTTATTATAAATTTTATTCCATTATTAAACCACTAATGGAAGGAGTGGTATGGAAATAGTGGGTTGAATATAGCATCTTTGTGAATTATAAATTTCATCGAATTGTGTGAGTGTATTTTATGACTCATATAGTACACCAAACTAGATAGTCATTGACAAACCCACATCAACTTATCAAATCCTTATTCTATTGAAATGGTAATCTTATATTCAATATACATAATGGAATTCTGATAATTGATAAAATACCTCGATTACAATAGTAGGTAGTATATATTAACTACAGATCATGCTATATGGATTTTTAGAGGGGGTTCCCAACGCATTAAAAGAATCAGCATGCTTTTCACCATCATTTCATGGTTATTTTCCATTCCATCTTTTTTTAAAATCATTGTATAATTTTTATTCAAAATATTCAAATGAGTCGTTATTTATGTAATCATCTCTAACCATTCTTTTTATGGGATATTTTAATCTATTGATGAAATTTTAATGGTAAATCCTCATGTATCTGAAAAAAATCTAATCACAAAAAACATTTTATGTCATGTATTGTTAGATAAACCTAAACTAGACATTATAGATGAGGTCTCTAAAACCATCCTTTATCATTTAAATATAAGTGGTTCTTTTCCAAATTATTTTATAACCTTTATTGGTCATCATTAATGGAAAAAATCATGTACTTTATATCCCAAAAGTATGAGGATTCTAACTGTGATGAGGATGATCCTATAACAATTTTCAACGAGATCCCTTCATATATTGGCATCATTGACCAATCCTGAATCATTTATTAGTCTATTATGTACTTGAATATATTATTAACAATCAATCTTTCTAAATGTTATTGGGGTATCATATTCCAATAGGTTAGTTTCCAATCGATAAAACTCATATATAGAGACATTTTTCATAAACAATAGAGGACTTTCTAGGTCCTTAAAAAATGCCTGTATAATATCTTTCAAAATGTAGAGAATATCTATTATTTATAAAATGTTTGAACTATACTATAGATAATATAAAATGTCATATTGTTTTACCATAATATGGTTTTTCCAAGTGTAGGTAAGATCTGTATCATGTGTATTGGGGATAAAGTGAGTGATGTAGACTTGCTCAAGGTTTTAGATCTAGTCAAGGGATCATCTATTTCATCCCTCACTTGTCATGTTCCACTGCCTCTTCATTAAGGATCATCAACAATTTAACACAATCTAGTCGGTACTCCAAAACAAATTAGGTTTGAATCACCATTGAAAAAGACTAAGGAAACTACAAGTTCCAATTGATCTTGATACAGAACACACCCTCACGTTATTCCCATTTTGATGCCAAATGATGGGTTATTTCTACACTATTGGATTCATACATGACCATGCCACTACCTGTACCCTTGGATTCTATGGCCACCCCCCCAAATTCTCAGTTTGACGAAGGTATATAATCTTCATATGCATATTTAAAATCATTGAATGGTTTCATAATTGAATAAATTTAACTTATATGGGAATGAGATCAAAATACAATTAGGAATATATTTAATATGATGGAACTCATATTTCTTATTCTAAAATAATGAAATTTTCAATAGTTTGTGGTAGCGTAATTCTTCAATAAGACTCCAGAAACATCTATTTAGAATCTACCATTCCCTATAGGATATCATTACAGAAGAACCAGACCGAGAAGGTTTTTCTAGTCTCACACAAAATTTAAATTGATTATAATGGACCATGAGGCCGACCTCTCTATGATACATCATCTCTAGTAGAATGATGATACTTTTTCATACATGTGAGGAAATAAGAGAGATCATGTTCATTATATAAGGAAAATACATTGATTAATGATTGTTAAAATCAAAGGGGGCCTGATCACAATGCACATAGGGTTGATGGATGTTTGGATAGTGATGACACACAGATGAGGAATTGGATGACCAGTTATAGAATAAGATACCTTGTAGGAAAAATTATTGGATTGAGTGTAAGGGTGTTTTTTTAATTCATAAATTCCTTCCCTAATGAAATTGATTCTGGTAGAGATTTTATTTTATTTTTCTAAAATACATCTTCTAGGAAAGGGTTCATTTTTATAAACACACATAATGGAAATTGTAATTTTTTACATCAATCATTTTTGTATCTGATCATATATTTTCATCAAAAAAATATATAAAATTTATTCCTTAATGAGTGATATGCTGAGTGACTGTTATATACACATATATTTGTAAATAAATTCATAAAACCTATCATTTTCATATTGATTTTTAATTTTTGAGGTCGAAGTTCATTTTATCCTTAATGTGATACTAAATTGGTAGACACACAATTGATGAAGGTTTTCTATGATGATGATAGATCTCGATGGATGGTTGTTATATAGAATTAATTTTATCCCAACTTATGTGTGTGTGTATATATAGAATCCCTCATTTGTCTTATCTTTCTTGTTTCATGCACCCATCATGTTGTCATATTTGGAGACAAATAACTTGAGATTATTTTTCTGACCCCCGAGACACTAATGTTTGAAAAGATAGTATTTATGAAATTGAGTGGTGGAAAACTCATCCACATTATGTTTATGGACAGTTCTCAAATTATATTAGAGTACAACACCCCTCCATTGAATGCATTTGAATACCTAGGGAAATGATGGCATTGAAAATTTTTAGAGGTAACTCCATCTAAACTAACCCTAATCATAGGTATGAGACGATTCTTGAAATATTTTCCCTTCAATCATATTAAAAAATCAATTCATTTCAAAGACATATGATCTCACTAATAATGAAGATATTGTTACAATAATGAAGGGAAATTATGGTTGTACTCAATTTCAATTATTATATATAATGGGGTACTGTACCAATATCTGTCATGGTTCCCATGTTCGTCCCTCATTGAATTATAACTTTCCCCTATGAAGATAGATTAGGGTATATATGACACCTCTAGAAAGAGGTTCCTGATGAGAATATTTCCTTAGTATAATTCCACATTGAGTTAACTAAGGTTGTATATCTCATTTTCATATGACACGATTCATTTCTCCATGGAGGAAATTTCATCCATAATAAGATTCAAGTGGGTTGTAGCCATTCCATTACCTTTATCCTTATTTAAATGTTTACATTTATTTCAAAACATACCATTTAGGACATCAAAGTCTTACTTTTTCCTCTAATTGAACATTTGAATAGCCTTAGTATGTGTATTAATATCTCCCATCTATTGAGGTAATATTTACACATTTAACCACTTATAAATTATAATTTTTTCCTCTATGTTATATTCTAGATTAATTAGGAGATATTTCACTATGGTATATTATTAAATAGTGGTCATCTCATCACTCTTCCAGAGTTGGTCTGTTATGTGTAAGTTTAATCAAATCCAAGTGTTACATTGGTGTCTAACCTTTTTCATACAAGTCTTGTTAGGAATTCCTGTATTAGAACATTGTGATGTCTAAATTTCATTTCTAGATACTCCAATGGTCATTATTTTTTATTAGTTTAATTTTGGGAGTTTCTGACTATATGGGGTGTGAAGGATATAAATGATTGCAATATGTCACATGGTGGGAGGATCTTTTGGGATGTCAGTCATTTATATACATTACCATAAATAATGTTTTAAAGTATCATCATAGGATATTTTAATAATACAATTATCCATATAATGGGGGGGTTAGTTTTGAGAAAGTGATATATCTATTTGATCCAATTTTTAGGGATTCAATGATTCATTTAAATGTGGTTGATGAAAAAATAACTCATTCCTTATCGAATGGGGTCTTTTGTAGACAAAGATGATTACATTGGGACCCTCCTAGGGTTTTATTTACCAATGGGTTGGTATTATGGGCTAGGTTTTCTCCCAGAGGGTATCCCTTGTGGTTTTCATTTTGAAAATCCATATTTTGGAAAAATTGTACTATCATTGTACAGAGAGACTTCCTACTTATGATGGGAGTCACTTTATATGGAGAACCATTGCATAATCTAAAACTGTGGCAACCAAATTTGATATTTGTTCCCCTATAAATAGAATACCTATATTAGCATCCTATTTGAGTGTCTCCAATCTACTCTCAATGCATCTTCATTTTAAAAATAAGATAATTTCATTGGATTGACTAACTGGATCACTTGTTATTCTATTACCTGATCACCCCAGTGGTTATAAAATTTAAAGATGATGTCTGTGGGAACAATTTTTTGTCCATGGTATGGTGGGAAGGGTAATGTTCTATACTCCCCCCATCAATATATAGTTATTTATTATTGGGATCCATCGATTAGATGAAATAGATTAATTCCATTTACATCTCAGTTCTCAGGTTATGGTGAATTTCAGCTAATATATCATACAAAATGTGTTTTTATCAAACATAGTTGGCCCTCATATCAATGGTAAATAAGGTGACTATATTTTAACTACTACAATGTATACCGAATATTCTTACATATATATAAACTCCATCCACTTTTAGTTCATCTATGAAATTCAATCAGATGTTACAATGGGAGAAAACACAGTAGTATAGTTTTTCTCAGCTAGCTCCTTATATAAAACCATTTTTTCATATTCTTCATCGGAAGAAATTTTATAAACTTGGTTTGACCATAGAGTTTTAATTTTTTGTTTATCAATTGACTATGGAGATCTATTTTTGGATGTTGAATGGGTAAATGTATACAGTTAAACATAATTTTTAATAAGCTCTCGATATGATGGTTTCTAAATATGGGGTGGATTTCAATTTATGGTTGATATGTCGCAATTGTGAAATCAATAAAAATGATAAATGAGGTATGTTCCCTAAATATATATCGATATCATAAGGAAGAGGATTAATATGGTAGTTATGTTCTTCTGGTTTAGAAAAAAAAGTCAACAGACCCTTGAGGTCTGACCGATATGAATTATACAACCTAATGGAAACACGAATCTAATAGAGAAATATTATGAGCCTCATCCAATGTCATGAATCTAATACCCTCACTAACTATTGGGTTTGATCCAGAAAATGAGCCTACAAACTGGAATTCGTAATTATATATTGATGCATATCATTCTGTAACATCTATGATTTTAAAAATGGAACACTTTGTTCGACATCATGTATGATAATCCTTATCATTCTTATAAGGACAACTAATTATTATTTTGTAAATGTTACATTTATAATCTATCCATTTATTAGGAGGTTATGACCAAGATTAACCAAATTATGAAAATATGAATTAAATGTCATTATATAATGAATTTATTAATTAAAAATTTATTATAAATGAAAATAAAATAACAAATTAAATATAAAGAATATCTTTTTATAGAAATATTTTTATATGAATAGAATGTTGCTTTAAAATATTAATTATTTCATTTGAATGATATTAGTGAAATCTATTTTTTTTGAATTTAAGAAAATAATTTTAAATTCATCCCATAATTTTAAAAGTATTATGATAATAATAAATAAAAATATCATCATTATGATTTGTTTATTTATTTAAATGTAGTCTTTCACCCTTTCAATGAAAGACTTGTTTTTAAACTACATTTTAAAAAATCATTTAAATTATATATTAAAAAATAAGCATCTTTTTTGAAATAGGAATATCAAAATTTTCTTTGGTTAATTTATGGAATATTTAATATAAAAACATGTTTTGATGAATATTTAGGGAAATTTAAATTTAATTGAAAAAGATTTTGTCATCTAAATAATTTATTTTTCAAAATTATAATATTGATCAGTTTAAAATTATAATTAAATAAAAATTATATACTATAATATAATTCAGGTTATTTGAATAAATTAGAAATTGGACTTGGATTTTAAAACATTTCATTCATTTGAACATATTCACTTTGAAAACATTTTTTCTCTTTCATTTGATGAGATTAATATTATATTAATTTAAGCCAATTATGTGATTTGAATTTTTCCAAAATAATTCAATTTTTTTAATCATATGTTCTATATTTAATAAATATGGAACTGTTATTTTTGGAAAATTAGTATAGTAACTTTAGTAAATTTTCCACGGTTACGGTCAAATCAGGTTAGTATGTGTAAAAATAATATTATAAAAATGGAAAATTTACATAAAAAGTTGTTCTAATTTTATTTTATAAGTAACTCTAAAGCAAAATCATTATTTTCCAAATTTTATTTCCAATTGTAGAAAGTTGGATGAAATTAACACATTTATATTGTATTATTTTATGAAATGTAAAATATATCATACTCATTTTGTTTATAAATATTACATTTTTAAAATGGTTTCATTCAGATTATGTCATAATCAACATATAGTATTTTGATATGTATATTTTTCTATTTTAATAATCATATTTTTGAATCAAAATATTATCCTTAAAACCTTACACAGTGATTTTGTATTAATTGTTCAAATATTTGTATTATTGAATAAATGATTATAAAATTATTAAAATAAAAATAATTTCATATAATTAATGTAATCCAAAAATTTTATAGATACTATTGGAACGCAATTTATGTGTTAAAAACTATTATTAATGACACCTAATTTTATTTATTTCATTAGATGTTAAGGTAATGAATAGTGTCAAGTTTTATATTATTATTATATTAAAATAAATAATATTTTATTTAATGATAAAAAAATTTATAAAAATTTAATATTAATCCATCTAACTTATATAAGGCTTAAACTATTAATCATGACTCATATATGGTTATTTTTACAATTTTTCGTAATAATATTGTCCCACTATTAATAAGAATCCAAGTTATCACATTAAGAGATAATGAGATTTAATAAGGGTAAAAACCAAAACATAAGTGTAATAACATGACCTAAATTTGTCTAAAAAATAATTGATGACTGCATTTTCACAAATCCTCATCTTTTGATATAATAATATCTATTGGGTTTCAAATTGTAGTTTGAAATTAATTTTGATTAATTTATATATTTCAAGAGTTTAAAGAAACTCCCATCACCAAAATTTTAAAAGGGCACCTCATCCATTACTTATTCACACGACAATGATTAATATATATGATGAAACAATTCCTATTTTTCTTCTTGTTATCACTATCCATGTAATGGATAATATATTCTTCCAAAAATTCCATCTCTTTATCCCTTAATAATAGATCTAAATGATGTATGAATTATAGGGTGTAATCGTTATTGCAAACTCCTCCAAGTTTATTTCTTCTCAGAATTCCTTTTACTACTTTTTATACATGAAAAATTATTCCTCAATTATAATATAAAGTATGATTTTTAGTTATAATTATATAATAATTGTATCCACCCTTTTATCCATCCCATGAAAAGTGAAATCATCGTGTGTATGTGTGTGTGTGTGTGTGCGTGTGCATGTGTTGATATTGTTTCCCGTCTTCACAGCATGGAATAATCTATTTTTCATCACCAATTTACTTTCATGGGAATAATGATGAAAATAATTGATATATGTAATACACACAACAATATATTTATTCTTGAGTAATTAATACACCATAATCTTACTTCACATTTCACCATTAAGATAATGATACCATCGCTCATACGTATGTACAAACGACCATCTCAATGAAGCGATATGATTAATTTTCCATGATCAACATTCAAGAATGATTATAAAAATTTATATAACGAATTTATCTGATATATTTGATCTTAATATAATTTTTAATATGATATAATTGTATCCCATGCAAAATAATCAGCCCATACCAAAAGAACTGTGCATATGAGAATGATGTTGTTTACCGAGAAAACAAGTGTAATAACGAAATATTATTAACAAAATGGTGATATGATTATATAAGAATGTCCTATATAATATATTGAACATAAATATTGTTCATTTATAAATTAATAACATGATTTCAAGAATTATATAGTAGGTTTAGATATATTCAAATGAAATCATAAATAAGGTGAGAGATTTTTGTGTCACTAATATTTTTGTGGGATACATGCTTTATTCCCAATATAATACATAAGTGTGGTGAATATACCACCCCTTTAATATAATAACATTAATCTTTAAATAATTATGATATTAAATGTTTAATTCTATGTTATGGTGAATTCTATTCAATTGATTACAATGTTCTACGGGTTTAGTTCAAAATTGCAATGTTAATCATGAATTTTTAAGTAATATATGGGAATATTTATATTCCATGTTAGTTTTTTTCTAAAAATATTTTAAAAAATAAATTTTAAAAATATAATATATATTTTAAAATTCCAATAATTGTTTATGTTTTAATTTTTATAAAATGGTTTAAATGGAATCATTTTTCCATCTTCCAAATGATGTAATTTAAGACATTTTCCCAAAAAAATACAAAATTAATGTTTATTTTATCATTGGATAAATGAGAGTAATTTCCCACCATCATAAACCCATAATTTTTTGATTAATCCTTAAAAAGATTAAAATAATATTTTCAAATGAAACTTTATATTTTATAATTTTTATATTTTTTAAATAAATAATTTTAATGTTAAAATTGTTATTTCCCTTAAGAAATAACAATGATTTTCATAGATTATATCTGTCAATGTCAACATCATTTGTTAAATGTTATCATAAATTTTAGTAGATATCTTATGATATATTATAACAAATTTTATTGAATTTTTTATGATCTATAATACTAAAAGGGGCTATTTTAATACCATTGAAGTATTGTGGTTAATGTATTAACATTTTGTGTTCATGTTTTTTTAAGAATGATTATAATAGTTATATTTCAGTGATTTCATATTAGTAATGAATTGGACATAGTATGTGATATTAGGGGGCATCTATAACCCCTAGATTCATTGTTAGGTCCGATTGGACATACCATTTTGGGTACTCAATGAGGGCTTACCTATTTATGTATAATGTCTTGGTTGAAACCTAGATAGTATATTTATGATGTTAAGCAATATTCCGTTCATTTTTATGATGTTGGTTATCAATATTTCATGTGATTATTAGAATAATATAATATTCAAGGTTTTGTTTCGTAATTATGTGATTAGTTTATGGAATTATTTGATCATCTTTTATTCATATCATATTAATTTATTGTAACTTATTAAATGGCATGTTTTTTAGTTAATCAAAATTCTATAATAATTTATTATTTCTTATGATATAATCCTATATATGTGTACCCTTAATTAGAATATATGCTCACCCCCTTACAATGTTTCATTTCACCCATGATTTATATACATATTTTATGACAAATATGCAAGGTTTGATAAATGGGACAATGGTGTTATCAATAAAAATAATTTTTTGTCTAAAATATAATTAATCTTTTAAAAATTTATCCTGTTTACCAATACTAAAAAACCATTTATCCCATTGTGATATGATTTATGGTATCATATTCCAATATAATAATGTGTTGAACCAGATCTGGGCTACTAGAGTCTAGGAAATTATAATTGTTATCATTTATATTTTGGTACAAACCATGGAAACTAGATTTAGGAAAACATAGATTAGGGAACCAAACCCATTGGTATAGTATGTATGGAAATTTTATTTAATGAATATTATATTCGAATTTTATGTACAATTTTTTAATGGAAAGAATAAACAATAATGTTTATATGATATTTTAATGTAAGGGAACTATGGGTATTTATATTTTTGGGAATATAAAATGAAATGTATGAAATATCCTTTGTGGTTAAAATATTACAATAATGATGAATATATTTATGATATTTTTTGTGATTATTATCAAATAAAATTAAAATATTAATATAGTTATATAAAAATAACATGCTAAATGCTGGTTGACAGCCCAATGGTTGGGTGACAACCCAATGCGTGTGGCATAGTCGGGTGGTTTTATCCCTCAACCTAATGGAGAAAAGGGTGCATCGCCTACCATTGGCCCACATGAAGTCCTTATTTGCATGATATTTTTTAAGAAACATATCTAATAGATAAGGGTTATATAGATTATTGGGATACTATTTTATAGAAATAGATAACTCTGGGATTTGGAAATGATTAATTGAATATGTTATCACTTTTATTTCAGAAGACATTGCTATTTTCTGGTATCCTATAAGATTTAGATAAATAATATATTATAAGGAAGAATGGTTTAACATTATTTTGGAAAAAAATATAATTATTATTTGGAATTATGGTGAATCATGTTATTTAAGTAAATTGTTTTCAAATCTTAGAGATATTGTGATTTACCAATCTAAATATTTTTTATGATATATAAAGAATGATTAATTATACATGGATGACAATATAATCAAGTACTTTAGGTTTTGGGTTTCAATATTATTCAAGAATATTTCGGAGAAAGGATCATAATTTTTTAATTGATCTAGGTTTAACATTGAGTACTACTATTGAATTTTGTTGATTGATGTTTTTTCATCATATAAATGATTATTCATTATGGAAAATTATCTTATCTTATCCAAAACATTTTGTTTATTAATTTATAATGATTCGAGGAATATATTGTTATAAATTGGTAGATTATTTGATCTATATATGTTGATTCAATTTCTTATGTCATTAAAAATTCATCTCAAATAAACATCATCATTAGAAAAATGATCACTTTTTAGGGAAATTATATTATGTGTTGGAAATATGAATTTTAGGTTTTTAAATTTCCTTGTGGTCATAGTATATGATGTAAAATAATTCCTTAATATTAGAAAAATGATTTGAAATAAAAAATTTATCCATTTAGATATCTTACATATAAATCAACAACCTTTTAATCTATCTCATATTTATTGATGTTTGATTGTAACCTTTCTCATAACTATGTTTTCTATCACTCACATTACAACCAGAAAGTGTTTTTCTATTCTTTTTAAATTGTATCATTGCACAAAACCATATTATGGGCTATCTTAGGTGACCATTATACTTCCTTGTATTTCATTTAAAGGTCATGTTTTATTAATACTTTGTTCGATGTGGGATTATAATAAAGATAACCAGAAAAGTATAATGATTTTTACCAAGAGATATTATTAAAATTGCGAGAATAGAAATTATTAAATGGAGGGAGGATATTATAATACCCATAGAATAAAAAAAGAAACCCTATGATTGATAACATAAATGATTCACCACATTATTCTTAAACGAACAACTGAATATTATTCCGTAGATTTTAACATTGGAACCTATAAATTTAAATGGAGGTTAGGTTGATGATTATCCAATTTAAATACATATAGTTACAAATTATAATGTAATTAATTACTTTATCACCAATAAAATAGAAATTAATATTTAAAAAAATATCACAGAATATATAAGATTATTTTTTATAAAAAAAGTAGTTTTATGGAAAAAAGTGTGTTTGATCAAAATTAATCACTATTAGTGAAATATTTAAACGAAATTTATTTTATAGGAATTTATTAAAATTATTTTAATATCATTCAATATGTTTTATAGGATTATGATAATAATCATTCTAATTTTAAGAAAAAAAATTTATATTTTTTAAAAGGATGTTCTAACCCCTTTTAATTGAAGAATTTTTTTAAAACTAAATTTTAAAACATTTAATAATTATATATCCAAAAATGAATTTATTTTTTAACAAATTCATATGAAAATGTAAAATTCAATAATTTGGTTATTTTTATGGTACTTTTCATGTTTTGATGAATAGTAAAAAATACATGATTTTGGTTGAAAACAACTTTTTCATATAAATTTTTTATAGTGATAAATTATATATTTAATTAATTTTAAAATATAATTAGACCTCCTATATATCACTTAATAAATTTTTTTCAATGGAATAAATTTTACATGGTATTTGAAAATTAAAAACATTCAGTATTTTGAACGTTTTAACATTAACAACATGTGTTCTTATTCAACTAATTAGATTAATTTTAAAATAATTTTAGACAAGTTATGTTTTAAATATTTAAAAATGGATTCCATATTTTTAATCATAAAATGCAAAATTATTAAATATTTCCTTTTTTATTCTTGGAAAATATGAATAGTAACTTTAGTAATTTTTATTACCATTGTTAAATGTAAATGAGAAAATTTTGTTGAAATTGTTTTTATAAATATTAAAAAAATTACCTAAAAACATTTCATAATTTTATTATATGAGTGATTATTGACTAGAGTCATCCATAGGTAAATTTAATGGCCTATTTTAGCCAGTTGATTACTTAATCCTTTTATTATATATTATTTTAAGAAATATCAAATATTTCATACACAGGTTTGTAATAAGTATTAAATTTTTAATATGTGGTTATTCAAGAAACATATTTAACTATAAATATTCAATTTAAATATAAAATATTTATAATAGATATGATTATAAAATATTAATGAAATTAGTAATTACATTAATGACATATACAGTGATGATGTAATAATTGTTCAATTAATTGGAATATCAAATAAATGATTACAAAACTATTAAAATATATATAATTTGAGAAAATTAATGTCATCCAACAAAATATATTAATAAATTTTATAACATAGTGATGTGTAAAGTTTTTTTGTTCTGAATATATCTTCTTATATTTAATTTTGAAAATTTCATTATAAAGAATAGTCTATAATTTGACATTAAAGTTATATTAAAATAAGTAATATTTTATTGAATTATATAAACTTCATAGAAATGTAATAGTCAAAAAATTGATTGATACATGTTTTAAAATGTTATCCATTATTCATTTATGGTTATTTAATAATTATATAGTAACAATATTGACCCTTAAAAGGTAAAAATCAATTTTATCAAGTAAAGAGTCAAATAGATTAACCCTGAGTTAATACCAAAAGGTAAATATAACAATGTGACATAAATAGGTATTCAGATTATTTTATGAGAGTGTTTCGACTCATACCAATATTATATTCTAAAAGTCATTATTTTCACCCATATCGAATTAAGAATTAATATATATTACTTAAATATTTCGATAGTTTCTAAAAGATCCCCTCACCTCAATTATAAAAGGGAAAAACCTCTCCCATTTATTCACACTAAATTTATAATTAGATCACCAAAAATCCTTCCAATTTACATTTAAAATGTTATAATAAAATTTATGGAGATCTTGGTCATCAAAATACACCATCCCTAGATCCCTTAAGAACCAATCTAATTTATGTCTATCGAAGAAGTGGTAATGATTTTAAATACTCCTACAACATCATTTATTCTTCTACTTACTATTCATGTGTTTTTCTAAGATAATATAATAATTAATGTATAGAATATAATATGATATTTTCTTATTATTTCATTATAAGCATATTCCTAATTTTATCCACCCTACCAATAATGAATGTTGTGCATGTGAATATATAAGACTATCCATCTCTTAACCATGGTGTAAATTGTTTTTCATTGCAACATTAAATGGATGGGTATAGTTATGGGAATAATGGATATATATAATAAATATAAAAAATGTATATTTTTTAAAAATTAAAACACAATCCACTTTCTTACTATTTCACCAACAAGCGAATGATACTATCACTCGTGCGTATGTACGTCCTACAATCTCCATGATGCGATACAATTCATTTTCCATGTTCAAAACTCAAGAATGATTATAATATTTAAATAATTAATAAATATGATATCTAGTACCGTAACATTTTTTTAAATGGTTGGGGCCGAAGCCTCGTTTTTATTATCAAAGAAAATCAAAGACCTCTTTTAATCGGGTAGAGGGAGACCCATTGCATAGCCCGAAGGCCCAGTGGGCTTGTATCCCATTACATAGCATGTAGGCACAATAATTTGGCTAAATTCCCATTAAGTGAATAATAACCCGGCTGCTACAGTACCCGCACAGTACCGCCACTGCTACAGTGCCCTGTCGGCGCTACAGTCCCCGCCGATCTACAATACCGCCGCTGCTACAGTACTACTACAGTACCTATGCCCAATCAGTTTTCAACCCCCATTTTTCATGTAGGATTATAGGGTGCTTACTTCTAATCCAATCCCCAATTACATCTAGTACCATAACATAACTATATATATGAAATAATATTATCCAATGAAAAATAATCATGAATTACATGTTGAAACCTACCTAAAAAATAAAGAGGATTACCCTCATAACAATGGTAGCAACAAAATATTATTATAAAAAAGGATAATACGATTATATAAATGGATAATATATGTTTTTATAAATACGAATATGGATATGGAATAAATTAATAACATTATTTAAACCATTTTATTTTAGTTTTAAATATGTAAAATCAAAATCATACCTAAGGTATGGGATTTTCGTCAAACTGTTATATCTATGGGATACAAACATTCTTTATAATTAAATTATTTTTCTTCTGTAAATAAAACATCATTAATATCATATCATGAATTTAATATATTCATGTTATTTATGGTTTTATTTGATTTTATGATGCATTCATTTCTATTGATTAAAAAGTTGTAAGGGGTTAATTCAAAATATCATAATTAATCAAGATTGTTTCTATATAAGTATCCATAAAAGAATATTTCTCTTCTTTTTTAGGGAATTTTAATTTTTTTAAAAAACATTTATTCTATTAATATATAAATTTTAAAATTTATTTTTACCTATATTTTCTTTTTAATCTAATGGGATGAATTTAATTTTTTTAACATTTTCTGAAAGAGGAACATCATGACTTTTCAAAAAAAAATTCAACATGTTTGATTTTTAATCTAAATGGTATGCGAATATTTTCACAAAATCATATATAATTAATTTATTCATTATTCATTTATATTTATAAAAGGTTCCTTTAAAAGGGGAATTTTTATTTTATAATTTAGTGGATTTTTAAATAAATGATTTCAGTGTAAAAAATGAATTTCTATATAAAATTTTCAATGATTTTATTAGGGTACATTCATCTATATAAAAATTATTTGTTTAATCTTATTATTAATTTAAATTTATCTCTTAGTATGTATTTATCCATATTTTATTTAATTATTTATGGTTAGTTTTTCTATTGCTATGAAAATATGAAACCACTCATGAATTATGGTTATTGTATTGACATTATTAATGTTAAATTTAATAATAATTTTTATGTTGATTATGTTTATGTCCTTTTATATTTGAAAGAATTGGACTTATTATGTGATTGGTAGACCCATATATAGCATCTAGATGCATCAACCGGTCTTATTAGACAAACTGGTTTCTGTATTGGTTGATGCCTTACCAATTTATACATGGTGTCTTGGTCAAAGCCATCATGGTATGATTATGATATCCCACATTATAAATTATCTCATTATGAGATATGCTATTTATATTTAAATTGATTATTATACTGGTAGAATATTGAGGTAAAAGTTTAATTATAATTTTATTATTTATATAGAGTTATTTTAGCATATTTTATTCCAACCATACTATACTCAGGTTATTGATTAAATGGAATGGGTTTTAGCTAATCACCTTTCAATAATTGTTATTTTTTTTGATTTATACTAATGTATGTATACCTTTACAGAGCATATGAGAATACTCTTTTATTATGTTTTATTTTTTTAGGATTCCACAATGTAAATTATAAATTATATAAATGGTTACTCTAAGTGGAATATTTTAGTTCTAAATGATAATATTTGTCTAATTTTATTTTATAAATGAAATTTTAATTTATAAAATTTATCAATTTTACCATCTCTAATAAAATATTTATCCCATTGGGAATCAATATTTTGTATCTTATTTCGACATAATAAACTAAGGAACTAGCTCTAGGATAGTAGAACCCTATTCTATATAATTTTTATCTGAGCGAGTTTATTATAAGTAAAGGGTACAAGATTTAGAAAAACATAGAAAAAAGAACACAAACCATTACTTTAGTATGTGTGAAAACATATTTTAAGGAACAATTACCTTTAATATTAGGGATATAATATTAATTTTTAGGATTAAAAATAGGGTTTTTGTTATATTGTTATATAATGTAATCATGGGAATTTATATTATTCGGAATACATCATGAAACGTATGATGTAACCACTGGGTTTAAAAAATTATTTTATATTTAATACATTTTGGTTATTTTTATATTTATTACGACATTTTTTGACAATATTGATACTGTTTTTTGAAAAATTTCAATCAATAGGTGTGGTTACAAACAATATTGTCAAGATAAGTCATGGGGATTGAATCCCTAACTAAAGGGTGAAATGGGTGTATCTCATACTACAATCTTATGTGAATTCTGGGTTCACACGCAATTTTTTTTTGTTAAAATGCATAACTGATAAGAGTTATTTTGTTTTTTGGGATTTTTTGGTCAAACAGATATCCACGGGATTGGAAATGATTTTGTGATTAAGTGAACAATGTTATTTCAGGGGTCATCTATATTTTTAAGATTATATCAGATTAAATTTAACATAATTTTATGAGGAATATAGGATGATTTTTATTTTTAGTATAAATTTATTTTATTGTGGACTTATGTTGAATTAAGATAGTTATGGAAATGGTATGCATATCATTGAGATTAGGTTGTATGTGAAATAAATCTTATATAGGAAATTATGATTGATTGATGTCATTTGGAAGAATATATGATATAATAATTCTAATGTACTGGTTTCAGGATAGTATAGAATAGTTTCTACAACGGTCTAATATTTACTGAATTGCTTATGTTAGCATTTTTGTATAATTGTTCATTTTTTCATAAAAAATCTCTTTTCATCAAATAATGGTTTATTATTTTTTGGGAATCACCTTATCTTATCCTAACCTTTTTTAGTTAATTTATAAAGGTATGATTAATATATAATTATAGTTTTATGGATTTCCTGATCCATATAAGTTGATTCAAATTCTTCAAGAATGAAAAATTCATCTATATTACTTATAATTGTCATAAAAATATGATTATGTGTTGAAAATCGATTAATGAATGAACCTGTAAATGTTATGTAAGTATGTTTCCATATGTACTTAGTCTATGACGAAAATTAATTCCATATATATTGGAAAAATTATTTGGAAACAAAATAATTATCCAATTAATTTTCTTACTATGAAATCAATATCCTTTTAACAGATCATAAAATTTTTGGTTTTGGGATTGTATACATTCTCCTAAATGTGTTCAATATTACCTTCAATCATAACATGATATTTTTTCTCTTCCATTGCCATGTTTTTCTACATGGAACCATATTATGTGTTTTCTTCTGTGACCTTAATATTTCCCTTTCTTTCTTATAATTTCGATTTTTTATTAATCTTTTGAGTGACGTGGGATTTCATAAATGTAAATTTGAAATCTCAAATAATAGTTATAATGAAAAAGTTAATTTTCGATAACTCAATTTAACAATTGGGAGGGGGAATGTAACATCTTGAAATTTTAAAATGAAATCATATATTCAATAGAATATATGATACACCACATCATTCTTAAATGAACAATTGAATATTATTTCAAAAATTTTACAGTTATAAACTATTGATTTGAATAGTAGTTTTGAATATGATTATCAAAATTAGGAAAATATGGGGTATACCTATTTATATAATGAATTCTATTATTACCATTTGTTTATAAATTAAAATTAGAAAAACTAATTGAATAGAAATGATTTTTTATTTTCAAAAAAAATAATTATGACCATACTATTGTATCTTCATAGTAAATCACTATAAGAAAAATCTGTTAATGAAATTTATATGTTTTTAATTTAGAATAATATTTATAAAATATTATAATAATATTTATAATCTTAAGATGAAAATAAAACTAATTTTATTTATAAAAAATGTTAATTTTTTAAAAGGTATTTTCACAGCCTTTTAAAGGTATACTTATTTTAAAACTAAAATTTGTCACATTTAATAAATAAATTTGGAATATTAATCATATTATCTAAATGAAATATTTAAAATTTTACTTGGGATAATTATGGTATTTTTTATATGTTTTAGGTTTTGATGAATATTAAAAAATTATAGATTTTTATTGATGAAATATTTTTCATCGAAATCTTTTATTCTGATTAATTATATTTTTATATTGTGTTATTTTTTAATTAGTTCATTTTTATACCATTTAAATCATTTAGGTCATTGGAATCAATTTTAAATTGAATTTGGATATAAAAACATTTTAATCTGTTGTATGGTTTCACATTAAAAATGAGGATTCTCATTTTATTAATCAGATTAATTTTTAATCATTTTTATTAAATTCTACATTTATATTTTTGAAAGCAGATTCCATATTTGGATTCATAAGGTCAAACCATAGTAAATAGTTCCCTTTTATTTTTCAAAAATAAAATTAGTAAAATGAGAAATTTTAGTACCACGATAAAGGTTAAATAATGAAATTCAGTGTAATAATAATAATATATATTTTACAAAAAATTCCAGAACACTTTCCCTAATTTTATTAGATGAGTTATTTTTTATTAAAATCTTATATGTAACGATTTTATAGACTATTGGAGCCACAAGTTTTAATTTATTCCTTTTATTGTAATTTAATTTAAAAAAACTAAAATATTTTGTACTCATTGTTTTAATATGTATTACATTTTAAATATTTGTTCATTCCGAATATGTAATCAATGATAAATATTTATTTTATATATCAAATTTGTATAATTAATTATTATAGAATATTTTTAATTTTAATGGAAAAAATAATTAACATAAAGGATCACACAATGATGATGTAAGAAATGTTTAATTATTTGGAAAATAAAAAAAAAATAATTTAAAAAATATTAAAATATATAAAATTTGATATATATAATGTAAAACCAGAATTTTATAGATTACATTCACTTATTGGTGATGTTTTAAAATAGCTGGTTGGAAGATATATTGTTTTATGTTAATTTTCCAAAAAAATTACTGTATTCAATACTATCAAATTTCATATTACTGTTACATTAAAAGTAATAAAATTTTATAGAATTACATATAATTTTTAAAAATAAATATTCATCAATATTTTTTATAAAATTTTTAAAATTTTATCAAGAATTAATTTTTTGTAATGTTGTAATTTTATTGTAATAATATTAACCCTAAAACATTAATGATCCATGTTGTCACGATAATGGTTAATAGGGTTAAATAAGAGTTGAAACCAAACGATTAGGGTAATGATGGTACATAAAATTGTGTACAAAATGTTTTAATAGTATATTTCATCCCATTATATTATTATCATATAAATAAATCATTTTGGATAAATATTAAATTGAAATTTATATTATATTAATTTGTTCTTTTATATGTATCGTAATGTCCTCTCGTCTCAATTATAAAACGGAACATATTCCCTAACCACTTTACAACACATTGAAAATTCTAGCTCAAACAAACTATTTCCATTTCACTTTCCAACAAAATATTCCAGGTTTTGGTGATATTGGTCTTCCAAAAATGCTAACCATATATCCTTTAATAATATATCTATTGTAAGTCTATCTAAGAAGAGGTAATCATTTTTACAAACTCCTAAAAAGTTCATTTCTTCTTATACTAATCTTCATGTGTTTTTTTGAAGAAAAATAATAAATTCAATATAATATATATTCTGATATGTAATTATGATTCTAAAAACTACCATATTATACCGATTATCCATATTATGAAAACAAATCATGACACTTTCATACATACTACTTACCATCTGCACACAACGGTATACTCTATTTTTCATTACCACTTAAATTGGATGGTAATATTGAATGAAATAATCATTATATATATATAATATGAATATAATCTAAAGCTGGAAAAAATAATATATCATCAAATTATTTACCCTTACAAAAATAAGGGAATGATACCGCTGCTCATGCATACATATGTTCTACATCCTCTGCAACATGATTCGATTCATTTTCATTGTGGACAATTTCAGAATAATTATATAAAATTATATAATAAATAATTATGTAACATCCCAAGTAATTATAGAATATAAATTTCCATATATGTTAATATTTATTGATTCAATATTCATTTTATATTAAAATAAATTCTTTGTCAAATTGTGTACTCGACACGCGAAAATGGGTTTCTCCTAAATATTTTCTGGCACCCAAGACTATGTTATACGAAAAATAATATTATTATTTAAAATGGTAGTTAATGCCTACTAGTATTATTGGTATGAATTATAATAAAGAACTATATTACTTTTATAAATTTTTATTAAATGTATTCACTTTCTTCGAATATATTTTAGAGGCTTAAAATTAGAATAAATCAGATTTTATATATAAAACACACTAAATTTTTTAAAAGAAAGTTTAATGGACTTTTGATGGAAAACACATTTTAAATACATGTCTTCTCAATTTTATATTTTCTCCAAGAAAATTAAATTTAGAAGTGGGGAATCAAATTTTTTTATTGATAATGTTTTCCTATTTTTCTAATAAAATTCTTATTTTAATGAATAGTTAAAAATACTAAATTTTATTTGAAAACTATTTTTTTCATATAAAATATTTACGTTGATTTATAATAATTTTAATTTGATTTAAAGTATAATAAGATAAATTTTTTCTTTGTAAAAAATTTTTGTTCATAGTAATTAATTTAACATTGAAATTTGATATAATCACTTGTCAATATTTTTTTGGGTTTTACTATAAAAAAATCAAATTGTTCATTTTGACAGTATGGACTAATATTAAATTAATTACCACAACATCATTTTTTTAATATTTATAAATGTATTCCATATTTGGAATCATTGTGTAAAAATTATGTAAATATGTTACTTTCAATTATTATGATACTAGGAATATTAACATTGTTATTTTTTTTTGTTTTTCACGGTTAAAGGTAAATCAGGTAAATTAGGGTAACAAATAAAATGATAAGGAAAATTAAATTATGAAAACAAATTTGAAAATACAATTGGAAGAATAAAATCAACCCTTAACACCTAGGGATTATAATTGATTCACGTAGTGGACATTTTTCCATGAAAGTGATATAAATATTATTAAAATAAATTAAAGTGACAACATGTCTCTCTCTTATTTGGTTTATGTATAATAATTATAATATAGTAATGTGAATGATATAACAATGATTATTAATAATATCTAGATATCTAATAAAATTATTTATATGATGGGAATTTATATTGAATTTTTGTAGGTTCTAGAATTATAATAAATTTGGACACAATAGTGATAGTGTAATTATTTTATTAAGAGAAATATCACCTCAATGATTCGAAAGATATTCAAATATTATTATTTGAAATAATATATGAATTCCATGAATTTTATAGGTGACTAGAACATGTTATTAGTTCTTTCAATGGATTTTTTAGATGTTATCTCTTTGTTTGGATTTTATTTAAATTCCATGAAATTAAAAGTTTCAAAACTGGCATTATTTATATTTTAGAAAAGCAATAATTTATTAAATTAGATTAAAATTCTGGAAATATTTTAAAGTTTCAATGTTATTATGGAAAGATCTAAAAGTTCATAGATTGTAATATTATATTAAATATACCACATATTTGTAAAATTTATAGCCTCTTAATATTTAAAATGCTGTCACAACATGTAAATATAAAAGAGAAAAATTAAGGGTAAACCCATGGTATAAGGATTAAATTTGAATCCATACATGACTAACAATTTTTGGATTAATAGATTTATAATTTTTCTCATCAAATATTCAACATAATTAAATTAATATTCAGTTGTATTAAAATTTTAATTTATTTTTATTTAATATTTTATGAGTTTATAAGGGGGACCCTCCTCTATCCTATAAAAGGTATGCCCTCTTCAGAAATACTTACACATAAAGAACAATTGTTTTTGGCCATTATCTACCAGTAACTATTCCTAAAATCCATCCCCACTTTCAATATGAATTATTTTAGGAAGAATTCACTTCTTAGAGGTGTTAAGGTCTTCTTCAATTGTTATCACCCCAAGAAGGCATATCATTTTATGGGTCTCTATTTTATTTCATCTTCCAAATATTTTAAATGTTCTTCATCTAAGATGGAATAATAACAGTTTTATCCTCAATATACAAATATTACATTTCATTAAAATAATCACCTAAATCCCTCTCCAATTTCATGAAATGCTAAATGATCATTTCCTTCATGTATATAGTGAACTACCTCCTCCTGAACTGATATATTTAATTTTACATTACTATTTATCAAGAAGGGTTGTATTAATGAAATAAATGTTTATATATTATATTAATTAAATATTTTTAAATTTGATATAATAATATTTTATTTATGTTTTTACTTTCCATGTACTTAAAAAGGATAACAAAATTCATGTGTATATGAGAACTATCACATCCACGAAGTGATGTGAATCATTTTTAGTTACCACATCCCATGTATTTTATATATAATTATATATGATTTGTTATTATTATTATTGTACTATTTTTTATCAATCTTTAATTATATAATAATAATTACCTTATTAATATAATGATAATGGAAAAATGGAAAACATTACACATGTGTGTGTAATGCCTATCATCTCCATGATTATATCGTTGATCATTTTTCATAACCAAAATTAATGGTTTAATTAAAAATGTGTTATTTTTTTATAAAAGTTATTATTATGTCATGTATAATATTATGGAAACTATGGAAATATATCCACATGGACTATTGACATCAATACGAGTTCATTGTCGAACAGAAGTAATGAATATCAATAAAAATCAGATATAAACTTTAGTAATTTTTAATAAATGATAATAAGACACATAAAAAGAATAATAACCCTGAAAAATATTCCAAATAAAGTATAAATTAACCATATTTTATTATTCTAGAATATAACAATTGTAAATGATGAGTGTGACTCAATGTAAGGGAGTTCTTCACAATCTCTTTTCATTGAGGTATTTTTTATGTTATACACAACATTTTTATATGGTTAAAAATTAAGCCCTTTGAAATTTAATTTTATTAAAATTGTTTTAATGTGGAATAATTTTATACTAATCATTATACTAAATTAAAAAAGGAATGTTTTTAATACATATGGAGACAACAAATTTTCTGTCGCTATAACCATTATTTGACATATGGCTTCTTATATTTGCATTAATATTTTTTTAAATGGAAAAAAATCCATTATTCCATTTTTTTCATTTTTTTATTTAAAATGGGTTTGAATGTGGATTGAATATTTCAATTTCATGATATTATTTATTGTCATTAAATGTAATTTTTTTTTGAAATAAATGTTTATAATTGAAATCATTTGTCTGTTATAATTATATTATTGTACATGGATATTTGATAGGTGGTTACATTATAATTAAATTATAGGTGGTTATATGATAAACCAAAGATAGTTGGTTCATTGATTAACCAAGGATTGGGGGTTATGTTATAACCTCCAATACATTGTGTACAGAAAACATATGTATGGATATTAAATTCGTACGATTGTTATGTGTTGATGTTGACCATATGATTATTAAATTTAATTATGATTATGTACCATGGTACCTTTATATTATACAAGTTTTTTATAAGAGTTTTATGGTAATATATTGATTAAAAAGATTTCATGAAAAAAGATTTTATTTATTGAAGACTATTTACTACTTCATGAAGGTGAAAATTATCACTCTATGATAATGTATTCCTAGTTTACATGTTTAAGTAAGGCTAATAGTTTTCTTTATTTGCGTATCCCTTAAGGATAATATTATGGTCAACCTATGTTTTCATATGTTTTTCACATGATTTAAAGAATAATAGAGTCAAGGGTGGGATCATGAAATAATTATTTTGTTTATAACCATGTTACTTTTTAAAATATTTTGTATCATGAAAAAATTAATTGTGAGTAGAAGTGACTAATTTGTTATATTTATGTTGTTATGTATGATTTATGAAAAAATTACCCTATTCTATAAACCGGAAAATATACTTGATGTTAATTAATTTCAAATTTTTCATATATATCAATATTATGTAATTTTTAAGGTTGGTGCCATATAGTTGGAATTATAAGACTATTTAGATAAATTTAGAACTTAGGGTAATATTTAAGCATAACATACAAGTTAATCAAAACCATAATTTTTACCATAATAGAAAGAGTCATAGTTATTTTATAAAAATTGAATGATTTTGAGATAACATGAATATGGATATCTTATTGTTTATCTTCCTCATATGATGAATTTAATGATATAATCACACTAACCATTTTGGTTTTAGTAAGTTATTGGTTCCAGCATGCTCCAAAGAGACAATGGATATAAAGGATAATATGGTGATTATATGGATAAGAAACCAACTGAAATAGGGGATGTATTGAGAAATATCATGGTTCTTTTATACAAAAAAGTTGGAGTAATGATTGACCACTTAAAACTAGATGATATTTAGGATGCATCATATATGATCAAAATGAATACCAATGGAAATACAAGTAATACTAATCATAAAGGTAAGAATATTATTCAACATATGTGGTAATGATGTTAATGAAACACATAATTATTTTTTAAAAGGATATGAAGGTGTTATAGATGTAGAAATCAAGGTCATAAAGAAATAACCTACCAATGAAAAATAAGAGTTCAATTTACTATATGAAATGGATAAAATTTCTTTCAGAGTTATTAGATGAATGTTATAATTGTGGTATGTATTGTCATTATGAAAATAGATGCCCTAATGAAAAGGATCAGGATTAAGATTAGCATGATAATACTAATATATGTTTATCAATACCTAATTCTGTTCTATTTGAAGATGAGGGAACTGAAAATGATATATGAAAGGTATGAATTACTTTCATATTTCATGTTTTTTCATTATTTAATCTTATAACATGATTCATTTTTTTGTTATTAGGAAATTAGTATTAAGGAATAATATGAAAAATTATGGTTAATGGAACCTGAATAATGTTGATTGATTAATAAATTTTCTTATAAGGGATTCAAGTGTTATGTTAGATCTATGGATGATGAAATGTTTAAAAGTATTATTTCACTTTTTATGGTGGTATTACATTGGAATAATTTTTCTAGTATGAGTAAAGCTGATGATTGTTATGTGAAAAATTCATTGAATGAGATTTATCCTTTATTTTATGGACATAATTATAAAGGTATGAATAAAATTTAGGGTTTATATGATATTTGATTTTATCGAAACTATTGGTTATTACAATTTTTGTCAAAATGAAAGGTATGAGAAAAAAATTGAGGTTAATACAAGTTATGTTTTTTTAGTATTCTGTCTCATTTTTTAAAGGTTATAAAATTATATAATTTTTTTAAAAGGAAAACATGTACCAAGGGTGACGAACAATCATGTTTTACAATGCTATAGAAATGTAACCCACAATTGATGTACGTTAATGATTTATCACCAACCACTGGCCTACATGATGTCCATGGTTAGTATGAATATTATTTTTAGTTAATATATTTGATGGAATAGTAATAAATATTTTTTGGGAAGATGTTTTTTATTGAATTTATAAACATTTTATTGAAAAATTATTTCATAATTATGTTATAAATTTTATTTTGGGATAATTTCTCTATTTTTGGAACGTTATAAAATTAAGTTAAATTGAATACTATAGGAATTCAATTTTGGACTAATGGTTTATTTATGCTTTGGAATAATCTATTATTTATATTATGGAATTATGAAGATTTGCTATATTTTTTGAAATGGTTAACCTATCATGGAGAAGATGTGACTGTTTAACTACATTTTGGTATAATACATTATGAATGGTTGATGTTATTTGGATAAAATAGTTAACATTTATCCTAGCAGACTATGTGATCAAATCCTCTTGAATTTTGGGTTTCAATTATAGTTTTCATCATTTTACAGAATATTAAGGATAATTATTTTTTGAATTGTCTATGTTAACCTTTTGTTATTATATTTGAATATTAGAGATTAAAAGTAGTATTTATTATTTATTATTTTAATATATTTTGGGAATTATTTTATATTACCCCAAATTTTGGTTTTGGGTTAATCTTTAAAGAAAAGATAAATATATATACAATATTTTTTAGAATATGTGATTAACTATAATTTTGGTCCATTGATTCTTTAATTATAATAATTCAACATGAATACTAATTATTTAGATAACAAGATTATTTTTTTGTGAAATTCAACAAGTTGATGAAACTATACATTTTAAAAAAGTATATTTCCTTATGAACATTGTCTAGGTAATAAATGAATTCCAGAAATTTATGAAAAGAAATTTTTAAAAAATAGTTTATATTTACTTTTCCTTCAACGTAACAAAATACTATTCAACCCAAAACATTTTTTTGGTTTTATGATTATTAACCTTCTCCTGATCATGTTTTCTACAACTCTCTATCAGAACATGATTGTACGTCTTTATTCCATATTTTGTTTTCTATATGGAATCCTAGTATGTGTTATCTCATGTGACCATTGTACATCACTTTCATTATTTTCTAGTAGAAATTTTATTTACTCTTTTTATGATGTGCGATTTCAATGTCATAAATTTGAATATTGAAACCTTACTTAACAAGACCAAATTTAAAATAATGAGGATGCATTTTTCAAAAGGGGGGAGGTTTGTGACATCCCATGTAATTATATATTATGAAATATATATACATATTTATATATATTAATATATATTAATATTTATGAAATAGACTCTAATTTTACATTAAAATGTATTATTTTTCTAATATTGCTCATGTCACACAATAATAGGTTTATCCCAAATGTTTTCCTGCACAGAAGGTTGAGATATAACAAAAATTAATGCATAATTAATATAACAATTTTAAATGGAGGGTAACACATAGTTTTTTTATTTGTTTAAATTAACATTTCAACATAAATTATGTTTAAACTTTTTTATTAAATGATTTTACATTATGTTAATAAATTTAAGTTCCCCAAAATTATAATAAATCCAATCTTAAGTATAAACCAATAATGTTTCTAAAAGGTAATTTTACTATATTTTGATGGAGAAACAAATTTAAATATTGTTGCATTCCCTTTTATAATTTCAATATAGAAAATTAATCTTTTTATTGTGATTTGGGACATAGAAATACAGTTTGGATAATGTTTTGGTACCTTTATGATAAAATTCAAATATTAATTTAGAGTGAAAAATAATGATTTTTAATTCAAAACAAATTTTTTTCAAAAATAAGTATATTATTAGATTATATTATTATTTTTTTAAAAGTATAATTATATTATTTTTTCCAATTTAATCTTATTTTGTCAATTTTATGTAATTTTACAATTAATTTGATAGAAACATGTCATAAGTTTTTATGTGTTTTTATTTTTAAAAACCCATTTTCCAATTGTGACAATAGAGATTAATATTATATTAATTTCTGAATGTCATTTGTTTTAAATATTGTAATATGGATTCTATATATTCAATTAGTGGGTACCAAATATATTAATCGGTTACATTTATTTATAAAGATATTATAAATAGTAATATTGGTAAATTTTATTTACCACATTTAATAGTGAATTAGGTAAACTAGGGTGACAAACAATGTGATAAGGTTAATAAAATTACCCTAACCCCTACCAAGAACTTATTGGATGAATAAAAGTATACCCTTAAAATAAATGGATTAGTATAGATTCATTTAATTGATAATTTTTTGATGCAAGTGAAATAAATATTATTAAATCGAAAGAGAGTGATGACTTTTCAGTCTGTTATTTATTATATGTATAATAATTTTAATATAGTAAAATAGATTATATAACTTATATAATGAAAAGAATATGAATATATACTGAAATTATCTATATTCTGGGAATTTATTATTAATATTTAGAGGTTAAATATTTAATTAATATATGGAAAAAATTGTTATTGGGGATATTTTTTAATAGAATTATCAAATAAATGATTTTAAAAATATGAAATATTATTTTTGACATAATTTATGAAATATATGAATTATTTAGATGAATTTGACATGTTATGATTCAATTATATTTATTTAATGTTTTCCCTTTTGGTTTATTTTTTTTAAATTCAATAGAATTCATAGTGTCAAAATTGACACAATTCATTTTTATGAAAATATAAAAATTATGAAATAATTTTAAAATCATAAATATATTTTAAAATTAAAAAGATATTAGGAAAAGTTATAAATGTTCAAAAAGTGACATGTTTTAGTATATTTAATCCATATATGTAACATTTATATCCTCTTAATATTTAAAATGTTGGTACATCAATTAAAATAAAAAAATAATTATTAATGCTAAATTGAAGAGATGAGGCTTAAAATAAAATCATTACATTTCTCAATATTTTTATATGGGAGGATTCATAATTATACTATTCTTATCTATTATATATCTAAATTTTTAGTAATTTTGATTTAAAAAAAAAATATTAATTTATATTTTAAAAGCTTCGAAGGGTTCCACTCCTCTCTCCTATAAAAGGTTCCCCAATTCTCTAATACATCCACACATCAAGATCCATTATTTCATCTAAGGTCATCCCAAAACATTTCTTATAATTCTTATCCTCTATCATGAAGAATTATTGTATGAATAAAACCCTTATTATAGGTGTGAATGTCTTCTTCAAAGGTGATCAACCAAAGTAAAGGTATATTTTTTAATTGTTTCTAAATTATTTCTTCTCACACTAAGTATAAAAATTATACTTCTGATAATAAATAACAACTCTATTATCCTAAAACTATTCAGAGATTGTTACATTAATATCATCACATAATTACATCTCTAATTTCATCCAATGAGAAATGATCATTTCATTCGTTTGTATAGTGTTCTACCACATTGCTAGCCGATATTGTCGATTTTTCATTATCGTCTATCAAGATGGATTATAAAGATGTAATAATTTATTATTTATGATATTATTTAAAATTTTATGATTTTAAAATAATAATATTTCAATTATTTTCTTATCTCCCTTTCACATAAAAATTATTATATTGTTTGTTCGTAAATCTGAACTATCACCTCCACGAAGTGATGGAACCCATTTTTATTCACTATATCACTTGTATGATATATATAATACATTTAAATTATTATGATGATGTTAATACAATTATAATAATTTTTTGATGATAATAAATGATTACCTTGTTTCAATAATGATCAATAAAAAATGGAAAATGTTACTCTTGAGTACGTACGACTTACTATCTCCAAGATTATAACATTGTTCATTTTTCATAACAATAATTATTGGTTTCATTGTAAAATAATTATTAATTTATAAATGTGTTGATTATTTCATGATTATTATTTTAGAGATAATTGAATTTGGACCATATGGACTATTGAAATCAATCCACATTCATTTTCAAACTAAAGTACTTAATATCAACAACTTGTCTGATATGAACTTAAATAATTACGTAATATTTATCACATGGTATTTTGTGATATAAAATGAATAAAAATTGTGATTTTTTTTTCATGAATGAAGAAATAAAAAATTACTATTCATGAATTTAATGATTTTATGTGATGAGTCATACCCAAGGTAAATGACTTCACCTCAATCTCCATTCATTGTGGAATTTTTTGATGTTATACACCGCCTTCTTTTATAAGATGTTTAATAATCCAATATGAAATTTAATTTATTTATATGGTTTTAAAAATTTAATCTTTTTATACAAATAATTTTACTAAATGAAAAAGGAATGTTTTTAAAATATGTAGTGATAATGAGTTCTCCACAATCATAATCATTATTTGATATTTGGCTACCTCTATAATCCTTAATGATTCTAAAAGGAAAATATAACTCCCTCTTTACCTTATTTGTAATTTTTGAATTTAAAAATGTTTTTAAAGTGTATTAAATATTTTTATATCTTCAAATAATTTCTTTTTATTTTAAATGAAATTTTATGAGTGAGATGTTGATAATTGAAATATTTTAGGTTTTATGATTATATAAAGGTTCAGGGAAATTTTATTGGAGGTTACGTGATAAACTAAATAAGGGTCGTTACATGAAATCCCAAATATTTGTGGCTTCATGATAATCCAAATATGGGTAGTTATGTTATAACATCAAAGGCATTGGGAATGAAAGTCAGTCATATGTTGATTCTATTTGTAAGAGTAATGTTTGTGGAAGCCTACTTTATGGTAATTCTATTTAAGTATGATTATTTACCAAGTTACCACTTTATTATATATGTTCCTTATATGGGTTTTATGGTAATATTTTGATTACAAAATGATGGTAATAAGCTTATATTTATTAAATATTATTTACTACTTCATAAAGCTGAAATGTATTACTTTATGATAAAGTATTTATGGTTTACATGTTTTCTCAAGGCTAATTTTTTTCATTATTTATGTATACATTACTGATATTTTAATTATTATCCCATGTTTTGGAATGTTTTTAATAGTATTTATAAAAATAGAGACATTTTTTGGCTCATGGAAAATTTATGCTAATTAAAAAATTGTTTCTTTCTAAAAGTTTTTGTTTCTGGAAAAAACGGATTTTTATTAGAAGTGTCTACATTGTAATATTTAATCTAATATGTATGAGTTATGGCCTAATTAGCTAAAGCTCTAAACAAGAAAAGATCATAAATGTGAATTATAGTCAAATAATTGACTTATCTCAAGATTATGTAATGCATAAGGTCGGGGTCTTATAAAATATGTAATCAGTTAACACAATATCATTTTTGAGATGACATAATTATATTTGATACACATTAATCATGAATTACTCTAAGAAAAATGCATATCTAAATGAATTTGTTAACATATGAAACAAGGGTAATAATGAAATTTTATTAACAGAAGGGTGATAAGATGATATAATAGGATTACATATGATATAATACATGTGAATATTGTTATGGTATTAATTAGTATCATTATTTAAAAAATTATACATTAGTTTCAGATATGTAAAATTACCAATCAATCCTTTAGTAAGGGATTTTCGCCTCACATTCATTTATATGGTATACATGAATTATTCGAAAAATAATTCTATTTTTTGGTTTATAAAATAAATATTTAATATAATATTATTAATTTACATGTATTCTTTGTATTTAATAATTCATTAGATGTTATGGGGAATACTTCTCAACTAATTAGAAAGTTGTAAGGTTTTAATTCACAATATCCTAATTAATCTAGATTGTTTTTATTTTTGTCCCCACTACTGAATATTTCTATTAAATATTTATTTTTTATAAAAAAGATTTCAAAAAAGGTTTATACTATTACCATATGAATGTTTAATGTTATTTCTATCCCATATTTGATTTTTTTAGAACCGTTTGTAATGAATATATTTTCAATTTTCCTAATGATTTATTTCATTACATTACAAACAAAATCTAAAAGGATTGTTTTTTAATGTATGTAAAATTATAGTATTTTCTCGCTATCAAGAGGCCTTATTTTTTATGATTTAATTATATATTTATCAAGTTATTTTCAAAATAATTATTTTTTTATAATTTTTAGTCATTGTAAATAAATAATTTCAAATAGAAAGGTTATTTCTCGCAAATTATTTAATTTTATTTAATATATTAAACTAAGTCCAAATTAATTATTGAATCTTATTATTAATTGACTCTTATCCCTTTTGTTATCATCGACCATATTTTATTGAATGGTTTATGATAATCTTTACTATGGCTATGATATTTTTATTTCATTCATGGTTTATGGTTATAGTATGATCATTTTGATTATATTTTCAATAAAAATATATTTGTTGTTAAAATTTATAACCTTTTATATGAGGAATTCATTTGATATTATGAGTGATTTCAATTCCTAGCTATATCTCATTGATGCTTCAATAATTTACATGAGACATACTATTTTAAGTATTGGTCTAGGCCTTACCCTTTTATGTACGATGTCTTTGTTGAAACATTAATAATATGTTTATAATGTCCCACATTATGAATTCACTCATTTTGATATTATTTATTTATATTCAATGTTATTATTAATCTAGTACAATATCGATGGATAATTTTATTTCTCATATGATTATTTATTTTGAATTATAGTATAATCCTATATTCCTTCCATATTATACATAGGATATTGATCAAAAGTAATTTGTTTCAATTAATCACTTTTCCATAATCATTTAACCTTATTTATGATATATCCCATTTTATGTAAATCCTTACTGAGTATCTGAGGTCACACCATTATTATGTATCATTTTCAATATGATTCCAAGAAGTATATTATGAATGATATTAAAGGTTCAGGTAAGGGAAATATGAGTGTTGTCAATGAAAATTATTATTCTATTTTGTGTTTATAATTTAAATAGAATTTAAAATATGAAACTAATCTACATTGACTAAAAAACAATTCACTCAATTATGTTGATATTTATTTTATCAAAATGTAATTGTAATAATTTAAGGAACTGATTTTGGTCCATTGGAGTCCAAGTCATTAAACTATCAATGAGGGGATAGGATCTCATATCCATGATTCTAAGAGATTATGCTAGATATATTATGTATTATTTATGGGAATAAGAACCTACCAATTATTGTTTTATGAAATATGATGTTCAACCTTGGTGGAATGTGCACAATGAGCATAGTTAAAATATATATTTCTCATTGAAATATATTAACAGTACCCCATAGTGGGTGAAGCTATATGGACCTCCTTTTATATATCATATAAAGAATGTTGTTTTAAACTTTTTTGATTGGAGGTATAAATTTCAAAACGAATGTTATGAGATTCTAAAATATACTAAGTAGATTCATTGGTTGAGATGTGATATGTTGTTGAGTTGATTTCCAAACTAGGATGAAAAACCTCTATTAGATTAGGGATGTGGCCTCAATGTTGGTCGTACTTTGGAAGATGCCATTGAATTTTTAAATGGAATATTTTCATATCATAATGTTATTTTAGAACTAATTTGTTGAACCCTAGTCATAATAGAAACATGAACATGTATATATACCTATTTCAATACTATAATTTGATGATATCCCTCCTTGATAAGAAAAAGAATATTTATTTTTTCAGGGTAACTATATATTTTTTTTTGATATCTCTACTATTATAGTCTAGATATTAGAATAATCATATTTTTATGTCACCATAAAATATATGAAATATCCTATCGATGTTCTTCTATTTTTGTAATAAAATATTTGTATATCAAAATTATGTATATAGTAATATCAGCATGATATACTCTATCCTTATGAAGTATTGTCAAATATCATAAATAAATTTTGTGATATTTGAGCACTCAAATCCAAATTATTCCGTTATAATATTCTTATGGTATTTATGCACATAATAGGGGATCCCCCCCCCCACATTCACTCTACCGTGATATATGTGAAAACTTGGTCTGGGTGAGTTAGTTGAAGATCTAACACAATAGTTTGAAACTACAATATTTTTGATTTATTCATTAGTAGAGGTACAAATATTTTTCAAATCACATAGATTTTATTTTATGAAACCTCATAAGGTATCCTTGGATAATTATCATGATAATATTGGGAGGATACCTAGAAGGTGGTGACATCAGAAAGTAAGTAAGGGGAACTAGTGGGATAACACTATTGGCAGAAGTTAATATGAGAAATGTTTCATTTCTCTTAAACTGGGATGGATCCACAGTCAAGTACATCATCCAATATCCTTGGGTAAAGAAGAAATTTATTTACATGCTCTATGTAAAATATCATCATGATATTATAAGAGGGGACAAGGATCACTAGTGTTATTGTTTCCTTCAATGAGCAAGGTGGTACTGCTGGCTTTAATGCCTCGAGTCTTGTGTCTATATCCTCAAGTTTTAAGAGAATACCATGTCAGTGGTAATCCAAAAACATTTAATTTAATAAATTATGTTGATGTAATGAGGTTTGTGATGTTGTATAATGATCTTCTAAGTACATTATTTTAGTTAAGGTTCCCTAGTATTTTCCGCAATATTCAATGGAATTGGGTCGAGGAGAATTTTGTTAGTGTGGTATCTATAATCATATGAAAAATAATAATAAATCTAATTGATATGTATACCATTTGCATCATAGAACACACTACATCATCAAATAATTATTAAATCAATTGACATGTTCTGATTTTCTTCCCATCAATAATTTTATATGGAAAAATTAAAAACAAAAAGCTTCATACCATAAGAGAATCACTTAATTTTCCATTATTGTAGTATTGATGTTTGTTTTCCCACTGTTTTTCTATATTTCCTTTGGACCACTTTGAGATTATGTGTGCATTTTTATAGTTACTCGTTCCATAACTCGTGTAGGAATTATCCATATAAATAGACAATTGTTTCCACATACCATACAAGGTATATACATTTTATACCTAGTAATACGACCATTAGTGTTTATTAAAGTGAAACAGAGGATACATCATTGGTCAAGAGTATTGGTTGTTGGAATAGTTAGCATATTTAATGGGGACTATTTCAATTAATTGAGAATCTATTATTTATTTATGATATGTTAATTAATATCTCACATATCATAATACGAGAATAGTTTCCCAAATAATGATTATGTGTTGAATGGCTATATGTATAGGGGGATTTCTACAAATCAAACCATCTCTATGCATCTTATAATCAACATTTTACAATACATTATACGAAAAAATTAGGTATTACATGTGTTTTTAATATGTAAGATTTTGAAATCAACGGTTACTACATTCAAAGGAAACAATTGAGGTTTTTCTATTTTTATTAAAACTATTGGATGTATCCAATGTATCGTATGAAAAATATAAATACAAATGTGGGTTTTATTGGAGCATTCCATGCAGTTTAACTTCATTTATAATTGATGTATATGACATAATTCAAAAATAGGATATTGATATTAGTCATATAAATGGAATCCTACCTATCCTACATTAATTTGGAAACAATGTCCTCATTGTTTAGTTTTACTCTAACCCACTTATTAGTCAGTATGTGTAATTATCAATCATGATTAATATTTTAAATATGTTTAGGAAATAAAAATACTTATAATAAATTGTAAGAAAATTTTCATAGGGAATTAAGTAATTTTATTTATATGAAAACCATAGATATCAAATGCAATGTGAGTCATTCTCTTTGTGGAAAAAAATAGAAAATAGACAATGAAGCATTTTCAAAAAAAATGCACTATTTAATATTAATTGGAATTTGACAATGATTTTGTAATGAAATTTGTGGTGGATTTACACACCAATGTCACTGTAAATATTATTAAATCAGAGTATCACCATTATATGAAATGGAAAATGTATCCATGACTTAAACTATTTACGGATTCCAATAGTGGATGTTTTTTATTATACTAATGACATGATCATTGGATATCATGAATCCCATATGAGTCAATTTTTATTTAAAAAATAAGGGATGTCAAAATTTCAGATTTATTGCATATAGTTTTGATACATACTCATTTGTGGTAACCCGAATGGAATATGGTAATAAACTTATGAAGAATATTAATCCATGAGATAAAATAATTATAGTATGAATAAAAAACTGTTGTAAAAATTGACGATCAACATTTTATTGTTATAGATATCAAGCATTATGAATCTATATTATGTATCATGTGTTGAGAATAATCTGAGTCCTCATAGTTTACAAATACTTTTCCCAATAATGAAAATAGACAGATGGATTCTCTTATAGAAACCATTTCTAAATGAATTATGGAGTATTGGTGGCTACATAATGGAATGTTAACAATATGTTTGGTGAATGAATTTTTAGTGGTAATGATAAACTATTGGGGTTCATGAAGTCATGAACTCCTCGTGATGTATGGTTGATCACATGCTTTGTGTGAAAAATTTAGAATCACATTAATTGTATGGGGTATAAGGTATTGGGCATGTAATGATGGTTTTGAAGCATTGTGGACATGAAAAGGTATTTTGGTTTGCATCTATAAAATATAGGGGGGGGGGGTTCAATTCATCTTGTGATGACAAGGTGGTCTCACAATTCATGCAATTCCATTAATTTTATGCACTTCATACTATCAATGTTTCATCACATAAACATGTAGGGATGTGTGTGAAATGTCATCAAATGACTGGTTAGGGTAAATTTTATTATATATATTGTTTCTATGAAAAAAAATTTGTCTTCCAATCAAATGGTTTTCAATTGACCTTTATATTTTATAATGATCATATGAAGCTCAAATGATATATAGTCCATCCCATGATAGTCCTCCATAAAAGTAATTCATATTCTATTTTCCATATATTACTAACCAGACATTCTCATTTGATATGAAATTATGAATGTGTGATCCTTACACTGAAGAATGTTTTATCCCTTGTGAAATTTCTTGTTATTCTACTAAGGTGGTATTTTGGGCATATTTTCTTTTTTATTAATTTTTCATTACATGGGGAAAATTCCATCCACTTTAGATTATGTGGCAAGAGATCTATTATTATATTTCTAAAAAATATGGCATTCGTGTGTTCAATCAATGTATATCATTGACATCGTCACTTTATGTCATTTAAAATTTTGAATGTGAGATAAATTATTCAATATTCATTGAACATATGAAATGAATAGATGTGAACATATGAAAATGGTTTCATGTCAAGGCATTTGAGTTGAATTCCAAAGGGATTTTGTAGGAAGCACCTAATATTCGAGAAATACTTGTCGAAATTCCCTTTATATATTCGTGAATAGATATCCAGGGGTCTTCATGTGATATGATGGACATGTATTAGGGTTTTAATATGACAAGATCAATAATTCAAAGGTTTTTCACATGATCCAGCTAACATGTCTAAGGGAATTCACAAGATTATGCCGACATGTTGAAGGGATATTGTGAAATCAAGATGATATCTATGAGGGGCTTTTGTGTATTCTGGATGAATTGTTCAAGGGACAACACACGATAGATGAATTCATTAAGTGAAGCTCTTATTTTCATGATGTGAACAAATTTATAATGGATATCATGTGTAGATCCCGTTAGTTAAAGACTCATTCACATGTTACCTTATAATTATATCAATAATTTATACGTCAAGGAAATGGGTGACCAAGGAGATCTGGTTATTTATATTAAATAATTCTTTAACATGTTTTTTATTTTCTCAGCATTGATATCATGACATTAAATGTTGGAGTTTCATGGTCATCGATGGATAATGTTATGGCATGAACAATTTTAATTGAAAAAAACTCTAGTTTTCCTTTGGGAATCACGTGAAACATTATTTTTTATGTGATCATGAGCCTCGAAGAATGTCATGTGCTCCCTGTAACCTATGTGGTTGACCAGATATATGATCATTGTTTATTTATTTCCTTTTATAGGAAATGGGTGCTCATTTTTTTCCTATATTAATACCCAAATATCCAATGATAATTTAGATGCACTAAACATTTATTATAATATTATTCTATGCACCATCTATAATGTATTTAATCTATGTGAGTATCGATTGGGAATAACTATTTAATCATAGATGAATGTATTGGATAATAAATAGAATGTTTTCTATAATAATATTGTATATAAAAGGTTATGTCATTAATGCGTTTCTAGTTGATATTTCTGCAGAAATTATATCTTAACTCATGTATATCAATTTTAAACCCGTACATGTTTCCATTAGTACGAAATAATGAAAATTAAATTATGTAAATTTATTTAAGGGGACAATAATTTAACCACCCATGTTTTTAGTAATATAATTCTATCAAAAATATAGATGATTACAATTATAATAAAAATATCTATATGTTCTCATAATTGAAAATCTTAAAGAAATAAATCATAATAGAATACAATTAAGGAAAAAACATTTAAATCATTAACAATTAGAAACTATAACAAAATAATGTCAAATTATGTATTATGGACCAATTTTTATTAATTGATTTGTTCAATTACATCCATGAAAATTTAATAAATTGATGAAGGAAAATAATTATAGATAAATAAAATATTCTAAATTAAGAGATATATTTAAAGATATTCCCATTTAAAGATCACCAATATCAAAAAGATCCAATAATGTGGAATAATATCTTGAATGTTTACTTCATGTTTTCAGATATTAAATAACAATTATAGAATTTAGAAATTTGAATAGAATAAGTTTGAAAGTCTCTATATATTTGATCAAAATTTTCATGTTTTAAATATTGTTATATTACTTGCAGTGCTTTCAAGCATGGTAATTTTAATTATCTTCGTTGATAATATATTTTATTTTTATATTGATGTCAGGTATTTTATGTGGTAAATTTAAAATAATTTTATTCACAATAAAAAAGAATAATATATATATATATATAC
Source organism: Viscum album (assembly GCA_963277665.1). Taxonomy (NCBI): domain Eukaryota; kingdom Viridiplantae; phylum Streptophyta; class Magnoliopsida; order Santalales; family Viscaceae; genus Viscum; species Viscum album. Next base: position 1,659,801,111 of record OY728145.1, read on the forward strand.
TAACACCCTATGTTAAATTTTTTTGATATAATTTTAGTTTTATAGGTTCTAAATTAAAATACTAGAAAGAATTTCAATATCAGCAGTGTTGTAAAGAGTAACTATTAGAATAAAAATAATCAATTAAGGGTATTTGTTAAATATATATTTAGTATTATTGTTATATTAATTTTCAATGTAATGTTTAATTATGTATTATATATTTTTACATAATAAATACAATGGAAGCTAGAAATTTTTTTTATATGAACTAATATAATAACATGAATAAAACGTTAAGTCGATATCAAATAATATTAGAAAATTGATTCTTAAAAAATTCCATTTAAAAACCAATTAATATATTTATAAATATTTTATTATGATATATAAATCTATATATTTATATATTTGAATATTATTTTTAGAAGATTCATATCATTTTTAATTTCATTATATTAATATTATCTTGTCCATTATTTTTTAGTCTTCTATGAAATCATCACATTTTAGGAGAATTGTAAAAATACCAAATTTAACTTATCATAATCGCTTTAATAATAAACGAATAATGAATATTATTAAGAAACCATTATTATTCAGAATATATAAATATCCTATTTAATATAATTATTTTCATAAAAATAATATTATGAAAAAAAACCTAGTTTATTATTTTTTTAATCAATTAATTTTTTACACTGAATATGTATTCAATGGATTGTTTAAAAATAGAAATTATATGAAAAATCCAATTTTTTTTAAAAACCCTATGTTTGATTACATACATGATACTTTAAATATATCAAAAATAAAAACTAAATAATATTACTAATTGTTACTTTTATAACCTAGATTATAAAATAGCATGAATTAATATTATTATCTGAAATAAGAAAATATGGTTTAATGTTGTAAAATTATTATTAGGTGACCAGTTTATTATAAATGAATTTACAACCGCATTTAATATATAAGGAATAATTTTCTAAAACATATTTAAAGGTACAAATGTGTATTTTATTTCAAAAAATAAAAAATAATTATTTTGGATATTATTAGTCGATTATATATATGATATATTCAATATAATGTTTAACTTTTAACATATGTGTTTTATATTAAAGATATAATAACAAATCAAAATTTATACATAAAAATTTATTTTTCAGGAAACGTAATTTTTCTGCCTTTTGATGGTGCACCTATTTTAACTCTATTTTTGGACATTTTAAAGTCTATCTATAAAAATAATATTATTATTTAAAATTGGAGTATATTTTTTTTTTAAATTTTGTTTTTTTCTGATAAGATATATATTTTAATTTTTAGTAAACAAATATTTCATTTTTAATTGAAAACATATTTTTCAATGAAATAATTTATAGAGTGAAATTAAATATTTTAATGGTTTAAATATATAATTGGATCAATTTTTATCATTTCATAAAATATAGGCCATTCAAATTAATTTCATTTGAATGTGGATATAAGAACATTATAAACTTCTAAACATTTTTACTTTGAAAACCTATCTTATCATTTTTTCAATGAGATTAGTTTTTAATTACCTCATAACAATTAGGTATTTTCAATTTGTAAAAAATGGATTACATAGTTTTAATTATTAGAGTTAAATTATTTAAATATGTTCTTTTTATTTTTTTATATTATGAATAGAAACAATTGTAATTTTTTATTAACATTGTTAAAGCTATATCGGGTGATTATGGGTAAAAATGATATTACATTAGAATAAAAATTCCATAACCCTTGTCATAATTTAATTATATGAGTGTGTATCTTAAAAAGGTATCCGTGAAAACATTAAGACCTTTGGAAGCCACACGGATGTGATTATGACATTTATAATATTATATTTAAAATAAATGTTTGTTTTCTCAGATTTGTATTTCTAACAAGTGAAATATCTTTCATATGGGGTTATACGGGGGATCGTTTAGAATTTAAAAAATATTTGTGAGGAAAAAATAATTATATTTTTCCTGATTAATTATTTTCAATTTTGAGGCAATTAATTATATAATTAATGACAAACTCAATGATGATTAATTAACTTTTAAATTACATGAAATATCAAATAAATGAAAATAAATAAATATAATAAATATAAATTTCTATAAATTATTTAAAAATAAATTTTATGGATTACTTTGAAATGTTAGGGATTTTTTAATTGTTTTTTTTTTGAATATATCATTTTTTATGATATTTTTTAAAAAGATAAATAATAATGTATTAAAAATGACCTCAATGATATTTAAAAATATTAACTAAATTTTATAAAATTCATAAAATTCTATAAATTTTCATAAATATTGGGATAAGTCTTAACATTACATCATTTACTCTTTTAATGGTAATTTGGAATTTTATAGTAACCAAGTATAACCTCAAAAATTAAATTACATGATATTATAATAATAATTATTAGGGATCGAAAAAAATATATTGATAAAAAAAGTAATTAAACATGTATAATTTTCATTATATCAATTTATTTGAAACCATTACCCCAGAATCATAGATACACATCTTTTGGGTACCCTCTGGATTAGAAAATTAATTTATATTAGTTTAATTGTTTGAAAACATCTATGAGTGCCTCCCCCTACCCTATAAATTTTCACCCATAGATATCTTTTATTGACACCACATAACCCTTTTTTTTATATTCATATACTCTCAAATACTTTCATACAATTCCATCCAAAATTATATATGATGTATTTTAGGTATAAATCCACCTTTAGAGCTGTTAAAGTGATAATCAGATGAAATAACACGAAGAAGAGGTATCTTTTTGATTTTATTTTTTCTATTTTTTCACTTAATGAAATGCAGTAAACTATTTTAAGCAATTATTAAATAATAAATAAAATATAATCAATAAAAATATTTTTTTCTTAATATCATCACCAATATCCATCTCCACTTCCATAATATTGGAAAACAATTAGTCATTTGTGCGTACATGTGAACTATCACCTCCATGAATCGATATTATCCATTTTCCATAACCTCCTCTAAAGACTGGTAATAATTATGTAATTAATGTATATATATGATATTAATGGTATATTTTATAAGTTAATGATAATAATATATCAATTACATGATTACCTTCTATGGAGTAAATAATAACATTGTTCATGCGTACTGGTGAAGAGTCACCTCGACAAAGTGATGTGACCCATTTTTAATAACCACATAACATGACTAATATAATATGAGTATATTTAAATTAGTAATTTTATATTAGTGATATTATTATCATTATGGAAATATATAATAATATATTCCTTCATTTTTTATTGATTACTGAAATATGGAAGTATTACTCTTGTGTACATACGACCTACCATTTTAATGATTATGAGGTTGCTTATTATTCATAACAACACACAAATGGTTTGATTTAAAACAATATTTTATTTATAAATCTAATTAATATTCCATTTATATTACTTTGGAGATGATTTATAAATTACCACATTGAAAATTGACATCGTACCAAAGACATTATGAGCACATGTCTCAAATACCGACAAAACGTACGACATGAACATACATAAATATATAATATATCTGACCTGATAATAAGATAAATAGAAGAAATAATGAACATTAACATGGTTATAAATAAATTAAATAAATAAAATTGCTTTATTATTGATGATGATAAAAAACATATAGGGCAATTTGGACTCCATGTTAGGGATTTCATCTCAATCTCCATTCATTGAGGCATATTTTGATCTTATACCCCAAGATTATTTTATGATGTATTTAAAAATCCCTTATAGACATATCATAAAATTAATTAATTTTCTATAATTTTTATAATTTTTATAATATTTTATTTATTCATAGTGATTATGATTTAAATAATCAAAGTCATACAGGACACACTGATTGTTTAAAAAAAAATATAAAATCATTTTATACATTTAAATATTCTTGATATTAATTTATATATTTATTCTATTAATATCAACAGATTTAAAAGAATTATATATATTTATAATTTAATTAAATGGTTTTCTAAATGAATATTTTTTCTTGTTTTATATGGTATATTGTGAAAATTGAATAAATGAAAGTTCTTTTTAACATGTACTAAAACAACAATTCTATGCCGATGTGAGTATTATTTTATATTTGGATGCTTCTATATGTCTTCCTAGTTTAAACCTGAAATGAAACCCCGTTTTCATTTCCTAGTTATTTATTCAAAAAAATTGTTTTGAAAATGGATTAATTGTTTTTATAACATGCTTTTTTTATTATGAGGAATATTTAAATTTCAAGAGTGAAATATTATGAATTATAAGCTTTTATGTGTTATGATTATATAATTGTAAATGAAAATTTTATGGTTGGTTACCTGATAAACCATTGAAAATAGTTTTTGTTGATGAACCATAGATGTATGGTTATGTTATTACCTCTAATGTATTGGGTATGGAATTTGGTTGTATGGACATAACTTTTGTAACTATGACGTTTATGGAAGATGACCAAATGATTATACTATTTGTAAGAGTGACAAGTATAATTATTTCCAAGGATACCACTATGAATTCTATATACCTTCTATGGGTTTTATTGGTAATATTTTGAACATTTAAAAGTATGGCATGTCCTTAATATAAAAGTAAATTATTTTCTATATATTAAGGGTGAAAAGTATTATGTTATGATAATGTTTTCATGAGTTTTAATGTTATTAAAAAGACTTAAGTGGTTTTCCAGTATTATTAGTGTTGATCACACTGTTATTTTTAGTTTTAGTCAATTGATCGATTTCAATGGAACAATGATAATGAAAAATGAAATGGTTAGTATGATGATTTTCCATTTGATTAAATAAATTTTATGGGAGAAGGAATGAAAAATACTATCTCTACACATAGACAACATGTAAATCATGAAATACGTATAAATGAGAATTGGAGGGAACTAATTTCAAATTAATTTTTCAGGAGTCAACATCCAACTAAATTTAATGGGTGTTATGGTCCACATTTTGTTGAAAAATGGAAGGATAAAACTGAAAAGTTATTTCAATTCCATCAGTGTTCCGAACAAGAAAAATTCATGTTGACTATTTATCATATGGAAGGCGAACCCAAATAGTGGTGGACTCTTATTAAGAGCATTATAGATCAAGAATAAATTATATCTATTCAATGGTTATTTTTTAATGGACGTTTTTCAGTATATACTTCCCTCTTGTTTTATGAATAATTATTGTTAAGGAATTCCTTGAGCTTAAGAAAAATAATGATGATTTTGTTCATACCTATGATGATAATTTTACAAGATATTAAATGTATGCTTATTAGTTAATCATCTACCCTAAAATAAAAATTGAAAAATTATTTTCTGGCCTAAAACCAAGTCCCCAAAAGAAAATATCTATATGGTCCCTAGGATGGTATGAATAAGTTGTTCATTGTGAACTAAAATTGTAAATGGATTTTGTAACTATTATCCCAAAGAAGCCAAATACCCTGAGGGGGGGGGGGTGGGAATTAGCGTTTGACATAATAAAATAACTATACATTTGAATCTTATTTATTCATTTCAAAAAATATTCTTCTCTATTCTTCATGTAGAAATATATGAATATAAATGAAATCATCCACAAGGGACATCAATTTTACCTTGGTGAACCCTCACTAGGTTTCATCCAATGCGCATACAATTATAATTTTTCAGTGTATCAAATCGACAATGGATTACAACCAAAATACAAGGATCAAGATTTATCACTTAAATCCCAATGATCACTGCCTTTAAAATATTTAGGGCAATCTCATTTCATTCCCCCATGTCACTACCTATGTCTCTTTCTCTAGCTCATTAATAGTGGAAAGGATCACATCATCATATTTCTTTTCAAAATACTCCTAGAAGGGATCCACTAAAAATTTAAGGACATTTAGGTCACTCCATATGAAATAAATAATGCATTATCAACTATAGATAAACACACATTTGATGTCCCATTTTCCCTCATAGTAGAAATCAACTAATCTGTGTACTTAAATTTTGGGGAAATTGCTTTCAAAAATTGTTATAGACCCTTCATGAAAAAATTTATTCCTATATGAATTGTGATGAACCACATAGCACATAAGATTTACAGAACACCTCTACTCTATGGAATTCCACCACTTCTAGGAATTTTGTCTCCTTTCTAGATGCCTTCTTCCCATGTATACCAACCCTTCTTCTACGAACCGTCACTAATTCACAGATCAGTTCTTATTCTATGGACTTCCTATCCTCAGTGGACCATTTAATATCATAGAAACTTCCACTTCTCAATGGTATCCTTCTTCCATTAAGGTATACAAATTCCATGAAAACACCATTATGAACCCTTCCCATGAACCCCTTCCTCATTCGGGTAATCCACCCCATGAAACACTTCTTTTTTGCAGAATCCCCATGAATTCTTTCAACGATATCCGAATTTATACCGACAGAGAAGATGTTTTCTAATGAAAAATTATTTATATAAAATGGGATTTGGGGTTCATATATAGGAAAATATATTTGAAAAATAATCTAATCCATTTTACACAAATATTTGATATTGAACAACCTACGTTGTATATTGAGTTCCTCTTGTGAATAATTTTCCCTACACAATTTGTGGCCACCTTGATTCTCTACAATGGTTAATATCTTTCGCATATGAACCTCCACCTCTCATCCATGAATTTTTTTCTCCCATGACCAATTTTCCTTATCTAACTATGAGCTTCCCCACAAACCATTTTCCCAATATGGTATACACACCATGATTTTTGGTCCGCATAGGGCTGCATTATAGAGTTCATGACTATGCTGATTTCCAAATTATATTACACATATCATCTTTTTTTGTTTGTGGAATATATATTTTTTCTATGAACTATTATTTACTACAAATAATATCATTAATTTCCTAAAACATTATCCAGATTTTAACTCCTATTAATTATGAATACAAATGGAGACTATTCTACCTTAAACACTATCTTCGGATAACAAAAACCATACGCATTTTCAGTTATCTCGAATTTTCATCAGGAATAATCACACCCCATAACACAAAGATGATGAAATGATGGATTTTTACCCATAATATACCTCTTTTGATTTTTTGAATACTCTTCTAAATTTGAAACTTCAATAAATATTCTTCCATCTTCAATAAACATTCAATTATTACGATTAATATAGCGATAAAAAATTTACTAAACACATACTCTAAGACCCCAATATTTATATTTGGTGTGGGAAACAATAATAAAATTAAATGTTAATAAGAGAGTTGATCCATTCCAACCCAACACTACTATTAGTATCTCATTACAATCCTTTTCTATCGTGATATATTATCTTTGATCGATCACTTTAAGAATATATATATTTAATACTCCCCAATCACAATTCTCCACTTAATAGCTTCAACTCACCCTATATCACTACTCAATCTAAAAACATTTCCTTGTGTTTTGATTAAGACATTTTCTCCAATTTAATATCCAAAATTTCACATCATTTTTTCATGAACCTGAATATCACTTCATTGTCTTATGCAATAGGGAAAAGAACACATATTTTCACTTTTTAGGTAAAACACACCATGCTTAGGGGATATGGGATTCACATACACCCTTTTTCATGTGTGGGGAGTTGACTAAACTCAGAAATCCTTTCAATGAATTTGAATTACTTCTTTGGATATGTCCTTTTTCATAATATATGGAAACTATAGTATTTCAGGATCATACTCCTACTTAACGAGTACCCTCTCCACCTTCTCCATGAAGAAATGATACATGATTTCATTAGTCATATAGAATGACTTTTGAACTAGATTTATTCTATGATTCATAGAACATGAATTGTCTCAATGGATTTCAATAATATATTTCACTTCAATTCCCAAATCCCAATATTGCTGATTCTTCCATAGTAATATGTGCACGCTAGTGTATCCAAAATATATTCATCATCTGTTGTTCTCATTGAAATGAAATTTTGTTTCCTTCTATTCTATGAAACTCTCAATAATACTAGATAGAATGTACAACATGATATTGATTTCCCATCAACTGTTGAGTCATACTAATTGGATTCTATATATCACAATTACTCTTTCAAATATTATTCATTATACATCAATCTAAAATCCATTATGCCTTTGATATACTGAAGTAGTATTTTTAATGAGACTAATTTAATTTCCATGGAATTTCATTGATACCAGTTTTCATGGAACGTGGAAATGAAAATATCAATTCTATTCACACTCAATATCAAAATACTATAAATTATTTCCTTGTATTCTTTGATACTAATATAATTTCCTTCATCTTACTTTGACAATTTCATTCGGGTTTCCACATAACTTTTCTTCTCTATGGAATTATGGATTCCCAATATTATCAAAACATTCTTGGAATATTTCTATTGAGAAATAAATTTTCTATTATTTCCTTGTGTCACCTGTAATCTGAGGAAACATATATGTTCACCAATCATTGATATTTCAAACTCACATTTCATTAATTCAAAAAACATTCATCATTTTAGTTCATCTAATCCACTGAATATAATATGTTCAACATATACTGGCACCATAATCCTTTAAACAACTTCACTATTGACATACATATTGTAATCACGTCCACGAAGCCTAAAAGAGAGCTTCTTCAAAAACTGATCGATCCTTGAATACTATTCTCTCAGTGCATTCCTCATCCAAAAAAGTGCCATTCTTAGATGAAAAGATATGTTCTCATTTAAATTATTGATAAACCCATCATTATTCTCTATGTACAATTATTCTTCTAGAACATAATTTTGAAATTATTAAACATAATTCATAAAAAAGTTAAACATTATTTGAAGAACTATTTCCAGGAAAAATATCACTGCCTCTAGTCTATATAAATGTGAAAATGCCTCATCAATATCAATTCCTACTATCTGGGAGTTCCATTTTCACACAAGTCATACCTTGTTTCAAAAAATTATTCTATATTAATTTATCTTATTGAAAAAGACCAATGATTCTTTATTGAAATTATTAACTTCTGTCCTCGATAAAATATCCCATGTTTGAATCGTCACGATTTTTATGCTCTTAATTAATAACCTAAAATCATTTATCAACTGTAGATAATTAATTAATACATTTAGGCTCTGCTTCTGAAAAGTAAAAAAAATTTCTGTAGAGTATTTATCCTATTTGTTTGGACTAGCACTGGATAATCCCAAATTGTGTTATGTCTATAAATTTTGACTCTTCACATCAGTCATTTTGTATATGATGAACTCATATCATGCTTTTCATTTTATAAATCATCTTATGAATCTTCTTCGGAACTAGAACATCCCTTGTTCTTCTGATATCTTCATCATTATCCTCCATTGAATGATAATGTATTTTCATAATATTATGCTAAATTTTCACTATATTTATATCACGACATTATACAACTTGTCCCATCCACATATGAGGCATTTATGTTCCTTGATTTTCATTGAGTAGAAATGAAATATCACTTCATCTCCATTAGATTGAAACATCATGGGTTTCTGCTTATTGGGAAGGAAACACTTACATCTGGATGACATAAAATTACATCAATGGGGGATAATGTTTCAACATAATACATTCTTGAGTCAAAATGGATTCCTTTTAAAATATATAAAAATATATTCAGACATTCAAAAAATTTTTTCATTGAAAAATTGAATATGTCTTACACAAATTATAATAAATTTTTTATTTTTAAAATAAAGTTTAACAGAAGATAAATTAGACTGTATATAATAATTTAAAAGGTTAAATATTTTTCTTTATCATGAGAGTTTATTTTAAATTTTTATAAAATTAATTATTATTTTAATGGATTATAAATTGATGATTCCCAAATTATTTAATGGACAGAAAATAAATAATGTAATTTTGATTAAAATGATAATAACTATTTAAAGACTAATATAATTGATTAATTATTATTGGCTATGTGTATGTCGATAATTATCATCTATGAGTCAAGTTATTTACCATTTAGAGCTATATGGAAATTATTATTAAACTTATATTATATTATTTAAAGTGATGTTAAAGATTTCACATTCATGTTTTCTTAAATAAAACATTTTTAATGTACGATTCTCCTAGTGAAATAATCCACTATATTTATTGTTATACTGTCTATAGGAAATGAATTTTTTTCATTTTTTTTAATTTTTACCCATCAAAATGGAAAATTATATAATTACACAACACTAATATAGTAATTATTTTATTAATGAAAATATGAAATAAATGTTATTAAAAATATTCGAATAAATATAGTTTGGGGTAATTTTTATATCCATGGAATTTTATAGACTACTTTTAACTCTTAGGTATATTATAAAATATTTGGTTTGAGGTAGAATCTTATATTTATATTTTTAGAAATAAAAAAATTGAATAGTGTCAAAATTGACACTATCGATGGTTTATCAAAATATTGAATAATTAAATTATATAAAAATCATAAAACATTTTGGTAAATTATAATAAGTTTTATATATTCTTTGAATCAATAAAATATTCATTTATTGTTTAATTTACATCAACTAATTAAATATTTAACCACTTTAATATTTTTATATTTGTTCCCTTGGTTAAAATTAAAATATAAAAACCATGTGATAATTAAAAGGACATGGTGTAAATTTAATTTAAAAGTTGGATAAAATTTTTTGGTTGTTTATATTAGATCATTATCTTGAATATTATTTGAAATTAATAAATTTTTGATGTTTTTTACAGGTATTTATTTTTTGAGACTCTAAATGTGTCCCTCCGCTAAATTATAAAAGGTCACATCAAACCTCAAAATTTCACTTCATTATGAGATTTAAAATCTTCCATCACATTCCAATTTTATCCTCTAAAAGTATTTAGTAAAATTATATAGGTTCTTTTATTCTCAAATGACCTACACTAATAGCTGTATGTATAGATCTAAAGGAAACTCGTTGAAGAGTAGGTAATATCCTACACCGATTATTCCAAAAAAAAGGACTCCTTCAACTTATTCTTCATGACAATTATCCATTATAAGGTAATAAATATAGTATAACCTATATCATGGGATTTTATTATTGTTATAGAACAACCACATTTTAACATCTTTCCATCCAACAAAAACCGAAATCACTACACATGTGTACATACGACATAACGTCTCCACGCCGTGGTGTAATATTGTTTTCACAACCATCTTACATGGATGGTTATAATGATTGAAATAATAACTACATATTATTATTATAGAAATATTTTCATTCGGAAACAATATATATACCATAAAATTCCATAAAATTCCATAATTATGGGTATGATATCGTCGCCTGTGCGTACGTATTTCCTACCATCACCACAATGTGATGTTATTCATTCTATGTGATATTTATTAAATAATGATTATATAAATGTATATAATAAATAAATATAATAATAATTATTTTAATTTCATTCTTTAAATTATAATACTATAAACTAATAATATTTATAGAAACATATTCGACAAGACATGCATAAGAAAATAATGCAGTTAATACCTTAAGGATGATAAATAATGTTATTAACAAACATGTAATAATATGATCACTTCTGATATCATAAAAATGAATATGAAAATGGAAAAAGTTATTAAATTTTTTAAACCCTTACAGAGGAGGTTCAAAAATATACGAAAGAACACGTACCTAAGGTATGGGATAATATCGCAATCTCATTGTTTTTTGAGATTTTTATGTAACTTTTTACAGGGGTAGATTTATCAGTCCTGAATATTTTTTATAAATAATATTATAATTTTTTTTCTCTTCTCACTTGTATTTTTAATTTCAATTTTCCCTATTATGTGATTTTTTAGTAAATGGAATTATAGGAATATATTTTAAATTTAGATTCGAGGTACTTTTTTACTTACCCAATAAAAGTATGAGAAGTGTGCTATATTTTATCTTATACTGCATGGATGAATTTTAATGATTTCATAGAACTCTATTTCAATGAATATTTCTTTATTAAAAAATTTTTATGTTCAATTAAAAATTTTCTATTAAATTTTCAATGAATATTAAGAAAAGAGACCATTTTCAAAGATGAATGTATATTTTCCTTAAGATTTACTTTCAAGTGTTCTATCAAAATTATTTAGAATATGCATTTGAATTATTTAATATTATTATAATAAAAGTATATTATCTCTATTTTGATCTAATTATGTTTATGATATCTATCAAATCAATTTTTTACAAGTATTATGTTATGATGGAATAATATTTAAGAAAATACATTTTATTCTTTAGGTTAGGTTGTCATGAACAATTTATGTTTTTTTGGAACACGTAAAAATGGTTTTATTATGCAATGGTTATGACCTAGAAGTCCCTCAAATGAATTCTGTAATGATGGACAACTAATGAGATATATATGTTATCTTCAACCTCATTTCGAGGTCACAATTTTATTTGTGAATCTGGTTTTCATGTTAATAATTTTATGAGTGGACCTCGTTTACATGACCATATGATTATGCAACAACCTAATTTCATGCCATTAATTTAATGAGTGAATCTATTACTATTTAATCTTGTTCACAAATATATAGTTTTATATTTATGACACAATTCCATGACTTATTATATAGTTTTTTCTCATGGATTATGCTATAAGATTCTCTTATGATTCATGTCTTAGGAACTATTACAAATTTGTTTTATGAATTTTGATAATTTGGGTACGATATTTTATTTTCATGATCATATTACCATACCCTTATTCTCATTATATTCCATTATAGTTTGTTTTTATTCCCTTACTAAGCATATCAGATCATCTATTTATATGTTATCTCTTACTCAGGTTATGAAGAAATGTTTTATGTAGTAGTTCTAATGGAGAAAATATTTATGGTATATGTTGAAGATATCTCACCAAATTTTAATATATTTGTTCCATGTTTCCAAAGTCACTAAACTAACATGGTATTTGGAAAGATATTTGAATAATATGTTATTTATTTTAAAAAAATTAATCTAACCTCCATATATGTTATGTTTGGGTTGTTAGACATGAGATAGGATGAAGAACTAGCTTGAACTGAGTGAATGGACCCAGTAGTTTCCAATAGTTTAAGCTCATTTTGAATGGAAAAATTACATGGGTATATCATATGTATATGTGTCGTGTGGAAGAGTGTCAAAATTGACCTGAATAAGGTCCTATAAGGCATAATGTCACACAAACTATTGGTAATATAAAATTATAATGTATAATTCGTGATGTTTAGACATGGGTTCTTAGTTTAAGGTCATAGAAATTGAATAATGGATATGATCTTAGTTAATGTTCATGGTGTTTGGACCTAAATACTATGCATCATGACCAAATCATTACATATCCCACTGAGACTCTTAATTCCATGTTATTCATTCTCTATGTAAAAAAGGGTGAGAATTTTATTGAGACATTGAAGAACATTGTCGGGTAAATGAAAATCTATGTTGTGAATGTTGAAAAAATACTAACATACATACTAAATGTTGATGGTTTGACTTAGGGGTAACACAAGTGGTGTTGGAGTTCAACCAAAACATAAATAGGTTGTATGGCTTAATCAAATTTTCTAATATATGGAATATAATAATGGTTTCCTGATAATGGTGGATAATTTCTGACCCTATTCCGAATATTGAATCAATATCATGTTTTAGGAATGGTGAGAAAAAATGATGGTTAACTACTATCCATGTTTGAAACACACAGCCTCTCTCAAAATTTCATCCCATATCTTCTTGGTCATTCTATTATTATGGTAGGATAGAAACTATGGCCATTAACCAAGACATTAGGGGGTCCCTTCAAATATGGAAGAGGATGTGGATTCATATAAAGGGTCATATGGTTCATGGACATGGATTCTAAGAATTTTCATGAATAATCCATCAATATGGGTTTTACCGCCCAACACAAATGATCATGTCGATGGGGGCATATCAAATAAGAGGAGATAGCCCCTTCTCAAGGATAAGGGTTCTATGGTTATCCCGCAATGTTCCATGGTATTGAACCGAAAAAGAATCCAGAATTCCCTCTCGTATGGGAGTTGATTCCATTACACAGTTCACATGTGATTGGGATTTAGAGTCATATCATGCATAAAAATGTGGCATCAAATTATATCTACAAAGGGTAAGACTACTATTTAACATCAAGTGCTGAGGATGATTGAATCATTGTGTAAGGTCATACAGTAAGGTTGTTACATCATACCATTCAATATCATGTGATTAGGACTAGAAGTGGATGTAGTTTAATGTCACTTAATATTGACCAAAATTTATATAGTTTTAGGTTTGAAATCATTGACCATGTTTTAGGTAGTTTTAGGTAAAATACCATTGAACATGGATGTTTTTTATGTCATTTAGGTTTTAAAAACATATTATACATTATAACATAATGTTACAAAGAAGTTATGCATCAATTAAACATCATGTGACCATGATGATGGTTTTCATGTAATTTGAAAACATGCAACTAGGATGTTGGTTATTGTGCAGTTTAACATTGTGAAACTTGGTTGTTTGACCACAAGGATTGTGATGATAACGTAAGTACATATCCACCCCAATTCAATGGTCTGGGATCTATGATGATCATGGGGAGTATGAAAATGGGACTACAATATAATTCCACTAGTGTATTCAAGATGTTCCTAAATCATGAGTTTAGATATGACATAGTCTTATTTCCACATGATAGTATCAGGGCCACCGGAAAGATCACTATGCCATCTATTGGATTAAGTAGTAGGGATAGTCGACCATACACACATAACAGATGGTTTTGGTCTCGTTCCAATTTCGTTTGGATGTTAACACTCATCCATTATAAAATATCGGTGACATGGATCTCCCAAAGGGTAGATTCATCTATAAGAGTTGTTCATGTGACATAAAATGATGTAGGTATTATAGAAATATCTTATTCCAGTGATATTTATGAGCTCAAGAGGAGTGGAATCATAGACTGTTCGAATGATGAGGTGGTGGATCTGAAATTTGTGTAATGATGGACGGTCAAAATGATTGGGCGATGGAGCCTGTATGGAATGGAAGCATGGACCGTCGATAAAATGGTGTGATAAAGCATAGATTGAATGATACACTAGACTACAGGTAAAATTGGTCAACGTACCAAGGAATGGATGGAATAGTATTGTTGTATTGTGATTGGGTGATGGATCCCGAAAGGTGTAGAAGGATAGAGTGTCGATTGGATGGAGCTTTATAGCCAAAAAGCATGAAATCCTGAATCATCTGTACTACGGGGTGATGGACCGTGGTATACGTGTAAACCTGGTTCATCAGTACAATAGGTGTATCCATCCAAGAAGCCGTGGAATCATAGTTCATTGGTAAAATGGAGCGTTAGACCTCATATGGTGTGGAAGCATTATGAGTCGGTATGATAGGCTAATAGGTCCCTTATGGAATTGTAGCCTGAAGGATCTGTATGATGGGTTGATGGATCCTAGATGGCATGGAAGCTTAGCACATTGATATGATAGGGTGATAGATCCTAGAAGGCATAGACTCATGGTTTGTCAAAATGATTATGAAATGAATCCTAGAGTGCATGGAATCATGGATCATTTAAATAATGGGGGTATAGAGCCCAGATGTCATGGAAGCCTACAAGGTCGATATGATTGGGAAATGGAACCCGAAAGGTGTGGATTCCTGAAGTGAAAGTATGACAGGATGATGAATCCCTAATGTAAAGGAGGCCTCTAATGGAATCTCAATATGTAATCAAACTAGAGTTAGTATATGATCCACCAGTTGAGAGTGTTGTCCCAAATGAGCAAGGAATGTCTTCTTCATAAAGAGGACATATGAGATGACCTACGGTAGTGTAGGGAGGATATCAAAACTTTTTTAAAGTGAAATGAGTATGGAATTCGTGTTACTTTATGTTTGTGTGGTAAGTACCTTCTCATATACCAGTTGCTCTGGCTATTCACAAAAATAGGGAGGACATCCATGAATACTGATAGTTATTTAGGGATGACATCTACAATAGATAATGGTGGTGACCAAGAATTCTTGTATTCCGAATAACTATATTATGGGGAGGAAATATAAAATGGATGGATATGGGGAAGGAGAGGACCTTCCTGCCAGATGATGGTATTGTGGGTAGGACCTTCGCACTGGCTGACAATGGAAACTGGGAGGACCTCAATGCTAGATGAAGGTAGAGTGGGGATGAACACTGAATTGGATATGTATAGTGGTGGGGAGGACATCTATTTTCTTATGATTGTAGTATGTGTAGGACCTCATTAATGGATGACTATGGAGATGGGGAGGAACTCTATGTCAAATAATTGCATTTTTTGTAGGTATTCCACAATGTCTAACAATGGGGATGGAAAGGAATTCCATGTTAGACAATTATAGTATGTGGAGAACCTCTGCAATGGTAGCCGATAGTGATTCTGAGGACCTCCATGCCAGATAAATTTATTGTGTGCAATACCTCTACTATTATTATCAATGGGTTTTCCTAGGTCCTCCATTATAGATTTTTTAAATTCAAAGAGAACCTCTACAATGGTAATTATCGTGAAATGGTGGACCTCCATGCAAGATTATGGAATTGTGGGGAGGACCACACTAATGGTTGATGATGGAGATGGGGTTGAAGTCAATTCCAGATGATGAATGTATGGGGATGACCTATGCAGTGAATAATGATGATGATAGAGAGGACCTCTGTGACATGTGTTGGTAGGGCGTGGTAGACCACAACAATGGATGAAGATTGAAATGGAAGGAACTCCAAGCCATATGATGGTATTGTGTAGAGAACCACTACAACGGATTGTGATGGTGATGGAGAGGACCTCAATTTCAGATGATATAAGTGTGTGTATGACCTCATAATGAATGATTATGGTGATTAGGTGGACCTATGTGTCACCAGATTGTAGTGTGGGGAGGGCATTGGAAATATATGTCGATAGTGATGGGGAGTACATCTAGGAAGAATGATTTTTGTGCCTATAGGACCATTATAAATGACGATGATGGAGATTCTAAGGAATTCTATGCTGATAGATGACAGTGTGGGGAGTACCTCTGCAATGGATAACAATAGATATTAGGAGGACATTAGAGATGCATGATTATAGTGTTGGGAGGACCTCCACAGAGGATAATTATAGGGCTGAGGAGGTTCTCTATGCCAGATGATTGAAGTGTGAGGAGACCCTATATAATGGAGGTTGGGGTGGAACTCTGTGTTAGATGATTATTGAGTGGAGGGACCCTCCACAATAGCTGATGATGGAAACTAGGAGAAACTCCAAGAAGAATGATTGTAGTTTTGGAGGACCTACACAATTTATAATGATGGTGATGGTAAGGACATCCATGTTGGATTAATTTATTGTGGGAAGGTCATATGCAATGGATTCTGGTTAGGTTGGTGAGGGACGATAGAGTCGAGATATGGTCACCACATATAGATCCCATTAGAGAACTAATGTTAGTGGGGATCTGATGTAGTCGGGGGGAGGGGGGGGGTACACTTATGCAGTCCATGTGGAAGGTGGTTCTGGATATGATAAAATGGTTTTGTAGGAAGTTTCCCCTCTCCAAAACCCATGCAGGAATTGTTTTCAGTGAGTTTCAGATGGATTTAGGGGCGGTTTCCCACACTGTGTGGCCCATGAGGTCATTAGTTTTAATGAGGAGAAAATGGAATTAGGGGTGGTTTTCTTCCGATTTATTCCATGAGGTAGTTAGTTTCAGTGAGGATACCATGGAGTTTGGGGATGTATTCCCCCTATGTAGCCCATGAGGGGGGTGGGGCGTGTCGTTAAATATTTGACGGAGTTGGTGGTGGTTTCCCAACTATGTGACCCATGAGGGAAGAGGTATTGGTGAAGAGATTATAGAGTAGGGGTTGTTTCCCTCTGCACAGACCGTGAAGATTGTGGTGTTGTGGATGTATTCGATGGTGTGGGGGTGGTTTCAACCTACGTTTCCCATGAGGGTGGGAGTGTTGGGGGGGATATGATGGATCAGGGGTGGTTTCCCCATGTGTGGCCCAAGAGAATGGATGTGTGGGGAATTATCTAATGATCCATAGTATTTATTCACCTAATGATACTAATATTCATTCATATGAAGTATTGTTTCTTCACATTGGTGATTCCTTTATTTTATATATAATTTTTATCTTCTCAAAATTGAAGGAGAAGAGATTCACATCAGGCTTACAAATTGAATTGTGGGACCAACGTCTGTAGTGTCTGAGTATAATCCTTTTTTTGATTACATTCATGGACTATCCCTATGTTTTAAGGGTAAAATATTCATGTTGGGTTCACCATTTAGGATTATAAGACTTTCACCGAGGTACCACTACTTACATGTTATTGTTCACTGATGAAGCATTGTTACCCCTCATTATCTTGTACCAATTGTGGGTGACATTCTTGAGATTTCATTGTTATGTATACTCCTTGATTGAAATAGGATGATGGGATGTCAATCCATAATTATATGGAATCCTCTTTGGAATTCAATATATAGTCATGGTTTTGATCGAAGATAATGGTGATCTTGTGAAAGTCATTCATAGTTCCATCTCATTGTGATGCTTGTGAATTACATAGCTTCATTCTGATCATTTGAAGGGGTATTTAAAGTGTAGTAACCTCATTCAAGGGAGTAGTCTAGTTGTACATCGCTAGAATTTCTGAACGGTGGAATATTGTTCACATATATTCTTCCTCATATAATTGATTCTAATGGGAGTGTATATAGAGGCATCATGTGCCTATCAGAAGTTATTTCATACCAGATGAATCCATTCCATGGTTTTCTTCAGGCATACCATGATATGCTTATTATATCACAATGATAGATTCCAGAATTAAAATATTGATAAGATGAAGTGGATTGAACAAAAAGATCTTATGGTATGATCAAATTGGTATGTCCATAAGAGGGAATACCTAGATGGATTACCATGGATGGGTCAGAACACTCTATAAGGGTGTACCTACATAATTTTTTTTTACATCTTGTGAACATGGGCTGGTTTGAATGGAATGCCCCATTGAGGTGTATCTGTGAGGAGAATCCCTAAGAGGGAGCATGTAATCTTACAAGTTGGATGGGTCAGAACTCCCAATAAAAAAGGAAACTAGGTGGTGTGTCTCATAAATAGAATTTTCTACACCATTAAGGGTCACATCCCTTGAAGGGAGGCAACAAGGACAACAATATGGATGGGATAGAATTCATAATGAGTGTGGACACATGGTGAAATGTATCAAAAAGATAAGGATTCATAAGGTGAAGGGGGCCTCCCTATGAGGGAGGAACCGTGGTTTAAAATATAGATGGGTCATAAGACATGATGATGGGAAACCTCATGGGTACCTCAATAAAATATTGTACATTTTTAAGGGGTACATACCTTAGAGGGAGGAACCAAGGTTAACAATTTGGATTGGTTGTAATTATAATTGAGGGAGGACCCAAGGGGGTGTGTCCTATATGGGGAATGTGTCCAACTTTGAGGGTTGATTTGGACACCATGAAGGGTATACTAGGTATTTTCGTCACATATTAGTGGATTAATATAATTTACCAATTGTTGGGATTAAATATCCTGTAAACATCATATTTTACCTGTATAAAACATGGGGATAAAAATATCTAAAATTCATTGGATGGTGTGGGGATTATACATGTGAGATACCATTCGTAAAGGGATTTACCTGGGTTGTATTGTCATTGAATACATGGGACATATTATTAGGAAATACTTGGGTGATTCTAGGATCAATGATGATACATATGGGAGAATAAGTATATGAAATGCCAAAATGTGTGAGATGATCTCCTCGGGATGTGGCTAACAAGGTAAAATCCAGATGGAATGTGGATATTGTTGGTGAAATGGATGTAAGGGATGAAGTTATGGGTGTGTTGGGATTAAATGATAAAGGTGTTTCTTATGTATCCCATTTTGTTTTGAATCAATGCATGTGTAGTTCTAAAGGGGGGATCAGACACCAGAGGAGGTGGCCTGGGTAGGTGATGCTTGTAGTAGGTTTGGAGGAGGAAAGATAGGGAGATAAGAAGTTCTACCAAAGAAAAATGCTTCAATGAAGATTGCGAAGAACGCCGAAGACGATTTCCTCCTTCGACTTCCTCCCTCAGATCCTACCAACGTGGAGTGTCTTCCACAACCGACGCAACCCAGAAGTAGAGGTGTGCGACTGACACGATGAACAACGACTTCGTCTTCTTCCAGCAACTCCGTCAATGAACGACGAGCAGAGAATCAAAGTTAGGGGTTTAGTTTATATTAAGCGTAATGTTCTTCCTTTCTTTTAAAAATGATGAAAGATGATGTTTATCTTTGCGGGTGAAATGTTGTGCTTCATTCTTGATAACCAATTGCTGTCACCCTAATCGCGGAGGGTGCGGGCCAACCTAACATGGACCAACATCCTCCGCCGACCTCTCTTCTTATGAAGTTATATGACATGGCATTAAAGTGATGGCGACGACGATGACAATGACGAAGGCTGTGCTACCCGCAGCCACCCGACGCCCAGCTCGGCGCGTGCCCCAACTAAACCCGACACCTGGCCCGCGGCATTCCCAGCCCCACCGGTGCCCTGAATGGTGCCCCGACGCATTGCCCGCCCCTCCTCGCGCTGCCCGAGACCACGGGCGTTTCCCACAGCCTCCCGATGCCCTACTCAGCATGCACCCCAGTCGAACCTACGGCCTGTCCAGTCCCGCCGGCGCCCCAGCGTCCCCACACCCTTCCTGGCGCCCCTGCGCCCCGACTAGCACCCTCGCGCCCTACCCGGCACGCCCGACGCCCTTTTGCGCCTTGCCCGGTGCTCCCAGAGCCCTACGGCACCCTGTCCCCCCCTCGAATCCCTGTTGTGCTCTACCCGACGCCCTCAGTGCCCTTCCCGACACCCCCAGTGTCGTTCCGTGGTATACCCATCCTCTGTTGTGGCTTGCCCGACGCCCCCGCACCCTACCCAGCACCCCCGCAGCGTCATGGCTCCCTCGCTGCCACCCGGAAGAACCGGTGTCCTGACCACCTCGTGATACCATTGCCGAACTGGCCCATCCGCGCCCTCCCGGCTGAGCTATGTCAGGCCGCTCCTTCGCAACGCTCCAGGCCTAACTAGCCCCAAGCCCAGTCCGAACCACCCCCGTAGTCCGCTGGGCTGGGGCAAGTGGACCAGGTTAAACATAGTGGGATGACCCACCCAATAGGCCAGGTCAGACGCAGTGGGTCTATCTGGGTCGACCCAGATTGGGTCTTCCCAGGCTGGGATGGTCCAAGTCGGTCTGAACGGGTCGGACCAAACCCGAAATCATTATTGACCCATTGCCTTCATGTGCCATATCTTTGGCACCAGACGTCCATTTTACGCATCGTCAGCTGCACCAGTCTTCTTGGAATGATGTTTTCCCTTTGAGAAGACCCCACTAGAGATCAGGGTATATTTGAGTTATGGTTAGGTTGTATCATACACGAATCCATCCGGGCACCTGAGACTAGAAGGATAGTAACTAACTGACCCGGTGTCCGATTTACATGTCGTCTGTTGAGGTGATACCCTTATGACGTGGTGGACCTTTTAGATACTTATTTGTGGCACTTCGCGACAGTTGGAGTATTTCCTCGTAGCTTGTGGAGCGGGTCCTTCCACCGACGAGCAGACAGAGTGTAGAGACCTAGTAGATGGCAGACTTGAAAACTTCTTGACTGATTCTACTCGGAGTGATTTGAGTAGCCCAGTGGGGAGCACATGGTAGTTGGCAGCAGACCCATAGTGGGGGAGCTCCAGGGAGTTGGCAGCAGACCCATGGTACTCGATCGGAGGAGTACATATGCATTCCATTTGGGGGAGCACCTGGTAGTTGGCGACAGACCCACAGTGGAGGAGCCCCTTGTAGATGGCAGAAGACCTATGGTAGTCAATATTAGGAGTACCTCAGTAGTCCAAGTTTAGTGAGAAACACCTTGGTGTCGCGACAAGAAAACTGTACTCGACACAAGAGGTGTTTTCCAGCAACTATGGTTTCGATATTAAAAATCATGGTTTGCGCTGAGTCAATGAAATTTGTGTTTTCTTAATGAGTGAGATGGGTTACTAGATTACTTAGGTATATGTATCGGCATATACCTAAGTAATGGTTATCTGTTGATTTCATATATTGTGGTTTATCATGTTGGATTTAGTGAGACCTTAAGGGTCTCATGGTCCCTACGGAGTATTGTTATACTCACCCCTCAACGGGCTATTCCTAAACTTCGTTGTGTAGGTTCCAGACGACGGAAATCGTAGACTGAGGTAGAGAGTATCAAGAATGGATGGTACACGGAGGTGGATCACTCGGTGTGAAGGTGAATTGAGGAGATGGATGGATGTGGAGTGCTGATGTGGCCGTCTGTTAATACCCTTCATGTAGGAACCCCAGAGGACGGCCCAATAGTTGATTTACTTTTTTTAAGTTGTACTTGATTTCAGTTTTACTTTTACTTTCCTATTGGGCTTGTATTTTCAGACCCTTTTACATTGCATTACTTCTATTGTATACATTTTTACTTATTGTTTTCCTTCAAGTTGTGTACTCTGACGTGATCGTTTACAGTTATAAAGGCAATGCCTTCCCAATTTAGGGATTTACTTCTTTAGTGCTAGTCGCCTGCCCCTGGCCTACGGAAGGCGGGCTTGGGGTAGTCACGATACGGGCCCCTAGGGAACGGGATGTGACATGTCAAATGAAAAGTAATGGATATTATATACCACCTTCATGATGTTTTAGTTACACAGTCAATTTATTTTTCAAATTCATTATGAAATATTCCTCTTATAAACATATTCAATGTTGGTATATATTTCATGAATATATATAACTAGTGAAAAACATTTTATTTGGAAGGAATATACATGTTTTAGTTCCCTTCAATATCAAAAAAATTATGAAAACACCGTCTATGGGAACATTCATATTCCTTTTATAATGTCTGAAATCACCCACATGGAATGTTTTTAAACCATGAATATATTTTAGGAACACTTTTTATATTGGGAGAACCCACCTCATCAAATTCATATTTTATCGAATATAATGAGGAAATTCAGTCTATAATAATTTATTCATTCAATTAATAAAATAATTAGCTAGTTTTTATGTTGCCTTATTTCTTCTCCAACATCATTCAAAATAATTCTATAAATTATAAATAAATATTGATTAGGAAGGAATAATTTTCAAATATAAAAATTGAAAATAATTTATTTGCATACTCTATAACAAATGCTAATGACATATCCCATATTTATTCCTCAAATCATAATTACAAAACTCACATCTTTCAAAAGTGTTTGATCATTATTTTGAATTATTTATAAGATTATTTTCACCATTTAAAATAGATGTATAGGAAGTAAAAATATGTGATTGGTGGGCCGATAATTAAATCAACCACCAATTCATTGTGTATATATTTATATCTCAAATATTTTATGAAAGGAATTAACGAGTGAACCAAATCCACTATGTAACATTGTACACATTATGATGATTATCCTTAGAGTTATCCAAGACTTTTGTTTGTGATATTATATTTTATATCTCTTCCATAGGTTAATGAATCCATAATATTATTATATTATTTAAATATTTTATATTTTAACAATCATCATCATCATCCCATTTATGGAATATTATTAATCATTAAATTATTATTACTTTGTTTTTTAGATTTTTATTCCCTTACATTGATTTGTAGACCACTGTTTTCCTATTGTATTCATACCATGTGTTGGATAGAAATTTTAGAATATCCTTAGGATTTCGTATCATTTTATGGTGATTTAAATAATATGTATGTCTCTCAGATTAACATTATGTATTTTAATGTCTAAACATCCTAATATACTAGTTATATTGATCTTCAGCATGTACTGTTGCTTTAGTATATTATGAAACTTGGAATATAAAATGTTTATGGCTCTGATTACCATAATAAAACATGTCATGTATTCATGAAAGAGTATTGAAAATAAAATCTTATAATACTCTTAAGATGTAAATCCTATAATGATTCACAACTAAAAGGTATTATGGTATATATTCATCACCAAATCCTTAGTATATTTGAAAAAATGATGATAATAACATATATAATTAGTATTATTATGAATTGAAACATTAACTAAAATATTGGACAATAATACTAATAAATTAATGGGTAATGATAGGAAGAAAAATGAAAATAAAATTTAATCAACCCATTCCATACCTCACGAACCTCAGTCACAATGTAACACATCAATGTTATATTAAAATCATAAAATAATAATATAAAAATAGTTTCCTTGTAATAACA
The DNA here is from genome assembly GCA_963277665.1 of Viscum album. NCBI lineage: Eukaryota > Viridiplantae > Streptophyta > Magnoliopsida > Santalales > Viscaceae > Viscum > Viscum album. The sequence goes on from OY728145.1 coordinate 1,659,825,658, forward strand.
TTCCATTTAGTTCCCCAATCTGTCATCCCAAAATCAAGTGGATTAACCTCTCATACCATCCTTCTAGATGTGTGTTGTCTTTGAATCTAACCAAAAAATGTCTCGTAATTTTCCACATATCATGTCAGAGTAAAGGAGAAAACACATGACATAATTATATCAATACAAAAAGTCATCAAAATTCATCTCCTTATATTAAGATAATTAGTATGTTATACATAAGTTAAATTCATCAAACATTAATTACATGGAAGATAACTATATAAAAAATAAAATTTTTTATGGTTTATTTTATTTGAATTTAGGAAAACAATACATGAATAACAAAAAAATATTAATATATTATTTAATGTAAAATTCATAAGGTCTTCCAATTTTTCTTTTATTGAAATTCATATTCTTAGGACACATATAAAAAGAATGGGCTGATTATAATGCTCAGTAATAAAATGAGTATCCCACATTTTTATCATTTTTCCACGAGGCATAATGATAACAGATGTGATAAAGAACAACATTAACTTAAAAAGCAAGATCATCAATCATAACAAGGAAATATTTGAAAATAATAACGTTGATACTTTTATAATTCTATCACTATGGTTTATCAGTAATGTTTTTAAATCATAATTACAATGGTTTTTCAAAGAGGTATAATAAAACATGAATTTTAATGATATTATTTTATTTACGAAATGAATTAGAGAACTATTAGGGTAAAACCATTACATTTATTTCATTATAAAATCCAGATTAATCATATAAAATCATTTCTTCAATAAACCATAGAAAATATATAATTGGATTCAATTAAAATCATTACGTACATATGATCTTAATGACATTGACATTACTTATTTTTTTGACACGTGGAAAATGAATGTTTGTGTTTTAAGTTAAATTCCAGAATAAATTAATTATATTTACATCTAGGTGAATACCCATTTGTATGAAAAGGGTATTTTTATCTATTATATAAAAACTTATCTTTTCTTGAAAGAGAAATTAAGAAATGAATTCAGTATAATGGAAGTCTAAAATGATGATTGTTGAAATTGATTAATATTATTTGTCAAGATTCAATAAATTTTAAAAAAGTATTTCAGTTTTAATGGTATAACAAAAAATATTTTGAATATTTTTAAATACTTTATATTGAAGATAATTATATGAATAAAAAAAATAAGATATCGATAATTCCAATACCATGAGTTCAATATATCTTTTTCATTTACATATATTGAAGAATAAACATGGGATTTTTTAGAATACTAATACATAATAAAAATATGTGAAAAATTTAACATAATGTAAAATATAATTAATGGATTATATATATTTAATTATTTATTATTGGTGGGAAAATTTGAAAATATATATTTGATAATTTTTCTCGTCAAACCTCAACACAATATTGTCTCATAATTATATTTTATAATTAATAAATATTAACTCCAAATAAAATAAATAAAATTATATATTACCTTTTATATAATAATAAATTTATTTTAGTCATCTACAATGGTAGTGATAAGAAAATAATTTTCAACATCTTCAGGGGTACTTAACTGACCATTTTCATGACATTGTAAAAATAGGTGGAAGTGAAAATTGAAAATTTATTACAATATTAATATAAACAAATTATATTGAATAAATTAATATTCTTCAAATAAGATACTTAATTTATCATAGAATATATTTTTTAGATGAAACAAGATGAATTAGAATAGAATAAAAAAAGAGAAGCATTGGTGAAAATATTCTCTTTCCTCATTTTTGTATCAATTGTTCAAAACTATTTTCCCTAGAATACTGTATTTTATTTACTCCAAAACATCCATAATGATACCAAGGGGAATGATAGAGGGTTATTTTATAGATATTTAAATAAGGAATGTGTTTTATGATTTTTCTGGGGGATGGAGATGGGTTATTTATAAATGAGGAGATTGATATTTTTTTGGATAAATTATTTAATAAAATACTATATCAACTTTAATCCATATAATTATGATATATTTAAATTAGGTGTAATATATTAATAAAATAAAATAAATTTATCATTTTAAAACCATTTATCAACCAAATTAAATAGATTATTAAAATGGAATATTGATAAATGAATCATTGTTATATTAAGGGCACACATTTGAATTTAGACATCAGAAAATTATTTTCCATTTGGAATTTTAACTTCATTGATTATTTATCCTTTTTTATTTTATTTCATTATCCTATTTTCCATGAGTTCATTATTAAATTATTACAAAATAAATTATATAGTTTAAAATATTCCATCTAACGAAAAACTATTTTTTGATATTCAAAAAATCAATGTATATAAAGAAATTAAAAAAACGTTTAGAAAATTTTGATATGTTTAGACAAAAAGTTAAATTAATTTTATAAAATATAATAATAACTTAGGTAATTATTTCACATAATAAACAATATTATTTTAAAAATTTAAATTAAAATATATTTTATTTTAAAAAAGTCATTTTATTTGGGTTTTTATTTTTACTATATATTTTATGATCATATAAAACATATTTATAATGATAAATATTATTTATATTTTATTTTATTATTTTGAGGTTGAATTATTGTTCGAATAGTTATATTAGTCTTCCCAATGCTTATCTTATTATTCCCAATTTTTATGTTTGTATTCAATGGTTACATTACTATTCAAATGGTTATATATGACTTATTAAATATAAATTCATTTTTTCATTAAAAAATTCAATAACATCCTCCAAAGTTAAAATATATTCCTTTTTTATGTTTTCAATTATTTAAATAATATTCAAATACCCTATTATGGTTTTATTTTTTCGAGTGATGATCCTAATAGATTAGACTGATTAAAATTTTCACATTCTATGCTTATTATATAATACTTGATCTTCCATTTTATTTTTTGTAATTTGTAAGGGTTTATTAAATAAAAAATATAATTAAATTAATTAATGAAAATTTGTAATCATTCTTCAATGTATTATAGGTGTATAATGATATATAATATAAGAAACAATGATTCCAAAAAGTGTAAGTATTTTTTTACCACTTAATTATTAATACCTTTTGAAATTACACCACCAAAATATAAAATTAGATTCTCAATTTTTAATATATTAAAGTAATATTGCCTCACATTTTTCTATTGGATGCAATATTTCCACGTCATATTTAGTGTTATTATATATCAGTTGGACTCGATGAGTTGACTTGTGGGAAAACTTTCTCTATAGACATATAGATTCAATTATTTCTCCTCAAATGAGATGGAATTCTCCATTTATACCACCTCAATATTCGTGACATGTGAGGGATTGGGTATTTAGTTTCATGGGAGTGATATATGAATCATATCATATACAAGAACATTTTTTTGTGGAAGTGATATCCAATATACAACTAGTAATATGTGATTAATGATATTTTTTTTAATTTCATTTTTCTAATATTTCATATCTTTAAAAAATATATACATTTATTCTATAGATATATTCAAAAGAATAATTTCTATGCAATGAAAAACTCCACATAGCATTAATGATTATATATATATATATATTATCTAACAATACTGATAAGATTTTATGTATTTTTTGATTGATTGAACCACATTTCCCATATTATGTCCCCAATATATTTCATTTAGATATCATTCACCATGTTTAACCCAAAAAATTAGTAGTTCTACATAATTTAACATATAAAGATTCATATTGTTCCATTTGAATAATTGATTTGGATTGATTGTTGTATGAGAACTAAACTATTGTGATATTTTTATCCCATAAACCATTAAATTCAATATATTAGGATCAAAAAATATCTACATATTTACAAATGTTCATTTTATAGTTGAAATTGTTTTTATATTCTATTCTGCAATAGAATTCCATTTAGTATTCATATCATGTTAAAGTCATATATTTAATTTAAAATTGAATCCCATCACATGATCATAAATGATAGAAACTAGTACCCTATGTTACCACATAACATCATTTATCTATATATTGGAATGTTGGTGAAAAGATAAATATTCATTAATATTGATGAAGTGGTAATTCATTGTGAGTTTATGAACCATTACCCATTGTGAGTTTTTTTCTATGGATGTCATTAATATACTAGTGAATATTTCCAAGGGAATGTTCCCAAATTAAAATTTTGAATATGAATGTTTTTAATAATCCTTGTAGACTTATAGCTCTCTAACATAACATAAAGACAAATTATGCAATTTGAGGTATTCACGTCTATCTCCTTCTTTATGACACCTCGTTAGAAGTTTCCTTAAATATCATTGTGCATCTTGGTAGGTATAAGAGATAATGAGAAATATTTTTTATACTTATTATCCATTAATTATTTCATTATCACATTTTATGAAAAGAATAAATTTATTATGCCCAATCGATTGACACTCTATTAATTAATGTGGAATTCATAATTCTTCCACTCCGTTACATTATTCAAATTCTTTTGACACTTGATATCAACCCTTTATGACTATCTGATCTTATCATGAAATGATGGTTGGGAAATATTATCTGAATGGTGTCCTTTATTCACATAAATTTTTATTAATTGGACAATCAATTGTATATCCATAAAGATATGATGCTTCTCGAACAAAAACACTTATAAATTATAAGTCTTATTTATACTAATAATATCACATACCATATTCACCAATCGAGGCTCAGAGTGAATTGGGGAATAATTTTACATTATTTACTCTTACCATCATCATTGACTAATGTTTATTTGCTATTTTTTGGGAACATACTTCAATAATTGGTGTTATATTTTTATATCAAATTTCCCCTATAATGAGCATGTCTTCATTTATTTAGATAAATTATAGATGTAGATAACTCTAGGTCATGAGTATAATAATTTAATTCATGGGGATTTCACTATCATGGTGAACATGACATCAAATTTATGTTTTCAGTTTAGATTTACATTTACATTTAAGGATACATAATTATAAATGAAAAAATACTTCCTTAATAATGATTATTTATGGAATCTGTTAAAAAAACCATTGATTTAGATAATGGAAACATTCTTCAAATTCATTATTCCAAATAAAAACTAGGCACCCAAACATTTTTTAATAAAATTTTAAAATTTTAATGTATTTTGGATATAGAAAACATATGCACAATTTTTATATTTCTATTGTGTTTATATGAATTTATGTATCATTACAATTGATAATATATCCATCAAATAGTGAACAGACAATTGATATAAATAAAAGGATTTAAAAAATAACTTCAATATAGAAAAACGAGATGGTGGCCTCATTCAGTAGAATCAAGTCGTATGAATCATGTTTTTCACAGATTAGAAAGGAGGTAGAATCACTAGTCGTCACTCTTGACCAAGACAAATCTGAGCATCAACAAGATATGCTTCAAAAGAATCGCCTACAAGAGAAGTTCCAGTTAATAGAGATTACCACCTTGGTGATGCTATCTGAGCCCCCCAAAGTGTTAGTCCCGATCACACACATTACACTTAGGTCTAATGTGGTTGTTATAAAGTTTCATGTAACAAGGTATTAGTTACTTATTATTTAATCCATTTATGTAAATAAAAGTCTTATTTCACCATTTTCATTATGATATTAGTCTTTCTAAAAAATTATTGATTTGATAAATTGATTTCGTTGTGTAAAAATGCTACGTTTGAGAAATATATGAATAAAGGTATTTTAATAATACTATGAAAATTATTATTATAAATGATGATTATATCAATTCAATACCTATAAATGTTTAGGAAATAAGTTTTATAACAGTTATATTTTTATATAATAAAACATAAATTTCCTTTTTTATATAACAAAGTTAATTTAAGGAATTGATGAATTTTTTATAGAATTAAAAATATTATTATAAAATTAATTTTATCAATAATAAATTAATATATAATTTTTATAATGTCAAATGTGGTTTTTATTAAGGTTTAAAAACTGTTTTTTTTCAAAACCTGCCAATTCTAAATAAATGTCGGTCTACATTTTAAAATCTATAACTCACATATTTATAAAATTATATATAATAAATCTGCTTTTTTTGGAATCGAGATGTCAAAATTATTCAATGGTAAATTTTTCATATTTTTTTGAGACAATCGAATTTTGTTTTTAAAAATTATACAATATATAAAAATATAGTCTATTTTATGATAGCATAATGAACTGATAGTTATGTAATAAATACCATAAAAGATATCTTAGACCAAATATTTCTTTTAACTTTAATGGAATAGGATTTTATATTTATTTTTCTTATTTTATAATTCCGAAGTGAATATGGAAAAATGCTTAATATAACTTATAAATTTTAATTCATTTCCTTGAGAGTGTGACTCACCTCCACACAAGAAAGGGGAATATTTTAGTGCCGCTATCCCTTTCCCTTATAAAATAATTTTTCCCACTCACCTTGGATAAAACCCTTAGGAGGAAATCATGGGTTTATTTTTGGTTTTTAATATTTTAGTGTGTAGTCTCCAAAACCTATGTAATAATGAATTCTCCATCCTTTGCTATATAAACACACCTATGAACCCATTGATAATCACTAAAACTATTTTATAATCGTACTCAATCTTCTATAAGCACCATAGAGTCCTCCCAAGGCGCCATTAATCTCTCAAGAAGCCTATCCCAAGGCTTTGGGATCACACATATAAGTAAGAGATCCTCAATTTCCTTCTTTTCCCATTTTGACCAAGTTTCCGTATATTGTTACGCCCTTTTATTTATTAATTTTATATGATGGGGTATGTTTTCACACATCCCCCATATTAAACTTATTATTTTTGTATAATGAGAGATCTATTTCTCTATCATTAATCCCTTCAATGTATACATGTTACCTTGCTGACATTTCATTTGAGTTATTCCATTTCTCCTCTTTAATAATGTTAGTTTGTTATGTTATTTGTTCTGTTACAAAATTTTTTGTGTTGGGACATGTATTTATATTATGCCATTACTGTCCATTTTCTGTATATATGAATAGGTACCCATTTTATCTCATAAAAATTTTATGTATTTTTATGTCATTTCATTAGGCTGGAAAAATTACAAAGTTAATTTCCATTCCAAAACCATTGTGTATTGAATACCATGCCCATTCCATATCCAGGGTGTTAACTTCTTTTACAAGTTTACCATTTTATTTAGTACGTATAATTATTTATTACACAAAACATTATCATGGAATAAATTATGATAATGAATGAATACCATGTTTTATGATATACGTGGAGCACTGAAGCATGAAAATGAAAGGAATTTTACTGGTGCTCCTGAAATTATATAGCTCTCAAATTAATTGCATAATATATAATAATATGATAAAAAAATTGGGGAGAGGGTTTTACATTATACTCTTTAGGAAATTTTTCTACCATGTTGGTACATGGGTTTACGTGATTCCATTAGGTTTGTAGTGCAATTTTTAAGTAGTTGCCACAATTCCATGTTATGAAAATCATTTTATATCATGCCTTTATGTTCATTTTTTTTGTGATAAATTTATATTCATATTTCCTAAAATGTATTTTATTATTCATGTTATGACTTACTTACTCCCTTTTTTGGATTTATATCTTACCCTTTTCCTATGTATGTCTGCAGGTTATCCCATGCAATGCTATGTATGAATGAATTTTGTGGTCTTGTTAAAATGATTTCATTATATATGTTTTATTTTATGACTTTATATTCCATGTAATGTTCTCAAGACCAAAATACACTAGTCATATCAATATTATGGTATAATTAAGTTCAATTTTATGTAATAAATCGTGTTTTAATTTAAAATAAAAAGAAGGGCTATTAAATTTGGTATTAGATGATAGGTTTAGTTGTTATTGGGATTGGGATTAGAAAACCCTAGTGAAATTTGTAGAGATATGACTATACAAAAGAAAATTTTCCCAAAATATTGGTGTGTATATATTAGGTGGTTTATCAAGAAAATACAACCCTATCTAGATACGAACAACTAGAGATGGGACTAGCGTAGATGCATTTTTTGGGTAAACCAGAATAGTCCACATTGAACTAGACTCAAATGGGAACTGGTGCTTATCAACGGGACATGCTACACTCTTTTTTCGACACTCTTACGACATATGATTTTTTTAAAATTAAAGATCTTAGTATGAACCATAATTGAGGGAACAAGATATTCCTAAATAATATACATTATGAAATTGATCATGGATAACATAGATTGGATCCTTGAAATTATGATGTTAAGGAAATAAATGTAATTTTTGAGTTATCCATTTTTTGTCATTGGATTCCCATTTATGTGACTAATATTTTAAAAACATACCCCTAGTTTTTTGTTTTATTCTAGACAATGGAAATTAATAGGAGAACTCAGGATTACAACGGATGTGAAGATCAGTGTGATGAATGTTCTAATGATATTCCCAATCCGATGGGAGTGGGAATTGAGAACATTTTCACGATAGAATATTAGTTAAATCAAGTTTTTTAAAGAAAGATGGTTCACGAGGAATCTCCATCTCCCTAAAAATGATCAAGTTGAAATCAAGAGAATCATGAGGAAAAGGCCTCCAACTTTCAATGGATTATCTGATCCCTCTATCGTCGAACAATAGATCAAATCCATTGAGAAGATATTCTCTATAAATTATTGTTCTGAACATTAGAAGGATCTGCTAGATGATTATCATATGGATGTTGATTTTGATAAATGGTGTACACTGGGGAAAAATAATATGATTCTAGAAGAGATCGATTCCTCAGATTGGAATGAGTTCCAAAAAATGTTTTCTGATAAATATTTTCCTCACAACCTCTAAAATAAGATAGAAATGGGCATTTTAACCTAAATAAAATGCAGAATAATCAATCATAGAATATGATGAAAACATCACATTGATTGCAACAAACAACTATGTCCTTGTCATTAACCTTAGATGCAAGGTTGATAACTTCTTTGGTGGGAATAAACATTAACTATAGAAAGACCTAGATATCCATTACTATGCTAACAATGTTGATATTTCCTGACGTGAACTAAAATTTTAAATAGAGATCTGAAAATATCATGGGTATCATGTGGATAGTAAGTGGAATGTGGTCTTTAATTTTTCTAATCTCATAGATAAATCCAACAGTTGCATGAAATTCTAGCATCCCAGTCCCCAAAGATGCGGGATGAAGCACCCTGTAAATTGCATCCAGGGGATGAGGAAATTCTTTAGATGTGGGAAATTAAGGGAAACAAGAATGTGATTTCTGAAAAAAAACCCACTACTGCGATAGAGGAAGGAAACCCTTCATTTGACCATCAATACATTTTTCATTTCTATAAATTCAATGAACTAGGGCCCATTGTGAACTAGTTCCCAAAGCCGATTGTTTTTCGGAGTCAACTAAAAACCTCCAAGACAGCAAGTAGAGATTTTTCTATTACTACAGCTAAACTTAATCTTGACAACGACCTGGTTCTAGGTACCCTATTCTTTCATTCAATAATAGTAAACATAATTTTTCACGATTATCAAACCCTATTACCAATAAAACTCTAAATGTTGTAATGTTATTCTAGAATGATGAATATGAAGAATGTTTTATGGAGTCAAAGTAGAGGATTATCACTACACCTATGCTCACAGTACCCACATGTGGGGTGTTTTTTGTAATCATTATCTATTCTTAGATGTGGGTAATGGGATGTGTGTTGATGTATAGTGACAAATTCATCTTTTATGCATCAAGGAAGTTAAAAAATCATGAGAAAACCTATCCCACACATGATCAAATGTTTTCAGTAATGATAATTGAATTGAAAATATGATGATATTATGTCTTTTGGGAAAAGCGTGAAATATATCAAGATAAAAAATTCTAAAATATATATTCACATAGAAATATATTGACATGTGTCGAAAAAGATGGTTAGAGCTCATCGAGGATTTTGACTGCTCGATCCATTATAAACATGGGAAATTGAAAAAGGTGTATGATGCTATAATTAAAAATGACCCAATGATTATATCCTTGATGAGAATTTAAAATGATCCAAACATATTAGATTATTTGAATATAGTCGTGGGGATCATAAAAAAGGGAACATCATCAGTCCTTTAAAAAATGATTTCTCAACTATCTCTTTAAGAAAGAAAAAATTATGCTCAAAAAGATGATGTGGGAATTTATAAGAATGTGGAATCCATAAGAAAAGGGAAATACATAGATTTCAATGATAATAGAGATGGAATTGTGATAATTTTTGTCAATACTATGTGGTCTATAAAATATTGAGATAAAAAATAACATTTGGATGATGCACATAGTTCTAATTTGACCATTCATTCCAGAAAAAAAAAGCCATTGAGATCTATAAGAGAATTAGTGGTGGTATATCATGAAGAAAGAAATTTTCTAATATACATCAATGTTCCTAGTATGTTAGAAAGTGAAATTTAAGAGATAATAGTATAAGGGTATAATGAAACCACTACCCATACCAATTGAAAAATGTGAGATCATCTCTGTGGAATATGGCATAAAACTTCAAAATACATCTAAAATAATTTATTCTTTTTCAGTTGGTGTGGATCATCTTATAAAGATTGCTAAATTCATTTCATTTTGAGAGGATTTCTCAGTAGATCAACTATCACCAGTATACATCAGAGAAGTGGTAAGGCTGCAAAGAGCACTATTATCTATGGGTTAGTTCCCTCAATTGCTGGTATGAAACCCATAAAAAATGTTTTTATGGTTATAATGTGTATGTGTGTGGGATGATAACTGGATTGGAGAACATTGGTTGTGTTTTGTGGATAAATGGAAGTCGTATATGTGGTGCACGGTATTCCTAACCATGAGGCCAATACATGGATAGTGGCCCTCTTGAAGAAGTAGCTACAACATGGTTAGATAAAGGTTTGGGAGTATATTAAATATTAGGCATTGAAGGTAGTGGATACCACATGATTAGCGCACTACTTTACAAAATGTGCATCCAAACAACTCGCGGAGTCAATTTTATATCCTTAAAAATTGGATCTCCCTAATTTTTTCCATAACTCATTTATTTTTCCCCAAATGTGCCCTATCTATGGATTTTTCTTCTCCTAAGGCCAAATAAGGTTCTCTCATTAGCCGAAAGGTGATGTAAAGGCCTCCCTTGGTGAATAAAACATGTATTCTTGAGGTATGTGATAGTTCATCACTATTCATTGTCAGTTTCTTATAACTACATAGATCTAATTCTCCTCTTCACATGGTTTCTCAAATATATTCCCTCTATGGGAAGAATTGGGTTTTTGGATTACATATATAATGTGATTTTGTCCTAATATTTCTTGAAGAGGATATCTATGGTGGGATCATGGGGAATCGACCCGATTTTCTTGTGTGTTATTCGTTTGTTGTCTAGTTTCATAAAAACCATTGAAGTAGGAGGCTTTACTCTCAACTCCTCTTAGTATAACTGATTGGAATTAATTAAAATTGAATTTATTGTGCACAATTGGTTGTTATTTGGTTATTGAACACATTTTGGAATCCTTCTTGAGTGAATGCTATGAAATATGGAAAATTGGGGATATTAAATGAGTGATTTGGTTATTGGTTTTAAGTCATGGGTTTTAAAAATGTATTTTCCAGGATTGATGGCACATAAATGTGATTATATGTTTTTAATAAATGGTATGTTATATTGAAAAGAACTATTTCTTTGAAATTGTTTGTGCTTTGGTTTTTTATAAAATATCATTTTTATTGTAGTTTTTTATTTTGGTAATGGAAATATTTTACATAAATGGCGTTGGTGTGAGTTTTTCTTTACGGTCCCTTAAGAAATGATGATTTCTGTTGGTCTAAAAGGAACATGACCATAGATCGGGGCCATGTGTCATTTAGATACAATGTAATTAGACGAGAGACCTCTCATGAGAATGGAACTGTCATACGAATCATGCATGTGTGTGTGTGTTGTGAACTATGGAATGGTTATTTCAAATGATAAAAGGATTTGTGTAACGCCCCGACCCCAGTTACCCAGAGTCGGTGCATTATTACGTAAAATTGGCATGATCATAAGAAAGATCAAATCTCGAAAGACCGATTGGTTTAGTAGCCTTGGAAAATGCCAGATATATTCATAAGTTTTACATTACATTATAAAATGAAAAACTACTAAAACAACATAATGTCTCAATAGACCACACTATTAACCCCTCATAATATCCCTGCAAGTCAATCATAATTTACTTCTTCACTACCTGGGAAAAATAAAACATATAAAAGGGGTGAGCTCAAATGCCCAGTAAGGATAACAATATAGCGGAACATTCAAAATAAGCATAAACATTTAAGGCAATGAATTACTAAAACAAAAGCCTTTTAAACATGAACTTCAACATAGTATGGCAAAAGTAAAATGAAATAATTCCATTTACTTATTCACATGGATATTCTACTAATCGAATAATCACATGAAAAATCAATAACCACTTTTATAATGTTGGAATGCATAATGCCAGACTATCATAACCACATAGCCAAGGCCTCGTGCCAAGACTACAAATAAGATTTTGTCAAGGACTTGTGCCAAGACACTAGTTTGTCTCATGAGACCTACCGATGCATCGAGGAGCTATAGCGGGCTCCACCCGTCACTTATTAAGTCCAATGCATTCCCATATGAAAAGGTTTAAACATAGCATAAACATTCGTATTAAAACTAGCATACGAAATGTCAATAATTTCACCATAAACTATGAATGGTATAAAAATAGCACATCCATATTCAAACATATCACAAAACCTTCAATACAATATAGAAGTTTTGTATCATAATAAATCAACTTCAAATAATCTTAAAATCCGTCAAAGGATGTTGACATAGATGAAATCAAAATTCTTTTTAAAGAAATATCTCCTTTTATTTTGAAATCATTTAAGATCCATATAAAATAAAACATTTTCTTTGAAAATATTCTTATAAGCTTCTACGTAAAGCTTTGAAGATTTTATAACGGCGTAAAATTACCGCACCCGCCGTATAAGTTAAAAAAAACATTCTTACCTCAATTCTGTCGAAAAGGTTAAAAAGGACCTTGTTTTGAAAACGACGGAAAGATTCCTTTATAAACCTCTTATAAAAAGTCAAACAAGGGTATAAATGACTTTAACCCATATTCTTGTAAATAGTAAAAATGTTTTGAAATACATTTTGAAGAAACATGGATGTGGATGATAAAGAGATCCCAGTAGATTATTATAAATAAACAACCTCGGATAATGAAGAGATTGTGAAATAACCCTTACCTTGTACTTTTCCTTGGTTGGGGTAGGTTAACCTCCTGTATAATGGTGAAATAATTGTTATTAAATTATAAAAGAATCATATACATTAATATGATATCATATATGATCTTTTAACATTGCTTTATTAATAATATCTTAGTATTATCGTCGTTTGAGGTGATAATCGATTCGTTCTTCTTAAATGTTTGGTTACGTAAGACATGTTTGTAATGGATAGATTAAATCTTATTCATAATAAGAATGATATTAACATTATTTTTAACCCTAAAATGAGAGTAAGACTTGAATGGATACGATGGAGGATGGATCTCACCGCGTTCGTGGAGACGGTAGTCCGTACGTACGCACGAACGCTACTTCCATTTTAATTTTTATTTTAAAAGAATTGGATCCAACTGATACATAGGTATATTAATATTCCAGTATAATATAATATTTTATATATGTTACTTAAGTTCATTAACACCATCCTTTATACGTTCCATGTGTGGTATGAACGAGTCATATCATTTTAAGGGGGCGGTAGTCCGCACTTCCTCAAATGAAATTATCGTATGTATATACAACATGAAACGAATAATGGTATGAAATAAAATGGAATTACAGAAGCTTATATATAAAATATATATCATTAATATCATATTTAATTACAGTTCCATCATAATGGCCACCATGAGAGGCGGTAAGATGTATTTGAACAATCATCGTTTCGTGAGGCGTTAGTTTGCCATCCACAGAAACATTATGTTCATCATCCATTAGATGGCGTTGTGTGTATGTGTAGTTTGAATTATTCTTATAACAACATCCTAGTATATTTAGGATACTGGTGTTGTTACAAAAGAAAGGAAATAAAAAGAGTTTGGGGGTTGGAGAAGCAAAATAAAGGAAAATAATTTAAGAGAAATCGTTACCTTTAATTTAGGTAACTCACTTTGGTTGGAACCAAAGGACTTCTTGAAATGATTTCTGCCTATAGGTAAGCTTAAAGGAGGAGGCGAGGGATGTGGGGAGATTATTTGGGCAGAGTTTGGACGAGCCAAGTGGCTTGAGAGGTGTGTGGAATGAGTAGAAGTGGTCTCCTTTTATAAGGGAGAGGAGGGGCTCTTTAGGAAAGTGTGAAAGTATTACTTTATAATATATTTGTATTCGGTTTATAATGGTCCAAAAATCATTGAGGTCGAAGATAAGAGGACTCCTATTCTAAATAACATCAACCAATAATAATTGGACAGGGTTTAGATAATATTTTAATCATTATAATCTTATTTATTTAAACGATTTATTAATGAGGTAAACATTGCATCATTATTGTGTCATTAATAATTTAAATTATTTGATGTCTAAAAATTATAAATAAAATATCATTATGTAGGAAATCTTTTTATCTTTCTAATGAATATTTATAATCGAAAATCCAACATGTATAACCCTATGTAAAAATTGTTCTTCTGAAAGATGTAAGCTTATGCCATTTTTATTTTTATTTTAACTTTATTAATATAATGTGTCATTATCACTTACAAGTGGATCCATGGGGTCCCAAAATTGACACAAAGATGCCCATGGTCGACCATGTATCAACCAATAGGGTTAAGACACGTTTTAGGGTAATTTAGTATTATTATAATATTATTTTTTTAACCCTTATTTACCGGATTTACCCTTTAACCATGGTAAATAAAATATTTACCGCAGTAATTATTCAAAATGTGTAAAAATAAAAGTTACCTATTTACATAATTTGGACATCCTGATTCCAAATATGGAATCCATTTTCCTAAATTCAAAACACAGAAGTGGCAGAAATTAATTTAAAATTAATTCCCGCTGTGAAAACAAAAAGCGTGTTTTTAAGAGGTAATAACTATCAAAAGATTGACATTTTTTTATGTTCGGTTTAATTGTAAAATTATGTCCAATGACCAACATTATATTAAATGGTAAAAATATATTCTAAATATACTTTAAAACCACTCAAATTCACAATTTATCACTATTAATTATTTTGATCAAAAAAGTTGTTTTTAATTAAAATTTAGTAATTTTCACTATTCATCAAAATATGAAAGTTATCCGAAATGTACCAAAATTTCACCCTAGGATAATTTTGATATTCCGAATCCAAAAATGAAGTCCATTTTCAAATATAAAATATATATAATTTCAAAAAGTAGGTATTATTATTCACAACGGCTAGTTTAATTAGTTGTGGTGTGTGTTAGAACTCGAGGTTGCGTACAACACACGCTATCGCATTATTCGAAGGGAAGCGTACCGTAGAAGCTTGGGATGTTTCATTTTAAATTTTTGATGTCCCCATTTAGTCAAAAAGTTTAAAACATAGTATTTAAAAAGGGTTCACTATTAAAGTTGATAAAAGTGCAATACTGAAAATGAATTTGTTCTTGCATTATATCTAAGAAACTCATAATATGGATTCTAAAATTATAAGGATTATATAAACATTAAAATTTATCTAATACTATTCATAACCACTTTTGAACGGCTTGTTTGGTAAGTCATGGTGTGCTTGAACTTTGTGTTTCCTGTAGTGAAAGTTATTGAATTATTTTGAAGAACTAACACACTATGAAATCTTGGGGTGTTACATTCTCCCCTCCTTCAATAAATTGCGTCCTCGCAATTTGAAATTGTTCTTCGAAAATAAAAGGTTGAAAATATATAATATATTTTTGGGAAACCCCACATCGGAAATTGGGTTACTAAAATTTAGTCTTAATATGAGGAAAAGAGAAATGAAAGGGTCACCACCAAATTATGATCTCGATTAGGAGAACATTGGTGGCAATTTAAGACATATAATTGGAGGAAAAACGTAAATATTTATAGGTAGTAATTGAGGTCATCAATTACAAACAAGTATAAAATTGAGGTCCTTAAATTCATCAATCTATGATGATTTGAAATACCATCGGTTCAACAAAACATAGGGTATTAGGATAACACATTTTTGACGTTTCAAAATATCTTAGTTGAAATCCCACATCGAAAAATGAATTAATGAGGCCTCTATTTAAAATAAAGAGTCGAAAGTATGAAGATTACCGAAAATAACACATACTAGGGTTCGATGTAGTAAAATATGGATATGGAAGAAAAATCTAACCATCAATTACCTGATGGAGAGTGGTAGAGAACATGGCTATGAAAAGGCCAACAATCCCAAAGCCATAAATTAGTGATGATTTAAGGTACCATCTAGGAAAACATTTTTGTTCTAATTTGCTTTTCTTAATATTGAGGAATTTTTTATGAGATTGGCTAAGATCATATAGAGATATAATTACTTTATAATTAGAGTTTTATCCATTAATAAATTTGTACCACATACTCATCTTTCACTCTAAAAGATAATAGAGTGTAAAAAAAATTCTATTTACACTATTTGTATAGGGTTCCAAAATAAACGAATTATAATTCATCTAAAAAATCTTTTAATAAAAACTACATTATTTAATCCAGGACATCTCGTGGGCCAGTGGTAGGTGATACACCCTTGTCGCCCTTCGGTTGCGGGTTCAAGTCTTCCAGCCTTGCCGGACGCGACGGGTTGCCGCCCGACCTCCGGGTTGTCCTTTTATGGAAATCCAAAATAATCCAAACTAGAACTATCCAAAATACTTCTATCCAAACTCACAGTCCAACATTTATAAGGAAGTTAAACATAATATAGATCCTTTTTACCCCGTAATAGCATATGAATACCTTCATCATGTATTACCATATTCCTTATTGATTACATTCATGTTCCCTTATTCCATATAGAATGCTGGATATACTTCATTAATCCAAAAATGTTTTAAAACCCAACAATGATGGAATATAAAAATCATTAATCAGCTTCAAGGTAGTCAATAATATCCAATATAATTTATCCAAATCAATCATGTATTATTCTAAAATAACTTCCTCAGTATCAGAACTATATTCTCTCAACCATATATTTTCCAAAAATTTATCCTGCTATTGAGTCACTTTTCTTTGTTCCACACAATCTCAAGTCCTTAATGAAATAGTACTGCAGTACAATCCTTATATACTCCATGATTATTGTAACAAGTACATTGTTGATACAACACTCAATTGACATAATCAACATAAGAACTCTAATCATTCCTCTTCATCTGTGGTAGTATCATAACTTGATTATTATCCAATAACATCATTTGCGGCATAGTCTGATGACTGGGACATAGGTTCGCGTAGTGTCCAAACTCCTTGAAAATGAAGCATTGTACATTTAAAACCATTTTCTTACCCTTGCAGTCACGTACTTTGTGCCCTTTTCCTCCACACTTATAACAAACTCCCATTCCTTTCAGGCAAGTTCCAGGGTGTTTCTTTCCACAGTTACCACATATGGGAAAATTCTTCTTTTCCCTTTTCCCTTTATCCATCTTTCTTTCTTCCATCCTTTTCTTCTCTTGATTCCCTTCAAAGCCATAGGACTCAGTAAACTCTTTACTTATCTTATCAACACATGATATTATTTCTTCATATGATGATAATACATGGGAGACTATTTCTCTTATAAATTCTAGCTTAAGACCATGAAAGATATGATCCTTCCTTCTCTTTGGATCATGTGCATTTCTGGAGTTCTCATTCCTTCTACTGGGCGCCATTTCTAAACAATGGAATACACTAGATCAGTTTATGAATCAAAATACATAATCCCATACTTATAATACACTTAACATAAATTGAACTATTTATGGATATAATCCATAATCATAAAAATGTTTTCTTTGAGGAAGTATATACTCATAATCCCTTCAAAATGATTTGTAAAGAAAATGAGAGTTATCCTAAGCATATCCCCCGGGAGTGTCGTAACCAAGAGTGCAGCAAGGCCCGTTGTCGTGCACCAGTTCCCGTTCGAGTCTAGCTCAAAGCGGTGTTTTCGGGTTTTACCCCTAGGTACATCTGTGCCAGAGCCGCCTCTACCTGCTCGTATCCAGACAGGGATGTATTGCTCGGAAAACTCACAAAATCTCTACAATACCAAAATTCTAGGAAGTTCTTCTATACTAATCCTCAAAGTTCATCTTAGGTCTACGTGCTCTAATCAGATTTTATCTAAATATAGCTTCCAAGGTTTGCACTAAACTTCCTCTGATACCAACTGTAACGCCCCGACCCCAGTTACCCAGAGTCGGTGCATTATTACGTAACATTGGCATGATCATAAGAAAGATCAAATCTCGAAAGACCGATTGGTTTAGTAGCCTTGGAAAATGCCAGATATATTCATAAGTTTTACATTACATTATAAAATGAAAAACTACTACAACAACATAATGTCTCAATAGACCACACTATTAACCCCTCATAATATCCCTGCAAGTCAATCATAATTTACTTCTTCACTACCTGGGAAAAATAAAACATAGAAAAGGGGTGAGCTCAAATGCCCAGTAAGGATAACAATATAGCGGAACATTCAAAATAAGCATAAACATTTAAGGCAATGAATTACTAAAACAAAAGCCTTTTAAACATGAACTTCAACATAGTATGGCAAAATTAAAATGAAATAATTCCATTTACTTATTCACATGGATATTCTACTAATCGAATAATCACATGCAAAATCAATAACCACTTTCATAATGTTGGAATGCATAATGCCAGACTATCATAACCACATAGCCAAGGCCTCGTGCTAAGACTACAAATAAGATTTTGTCAAGGCCTTGTGCCAAGACACTAGTTTGTCTCATGAGACCTACCGATGCATCGAGGAGCTATAGCGGGCTCCACCCGTCACTTATTAAGTCCAATGCATTCCCATATGAAAAGGTTTAAACATAACATAAACATTCGTATTAAAACTAGCATACGAAATGTCAATAATTTCACCATAAACTATGAATGGTATAAAAATAGCACATCCATAGTCAAACATATCACAAAACCTTCAATACAATATAGAAGTTTTGTATCATAATAAATCAACTTCAAATAATCTTAAAATCCGTCAAAGGATGTTGACATAGATGAAATCAAAATTCTTTTTAAAGAAATATCTCCTTTTATTTTGAAATCATTTAAGATCCATATAAAATAAAACATTTTCTTTGAAAATATTCTTATAAGATTCTACGTAAAGCTTTGAAGATTTTATAACGGCGTAAAATTACCGCACCCGCCGTATAAGTTAAAAAAAACATTCTTACCTCAATTCTGTCGAAAAGGTTAAAAAGGACCTTGTTTTGAAAACGACGGAAAGATTCCTTTATAAACCTCTTATAAAAAGTCAAACAAGGGTATAAATGACTTTAACCCATATTCTTGTAAATAGTAAAAATGTTTTGAAATACATTTTGAAGAAACATGGATGTGGATGATAAAGAGATCCCAGTAGATTATTATAAATAAACAACCTCGGATAATGAAGAGATTGTGAAATAACCCTTACCTTGTACTTTTCCTTGGTTGGGGTAGGTTAACCTCCTGTATAATGGTGAAATAATTGTTATTAAATTATAATAGAATCATATACATTAATATGATATCATATATGATCTTTTAACATTGCTTTATTAATAATATCTTAGAATTATCGTCGTTTGAGGTGATAATCGATTCGTTCTTCTTAAATGTTTGGTTACGTAAGACATGTTTGTAATGGATAGATTAAATCTTATTCATAATCAGAATTATATTAACATTATTTTTAACCCTAAAATGAGAATAAGACTTGAATGGATACGATGGAGGATGGATCTCACCGCGTTCGTGGAGACGGTAGTCCGTACGTACGCACGAACGCTACTTCCATTTTAATTATTATTTTAAAAGAATTGGATCCAACTGATACATAGGTATATTAATATTCCAGTATAATATAATATTTTATATATGTTACTTAAGTTCATTAACACCATCCTTTATACGTTCCATGTGTGGTATGAACGAGTCATATCATTTTAAGGGGGCGGTAGTCCGCACTTCCTCAAATGAAATTATCGTATGTATATACAACATGAAACGAATAATGGTATGAAATAAAATGGAATTACAGAAGCTTATATATAAAATTTATATCATTAATATCATATTTAATTACAGTTCCATCATAATGGCCACCATGAGAGGCGGTAAGATGTATTTGAACAATCATCGTTTCGTGAGGCGTTAGTTTGCCATCCACAGAAACATTATGTTCATCATCCATTAGATGGCGTTGTGTGTATGTGTAGTTTGAATTATTCTTATAACAACATCCTAGTATATTTAGGATACTGGTGTTGTTACAAAAGAAAGTAAATAAAAAGAGTTTGGGGGTTGGAGAAGCAAAATAAAGGAAAATAATTTAAGAGAAATCGTTACCTTTAATTTAGGTAACTCACTTTGGTTGGAACCAAAGGACTTCTTGAAATGATTTCTGCCTATAGGTAAGCTTAAAGGAGGAGGAGAGGGATGTGGGGAGATTATTTGGGCAGAGTTTGGACGAGCCAAGTGGCTTGAGAGGTGTGAGGAATGAGTAGAAGTGGTCTCCTTTTATAAGGGAGAGGAGGGGCTCTTTAGGAAAGTGTGAAAGTATTACTTTATAATATATTTGTATTCGGTTTATAATGGTCCAAAAATCATTGAGGTCGAAGATAAGAGGACTCCTATTCTAAATAACATCAACCAATAATAATTGGACAGGTTTTAGATAATATTTTAATCATTATAATCTTATTTATTTAAACGATTTATTAATGAGGTAAACATTGCATCATTATTGTGTCATTAATAATTTAAATTATTTGATGTCTAAAAATTATAAATAAAATATCATTATGTAGGAAATCTTTTTATATTTCTAATGAATATTTATAATCGAAAATCCAACATGTATAACCCTATGTAAAAATTGTTCTTCTGAAAGATGTAAGCTTATGCCATTTTTATTTTTATTTTAACTTTATTAATATAATGTGTCATTATCACTTACAAGTGGATCCATGGGGTCCCAAAATTGACACAAAGATGCCCATGGTCGACCATGTATCAAACAATAGGGTTAAGACACGTTTTAGGGTAATTTAGTATTATTATAATATTATTTTTTTAACCCTTATTTACAGGATTTACCCTTTAACCATGGTAAATAAAATATTTACCGCAGTAATTATTCAAAATGTGTAAAAATAAAAGTTACCTATTTACATAATTTGGACATCCTGATTCCAAATATGGAATCCATTTTCCTAAATTCAAAACACAGAAGTGGCAGAAATTAATTTAAAATTAATTCCCGCTGTCAAAACAAAAAGCGTGTTTTTAAGAGGTAATAACTATCAAAAGATTGACATTTTTTTATGTTCGGTTTAATTGTAAAATTATGTCCAATGACCAACATTATATTAAATGGTAAAAATATATTCTAAATATACTTTAAAACCACTCAAATTCACAATTTATCACTATTAATTATTTTGATCAAAAAAGTTGTTTTTAATTAAAATTTAGTAATTTTCACTATTCATCAAAATATGAAAGTTATCCGAAATGTACCAAAATTTCACCCTAGGCTAATTTTGATATTCCGAATCCAAAAATGAAGTCCATTTTCAAATATAAAATATATATAATTTCAAAAAGTAGGTATTAGTATTCACAACGGCTAGTTTAATTAGTTGTGGTGTGTGTTAGAACTCGAGGTTGCGTACAACACACGCTATCGCATTATTCGAAGGGAAGCGTACCATAGAAGCTTGGGATGTTTCATTTTAAATTTTTGATGTCCCCATTTAGTCAAAAAGTTTAAAACATAGTATTTAAAAAGGGTTCACTATTAAAGTTGATAAAAGTGCAATACTGAAAATGAATTTGTTCTTGCATTATATCTAAGAAACTCATAATATGGATTCTAAAATTATAAGGATTATATAAACATTAAAATTTATCTAATACTATTCATAACCTCTTTTGAACGGCTTGTTTTGTAAGTCATGGTGTGCTTGAACTTTGTGTTGCCTGTAGTGAATGTTATTGAATTATTTTGAAGAACTAACACACTATGAAATCTTGGGGTGTTACAATTTGGTTTTGAGATTTTATTTGAAAATTTTCATGAAAAAGAACTTGTTCGAAATTGGTTTTATTTAGTCATATTTTCACATGATTATACACTGTTTTTGGAAGATGTTTATATTTTGTTGTAAACTTTTTTGTGAAATCATTTTATATGAAATAATTTTAATAAATGTGTTGAAATTTTCTATCCTTGTGGCGTAAGTAAGTATGTAATTAGGGGAAAACTTATGGATTTTTATACTCACCCCTAATGTGGTACATTAGTTCCATGGTAGATACTATTTTCTAGGATAGGGGAAAGGGTGACGTTTCCCACTTTTTTAGCACTACCTCATGATTCATAGGTTGTTTGATGATTATGGAGCTTAGAGCTTGTTGTGAATTTATTGTTTTGGTCTCTTGAATATCTTTTTTTGTTTATCTATTGTGTACTTGGATACATTTTTGTTTTCCCTTGTTGCCCACTTTTCTGTGGTTTTGAGACACATGAAGTTGTTTAGCTGTCATTCTATTTTTCATGCATCATTTAGTGAATGGTTTGGCAAGGGTTTATAGGTTTATTGGGTTATTTCGTAAAGGGTAACCAATCTCCACATGTATTTTAAACTATTTAGCATTTATTTCAAACCATTGGAATCATTGGAATGTCCCTTATGGCCTATTATTGACTCGTTGTACTACCAAGAAATTTCGAATTAGTGGGTCATTACAATTGGTATCAGTCCGGTCATTCCTTTCTAGAAATTTTTTTATTAGACTGTTCGGTCCATTCATACAATTAGTAATCATTGTTCATGGACTTGTAGCTGGAATTATTTCTGTAATATTCCTAGGGTTAGAATCGTTCACATGAGTAGTATTGTTGAAACATGAAATGGATAACATAAATGGAAGTAGCTAACACTTTTATACTGAACATCCTTTTTCTCGAGAGTTGGGTATAGATGTGTTTAGACACACATCTAGGATCATGGAATCTCATTGACAAGGGTTTAGCTAATGATACTGGAGTGATATTAATTTTAGAGGAATGCCATCCAACTAGGATATCATATTTAATTTATAGGGATTATTAATGATTCTGTGAAATGTGATTTTTTTTAAAAGGTAGAATTTGTTTTCAAATGAATGATTTGGAAAAGAGGATATATGGTGTATTTTGAAAATTTTTTGGTTTTCAAAATAATGAAAGAATGATTAAAAATGGTTTAACAAAAATAAATTGTTTTTAGAAAACAATATTGTGATTTTCGATTTGATAGAATTTCAAATGAAAAGAAATACATTGGTAGAGATATATTGGTAGAGATTGTTAATGGTTTAGAAAATGGTACCCAGTAGGCATCTTCGAAACTAACCTGAATAAGCTATAGAGAATGTGGCTTCTCCTTAATGACGTGTGATCCATGAGATGGTTTAAAGTTTGGTCCATGATTTTCATGATATTGATATAAGGAATGGGAGGATTGATCCAATGTAAGTTAAAGATACCATCTAGTTCATGAAACCAAATCCACCTAACTACTAGGGGTGATAATGAACCCAACATGGTGGATGTGTGGATTAGTATGATGAATTGTATCTTCGATTTCATCGGTACACATGTGGAGAAAAAAGTCAAAGTAGTGACATATATGCTCGAGGATCATCAACACCAATTTTTGTGATTTAGTGGTGCATGAAAAATTATATAAATACCTAACATGGGAGGATTTTGAATAATTTTTCAACAAAAAATTTTATCCTCAGACATTCATGATTTAAAAAAAGAGGGACTTAATTATCCTAAAGAAGGATAATCTATCTATCATAGAATATGTGACTATGTTTATGAATTTAGTGTGAATTTCACCAAAAGACATGGAAATTTCCTCATTAATGAAAGACATCTTTGAATCAGGGGTAAGGAAGGAGATTCGTTAAAAGATTGAAGTTATCTGTATTACTAATTATACAGCGATTGTGAACAGAGCAATAGTTTATAAATGTGATATATATGGATCTATTTGAGGAGTTATGATTTTACCTACAAGGAATGGTTGGGACTAAAATGTTGTGAACTAGTGGAAAAAGGTTATCTATTTCCAAGGTGGAAGTGGAAATCAGAACCAGACGGTTGGATTAGTGAAACATCCTCCATGACCCAAGAGCAAACCAGTTGTTTTAAATGTGGTTCAAATGACTACATAAAGTGAGAGTGTATGGAAAATCCTAGATCATGTCATGACTGTAAGTAGATATGACATCTTCGGTGATATTGTTGTTGTGCTCCATGGTCTTGTGATCGAGACACTTATCAACTATCACAAGAATTGTTTTCTTCGACATGGAAATGACAACAGAATTAGTATCGTCAGTAGGGAAAAGCTAGCATTGGTTATTAAAGAAATTCCATGACTCCTCAAACATGGTAATCAAAGAATGAAAAAAAGGAGAATAGTTCAACTATGATGGAACTGTATTGAGCTAACAAGATTATTGTCGATTATTAGGATGGACCATCTATGGTGAGAGGTACGATTCATTTGAATTATACCCTTATGAATGTTCGCTTCAATATTAGTGAATCATATTCCATTATTTTATCTTGTATTGTTGATTTTTTAGGTTTATAGATGGAAATTATTCTTTCTTTTTTAATAATACTTTCTCATGTTGGGAAAATAAAATGACAATCCATTTTTTGAAGAACATGTTTTAAAAATGATTATTGAGATGAGATTAAATGTTAATTATTATTATTTTACATGGATTTCTATGAGATAATCATGGGATTGGATTGGTTGAAAATTTATAAGGCTCACATCGATTGTTATTGGAGAACAATTAGTTTCATGATTGAGGACAACAATGACCATCCCTTCAGAGGATAGAAGATGGTAATGAAAGGAGAAATGAGATTTCTTTCACCAATTGTTGGAAAGATCTCTTATTATTTGGAGGCCTTGACATTAGAATCAATTTAAAAGATAGATGGAATAGTTTTACAACAAATGTGGGTCAATTTCTATATGTATTTCCCAAAAACATTGTAGGGTTACCACTTATAAGGGCAGTGTAGTTTACAATTGATCACCTTGTTGGGAATATTCTTTTTTCCCTTCCGTCTTATGGATGAAAGAAATAGAGTTATATGAATTGAATGTGTAGTTAGAGGATCTCAAAAGAAATGGTTTTAATCATTCAAGTACATCTATGTGGGATGCACCAGTTTTTTTCATGAAGAAGGGAGATGAAACACTTTGACAGTTTGTTGATTATTGTAATCTTAACCAAGTTACGATTAATAATAGATACCCACATACACACATTGATGATCTGTTCGTTCAATGAAGCAAAGCTCAGTGGTTCTCCAAGATTGACATGTGATCAGGATATAAAAAATTATTAGTTCAAAAGGAATATATTCCAAATACAACATTCAAAAGTAGATATGTCCACTAAGAATATGTAGTCATTCCTTTTGGTAAGATGAATTCTCCAACAGTGTTCATGGATTTGATAAATCATATATTTTAGTAATATCTGAATTATTTTGTTGTTATTTTTTTGGACGAAATATTGTTGTGTTCAAATACAAGTGTTGAACTTGGGGAATACATATTTGTAGTGTCACAAATCCTGAGATGTCACTAGCTGTATTTCAAATTTTCAAACTGTGATTTTTGGATAATAGATGTAAGTTTTCTTGGCCACGTTAGTTTCTAGAAATTAATTTCTATTGAACCTAAAAAGATATAATTATTTATCTCGTTGAATCCTCAAAATAATGATTTTGAGATATGATGATTTCTTGTTCTAGCTGGTTATAATAATTATTTTTTGAATGATTTCTCATGAACAGATTTTCCAAGGAAAACTATGAAAAAAGGGAGTTCTCAATTTTAATGGATAGAGGAATTCCAGGAGTCCTTCAAGTCTCTAAAAGGTTCGCATACATCAACACATATCTGGGTTTTTCTAGAATCAGAACAAGGGTATGCGGTTTCCTATGACGCTTTAGGATCAAGGATGTGTTGTGTTCTCATGAATGGATACCATGTTTTTTATTATGGTTCAAGGCAATTGAGGGTGCATGAGAAGAATTAGCCAACACATGATTTGGTGTAATCTATAATTACCCATTCATGAAAACATGGAGACATTATCTATTTTGTGAAAAAATTACAGTATTCACAATTCATAAATGTTTGGAACACATATTCTCATAGCGAGATTTGAATTTGAGGCAATTGATATGGATGGAGTGTATAATGATTTTTGACTTTTACATGATGTATACACCAGGAAAAGATAATTCCATGGAAGATGCAATGAATATAATGTCATATCTCCAGTTTGTAAAATATGCATTAAGGGAATGGTAGTTGATGTTGGTCCTTATCGACATCCTTGTGGAATGTGAAGACCAAGGTGATGTTGCGGTTTTCTTATCTATGACGCTTAATCCTTTTTTGATAAATAAGGTCAAAGAGGCACAAACAGCTAATACAGAATGTATGGTTATGAGTTAAAAAACAAATGGTGGGGAGACCATTAAAGGATGGAAACAAGATGGGAGATCAGGTTTTTGTTTTAGAGATTGAATGGTTATAACGAAGTATTTTTTGTAAAAAATCCTTAATTATTTACAACATTCGATAATGGTTGTACATCCCAGAAAATTTATGATTTATAAGGCATTTAATGCTCAATTTTGGTAGAGATTCATGAAAAGGAAATTTTCCATGTTCATTTGTATGTGCCCAATTTTTTAGAAAGTTAATGAAAAACCCCAGAGACCAGTAGGTATACACCAGTATTATAATGACCCATACATTACATACATTGTTATTACGTCAAAATTGAAGCACACGTATTACAACATATAACAAAACCACACTAGGACCGTATAGGTATAGTTTCTTTATAAGCAGGGAAACATAAACAAATGGTTCATAAAGCATCCACATTGTCTCCCATTTATTTAATCATCTCTAGAATCCCTGTTTGGAATATCCTACTTAATACCCTTATTCCTGGACTGGGGAAAAGAAAACCTACAAAAGGGTGATCTCAAATGCTCAGTAAGGGTAACCAAAAGAAATATCAATCACATCATATTAATAAGAACATAACATTCTGGAAATCTTAACCTGCAAAAGAGATCATAATTTCATAACATGGGATAAATCATAGTAGTGAAATGTAATCAAAACATGAAACTTTGTGGTATACACACATAATCATAGATAATCATTTCTTAGTAGTCAAGACTCATTTCCAAGACTATCTTAGCGGACAAAGTCCATTTATGAACCGAGTTCACTCCTCGTTTTGGTCCTGTATCACTGGACCAGATTAACCTGCCGTTCGAGCCTTGTCTATCTCATGAGATATAAATCTTTACCCAATGCATTGGAGGTAGATATAGGTCCCACACATCTCATTATGATACCTTTCTTATGTGTGCCACAAGATCATATATCATACATCATAGCATAACCCATGTAATAAAAATGGGATTCTTAAACATCATGCCATCGTAACATAAACCATATAAGATAAAAGGACATCATAAAAATAATTCTGTCATAACATAATCCAATTAATGTACAAAATAGGAATATAAAAAAAACCATATTTTATCTTAGATGGAATATAATTTTGAGACAAATGCTTGAACTCCATTCTTGAGGAGAACATCATGTCTACTTCAAAAACACTTTTCCTTTCATAAAATGTCATAAAATATTAAACTAAAAGAAGTTAATTAAAAATAAACTTGAAAACATGAAAAGTATGCTTCATGGAAATAAAGTTCTCAGAAATCATAAAAATCCATTCATGCCGTATATGTTAAAAAACATTCTTCTCGTACAATGGCCGGAAAAGTCAAAAAGTACCTCGTACTAGAAACGACAAAAGATTCCTTTCATATATTTTACTAAAAACACACCAATGAGTAATATTGGATTTAACAAATTATAGGAGGATATGAATAATATTACATATTGAGGAAACATGGATGTGGATGATAAATACACCCCAGTAAATACCAAAGTATAAACAATCTTGGCTAAAAATGAGATTGTGATATTTTCCATTACCTTAGGTCCGATTTTCTTCGAATGTGTCCGAACCTCCTGTATAATGATTTAAATAATGTTATTGACTTATTTAAGAGTCGTACACATTGTTATGATATCATATATGGTCATATGTTAGCTTCTTATTAGTAATATTTCATTGTTATTTATTATTCGGGTGTTTATTGCTTCTTGTTCTTATGCGTGTTTTGTCGAATAAATTCTTATTCTTCTTTATAGGTTATAGATAACTAATTTATAGAATGTTATTAGTGTAATATATATCATATTTATTCATTCAATTCATTTATATAATAATTATGTAATTAAGATCATGTAGAATGAGTCGCTTCACATCGTGGAGATGGTAGGTCGTACGTACGCACGAGCGATGATATTGTTCCCATGATCGTGGAATTTTATTGAAGTGTATGTATACTCTTTCAGAATCAATATCACTTTAAAATAATCATATATAGTTATTTTTTACACCATTATATCCATACATGTAAGGTGGTGGTGGAAAACAGATTACACCACAGCGTGGAGACGGTATTCTGTACGTACGCACACTCGATGATTTCATTTTCCGTAGGATGGATAGAAGGTGAAAAAGGGTTGTTTAATATTTATAATAAAATATCCGTATATTAGTGATACTGATATTATTACTTCATAATGAAACAAATAAAGAAGAGGATGTAGAAGAAGAAATAAATTTGAAACAATCGGTAACAGACATTACCTCTTCTTTGAAGCGCCCTTTCTTAACCTCATCTTAGGGCACTAAGGATGGTATTTGAAGAAGACCAGGACCCATAGGTTGTTTCTATGGAAGTGGAGAAGAGAAATTTTCAGGGTTTGGCTGAGCTTTATGGCTCAATGTGGCGTGAGGAGCAGAGGGAGGAGGTTCCCTTTTATAAGGGAGAAGAGGGGCACCTTAGTAAAAACATAAACTATTATTTTATTATAAAGTCATATTCGGTTTTTAATAGATCCATATTGATTTATTTAGAAGCTGAGGTAGGGATGGGTCAAAATCCTCTCAACAAATAGGTTTTAGACAAGTTTAGGTTACTATTTTAACTTTATCATTTAGATTTAACTCTATGTTAAATAATTTAACTATTACCGTGTCTTTATGATTTTATTACACTATATGGTTAATAAACATACTATAACAAGCCAAAAGAACCCCAAGTGGTTCATTATTAATATATATAACATTATCTATGACATTTGGCCAAAATTTAGATATTTTGGAATAAAATAACAATTAATAATATAATATTTGTTTTAAAAACAATTTTATGTCAATTTTGACACTATTTGGTAATTGATTTTTGGGAAAATCATAACAGCATTATTAGTTCGAACAAAGATAATTAAATCAGTAATAATATGTCATATTAACATATAAAATTTGTTTAATTCTTCAAAAGCGTCCAATTACATTTATTTGGGTATTTATAATATCAATTATGCTAATATTTCCTTAATAAGGTAATTATTGCATCATCATTTTTCATAAATAAATTAAATTATTTAATCACTAAATATTATAAATAAAATACCATTATGTAGAAAATATTTTTATATTTCTAATTAATACTTATAGTCGAATTTATCTTATTTAAAACCCTTTATAAAAAATGTTTTATTTATTAAACTGTGATTTTAACTATTTTAACTCTTCATTAAATAAAATAATATTAAATGTCCTAATCTAATACAAGTGGACCTAAAGTGTAATATATTATTTATAAGGTATTTTTTGGTCGAATTACACATATCCAATAGAATTAGGACTTGTTCTAGGGTAATAATAATATCATTTTTACCCTTAATAACCCTATTTACATTTAACTGTGGTAAATAAAAGTAAAAAGTTACTATTCACCGAAAAAATATTTTTACCTTATTAAACCACATTTTACTCCTTGATATTAACCATGTCTCTTGGATTTTTGAAATTCCACTCACAGAAGCGGTAAATTTATGTTTTATGAAAAATTTTAAATTTTTCTAGGAGGTGGGTAAAAGACGGCGAAAAGTTCAATAAAATGTTTATATATCTAAAATTATTATAAAAAGACTCCAAAGAATTACATTGAACTTATATAGGTATTATGTTTCAATTTATACCTAAATAAATTTATATAAAATAAATAATTATTTAAATAAAACGTCAGTTTTTAAATAGTAACCCAGTTTTTTCACTATTCATCAAAAATTGAATGTTTTTAGAAAAATACCAAAAAATCACCTGAGGATAATTTCGATATTCTGAATCCAAAAATGAAGTCCATTTTGAAATTTCAAAAATTGGGTATTACTATTCATAACGGCTAGCATTAATAATTTTTTAATATCATATCATCGTTTAGTGACACTCTCTATTGCGTACAACACAAGCTATCGAGGAAGGACGCGATTTCATGTAGAGAAAGCCAGGCTAGTGTTGCGTGTAGTGAAAGATTTATTTGATAATGTATATAACATAAAAACAAAATATATCTCATAAAAATATCGGGTGTTACATTCTACCCCCCTTTAAATGAATTTTTCCCCCAAAATTCGTCACTTTGTAAGAAACATATGAGGATACCTCTCCCTCATCATATCCTCATGCTCCCATGTAGCTTCTTCTAATTGGGGGTTCCGCCATAAAACTTTCACCAATCGAGTGGTCTTGTTCCGTAAGACTTTTTCGCTATGATCCAGAATCTCTATCGGCTGTTCTTTATAAGAAATATCTTACTCCAGCGGTACAACTTCTAAGTTTAGTAGATGTGAAGGATCATGTATGTACTTTCTCAGGAGAGATACATGGAACACATCATAAACTTGAGAGAGATTCGGTGGATGTGCCAATCAATAAGCTACCTTCCCAACATGATCAAGTATTTCGAAAGAATCGATATACCTAGGGATCAACTTTCCCTTATTTCCAAATCTCATTACTCTCTTCCAAGGAGATATTCGTAAGAACACTTTATCAACCACTTCAAAATCTGGGTCTTTTCTTAGATTATCGGCATAACTTTTTTTTGACTCCGAGATTCTCTTATGTGTTTTTGAATAGGTCTGACCTTTTCTGCCATCTCATCAACAAGATCAGGTCCTAATAGCTTTCTTTCCCCAACATCATCCCAGAATGTTAGAGTCCTGCAGTTCTTTCCATAGAGAGCTTCATAAGGAGCCATCTGAATACTGGAGTGAAAGCTATTATTATAAGAAAATTCCACCAAATGTAGGTGTTGATCCCAACCACATTTGAAGTCCATTGAGAAATCTCTTAATATATCTTCTAGAGTTTGAATTGTTCTCTCAGACTGACCATCTTTTTGAGGATGATAAGCAGTGCTGAAACTCAACTCTGTATCCAGAGTATGGTGATGACTTCACCAAAACTTTGAGGTAAACCTTGGATCCCAATCAGATATAATGGAATGTGGAACACCATGGAATCTTACCACTTCCTTTACATATATCCTGGCAAGCTGATCTAGAGAAAAATCCTCTCTAATTCTAATGAAGTGTTCCAACTTTATAAGATGATCAACTATGCCCAGATAACATTTTTGCCTTTGGATGTTTTAGGATGTCCGGTGACAATGTCCACAGTGATTTTTTCCCATTTCCACTCGGGTATGGGTAATGGTTGTAACATCCCCTTAGACTTCTGTCTCTCATCTTTAACTTGCAGACAAACCAAGCATCAAGATACATATTCAGCAACATCCATTTTTATTCCATCACACTAGAAGTACTCTTTCAGGTCACTATAAATCATCGTGCTTCTAGGATGAATAGAGAACAAAGAACTATAAGCCTCATCCAGCACCTCCATATTTAATTCTGGGATAGGAGGAACACAAACCCGATTACTGAATCTTATTATTCCATCACAATCAATGTCGAATTCAGGAATATTTCTCACCTTCTTTTGTAACTCTACATCTTCTTTTTGTGCCTCTTTAATCTTCACATGTATAGATGGTTGAACATTCATTTGAGAAAGATAATATTTCTCCCCTACCATTATAATTCCAAGAACTATCCTTTGTAAATTGATAAATATTGGATCTTTTGTTATCCCCATCATGGATAAGCTAGCATAGTCTTGTCAACTTAATGCATCTACCACCTTTTTGTCATGCCTAGGGTGATAATGAATTGAGTAGTCATAATCTTTAATCATTTCCAACCATCTTATTTAGCGCATATTCAGATCCATTTGTGTGAAAATATACTTTAATCTGTTATGATCAGTATAAATATCACACCTTTCACCATAAAGATAATGCCTCTATATTTTTAATGCAAAGATTACCACAGCTAACTCCAAATAATGAGTTGTGTATTTTTGCTCATGGATTTTCAACTGTCGTGATGCATAAGCTATCACCATATCGTTTTTCATGAGAACACACCCCAATCCCTTCTTGGATGCATCACTATAGATCACAAATCTTTCTCCACTACAAGGCAACGTGAGTACAGGTGCACTGGATATCCTTCTTTTTAACTCCATGAAATTCTCTTCAAATTCCTCCGTCCAAACGAACTTAACTCCTTTTCGAGTCAACCTGGGGAGTGGATTAGATAATCGTAAATAATCTATGACAAAAATTCGATAATATCAAGAAAAACCAAAAAACTCCGGATCTCAGTTATAGTTGATGGTATCGACCATCATTGAATAACCTCCATTATTGCTGGAACCAAAAATATCCAATCTTTTGAGATTATGTGACCCAAAAATGAATCTTTTTGAAGCCAAAATTCACACAAGGTAAATTTGTCATAAAGCTTCTCATTTCTTAGGGTTGTTAAAAAAATTCTAAAGTGATCTTCATGTTCTTCCTTGCTTTTTGAATAGTCAAGAATATCATCTATAATGACTAACACAAACTGATCAAGATAGTCACTAAACACACTATTCATTAGATCCATGAAGATAGCAGGGGCATTAGTAAGACCAAATGGCATCACTATAAATTCATAGTGTCCATACCTTGTACAAAAATCCATCTTTGGTATATCCTCCATTTTGACCCTTAATGAATGATACCATGAACGAAGATCAATCTGGGAAAAGTATTCATCTCGGCGTAGTTGGTCAAATAATTCATCAATATGTGGGAGAGGATATTTGTTCTTGATAGTGATATTGTTAAGTTCTCGATTATCAATGCAGAGACTCATTGATCCATATTTCTTCTTATTAAACAGAATAGGTCTCCCCAAGGAGACGCACTAGGTCGTATGAATCCCTTATCAAGATTCTCTTGGAGTTTCTTCTTCAATTCCTGCTACTCAATTGAGCCAATTCTATAAGGTGTCTTTGAAATGGGCATATCACCCGGTATGAGTTCTATTGAATACTCAACTTCACGATTTTGTGGAAGACCTGGCAATTCCTCCGGAAAGACATCATCAAACTCCCTTACAGTGGGAATATTATTAATAATCAGTTTCTCTCCAACCATTTGAGATAAATAACCATCATTTAGTGGAATCAAGACCCATAATATGGACAAAATTTCCACCGGAATGTTATTTTCATCTTTTCATCGATAGAAGATCATAGATTGTTCTGGAATATGAAATGTGACTTCCCTTCACTGGAAATTGATATGATCTCCATATAATGAAATCCAATCCATGCCAAGAATCACATCAAATTACACTATAGGATGTATCACAAAATTTTATGGAAGCACTTTCCCACTAAGTTAAATTGGAGAAGAATTATAAACTTTTGATGCAATTGTTGAGCCATTAGGGGTCGTCACAACTAACTCAATATCTAATTGTTGAGGTAATACGACGATACCCTTAGAAAATTCTTTAGAAATAAAAAAGTGGGTGGATCCAGAATCAAATAAAACATTTTCTACTTGAGAGTGGATGGTAAATGTACATTTCACCACTTCGTTATCGTACTCCACATCGCTGATAGAAATTGCATGTGACCTTCCTTTGTCTTTAGCCTTAAGATTTTTTGTCATCGATCATCATCAACAACCCTCGGATTAGGGCATTGATTAGTATAATGCCCCATTTCCTTGCACTTGTAAAATTTAAGTGTAGGAGGTGCACTCTGTGTATCATTTTCATTGTTCGCATCACTAGAAATTTTCATCCCATCATTGCGGCCTTCAAATTCCCTATGACCTTATTTTCCACATTTGAAACATTTACTTGTCCCTTTAAGACAACTCCCTCCATGTTTCCTTCCACACTTTGAGCATATGGGAAAACTCATCTTCTTTTCAGTGTGGTCTTTAGATTTCCCTTTGAATTCCATTTTCCTCTTCTTATCTAACGCATATGAATGATGGGTTACTCCAATATCCATATCAACCTTGAGAGCACATCGAACAATTTCCTCATAGCTATTGAAATCCCTTATTGCTAACACCCTTTGAAGACTTGGTTTTAATCCACTAAAGAATCATTCGATCTTACTCTCAGGTTGGATAACAATTCCAGAAGCATACCTTGCAGGTCTTGTAAAATTTTCTTCGTAGCTACTAACAAATTTCTCATCCTTTTTCTTCAGTTCAAGAAACTCTTTCTCCAACTTTGTTCGAGGAATACGAGGGAAGTACTTATTGAAATATAAGTTCTTGAACTCGTCCCATTCCATGGACTCAATTTCATCTTTAGGCATTTTATTCTTGATAAGATTCCACCATTGTTCAGCTTCACCTTCCAAACGATATACTGGTAAGATGAATTTATCATGTTCAGAAAATTGAAGAACTGAAAATATCATTTCAATGGTACTGATCCATTGTTCATCCACTAATGGACTAGTAGACCCACTAAATAATGGTGGATGTTTCCTCATGAATGATTCAACAGAATTTTGCTCCTTCCTTTTATCGTTTGGAAGTCCTGCATGATTAATATCTTCAGAATGTTGTGTGAGCATGTCTACAAGATTTTTTATTCCAGCTCCCATAACGTTTTGTTGCTCAGGGGGACAATCATTGCATTTCCTGTCGCATTCATCATTAACATGGTTCCTTCGGGTTCCAACCAATGACTAAAATGAAGAATAATAGTTTGAGCAACACAAATTATAATAGGAAAACCACATAATAAAGAATAAAATTTCACACTAAATGTCTTATCATAGGTTTTTCATGGCCATTTCTAAAACACTAAGAGGTTCTATGATTAGATATATCTTTAGGGTTCTTACTAAAGTATTGACATCCTAGTTTCCAAAGGTTGACTATACCTTTCCTCTGTTACCAACTATAACTACCCATACTTTACATACATTTTTATTACTTCAAAATTTATGCACACTTATTACAACATATAACAAAACCACAGTAAAAACGTATAGGTATAGTGTTTTTAGAAACTGGGAAACATAAACAACTAGTTCATAATGCATCTATATTGTATCTCATTTATTTCATCATCTATAGAATCCCCTTTTGGAACATCCTACTTAATACCCTTCTTCCTGTCCTGGGGAAAAGAAAACATACAAATGGCGAACTCAAATGCTCATTAAGGGTAAACAAAAGAAATATCAATCACATCATATTCATAAGAACACAACATTCTGAAAATATTAACCTACAAAAGAGATCATAATTTCATAACACGGGATAAACCATAGTAGTGAAATGTAATCATAATATGAAACATTGTGGTATACACAGATAATCATATAGAATCATTTCTTAGTAGTCAAGACTCATTGCCAAGACTATCTTAGCGGACAAAGTCTATTTATGAACCAAGTTCACTCCTCGTTTCAGTCCTGTATCACTGAACCAGATTAACCTGCCATTCCAGCCATGTCGATCTCATGAGATATAAATATTTACCCAATGCATTGGAGGGAGATATAGGTCCCAAACATCTCATAATGATACCATTCTTATGTGTGCCACAATATCATAATTCATACATCATAACATAACCCATGTAATAAAAATGGGATTCTTAAACGTCATGCCATCAAAACATAATCCATATAAGATAAAAGGACATCATAAAAATAATTCCATCATAACCTAATCCAATCAATGTTAAAATAGGGATTCAAACAGTCCTTATATTATCTTAGATGGAAATTAATTTTGATAAAATACTTGAACTCCATTCTTGAGGAAAATATCCTTTTTACTTCAAAAAAAACTTTTCCTTTCTTAACATGTAATAAAATTTTAAACTAAAAGAAGATAATTAAAAATAATCTTGAAAACCGGTAAAGGATGATTCATGGAAATAATTTTCTCTGAAATCATAAAAATCCGTTCATGCAGTATAAGTTAAAAAAACATTCTTCTAGTACTTTGGCCAGAAAAGTCAAAAAGTACCACGTACTAGAAACGACAAAAGATTCCTTTCATATATTTTATTAAAAAATCACTAATGAGTAATATTGGATTTAAAAATTTTTAGGAGGATATAAATAATATTACATATTGAGGAAACATGGATGTGGATGATAAATACACCCTAGTAAATACCAAAGTATAAACAATCTCGGCTAAAAATGAGATTGTGAGGTTTTCCCTTACCTTATGTCCGATTTGTTTAGTACGTGTCCAAACCTTCTGTATAATGATTTAAATATTGTTATTAACTTATTCCTGAATCTTACTCATTGTTATTATATCATATAAGGTCATATTGTTAGATTCTTATTATTAATATTTCATTGTTACTTGTTATTCGGGTGTCATTACTCTTTGTTCTTATGCTTGTTTGGTCGAATAAATTCTTATTATTCTTTTTTAGGTTATAGATACCGCATTTCTAGAATGTTATTACTGTAATTAATATAATATTTATTCAATAAATTCATTTATATAATCATTATGTAATGAAGATCATGTAGAACGAGTCGCATCACATCGTGGAGACGGAAGGCCGTACATACGAACGAGCAATGATATCGTTCCCATGATCGTGGAATTTTATTTAAGGGTATGTATACTATTTCAGAATCAATATCACTTTACAGTTATCATATATTGTTATTCATTACACCATTATACCCATCCAAGTAAGGTGGTGGTGGAAAACTGATTACACCACGACGTGGAGACGGTATTCCGTACGTACGCACATGCAGTGATTTCATTTTCCGTAGGATGGCTATAAGGTGAAATAGGGTTGTTTCATATCTATAATAACATATCGGTATATGATTGATACTGATATTATTTATTCATAATGAAACAACTAAAAAACAGGATGTAGAAGAAGAAATAAATTTGAAACAATCGGTAACAGACAATACCTCTTCTTTAAAGAACCTCTTCTTAACCTACTCTTAAGGCACTAAGGATGAATATTGAAGAATACCAGGACCTCTAGGATCTTTATAGGGAAGTGGAGAATGAAAATTGACAGGGTTTGGCCGAGCTTGATACTCAAAGTGGTGTGAGGAGGAGAGGGAGGAGGTGCTCTTTTATAAGGAAGGAGAGGGGCACCTTATGAAAATCATAAAATATTATTTTATTATAAAGTCATATTCGGTTTTTAATAGCTATAAATTGATTTATATTGAAGATAATGTGGGGATGGGTCTAAATATCTCCACCAATAGGTTTTAGACATGTTTTGGTTAATATTTTAACCTTATCATTTATATTTATCTCTAATTTAAATAATTTAACTTTTACTGTGTCTTCTTGTTTTTTACACTATAAGGTTAATAAACTTACTATAACAAGACAATAGAACCCCAAGTGGATCATTATTAATATATATAACATTATCTATGTAATTTTCCAAAACCTTAGATTTTTATGAATAAAATAACAATTAATAATATAATATTTTTTTAAAAAACTATTTTATATTAATTTCTACACTATTTGGTAATTGATTTTTGTGAAAATAATAAAAGCACTATTAGTTCGAAAAATGTATATTAAATCAATTCTAATATGTTATATTAATCTATAAAATTATTGTAATTCATAAAAAGTCTCAAATTACATTTATTTGGGTATTTATAATATCAATTATGTTAATATTTCATTAATAAGGTAATTACTACATCATCATTGTGTCATAATTAAATTAAATTATTTGATGTGTAAAATTTATAAATAAAATACCAGTATTCAGGAAATTTTCTTTCTTTCTAATGAATATTTATATTCTAATTTATCTTATTTATAACCTTATATTAAAAAATTTTATAGTTATTAAACATTGATTTTAACAATTTTAACTCTTCTTTAAATAAAATAATATTTAATGTCCTAATCTAATCCAAGTTGTTCTAAAGGGTAAAATTTTATTCTTAAGGTTTTCTTGGTCAAATCACACTTATCCAATAGAATTAGGAAATGCTTCAGGGTAATAATAAAATCATTTTTACCCTTAATTACCCTATTTACTTTTAACCGTTGTAAATAAAAGTAAAAAGTTACTATTCACCAAAAATTATTTTTATCATATGGAACCACATTTTACTCCATGATATTAACCGTATCTCACGGATTTTCCAAATTCCACTCACAGAAGTGGTAAAATTATGTTTTATGTAAATTTTAAAATTCTCCAAGGAGGACTGTAAAAGACGGTGAAAAGTTCAATAAAATTTTTATATATATAAAATTATTATAAATGACTCCAAAGAATTAATTTGAACTTATATATGTATTATGTATCAATTTTTACCTGGATAAATTTAAATAAAATAAATAATTATTTAAATAAAAATTCTGTTTTTAAATAGTAACCTAGTGTTTTCACTATTCATCAATGATTGAATGTTTTCAGAAAACTACCGAAAATTCATCCTAGGATAATTTTGATATTCTGAATCCAAAAATGAATTCCATTTTGAAAATTCAAAAAGTGGCTATTACTATTCATTAAGGCTAGTTTTAATAATATTTTAATAGCATACTATTGTTTAGTGAAACTCAGTATTGCGTAAAAAGCACGATATCGAGGAAGGTCGCGATTGCGTGTAAAGCAAGCCAAGCAAGTGTGGTGTGTAGTGAAAGATTCCTTTGATGGTGTATATAACATAAAAAAAAATATTTCTCATAAAAATCTCGGGTGTTACAAGTATTTACCTATTCCAGTCTTGAAATGGTAGCGTAGATAAATGTATTTTGTTACATGTCTTTCATGAATTTTTCAGAAAGACGATCTCAATTGGGTGATAGTGGATTGACTTAATAAGTCATCCCATCTCATCTTTATTCGTGAGACTCATATGGTGGAGGATATTTAAAAAATCTATATCAAAGATGTTTTATAAAGACATTGTGTACTAGTGTAAATATTATGAGACAAAGATCTGAGGTTGACATATCTTTTTTGTAAATCCATACAAAAATCCATTGGGACTCAATTAACTATGATCCCGACATGTCATCCTCATACAGAAAACCAGTTTCATATAACAATATAGTCGTTGTAAGAGATATTGCAGGCTTATATAATGGATATCGGTGGATCATTGGAGGATCATATACCCTTTGTGGAGTTCTCTATAATAAAATATTTAAATCCTTGATACATATGGCTCTTTTTGAAGCATTATATGGGAGTCATTTTCACTCTCCACTACGTTTCGTGGAAATGGGTGAGACTTCACTAGTTGGCCCATGACTTTTCGATGAAATAATGTAAAAGATACAGTTGATTAGAAAGAGGTGGATGATAGATCTGAGTGATCATAAATCATATGTAGATCATTGTCGTAGACTATTGTCGTTCGCAGTGGGTGATCATGTCTTCTTGATAATATCACCAAGGCTTGGACATCATCTTTTTTGTGAATAAAGGAATGTTATCTATTATATTCATTTTCAATTTTACGATACTAGAACAAGTTGAGGTTGTGGTATATCCATTTGTAATACCACCACGGTTCAGTTCGGTGCATAATGAGTTCAATGTATCTCAATTGAAAAAGTATTAGCTCGATCCTTAACATGTGATATGAAGGGATCAAATTGAACTAGAGTCGTATGCATCATTTATATATATCTCAGTACTGATTTTGGTTAGGCAAGTGAAATTATTACCTGAAAAAATAATCTATCTTATACAGGTTTTATGGTAGCCGAGTTAGAATCTGAAAGATACTTGGGAACATGAGTCGGAGATGAAAAAAATGGATTTAAGTGTCTCAAATGGGTGAGGATTTTCAACCATAGAGGATGATAATACAATTGGTGGGGATAATTTAGTACCACTGGTTTTTTATGAAAACCTTACTTGATGTTTTTTGTGTTTATAAAGTGTTAGGGTGATGGATGATAATGATTTGAGAGAACATTGTCAGTTTTTTGGGGCTAAATGAAAGTCACACGGGTGGTGCGTGGTTTACCTAACCTTTCATAGTGTTCCTCATGAAGAATTTTCTCGATCGATATTAGAGCATGGTTTGGTAGACAGATCAATGAGAGGCCATGATGGTTGTGGATACCCCACAGTTAGTGCACGGTTTGACTAACCCTGTGGCCAACCCATGAGAACAATCTATTTAAGATCCTTAAATTAGGATCTCACATGTTTTTACCATAACTATCTTATTTGAGACCATAACCATCCCTCTCATTGGATTTTAACTCTCCTAATACCAATTAGTGTTCTATCATTAGTATGAAGGTGGTCTGAAGGCTTCCCATGGGGAATCGAAGTTGGATTCATGAGGAATGTTATCGTTCTTCACTGTTCTTAGTCGGTTTCTTAGATCTACATAGTTCTACTACCCCATTTGTATTTTTTTCTCATATATACGCCCATTATTTGTAGATATGGATTTTTTATGCCAGATATGTTGATATTTGTTCTTTAATTTTCTAGGATAATAGATGTAAGGATAGTTCTTGGTGAATCGACCCCATATTCTTGTGTGTTCTTCGTTCGCTGCCTAGTTTTGTCAAAAAGATTGGGGTAGGAGGAATCACCCTAGACTCCAATTAGTAGAAATAATTTTCATGATGTCAAAATGAATCTATTGTTCAGAATTTATTGTGATTCGGTTATTAAACACTTGTAGGAAACCTTCTTCAGTAACAGTTGTGAAAAGTGGGAAATTGGGGATTTTAAATTAGTACATTTGTTCTTGGATTCAAATCATGTGATTTAAAAAGGGTATTTTTTTAGATTAGTGGTACATAAATGGGGTTATATTTTTTAAATAAAAAATTGTGTTTTATTGAAATGAAATGTTGCATTGAAATTGAATGCGCATTGGTTTTAAATAAATTTTTAGTTTTATTAGAGTGTTTTATTTGGTAATTGAAGTATTTGTTATAAATAGTGTTTGTGCGATTTCATTATTAAAGTTCCATTAATAAGAGATGAGTACCATTTGGGTACAAGGTTCACAACCTTGGATTGGGGGAATGTGTCTTTGGGACCAAATCTAATTGGATGAGAGACTTCTCATGATTATGGAACTCTCAAACAAAGAATGCTTGTGTATGCCTATTTTGAACTATATAATAGTTAAGAAAAACGATAAACTGATTTGGTTTTGAGTTATGCTTAGTTATATAGATATAAAGATAAATTTATAAAAGTTGGATTCATTTTGTATTGTTGTAAATTGATTTTAAATGGTTTTTTTGAACTTCATTATATTTGGTTACAAACTGTTTATTTAATCATTTTATTTAAATTGTTTTATATAAATATAGATGATTTTTCTATCCTAGTGGTCTGAGTAGGGAAATAATTGAGGAAAAACCTCCTGATTTGTATAATTCTCCATATTGTTGAACTTTGGTGCCTTAGAATATTCTATTTTCTAGTATATGGGAAATGAAACATTTCCAATATTTTTAGACCTACCTTGTGATTATTGGTGTGTTCGGTGATTGTGGAGTTTGGAGCTTGGGGAGCATGGATTCTTGTCGTCTCTTGAGTATATTTAGTTTTTCTTCATATGTGTACTTGGATACATGTTTGGTCTTCCTCTATTGCACAATTTGATGTGGTTTTAACATACATCATGTTTTTCTGTTTTCTTTCTTTTGTTTATTCAACAATTAGCGAATGATTTGGTGATGGTTTATTGGTTTATTGGTTGATTTCTTAAAGAGTAAACTATCCCCAACTTTTATTTAAAACCATTAGGAATTTTTTGGTTTCCTTTGGCATCTTGGGGATGTCTCATATGGCCCAGTAATGACTACTTTTATCTCATTACATTGAGAATTATTGGGTCATTAAATATTGTGTCTAATAGAGATCCATGATTTCCCTGTAAGTTTAAGATGATTCTCTAATAAAATCTGAATACTATGTTGAAATTTAGTACGACCTATCATCCTAAATCTGATGGAAAATTTGAGCAGACTATCAAAACACTTAATTTCATGTTAAGTTCATTCTCAATGGACTTAAAAGGATAATGAGATCGACATATTCCTCTAGTAGAGTTATATTACAACAACAGTTTCCACTCAAGCATCCCAATGGTTCATTTGGAAACCGTTTATGGGAATAGGTGAAGAATACTAATTTATTGGGATGAATATGGGAACAGAAAAAATAAAATTCTGGAAATGTTCGAAGAAATTTTGTTCAAGGTTAAGACCATATAGTATCTGATCAATGAATTTCAGATATTACAAATGTATTATGCTGATAATCATAGATGAGACCTAGAGTTTGATGTTCGAGATCTGGTTTTCCACTGCATGTCACCATGGAAGAGAGGTATGAGATTTGAGAATTAGGTAAATCATATTTCAACATACATTGGTTCTTTTATGATCTTTTATCGCGTCTGAGCAGGGGCTTATTGACTAGCACTCCCACAAGTCCTTTCTCAATTATATGATATGTTCCATGTATCACTACAAAAAAAAGTATTATGAGAACCTTGCTCTTTATTACACACTTAAACATG
The DNA here is from genome assembly GCA_963277665.1 of Viscum album. Taxonomy (NCBI): domain Eukaryota; kingdom Viridiplantae; phylum Streptophyta; class Magnoliopsida; order Santalales; family Viscaceae; genus Viscum; species Viscum album. Next base: position 1,659,869,036 of record OY728145.1, read on the forward strand.
GTTTATTATATAATCATCACATGAAATAACATAAAAAATCGAGATGTATAGTGTATTTGATGCATAATATAATTAGAAAAAAACATAAAAGATGAAATACAATAACTTTATTGAAATTGAATTTTACATGACCAATAAATTCCACGTACTTAGCATTGCAAGGGATTACCTAAGGACATTCTTAAGAAAAGGGTGATATTTAATGCCTAGAAAGGGAAAAACGTGGAATAATGTGCGAAAAAAATACATGTTAGACAATAAAAATATCATTATGAACAAGAGAAACATGAACATAAAGGCATGATAAATAATGATAATTATAACATGGTGATGTTGCGACAACACTTAACATGGAATTTGCATAAGCGAAGGGTCATTGCACATGAAGAATGAGAAAGCCATCATCGCACATGAAGCATGAGTAAACCCTATTTGCACTTGAATTATCATGATTCAACACCCATTGCACTGGATGTATCATGATAATATACTTTACCTAATTCATTTGAGCTCTAGCATAGGGCACCCTACTTAATCATTTCATTTCATGCATAAGTGTGTGCCACATGGATCATAAAACTTGGGGTCATTAAACATCATTATTTATTCCCTGATAAAAGAATGTGGAATTAAAACCTGAAACACTATAATCAATAAGTAAATGTGCATAAAGGTGAATACACTTGATGGGGAAATGAGTGTGGTATTCACTACACCAAGACTATGGCTTGAAAAAATGTGTGGCAATTTCGGCAGCATAATGACATGGCATAAGAATTTATATAAATGGTTGATGAGAGAGATAGTGGTGTATCATCATATTTACAAGAAATGGACTGAAAGGGGGTCATATAGAAACATTTCCCAACTATGGTAATGTAATTTAGATTCATGATACAAACGAATTTCATGAATGTAAATGAGGAGAGATAAATTCCTTTCAAAATTTTGGCATAGTAAGGAGTGTAATTGGGAGGAATTTTTTGAGAGATAAAGGGTAATCCCTTCATTCAAAAATTAAGAGGGTAGTATGGGGGAGGTTAGAGACCATTCACTAACATTTATAATTTAAAATAAAATCACATAACAACTTAATGAAAATTGTACCAAAATGAAGAAAAGGAAAACCCTTACTTGGAAGTGTGCTTCCAAATGATTTAAAGAGGCTTGAGAGAGGCTTGATGGGGACTTGGGGCACCCTGGGAGGATTATAGAGAGATGAGGGTAGTGTTTGGACGAACAAAATAGTGTTTTAGGGAAGAAGAAGTGGGAACATGTGTGGGTTTATATAGGAAAGGAGAATGAATTCTTTATTATTTAGGTTTTGGGACACATCTGATTAAACTAATCAAAACCACAAACTGGCCCATGGTTTATGCCCATGGAGTTTTCTAAAGGGATGTGGAAAACATTATTTTATAATTCCAATGACCTAACTTCTTAAAATAATATTTTGGAATATATAAAGGTGAGTCACACTCTCAAGGAATTTCAATTATAAACTAAAAATGTTTTATAAATTTTGGATGGTTCACTAATGTTTGGTAAAAAAATCAAAATAACTTTATATTACATTATTTTAATGGGAAACATATATTGTATGAACATATAATTTATATTATATCATTACATCACTATTGGGTCGTTATGATGTCATAAATCACATTATATATTTAAATTGTATTTAATTTTTACCCAAAAATACTACTGTACCAGAAAAATATGAAAACTTCACCATTGGATAATTTCAACATCCTGATTCCAAAAATAATATTAATATTATCTAAATAATTTTCTAAATATGCAAATTTTTAATTTTAAAAAAACCGCCATATATTGAAAATTCATGGGTACTGGCCAAAACAGATTTCAAACCATAATCAAAATTACAATCACATTCATAAAATTGCAAAATCATTTATATTATATATATATTAATTTTATAATAATATTTTATTATAATATTATTTAATTTAAAAATCTATTAATTCATCAATATAGATTTCTTAGTTGAATATTAACTACAAATACTATTTTCACTTCCAAAACTATTTACAAGGTAAATATAATAAAATGGAAGTATATTAATTATTACATACAAAAATAATATACATAATCATAGTGCAAGGGTATTTTTACATAACCCCTTAAAACACCCACATAAGACCTTAGGGTAAGGTGCACGATGGTGACAGACTCTTGGGGTGGCTCTGATAAGATTGCTCAGGTGGTGATATCTATCAATTTCCACTCATCTTGTACGCGGTTCCGCTCAAGATTAATGTATTCAAGCTCATATTGGGATTGGTCAAGATCGAATCCCAAAGACCACACCAATTTTCCAATCTATGACAAAGGTCCTTCGTATGGGGAATGTCAACTGGATGAGGCCATCGATTCCTTTTTATGAGTAAATTGGATTTCTTAAAGCCCTATATTTATAATAATCAAGTTATCATGGTTCAACGACTATATTAGCAATGCTCACAATTGATAACATTATTATAATAACCAAAAAAATATTTCCAATGAATTTCACATTTTATATATCCATTTTACATAATAAGTCCTTTAATTAGATCAATATGAATTTCTATTAATGAATGTTTGGGTCATTACAATCTCCCCCCCTATGAAATTTCACCCTCCAAAGTTCTTTTCTCACATGAAAATAAATGTGGGTAGCTCTAATTCATCATTTCCTCTGATTCCAACGTCACATCATCAAACATGTGTTTTCTCCATAGAACTTTGATGAGGGGCCTTGTCTTCATTCAGAGAACTTTTTCATTATAATCTATGATCTTCAGTGCTTTCTCATCATTGGAAAGATCAACCTCTAGATGTAATACCTATGAAATGAGTACTTGTAATGGCTATGGTATGTACTTCGTTACAAGGGATACATGAAAGACATCATTTACATTGGCCATCGTAGGTGGAAGTTCTAGTCTATATGTCATAACCCCGACATGATCAATAATCTTGAAGTGGATGATGTACCTAGGACATAACTTCCCTTTCCTTCTAAACCTCACAACCTTCTTCCATGGGGATATGTGTAGAAATACAATTTCCCCAACCTTAAACACAAGGTCTCATCGATGGTCATCTGCATAACTCTTCTATTGACCCTACGCTACCTTGATATGCTGCTGAAGGATTTTCACCTTCCCTACCATTTCATCGACGATTTTAGGTCCTAGTATCTTACAATCACTGACTTTATCCCAACATGTCAGTTTTTTGAACCTATTCCCATACAAGGATTCATAAGGTGCCATTTAGATGCTCGAGGGGAAACTGTTATTATATGAGAACTCAACCAGAGGAAGATATTGATCCCATCATCCATTTAAGTCCATTGAGCATGCTCTCAACATGTCCTCAAGTATTTGGATAGTTTTCTCGGATTGGCCATCGGTTTGAGGATGATTGGCCATACTGAAGTTCAGTTCAGTACCCGGATCATGATAGAGACTCATCCAAAATATAGATTTGAATCTTGGATATTGATCAGATACAATAGATATTGGTACTCCATGCAGCATTACCACATTCACTATATATATTCGTGCCAGTTGATCCAATGATAAATCCTCCTGAATTGCAATAATGTGTGCAGAATTTGTAAGGCGATCCACAAAAACCAAGATTGTGTGGGGCCTTTTGATGTCTTCGGATGTCCAGTGACAAATTCCATGGTAATGTTCTCCCATTTCCAGATAGGTATGGGTAATGGTAGCATCATCCACTTAGACATTAATCTCCCAGACTTCACTTGCAGACACACTATGCACTTTGATGTAAATTCAGTGATCTCCTTCTTCATGTTATCCCACCAATAATGCTCTTGGATATCTCGATACATCTTTTTGTTTCCTAGGTGAATAGAGAATTTTGAACTATTTTTATCATCCAAAAATCCCTTCTTCATATATGAACTTTATAGAACACATAATCATTTACCAATTCTCAAAATTCCATCTTTATTAACATTGAACTATGAGGATTTCCCTCCTATGATAGCTTCCACATTCTTCCGAATTCCCACATCATCCTTTTGAGCATCCATTAACCTTTCCAAATGTGATGGTTGAGAAATAATATGTGAAATTATGGATGATGTTCCCTTCTTAATGATTCCCATGTTCATCTTACTCAATTATAAGAAGATTGGATACTTCTCAATTCTCATCAGTGATAGAATCAATGAGTCCTTTCTACATAGAGAATATTCCACCTTATTTGCTTTCCCATGGTGGGAATGGATTGAATAATCATAGTCCTTGATCATCTCTAACCATCTTTGTTAGATCATGTTCAACTATTTCTATTTGAATATATAATTCAGGCATTTTTGGTCCGTATATATTTCACAACTCCCCCAAGAGATAATGCTGCAAAATTTTCAAAGAGAAGTTCAGTGCAGCCAACTCCAGATCATGTGTTGGATAATTCTGCTCATCTACTTTCAATTTCCTTGAAGCATAGGCTAATACTTTTTCATTTTGCAACAACCCACATCATAGTCCATTTTTCGAAGAATCCCTAAATACCACAAAACGTTCTCCACTTGTGGGTAATGTGAGAACAAGCACAGTGATAAGATTCCCTTTTAACTCCTTAAAGCTTTCATCACATTCATCACTCCCAAAAAACACTACCCCATTCTGAGAATGCTTCGTAAGTGGATTGGAAAATCATGAGAAATGCTTCACAAATATTCGATAATATTTAGCTTACCCTAAGAAACTACAGATATCTGTTATCGATGTTGGCCTAGACTATCGCTCTATTGCAGCTGTTGTTGAGGTACCTACAGATATCTCATTGCTTATGATGATATGGCCCACTAATGAGACCTCCTTCAACTATTATACACACTTGTTTTACTTTTCATTGAGCTTATCCTTCCTCAAGGAATCTATTACAGTTCTTAGATGCTTCTCATTATCCTCCTTGGATTTGGAATATATCAAAATATCATATATAAAGACTACCAAAAAATTTTCAAGGAAAAATATAAAGTCTCTATTCATCAATTCCATGAAGATTACAGGAGCATTAGTGAGTCAGAACGGCACTACTATGAATTCATAGTGCCCGTATGTTGTAAAAAAAGCTGTATTGTGGATATCGTCTTTCTTCAACCTTATATGATAATATCCCAACCGAAATTCAACCTTGGAGAAGAATTGTTCTCCACATAGCTGATCGAACAAGACATCAATTCATGGGATATGATACTTGTTATTTATCATGATTTTGTTAAGCTCATGATAATCGATGCAAAGGAACATTGATGCATATTTCTTCTTGAGCAAGAGGACTAGTGTACCCCATGGTGAAACACATGGGCATATAAACCCTTTATCTAGATTCTCCTGTAGTTGTTTCTTCTGCTCCTCAAGCTCCACAACAAGTATTCTATATAGTGTCTTGGATATTTTCAATTCCCAACGTATAAGATCAATTTATAATTCCACATCTCTTCTAGCAGGTAGACCAAGAAATTCTTCGGGAAACACTTCTGCAAATTCCCTAACAATAATCATGACTTCAAGGATGGTTGCTTCCATGGAATCAATCATCTGAGCTAGATATGTGCGATCCTAGGGCAGTAATATCCATGCTTGAGATGATGGATCTAATGATGAGTCATCCTCCACCTTGCACGTGTAAATAATTGGGGGTCAATTCACTACATGTAGAGTGATTTCCCTATCGTGGAAAGTTTTGTAGGCTATATAAATGGAATGAAAATCCATGAAATGAATTGCATAAAATTCCACCATAGGGAGTATGATGAGGTTCTCTAGGAAGTTAAATACATATATATTATAGGGTATGGGTTATATTCATGGGATGCAATGATTTCTCCATTTTCCATACACACTGACATCTTAACTTCAATTATTTGTGGTGGGGTTGAGAATGTTCTAATAAACATTCAGGATATAAAAGAATGCGTAGAACCCGAATAAAAAATTATGTTCACTATTCTTGAATGATAAACTACCGTACCTAACACCAGTTCATTTTTGGGGCTCACATTGGTAGTAGTGATGGAAAAAGCACACCCATGATTCCTTGGAAGTCATTGGTCGCCTAAAAAAACCGATGGCTTAGGGCACTAATTTGCAAGATTCCAGGGTTCTTTGTTGTTGTCGCAATAAAAAATGCGTTAAGGTTCGAATGGAGCATTCCTATCCTATGTTACAACCACTAATTTTTCATGCCGACATTTAATATCCAGGTTCCCTTCTCTTCCATAGGTAAAGCATTACCTCATACCCTTCAGTATATTTTTGGGGTGCTTCTTAGCGCACCTTGGGAAATTTTGGTGAGGGATCTTCATTGCACTGTTGGATTAATCCCTTGAACCTCCATCATTTATTTCTACCTTACGGTTCATATCCCATTGATACCCCTGATATTATCTGATCTCCATTTCCACCTTGAGGGAACATTAGACAATTTAATCACAGTTGTTGATGTCATGGATCTCCAGTGCTTTTCGCAGGCTAGGTTTCAGCCCACCAAAGAAGTGGTCAACCTTGAATTTGGGGGTAACGACAAAGCTAGATGCATATCGTGAAAGCCTCGTGATGTTTTTACAGTTACACTATGAGAGATTCATCATCTTTCAATTTTAGGTCATGGAATTCCTATTCCATCTTAAGTTGGAGGGTGAGCGGAAAATATTTATCAAAAATCATTTTCTAGAAATCATTCCATTCCAAAGCCTTGATCTCCTCCTCAGGATTTTTATTTTTGATGAATGTCCACCACTGATCAGCTTCACCCTTGATATGATAAGCATCTAGGAGAACGTTATCTTGTTCTGAACGTTGAATGATGGAGAATATATTTTCAATGGAGTTTCTCCATTGTTCAACGATTGAGGGATCAAATAATACATTAAAAGTAGGAGGACTTTGTCTTATGATGCTCTCTATAGAGACTTGTTATTTCATAGGGGGGTTTGAACGTTCTTATTGACCTATGTTTCTATTCAAATCTTTAGTTAACTGAGAGTGAAGCGTAAACATGTTCATGATTAATGCTACCATCAGATTGGGTGTCTCATTAGAACAATAATCACATTGATCTGCACATTGGTTGTTAGCCCGAGTCCTTTTATTACGAGCGATTGGGTGGAATAAAAAAATGTTTGGGGTAACACATAAAAGGCTAATCCAAAGACAAAAAAATATGACATATAAATAGCTTTTATTTCCATAACTTATGAATCTACTGGATTCATTATGTGTTATCCATGATATACTTTCTAACATAATTTCTTAAGGAATTTTTTATAGTCCTTTAATAATGGTTAATACATTGATTGTTAATTTTTTAAAGCATATCTCCTGGGAGTGTCATAACAAAGTGTGTAGCAAGGCCCATTTTCGTGCACCAATTCTTATTCTAGTCTATATCAAAGTGGTGTTTTCAGGTTTTACCACTAGGATACATCTATTCCAGAGCTGCCTCTACCTGCTTGTATCCAGTAATGGACGTTTTTTCAAGATAACCCACTTAATCAATACCGACCAAAACATAGGGATGTTTTTATTATACATAATCTTATATCTATGTATTTACTTGGGTTTTATAATCCTAATCCTAAATATAACTAAACCCATCCTTTAATACAAACTATGACAACCCGACTCTTTATTTCAAACATAAATATCATTTATTACATAAAAATCACTTGATAAAACATAGAATATCGAGGGGTCTAGTGTCTTTGGGGATTAGGATCATTACTTAACAACATTAAACTTGAAATAAAATGACTTTACAGAAAACTTACTTTATATTACCACTACATTCCCTCATACTTAGCATTGCACGGGATAAACTGAGAACATGAATAAGAAAAGAGTGATCTATAAAGACTAGAAATGGAATAACATGGAATAACGTGAGGAAAAACAATACATGTTATAAAATAGGAATATCAATAGAGAATAAGAGAAACATGAAAATAAAGTCTTGATAAGGCAAGATAATCATTACATAGAGATGTGGCAACAACACTTTACATGGAATTAGCTTGAGCCAAGGCTCATCGCACATGGAGCGTGAGTAAACCATCATTTTACATGAAGCACAAGTATTCCCTTGTTAAAATTGAATTAGATTGAGTTATCACACATTTCATATGACGTATCATGATAATATGCATTACCCAATGCATTGGAGCGCCATTTGGGTGCACCATTCTTAAACATCTCATTTCCTGCAAATGTGTGCCATATGGATCATAAAATATCGATTCATTAAACATCATCATTTATTCCAAAATACAGTAATGTGGAATTCATAGATGAAACTCTATAATAAGTATGTAAATATTCATAATGGTGAATAACATTGATAGATAAATGGGCATGGTATTCACTACACAATGACTTTGTCCTGGAATAACGTGGTGAAATTTCGGTCGCATATCGACGTGACATAGAATTCATAAAAAATTATGATTGGACAGAAATGGGTGTGTCATAATATGTACATGAACTGGATTTTAAGGGGTTCATATAGATTCATATCCCAAAAATTGTAGCGGAATTTAGATTCATGATAAAAAATATTTTCTTGAATGTAAATGAGGAGAGAGAAATTATTTTCAGAATTTCGGCATAGTGACTGGTGTACATGGGAGGAATTTTATGAGAGAGAAGGGGTTCACCCATAACTAAAACATAAAAAGGGAAGTATGGGGGAAGTTCAGAACCATACTCCAACATTTATAATTGAAATTAATGTGGCAAAACTACTTAATGAAAATTGGACAAAAATGAGAAAGTCGGAAAACCCTTACTTGGAAGTGTGCATCCAAAGGCTTGATAGAGGCTTGAGAGACGATTATTGGGAGCATGGGGCACCTTGTGAGGATTATAGAGAGGGGAGGGTAATGGTCGGACAAAATCCAAAGGCATTGAGTGATGATTAAGTGGGAGCACTGTAGGGTTTATATCGGAAAGGAGAAGGAATTATTTATTATTTAGGTTTGGGACATCTCACATTAAACTAATCAAAACCAGAAAAAAGATGATGGTTTTTTCCCATGGTTTTTTTCAAAGGGTAGAGGAAAAAATATTTTATATGGTCAATGTCCTAACATCTTAAAATAATTGGTTGGATTATGTGGAGCTGAGTCATACTCTGAAGGAAATCCATTTAAAAAGTGAAAATGTTTTATAACTCTTGGAGGGTCCACTAATGTTTTGAAAAATAATTAAAACAGACCTAAAATTACATTATTTTAATGGTAACACATATATTGGTGGAAAATATTATTTATATTATATTAATACATCACTCTTGGGTCATTATGATGTCATGAAACTTATTATATGTTTAAACGGTATTTACTTTTTACACAAAAATTCGATTGTCTTCGAAAATTATGAAAAATTAAATCTTGGTTAATTTCGACATCCTAATTCCAAAAATAATATTGAATTTTATAAATTATTTTTTAAATACATGATTTTGTACATTTTAATTAAAAATCTTCATTTATCAAAAATTCATGGGTTTTGAGAAAAACATTTTTGAAACCTTAATATACAATACAATTGTTTTTATAAAATTATACAATCATTTATATTTAATCAAAAGTAATTTAATAATAAAATTTTATTAAAATAATATTTCATTCAACAATCCATTAGTTCATAAAAATAGATTGCTTAGTTGAATAATAACTAATAAAATAATTAGCACTTCCAAAACTATTTACAGGGTAACAATAATAAAACGAATGTATATTCTTTATTATATACAAATATAATTTACATAATCATTGTGTTAGGGTATTTTTACATATCCCCTTAAAACACCAACATAAGACCTTGGGGTAAGGTTCGCGATGGTGACAGAATCTTGTTGTGGCTCGTAAAACATTTCTTGGGTGGTGATCTTTATCAACTTCAACATATCATGTATGCGGTTCCGCTCAAGATTATCGTATTCAAGCTCAGATTGGGCATGGTCAAGATCATAGACCAAAGACAAACCGTCCTTTCTTATCTCTTACAAATGGGCTTTGTATGGGTCATGTCTACTAGATGAGGCCATCGATTCATTTGTCTTATTAAATAGGATTTGTTAAAGCCCTATATTTATACTAATCATGTGATCATTGTTCAATAGCTATATTAGCAACAATTCCAATTTATACCATTATTTTAAATCCAATAACATAAAACCAAATAAGTTCACATTTTATATATATATTTCACATAATATGGCATTTAATTAGATCAATATGAAATTCTATTAACGAAATTTTGGGTTGTTAAGAGTACATATGAGAACCATCACATATACTCAATATAGAGGTGGTAACATTGGAGAAATACATCTCCTACGAAGTGAAGCTGGAAAAATCAAATATCATAGGGAAAATGTTATACAAAATAAGACAGTTTCCCTTGTCAAAGGGATTTGGAGAAACCAAAAGTTTGAAGAAGAAATGTGGGAACCAGAGGAATTTATGAGGCAGAGATACGATAATATATTTTAGTGTGGGAATGGGAAATTTTTAGGGAAAAATTCCTCATGAAGGAAGGTTGCAAGGACCTGATAATTTATGAATTAAATTGCCATTCTTTAAATGAAATATAAATATAGAAAACGAATGCACTATTTTTTATTATTATTTGGATTTTTTAACCACTAAGTATAATTTCCATTGAATATATATCCATTTAATAGTGTTTAGACAACTGATATAAAGATCCATTTTTTAAAAATAACCCAGAGGAAAAAAAGGATGATGTCATTTAGTAGACTCGGACCATATGAAGCTCATTTTTCGGGGATTGGAAAATAGGTAGCTTTACTGGGAATTTCTCTTAATAAACACCGAGTCGAGGATCAATACAGTAAGATATAACTGAATTTACTATGGGTGAATTTTATGTTGTTTGAAATTAAAACTCTGGGTGATGTTATTCGAGCAACCACAAGAATCTGTCACCATCGCACCTCTTACTTGTATTTCTTATGTGGTGTTATAAGAGGTTATTTAAAAATCTATTAGTTACTTATTATATAACCCCAATCTATAAATAAATGTATTATTCCTCAAATTCTTTTTTTATAATAGTCTTTCTTATAAATGTGTTGAATTTGTTAAATTTAGTTTTCTGGGAAAAATTTTAATTTTGAGAAATATATACATTATTTTTTTTAATGATAATCTAAGAAAAATTATTATAAATAATTATTATATCAATTATTTATATATATATGATCCATAAATTAGTTTGATAAGAGTTATCTTTTTTACATGGTAAACCAAAAAGTGTATTTTTTAAAATTTTATAATTTATTTTAAGAAATTATGAAATTTTTTAAATAATTAATAAAATATAATTATCAAAATAATTTTATCAATAATAAATTAGTATATAAATTTAATGTAGTCAAATGTAATTTTTATTAATGTTTAAATGTTTTTTGTTAAAACCCATTAATTTAAAATTAATGTTGGATCTCAATTTAAAAGTGAAAATTCACATTTTTAGGAATCTATTTAGATTATATAAATATTTTTTTGGAATCAAGACATTGAAATTATTCAACGCTGAATCTTCCTATTTTTCATAGACAATCGATTTTTTGGGTTAAATATAAATACAATATAAATATATAGTCTATTTTATGGAAGCATAATGAACCATTGGTAATCTAATAAATAACATAAAAAGAATATAAAATAAAATCTAGTTTTTAAAATTATAATAATATGGGTTTATATTTTTTGTCTTATTTTATAAGGAATTAGTGAATCATACAAAATGTATAAAATATTTTATGATTTGAAATTCATTTCCATGTGATTGTGACTCACGTACACATCAAAAAGGGAAATATTTTAATATATTCACCCATTTTATTTATATGATAATATTTTCAACTCCCATTTTCTAGAAACCATGGTCAATAACCATGGGCTGATTTGTGGTTATGAATATTTTAATATCTAATGTCTGGAAACTATATAATAATGAATCCCCATCCTATCCTGTATAAACCCACCCATGAAATCATTCTTCTTCATTCAAAATCCTTGAAGCATGTCCTCACTATTCCTTAAACACCCTAGAGTCCTCCAAAGGAACCCCCAATCTCCCAAGAATCCTCTTCCAAGACTTCAGGATCACACATCCATGTTATGGAACCTTACTTTCCTTATTTTCACATTTTATCCATGTATCTTTATATTGTTATTTCCTTTTATTTTTCAAATAAAAATGATGGGGTATGTTTTATAACCTCTCACAATCTGAAATTATTGTGTTTCAATAATGATATATCTCTTTCTCTTTCATTAGTCCCTCCCTTGTACACATGTTACCATGCCAAAATTCTGTTAGAGTTATTTCATTTCCCATATTTCTTGAAGTTTCTTTATATTGTTACACCTTCTATATGAAAATCCAATTTTTTGGGAAATGTATTTATTTGACCCCCATACAGTATATATCATGCATATATGATGGGATATTCATTTATCTGTCATCAACTTTATTTATTAATTATTATGTCCCATCTTTAGGCTGCCAAAATTGCACTGTGAATTTCCATTCGAAAACCATTATTTAGTGAATGTCGTACACATACCCTATAAAGGGTGTTCAATTTTTTTGCACATATGACTTTTTATTAAAGACATTAATGTATCTATTATAAACCACTTGATCATGTTATAATTTATGATAATGAATGAATCCCAGGTTTTGTATCAATGTGGCACACTAAATCATGGGAATGAAATGAATGTGATGGGTGTGCCCAGAATTATATAGTTGTCCAATGCATTGGGAAATGTTTAGTTTCATTATATGTCATGTAACGATAAGAGCATACATGATTCCTTTAACGAAAATTTTCCACAGTTTTTGTATAGGGTTTCACATAAATACATTGTAATTATGATTCAATGTTTTATGTTGTTGCCACATTTCCTTGTTATTATAATCATGCTATATCATGCCTTTATGTTCATGTTTCTTTTGATCTCAATTGAGATTCATATTACCTAAAATTTATTTAATTCTTCATTTTATTCCTTTTTACTACATTACTTGACTTTATAGCTCACCCTTGTCGTAGTTATATCATCAGGTTATGCCATACAATGCTATGTGTAAAGGAATGTTATGGTCAAGTAAAAGAAGATTACAATAATGATGTTCTATTTTATGTATTCAGTTGTCATGTAATGGTCTTAAGCCCAAATGACACTAAACCTATCGATGTTTTGGGTTTTGTTAAGTGAATATTTATGTAATAAATTTTGTTTATATATTAAATAATGATCTTTGTTTTTATATAAACATAACCCATCTTTGAGTCAACATGATTATTCAAGTAGAATGATTTAAAATGTTTTTCACAAAACATCTATTGTATCCTTAAAGACCATGTAAACCAATAATATCATCATAAGTATTAATATTTGGCCACTCCCCTAGGTTCACTATCATGGATATATTATTGAGAATCCATTATTTTCCTTGATGTGGACAAAGAATGAAACTTTTTTAACAAAAAATTAAAATTTTTGTTTTACCAAAATTATTATAGTTCTTCACTCGTGATTCGTGAATGTTTTGGAATAAATAAGAATATAATAAATAAATAACACTAAATATTTACCAAGATGGTCCATGAGGATTGTATTCATTAAATCCATAAATATTAAAGAAGAATTAGAAAATCCAAACAAAATAAAAACAGACTCATAAATCATATATCTTGTTCAAATGAAATCCTTATATTTTATTCTTTGTTATACCAATAAATGTTGATACCACAAATAGAGGTCAATCATAGAGTATAATTAATCACTACAAATATTGTCGAAAAAGTAATAAAAATTAGGAAGAGGGTTTTGAATTTTCACTATTTTCTCATTGATTCTATTAAACACGATTCATTTACAAATATATCAATTGTTATTCGACTCAAAGTGTTTTCGTTCCCCCTTTTATAGACACATGGTTTTGTAAAACAATTATTTAAATGATTTTTATGATCCATCCTTATTTCTATTTTCTCGATATATTATTTTTTATATTGGGTATTTGATAGTTTATTGGATCTTATTGTGAGTTTAATTTAGAAATATTCCACTCTATCTAAGGGGGATCCATGAAACTCACAATGAAATACTTCAATGTATTCCAAAAAATAGGCAGATTTCCATTATTAACACATTCTCATTTTTTTCTTCACTAATGATTTTAATTATGATGTTGATATTTTTTTCTCTGAGAATGAGTTTATGCTAAGTAATATCACATTTGAAAAGAAATATAGATATCCAATTCCCGAAAAAAAAATTCAGTTCATTTTCATTGGATCTTAGGATTATTCAATAAGAGATAATCTATATGTAATATATTGGAGAATTCCTCCATAGAAATTACTACTATATTTTTTATGATATTATACCCACCCCAGAAGATACTAGAGTTTATATACAATATAGTTTCTAGGGTTATTCCAAAATTATTTTTAATTTATTTATTTATATTATATGTTCTAGTTTTGATTATATAATTATTAAGAAAATGGATGAAATAGATGAATTCAAAAAACCACCATGCTATAATTTACTTTAAAGTATTGAGTGATCAATGAATATACCTTCCATAAAATAATTTAAAGCCTATAATTCCTCCATTTCTATTGAGAAATAATGGCATATTACTTAGCATATGTTGTGGTGGATATTATTATCCCTCAATTTTCTTATAATTTTTTAATGATTTCCAATGATACCAAGTTATCCACACATGATTCATTGATGTTCGAGACGTACATTCACAATCATCCTATTATCATTTTAATTATTTGTATTATGGTTTATCTCACTATTAATGTTCTGAGATATATGTACATATCATATAAAAGTGTATCACTTTCATCTCCCAAGAAATCTATTCCCAGAATATTTTATCCGTCATTGGTGGAATGTTTTTAGTTGTAGTTTCTTTCAATAACATCAATGGTGAAAAAAATACATTGATTTTATATTTATTTTTCTATTGTTTTCTATAACACTATGCGACCGTTGAATCTATCCAAACAACATTTCACCTTAAAATAATTACTCATAATCTCTTCATAGCTATTATAGTTAATATTTTCATTATTTATATGTATATGGGTTCTCATATGAAAAAATAACATTTTAACATGTCTTTGAGGATCCCCAACTAAGATAGAATTTTATCAAGATAGTCTGGTAAATTTGATTTCGTATGTCCACATCGACTGATTTTTTTCTTATATAGATATATGTGTTACGAATCAAATGTTTCTAATATAGTGATGAAATTATTTATTGAAAATCTTTATCCAAAACCCTTCCAAATCCAATGAATTAATCACCCCTCATCACATCATCTTCATAATTGGTGTCATCAAATGACATTGTATCCTTGTATATAGTACAAATCAATGGATCGTTTCTCAAACTCAAAAAATATGGTATAGAATATATTTTTTATAGAGATGTAATCCAAATTTAAAAAATTTATTGATCCATATATCCCTAATAGAAATGTAGAGATTAATAAAATAAGGACTCAACCGAATGTTTTTTCTATTGAGGTGAATCTGGATTCTCTTCATGATTTTTTATTTTAATCATGTCCCAAGAGAATCAATTCAACATCTACGTGATATTTTCCATTACAGCTTCCACGATGCTATTATAATTAAAAATGCATCGTCTACAATCATTATTTTTGAAATCCAAACTATTTTCCAGCATTTTTAAAAAAACATAAGTACATATCTATAAATTTATTACATTAAGGGGTATTGAAACAATAAAATGAGTTTAATTCCTAAATAACATGAATATATATGCTACTCATTTATATCGATTATTAATAATTACATTTTCAATATATACTTTGTATTGTTTATTAAAATATGTCTTATTATATGGGAGATTCCCTCGGCAACATCACAATAGGAATGTTGCATTACCTATTATTATATACCACGTGACAATTGAGTAAATTCTAAATTCTTCATTTTCATGGATGTTATCAGTTTATATAGATATGGTAGATCCACATTCACATGATGTATCAAAATAGGAATTTATTTTTTTGAAACCTATCACTTAAAAATTCTCCAAATTTCTAGTATTATTTTCTATATTTAGACTTATTTGTTGTGTTTTTAATAATTCATTCCAATCATAGTATTAATATAAAATTTAACTATTCTATGATATAATATTGCAAGGTTCACCTTTTAAATTAATAAAAAATTAGTTACATGGTAAAATAATTAATAATACAAAATACATTTTGTTCTTTACATTCATGGATGTCATAAAAATAATTCAATGATAAGAAAAATAATATTATAACTGACTTGAATGGATTCATTATTGGTTTATGAATTTTTTTTACTATATATTATATCCAAGAGATTTAAATAAAAAAAAGGTATGATCATAAATCGTTGTACAATAAAAAAAATTAGTTTCTTAGAAGTTGAAAATTTGGTATGTCAAAAAGTCATCATCATGAGGACATAATGAATATCATAAAAGAAATATAATGGACAATTACAAAGAAATGTGTCCAGAAAATCAAAATTTGACATTAATTATCATATCACAAATGATTCATAAATAAAAATTATCATGGTTATTCACCAATGTATCATAAAACATATCATATCTAGATACAAAATCACTAACTATATTTTTTTATATATCATTATTAGAACTTCATTTTAAATTATTAATGTAAGCCATATTTATCAAAAGTAACCAATTCATCAATATTCTGAGGATAATAAAAAAAATTCATATAAAATCATTGTTTGAAATTGTGATAAACGACATGATCATTATTGTTTTATATCACTTGTATATAAAATTTAGGGCTTGTAAAACTAAATTAAAGAATAAAAACATTATATTTTCCTCTCATTCAATACATATGGATAAGAAAATGGTATAGATCTATATAATATAATATCTTTTCATGTGAAATTGAGATACCTAATAAATTAATTTAGCATCATGATGGTATAAAATATGGGTTAGGTAAATATCATAGTTTGAGGATGTGATGGTATCTAATTGAAAATCACTAATTTTGAATTAATGGAATCTTAAAAAAATATATTAATGGATTTTAATCAATTATTTGGAAAACCATGCATAAGGATATACTGGAATACTGAAGAGGAAGTGGATAATTCCCTATACATAAAAACTTTTTTATATTACCATTTCATTGCCACCAAAATATAATAATTATTTATATTAAGAAACTATAAGATAATTATTTCAATTTTTATCCCAATTTATCAATTATAATCATGGTAACATCTTTCATAATTTCCATCATTTATGGTGAAATTTTTATATATGATATTTTTTATAAAATATGTTATATCTCATAGATTAAGTCATATTTATTAATTTTTATTTATATATTGATAATTCGAACTCAAGAATCATATAAATAAATATATTAATTCAATAATATTTTATACATAATTTATTATAATTAACCATTTGGTAGGTGATAAATTTTAATTAGCAATGTCATTATGTGCTGTTAACCAATCATGAATTTGAAATTTTCAAAAGAGGAAAGATATTTTATATAGAAATTATGATTTTTATATTAATAAAATAAGATATTTTTTTTTACATAAATCAAAATTTTTAATTAAACTATCTAGAAAATTAAAAATTAATGTTGAATATTTTAAAATTCTTATTTTAGAGGAGTATTTTTCTCTTTAGACTTTAGAAAAAATATTTAGGATATGAATTATAATTACATGGATTATTTAACTTATTAGAATAGTTTTTTTAAACCTAATATTCTCAAATTGATTGCGTCATAATTGAATCATGAATTATATAATTTATAATACATAGGTATTGAGAAAATAGTGTTATAACTATTCAACAAAAACTATATATTATTTCCAAAAATACCAAAACATTTTCTTCAGAAATTATTGATGTAGTGATTCAAAAAAATTGAATTCATGCATTGAAAATAATATATAAAAATTGAAATATTAATAATTTAATTAAAAAACATGGAATATTCAGAATACATAAAAATATATTTTATTTAAAAAGTTAATATATATTCGTTGAGTTTTAATCCTGATATATATTTTATTAAACTATAACACTGATATTAAAATTTGAATATTAATTACTCTAAATATTATTATTATGAGGTGAAATTATTATTTTAACCATTAATTTATTATTCACAATTTTTAGGTTACTTTTCCAATAGTCAAATCACGATTACCACAATTATATTATCTCTACCAAATACCGCATAAATCAAATAATCAACATTGAAAACAATTTCTCAAAATGATCAATAATTTCATTTCTTGTGATTTTGATTGGTTTAATAATATTATGTTTTTTCTATAGTTTTATTCAAGGGTTTAGAATTATAAAAAATTGAAATATATTCACATTCCAACTATAATTTATTTTTCTCCATTATAATTTGTTAAATTTTAAAGGATTTAAAAGATAACCTTTTTGAGTCAATTTCATTAAAGAAATTATATTTTTAATTTCATTTTATGTGTTTCATTTGTATGAATCTATTTGTTATATAAATTATTTATATAGGATTAAATGGTAGTTGATAAGTTATAGGTTGCTGAATGTATGGTATGATGAACATGAAGTAAAGAATTTTTATACGAACCTCCTACCATAAATGATGCCCCCCACATAATGATCCTACCATCACATAATCTGATATAATAAATTTCACTCACTCACCATGAATGATTATAATAACATCATGTCATCATATACAACCCACTTCAAAAAGAGAGGAAAATAGGTGGATGTTAAACATTTACCATCGACAAACTCAACAATGGAGATAACCCATGGTAGTATTTTGCCTGGTAATTTCCTAATGTACATGAATTTGGTGATGTTTCATTACAAATATCAGGAAAATATAAGATATAATATATGAACTCCAATACATGTCTGGTGGTGTATACAAAAACAATATAAAAAATAATCGGACAAACTAATTTATCTCATCTACCCATTCAAAATCATCCCATCCTTTTTTACACATACAATCAAATAAAAAAATCATTGAAAACCATTTATATTTCAATTTTATTTCACAAAATTACTGGTATCCAGGTTATCATTTTTTAGGAATATTAGGTTCATTAATCGACTAATTCCACTATTAGAATCCTTTAAAATAAAAATAGTCCTATTATAATAGTGTTTAGTATTGTTGGAATAGTTCCCCTAAACTATTGGTCATTTAACAATGTTTTCAGCTATATACTACAAAAATAATATTTATAATTGGTTTTTTAGGGTTCATCCCACTGCTAGGGGTGGGATCCACCATTCCCCTCCTAAATATGGTAGACTCCTTTTAGTAGTTTTATCCCTCCACTATGATTATGTTAGGTATTCCTATATTACTCAACATTTTGGAAATGATTATTGACGGAAGTCATGCTATGTTTGCTACCATACCCTAATGCACCATTATATTTAATATTTTTTGTACTTTCATTCCATATTTTGAAATCGTGAATTATTTTTTATTTTTTATAAATCATAATTTTTTTCTATATTTTTATTTTATAAATATAAATAATTAAAAAAATTCATATAGAAGAATAATAGGGTCCCTAATTTCTTACTCATTAAATTTAATAATAAGGAATGGTTCCAATAATTTTAAAATGTTTTAATATGAGATTAAATTATAATGTGGTATTTTTTTATTTATAATGAATTATATTGTATTAAAAAACTATAGAGTCTTCATGAATAAATTCTTTGGTGATTTTTTATTTATAGATTATAATTTTTCTATTAGGGATTTAAAAATATGATATAAATTTATGTTTAATCATCAATGTATATTTCATCCAATCCCCTTAATTTTATTTAACACCCTTCATTCATAATCATAATTCTTTAGATTATCAATGTAAAAAAATTGAATGATATTACCAGGTTTTTGGTTATGATGGTTTATAAATATATGAAATATTTTCTATGAATAATGTAAAATTATTAATGTTGCATAGTTCAATTTATATTACAGTGTTCAAAAAATTATTATAGGGCTTATTTTCATGTATTTAATATCTAAATTATATTTAATTACAAATTTTAGAAATAACTTATTTGTTATAATACATGTTAATATTGGAACTCGATTATGAGATGGTTTTTATATAAAATGATTTCACTTGATACTAAATTATAGTAGTTATATTATAAATTTGCATTTTTTTTCAATTTATTATTTTTTTCATTTATAATTCACTGAAATAAGTGATTTTAGTTTTATGGAGTCTAATATATATGATTGTTTTAGAAACTAAACAATTTATTATTATTTTATGTTTAATATTAAAGGAAATATAAAGTGGAAAAGCCAGAATTTATTATATAAAAATAGAAATGAAATAATATGGGGTTTTATGAAAAAATGATTGAATTAAGAATAATAATGTTTTCCTAAAATATATTATAGATTGTATATGAAAAATATTTAACACCTTTGGATGATCCCTTTCATTGGGGTTTCTTATAGGGGGAATTGAAAAGGGACCTATATAAAAACATGTATTTTCTAATCAATGATTAATGAATTAATTTCTGAACATATTATTGGAACATAAATATGATTTTATGTGGATTATTTAATTTTAATTAACAATTATGTTAGCTTAAAGAGAGAGAAATAATAAACTGATGGAAAAAATGAGGGATTTGAGAGAATTTCTTGACTTATATCCAAAAGTGATATGCACGTGAACCTAATGTCCAATATAATCAAATTAAAGGGATTTATTAATTAATTACGAACCGTTTATAAATTTATATGATTTATTTTAACATTTATTAATTTTGTTAATGGGTTTTTTGGGTTGTAAGATTCAATTTCTTCGTTAGGGTGTGTACATTTCGTTGGATGGCTTTATCAGTTTACTTGTATACATATACAAAAAATCCTGGAAAATGTGAATAATCACCCAAAATTAAACTAATTTTTTTATTAATGAATAGATATAATATTAAATGGTATTATATAAATTTATTTTTCTATATTTTAGGACTATTAATTAGAAAAAATATTAATTATATCTGATTAGATTGATTTTTTGTTATTTTGATCATTACGAACTAATTTTGTTTTATTAATTAACTCTTTTATATTAATAAAAGTTCCATCACACACAAATGGTTTTAATTAATATATTATAATATGTTTTGACTATATAAACTAGTTTTATGAGTGTCCTCTAAGGTAGTAATGGAAATTGAAAATTCATCATCCTTGAAAGAGACAAATCAACACATCACATATGATGTTTTTATTCTAGAAAAAAATGATAGGGGAAGAAAATGTTTGATTTCTTGTTCCATTAATATAATCAGATTACAATATATAGAATATATTGTTATTCTCTATCACTTTTATAATGGGAGGTGAGGAGTTGAAAAGAAGATAATAAAAAAGAAATTAAATAAGAAGGAGAATAATGAGGTTTTCACCTCTTTAATTCTTCTCCTTCAGATCCTCCTTTGGGGAATTGGGTTTGGTATTTTGATGATACTGAAGGCTCTTGGACATGAGTGAGAGTATTTTGATTATTTTTTTGTAGATTTTTGACATGATACAAGGATTTTGATGTGTGAGTCAATTTGTTAGTGAGGGCTGAAATTTATATCGGGGGAGAGGGGTGTTTTTTTATTATATTTATTTGTTGATTACATTGTCTCAACATAATTTATATGGTATATTTGTGGGACAAAATACAATAACTAGGACCAATTATTTAAAACTAATAGTTACATGATCATCTATTCATAATAATTTACTCAATTATTCATGTATTTAAAATACAAAATAAATTATTATTTTTTAGTAGTCATCAAAATTTCACTTATTTTTTAAAAAAATTTAAAAAATAATATTTTTTGGGTTCTCAATGTAATGAATGAAACATATACTATATATAAAAATTTTAATTTGGTAAATTAAATTGATTAAAATTTGTGTCATTACATTGAAACTCGAGGTATGTATTTTTGAAATTCCACATCTATTTAGGAACCATCACGAAGGCGATTCTTATTTGATGACCATGAATAAAATATTTTATATTTAATGTGTATCATATTGAAAACAATGTGTCATTAATAAGAAATACTATTTTTCTGATTATGTTCACACCACTATGATTAATTATGGTCACATTATGCTATTTGGTTTACATGAATGACCTAAAATGATGTAATTTTTTGATAAATTAATATGAGGAACAATACGATAACCATTTTAATGGGAAATAAAATACTATAAAAGTTATGATTAAATTTATTTTTATAGAGATCACTCAACTCATCCAATATATAATGAGTAATAGGGGTCATTATTAACATCCAAATTACAAATCGTAGATCAACAATCAATTGAATATTTTATGTGACAATATCCACCCCACATCCTTGGGGAATTAGATACATTATTTCCAAAGTAATTTATCAATGTCATGGAAAATAAACTTTTAATTCATTTGGGCACAAACCATGAAATTTGTTTTCAATTCATTTATCATTTAGAAGTCCAAGTAGATCGATAGTGGAGTGATATTATGAATACTTGGATAGATGATAAAATTAAATATATAAATTGAGACGAGTCGAATGAGATATATTTTAGTAATTATATCTCATTTGTATACATTCAAAAATAGGGATGAAATTAATTGTTCTTATAAAGAATGATACTGAACCAATTTTCTTAAATTAAGAAAATTGTACAAGAATTTTATGGAATTATTATTTTTAAATCCATAACCCAGAAAATTATTTATAGATTCATTAGTGGATTGAAAAAATTTATATTTTATGAATTATCTATAATGAACTAACGAATCATTGATAAAATAATTTTACATGAAGTTAAATTGGAAAAACATGTTCAGGACATTATAGGTTTTGGTGATAAGAAAAGGAAGAAATAGTTTAATTGAAGCCCCAATGGCACATCACATAGAGGGAAGAAATTTTTTAATAATCCTACAATTCAACGTCATCGAAAGGAACACTATGTAGAATGTATGAAAGTAAAACAGAGTTATTTCATGTTTTGGAAGCATGGACATCTAGAAATAGAATATCAATTGAATTTGATGAAAATGGTCAATGAAATGAATGAAGATATGATTCAATATAACCAACCAACCACCAATAATTTATACATTTTTAATGAATTTTTCTTGTTTATGTGTATAAATCCCTTAATACAATGGATAAATATTATAAAAAGTCAAAACATCCACAAAATGAAAATTACAGTGGGAAAGTTTATGCAATAATATTAACTAATGTGAAATCTAATAATTTTGGGTACACTTATACTCCACTATATTATTGGAAATTTCAAGAAGGATTTAATTAAAGGATCCATAATAAAATATTATTATTCATACCTTAGTCAAAATAAATGTTCTTTTGATAATTTATTGTCTCTATATATATATAGATTCTAGAATAATGATGTCAAATTTATTTTTATAAATCAACATACGATCAATTATATATGTAAGGATATACCAAAGACTCCAATAGATATTATATTATCTAAATATAAGATATTACATAGAACTTAATGTATGTGTTGTATATTTGATGAATATTTGATTTTATCACACCATTATTTGGTAAAATATTTAGGAATATACAACTTGGTATGATAAATGGGGAGTTAGTAAGATTATTTCAAGATAATAGAAATGTTTATAAAGGGATAATGTGATATTAAACCATTATAATATTTTGGTTTCAATTCGTTCATGAAATATTTTGGTGTATTATTTCGGAATAATACTTTTAGGATGGGTTATGATGGTATTTTGGTTTTTTGTTGGATTCCTAGAATTTTGTGAATCTTATAACATAGATTATTTTTTTTGGTAAATTTATATAGGGTAGGGAATAAAAATTCATCCTCTTATGAATCTTATGATCCATTATATGATAATTTTGTTATTGTAAGAATGAATAACTCATCATGAATATTCATATGATGGATTAATAAATGATGATGAAATTTTTCTATGAAGAAAAATAGAATGAAATTGAAATAATTCAATGAACAAAATAAAGTTAATTTATTTTTCATGTTCACTTTCATTATCGTGTACATATTTCATATTTAGGAAATGGATCTTGAGAGAAACCCAATTTCACATATTCTTTAATTCTGAATAGTCTATTGTATTATTCACCCATCCAAAATTTATGATTTATTGGTTATTAAAATTCCTCATCTTATATTTTCAATAACATTATATTTTTCACAAGGTGTTAATTCTCTAAAGTTTTCCATATTTTTGAGTCAATTTAATATTATCTTATTTGGAATCCAAGTTTTTTATTATTCTAGATGACCATCTAATTTCTCAATAACTAGTTTTAAAAAAGTATTTATTATACATCTGTAAAATGTGGGTTTTCAAAAATTATTGAAACATTGATGATTGTGTTAAATTTTATACTGGGAAATTTATATATCCTTTTACACTTTAACAAACCTGATATATTATAAAATATGTTTTATCAAATTAATTTAATTTATTTAATTTATTATGTTATATAAAACACTATTTTTTAACGAACCATATTGTACTATTACTAATATTATTTAAAACATATTTTAATTACCTTGAAATTAAAATATGTAGTAGGAATAGTGATGACCACATTTTTAAAATTATGTAAAATGGATTTATATAAAAAATATATACTACTAAATAAGTACATAAAATATTCTAACATTATAATATTCCTCAAAATACAATTTTCTAAAAAATAATTTAATTGATTTTTTTAAAAAAAATTATAAAATTAAATTCAACAGTTTTAAAAAATTTATCATATCAAAATAATATAATTTTTAGAATCAACATGTAAATATTTTCTATAGTTGATTTTATATAATATTCATAATAATTATCTTTTTGATCATTATTGAAAAATAATGATTTTTTATGTAAAATGAAAATTTTATTTAATATATGTACAATATTACATTTTTTATAAAAAATTTTTAAAGTAATTTTGGTTCAATTATATTATTATTATACCATTTTATATCATTTTAAACAATTTTATTTTGAAATTTTAATTAAAATTATTTTACTCTTATGAAATATATTTTCTCAAGAAAACTTTATATTCATCTCAGTTGAATATTTTAGTTTAAATTGAATTCTAACTGTTATTTTTTTTTGAATTTTTAAAAATGGAATTAATATTTTAAATTATAATTATTAATAATATATAATGTCTAATTTTTCAAAACGAATAGTTAACATTTATATTTTATTTATTATGTTGATGATAGAATTGGTGTATATTGGGGTTCAATTAAATGAAAATTAATAATATGATCAATAATAATGCACAATTAAAATATATAAAACTATTTGGACCCCATATTATTATAGGCTTCATAAAGAGACAATACGTAGTAGTGACTTATGTGTAAAACATGGGTTTACCATTTTAGAAAAATCCAAAATTGTCATCTACTAAAATAATAAAGGGGAACCCACTATCTACTCCAAATAAAACATAAAATTCATTTTGTATAGAAAAAAGCCTACCTATAATCATAAATTACTTAACTTCCCATGCCCGAGATACGATGTTTTATTAGAAAACCATCCAATTAATATTTTTTATTCAAACTTCTAGAGGTTTTTTGAAGAAGGTGCATCACTATTAACCGATCCTTTTTTTGTATTTATTCCTAAACCTCAAAAACATATTACTCCAATATACTAAAATAATATAAGAATTATATAAATTCTAAATATGTTTTATTATTTCAATTTAATAACTTAAATCATTCTCCTGTTCCATCAAAATAAAAATGAAACCACCGATTTTGTGTATGGGGGGACTACCACATCACAGCATAATTAATTTCATTTTCTATCACCACCTCACATTGGTGGGCTAAGTCATGAATATATAGTATATATATTGTACTATGGACATATTTATTCATTTTGAACTGTAATTTCACATCTAACATCATACCTTTCAATCTATTGTAAAATGATCGCATTGCTCATGAGTATATGTGGACTACCACCTCCTTGATGAAATGTGATATATATTTTTTTTAAAAAAAAATATTGTTATAAGGACATATTTAATTAATATATATGGTTATTAATATATTAAGTTTATTATTTATTGGATAAATCCTATTAATCACTCTTTTATTCATTTTAGAAAATTGAAATCAACGTTAAACATATATGCGACCAACTATCTCTATTAAAAATGTAATGAATTTACATTCTATACCTTTAATTTATTAAATTTAATAAATATATAATCAATATACATTATATTTATTAAATAATAAGTATTTGGGAGAAGGAGGATACAAATCAACTTATAAGGATGAAAACAACCAAATTGCATAATACGTGGAAAATGAATCCGTTATCAATTAGAAAAATTATTTAAATAATTATTTTTTAGTAAATATTTTATAAAATATCATATTTATATAAGGTAGGATATGAGATAGATATGTGCGCTTCTAGAATATATGTATAAAAACATATCTTTTTTAAGTACTTGGGCTTTAACATTACACATTCAAGTAAATTTCATTAGAATTAACTTCCTTACATTCCCAAATATCATTAATGTTTAGAGTTTTAGAGAATTAGGACATAATTAATTAATATTAAACCACAAAAATACTACGTGGTTATTATTAAAATAGTTTATATTTATTCTATAATATATATATTTAATAATAAAAACATATTTTTTCTTGAAAGGTCTCCACCCTATTCATATTTGATTCTCCTTTCCTTTTACCCATTCATACTCCTTTTGAAAAATGTTATAAAACATTGGATGAGCCCAAAAATATCATTAATGAAAATAAGAAAAAGAATAGATTGTATTAGTACATGAATACATGTAAACATTTGAAATCATTTTCACTAGGACATACTTCTCACCTAATATATATCATATAGTTTCTTTTTAAAAACCTGAGATTTTCAAAAAACATAGAAAACATAAATAATATCATGAATTTAAATTGGGGAGTTATTTAGAAAATATTTTAACCAATGAATATACCCTAATATTTTTAAACATCATGGATACCTTACACTGTTACCCTCTTGGATACCATATAATGTAACACTCACGTCTATCATATAGTGTAAACATCACTGTTACTCTTAGAGTACCCACATAGTTGACCTCCATCATATATATAATGAATAAATTGGATGGAAAAAAATATATCCCACCCTTAAAATATACAAATTTCATAGACAAATTAAATAATAATGAAATATGAATACATTCATCATTTAATTTTCAAAAAATTATAATTTAATTAAATTTTTTAAGAAAAGTCTGTTAATAATGTCTTATAATTAAAGGGATAAATGATAAAAATAATATAATATGTGTATAAAATATGAAAAAAAATACTAAAATACAATATAATAAGATTTTGATTCATAAGTAATTTTAGTACCACCAAATCATTGTAGTAGAAGGAAAACCCAAATAATAGAAATTTTCTTAAGAATTTCATTACCCTGGGTTCATCATATTTCAAACTTGATTTACCCTATTCTATGGTTTATTAAATAGAGTTATTAAAATATTATAGATCCATATTTATATTTATAATTACATATATGATATTATTATAACATAATTCTATATATTTGTTAATAATATTTTCTTTTTTTCATTGTTTCAGGTGCATTTATTTCATTCTTTCTATAGTTATTTCACTAGGGGTTTTCTTTTCAAATTGGAGAAAAACAAAATAATTTTAATGAAATTCTATTAATTAGTTTCCAAAATTTAAAAGGGAACCCTATATAATTTATTATTATATGAATATGATTCATTAAATATAGTACTAATAAAAAGGATTTTATTAATTTTGGTGTGTTTTACGATCATAAAAAACATATATCATTTAATCCAATATCATGTGTATATATTGGTTATAGAAGAATAAATAACTAATAATATTTATAATAAAATATGTATTATCTATACTAATGGTTTTGTGATGAGCCTTGACTACACTAATGATAAATGAAAGTGTATATTCTTTGATGTTAGTAAATAAACACATCAAAAATGATTAACTCCTTTTTATAATAAAAGGGAAAGGGGTATATGTTTTATGATGAATTATTACATGAAAATTATAATGTTATATTTTATATAATATAGTATTTATTTATTACACTTGGAGAAGTTGAGGTTCAGAGAATATAAGAAAATGAAAATAATATAAATAAAAAGAAGATAAATTGAAATAGAATTTTACCCCTTGAACTATACTCCTAGAGAACCTTCTTAAAGACCATGGTTTTGGATTTTTAGTGATTCCAAAATTTTTTGGATGTCAGGGATGATTATTTGGAGGGAATTGGGAAGAAATAATATTTGTTATGTTTTTTTATGTGAGATAATAAGTGGTGGTGATGGGTGGTATTTATAATGGAGGAGTGGGGTATTTATAATTATTATATTCCCTTATTTTTTATTTAAACACATGACTATGAATACTTTGATAATTATTACTAAACTTATCAAAATAACGATTTAAATTTTTTGATTATACTTCTTACAATAGGGTTTACTAATGAAATAATGTTTTTATATTATAATGTACATATACCATAATCTTCCTTTTATTTTTATTGAACGAAAATTCAAGCATTTTTTAAAAATCCCCAAAATCAAAGTAACCAATGGTTAAATCTAGAATATAAAAATGATATTCATTTTTTGAAAATAATTTTCAATGTTTATGAAATTATATTTTCAAACAAAATCATTATTTATTCAAAAAATAACATTATAAAAATTACAAATCATTTCATTAATGTTTTAAAATCAATTTAGGGTATCATAATTCTACATAATAAAAAGACGATAGAAATATATTTATTTAGGAATCTATTTTATAAAAATATATTTTCTATTAAATTTCAATATTTTATGATATTTTGATTAAAAATTTATTTCTTAAAAAACTAAAAATTAATTTATCATTTCCAAAACATTTATTTACATATTTCGTTAATTTAAATATATCAAAACTACACTTATAAAATATGAAAAATAAGTATTTTTTTCCTAGGTGATGTTACTATTCTATTATTATAAATTTATTAATTATAAATACCACAAATTTAATTATATATTTATAATTAATTTAACTACTTGTTACCAAAATGAAAAAAAATTATTATCAATGTACCTAGGTAATTAATTTATCTATATATTTTGGAAATTTAATACAATAGATTTTTTAATTAATTGTATTCCAAGTGTGGATACCATTCCCCATATAATTTTTAGATTCCTCTATTGATTCTTCAACATTTTGGTTTCTCTTCAAAACAATAACCATCTGCATTATCCTATTCATCAATACATTCTCTCTAGGATCATGAATATGAACATGTTTCTCATTATAAAAATGGTTATCTTCCAACTTAACATCATCTAGGCTCAAATCATGAGATGAATGTGGTTTATAATTTCTCGACATTGAATCATGAAATACATTCCGTATTTGGTATAAACTCATAGGAAAATATAATCAGTTGGACCCTAGTACAACATTATCGAGGATTTCATATGGTCCATTACAAAATGTATATAGCATTACTTTATTATCCAAACAAATAACATTTTTGCATTGTGAGATTTTAAGAAAAATAAGATCACCTACCTTGAAAAAATTAATTTCATCCTCTCATCCACATAAATTTTCTTCCTCCTCTATGTTGTCCTCTTGTGTTTATAGATCATATTAAATTTATATAGATGTTCATATACTAATTTGTGTCCCATCACCTTCTATTCCAGGAATTCATCCCAAAATAAAGTTTTTTTACACCGATTTTCATATAATGAATCCAAATGATCCATCTCTATAATGGAATCAAAACTATTATTATAGAAAAACATAACTAAAAAGTTATTCTAATCACAAAATACCTCTTAATCTATTGAAAAGTATCGACACATATGATTTATTATCTGAATAGTTTGCTGGGTCTATCCTTTATATATGAGGTGAAAAGTAGAGTTATGTTTTAATTCTATGCCCTTGGACATCTGATGTCCTTTACAAAAGTTACACGTGGTCCTAGGATCATAGTTATATATATTAGATATAGAAATTTCATGTAACCTGGAATTATTGATTAGTTATATTGAACAAAGATGATCCAAAGACATAGTATTTCAAATAAGAAATAAATGTGTTGATTTAGATAGTCATCAAATAATAACTAAAATCTCATTATTACCATGAATAGTCTTTTTTAGTCCAACCTTGAAGTTCATAAATATATTTTCCCATTTACACTCTTTCAATAAAAAATGATGAAGCACCCCCTTTAGTGGTTGCCTCTCTACATTAACATAATAACATGTCAAACATTTCACAATGAAATATTCAATATCTATTTATATTTTATCCCCCTGTGAAACTAGAGATGGTCATTGTACATTTTAGTACTACCAAGATAAACATAAAATTGATGACTATAAGAATAACAAAATATATCATTATTCAGATGGGAATCTTAAGGCACATGTAATATCTTACAAAATCCTAAAACACCATCTTTATCAATGTTAAAATATGGAATCATACCCCATTAACCCAATTTTACCTTTCAATGTAACTCAAATTTTATCATCTATAAATCCATGGTTCTTTCTAAAAGAGGAAACTACAATGAGACTTGAAAAAATGTGTAATTTCTAGCAACAATAACTTCAAATTAAAAATTCATTAAATAATTTATCTATTAGTAATGTTTCAATAGTAACATGGTTATGGTTTCATGATGTTTTTGACTCAATGGGTCTGTCAAATTTGATTCCAGTATAGTAATTGATCATGAAATAGTAATATTTTTTCATTTCAATTCATCTTTAATGCCTCCTGTTCAATTACATCTAAGTAAATATATAATTCATGCCTTTATAGTCACCATATATTTCACATTTGACTCCGTAAAAAATATTCTTCCAAATTTTAAAAGATAATACCATATCTTACATTTCTAAATCATGTGTGGTATAATTTAATTCATGAGATTTTAGTTCCTTTGAAGTTTAAACAATCACCTAATCATTCTACATCAGAACACATCGATGTAACTTCATGAACTTATAATTATAGATGAAAATGTATACTATTCTAGAAGGTCAGTAAAAAAAGAATCATTCAGAAAATCTCTTATTCAGTTCTTAAAAACAAACATAATATTATTTGGCCCAAATAAATGTAACCGATTTCCATGTTAACATTTTTTTATTACATGATAATGAATAAATGTTTTAAAAAAACTGTATGTAATTTAATGCTAATATAGGAAGAATAAGAATCCTTGTATCCTTTATAGGTCTTGTCCACTCAACCACTTTTTTAGGGGATCAACTATTGTGCCATACTTATTTAAAATTTTACCATGAAATGAAATATGTTGTAACCAAAAGTCACATTTTATAAATTTTCTCTATAACTTTATTTATTTGAGAGTTTTCATGAGAATACTTAATTTTTGTTAACGATCCCCAAAACATTCTAAAAAGGAAAATTTATCATCAATAACAAAAAATGGAATTATCCTAATATTCATGAAATATTCTATTTCTATGATTCATAAATATATTAGAGTTATTATTCATACAAAATGGAATAAAAAAAGCTACAATAC
Organism: Viscum album; assembly: GCA_963277665.1. Classification (NCBI taxonomy): domain Eukaryota; kingdom Viridiplantae; phylum Streptophyta; class Magnoliopsida; order Santalales; family Viscaceae; genus Viscum; species Viscum album. The sequence goes on from OY728145.1 coordinate 1,659,900,938, forward strand.
CCATATCTAGTATGAAAATCTATTTTTGGGATTTCATCTTACTACACCTTTGGCTGATAGTACCCAAATCTCTTATCAATCAGGTAAAAAATGATCTCCCTTGAGCTAATTGAAAAGTTATTCATATGAGGCATTGTATATTTATTCTTCTAATTAATGTAACATAATTATGTATAATAATTGAAAAGTATCATGGAAAAATCATTATTGTTAACAATCAAAATAGGAGAAGCCTATGGTGATGTTCCTAGATGTATGATTCCTTTATCAACAAACTCAATTAACTGAATTTTAAATTAAAAAAGATCCACCTAAGGTTTTTGATATATGTTTTTATAAATTGTATTTTCATCAAGAACAAAGTTATTAGTATTTTTTACTTCTTCATTATATATAACCTCGAGTAAATCATGCATAAATAAATCATGGTATTAATTTACCACTAGACAACAATTTATCTAAGTAGTTCCATCATTTTCAACATTGTGACAATGATTAATTTCATTTCTGTAATTTTGCAGTTCATCAGTTTCCTAATCTGTAGTTAATGGTATGGGTTCATTGTTTTATAACAACCAAAAATGATTTTTGGAAAAAAAATTCCATATCACAATATTCTATATTTGCATGATAAATAGAAAGTCAATATATATCAACAAAAATAAAAAAAACTACTAAGGGAAAAAGCCAAAGGTCCACATGTAATATATTTTCAAAAATAACAAGTAGTGGATTATTATAATTCATTTTAGCTATAATTTTTCATCTAGGTGATTAAACCATATGTTCTTATCTCATTTATTGCAGTGAAATTTACCATTTACCCAAAAATTTAACTTAAATAATGTAATGTTTAGAGCCCATATCAAAAAAGATATTATAAAATTGTGAGTAAACAATAAAACAACCATTTAAAACCACAGGTCAGATACATATTCAAAAAAGTAAACAAAATTACTAACACTTTTATTTTTCAAACAACACATGACATCGAGTATCTTTTCATGAGATTTATTCCACTATTCAACCGCAATGGTTCATTATATCTATTAAAAGGAGTGTGTGGCCTCCTATATTTTTCTACAATAATCGTGTTCCTTTGAGTTGGATATTGTTTTTCTCGTGAATTGATTTATTAACCATTTATAGCCTATTCAATTGGGCAATTACTGTTAAAAACTATTTAGTTCCAATTCCAACAATTCTATGTTTTATATTCTGAATATTATCATCTTCTTGGTGCCTACCTACTTGAGCTTCTATATATCTTGGACATAAAACCATTCTAAATAGAAATATAATATATAAGGTTTTATTTTAATTTTAAAAAGTTACATAATTTAAAATTAACCATATGGTAAGAATAATTTATGGTATTTTCTTAAAATAATCCTAACATGAAAATTTGTATAATCTATTATTTGATTCAAACTATAAGTACCTGAAAATAAACACTATATAATTTGTTAAATTATTTTTTGAATTCACTTCGTTACATTCGTGAAGATATTTTTGGATTAGAGTTTTGAAAAATTATGACATAAAACAGAAAGATAATCCAACAAGGATAGAAAGTGGGTATAACAAAAATAGTATCAATTTATACAGAAATAAATATTATTTAAATAAGAGAATTAAATTTTTTCATGATATGTATTCTTATCATTCATCTTTACCTCTAATTTTTCTACACATCCTTAATCCAACTAAAAAAAATCAATAAATGGGGTGAGTATGAAAGGGTAGTAAGTTACATAGAAATATATAGATAAATCATTAGTCTAGGAATACATATAAAAAAATGAAATCATTTTAAAAAATACATAATTCTCACCTATTAAGTATCATATAACATCTTTTTTAAAACAGAATGTTTCCATAAAACATTGAAAATATAACTTGTACCATATAGGTAACCTATTGAATTACAAAATTATCATTTTAATCCTTATAGAAACAACATGATTTGTTACCCTCATGACTACTTCCCAATATACCCCTCACAACTACCTTATAATGAAACCATCACGACTACCTTATCGTGTAACCATTGTAGTTAGAATTGGAGTAACCATAAGGTTGACCTACAACATAAACATACCCAATGAATTGTAGTGATATATACGTCAAACCATCAATCAAAAATAAGTCCACTGAAGAATTAAATTAACCAAAAATATGGATATTTTTATATGGGCATTCCTTTCGAAATTTGAAAAAATGGATATTAAAGAGGATTTTAATGATGAGTCCCCTACAAATTTCATATATTTGAAGTTAGAATTGATAAAAAGAATATAATATGTTTATAAACTATTAAATAAAAAGAATAACAAGTAATATAAAAAAATAATTTCACAAATAATCTTTGTACCACATAATCAATGAAAGACATTGTTAACCTAATGAATGGAAATTGGTTTAAGAGATACATTACGTTGGGATCATCTTGATTCAAACATGTTGAAACACCCTCCATAATGGATTAAAGAGTGTTATTAATATATTAAATAACCATATTAATATTTATAATTTATTATGTAATATACTTATAACATATGTCAACCAATTCATTAATAATATTTAGTTATTTTCATTGTTTCTGGTGTATTCATTTAATAGATTGCATGGTTGGTTCATTATGGATTTTCTCTTCAAATGGATGAAAAACTCCAGAAGATGAATGGAATGGTGTTAATAGTTTTATAAAATTTTAAATTATTCCATATATTTTTTGACATGTTAATTAACCATTAGATGAAACATTAATGAAAATAATTTAATTAATTTTGGCCATTTTTACGATCATTAGAATTATATATCATTTTTTACAATATCTTATTTATATATAATTTCTAAAATAACAAATAAAATTTTATATATATAATAAGATTTTATTTATAAATAATAATTTTTTAACAACCATCCTTGTAGGTGAAAATGAAAAATGAAATTGTATCATCTATAATGGCTTTAAATCAACATATGAGAGACAATGTTTTAATATTTATGATAAAATTATGAGGAAAAGAAGTTTGATGATGAGTTTTTCGATCAGCATAAAAATATTATACTCTATAAAATATAATATTTTATCATGCCACATGGATAATGGGATATTATAATAAAACATAAATAATTTAAATGAAATTATATGAAAATGATAATAGATTTTACCTTTGGAATTGACCCCCTACAAACCTCCTTAAAAACCATGTTTTTGGAATTTTGGTGTCACCAACAGGTCTTGGACATAGTTAAGAGGATTTGGAAGGAAATATGGTATATATTAAACAATATAATAGGATTTGAGATTTGTAGGGATTACTTTTTGAGAGGTTTTATATATAGTTTAGGAGAGGTGTTTTTATCACTATTATATTCAGTAGTTTATTATTTTGACTCCAGATTAAAAATAAAATGATAATTTGCAGTAATGATAAAAAATTAATGAATGAGGATTAGTGATTAGTGGGATTAAATTAGTGATGATAGATGGAATATTGTATTAACATACAATGTATATATGTATATATATCATAAATTATTGTATTTAACTATTCACTAAAAATTCCATTATTTTAAAAAAATCCCAAAAAATCATTGTATCCATATATTGATTTGTTAATTAAAAAATAAACTCTATTTTTCTGAAAATTATTTATATGCATGATTAAGGTAATTTTAAATTAAAAATTTCATTCATTTGAAAAATACATGTTTTAAAATTATAACAAAGTTTATAACACCTTTAAAATTAAAATAGGGATTCAGAAAGTTATATTATAATCATAAGGTAACAAAATATTTATTTATGAAACTATTTTATGTAATTATTTTTTATTTTAAATCATTATATTAATTATAAAATTTTATTTAAATATTTATTTCTTAAAATTGTACTGAAATTTATTATATAATTTCCAAAACACTTAATCACTTATTCAATGATATAAATATATCCTAATTAAACATATATAAAGCATAAATTTTATTTATGATATCATGGTTGACATTACAATCCAATTATTAGATATTTTATACCTAGAAATGCCACATATTTATTTATACATTTAAAAAAATTATACTATTAAATTCAAAAATGAAAACAAATTATTTGGTAAGAACCTATTTCATTATAATATTTACTATACATGAGAAAAATATGTGTATAGAAAATGTCATGAAATGAGGTAAGGGACCTTCATCTCACTTTTTCTTAAATGGTTTACAAGCGATATTGAACAATTTTTTCTTTTGTGTGTTGTATGGATTTCCCATAAATGTTTTTGTATGATTCATAATAATGTTATTATTATTTATATATCCATGTATGGTTCACTATTTCATAGAAATAAATTATAAAATTTCTCTAATTTTATAAGAATTTTATATTTAGATGTAATTGTTTAGTAGTATTTATTATGATCACTCTTCTGTGGGTGACATAATATGATATAGTAGTCCAAAAACTCAAGTGATTTTCATATAATTTGTTAATTTATAGAAAATATATTTTTTTCACTAAATATTTTATATCAAATAATGACATCTAAATATTTTGATTATGGATAATTAAATTCATCTCTATCATCATTTGAGAATTTTTACCCTTTTTTCCATGTTTTATTCAATTTTTTTATAAAATATTTTAACTATTATCATATGATAGTAAAAAGTAAATTTGAACCTTATATTACATATTATAGAAAATAATATTATCAAATCATTCTTAGATAAGATAACTTATCCACATTCAATGAAATGGGAAAGGAAAAGTTATTTTAACATATACGATATAGATCATGTTTTTTACAATACTTACCACTGAATGATATGTGAATTACATGCTTGGTAGGATATTGTAAAAATAATTGTTTTTATTTAATATTTGAGAAATATTTATAATGTAAATATTAGGTTTTAGATTAGAATATATATTTTCCTCAAGATTGACATATGATCTTTTGGTTGAATTTCTATTAATTATCAATAAGAACCTTTTGGGATGCTTAGGTTTTTTTGAGATATGGTTTAATTATGTAATGATATTATTTTTATGTATTGTTTATCATTATGATTTTGATATGATTTTAAAACACATTTATTTTCCATGGATTATTATAATATGGGTTGAATAAATTTTAATAATACCTTAATTCATTTCAATGGTTTTGATATAATGCTATAATGAATGTTTGGCACGTTTATAACACACATGTGTTACGTGTATTCATGGTTTGATGTCAACAATGTTATGTATGGATATGGTTTCATGTAATCAGGATTATACATGGACTTGGTTATCAAGTCTATATGATTATATGAGGTCCTGAATTCATTTCCACAAAATAATATGGGAATTTATTTCTATTTTAATGTCTATATTGTTATCAGATATTATTTTATCAACACTCATATAATGTATTATTTTTTCATGAATCATGTTACTTGATTTCCTATACTATTAAGATCTTATGAACTATTATTATTTATGTCATGACACATGATTATGATCAATGTTATGTCATATATAATTTTCAAAATTTATGTACCTTTTTGAAACCTATATGATCATGTTATAAATAAGCGATCATTTATATCACAATTGTTTTACCCATACTGAGCATATAAGCTCACCCTTTATTATGATTCTAATCCCATTATTTTGAATAATGATTTTATGTTTGGTAAATCTATGAACAATAAATATTGAGGGGGGTAATTTTATGAGATGTTAATGATCATTAATAAAATGAGAATATTTTTTATCTACATTACAATGAAACTAAACAAAAATTCTCCATATGTATTTAGTTTTTAGTTGGAATCAACAATAATATAAATTATTTAGTAATTCTATTTGAAATTTATGGTTCATTATATTTTACTTGATAAAAAATACCTCTAATTTAAAAAATTGGGAGTTTTATTATCACGCATTGTCAAATTTAATCCTCATAATTTTATTTCTATTTTAGTAGTTTAGGGTTTTAAATTTAGAATTTCAATTAATGAAAATATAAATTGTAAAAAATATAATATAATATCAACTTGAAATGTGGAAAGGGATTTAAAATGTTCATGATGAATATAAAAACCCAACATTAATTATAATATATTTTTGTGACTATAGAACTGAATTCTCTTTCTATACCATGTAATTTAGGGTTTAAAGTTTTGGGTAATTATTTTTTTACTATAATATATATGAACAATATATTTAGATTAATTTTTTTTATTTAGTATCTTTCACCCATAAATATAATACTTTTAATAATAAATTTTATTTTATTTCATGATAAATAATAATGATTCAACAAGACATATTTATTGTCATTATCAATCCTTAATCCCTATGAAAAAATTAAAAAACATGAAATTGGAAAAAATATTCTCATTAAAAGGAATGAAATGAAAAAAATATTATTTCCTTCTAAAAAAATAGAACCCATTAAATTTTTACTATTACAAAATTACACATTTTATTTATGTAATAAATAATTTAAACGTTTAAAACACATTGCATTTTCTCATAGAATCCCTTTAAACCCAATATAATGTAAATATAAACACTTTTTAAAATCATAGTGTATAATATCAACACACCACAAACAAATAATTGGAAAATAGTATAATATATAATGTAATACTCCCTGGTTATATCTCTCCTAATATCCTATAATGATAAGGATCACTGCACAATGAATTTGAGTTCTATCTAAGTGTACCCATAAAATATTCTTTAGTAGGATAACCCATTATATAATTGACAATCAGGATCACCCATTATATAAGATATAGTAGGATCATTCACCATCATCTATAAATATAATGTTCTCTATCATGAATAAGTTTATTTCTTATAGTATCTTTTATCTATAATACCATTGAAGAGCCTTTTTAACTAATGTGTGAATTTTTTTTGATTATCATAATACTTTATCCCTTAAAACTCCAATTTCAATACTAAAGTAGCTTGAAATTTTTTTTAGGTTCTTAATGGATTCCTAAATTTGAATCCACATATAAATTAATTATTACAACATTGTAAAATGACATTGACATTTTATATGTCAGAATAAAACAATTATTTTTTCCATTCATAAATAATGTCCATATATTCAATAAAATATATTAAATCTAAAAAACACGTATATAATGTAAAAGGAGGCCTAAAAATGCATTTAATTAATTTATGTTCATAAATTTAAATTAATAAGTTATTTAATGAAATGTTAATACTGAATAAATATTGTTGGGAGGGAAACATTATTAGATAATTTATTAATGAATGTCCTTTAACCAAAGTCTGAATCATCATGTATTTTCATTATTATCGTCTAGAATAATCTTATATAATTTATTTAATTATATTATTTAACAATTTCATGAAAATTATCCATTTATTTTTTTACTACAATGTTATATAATATATCAAATCAATTAAGTTCACATCAGATATTTTGATGATATTCACCGGATTTGTAAAAAATGGATTTTTTATATTGGCTACGGTCAAAGAGGTAAATGTTATATGATCTATTGTATAATAACTATGAAATATTTATTATATTTTTATTTAAATAATAAATTTAAATCTATAAAAGTAATATTTTTATAAAAAATGAACTACGTTACAATCACACAGATGTTAGGTTATACATATGCTTACGTACCATCTCCGCATTTAAATGAACATGTTAAAAGTAGTGTAATTATAATTTAATATTTAAAAATTTAACATATATAATAAATATAATATTATCTTTTTAAATTAGATTATACATGTCATCAATGTAATGTGGTGACGGAAATCGAACTACATCACTTCCTGGAAGTGGTCCTCTTCACAAACACACGAAGGACGTTATCATTTCTCAAAAATGGAAATTTACCAATGTATGTGATATAATATCTTTTTATAATGATAAATATTACATCAATAAAGTATATATAAATTAATTAACACATTATAAACACCCATTATTGGTTGTTATAAAAAATTAATCAAATTGGTATATAAGGTGGATGTCTCTCATATACATATGAGATATGTTTCTTTTGGAATGTTCAGTAGGATAGTATCTAAACATTAAATAAATGGAAAGTTCCTCCAATGGTGTTACAAAGGTATGTTCCATCATGGAATTGAAAAAATGTCTTGTTATATCATTTTTTCTACGGGTTGTTGGAATATATGGACAATGAGGAATCTGTCTAAGATCAATGATAAATTGTGTACATGTATAGGTATCATCTCCAAAAATATTTATTTCTTAATTGATCTAATCATTTTGTGTAAAAATTTAGAGTATTATCCTTATATATGGCATCTTCTAGTCCACAATTATTCCTCAACAATGTATCGTATTCTAGGGTAGGGGAAATGGGATAGGTGGTAGCCTCCGTATCCGGGTTAAAAGACTAACCCATAAGGCTAATATTACATGGGGGCATTCATGGTTGTGGAGTGAACCAAGGATAAAAGTGATAGGTTGTTTTAGAATTCAAAAAACAATGTTTAAGAGTTTTCATCATTCATGTTCAGGTTCACACTATGATTTCATGGCTATTGATCTTCACCCAATTGCACCATCCTTTTTATGAAATTGAAATGATATATCTGATTACCTATCATGTTCTCCATGGAATTGGTGTCACTCCTTCATCAATTAATTATATTATTCACCAGTTAATTAAAATGATGATTGATCACACATATATTCTTCACACAGTTCTATAAAGAAGTGTTTTTTCATAAATCTTGTATTTATAGGTAACTCAATTTGATCACATTTCTAATTTTAGTAGTCTTAGATCTCTCCCTACAGAGGGGGAAAATCTAGTTATAGTAGACGTCCTGGTCCTACACTATTTTAGTCCTCCGTAGAGGTGTTCTTTTTGTATCTTAAAATTCATTAATAATATAATAGAAAAGGATTATTGTTGTTGAATAGTATTTCTGATTAAAAAAACACTTGGATAATAATAATACATCATCTCTGATAAACCACTTTAGGTTTACATAAAAATCCCTACTATGATAGATTTACAATAAAAAAATCCTATATAAATAGTTAATTGATTCAAAGATGTTATTTTCATATGGATGGTCTGAACGGATATACTTATATGCATGAAGACACTATGACACGATGTTCATTTTAATATGTGAATGCATGATAAATCATTGAAATTCCCAAAACCTAAAATTAATATTAATATATTTAAAAGAAAAAATTCAACCATATTGATAATATTTGACACTAATATGATTATTAGTTTTATCCTATAATCGAATAAATGTCAGAAAATTTTAGGTTACGATTCTATATTTATATTTTCTTTTAACACTTCATTTATCGTTTTGATGATTTAGCATTATTCAAATGTTATTTACACATTATGGGTGAAAATAGTTCCTATAAAAAGTATATTGGATAATAAATAGACTATTTAAATTATTTTCAACTGTATTCACATCATTATAAAAATGATTGTAATTTTAGTAATTTTATATTTTTCAATTTTTTTTAGTATTACTTGCCCTTAATATCGACAAGAGAGCGTTTAATTTATGTTCACATTTAAAATATCATGAAAAACATAATTCAAATATAGTCCATTAAAAACCCTATAAAATTATATATTCACATAAAAACCATTTCCCATAACATGTCATTCAAATAATTTTTTTATTTTAACCATTTAAAAAAAATGTTAATTAAGTTAAGATTGTGTTAGTGTTGTGAAACAATTTAAGTTAATTATTTCAAAAATAAAAATTAGAAACAATTTTCCGTTATAAATAAATTCATTTATATTTGATGAAACTATTCATAAACGATAATAAAATCTATTTATCACTTTGTGAAAAAATTTGAGATAGTAAAAAAAATGAAAATGTAGTTTTTGAAATGTTCTTCACATAAATATTTAAAAAATTAAAATATTTGAAATAATTTAATAAGAATAAAATATATTAAAATTTATGATTATTTTAAATAAATTATACTCATATTATAATATTAAGTTAGGTATTATAGTTATTTTTTGTACTTATAATATTATTTTTAACATTAATTAACCCATTTTACTTTTACCATTGTAGCTAAAATTTACAATGAGTACTCTTTGTTATGAATAAAAATATAATGTAAATAATAAGTAAATTTAAACCACATTAATAATTATATGGAATATATTTTTCAATATTTAATATATATGTGATGTAGAAATACAATTATGATTGAACCCACTAAACACAATGATAACATTTTATTCATAAAAATTCATATTTAGTTGGAATTATTTTTATACGAATTTTGGATATAAAATTCATTCCAAATATATGAATTGGATGATGTATTACCAAAAAGAACTAGTGAAATTCTAAAAATAATCTAAAAAATATGTATACATTTTAAACAGATGAAACTAAAATATTGTTTCAAATAAGAATCAATATTATTCACTACTCATTGAAATGTAAATAATTTTGTAATGTTATCTAAAATGAAACCTAAGTTAATTATTAACATGATAAATTAATGATTTGTGTTCATTTTACCATGTTTGAATAAAATAATTTTGTGATATTTCTTATAAATGAAATCAGGAAAAACTAATATTATTATAAATAAATAAATTTTCATTTTCATGGAAAATAAAAAAAATATAATTATAATGAATAAAAATAAAAAATTGAAAAACATATGAATATTAAGTATCATAAAAATTAAATTTTTATAATTTATTCTTCAATTTTCGAAATTTTACCCTCTAAATTTTATTCATCACATAAGAAATTGGGGATATTTTTCCCTCGTATCATTTTTGGATCTCCCTATTTCATCTTCAATCATATCATTTTACCCCAAAATAATACCTTTTTGGATCACATTATTCTATAAAAAATTTTCAATATAAGAAATAATATAAAATTAAAATTTCATATATAAGTGATTATATTAAATCTATAATTCTATAGTGATCAATAAATGAGACGTCACGACCCATCCCTCGGGGCCCGTGCCGTGACTTCCCCAAGTCCGCCTTCCATATGCCAGGGGTTGGCGACTAGCACCAAAAGGCGTATTCCCTAAAACCGAGAAGGAATTGCCTTTATATCTTGTAAACACATGCAACCAAGCACATAACAAGATATAAACACAAGTAAACTATATAGAAAAAATTATGTTGAAAGTATGAGGGGCCGAAATATAAGCCCAATATTAAAGGTACAAGTACAACTAAAATACAATATAATGGAAGGAAAAGAAAGACATGTATTGGGTCCCCCTCCGAGGTTCCTACCTGAAGGGTTGGTTCAAATCACTACCTCAGCACACCACATCTACCAGTCTCCTCTGCGTACCGAGACACCGTATGGTCAACCTCCAGGCACCATCCAGTCCCCGTACCATTAGCCTTGAAAAGCGTTGTCCATCATCTGCACCAAACACAATAAGGTGCGGGAATAGACCATGTAGGGTTGAGAATAATGATACTCAGTAGGGACCCCAAGACCCTCAAGGTCTCAGAAAAACCACAAAGAATCAACCACAATGCATGAAATCAGATGAATGTCTTACTTATATAAATGCCCATAGATATACCAATGTTATCAAGTATACCCATCTCAAACATGAGGAAACACAAGGTCCAATACAAAATCACAATGCTTAACTATTCCACAAAGGAAGGAATACCACAAAGGTAAATACCACACAAGTACGCCACACTAAATAATAACACCATGGTATTACCACGGAGGAAAGTACCAAACATTTACAAAATCACCTCACACCATTTATATCATAGGTACAGTAGTAACGATGATTATATGAAACTACTGAATCATCTTACTCTGTTCAGAGGGAGGCTCATGAAGGATCCTAAATCATCATCAGACCCATAGAAGATTATAGTACATCGTCAGACCCACATGGGATCCAAGTACCTCGTCAAACCCACATAGGATTCTAGTAAATTGTCAGACCCTCACATGATCTTAGTACATCATCAGTTCATCGATAGACCCAGACAGGATCCGAGCACACCATCAGTACGTCGTCAGACCCAGAAAAGATCCAAGTACATCATTTATACGTCTTCAGACCCATACAATATCCTAGTGCAATGTCAGTACATCTTTAGACCCACACATGATCCTTGTATACCGTCAGTACATCATCATACCCACAAATGATCATAGTAAATCGTCAGTACGTCGTCATACCCGCACAAGATCCTAGTACACGTCAGTACGTCCTCAGAACCACATAGGATCCTAGAAGACTTTGAGTACATCGTCAGACCCACACAGGATCCTAGTACACAGTTAGTATGCCGTCAGACCCACACAAGATCCCAGCATATCGTTATTATGTCATCAGACCCACACAGGATCCTAGTACGTCATTAGTACGTCGTCATACCCACACAGGATCCTAGTACACAGTCAGTACATCATCAGACCCACGCATGATCCTACTACACCATTAGTATGTCTTCAGACCGACAAATGATACTTGTAAATCATCAGTACGCTATCAGACCCACACAGGATCCTAGTACATTGTCAGTACATGGTCATACCCACACCGGATCCTAGTACATCATCACAGCCAGCTATAGAATTCTTGCACTAAGCTTGGTCATCTTTGGGAGGTTCCGCTCCTCAATCCTCTGGCTAATACTTCAACTTTCACAAAGTCTCACGAAGATGTATCTTAAAGGACTGCCACATCAAAGGGGGTGTCAACGCAATAGAAGATGCATCAAACGGATGCCCGATATGTATCTTATTAGCCTTTTAGTCATGAGGGCCCAGTTGGATTGGTGCTCGATCCATCATGACCATTCTCAAACATTATCCAAATCTCCATTGGGGTATACCAAAGGGATTGCCTCAATCAGCGGTTTCAAACGGCATAGAAGGTTTGTCAAATGGATAGTGAGTGCCAATGTTATGGTCGAAAGAGCGAAAATGGGTCGATGCTACTCCCGTTCCGGTCTGACCTAGCCCACCCCTGCCTGGGTCGACCCGACCCTATTCGGGTCTACCTCACCCGTGCTTGGTGGCATGGCCTGTGCTGGGCAGCCTAACCTGGCAGCAAGGTGGACGAGGTGCGGTGTGGGGGCCACAGGGTGGCACGAGGGCCGCGGTTCAGAAATCCTCCGCAGTTGGCCGGATGGACAGCCTTCCAATCCGTGCGGCACGGTCGTGCGCCTTTCCTTCGCCGGTAGGCGGTTAGGCCGACCATCCTCCCTTTGCCGCCGCCGCACAAGCTGTAGTTCTCTTCCATCGGGAGCTGCATTTGTGCCAACACCTTCATCGCGGCCGGTCGTTGAGCTGACTGCCGTCCTTGTGCTCCACCAGTGTTGGCTTCTGTCTTCCTCCATCTCGAAAAACAAAACAATTATTCACAAGAATTGCAGGGAGGTCTGGAAATGTTTGTTTGGCCCGCACTCTCCATGTTAGAGTGGTAGCAAACAAACATAATTTTTCTTGATTTATGAAGAATGATCTTGAATGGTTAACGGGTTAAAATTCAAACAACCACCCTACAACCTCTGAAATTAATTCATCCCAAACTCTCAAATGAAAATATTTGTATATCAACTATGTTAGAGAGTTTATTAGCGTTCATTGTTTAGAAGGGATGAAAAAGGGAAAACAATTAATCAGACATAAATAAACCCCTAACTCAAAAGTTTATTAACATAGGTCGTGATATGAAAATGGTGAAGGTGAAGAAGATGCCAATGATCGTCTCTTCTGCAATCACGCATCTGATGTCGGTTCGAATATTTTCCTCAATCATTAATTCCAGATTGCATTCATTATTGGAGAAGTTTTTCATTAGAGAAGCGTAATGTTTCTCTAAGTGTTGGGAAACATAGCACATTAACAGCGCTTCGTCGCTTGGTGAACTCATCCCAAATCCTCCTCCCAAGCTCTATATAAATAGTAGAGGGGGGAGGTATGTAACGATAAAGTAATTTATGATGTTTCATTTATTAGGAACCTTCCAAATTTCCAATGATGTTGTTACATAGTATTTAAAAAGGGTCAATCCAATTAATTTATGTTGGATTAATTAATTGGGAGGATCCCAAGGGACTTACCCACATTTAAGAGTGGTTCGGGTGGTCCCCACCATAATGAACTCACAAATAGGGGTTTTAGTTCTGGTGATCCCCACCTCTTTTACATCCACATGGGAGGTTTCAACAAATAAAAATGTTATGTATTTTTTTAATTTATTATTTCATGAAAAAAACAAAAACTAACATTCACCCTCAAACAACTGTCGTCGAGGTGAATGTCTCCTTAAGCGAATAGCGACTTTGTGACTTCAATGGTTTCCTCGTATTTCAATTCCAAGAACAATTTCAAATGTTACAAAAACACACTCTCATATCTACCAAATGTAACCGAAAAAACAATCAGGAAATTATTAACAGTTACCCTCGACCCACGCCAGTCGAGGTTAGGCACTACCTAAGTAAAACATGCCCCAACGAACCCAACGGTACAATCATATTTCCAATCTAAGTTACTGTTTAAATGTTTTGGATTTTATTATAAAATTATTTTCACTTAATTACTTTATTTATCGCCCAAAATGAACATTCACTGGTGGCCCCCACTAGAAATGCTAGTATCTGCATAAATAAAGAATACACTTATGAGTTTTACAGTGGTATCAAATTTTCAATCTGAGCTACCATTTGTGAGTTATAAGAATTTGAAAAATAAAATAATTTATTAATTTATTTTATTTTTGATTATTCCATTTTTGGGTTTTCTCACTGGAGGCCCGTGTCGAAAAAACATAAGTTGTGCATAGGGTAAAACCACTATTCTGAACGTAGTAGTGCCCTTAGATTTCAGATCAGGGCATCCGCTTAAGAGTTATCTTACTTTTTCATTAAAACTACTTACATGCTCTAATGAAAGTGTAACAAAACTTCGACGGATTATTCTGGGCACTCCAGGCCACAGAATCGTGTACCGTCAGATTTCGCGGTCTCTAAATGTTTCCATATAATTAAAATAAAATTTATATGTAAATTCCAGTACATTAGATGTAATGAATATGGGATAAATTTTCATTAGATTGAAACATGAAATATGTCAGGTTATAAGGAAAAAAATATATGAAAACCCCCTCAGTAGGAAACTGATCAATTTTAATATAAGATTTAATATAGTTTAATGAATCATGAGAATAGATTTATTTTTTTTAGGAAACCCAATAACACATTTCAAATTAATTAAATTAAAAAATCCGGAACGACTGCCTCAAATAAATTATCTTTTATTTGGTTATCTATAAAATATTTCTAGGCCATTTAATCCATCCTCATAATTTTATAAATAATCATTATATAATTGAACATTTTTATTAACACATATAATATATTAAATGTTTTTTACAGAATTTATTTGAAAAATCATGTGCCTTACACCACATTCTTAATAATTACTAAAAATATTTCATTTTTATAATAGTGTTAATACTATAGTCATATAAATAGTCTACCAGTAAAAGATATTAATCCAAACTTCCTAAATAAACCATTGGACAAGTATTAATAATTTATTACAAGGTTTGAATATTTCACATTGACTCTCAATCATGATTAGGTAGAATATAAGAAAAGATTATAATTTATTACACAAAGTCTTGTAATGTCCTTCATATAAATTTAAATAAAATACGGGGTCATAATCAAATACAATAATGATAGAAACTTCTAAAAACTTACTAATTCCTTTAAATACAATTGTTTAATATAACCGAGAGATGTAGTATCTCAAAAAGTGATGTAAATGCTAATAATTACAAAGATGGTCAATAATAACAAAAATTAAATTTTTAAATGATGATGTATTTTTTATTACCACATGGAAATATAAGGATTAATTTCCCATTAATATAATGAAAGTGGTAAATAATCCAATTTAGTATTTTAAATTATTCATGAACCTATAGATAAGCTAATCATTTCATATTAAAAGTTTCAATATCTATTATTATACAATGCCCCCAGTAGTACTATCAAACGTATTTTCACAAATTTTATATAAAAAGATGAATGTAAAACACATAAATAATAGATTTACCAAACAAAATATCTTATAATTAGTATAAAAAGGAAATATAATTATTTTCCAAAAATTATAACACTTTGTTCATTAACATCAATCACTAGAGACATTCCATTAATAAAATAGTTATCCTTTTCCTATAAAAGTGATCATACTTCTAAGCATTGTTAATTCATATTCATACAAATGAATATAATGACACATAAACCAAAGTAGGGGATGTACTTATTTTTATAATTTATTGGTAAATTTCAATTATATTTGTATCAAAATAGTCATATCACAATTTGTAACTGGTCAATGTATTATTTTTTTCTAACCCAAATCATATAATATATTTTTTTTTCCTTTTTTGTATGTTAATGAAACATCTAGTCACAATCCGTAATCATTTTTATCAATATTATTTGTCACATTTTCAACTCATTGTACATGAAAATTTAATTTATTATATTATGATAATAATATATTTCTTTCTTTACTCAATATAAATTATTCCTCTAAATTGATAAATTAAAAATAATAATAGATTATTGAAGATTATCTAGAAGAAAATTAATCTCTATATTTTTTAGTTTCCATGAATAATAATATTATAGTTGATCATTTTATATAGGGACATGGAAAATTACATTTGATGAAGAATCAATCTAGATGATAAGGTTTCCATTTCTAGATTTTTAGGATAAAAATGGATCATTCAACTGAATAATTGCTTTTTCATGAAGAAATTCATCACATTATTTCATCTAGATGAATTTAACTCATTTTAGAGTTAACATAATCAGTTCTCCATAGTAACTAGAAATATTTTCAAAAAATTATTCTATAACCCCTCTAATCCATGAAAATTATAAATCTCTATGACATTGAAACATATTTGACATTCATAAAATACATTTTTTAGCATGGAAAATAATTATGTAAAGTCGGGAAATAATATCTCCATGGAAATAAATTTGATGCACCCAAAATGCACACTTTTTTAATTTTATATATAGTAAATTTTTATTTATTTTTTTCAATAAAATCCAATATATATTTAATTATGCTCAAGATTTCTAATTTATACCATTATATAATCAATAAATATATCTAAAAACATATCTTAATATTTATATGAATCTATTATTATATGATCTATGAATATAAAAATGTTCTCTAAACAATACAATATGAATTACTAAATATTTATAATTATATTATTAAATAGGAAATGTTGTGTCCAAAATAACGTCATCCTTCACAGTCTACTAATTTTACCATTATATGAAATATTTCATGGAAATAAAAACTAAACTTTTTGGGGATGAAAAAAATCATTAATATTTGGAAATGGAAAAATGTTCTTAATAGTTTTTCTATGAAATTGTCTATAATCTATTCATTCTCAAATTTTAGAAAAACATAATTTTAATCACTATTATGTTTTCTATCCAAGGTGATGATCTCTCATATATCGAATCATTATCCTGAAACTATTACAACTAGTATTTCAATTCCATATACTCTACTTCATATATATAATAAGGGGATTTGAAATAGTATTATAATGTGGATAGAATTTCATAATATATTATTCCCCATGATCTGAAATTGGAGATAGATTTGTTTTGGAAAATACATCCATAAATTCAATCACCAATGAGACATCTGTAATCTGATAATTTTCATTATATCAAATAATATGAAAAATGGCAACAAAAACGTTCCTCTATATCAATTTTAACTATATCATGGAATGTTATAAAAGGATTTAAATCATAAAATAAGACAATATTGTCTCTAGAATATATCATTAAATGATTAATTGAATGATATGTAGTACCTACAATGACATAAAACACTAATATGAGGCATTTAAAAAATTATAAGAATTTCATCCTAATAATAATAATAGGAAGATTAATATTAAAGATGGATTAATTAATATACGAGGATTTAATTTTCAACAATAATTTTATACTATATTAATGAGGTGATATTAAAAATTTATTTGTAATATTATGACAAATTATTGAAAGTAAATATATATTACAATATAGGGAATATGAATAATTCAGGTAAAAATGAAATTCAGATGTTTGTATTAATTAGATGGACTAAATTTAACAATTGTAGTATAAAATTATTCTTATAAATATTTTTCTATAGATAATGTTGATTTCCACCTAGATTAAATATCTTTGATTCCATATTAGAATAATTTCCCATTTCATATCAATTAAAACATTCAATAACTTTTTCGGTATCTATTTCCAAAATAATTGATTTTCCTATGTGAATTTCATTACTTTAATGAGCCATATGGCCAAGAAAACCACACATGTAACACATTCCAACTCCTATCAAAAATTTTCTTAAAGGTATTTTACCATGAATAAAATATGATGGGGGATTTCCTCCATATTTTTTTGAATGCTTATCCATCGATTTACTTCATGGCTACTTCATTCTTTTATCATTTCATGGAACATAAGTATAAAACAATCCCATCTAAAATTTTTCATCCCAATTGTAATATATATCATAATTTTAAACACTTAATTATCCAAAGATCTTCATAAACATGATTTCTACCATGAGTAAAATATTTTAAATTCACTATCATGTTAGGAAATAAAAAATGTTATATAATGGTATAATCATGAAAAACATTTCCCTTGATGTTTAAAATTATTATTATTTTTAATAAAAAAATTTATCCCCTATTCATATTTGAAAAGTATTATGGATATATTTTTCTAGGTATGTATAATTCATTGTTTCTAATTAAATGGTATTAATATCTTAAAAAACTCATGAATTCAAAACCCATCGACCACCATCGATCAAATTCATCTTCAAAATGATAAATGAGAAGACTTTTCTATTTTCAATTTGACCATACCATGATATCATCTATAATTTATAAATAATTAATCAAACCATTATATTATATTATATATGAGAATACAATAAAATATAGTTGTTTTTTATCATGAAATACGTAACTATCCAAAGGATTTTCTATGATAAATCAATGTTATGATTATTTAAATCAATTCAAAATAATAATTATTTAGTTAGAGTAATTTAGTAACCTTTAAATTCTATCTAATTTCAACATAATCATAGAGTATAATATTCCCCTGTTATTAAACATCCTTAATGAATTTTAAAAATAAAATAAAATATTGGTTGAGTGCAAATTTAAATGTATGTTTGAAATGAATAAATATTTCAATAAAATAAAAATCCTGAAAATTGTTAAAACTATTATCTTTATCAAAATTTATTTGGACCAATTGATATAAATAATTTCAGTAATAATTTCATAGAGTGTTTTGATAAAAAACCCCAATAATAGTAATATCTCAAAAATGTAAACCATTTTTGGAAACTTATATAATTATATTCATAAAACATGTCATAAAAAAGTAAATAATGGTTAAATAAATTAAATATTCCTTCCATTGTCAACTCCCTCAATATTTTCTATAATGACAACAATAATGAACAAAATCTTCTGACCTCAAGCTATTCTTACCAATCACATAACCTATATCATGATAAATATTTATATAAGTTTTATGGGGATCATACATCATAAAATCTATATCAGCCACATATATAATCATATATAGTTATCATCAACCCAATCATATATAAAATATTTTGATTTATTCCTTTTTTGTAATTATATAATTTAAAACACTTCTAAACTAATCAAGACACCATTTTTTTATCAAATAATTATTCCCTTTTACAAATAATTTTCATCAACTTAAGGTAATGGAAATGAATATTTTTTATTTTATTAACCTTTTTTGTTTTTAAATTATAAAAAACATAAAATATTTTATCAATTGGTGGGATAATTCATTGAAATAAAATATGTTAAAATTAAATATTTTTATTACCTTTTATAAAAAATTTTAAATAATTATGTATGAAATAATCCATCTGATAACCATTGAATGAATGTAAAAATGTTACATAAAATTTACAGTGCAATTATTTTATTACCTTAGGAATATATTATTAAATTAATTATTATATATGTATATAGAATATTGATAAGGAACAAAAACATTAGAATATGTTTTTAATGATGGAGCCTTAACATGAGTTTCAATCATCACGTATGTTCCTCATCATCTGGAATAAAAAATATCTATCAACTATTTATTTTATTAATTATATTTTATTATTTAATTATCCATTTATTTTATGTTTTAATATTATATGTAAATTTCTATAATAAAGTATGTTCATGTAAGATTATTGGATGATAAATTGCTCATATTTTAAAAAATGACATTAGTAGGTTGATTTTGGTCAAAATTTCCACTATTCCACCATATTCAGAATAATAATAACAACAAAATTTCGCTTTATATACATATTTATACATTTAAATCTGAATGTCAATTATAGGAGATAAAAATTATGTATATTACCATCATGAAGATAGTAGTTCGTATGTATACATGAGTACATTTTTATTATTTAGTGATCATGGTTAAACAAAGAAAATGTTATTCTAAATTTTTTAATTCCCATAATATCATTATTACTATTATATTTAATTAAATAAATATATATATATCAAAAAAGTTATATAGTTCTTAAAAATGAATCGCATTGTTTCGTGGAGGATCTAGTCAACATGTACGAAGATATGTTTTTATCATGTTTTAAATTTATTTATTTATAAGAAACTATATGATAAAGTATATTTAAAAAGTGATAAATATAAAATAAATATCATTTATATACCATACATACATCATGATAACTAGACATGAGAAGTGGGTATGGGAAGTAAATTAGATCGTTCTTTATGGTGGTAATCATCCATATACACAAATGACAGATTTCGTTCCACTTTAATAGAGGAATGTGATGGATATAAATTATAACATTAACATAATACCATATCAAAATATGTAAAAAAATAATTTTAATATTTCATAATGGTTGAATAATATTTCATGGATGTGGTAAGAGAATAAAAAACATATTGGTTAAGAAAAATTACACTTCTTCATACATCCCTTATCAGTTTACACCCAAATATTTCACAAGATAGTTTTATAGTATTTACAATAATTATAGTATGTGGGATGGACTACAAGGGTGATTTGGAGTTTTTTTAATAACAATTATTATTATATATGAATAAAATTTAAATGGTGGGTCCCATTAATATGTGAGCAGAGGGGAACAGTAATAATTACCTAAAATATTAAATTATTATAAATTAATTTTCTTGATTAAATGGATTAATATTGATATAATTATAGTATAAAAATATTTTTTGTATAATTAATTTAATAAAACAATAATGGGATTATTTTAAATTACTTTAAATTATTATAATATTATTTTAATTGTTCATTTTCACTTTGGACGATTTTTATGGTAAAAATAATTTTTAATTTTTTAGAGACATGATAATTTCATAAAAGGAAAATTAATATTTCGATAGAATATTATTTAAAAATTAAAACATATAGAATTCCCTTGGATAATTAAAGGATTTTATTTTGTGAAATTATTTAATAAAAGTACAAAAAATAATAAAATATCTTTAATATAAATTTGGGATGTCCATTTACAATCAGTATGACAAATGGGTCAAATGAAATTTCAATATATATTTTTTCAAACCTCTATTACATGTTATAAGTATTTATTGAATTATTAAACATAATAATTAATAAATGTAATTTTTTTAATACTTTTAAATAATATTTATTTCATTTTTTTTAATTTAGTAAAAACTATGTCTTCTTACAAAATATTTTAGGGAAATTACAATATAACGTAAAAGAATATATAAATCACCAAGAAAAAATCCTTTAAATCGCTATTTTTACCAAAAAATATCATCTTTTTATCCACTTTTCAAAATTTTTTATAATAAAATAATTATAATGATTTTTATTATTTTACATAAAAAATAATAGAATGGGTATAATAATTGAAAAACAGAATAAAAATGTCATAATTTTAAACTTTTTATAACTATATAATGAATATACTTGTAAAATAAAATTAAGGAATGTTTAATGGTCATATTTAGTCATTATGATATTGTTTTTATCCTTTATTAAATCATTTAATATTTACCATTGTGAAAATAATTTATAAAGATTATTATTTAGAATAATTAATAATAAATTAGATCTATTTCTCAATTTCTTTATCCTGATTCAAATAATGGAATCCATTTTTCCATAACTAATTATTGTAATGTTATAAATTTAATTTCAAATAAAACCCAAATTTTTATATGATGAATTATTTTTAGAAGAAATTTTTTTTATTATAAAAAGGTGATGTTATGACATTAAATGATTATATTCATACTCAATTTAAAAATTGGATTATTTTTAATAACTAGAAACCAAATAAATAATCAAAAAAGTCAAAACTATTATTTTATTTACTATTTAATTGAAGATAAAATAACTGATTCATAAAAAATTAGAATACTTCATTAATCATTGAAAAACTTATTTTTAACAAAATCAAAACAAATTGATTGGATAATTGTGGTTTATGAATTAAATATTTTATTTCATTTTATTAAATTAAATATATTTGATTAATATATAATTCTTTGAAATATTACCATAGAAACCGAATATTATTAGTAATAATTTTTTTTCTTTTTGAAATAAACATTCCCTATTATTTTTTATGAATATTAAACTTCGAATATTTTAGTAATTATATTAAAATTACTTAAAATAATATAATATATGTGCATAAATGGAATTAAAAATACTATTTTTCAAAAACGTAGATCAATGTTGGGAAGTGAATATATGGACATGGAGAAAAACATAATGTATAGAAAATGATAGAAACTGATAGGGATCATTGTTAACAAGATAGTAAGTGATCATGAGAATTTGAGTCACAAAAATACACAAATAAGTTTATTTTACAAATGTATAAAAATTTATTAGAAATTTTTTTACTTGGATAACATTTATTTTTGAATACTGTTTTATTATATTTGAGGAATTCCATTGGAATCTAGAAAAGCATAATGACATAATATTATTTTTCTAAAATAATTTCAAACATTAATCAACATCTCCCTCAAGATGATACATATTTACCAAAAATATGAGTATTGAAAATTAATATTTCATTCCGTTAGTACTATTTTTTTCTTCTAACATATCATGTAATCCAAAAATCAGTAAATATATATTCTTCCAAACATTATATTTTATCAAAAAATTATATAGATAAAAAAGTGTTACACACTATGATTAATGAATATGAATATAATTTTCTATAGTGAGTGTGAAAGGCCACAAAAGTCATTGATTATAAAACAAAATATTTATACATTATGATTTATTTATTTTTACATAAATTCAATCTCATTGATATCATTCATTGTACACAACACTGGGATTAAACAAAACACCATAATTTGTTAAAATATTACTATCTACACATTTCCATTAAAATCGATCTATAAAGATGTATGATATGAATATTAATAACATGTTTATGAAAATAATATTTGATAAAAGAGAAAAAAATAAAATTTATATCCATTAATTATATAAAAGTATAGAATTATTTGAAATAAAAAGTAACGTTTCATAAAAATCATTTTTTTCTAAAAATATAATATTCATGCATTGTGAACTTAATTCAAAATTATGTAGTAATATATTTGGAATTTTTTTTTAAAAAATAAACATCATTTTTTATATCAATATATCAAAATTATCATAGGGTATATTTTTTGGTGTTTTCTAAAATAGACATTTTTTAGATCAATAGTGAAAAATGATAAATTTGAATTAAAATATTTCATTACAAATTAATTATCAAAATATTAAATTATATATTTTTTCTTTTAATATTATAAATAATTCAAATAAGTAACTATTAATAAAATTTAGGATATTTAAAATATTTTTCTATTGTTGTTTGTTATAAAAACAATTTAAACAATTCAACATCGCCACTTTAAAAACCAAACATTTTCACTGCATGTTTGGGATTAATATTAAATTAAAATATCCCCTTTAATTAAAATTAATTTTGGAAAATATGATTCAATATTTTGAATTAGAATAATTTATATTATATAATTAGTTCTGCATAACTATTTACCAAAATGAATAGTGAAATCTTTTAAATTTATTTTGCATGGATAAGGTAATAATGGGTTTGTGGGGGTATAAAATAATTCAATATGGGTTAAAAATTAACCAATACATTTTTAATACTTATTGGATAGAAAATAATCCACATTATCCTTTAAATTATTATTTTATAGTCTTACAGAATGTATTCCCAATTAATTAATTTATTATATCAAATTGATTTTCGAAATTTCCATGTAATATGTAAGAGGCTATCTGATCCCCATTAATAAAAGGTAACTCCTTATATTAATTTATTAGGACCTACAAAAAAACTGGGTGAACTGAACACTAATATGTTCTCCCCAAAAAATCATTATTAAGAGTATAGAGATACATTTTCACTAGTAATATAACTTCTAGGGTCCCTAATATGTGATCCAAATGATGTTTCTCTTGTGAATTGATGTAATTAATTTTTCAATTAACACCTCACATTGTTGGATATGAATATGAATATTACATATATATATATGATATTTATTACATGATCATACATATATAATCAATATATCATATGTAATTTTTTAAAATTCCTTTTATAGTTGCTATGATAACATCACTCAACTTTATGGAGGATCGTTTTCTCCAGAAGTGTTGTGAATCCCCATTTAATAACCATTTACAGGAAATATTATAATGATAAATTTAATAAATATATATGATATACTTGATTTCATTATTATATTCAGGATTTTTTTGACTATCAATATGTAATTTTCTATCTTACAGTGAATAATGATAACTAGCTTGTGTACATGTAGACTACCAACATCAAGATGTGATGCGACTCTATTTTTTCACCAAACAGCATGGATGATATTGATAAATATATAAAATTAAAAAATATGTTATACGTATATATTTGATATTTTTATAAATATAGAATGATATATATAAATATGCTTCTTTCTATAATGATTATTGAATAATAAAAACATTACCCAAGCGTACATATGACCTACCAAATCATTGATTGAATCATTATTAATATTTAATTACAGAAATATATTTTTAACTTATAATTATATTATCCATATAAATAAATTAATTATTTACAAGTTATTATTTAATATATTTTTAAAGGATACCCACTTCATCCATTGTAAAACTACCGAATGCATTTTTTTTGACTCAAAAGATAAGTATAATTGAAAAAACATGTGTAAAATTAAATAACTATCTAATAAAATATAACATGGTAATAAAATATGAATTGATAAAAAAATGGAAAATTATATAAATTTATATAATTTCATTATTCTGAAATATAAGGAACATTTGTGATGATTCGGAGTCGTGTAATGGGATTCTCATCTCAATTTTACTTCTGTAAGACATTCTATAAATTCCAACGATATTTCTATAATAGTGATATATAATTCCACTTCTATATCCTATATAATGAATTAAATTTACATCCTGAGGTTTTTTGTACATTTTAAAATTATTTCCTTAATAGGGATTATGTTTTAAAAGTAACAATGTGGTAGGGGTTTCTTTTACAATCTCATCATTATTTAAGATTGTTTTTGTTTAACACTTAATTAGATGAATAATTTTAAATTTCTATATTGAAATAAATATTTTCAAATTATATAATTATAAATAAACTATTTAAATTAATAGAAGTATATCTCTGTCATTGTTATATAAAATTATAAAGAAGTGCTTTTATGAAAATCTTACACTATTTCTCTATTTAGACGAAAATCCTTTTCCATCAAATAAAATTTTTATGATAATAGTATTAAAATATTTTTTTAGAAATTTACATGTGAATTATAGGATAAAATTATACGAATATTTATTTTTTAAAATTATTTTTGAAAGGATTCTTCTAGTGGTTTTTTGAACACGAATTTTTTTTATCGATTCTACAATTAAAAATTAATTCACTTTTTAACTTAAATAGAATTTACCAAATTAACTACTGTGTTAACCATCATTTCGTTTAATATATGATTTAATGTTTACAATGATATTTTATTGAAAATTTATTACATAATATTTTTTTAATTCATAATTTTTAAATGTTTTTTTTTTCAAATAAAATAATTTTAGTATTATTTCAAAATTAATATTGTTTAAAAATGAAAATATAAATTTTTAATGAAAGGTTACATCACTGTATAAATAATTGACGTTATATCTAAAAATAATCTTTCTTCTAAAATAAATTCATTGATGTTACATATAATTCAATTGAGTTATAATCCAAAGATAATATTCTTATTATTACATAAGATAGTTTATGATTAGTTTGAAAGGGAAAGTAATATATTGGTTCCATTCACATTACACTATATGGTTGATGATTACATTGTTTGATCAATGAATATAGTTTTATTTTGTATGCCAATTTTATTAAAATAGTTTATGTGCATTATATTTCACACTATTCATATGTGGAAAGAATTAGAACTGGTAAGAGATGGACGAGGCCTACTCTGGCCCCTTGATTCATTAGTATCTCTCATAAGACAAACTAAATTTGGTTTTTGGAATAATCAATAATCATCTATATATATATATATATATGTGTGTGTGTGTGTAGAAGAATAAAAATCATTATATGTCTTGGAAGAATACAAGATAATATTTGATGACTTGGAATAATCCTTAGTATTAGGTTTTGGATGTCCACTAGTATTCACTCCAACATCATGAATTCTGTTCATGTTATTTCGTGATATTATTTAATTAGTCATAATATCAATTGTTTAGTTTCAAGATTATGTAATTATTTTTATGGTACAATTTTATTATATATTACTCCTACATTATTTTTTCTATAAAATTATTATATTCAATGAGTATTAGTTATTTAATATATTGTATTGATCATGTCTTATTTATTAATCTTTTCCATTAAATTCTTTGTGTAAATGTGAATCCTACCTCACCTTTTTTATATTACATTCTCCATAGGATACACGAATTCATTTTGTGATTTATATTCAATGATATGATAATGGAAATAATATCATCGCAAGTGAAAAATATTTTTTCATTTCATCTTCTAAAATATAATTTCAATATAAAGTATGTATCTAGATTACCAAGACTAAAAAATTATTCCGTCCAATTTGATATGTTTCATGTAATCTTATGAAAATGTATAAAATTAGACACCTTATGTAAAAACCTGGAAATTTCTTTTAATATTATTTTAATTATATGGATATTTTATGAGTCCATAAAAATTTACGGTGCCTGATTCTGACGTCGGGTTTTCCTAGAATGAATTTCTGAACATTTTATCTGGTACATTCAGTAAACGAGTGAGCATTTTTTATAAATTTTTAACCAGAGCTCAGAATTAAAATTCAAGGACAACGTTGAACTCGTAGCTCCATTATTTTCTTAAGGATACTTTCATCTCGATGACAGTTGGTTGGGGATGAATTTTAGTTTTCATGTTTTTCGAGGAATAGAAATAAAATTATAAAATAACTTTTATTTCATTTCAATCCTACCAATTAAAATCCTTGGAGGTGGGGACCAACCAAACTAAAAACCCCAATTTTTAATCTTAATGGTGGGGACCACCTGACATTTGAACTCCCTATTTAATGAGGGAGGTGACTTCAGGTTTACCGTAAATTAATTATCCCAAACTCATTGTAATTAATGATGCCGATTTAAATTGTGCCAACCATTAAATTGATGAAATATATTTTATCGGATCCTCATTTTTCCTTGGGTGAAATCATTGGCATGTTAGAGGCTTGGGAGAACACAGAGAAACTAATCTCCATTGAAGAATGTTGTTCGAATCAAGAAATAGGAAATCACACGAGATTACTTCATAAGAGTGATTACAGAAGTGACGATCATTGGAACCCTCTTCGCCTTCATCGATATTCATTGTGAAAAACATCAATGATCCTTCATGTTAGGGGTTTTGTTTATTTTCATGTTTGAATTGAATTAATCTTCTTGATCCTCCTACTAACGAACTAATGTGTAGGGTATGTCCCAAAGAAACATGGCCCGATCCTTATGCTATTCATCATGGTTGTTGTAGTCTTAGTGGTGGATAAAGGAGGCGACTACCTCCGGGGATAGTTTCACGGAACCAGGGTGGTGTGTTCCCGGGAAACCGGTAGAGGAAGAGAGCGCACGGAGGCTATAGGGAGGCTAGGTATTGCCGGTCGCAGCGGTGGTCAGAGGGCGGCTATCGTTCGGCCGACCGTGGAGGGGCGGCGCACGACATGCTATCGTTGGAGAAAGGCATCATGGACCTGCTGGCCATAGTGGATGGAGAATGGTGGATGGCTATTGGTAGGATGGAGAGGATTGCCGCATGAATTTCTACTGGGAGGACAAGGGCATGCAGTTTCAGTCGGCCGAGCTGGACCGAGCGGGACACAAGTGGGTCCTGTGTGCTGCTTGGAGACCGAACAACTGCAGTCGTTTGGTGACTACTAATAGGGGGCGTGCAACTCCCCCCCACCCCTTTACGCGGCTAGGCTGGGCCACCCAAGGCGGGCCTGGCCGAACCCAGTGGGCCTGGTCGGTCCGACCGTGTCGAACCGTACCCGGACCAGTTTCGACCCTATACGTTCTTTTGACCATATCATTGGAACCGAGAGTCTGTTTGACGAACCGTCTACGGTGATGGAAGCCTTGGAGAGCTGTGGCCCTTTTTATAATCCCAGTTTGAGATTTGGATAATGTTGGGGTACATTCAGGTAGGATCGAGCACGAATCTAACCAGGACCTCAGAACTAAAAGGCTAATAACATATAGACCGGGCGTCCGATTGACGCACGTTCTGTTGCGTTGAGACCACTTTTATGTGGTGGTCAATTGGTATACATCTTCATGGGACTTTTTGGTAGTTGGAGTATCGACCAGTAGCTTGAGGAGGGGAATCTCCCAGAGACGAGCAAGCTTAGAGCGGGTACCCTGTAGCTGGCTGTGACGATGTACTAGAATCATGTGTGTGTCTGATGACGTACTAACGATGAACTAGGATCCATTACTGACAATGTTTTAGGATTCTGTGTGGGTCTAAGGATTTACTAACTATGTACTAGGATATTGAGTGGGTTTGATGATGTACTGATGATGTACTAGGATTATGTGTGGGTCTGACGATGTACTTGGATCCTGTGTGGGTCTGATGATGTACTGACAATGTACTATGATCCTGTGTGGGTATGAAGATGTACTGATGATGTACTAGAATCCTGTGTGGGTCTAACGACGTACTCAAGATGTACTAGGATATTTTGTGGGTCTGTAGATGTACTAACGATTTAATAGGATCCTTTGTGGGTCTGCAATTTGGGATCCTTCATGGGCCTACCTCTTAATAGAGTAAGATGATTCAGTAGTTACATCTAATCATCTCTACCATTGTACCTATGTTATACCTTGTGTGAGATGAGTTCGTAAATGAGTGGTATTTTTTCTTTCGTGGTAATACCTTGTTGGTATTCTTTTGTGTGGCGTACTTGTGTGGTACATACCTTCGTGGTATTCCTACCTTTGTGGAATAGTTGATCTATGGTCTTTTGGGTTGGACCCTATGTTTCATCGTGGTTGAGATGGGTATACTTGATAACAAAGGTATATGTATGGGAATATACCTAAGTAGGGTTGTCATTTGGGTCCATGCTTGGTGGTTTATCCTTTGTGGATTTTATGAGACCTTGAGGGTCTCGGGGTCCCTACTGAGTATCGTCACTCTCATCCCAGCACGAGCTATGCCCTCACTTTGTTGTCTTTGGTGAAAACAAGAGACAACATTGACATAGAACGAGAGTACCACATCTGGAAGGAGCTCGGAGGTGGACATTAGAAGAGGAGTGCTATAGAGAAGGTCATTCGAGACCTATATCTACCCTTCATGTATGATCCTTGGTGGGAGTTCACAGGAGATATTTTAGTATACCTGTACCTTTAATTTTTCTAGTAACTTAATGTTTTTCTTGAATTCTGGCCCCTTTTTACTTACTTTCACCACTATTTTTCTACACAGTTAACTTGTTTTCGTACCTTGTTGTGCGCTTGGTTGAGTGTGTTTATAGGATATAAAACAAAATTCATTCCCTATTTTAGGTGATACGCCTTTCGGTGCTAGTCTTTAGCCCCAGGCCTATGGAAGGTGGGTTTGGGGTAGTCACAGCCCGGGCCCCGGGGGACGGGTCGTTACACCATCTCTAGTCTACATGTGTTAATTCACGATATCTTGTATTAGAGGAAGTTTATTTGAAATCATGGGAACTAGATTTTTGAAAACATTGTTTATGGAACATAATCATGTGATAATCATTGGGAACAAATATAAGAAAACAAAAGAATGCTTTTGTAATGAATATTTTATGTGGGGTTTCATAGAAAGTAAAAAATTTATCTGTTGTAGAAGTGTATGTTTTGGTACAATGGTATCATGATATAATTACTATTAAAATGGAACATAGTATTCACCTAATCATCACATGGTTTGAGAGAACAGTCTTTATAGCTCATTAGTTTTGGCACTCCTATGGGTATACATGTCATAATTAAAATTTCTATAAAAATTATTATGGAGGATTTTATAATGAAAATATTTTTAATGAAACACTATTTATTTTTATGAGATTTTATATTTAAGTTTTTTTAAATTTATGATATCATATTAACCAGTTTTTATATAATACATAATTTATTAAGAGGACAGAATTTATTGAAGGGGTGGAATGTAACACCCTAAGATTTCAGGATGTGAAAATCATATTCGATATCATGTATGAGGCACAAAACTAATTACCAAAGGTAATATAACATCCCAGGGCATCATGATAAAATTATTTTTAATTATATTGAATCTCTTTATTATATTTCAATGTACCAAACATTGAGTTTCTATCAAACAAGATACTATATAAAAAAATTTATTATTTAAACTCTTTCATTATAAAAAATCCATTAAATTGGATAATATGAATAAAACTAACTAAATTCGGAAAATTATATGGATGAAATAAGGAAAAAATGAAACTTATATTTATTTATTAGTTATAAAAACAAGACCATTTGAATGAAAAATAATTTTTTTATGAAATATTGAATTTTTATAAGAAGTTGATTAGTCGTGAATTGTGAAAATAAATAATAATTATATGATATAATTAAATAATATAAAATAATTAAATTAAAAATCTATATAAAATAATTATAACAAAATTATCTTATGATAACTTTTTGGGATTTTTTTCTGAAATAAATAAATATATCGTGGTAGGTGAAATGTAATGAATGTAAATTGAAAGCTATATTTAATAAAAATATATTCATATTGTAAACTTGTATTTTAAATTTTTTATATATTAAAATTAAGATAATTATATATATATTATTCAAATTTATCCCATTTTAATCTATTTCAATATTAAAATTTATATAAAAACATTATAATGTTATGAAAATTTTCTCTCCAAAAACAAGCATTTTTATTACATCTATGAGCTATGTATTAAATAATAAATTTCAAAGTATATGATTTGGATTAATATTTATCATATTTAATATCTTATTTGTATATATAATCTTATAAGGTCGACATATGTTTTTACAAAAATAAATAGTGAATGATTAAAATTCACATTCTACAGTTAAGGTAAAAATTAGTTTGCAGGGGTGTTAAAAAAAGAAGATTCAGATTTAAGATGAACCATTATGTTTTGAAACCCAATTTAATGGATCTATTACAACTATATCCATCACAATATAAAATATAAGTTAATTTATAATCTTTTAATGTGATGAAATTTATCATTTTGGATTCTGTTATAAAATTTCCATGAATTTTTCAAGAGAGTTCCCTTAAAAAATAGGTAAAAGAGAACTCCATCACATCAAATATCTCCAAAAAACAATTTTTAACAATATATAGTTATTGGAACTCATAAAATAACAACTATATGATCCTTAGTAAGATATCCAAATTAATTTTCTCAATATTAATGTAATTGTCTTAACAACAACACTTCATTTTTAATATATTTTCCTACATAAAATATATATTATAACATATAATATAATAAAAATACTTCTTAATATATATATATATATATTAGTTAAAGAATTTTTATCCATCTGCAATCACGTCACCCTGGTTAAGAAATCACTATTCATGTGTTTGACAAACCACCCCTCACAAATTGATGTTGTTCATTTTTCTGTTACAAAAAATAAATATATTATATTATAAAACGTAGAAATTAAATATATTATATTTATAATAATTAAATCATGTATAAATATTATTCTATTTCACAGATGGTACAAATAACTCTTTTTTACGGTGGACTACCTCCTCACGAAGTGATGTGATATGTCTTTGACCAACTCTTTACATGGAAGGTGATAAGGATAAATTTAATAATTTTATATTATATAAAATAAATTATTATAATATTAATGAAATAATTATCATTATTAAGTATAATTTATCATTTCTTTTCATACAATAAAATATTATAACATCTCTCATGTTTTTGTGGACTACTGCCTTCACGAATCCATGTGACTCTCTTTTCATCACCACACCATGTAGATGATATATGTAAGTGTCTATAATGATAAAATATGATGAGTGTATATATATATAAATTATATTATTATCATTATGGTATAATAAAATTTAACTAACCTCCTTTCGATAATGAGCATTGAAAAATTTAAGCGTCATTCTTGTGTACGTATGACAAATCGACATCATGATTGTAACATAATTCCTTCTCCATAACCATATTCAATGATTATTATTAAAATTAGAATTTATTTATAAATATGATAATTATATTATTATAATTATTTTAAATAATTCTAAATAATGAATTCATTGACCATACTGAACATACCCATGTCATTTTTGAAACTTAAGCCTAGTATCATGGAAACACCCTTCTTAAAATTAATTGAAAAGGTAATCATATATGAAAAAGTAATATGATAAATAAAAGTAAAAATAATCTTTAAAAGGGATACTAAATAATATGATTTATTTATTTTATATAATAAATCATAATCAAGATAATATATATATATATTAAGAGTTTTTTTATCTCACATTAACTTCCATTACACATACTCTATATTTACCACTTATTTCAATTGTGGAGTTTATATAATACTATATTTGTATTTTAAATGATAAATTAAGTAATAATCATGTTATAGAATTTTTATACAATTTATGTTATTTCATCAGGATTGTGATTCAAGGGTTACTAAGGTGGAAAGGGATTATATTAAGTGTTCATCATTATTTGGGATTTTTATTTCTACCGTCAAGGAATTATTTAATAGTTATATCATTAATTCAATTTATTTTCATCTAAAATTTATATTAACTATTTTTTTAAGAAATATTATCATCATTCCAATCATCTTTATAGAAAATGACTATCATCTTACTTTTTTCAAATTCCAACATTATTTGTTTCTCTGGTCGAAAATTCATTTTCTTCCAAAACTTGTTCTCTAAAAACCCTTTAATATTTTATGGATCTATAAAATTTTTTTATAAAATAAATTTATATTCATTATTTTATTTTTCGAAAATATTTATTGACTAGAATATTTATATCAAATTAGTAATGAGGTACCTTTATAAACATATTATTGTGAAAAATGAATTTTTTTTTGACATATAAAACATGTGTGGAATTACCCAACATCATGAAAATATTTTATTTCAATAATCCATTCAAATTTTACAAGTATATTTTTAAAGGATTATTCCTTCTAATTCTATATTTTTATAAATAAAAGCTTTATATTCAATGAAATGATATTTCTCCCAATAAATGTTCCAAATGATCTTTTATGAAAATCTCCCTATGAACATATTATTTTATGTTTTATATGATTTAATGGTAATATATCTAATGTTACCATCCCTTATATATCTATATATAAATATCTCTATATTGTATATGATTAGTTTGATTAGGGATTTACTATAATGATATCATTCACATTACTCTGGGTGGTTTATGATTACTCTGATTGATTTAGAAATGTATTTACATTTCATATGCTAAATTAAATGTCAATGCCTATATGAATTATGATTCATGAAATTAATATGAAGAATTCATTAAAAAATATATGTGATTGGTGGGGCCTATTTGTGAACGTCAATGAATAGGTAGTTATCATGTGAAAAACTATATATGGGTTTTAATGGGGCTATACACATTGATATAGATAACCTGATACATGACATGATAGTATTTGATTGTTTCGAATAATCCTTCACAATATTATATGATTTAGAATAATCCTCAATGTTATTTTTGTATATTCCTATCATTAATTATTCCATAAATAAAAATTCATTTGTTGATATACAATGTGGTATTCGATTAGTTAAATAGCCATGGTCTTGTTTCAATAATATGTTATTCTTTATACAGATCTATGTTGTAATATTTAATATTACATTATCATGTAGAAGTTATGGATTAAATGGATCTTAATTAATTATTTACAAAAAAATTTTTATTACTTATTTATTCATATCATCTACTGTATTCTTGGCCTTACTATGTATCTGAGCTCACCTATTTCTTTTTTTCCCTTGATGTTAAGAATTATATTGTTATGTAGGGATACTCTAAGGATATTAAAGGAATTCTCAAGGGATTTTTTTTTATTTTATCCCCTAAAATCATATGTAGATTTCATTTATGTATCATGTTTAACATGGATAAAAAATATTTTCTATTTTTGTATGTTATTGCATGTATCTAATGTTATCATAATAAATCAGACATTAGCTCTGCCATACTAGTTTCCCTCTCAAATAAAAGTAATTATAATTTAGAATTCATATAAACGAACACATGAAGAAATATTTTAAAATCATAAATAATAATACCATTGGTTCATGCTAGATAATTCAATGAAACAATTAACAGAAAATAATTCCAAATATTATTAAAATTCATAAATTAGAATGATTAGATAATATAATATACATAAATAAAAAAGTCAAAAATATTTAATGAAAATTATTCACTAATGAAATCATTTATTAAGAATTTATATTCCCTAATCACACAATCCCCCATATTTAATAATTATTTTCACAAATATTCTAAATTTTCATAACATGATAATGTAATCATATATACTAGGAAAATATAATTCAAATTTTTATCTTAAAGGGAAAAAAATTAAAAATAAATTTATGAAAATTTGAAATAATCATAAAATAATCACAAAACATTGAAATTATTCATAAATAACATTAATGGATTGATCACCAACTCACTACTCAATCTCATGGTTACCTATTTTCTAGATCACTTGTTCAAAAAATTTATAACACTTTCATCTTAAATAACCTCAATAACCTCAATGTTTATTAACACATTCCCTATACAAACCCAAAAATATAATAAATTTTTTCCCAAATATTTATTCATGATAAATTTAGTGGTTATAAATTACTAATTATATAACTATCTGAAAATATCAACAATCACCTCGATATCCAATCACTGAAATCTGCAAAACGCGGTGTATACAACACTAAAAATGTGATAAAACATAAAAAATTTAACCCATTGTAGAATCAATAACTCATATAATGTGCCCACTTTAAATAACAAAATATTTAGTTTTTTATATTCTTTATACTAATACAAACATTGAAACGATTTTATAGTCATTCATGTATCTGGTTGTAGAAACATAATCTATTGATTTTTATGAATTAATACTAATAATTAATACATAATTTTAAACCACTAAAAACATAAAATGAAAAAATTATCTAATGTATCACAAACATAAACATTGAATATTTTATTTTTGTAGTATTGGATTCGGAAACACCATTTTAGAGTTGAATCATCCACTTAGTATCATTTATTGAATCAAATAAGTTTCTTATTGAGGAATATATGAATCATTTAGGGAATATTATATACAAAAAACTATAAAATTATAAAATTTAACAATCATTCATATAACCTATGATAAAATATTAAATATAATATATGGGAACAAAACAATCATCATAGGACACAAAAAATAATGAAGGTAAAAACCTATTATTGGATTTTAAAACCATTAGATTAGAAAATAAATTTTCTCATTAACATAAAATACTATGATCGCAAATAATAATTTACTTACACATTAATTCTGAATTATAATCCAATGTTTTCTATAATATCATGAATATTAAAAGATAAAAATAACAACCATAATCAAGTTGGTTTCATTAGAAATCATGAGAATGCATGAAATTGTCGATATAAAAAAATACTTATTTATAAAGGATTATTATAATATCTTTAAGAAAAATGATCCATAACATATCTTTTCTAAAAATTACATGTTATTTTCATTTCTATATAATTTTTTCCTAGAGTGGAACCATAGTTTATGATCTATTGTTACACATAATAAATTTTCTGATTTATAATATTTTCAAAAGCTGAAGAGTAAATAAAATAGAAAAAATATGTTTTTGTAGAGGTTCAAATCAACAAGATACATTTTGTACCTTCAATCTCATATTTATCTCTAAGGTACATTTATGCACTAAATCCCCACATTTAAAAAGGAATGATAACCCAATTACATACAAATACAAATGTTCCATTTTTCACACATGCTGGTATGACCCCATACTTTTAAGGGTGTCACAACCAAAATTCCATTCATTTTGTAGGAAAAAATAACTTCATCTTATATGGGTAAAATATCTTTATGATATCTTTTGATAGTAAACATATTATACCAAAACAGTAGAGGAAAAACTATAGAAGGAATTATTACAATAGAGAACTAATTGAAAACTAATGAAACATCAACTTAATAAGATGATGTAGAATTTCATTGTATCTCTTATTCATTTACAAATCAGTGGATAAATATAATGGTGATTAATATTTTCAATGGTCATAGAAGAGTGAAATCATTTGAGGATTTTTATTGACAAATTCAATATAACCAAGAAAATGTGTCAATGTGACCTTGTGAAATGAATCGTCTTCACTAGAATATTTTTTATTAATATATAAGAAATGTCTAAAAACAATAATATATATATATATATAGTTTTTTGTCTATGTTTATTGTCTACATGACACATGTTAGTGTTTAATAATATAGTAATATAAAATTCAACTAATTATGATAAATATACAAAGAATTTAAAAAGAATTCATGATAATATTTATTTATGTAATTTTGAAAGTAATATATAATATATGATGAAAACTAACACATTAAGAAATAACACTTAAAATATTAGACAACTAAGAATATATATATTCTATTTATACATGAAGTATAATCTTATAAAAAAATAGAGCATTGAATGAAAAATAATATGGATGAGAAAATGTCACCCAAATTTTACCACAATTTTTTTAATAATGTTTCCATTTTCATTCAAAAAAATAATTAATATTTAAAATGTAATTTATTTTAACAATATTAAATAAAATAATTAAATTATAATTTTGGAATCAAATATTATCCAATGGTTGAAAATGAGCTAATCGTGAAATGTAAAAACGTATGAGTCCTTACCCACTGTTGGAAATTTAAAACTGTTGAAAAATAGATTATTAACTACCATTTCCTTTTTATGATAAATTAAATAATAGATAAATAACTAAATTAAAATCATTTATATTAATGAAAAATGGATTCTTCAGTACTATAAAAAATTTCATTCCATTGGATGTCCAATAGGAGATAAATTACCTACTATTTGGTTCCATCCATCGATTATATCAAAACCAAAAAATGTATTTAATTATGAATAAAATTACTATTTCTTTTCAAAGATGGATGAAATATTACAAATCAAACATAATGAATTGAATCAAAATATACATCCACAAAATAATTCTCTAAAATTCTTAAAAAATTTATATGAAGGTCCTAGTAAATCAGATAGAAAATAAGTATACTTTCTAAAAAAATAATATAATATATAAAAATAATTATATCAAAAATGAGGAAAACATTTTATTTCAATAGAAAAAGAATGAAATAATTTGGGGAATAAGGGTATAAAATTCAAGGATTAATTAAAAATAGGACAACCAAATTGTGGGTGAAAATATCAATTGACATTTATGTTCAGTAGTGGGTAAATTTTGACACTATTAAGGTGAAATGTTGAATAAATTTCGTCAGTGTAGATCTATTGGTTATGGGCCAGTGACCAACTATTTGGTTTTAATGGTGTTTAATATTTCTCATAATTGTAAATTTTCTAATAGTCATAATAATTAATCAATTTTGGTCAAAATAAAAACTTACTCAATACTACTAACATTGGTAATGAATAATTGTGACCCTAAAAAGCCATGTATCCAATAAAAAAGGCTCTAATATACATTGAAACTGAAAAATAGATGATAAAATGAATGGAGATACTCATGAAGAAAAATAAAAAAATATCAAAGATTGATAACATTCGATAAAATATTCCAACCCAACATGAAATATAATGTTTACAAACACGAATAATGTTAACATAAGAAAAAAAGTTTTTGTTTGAAGAAAATATATGGGGAAGAAAACCAATTTTATTTCAGTTCAAAGGGAAACATGAAGGTATTTTGGAATTAAAATATGTTATTATATTATAATAATTAGATATATAGAATGTAAATTACAAAAGTAAATTTGGATGAAGTAATAAATTCTATCAAAAATGAAAAAAAAATTGGATAAATAAGGGTTTCTAGATAAATGTATTCTTGGGACACTCTGTTGTTGAAGATTACTATAAAAAGAGGAATCATCATTCGGGGGAGGAAATTTAATTTATGATATCAAAAATAATTTCTAGGGATTAGAGGAATGATGGGAATCCCCATAGAGACTTGATTAGACGGTAGGGAGATGATGGAATTCTCACAGAAAATTATGCAATTAAATTATGTTTTGAAATAAATTATGGATTTAAATTATATATATAGTTTATCAAGGATAAAAAACTATTCCTTCCTTTGGGATATGATTCTATCTATTATATACCATTGTAATAAAGTTATCATCATCTCCAAGAGACTAGGGTTGGTTCTCTTTAGAAAGGATTGATAATATTAAAAATATGTAAACCATTATATGAATAATTATTTAAAAATAACCAATAATAACAACAATGGATTATGTTAGATCATTTCATCAATAAATAATCATTAAACTGTCAAAAATAATCAAAAAAGTACTATATGAGAATTATAAGTTTATATTATCTTCCAAAATAATCTAAAATGTATATGTAAAAAAATTATTCACTCAAAAATTCATATATCAATAATTTATTTTCCCCAATGAAAAAAATCCAAAAAATATATTATTCAATTTCACTAAAAACCTAAATTCTCATAATTCTATAATATAATCATATATACATAGAATATTTATATAATAATTTATCTATAAGGTAAAAAACAATTCCCATCATAAGTAAATAAATATACAATGATTATAAAATGTTCCCAACATATTAAACTTATTTAGAAACAACATTAATGACTTAATAATAAAACCAAATCTCAATATCATGGTTACCTGTTTGATAAATAATATATTCAAAAAATTAAATATATATTTTCTACCAAATTACCATAATAACTGTAATGGTTATATAATATACCTCATTATACTTTCCAAAAAAGTTTGTAAAATTTAACAAAAATAATCATTCATGATAAACTAATGGTTTATATAACTATCCAAAATAATAATTATCCTAAAATATCTATAATCCCATCAATATCACATCACATAAATTCTCAAAAG
This sequence comes from Viscum album, assembly GCA_963277665.1. Taxonomy (NCBI): domain Eukaryota; kingdom Viridiplantae; phylum Streptophyta; class Magnoliopsida; order Santalales; family Viscaceae; genus Viscum; species Viscum album. Next base: position 1,659,941,024 of record OY728145.1, read on the forward strand.
GATGTTACTATGAGATTAGAAATATCATAAAAAAAATATAAATCCATGATTTTATAAAAAACTATTATGATGAACCCAAATAAAACCAACATAAAATTAAATTATCTCTATAGAAATATCTAATACCAATAATGAAATACTTAAACATGCATACCCATACATATAGGTATAAAGATAGTTACAAGAATATTGTATTTTTTTCTAAAAATTATTACACAATTTTCATCCATTCCTTAAATATATGTCAAATATTTCTAACTAATAGAATAAAAAAATGATACTTTTTGTTTATATTTTATTGGAATTTGGAAAAGCTCTTTCGTGGTGGACAATTCCACACAAAATTTTCTTTCTATAATATACATTCCTTATGAAGGCATAAATGATTCAATTAATGTAAATTCGATATATTAAAAAAATGAAAATTTTATCTCTATTATTTACCCATATGTCTTATGATAATAAATTAGAAATGATGTATGAGTATAGAAATGTTAGTATGGATCACAAATAAAAATGATGGTAGAGACGTTTTAATTTATTATATGTCCCTTATATGAAAAAAGAAATATTTTCATTATGAAAATATTGTTTGGGAGAAAATAATAATTTAATTACAAATGAAATCTATAATACAATCCAATATTTCTAAGAAATATTTCATTCAAAAACACAATGAAAAAAGAATAATCATGATGGAAATAATTTTTTTAAAAACAATAACAATTTACCAATTATTAATAACATCATTTTATTAAATATTACCTTATCATATCTTTTGAAATAAAAATATTCTAGGTCCCATGGTATTTAATTAGTGGCTATGGTGTGGGTTGAAATGTAGTTCTTTATTTATTATCACCCATACTAATTTATCAGAGTTGTAATAGTGTTTATATATGAAATAGAAATAAATCAAATAATAGAGGATGATTTTTTAATGGTCTATATCATAAATATCATATTCCTTTCATCCATATGATATACTACTAAAAGATACTAGTATGTACTAAAAATTCATTTTGAATGGGATTAATAACGAGATTACATTCAAATTTAGATATAAATTCTTCATAACTGGTAGTATAACCCCTGACTTTTAATTGATTCACAACCTACCTTCTTTGTTGTTTGGATGTAATAAACCCAAATTCCATTTATATTAGAGGAATAACGCAATCACATATTTTCTTAGGGAAAATTTTAAACAAATACTATAGAGGAAAAATAGTTAGTATGAAGTATTTCAAAAGATAAATAATAGGAAAATTTGAAATAAATGATTAAGATGAAGATGAATATGTTTTGTTCATCTCATGTTCTCTGATCACATTAGTTTAGAATGATGAAGGTGATGATGATTAATATTTATCAAATCCAAACAATGATAGTTGAAGAGGTTTCGTAATCAATATGAGTATATTAGTATAGTTTGTCAACATATCCTTGTCAAATGACTCATCTTCAATGGATCATGTGTTTTTATTTATGAAAAAATATTTCTAAAACAATAAAAATATATCTATAGGAGTGTGTCTATGTACATTTTTTATAAAAAAATTTTGGTTTTAATTTTATTATAATATCACGATATCCTAGTTATGTTGAATTCACTCTAAATTTAAAACATTATTAGGAAAATATTTACTTATAAAATACTAAAAAGAATATATAATATATAATTAAAAAAGTATATAATCAAATAGTACATTAAAAAATTGAAATAATAATATAATTTTCAAATTATAAATCATAAAAATCTTCGGAAAAAGATATAATCGATCAAAATACATTTTTCATAAGCAACTTTTACTAAAAAATTATAGTAAATATTTTTTATATAAATTTTCGGTTGTATTTTAGTATATAATAGTAAACATTTAACAATATTACTTTGTTAACAAATTTAATTAAAATAAACAAATAGAATATTTGGAAAAATTATTAAATAATCTTTGTTCATGACCTACCGTTGAAAATAACTGAGTGGTGAGACAATACCTAACAATGGAATTTTCCAATGGTGTAAAATAAGTATTACCCAAGGTTTCTTTTTTATGAAAACATTAACCAATCTAAATGATAATCAATGAATTTTAACACCAAATGGATTCATGATAAGAACCAAAAATTTACCAATTGTTGGATGTCTAATGGTGTGTAAACTTCCAACCATTGGGTTTACAATAGAGGGATGGGGACATACATCTGAAAGTATTTATAGATGAAGTAACTTCTTAATTATTAAAAAAATAATCAAAAATAATATTACTAAAATTAAATTAATTGAAAAAAATATACTAGCAAACATTAATTCCTTTTTATGAATAAAACATTATGATAAACCTATTGGTAACCATGATATTAAAAATAATTGCCTAACATAAAACTAATATAGCAGTTAAACATAAGTGAAAAGGAAAATTATCCATTGGGATCATTAGTATGTGATAGCTATGGCTTAATATAGAAATTGGGAAACAAATACTGGGTAGAAATAGAACTCACCATTGTTGTTCAATAGTTGGTAAATTTTCCAAAATTAATGTTAAATAGTGAGTATATTTTCTCACCATTGATCTATTAGTGGTGGGTTAGTGACCCACCATTTTCATCCAACTAAATAGTAATATTACTCACCATTATAAGTTTTTAAACAATGACAATAATGACTCACTATTGGAAAAAACTAACAATGAATCAAAACACCCACTGTTAGTAGTAACCAACTCTGACTAAAAAAATAAGAATAACAAAAATGAATGTCACTAATATTGTATGAATCTAGAAAATAGAGGATAAATTTAGAGAAGATAACTTGATGAAAAATTTGAAGATACCGAATACCAATAATTTTGGGACCCAACCTAATGGGGCTTATTCAATAACTCCCGAACCGAACTCGAATTGGATAGGGACTGGAAAATAATATTGAGAAGGGATATCACTAACATGTGAGGCATTGACATTGTACCTATACACATGCACATATCTCTAATTTCATAAAAATCATAAATTTAAAAACAAATGGAAACAAATTCATGCATACATCTATATCACACAACTAGAAAATACAGATAGTACAGAAAGCATAAAATGTGGGGGGGGGGGAGAGACCAATAATGTAAACAGTAAAAGCATCAAACCATCTAATAGGGAGGGGATCACTATCAACAGCAACTACTGTAAGGATATATAGCCAGGCTCCATTAAACACCATAAATTTTCAATCTCACTAATATCCACATTAATTAGGTCCTCCATTGACAATATTGAATGGTATATGGTCTACACAAGACACAATATCTATCTTGGAGAATCCCATGTATGGGTGTGTATACAAATACCCATTAGGATCCCCAAAACCCCAAAAGGAACAATAAGTAGTTGAATGGAAATATTTTGCTAGATCTAGATAGAGGTAAACCTAATTTAGAAAGAAACCCCTCATAATCCATCCTCGCCTATACATGACAAGTCATCTTGGTCAATAATGGCTGTCAAACGTGACATGTGCAAACACCACAAGGAACCACAATAAATAACCAAGATATACTTATCTATGAAATGAATTATCTTGAGGTTACACCATCCTATATAATAGAATGATTTTATTCATAGTTTATAACCCTAACATTAAACCATGATAACACACTCCATATTCTCAACTATCCTAGATGGAACCTGTCCAAGAGATTCAGTCCATTGAAAACAACTCTAGCATTCTGAATGGTATATATAAGAGATTTTACTCCATCTAGGAACACCTTACTATTAATTTCTATACTTCCCATCACCTTATTTTTAATCATCATTTCTTCAAAACCATCATAAGATAATATTCCCTAAGTGAAGATTCCCTCCCCTCCCCACTTCCCACATTTATAGAAGCATTACTAAAGACAATTCACCATGTGCATCATCTCTAACAAGAGAGAACATATGTATTCATTCCTCGTCATTGTCGTAGAGTTTAGGTAATAATTCTCCTAACCAACCCTTCAATACCTTTTTACTTCTATAATGAGGGTACCACACAATAATCTATCTATGGAGCATTAAACCTTAACTTGATGTGGAGGGGCCCAATCCTCAATATTGTATCCCAAAGTCGAGGGTACTCCAACTCCAATGGATGACCTACTCCCCAATGCTACTCAGATATGAGGGATTAATACTCCTTATGTGAGGAACCAATCCTCGATTTAGTGGGGGGGGGGTAATACTCATGAAGGGCCAGAAACCTGATACGATATAGGACTACCACTTCCTAGATCATGGACTCACATCCCAACCCGATAGGGGAGGAACAATCAATGGAAAGAGGGAAGGTTTTTACCAAGCCTTACAGCTCCTTCCCTAAAGGGGACCGTCCTGAGACTTAATAGAGGTGTACTGACCCCAAGATAGAGGACCCACTCCTAAAATAGAATGGGAGTACTGAATGATCTAGAACAACATGTTTGGAGGACCCACACCCTAGATAAATAGTGGTGTACTGACTCCTATAATATAGGACCCACAACTTTTAAAGATAGGGGAGTGACAAACCTACCAATAAATCATATATGGAAGACGCACACAATAACCCAATAGGTGTGAACTATCTATCTTCATGAATGTCATGGGATAATCCTCCCCCCAACCCATTAGGTGTGTAACACCCCCTCCCTGGTGAAAACTACCCAATAGTAATGAACACACACCCCAAAGGTGTGGAGTCCCAACTATAACTAAATATATAGTTATGGAAAACCCATTACCTAATCCACCAGGTAATTAATATTCCTAACATCTCTCTATATGAACCACACTAATATCCAACATCAGATTAGTAACACTCTATAATAATCATTCTACGTTCACACAACCTAGTATATCATAATATGTAATGAAGGCCACCATTGTGTTCTATACGGAAATCCAATGTTTATGGACTACTAATCGGCTTGAATATATTTCCATAGAAAATTATATGGAAGGCAATTCTTCCTTGAATAATCACTTACTAGTACAATACATGAATTGGGTAAGCAAGATGTGTGATCTGACCTGATCACCATATATTGTATAGAGTTTACATGGGTTCCAACCCATGATGGGGTACGCTATGTGTAGATGAGGTAAACATTGTGTCCTTATTCTATTGTCCCATGATAGTGTTTCTATTTTATATGGACCCACCTACTCTATCTCCCACGTGACATGTATCTCATAATACAAGGTGTGTTCAGATAAATAGCTACCTTCTCATGTATCATTAACGTGTCCTTGTACGGGAATCCATGTATATGTATCTTGGTCTTATTTTACTACATGACCATGTGTTTTCACATGGCTATCCAAATCCATGTCCCTTGGTCACACAGTTTAGGGAACTATGTGATGTGTAAACCTTATACACATTGTGTAGTCCAAATTATTTACCTTCTTCAAATAGGAAGAAATACATTATGTGTTTTAGTAATCAGCACACCTTGTAGACAATGATTCTAGTTGAGAACCCCCTACAAAATCCTCTGTTTTTCCTTGATTAAACCCAAAACCCAATCATAATCCTAGAAGGGATCAAAAAAAATTTCAATATGGCTATAGGTCATTATTAGAATTAAAAACCAAAGGGATCATGATCAAAACTCAAATCTACTAACCTAGATGGAAAAAAACAAGGATTTAGACCTAAAAAAAATTCCAAAATCATTCTATTGCTCGATCTGATGCTGAACAGCTTCTGAAATAGAGATCAATATCACCTCATTGGCTAAATTATATTTCAAATTCTTCATAATCAAAGGGTGGTGTGGTGTAGATATCCTTGGTTGGGTCGTGTGCATATGAAGGTTTGGGGAGGTGAGATTTTGTTTTATTAAATTAAAAAACAAATTCTCTCTCAATTCTAGATCACCAAAAAGTCCCCTTAACAAATCACCAATCCTAGATGAATATATGATACACATAGTGTCAACATGAATGTTTAGAGTCAAACATAATCTCTAAAATCCAATCCAAGACATTGAACATATGTAATTTACATTTCAAGGGACATTTCATGTTCACTATAAAATATATTGAATATTTCTCATATCACTGCACTGAGGCTCCCTATGCCTCATCTTCCCACACTTACTCAGTGATCATCTCCTGGTATATTTTTTGAAATATTCTTAATTATTTCGAGTCAAAATAGAATTCATTACATTCTCCCTAACATAGGACATTTAATCCCTGAAAATAAAAAGCCTATGTACAAGGGATGAAATAGATATCCCCACTACACTCCCAAACCAGCGAGCTCTCAAAGATTTCATATGATGATTAAAATAATTCAAATAGAGGGAACACTAAGATAAAATCATTTTTTATTAATTTTTTACTAAACCAAAGTCAATAAAAAAGAGGAACATGCATCCTTAGCTACGATAGGTGGGAAAAACCAAAGAACTATGGTATATATGCAGTCCTGGGGACTTTCAGTACACCACCTCGCTAAACCTGACATAGATGCTGATGAATCCAAATAGTCCTCATCCATCCCTAGAGGCACTGTATTAGATCCTCTTAAGTCATAATTTTGTCAAGTTATATAATGAACATGTGAGGGTAATCATGAACTAAATAGTGCTACCCAAGATCTTACCACACCCATTGTCTACATACCTACAGCTGTAACATAGCTGACCAAAACAAAAATTGTACCGCACCCACTATTGACAACCCAGGTGAGTATAGATGTTAGAAAACCAATCCATACTATGGAAATATTTCAGGGACAATCTCTATCTCAATAGAGAGATTCTTTGAAATTCTCTCCATCTTATAGGGTATGTAATCTAATGTGGGTCGAGCATGAAAAAATACACAGGAAGGGCCAGGACCTGATCACACACTTCATAACTAGACCTCACCGAGAACACACATGTTTATAGAACTCATCATCAATAAATAAGCACTATATTCTTTTGGCAGTAGTAACTCATCTACATAGATCTGATCGCGTCATAAATATGCTTCCTAGTGGGGAAAGTTTCCCTTTTCTCATGTGGTCAAGGCTAAATCTATCTTCACAAACCCATCATAGAGCAGGTATCATACCAATATGATCCAAATACATCGTGGTACTCATGAAAAACAAATGGATTCCAAGACATGAAATGGGGATTACTGGTCCCACTATTGTAAAAAACAACATGGCGTTCTACTAACGCCCCACCTTAGACAGGATAAACCTTGAGTATATGTGGATTGAATAAGAGTACCCATAATAGTGTCTTTAAAATGCTATTGTATAAAGTAAAAAGGAAACAATTAATACCTCTACTCATTCTCTAAGCTTCAATTAAGTGGCCTCTATAGCCTATTGCTATCCTCACCCACATCCTTAATCCCCAAAAGACAGGCACAGACTACTTGGGTGTGGTGGCAGAATCACCTAAATCTATATCCCACCTCTTACCTCTCTTACAAATATTCTTATTTATCCACCACCTCACTAAATTCATACATCCAAGAATTTTCTCTACCATGGTTTCTCTTAAGTGTCACCCTCTTAGAAACGTGGATAGTTGTTCAATCATTATAAAGATCACCCAGAGCATCGTAAGAAAAGCATTGCCTCTACCGTGGTTGAACAGATCCATCAGGATGCTCCTGCACTACAAAATAACGTGTTTGTGTCTAGGCCTACGTATGATTCATGCATGGTGATCCTATTACCTACCATAAAAAAACTTCTAATGATTTTTACTCCTTCTGACCACTGTTGTAAGACACATCCATATGTTCCTTATCCCAGAAAAGTTTCACCACCAGAGCTCTCTCAATGACACCTGTATATATAGGCTTGTATAGTAGAATAAAAAATTCCTTAATCACCTAAGGAAAACCGTGGTTGAAATTCCATGATCTGAATAACTATTCCCGATCCATATCCAAGGAGTATCATGATTTTTCTATGAACTTATCTAAAAACTATACCACTATCATGATACCCTATCGAATCATTAGAAGATCATGGTTACACACTGATCACAACATGGCTATGTAAATCCCTCCCGTATGATTCACTAAAACTCATACCAAGTGAGTTATGCATCATCATGAATCTGTATAACTAGAATCCACCATCTCTAAGCTCATCCTTTCATAGGGCTCACAATTAGGACCACTATCTGATCGGGTGGTGTCCTTAATAAAAGGACATCATTCATGACTACCTCGATCCTGTCATATTCTTCCTGGGGGTTTAGATCAATCCAGTACATCATAGGTTTATGAATTTAGAACTAATGTAGTTCAATTAGTGAATGTGAATCAACATCCTACAATGCTAGTAAAAACTACTAATCAACCAGTGGTAGCACCACCGATAAACAACCTATAGTTAACACCAAATAATTATTTCCCTCCACAGAATCCTCATCACGAGGTGGATCATCATCATAATCATTCCATAGAAATGCATTTGAATATCTCCATAGAGGCTTCGAAAAATAGAATCAAGATATACCACAGTCAAAGAGTATATCTGGGGATCTTACTAAAGAAGGATATGAAAAATAAAAATTTGTACAGTATGATTCATGTTCCAATTATTTCCTAATGACTAGTATCCTAATATACCATGTAAAATATCAGGGTATCAGAGTTCTAGTGAATAAATATGTTGGAAACATACCAACCCTAGAAAATCTGTCCAATGATCCAAACTCGATTCATAATAATACTGTCGATATGAGTACCAAACCAAAATCACAAGCCTACGGTCCAAATGGGGTACCTAACATCTGTGATATAACTTTTTCATGAAGCAACCCGATGGTGCATGTATTGCATATCTCAGATCCCACCTCCAATAGTCAATGAGTTGATGACTATAACCTATAAATATATCACTAAAATGGGAGTCATTTCCTATGTAAATCTAGGCACACAAAAATATCAAATATCAGAAATGTTGAAATGTAATATACCAAATGGAACCAATGGATGCATACATCCATATCCCTAAACTAGTGTACAACTGAAGTATTTAAGATTTTAAATTTAAAAAACAATGTGAACCATAGAAAACAATAAATGTTTCAGACCTACTCAAAAAGAGGGGATCACTATAGAGGCCCAAAGATTTATGTACATGGACATTACATTAATTTAGAGGAATACTTAATACATAATAAAAATAGACACACAAGGACCGTAATAGTTTATTTACTTTGGAAACTCGGTATATAATCTTCTAATCTTGGTGATAGATATTCATCATCTCCCATAAAGACCATCCTCTCTTTTTTTCTTACCTAAAACCTTTTTTTATATCCTGGGGAAAAGAAAACATATAATGGGTGTGCACAAATGCTCAGTAAGGATAATCATGGAGAAAATAAAACAAGCCATATCCATTTGTACTTCAAAACAAGAACATAATATTTAAACATCAAAATCATGAGCAATGACATAAAAAATGGAAGTACATAAGGTATAGATCATAAAGAAACATTGATCATGATAAAATAGCATTGGAATAAAACGTTTAATATTTTCAACCATTAAGAACATGTTATGATTTGCATAGTAGCCAAGGAATTGCTGCCAAGACCATCTAAGTGGACAAATTCGCTTTCTGAATCGAGTTCATTCCCCGTTCCAGTCCTGTATCACTGAACCAGATTAACTTTCTATTCTAGAAATGTTAATCTAATGAGATACAAATCTTTACCCAATGTATTGGAGGGAGATATAGGTCCCACCTATTTCATAATGAAATCATTCTTACGTGTGCCACAACATAAAAATAATTCATTCATCATAACCCAAAGTTTAAAATGGGATTCATAAACATCATCCCATCATTACATAATCCATACAAAAATGGATATCATTTCATCCTAAGAAAATTGAAACCATGTGAATCATAGAGACATTATACTTGAAATATAATCATACTAAATAATGTCATTTTAGATGGAAAATAGTTTTGACAAAACACTTGAAATGAATTCTTGAGGGAAATTCCTTTTCTTCATGAAAATCAATTTCTTTTCACAAAATGCCATGTAATTTTAAAAGAAACTTATTTTGTTGAAAATAGTCATGAAATATTGTAGAGTAAGCTTCATGAAGAAATACCATTATGAAACTATAAAAATACATTCATGCCGTATAACTTAAAAAAACATTTTTCTCGTACTTTGGCTAGAAAAGTCAAAAAAAGTACCTCATAATATGAACAAAAGAATGATTCCTTAAATACCATGTAGTAAAATTCAAAAATGGGTAAAAAGGACTTTAAACATACATGAAACCAGTTTTATAAAATATGGACATGGATGAAAAATATAATCCCAGTAAATACTTACGTATAAGAAATCTCATAAAAATGAGATTTACAAAATTATACCTTACCTTTTGTCTGATATGCTTCATATGTAACCTAGCATCCTGTATAATGATATAAATAATTAAATTTAATTATTACATAACCATATTCATTGTTATGATATCATATATGGTTCACTTATGACTTTATATTATCTGTTCTTTTGTAAATTTCTGTTAAAGCAGCATTTTGGGTAAAATCGTTTCATTTATCGTACGTGTTTCGATTTGATGTTCTTGATATTATTACTCATGTCCTGATTTACTTAATTCCAGAATGTAAAAAATTATTTATATATAAAATATATTCAGTATATAAATATATATTATAGATCGATAAATGTAATGAAATACACCATTCATGGAGACGGTAGGCCGTACATACGCATGAACACTGTTTTCCTTTACTTATTGACTTGAATGGAAGTAAGAAGATGATAGATATATATATATACATAAATCAAATATCATTATCAAGTCATATATTGCATTACTAATCATTATATAATCATTATAATTATTCTTGAGTGGTTAACATGGATATGGAATCTCATCGCGTCGTGGAGACGGGAATCCGTATGTACGCACGAGCAATGATATCGTTCCCATAATTATTTAACTGAATTGGAGTGGATGATATAAAATATCAGAATTAGTATGATGTTATAATAACTATATATAGTTATTCATTACACCATTATACCCATCCATGTAAGGTGGTGGTGGAAAAACAGATTACACCATGGCATAGAGACGGTATTCCGTACGTACTCATGCGCGGTGATTTTGTTTTCCGTATGATGGATAGAAGGTGAAATGGGGTTGTTTCATATTTATAATAACATATCAGTATATTATTGATACTTATATTATTACTATATAATGAAACAACTAAAGATGAAGAATTTGAAGAAGAAATAAAGTTGAATGAATTGGTAGAAGAGATTACCTCTTCTTTGATACACCTCGTTAAAGCTTCCTATTAAGGGACTAGAGATGGTCGTTTTAGAAGACCAGAACCTCCAGAATGTTGATAGGGAAGTGGATAAGAGAAATGTTCAGGGTTTGTTTTAGTATTAAAGCTCAATGTTGTGTAATGAGAAGAGGGAGGAGGTGTCATTTTATAAGGGAGGAGAGAGGCACCTTTGGAAAAACCTAAAATATTATTTTATAATAAAGTCACATTCGGTTTATAATGCCTCAAAAGTGAGTTATTTAGAAGATAAAGTGGGTATGGGTCGAGAACCTATCAACCAATAGGTTTTAGACAAGTTTAGGTCTCCGTTCTAACCTTATCATTTATATTTAACTACATGTTAAATAATTTAACTTTTACCATGTCTTCTTGTTTTCTTACACTATAAGGTTAATAATCTTACTATAAACTTCCAATCGCCCCCAATTGGTACATTAATGTCATATATATTATTATGTAAGTGTTTTGGCTGATACTTATATTTTTAAGAATAGAATATCAATTAATAATATAATATTTGTTTTAAAAACTATTTTATGTCAATTTTGATACTATTTGGTAATTGATTTTTGTGAAAATCATATCTGAATGATTAGTTCAAAAAAAGTTCATTAAATCAATACTAACATGTCATATTAACATAGAAAGTTATTTTAATTCATTAAAAGTCTCAGATTCCATTTATATGGGTATTTATAACATCATTTGTGTTAATATTTAATTAATAAGGCAATTACAGCATCATCATTGTGTCATTAATAAATTAAATTATTTAATGTGTAAAAATTAAAAATAAAATACCATTATATAGGAAATATTTTTAGTTTCTAATGAATATTTATAGTCCCTTTTATCTTATGTTTAACCCTATATTAAAAATGTTTTTGTTATTAATCTTTGATTTTAACTACTTTAAGTCTTCTATAAATAAAATAATAATAAATGTCATTATCTAAACCAAGTGGACATAAATGGACATATTTTATTCCTAAGGATGTTTTTGGTCGAATTAGACTTATCCAATATAATTAGGACATGTTTTAGGGTAATAGTAATATCATTTTTAACCATAATTACCCTATTTACTTTTAACAGTGGTAAATAAAAGTAAAAAGTTACTATTTACCAAAAATTATTTTCATATTATTAAACCAAATTTTTCTCCTTTATATTAACCGTTTCTCTCGAATTTTGGAAATTCCACCCACAGAAGTGGTAAAATTATGTTTTATGTAAATTTTCAAATTCTACTAGGAGGTGGGTAAAAGACGGTGAAAAGTTAAATTAAATTTTTATATATCTAAAATTATTATAAAATGAATCCAATGAATTACATTGAACTTATATAGGTATTATGTATCAATTTTTACCTAAAAAAAATTTAATGCAAATAAATGATTATTTAAATAATAAGTCAGTTTTTAAATAGTAACCTAGTGTTTTCACTATTCATCAAAAATTTAATGTTTTCTGAAAAATACCAAAAATTCACCCTAGGCTAATTTTGATATTCCAAATCCAAAAACAAAGTCTATTATGAAAGATAAAATTTATAAAATTTCAATAAGTGTGTATTACTATTCATTACGGCTTGTTCATAATAATTTTATTATAATAACTCGTTTAGTGAAACTCGGTATTGCGTACTACACATGCTATCGAGGAAGGTCTTGATTACATGTAATGCAAGCCATGTAAGGTCTGCGTATAGTAAAATATTTGTTTGGTTTTGCATATAACATAATCAAAACTTATTTCATTTATACATTAAACAATATCTATTCTTAATTTTGTGTAGAATAATTTCCATAAAATGAACTTGAAATTGTGTGTAACATGAGCCAAGAATAGTGTTACGTATACTGCAAGATAATACGGTGTTTCGTATAGTACACGATAATCTTGGCGTAGCGTACAACGGAAGATATGAAAAAATTAAAAAATATATATCTCATAAAATCTTGCGATGTTACATTCTACCCCCCTTAAAATGAATTCCAGCCTCGTAATTCATCATGGTTATAAATTGTTTACTACTTAAAATTTTCATTCATGGAAACCCACATCTTAAAAAGGAATACTAAAAATTAATTTTAAAAAGTAAATTACGAAATGTAATGGTTACCCAGATTAACACATCACTGGGTTTCCACATAGAAGAACATAGGTTGAAATATGGATATGGAAGAAAAATATAACCGTCGTGTTCTGATGGAGAGTGGTAGAGAACATGGCTATGAAAAAAAATCCAACAGTAACAATGCCATAAATTTATAATGATTTATGGTACCATCTTATTCATCAGATTTTAGAGCACTAGGACAACATTTGTGGTTTTCAAGATCATTTCCCAAATGTTGAAGAATATTTGAATTAAAATAAATAGTTACCTGATTTTGGTACAATCTCACTGTTGTTCGTGACTTGAACAATTTATACTTCATGTCTTAAAGAAATTAAGATGAATTTGTCCTATGTGAAGTGTTAACGGATCATGCAATAGAATGATTGGTCATTCCATCTGTTTCTATCGCAAAAAGTTTAGCAAAATTTATTAAATATACATAAGTCCATCTATGCTGAGATTAATCATATATGGTTCCTAAAATGGACTTATACTTCATATATCATACCACTTCATAAATTAAAACTAATTTCTACTAACCAGGGACTTCCTGTTGGCCCGAGGTAGGCGATAAAGGCCTCTCGTACTTCGGTTGTGGGTTTGATTCCCACAGCCTTGTCCGACGCGACGGGTAGTCGCTCGTCCTATGGGTTGTCCTTTTTTAAAACTATACTATTATAACATTCCTAAAAAATTATAATAAATTTCTAGAATTAAACAATACTATCAGATGTCTAACATAATCTATTTCTATCTTTAGGCTTATCCAAAATACTTCTGTCCAATCTCATAATAAAAAGAAAAAAATGACCAGAAAGGTCATATAACCAGCATGTGAATACCATCATTTATCCCCCATATATCATATGATATATCTTGTTGGTCACATTCCAAACATGTGATTACCTTAATCATGTATTCTCTTGAACCATAGTGAAAACATGAATGATGTCACAAGGAAACTCTTTCCATAAAAAAAATTCAAAAATTCTATATACTCAATCCATGATATCCCTTTTTCCTTATATAAGTCATGAGCTCATTAATACTATCAAACATTTCATTATCTCCTTAGCCCATCATTATGAGCAAATTAGGTACTTTCAAAAAATATCTAAATAACCTTTCATGGTTACCAGAACCATTTATCATATACTTTCAAAAACTCAAGGAAAGACAATAGTGTAACAATCCTTAGATGTCTCTTTATTCCATAGTACCATGCGATTACTTTTACAACATTACTCTTGATAAACATGAAATCATTCCACTACCTTCTTAAACCAATGTCCGAGCTTCAACAATTCTTTCATCTCACATATCATTTTTAGTCTCTTCATCAAACATAAATACTACTCATAAGACCATGCTGATTCACTTCACGAGACTTTCCCTTAGGGAATTGGTTTGAATAATGCCCGTACATTCCACATTTAAAACATTTAACCATTGTTGATGTCTTAGCAAACAACATTATCCTTGTCCATACTGTTAACAGATCCTTTTCCTTTGCAATTACTGACATTGTGTCTTTCTTTTCCACACCCATATCATCTTCCTGTTCATTTGAAACATTCTCTCTGATGCCTCTTCCGACATGATTTACATGAGGAGAATTTAACTTTTTTTCCTCTATGATCATCTTGAAAATCCATCTTTCTCTTATTAGCTGAGTTAGGAAACTTATCAAATTTGAGATTACTGATCATATTTTGAGATTTCTGATTAGGCATAATGATGATATGTGGACTTCCAAATCCAATTTCATTGGGTTTCTCATGAAGAATATCATTCCATTGTCCATCATATCCTCCATTATTGTGAATCATCCTGTTTCCAACCATTTTCTAAAACCCAAAAAGAATAGTCTGAGAGGAAAAAATCATATTCAAGGGGGAGTAACTTCAATATATAACATCTTAGGATTAATTCTAATATAGTTAACATAATTCTAGGACTATAACCTATACTTATACATAACCTTAAGGACATCCCTAGACATACCATAGAAATATCTCTACAGGTTTTACTAATGTTTTTCGCATCCTAGTTTCTAAAGGTTAACTAATCCTTTTCTCTGATACCAACTGTAGTGGCCCAAAGCTTGACGTACATGGACATTACATTACTTTTATGGAATACTCAATACATAGAAAAAATAGACACACAAGGACCATAATAGTTTAGTGTCTTTGGAAACTTGAAATATAATCTTCTAATCTTGGTGAAAGATCATCAACATCTCCCAAAAAAATCTTCCTATATTTTTTTCTTACCTAAAACCATTATTTATATCCTGGGGTAAAGAAAACATATAAATGGTGAGATCAAATGCTTAGTTAGGGTAAGCATGGGGAAAATAAAACAAACCATATACATTTGAACTTCAAAAATAGAACATAATATTTAAACATCAAAATCAGGAGCAATGACATAAAACATGGTTGTACGTGAGGAATAGATCATAAAGAAACATTAATCATGATAAAATAGGATGGGAATAAAACATGTAATTGTGGCAACCGTTAAGCACATGTTATGATTTCTATAGAAGCCAAACCATTGCTTCTAAGACTATTGTAGTGGAAAAAGTCCCTTTCTGAATCGAGTTCACTCCTCGTTCCAGTCCTATATCACTGAACCAAATTAACTTTCCATTCCATCCATGTCTATCTCATGAGATATAGATCATTAACCAATCCATTTGAGGGATATATAGGTCCCACCCATCTCATAATGGAATAATTCTTACTTATTCCACAACATAATATAAATCATTCATCATAACCCAAATTATAAAATGGGTTTCATAAACATCATCCCATCATAACATAATCAATAAAAAATGGATATCATTTCATCATAAGAAAAGTTAAACCATTTGATTCATAGAGATACTAAAATTGAAAAATAATCATACTAAATAATGTCATCTTGGATGGAAAATATTTTTGACAAAACACTTAAAATGAATTATTGAGGAAAATATCTTTTCTTCTTCAAAATCATTTTCTTTTCACAAAATGCCATGTAATTTTAAAAGAAAATATTTTTGTTGAAATTAGTCATGAAATCTTGTAGAGTAAGCTTCATGAAGAAAAGGCTTTATGAATCCGTAAAAATCCATTCATGCGGTATAAGTTAAAAACACATTCTTCTCGAACTTTGGCCGGAAAAGTAAAAAAAAAGTACCTCGTAACGTAAAAAAAGGATTCCTTACATAACATGTAGTAAAAGTAAAAAATGGGTAAAAATTACATTAAACATACATGAGACCATTTTTAGAAAACATGTACATGGATGATAAATATGACCCCAGTAAATACTTACGTATAAGCAATCTCAGAAAAATGAGATTTTTAAAATTATCCCTTACCTTATGTTTGATATGCTTCGTATGTACCCTAACCTCATTTATTATGATTTAAATAATGTAACTGAATTATTATAGAATTATATTCATTGTTATGATTTCATATATGGTTCACTTATGACTGTATATTACCCGTTCTTTTGTAAATTCCATGTTAAAGCAGCGTTTTGGGTAAAATCGTTCCATTTATCATACATGTTTTGATTTGTTTTTTTTGATATTATTACTCATATACTGATTTACATAATTACAGAATGTAAAACATGATTTATATATAATATATATTCAGTATATAAATATATATGATAGATTGATAAATGGAATGAAATACATCGTTCATGGAGACAGTAGGTCGTACGTACATATGAACACTTTTTTACATTCCTTATCAACTTGAATGGAAGTAAGTAGATGACATATATATACATAAATCCAGTAGCTTTATAATTTCATCTATTTTATTATTAATCATTATATAATCTTTATAATCAATCTTGAGTGGTTAACATGGAGAATTAAGCTCATCGCGTCGTGGAGACGGTAATCCGTACGTACGCACGAGCGATGATATCATTCCCATAATTATTTATTTGAATTAGAGTGGATGATATAATATATCAGAATCTGTATGATGTTATAATATCTATATATAGTTATTCATTACACCATTATACTCATCAATGTAATGCGGTGGTGGAAAAACATATTACACCACTGCGGGGGAGACGGTATTCTGTTCGTACGCAAGCACGGTGATTTTGTTTTCTGTAGGATGGATAGAAGCTGAAATGGGGTTGTTTAATATTTATAATAACATATCAATATATTATTGATACTTATTTTATTATTTTATAATTAAACAACTAAATAAGATGAAGTTGAAGAAGAAAAAACTTGAAAGAATTGATAGAAGAGATTTCCTCTTCTTTAACGAACCTCTTTTAAGATTCCTCTTATGGGACTATAGTTAGTGTTTTGAGAAGACCAGAACCTCCAGAATGTTTCTAAAGAAGTGGTGAAGAGAAATTAGAAGGTTTTGGATGATCTTGAAATCTCAATGTTGTGTGAAGAGAAGAGGGAGGAGGTGTCCTTTTACAACGGAGGAGAGGGGCACCTTTGGAAAAACTTAAAATATTATTTTCTAATAAAGTCACATTCGGTTTATAATGGATAAAAAGTGACTTATTTCAAATATAAAGTGGGGATGGGTCGCAATACTATCAAAAAATAGGTTTTACAAAAGTTTAGGTCGCCATTTTAACCTTATCATTTATATTTAACTCTATGTTAAATAATTCATCTTTTACCGTGTCTTCTTGTTTTCTTAAACTATATGGTTAATAAACATACTATAAACTACTAATAGAACCCCAATTGGTTCATTAATTTCATATATATTATTATATATGTCTTTTGGATGAACCTTATATTTTTAGGAATAGAATATGAATTAATAATATTATATTAGTTTTAAAAACTATTTTATGTCAATTTTGACACTATTTGATAATTGATTTTTGTGAAACTAATATCAGAATTATTAGTTCAAAAAAATTTAATTAAATCAATACTAAAATGACATATTTACCTATAAAATTATTATAATTAATTAAAAGTATCATATTTCTTTTATATGGGTATTTATAACGTCATTTATGTTAATATTTCATTAATATGGCAATTACTCCAGCATCATTGTGTCATTAATAAATTAAATTATTTAATGTATAAAAATTATAAATAAAATACCATTATGTATTTAATCATTTTATATTTATAATGAATATTTATAGTCTATATTATCTTATGTATAACTCTATATTAAATATGTTTTAGTTATAAATCTTTTATTTTAACTATTTTAACTCTTCTTTAAATAAAACAATAATAAATGTCATAATCTAATCCATGTGGACCTAAATGGACATATATTATTTCTAAGGTTGTTTTTGGTCGATTTACATTTATAAAATAGAATTAGGACATGTGTTATGGTAATAGTAATATCATTTTTACCCTTAATTACCCTATTTACTTTTAACAGTGGTAAATAAAAGTAAAAAGTTACTATTCAACAAATATTATTTTCATCTTATTAGACCAAATTTTACTCCTTGATATTAACTATGTCTCTCAGTTTTTTGAAATTTCACTCAAAGAAGTGGTAAAATTATGTTTTATGTGATTTTTCAAATTCTCCTAGAAGGTGGGTAAATGACGGTGAAAAGTTCAATAAATTTTTTTTATATCTAACGTTATTATAAAATGAATCCAATTAATTTCATTGAACATATATATTTATTATCTAATAATTTTGATCTAAAATAATTTTAAAGAAAATAAATAATTAATTAAAAAATCTCGGTTTTTAAATAGTAACCTAGTGTTTTCACTATTCATAAAAAATGAAGGTTTTCAGAAAAATAGAAAAAATTCACCCTAGGATAATTTCAATATTCCAAATCCAAAAATAAAGTCCATTTTGAAAGATAAAATTTATAAAATTTTAAAAAGTGGGTATTACTATTCATAACGGCTAGTTCATAATAATATTATAATAATATCTCGTTTAGTGAAACTCGGTATTGCGTACTACACACGCTATCAAGGAAGGTCTTGATTACATGTAATGCAAGCCAAGTAAGGGCTGCGTGTAGTGAAATATTTTTTTGGTGTTGCGTATAACATAATCAAAACTTATTTCATTTTTACATTAAAAAAATCTATACTTAATGTTGTGCGGAATAATTTCCACAAAACGAACTTGAAATTTTGTGTAACACGAGCCAAGAATAGTGTTACATATACTGCAAGCTAATATGGTGTTGCGTATAGTACACGATAATCTTGGCGTAGCGTACAATAGAAGATATGAAAAAATTAAAAAATATATATCTCATAAAATCTTGGGGTGTTACAATCACTCCGAAATCTAATAGCTAGAATGATGCTCGATAAATCTCTAGTAGAAACCTTGGCCTCTATAACTCAATAATCTCTATGTACCTTAGGTCATATATGGAATCCATCAAACATCCCGCGTTCTAAACAATCCAAAAAATATGTGTGGGAAAATACTATTTTGGGATAAATGTAAGAATACTTAGTTGTCACCCAATTACCCCAAAAGTAAAATGGGGAAACTAAAAAAAATAGTTTTTTTGACCTATCAATATGGAACCTAAATTGAGAGAGAAAATCAATCTCAAACCATCATCAATTTTAAAAGAAATTTCTTCTCTATCTATAAGGGTTTTCTACCCCAAAATGTGGCAACAACACAAGGACTCCAAGGAAATTACACAGATATATTCATCTCTGACTCTAAGTCTCATGAGGTTCCATAATAATAACTAACAGCATAATTCTCTTCAAAGGCTCTAAGAAAAAAATCAAAATAGGAGAACATCGTTCACCAGTTCAGCAATCATAGATGACACCCATCTATGATATGCACTCAATTTTGGAAAACCGTTCAATTCCTAAAGGTTTGTACGATAGAACATGCACCATTGAGGACATCATACATGGTTTGAATCTAGTTCCAAAAACTTAAGGTCCAATCATTTTGAAATCCCGCCCAATATAAGATAAATAAACCCAGGGGAAGAGTCCCTCACCTCACCAATACACAAAGTTTAGGGAGAACTTCTCCAAAGTATTCAACACATGAATTCTCCATTACAAGAGAGAACATAGAGACTCATTCCTCCCTACTATCCTGTTGTCTAGGGAGTAATGATTCTAACTATCCTAAGAAATATCTAACGCTCCTGTAAGTAGGGACCCACACATTAGTCTGTTGAGGGAATCCTAACCCCTATTTATGTATGGTTCATATCAAGTGGAGGGTCTCACTCCCCTAATTGTATTCCACGGTCTAGGGATATCAAACTCCAATGGAGGACTTGATCCTTTATAATAATTGATAAAATGGGGGTATTACTCTGTAATACAGGACATGCTTCCTTATCCAAAAAGGGACTAATAATCATATAGTGCAAGCACCCTGATATGATAGGGGATAACCACATAATATATTGGGTACCCACAACCTAACCCGTTGGGGGAGTACAACTCAGTGGCAAGAGGACCCGCACCCTAGAAGCGTAAGAGATTACTAAAACTGCCATTTCATTCAAATGGTGGTACCCACATTATGTCATCATAGGTAATTACCAACCCCAAGATAGAGTTCTCACCCAATGATATAGTAGGGGAGTGAAAAACCTATAGGAACAATATATTTTGGGGACCCACTCCCTAGATTGACTAGGAGTATCAAATTCTATAATAATGGTCCCATACCCAGGAATAATAGGGGAGTACTGACCCTACCTATTCATATTATATGGAGGACCTACACCTAAGACAAACATGGTAGTACATTCAATTTTCACAAATTTCATGGGGAAATCAGCACCTTAACCCATTATGGGAGTAACAACCAAGGAGTAATATAAAAAAATGATAATAAAATACATATACATTATGTGGGGAGTCCTATCTCTACCTATATAGAGAGTTAAATAAAACCCACTTTCGAGTCTATAATTGGTGTTACAACCATAGAATCTCTCTGTACGTACAACATTATTCTCAAACACAGGCTCAATACCGCTCCACAAGAATCCTTCTTGATTCACATCACCTATTATATAGTAAGCTGTAATGAAGTCCACCATCTCATTCTATTTGGGAAACCACTCTAGATGGAATACTCATGAGCCTGAATCTGAGTCCCAGGGATGAAGATACAGAAGTACGAATATTGCCGGAAGATCTCCCAGTAGTAAACAACATGCACTGGGGAACACACGGCTTGTAAAAAAACCCATGTACCTCCCCGTATATCTATTCCACATGTCTTCCTACCCATTTAGGTGTTTATGGAGATTATTGTATGTAGACGTAGTGGCCCTCATCTCTCATCCCCAAATCGTATTCCTCTTCAACATGAATCAGCTGACCATGTCCCTAAATCTCTATATATCCCATATTACAAAATGTGGTTAAACTAATGGCCTCATTCCCATGTTGTTTCTTTCTATATATGTACCATATTCTATTTCCATTTATCTTGGTAATTTTTAGTACATACACATGTCTCTTCACATGGATGTCCCAAGCTATGACTCATGGACACACAGATTATGGCACTACAAGGTTTGTAACCCCTTTACATGGTGTGTAGACCCAATTTTTCATCATCCACAAACTAGAAGATCTATGTGGTATGTTACATTTAGCTACACATCTTTTATTCAGTTAATTCATTTCAGAATCACCAAGAAAATTGTATGATTCACACATATTCAACACCAAAACCATTGATCAACCTATCAGGGATCAACATCAATTGCAATAGGACTCAAAAACATTAGAACAATGAAAAACGAATGTTATAAATACCCAAACTCAAATCCACCAATGTTGTGGGGGAATATTTGAAGATTTAGGTTAATAAAAATGCCCAAATAATTTTATTTCCCCATATTATGATGATCTACTTCAGAAATGGAGATTAACAGCAAATCATTGTGTGGATTTAGCAACAGTATCATCATCATCAATGCAAGTATAGGTGACTTTCTCTAGATGGATTGTGAACAAGAACTCAAATATTTATTTCATGCTTAATAATTGGATAGGAGATATTCTCTTGATTGGCTTACATCCTACTACACTAGGCTTAGGTGAGAAGGTCTCTATCAAGGATTATCTAGAGGATCCTCCAGCTACATTGTCAGGTGAACTTCATGATCTGATTGAGAATTTTAGTTTTGTCACCTTCCCTTATTTTTTCCATGGGATAAAGCTAGAAATGGTTTTATGACTAGAAAATTATATTGTTATCATTCCACCATTGGTATTAATGGTGATTTTATATGGATGTGTTTTTTCAATAGAGCATGGATTAGGAATTCACACCTACTACTTATCTGGAGGATGGTATAAAATTTATTACCCACTGAAGAGGTCTTCCAGATGTTTGTTTTGTAGTGATGTTCCTAGTGTGTTATGTGACATAATCATTAGGAGAATATGGGGAATAATTCCCTCTCATGTGCAACAACCTGGACCATATGGAAGTAGGTTTTGGGTGCCTTTGATCTGGATGAGCTCAGCTTTTTGGGACTACAGGCCCTTCTCTATTGTAGTTCGTTTCTCCAACTCTCACCCAAGGTTCTGGCTCCCCTCTCTATGGCTATAGCTGAAGTACTGCATAAAGTTTGGAGGCTTTGAAAATACTCTTTGTATAATGGAAGGGGTTGTTTCTTCAAGCTTGTGATGATATAGGTTTGTGCTGCTATAAAGGACATGTACGATGCTTGTTTGGGTAAATGTTACAACAGCATTTAGGGCTTTATGATTCCGAAAAAATGGGTTTCAAAGGAAATTTCAGACCTACATTGGGAACTATTGAGGTGTTTTGGATCCATCCTTTCCCTCTTTGGATTTTGGTTAACATTAATGGTTCTTATAAGGGAATCATAGACCATCATGTCGTGGTGAGGTATTTAGGGCTCATGGTGACCCTATCAAAGGATGTTTCTATGGTTCTTTTGGAACAGAATGTTATTTGGAGGCTGAGATTCTTGAGATCATAAACGCAGTCTCATTTGTGAAAAATAAATTTTGGACTAATATCCGGTTAGAGATTGACTATTCTACCATTGTACATGCCATAAGAAATGGTGGAATAATTATCTATTGGAGGCTCTTAGTGAAGTGGATGCATACATGGATACTATTTCGACTCTTAACATCATCATCATGATTGTATATCGAGAATAAAACATGATTGGGGATGGTCTTGAAAACATTGGGGTTGGTGAACCTATTACTTGGTCTGATACCCATCTAGAGACTCTACTCCCTTTTTATAAAAATGATTGTAATAAGTTCTCGCATTTTTTTAACTTGTAATCTTTATAATTTTTATGAATAAATACCTTAGCCTTTTGGTGGAGGGACCTCTTTTAAAAAAATGAGAAGAGAGGAATGGATCTCCATGTTTGGGTCATGTGTTTATGAGTGTTGTGGTTGTGGGAAGAATTGGATTTAATTAATTAAAACCAATTAATTTCTCTCTCAACACCACATCACAAAAACGAACCCTAACAAAACTCATTTCGCAAATGACCTTAGGTCACACCTAGTGTAAACACGATGATCCAGACCCTACCGTAGTATTATAAATTCAATTTGAGACTCTAGAATTTTATTATTTAAATTTCAAGATAAATTGTGTGTGTGTGAAAAAATAAATTTAATGTTTTTAATATTACCTCACCAAGGATCCCCAGGCACCGACATCTCATGTAGACTCAACACCCTTCCCCATAAATATTATCTGGAATATTATGATGTCTTTCAGTTCAAAAAAGAAAATTCAATAATGAGAGCCATAAAACTAATATTGAATCATATCATGAAAAGAGTTTCATACATTCTTTAAGAAGAAAAATAGTAGGGAGTGGTGATTTTTTGGAAAGAAAAAACATGGTAAAGAACCCCATTTTTTTTAAGTATGAAGGGAAACCTATTGAAGATAAGATAGATGACGATATTATTAGATTCTATCAATAATAATAAATGACCATAATAAATAATATAGAACCTAAAAGAAGCAGGGAATTATAGAGAAAACGTCATTGCATTTTACTGAAGAAGGAAACCCGAGAAAGGTAGTCGCTAGATGGTCCTCTATGGAATAAGACATGTAGAGGGAGAAAATCATGTAAGAGAGGAAATTTAATTTTTGTGTTCAAAAAATATACATGTGGGCCTAGATGATAGCTTGGAATCACATCATTGAATTCATCTAATGGATGGGAGAAGTAATAGTGGATATCTATCTATAAAGACTAAATATTAGTTTAAAAAATGTGTCGCACATAGAAACCAAAAATCATATCACGATAAATATACATGGAAGAATGTGATGAATGATAGTGCGGATTAAAAAAAATACAGAAATTATTTCAGAAACTGATTCCCTCCCAATGTGCATGTTCCCCAAACTTATACATAGTCCCAGTTCACACTATGCAATCATTATTCTTAGCGTATATTTTGGGCAAGCCTCTATGAATAGACCACCCACATGGTTAGACCTCTATGTCCCAAGAAAATTCATAACAGGTTTGGATAAATTTATTTTAAAATAACCATATTTTTTTAAATTATCATAAAAAATTATATTGAAATGAACATTCAAATATCCTAACAATCTATTAAACACAGTTCTAAAAAAATAATATTTTTAAACTAAAATAAGATTTAATTAAAATTATAGAAATAAAAATTATCAAAACAAAATGATATATAAAATCTTTAATACGTAGATACTAACAATCTATGCATTTTCAAAATTAAAAAACATAATTTTTATTATATTTTTTGTCAACATAAAATAAAATTATTAAATATGTCAATAAATTTTCCACTATTATAGAAACATATTAAAAATTATAGTATTAAAAATATTTAACGATACAGGGAAAAATATGAAGTTTAGATACAGTAATAAAAAATAAATTACTATTTTGAACTGTTATATTTTAATTATTGTTATCTAATTGTCATTTATTCATATTAAATGATATCATTGATATACATAGCTATTAAAACATAAAGAATGTGTTGTAGTATTCATATAGACAATGTTATTTAAAACAATTACACATAGAGTTATAAAATAATTCCATTATAATAAGATACATAAAAAATAATTAATAAAAACAAAAAAATACTAAATTTATTTTTTGTTTCTAGTATACCAAATTCAAAATTCATTTTATAAATTTTTTAGAATCCAATAGTTTAGTGAAAGTATCATGAAATTGTTTCTCATTTCCAAAAACATTATAGAAATATAAATCATTTATTTTAGACATCCTCATGAAAATGTACTCTAAAATATATGTGTTTAGATCTTGAGTGGTGAACAAGAATTTTGGAAGATAAAATAGCTCAACTATGATCACAATTAATAAGGATTTTATCAAAATTAATATTGAAATCATATGTAGTTTTATTTTTCCTAATACTTTGTGAATCAGAATGAGTAGTAGAGACATACTCACCCTCCTCTTTTAATAGTGGTACTTCTATTTGGTTTTTAGAGATCCATGAAATTAATATTTTACATAAAAAGTGACAGATACATAAAGTAGACTTCTTATCAAGTCTGTGACCTTGAAATTCATTATCAAATTAATATATTTAAAAAATGAATTAAAATTATAACATGTTATACATTACCAATATTTTTTTTGATATACCTAATTACTCTTTTAATAGCCTTACGATGACATTATTTTGGGGTTTGGTTGATATATTGAACACAAAAAAATGAAAAACCAAAAATATATCCTACAATTAGAATTGAACATTAGAAATCCTATTATACCTTTACACAACATATCAAAAAATGTTTTCTAGATTCATCTATTACTTATTTAGAGTTTTTCCCTAGAGGGGTTCTTCTAATCTTAAAGAATCAATCCTATAAAGGTTATGAATGTCTTTTTAATTCATAAATCAATTTAAGAAAATACCAATTTTTCAAATATTAAATTGAAAACCACGATAAAATTTCAATTCCTTGATAAGTTCATTTTAAATACATATAAGATAAATTTAAAAAACTAATAAAATAATTTATCATTTTTAGAACAAATAATGATACCATAAACATAAATATATATAATAAATATATATTTTGACACTCATTATATGAATAAGGTTGGATAAAACATACATTTAATAATATCATTTTAAATAAAAAATTTGTTATCCTTTCATACACTAATTGAAGAGCATGCTTACGACGATAAATTTATTTAGATTGATTGAAAAGATTATTTGGAAATTCATTATTTTTGAAACAATGAGGTTTTTTATCATAACCATCTTTTGATAAACCCATTTAAAAATGAACATTTTCCATCCATTTAAAAAATTTCAAAATTTTTAAGACTTAAATATATCAACAACTGTGAGTTTATTATATTCTATCAAAAGGTACATATTTAATGTCAAACAAATACCTTATTCATGATGATAACCTTGGTAAATTTTTTTTTCATAATTCCTAATGAAAATATCCGATTCATGAGATTTATTTAGAAAAATCAATTTTTTTCAATAAAATTTTTTAACTGGTAAAAAATATTTTTTCTATGAATCATTAATATTCATAGATACAAAATCAACTAAAAATGAATAATTTTATTGAAATTTCAAAACATAATTTATAGTTCTAATTTGGAAGTCAAAACTTTCTATAATATTTTCCAATGGGTGATATTTGTGGGTTTTTCAAATTAATTTATAAATATTTGAAGTGATATTCTCCCTAACTAATTTTGAAAAATTACTTTAAGGATTATCATTATCACTATTTAATTATTTCATATAATCAACATTACTAATAGAATCATTACTCAATTATTCGTTCTTTTCAATGAATTTTACATGAAACAATTCATTATTTTTAATATTTATTTTATTATATACAATACAAATTTTAGTATTATTAGAGTATCCAAGAAAATACATTCATCACATATTGAATCAAACATGTGTAGATTATCATTATAATTAGAAATATATACATTACATCAAAATTCATTAAAATGAGAAAAACATGGGTTCTTATTATTAAAAACTTTATAGGTTGTTTTCATAAATTATGTTTAGGTGTAAAAAATAGTCATGATATAGTTATTAGTGATAACCAATTCATCTTAAAAATATTTTTAAAGGATGAATTCATTAATAATTTTTCATTCTATGTCATAAATATTTTTATTTTCATATCCTATAACATAAATCATATGTGGTGATATATGGGTGGAAAATTTGTAAAAATATTCATTAGTTTCATAAAAATTTTAAAATGAATAATTTTTTAACTCTCTTATTTTATCACTACTAATAAAATATATTAAATGACCATTCTGATTTTGAATTTTCTTACATAATGTAAAAAATTGTTTTTATTTTTTCACTTTAATGAGATGTGAAAATACTTCATGTAAATATACTGAAATCATCAAACATTAGAAAAAAAATCATTAAAAACTAAACGTGAATTTATCATGGGTCCAAATTTTTCAAGATGTTTAATTTATATGAATATATTAGTATTGGACATAATTACATATATAAACAATTAATTTTTATGCTTACCTTTTAGAAATGATTCACATAACTAATATATACATATACTAAATTTTGTATGTTCCATATCCAATTCTTGTTTATATAGCATAGAGTACTGTGGAGGAGAAACACATCCCAATGTACATTGAAATGGAATATGATATGTACCTATATCATTTAATAATTTCATATTTTGATTGTATAATAGTGATAACTAAAAAAAATCATTTACATTAGCATAAATAAATACTTATAATCATTATAAATAGAAACTTATTTTCATCTAATCTTATATTAGAACTTTTATCACAAATTTATGATCATTTAATTATGTTTTGATTTAATCCTTCTACAAAAATTTTGTGAAACTATATAACACATGTAAAAATACATAATTCTCCAATACAATTAACCATAAATTTAAATGTTTCACTGAAATTGATAATAACTCCCTCAACAGTGTTTTAATATATGAAGTTATAAATTTCACCAATCACGAACCATAAACACCCACTATCCATATAATATAATAAATTGGAATTATTTAGGAATGTTCCATAACAAATAATAAATAAGATGGTTATTTTTGAACATAGACTAGATTGGGTTCAATTTAGTTTGTAGGAAAAATGTTTGGTACACATGAAAATTTTAAACATTTGTTTTAAATTAATCTGGACAATAAATTTTTGGATGTTTACTTCCCAGCAAAGACTAAATATTTATTATACATAAAGGGAAATTAATATAAAAAATTCCAATTCATGTTACAATAAAACAAGGTTTCATTTTCAATATTTCACTTTCTTTCGTTAACAAAAATAGTTCAGTTCATCTTAATAGCCAAATTATTATTGCTTTAACAAATTTTTCATATTTATGTTTTTTCATATCCATTAACTAATATATTTTTCTTGGCCTCTAAAAAATCATATTGGAGTTTTTATACCAATAATTTCATTTTAAAGCATTTTCTTAACATTATGAATAATTTCAATGAAATCACATTAGTTTATATTTAATAACGATCCAAATACATTTAAGATTATTATTTTAATGACAAAAATTATTACGGTCTATTTGATTTTTATTTAAATCATTAAAAAATAATGTCAGTATTCTATTTTCAAATAAATAATGTTTTGATATAAAATATAATATTCTCATATTTTCATCTTTAAATTTTATGAGTTTAGCATTTACATCTTTTTTCTCTTCTATATTATTTTATATATTATTATTTAGTTTTCTATTTTATGATATAATATTTTTTTATCTATTTTATGTTCCCTATTTAGTTCATCCATTATTAATATATCACATTGAAATATCTAATTTTGAGCTTCACACTCTTTATCATGAGTTTAAATATCACATTCATAAATATAATTTTAATTATAGTGATCTTGTAACTCATTCATAGTAGTAACCATGAACCTTATAATTTTATATTCTTTTCCACATTCGGAACAAAAATCACATGTGTCTTAATCGTCCATGAAACTATAACCAATATTATGTACCATTATATGTTCCTTCTTGAATTTCTTTTCCTTTTCTTCTAGTTAAAATTTGATACAATCATATTTAATACTCTAATATTCTGCCAATCATAGGATTTTAATTCATAAACATCACATTTATTTATTTTACCTTTTTTCAACACTTCCTTTCATCCTTTTGAAAATATATTCTATGTATCTTCTTAATTCTTCTATCACCCTTCATGAAAAACATTTGGTGTTATTTGAAATCACATCCTTCTCACATTACAGTAACTCAAAATAATAATAATTATAAAATTATATTTCTTTTAAATTCTATACATTTATTTTTATCATGATCATTAGAAGTGTAAATTGTAATTTTCTTGATTATATAGAAGATATGGTCATATCAAATCATCTATATAATTTAAACGAAAATACATACTTAATCAATCAAAAAATTCATTGAATTATATATCATGGGTAGATCTCCATTTAATATTTTTTCAAGAGATTTATTCTTCCTAGTCACTCCAAGGGAAAACATGTTGTCGAAAATATTGCTGAATATTTTTTTATAACTCATTTTTGATTTAGTGATTTTCCAACCAGAATTCTTATTACATATTTTTGTGTATAGTTATCTTGGTTCGGTACAATGTATTAATAATTTCATGTGTTACTTTATCGTAATTCAAATTTCAAAATAAATTTTATGGTATAAAATATGAAAATATATATTTCTTCATAATGAGATGTATAAGGTAATAATAAATTTTAAATTTAAAAAGAATTTTGATGAAACTTTATTAGTAAGTGATTATAAATATTTTCCCCATATTTTATAAGGATTTTACATTATATCCCAATAATAAATAAATATATTTTTATGAAAAATTTCCTTTATGTCCTTCACATAGACATAGTCACTTATATTAAAGTGAGTCCATATGATGGGATTCAATATCGTGAAAGTGGGATTAGCAATAAATAAACATAGTTATTTTACATAGTCTATTATGTATATGATAATGATTAGTTAAAAATAGGTAACGAATTAATTAATGTCAAATCCATAAAAGTGTACTTTCTCTTATACCAGTTTCTTGGCCTATTGGTATGTATGTAGTGACTATAGTGAGTTGGATAGTCCTTTCTATTTTCTTATTATGAAACTTAATATATCAGTGTTATAACAGCATTGAAAGTGCAATAAAATTAAAATGAAAACTACATAAATTTTTATAGAGGATTAGATAAAATTCTCGGTCCTCTTATCAATATACTATACTTCTATAAGAGGATGGTATGAACTAAATCCATTTATTTTAATCAGATACATAACAGAAATAACAATAAATAAAAATGTAGAATTTTTACATCTCATGGTATAACCCAAAATTTTATAGGATTCATAACATAACTGCATATTTACTGGGAGGAACTACCATAAATTATTTTTAGATGTGAGGAATAACCAAATTAAATAAATTTTTTTGGAAAATATATTCCAAATATCGAGAGGATAAACATCTAGTAAAACGTATTATCATTTATAAATATTATAAAACAAAGGAAAAAAAATCATAACCAGTTGATGAAGAATTTCTTTATAGCTCATTTCATTTAATTATATGAGAATTGGAAGATAAAGTTGATGAATATACTATGTGACGACTGTTGAAAAATGGTTGTTAAAGATTTTTTGTGTTAAATTCGATAGTATTAGTAAATTGTATTAGTTTAACATTCTCGAATGAATATCTTCACTGTTATATATTATTTATTTATAAATAAATCTCCTGAAATATTAAAACTAAAATATATAAGGTCATGTCAGTTTCCATGGTCTAGACAACACTCGTTCGGGTTTAATAATAAAATTATAAAATTGTTACCTTATTTTGTTGAATCCATACAAAAAAACTACAATGAATAAACTATTTATTTGGGAAATATTTTAGGGAACATTTAATACATTATATAATATAATACACTAACAAATCACAATTTAAAAATAATTCAAATAATAATATATGTGTGAAAATTATACATGTAGAAGATATTTATAATAAATCGATCATAATATGGAAAAAATATGCCTAAGATAATTTCTATATAAACATACTACAATTAATTTTTAAATAATATTCTAAATTTATCTGAACATAATATAATAAACATATAACAACAAAAATTATTTTAACAAAATCAACAAAAAAATAAATGAAAAATCATGGAAACAAATTATAACTAATGGTGTGTTAAGATCTACGGTCAAAACATATATAGTGGTTATATATTATGTAACATTATATATTTCCAATGTTGAAAAAAAGAGAATAACATAATATTACATTTTGGAAAAAATATAATAAAAATAAAACAACTAAAATTATATCCATTTATGTTAATTAAATATGTATTCATGAGAACAAAAAAATTACTAATTAGTTGATGTCTAATGGTGAGTAAATTAACAACTGTTATTTTCAAGTAGTTAGTGAGATACAAATATCAAAATGTAATCTTAGATGATGATCATTCCTTATACTTATCAAAGAATCATGAAATATTAAAAAAAATTAAAATTTATCTAAACAAAATATATTTCCATAAAATAATGCTCCCGCATTGATAAAAAATAAGAATATGTTTCTGGTAACTAGGATATAATAAGGAAGAATGATTTATGATGAATCTATTATAGAAGATTAATATACTTCAATAACTTCATAATAAAATATTTTATTTCTATAGAAAATGTTAAAAAGCATTTATTAGATTGAGAGTTTGATAGTCACTACTGGGTGATCTAAAGGGAAAAATAGTTGGTGGAAATATAACACACCATTGATATTCAATTATGGATAAAATTACATAATGTTAACATGGAATTACAAGTAAATTTACTCACCTTTGTTATTCTAATGGTGGGTCAGTGCCTTACAATTTAGATATGATGAAGACTGAAACTACTCACCATTGGAAATTTTCCCACAGTTACATTAAAAATATCTATTGGAAAAAAACAAATAGTGAATGGTGACACCCTCCATTGGTAAAAACCAATTTTATGTCCACAATTTCGGGTAAGACACAACAACCACTCTCATACAAAGAGAATGGAAAATCAAAAAGTCAAAAATAAATTATGATAAGTTAGATGGGAAAGAAATAAAGATGAAATATTGAGATCCATTGAACTAAAATTTCTTCCCACAATGAAAAGGTTACTGTAAAAGATTTCTGAAGAATAACAAAAGATATCAAGGATTAGTTGAAAGAAAAAATGTGGTGAAGAACACCTATTTTAATTATTATTGAAGGAATCCGTGATGAAGACGAGGAAGTAAAACATATTGTTATAATGTATGAAGAATCATGAAATACACTAAGAAATAAAATGAGACTTGAATAGAGAAAGAAAAGTTGTAGAAATTTTGGTCGAATTTGGGAAAATAATGACACTAGAAAAAAGAAGTTACTAGACAGTTTGATGTGGAAGAATATGTGACTAAAATATAAAATTAACATGGTAGAGGAAATGTATATTTGTTGTTTAAAAATCAATGCATGGGATTAGAGGACATATGGGATGCCTTATGGGGATGTTATCATACATCTATGGGAAATAATAAAGGATATCTATTAGTTTATATAAATATAAGTTTAAAAAAACTACCCCACATCTAAACCATAATTAGAGATAGATAGATATATAATATAGAATGAAGTGGACGAAAACATAGATTAAAAAACTACTCACCCTATGCAGGATGCCAAATCCAATCTCATTCACATTCTCCCACAATCTTATAAATGGTCTCGGTTGATGCTATTCGCAAACTATGTTCAATGTAGGATATTATTAGCATTGTAAGGCTTGACCGCACTTTTGTATAGACCTCTAGGTACCCATTAATTTTTTTATAGGTTTGACTATAAGGACTTCACAGAATCCATATTTTTATTCTAAATAATAAGAAAGTGTTATAAAGAATATAACATCCAAATATTATAAAACATTATTAAATCATGATATTAATAAAAAATATTTTCAAGTCAAAATAATATTCAATAAATTGTTATGAATTGTAATATATCAAAAATTAGAGATATAAAATAATCAATACACTATTTAAAAATTATTTCAATGAAAACACTTTTGAATGAATATTAATGTAATGTAGGTTACTTGGGACATCATTTTTATATTAATCTTACACTCATACTTATGAATAAAAATTAACTAGGGAGTTATATAGGGGAAACCCATTGTAGGTTTATAATAGAATAAAGAAATAGAATAATGTGGAATCATCCATCTATGTATTATAATGGAATAACCTATATATGGTTAGTAATTGAAAAACAATTCACCATAAATGAATCAGATAAACCATAAAGTAATCATAACCCATGAAATAATTCAAATAATTTTATTTTAATCCACTAATAATATCATATTAATATAACAAAATATCCATTTATTTTGAAATCCTTTTTAAAATAATAAAAACAAAGGGATATTGGGTTTATCATTGAATGAATCTTAAATGATTGTATGGGAAACCCAATATCAAATAATGTGAGTAGTTATAGGAAAACTTATTGTTCCCATATATGGTAAAATAAAATATATCTTTTTCCCATTTTTCTAAAAAATATTTATAATATATATAAAAGGATTCATTTTAAAAATTATTAAAATAATATAAAAATCTTATAATTATTATTTCAATGATTACTATTTGAAAAAATAAAAATTTAATTTCAAGAATATAATATTAAAAATTTGGTTTTAAGTGTAATGTGTATACCTTAAATATAGATTGACATGACAAATACATTATTTATTATCCTAAATAACAATCCAATGTGAATTATTTCATTTCTTAAAGATATTTTGTGAGACTATTAATCATATTAATTGATTTATAAACATTTCTTTTTAAATTACATAATGATTTAATTTAACTATAGATGTATTGATAACATTTTGACAGTGTGTCAAATTTTTATATCTATATATTGAATATAAAATATGAAGACATTATAAAATCATATATAAAACTATATTAAATAAATTATTGTTATTTTTTTAATTTAATTGTACTTTTACCTCCAAACATGAATGTTATCTAAAAATAAAGTAGTGCATTACAATCATGTATACATTTGAATATACATACACGTTAGTAATATATAAATTTTATAAAGGGAAGGAAATAAATAATGTACATATCATTTTACTTTTATATCATTATAAATTTATTTTTCTTTCCAAACTACTATATAAACTATCCGTGTGATCTGTTCAAGAAACGATTACCATATCGTGCCTTAGTAGTGGTAATCCACACATATTCACATATGACACCATCATTTTATTAAATTAATTAAACGGAAGAATCTCACTGTTTTTGTTTCATTGTTTAATGATAAATCTGTCATGAATCTCATACATTCACATTTAATAGTTCATTATAACCATATATAAGAGGAGGATATTGAAAATTTTTATATATATATATTTTTAGTAGAATTTCCACTTTACATAATAAGGATGGTTTAATTTCATAACTGAATTAATATGAGGAGGATATGTATTATAATGATTACATGATAAATCTATGTATTTAGAAGTCACAGATGTTATTATACCACAATGTTTATAATTTTTTAACACATTTAGATGAAAATATAAAATTCACACATTCGTTTAAAATATAGGATATGAGGTTCTCTTTAATTAGTGAATGATGGGGAACTATTGTTATATATAATTGTATAAAATAATTATAATTTTTTTCTTTATTTAATGGGGATAAATTTATATGTTGCAAATATCGGATGGGTATGGGTTTATATAATGTAATAATATATAATTTTACAATTTTTTGGCTTTTCTCTACATTATATCTATGTTTTAACAACAATTTCTTACCATTTGAGAAATTATGATGATAACATTATTTTTGAAAATTTCGGGATCACGAAAGGCCCTATTAAAGGAAACATTACCTAGAAATAGAGAACATATTAAATTTTTACCCATATTCCACAAAATTTTTATAATATATCGTTTTTATGAATTATAATTTGTTTAGTAAAATAATATATTATAAAATATCATTATTGTTTTTTATATATACATGAAATATTCGAATTTAGCATGTCTCTAACTCGTGTAATATGGGTCTAATTAGAAATAAAATCAAATATAATGAAGAAATGGTCTATATATAAGCATCTAATCAAATTAATATATGTGGAGATAATATTTCAAACCTTTAATTTTGGTCTAACCTGCTAGTTAACCATGTTTAACATTATCTTTTTTAATTAGTTTTTTCATTATTAAATTATTATAAATTCACATATTTGATAAAAATTGGATTATAAATAGAAAAAGGATAAAATTTTATACCATTAATAATCCTTATTTCTATTATTCAATTTTTTTATTACATTGATATTATATCATTAAATTTTATTTATTATGAAAATTTTTGTAATGTGATCATGAAACTGTTAAGAAAATATATAAATAATATAAAAAATATATTAATTTATTTAGAATATAAATATAAAAAATATCGTTAATTTAACATATTATTCTATAAAATTTATGGGAGTTGATAAATCACCAATAAAATTTTATTTTTATGGGTTTTAAAATAATTTTATTGATTTAATTAATTATTTCTTAAGAAGATCATAAGAATTTATTTTCATGATATGTTTAATGAAAAATAAAAAACTAATTTATTATCATAAAATAAATATTGAATGTCATTTTAAAACGCTTTATACATTAAATTTAATAATTTACCACATAGACGTCATGATATATTTTTAATTTGACAAGTTATGTTTTGTAGCCTTATTGATACATTGTAGAAACATTTCAATAAGATTATTTTTATATATTTCCAAAAGTATATGAAATATAAAAGAATAATTTATTAGAAAAATATTTCTTAAAAATACGTAATTAAATTATGTTTTACTTCTCCATTATTATCAGATGGGAAAAAACATAACTTTTCAAGTTATTCTGATTCACTATGTCGGTAAAAAAACAAATTGTAAAATTTATCTGGAAATAAACTATATATTAACTGTCTTTAATTTTATTATTAATATATTTATTTTATATTATCATGAATTTTAATTTCCATATTATTTTCAACTACATATATCTCATTAATTTATTTATGACATCATAAATTTTAAATTATTTCATAGGAACTTTAGTTTTACACAATTCTATGAAAATATAATTTATTTATAAAAATATTAAAATAATTCTAGAGTAATTGTAAAATAATTAATCAATATATAATACCAATTTCATCAATAAAATATCCTTTATATGTGTAGAAAAATGTATTATAAATGATTGAAACATGATGAATTGTTTTAAAAAAAAAATCTGAATATGCCAAAAATTGAACTATTTCAAAAGTAAATAATAATGATGATTCCTATGAATATAATAATATTACTTATAAATAAATTATAAATATTTTAATTTAATACATTATTAAATTCATAATGGTACAACAAAATCAAATAAACGATAATCTTTTAAAAAAATTAGAATGTTTAATTATTCATTGGAAAATAATTAAATCATAAATATCCTAGTATTTTTCCTTACTAAAACTATGATAGTATTATGATAAAATATATATGCTTTCTATGAAATAGTATTTAAAGATATTAGAGATAATATTTTTAATAATATCTCAAAAAATTAAATAAAAATATTCTTTTGAAGAGTCGTATTTCTGAATAATGAAATAACTAAAATGATAATAAATTGGTTATTTCAAAATAATTAGTTAATGAATTTTTAATGAATATAAAATTTGTCTTTTTTATTTAGTAATTCATAATTTATTATACCTATTTAATAGTTGGGTTTTAATAATCACTTTTAAATAATAAATTTTTATATTTCCATTATGTTGAGTTTTCTGTGTCTCATAAATTTTTGAAACTAGTCCCCCTTTTTTATAAAAGTTTGTTACAAACACTCATCAATTATCCTCAAGAAAATGACAATAAATATTGACACATAATTTTTTAACTTATCATAATAATATTTTAGGAATAATTATCAATGAATTAAATTTCATGGATCAAAATTTATACTATTTTGGATGACTAAATACATAAATTGAAAACCTGAAACTAGAATAAATAAAAAATTTATTATCTCCATAATGATATAATAACTATCTTTCATATCATAAAACTAAAAAATATAAAATTGGGAATACATTTTGAAAATGGATGAGCTAAAAATACCAGAAAAGGAATAAACATGGGAATAAATCATGTCACATGCACGAAGCAAAACCATGATGAAATAAAATGAATGGATCATGAATAAAAATATGGATGAAAAAATATGCAACACATGATAAAATGTTCATAGAATCACATGATAGTGATGAAACATATAACATGACATTAATATGTTTCAAGGATAACTACCAAGACTGTATCACATAAAAAAGTCCCATAATGGATTTGGTTTACTCCTGAATCCCATACAGAACATCCCATGAGACTAAACAATTACCGAATGAAAAGGACTTATATCTTCGAACACCCATCATATCATGTTAATTCATCTATTTTCTGCATAATTTATAATTCATAATGAATAAAAATAGGGTAACCCATGCAATAAATTTGGAATTGAAATCATGTCATATTGAATATCCAAAGGGTGTATCATAATGGTATTAATGAAATAAATGATTAAATTATAACTAGAAATTAATTAAGATAAAAATAATAAATTAAAGTTAATAATTAGGTCATACATAATTTAAAACAGGATAAATAAGGGTTAGGTAACTTTAGAAACATGCCACTATAGCACAGTTGTAGTGAAAAGTATAGTATCATTAAAAATGATAAAGGAATAATTGTTTGCATATTACTATAAACGAACAAAAACATATTTTTATAAAAAATTAATTTATATTAAACTAATATTGATTTCATAAAATATTGTATTATGTTTTCATGAAAATGTGTAATAAATATATAAGATCCCTTTTATTGAGTTTGCTTATTGAGATGAATTGAGAGTACATTCTTATAAAAATATGTATTCCCCCATCATCGAAAGATGAATCAATCAAGATAAATATATTTTTTAATAAATATATTTATATTTATATTTATATTTCAAAAGATGATTATAATAATAATTAAGAGTTAAATCGAGTAATGTTATATAAAGCATTACAGAGATAAAATATAGAGGTTCATGAAGATCTTATAACTTATGTCTTAATTTTTTTCTCCATTTGCACTTACTGTACTTAATAATCAAATAAGATTCATTAATTTCTTTATTAATAAATTATAACAAATTTATTATAGTAATTATAATTTTTATTATGTTTATTTATGGATATTTCTATGAGTTATATGGTTTAATTTCATCTTTCTAGGAGGTTTTTCTTCATTGTTTCATGGTCGGATCAATTCGGTATAATTATTGATTACCTTATATAGTGGGAGTAATATGATAGAGTAAAACTAAAATTTATTTATACACTTACAAAAGATTAAATGGTCACATATATCATTATTTTGTTCAGAAATTCTGATAATTCATCTTTTAAAACATTAATGATAAATTTTTAGTTTCTTTTTGGTGACTATTCTAACCATCAAACATTAGTTTACTTTTATTTAATTATTTACCCATATATTAGTTACAAAACAAGAAATAAGTCATCATATGATTTTTTAAATCTCATTTAACAACAATAATATTATTATAAACTACCTTGAATGCTGTAATAGAAAATTAAGACTCAATTACAATGAAGACGATTAATAGACATAATATAAAAAATGGTTTCCCGTATTCGAATAAGATGAGATGAGAAAATTTGATGGAAATAAAATATTCAATTATCAATATAATATTTCATTATAAACATGATATTGTAGTTATTATAATGTAATAGATGAATACTGTGAGGATATGGTCGGAGAAGAAATCAAATTTAAGGAAGTGGGTAATGAAAGTTACCTCTTTAAAATATTATCCATAAAATATTCCTTTACTAACATGGAATTATTATATCAGTGTGACCAAAAGAACAAGTACATGTGGATAGTAGGGAGGAGAGTGTATGGTAGGGATTTGGATATATTCAAGGATTGGATGGTGGGATGAGAAGGCGTGGTGATGAGTAGTTTTTATAATGGAAGGACAAATTTGTTTGAATTTCAAAAAATATAAATTTATACTAAATTCATTTTATATAAACAATAACCAATATTCACATGGAATATATGATAATATGTATTATGTTTTTAATATAATTAACCAATATTATAAATAAATGTTATTTTTTTTAATCTTTATCATTTTGATTAACCCTTATTTAACCTACATTAATTATAATAATGGTAATATCTTCTTCAAAGTTTAAATGTTGTAATTTTTACTTATATAGGATCTATTGGATTACAGATGTGAAAATTAAAAAAATATCTATCATATCTTATTTACTTCATATTTTTTTAAATAATATAATAAAACCAAAATATCATTATTTCCAATTTTGATCTTGTTCACTACATTGAAATTTAAAAAATAAATACACCTTATAAATGTAAGAAATCTATTTATTATAGCCTAATATTTATATTTTAATATAGAAAATTTTTGTATAACAATAAATATCTTATTATATATCTCTTTTCCCACTTTTATTAAAATTTATTTTGTAATTTTGTTAATTGAAAAATCAACATTGGTGTTCAATAAGCCTCTAGGTCAACAATTCAATTCATTAAAATTTTAAAAACATTCACATATAAAGATAAATATTTTATATTTCTATAAAATATGTTTCATTGAGAAAATCATTTTTATCCCCATATTAAAACAATTATATATATTCTATATTAGAGTATTATAGTTTGATTATTTATATGATTTCAATAATATATACGTAATTTTCATCGAAAATGTACCATTAAAAAACTAAATATCAAACCTTATGTGTTATGGGTATAATAAATATTAATTTTGGTGAAGACACATGGCCTAATACCTTATTTTTTTTCTAGATTCACTAGATTTACCCTTAAATAAGATGATGTGTTTTACCACAATTACTATTGATATTTATAAAAAATAAAGGGGGAATATGTTTTAAATGTTGACATCATGATCTGAAATATATAATACATTTTTTAAAATAAAAATATGTAATTGAAATTTATTATTTAAAACTAAACTGAATGAATGTATTGAAACCCATTTTTTTCATTAAATGCAATTTTTTAGTATAAAATGTTATTTTATTAAATTAATGTATTTTTGTAAATGGAATAAA
This sequence comes from Viscum album, assembly GCA_963277665.1. Lineage (NCBI taxonomy): Eukaryota > Viridiplantae > Streptophyta > Magnoliopsida > Santalales > Viscaceae > Viscum > Viscum album. The sequence goes on from OY728145.1 coordinate 1,659,981,927, forward strand.
TTGGATTATTTACATTAAATAATATCGAATTATTTTTAAAACATATAGAAATACATCTTATACTAACACATATATACCAGAGGGTCATATGAACTGTCGGTATAGGTCCTCATTCCCAATTGTTATGAAAAAACCCTTTGGAAATGGTACATTGACACCACATTTCTTAATTGTTTTTACAACACCATTCGGAAAGGGCACATTGAGACCACCTTTCTGCAGGGTTTCAAAAACCGTTTGGAATGTTTCCACTTTTCTGAATAGTTTTAGAAAACCATATGAAAAGGGGACTTTGGGAACACTTTTCCCAACAGTTTGGGAAAAAAATTAGTAAGGGGTCCACATTATTGATTGGTTTTTCCCAAACCGTCGGTAAATTGTACTTTGATACCAAATTTACCAATGGGTTTCCCAAAATATTGGTAAATGGAACAATTTTCCCAATGGGTTTGGAAGACCATTGGAAAAGGGTACTTTGATACAACTTTTCCAAACGTTTCTCGAAACTATTGGGGAAGGCCTATACCAATGGTTTTGGGAACCGTTGGGATATTTACCCTTTTTTATGAATTATTTTCTCGAATACCATCAAATTTATATATATATATATAAAATAAATATAAATATAAATACATTTATATTTAATTAAATATACCCACAAAGGTAAATGTAGCATATGGATAAAGTCATTAATATATAACGTGTAACATCGCAGGTAAACAAAGAATGAATAATTTTCATATTTATGAATATTTATGAATTAAATATTAATTTTACTTTAAAGGGGTTGCTATGTTCGATAGTGTACCCGATACGCAACAGAGTTTCATTGAAATCTTACGTTGCACACTAGTAATATAATAATATTATTTAAAATGTTAGTTAACACGTAGTCGTTGTACTAGTGGGAATGGATAGAAATAACTAAAATATGATTATACATGTTTTTAAATGTTTTTACATTTACCCAATAAAAGATAAAGGCTTAAAATACGGAAAGAATTCAATTTTTGGCATTTATACCCTAATTTTCACTAAGGGTTCACTTATCACCTTTTGACGGAAAACAGTCATTAAATATAGTTTTGATCAATCTTATAAATTCTATTGGACCCAAAATAACTCTTCTTTAGAATCAGGACATCAAAATTTACTTTGTGTAAATTTTTGGTATCTTTCCGATAAAGTTCATTTTTAATGAATAGTGTAAAATGTGGTATTTTAATTCAAAACCTCCTTTTAATCTAATTTATTTATATGATTATATTATCTTTTGAATTGGTTTTAAAGTGAAATTAGAAAATATTTTTACCATAAAATCTAATAGTGGTCGTTGGAATCAATTTCACTTTGAAATTGGACTTAAACTAGTGTCAATCTTTTGATACTTATTGTTTCATAAAAACACGCTATTTGGTCTGACAGCGGGAATTAATTATTAAATTAATTAATGTAACTTATATGTTGTGAATTTTGTAAAATGGAATTCATTTTGGAATTCAGAATATCAAATATAGCATATGGTGAATTTTTGGTATTTTTCTGAAAAACTTCAATTTTTGATGAATAGTGAAACCACTAAGTGGTACTTACAAAAACTGATTTTTCGTTTAAATGAAACTTTACCACTTCTGTGTTTTTAATTTCAAAAATCCTACATACATGGTTGTAATTAAGAAGTATAATGTGGTTCATTGAGATAAAAATAATTTTTTGTTGAATAGTAACTTATTAAGTTTTTAATCGCGATTAGAGGTAATTAGTGAAATTTAAGGCAAAAATGATATTATAATAAAATGAAAATACCTTGACACATGTCCTACCCTTATTTTATGTGTCATGGCCGACCAAGAAAATCCATGGGTCAACTTGGGGACCCCATGGAGCCACTTTGGTTGGGAAATGACATAAATAACATTTTATTTAATGTTAAAGTAAAAATGACACACACATGAAATGTTTTACTAAAAAAAATTTTACATGGGGTTATACAAGTCAGATTTTTGACTATAAAAGGTCATTGGAAAGCTAGAAAGATTTCATACATCATAGTATTTTTTTTATAATTTTTATACATTAAATAAATTAAATTATTTATGACATCATGATGATGCAGCGATGACCTCATTATTTAACGATTTAAATAAAATGGAAAGATAATGTAATATCTAAGACCTAAACATGTCCAAAACCTATTGAATTAGTGGATTTCAAACCCTTATCACCTTATATTCTAACTAAATCAAGGTGGGACCTCTTAAATCTGAATACCATTTTAAAATAATGTGACTTTTTTTACCTTCCAAGAGTGACCCTCCTCTCCTCTTATAAAAGGCCCCCACCTCTACCTCCTTACCCACACTCCAAAAGTCTTTGGCTCGGCCAAAACCTGCCCATTTTGGCACTCCAAATCCCTCTCTTACACCTTGAAGCCTCACTTTGGGCAGAAGTCTTCCCAAGGAAGCCTTTGATCTCAAACCAAAGAGAGTTACCCGATATTAAGGTAATATCTTCACTTGAGTCCTTTTGATTTATTTTGCTTTTCCAACCCCCTAAATTCATTTTATTATTTTATTTTGTAACAACTCCATTATCCTCAATATACTAGGATGTTTTTATAAGAAGGATTCGATCTACACTTACACACACCTACATCTAATGGTTAAAGAACATACTGTTTCTGTGGATGGAAAATTTCTGCCTCCCGAAACGATGATTGTTCAACATTATTTTAACACCTTCAAAGGTGTCCATTAAGATGACACTATATTTATATATGATATATAATATGTTTATGTTTTTCATTAATCTTCTGTATTTTTCATTTTGGGCATACCTTTATGGTTTCCATTATGGGTAAACACGATATCTTCATTTAAGGAAGTGTGGACTACCGACCCGTCAAAGTGATGTGATTTGTTAATGCCATACGTGGGATGTATAAAGGATGGATTTAAAGTTATTATATATGATGTTATACTGGAATAATAATATACCTCTATATCATTATTATTTCTTTCCATTAAAGTATGAGATATAAATGAAAGTAGAGTTCATGCTTACGTACGACTTACCGTCTCCATGAACGGTGCATTTCATTTCTTACCCCAAATGTAATGTACTATTATATGTACATGTATATAATGGATATATATGATGATTGATACATCTAAATGATGAATATAATTCTGGAATTAAAATATACATACCTCTAATTTAGTTTTAATTCCATTAATATGACAAAGAAATGAAAGTAGCGTTCATGCGTACGTACGACTTACCGTCTCCATGAACGGTGCATTTCATTTCTTACCTCTAAATGATTATGTAATATTATAAATACATGTATATGCTGGATATATATGATATATATGCTATCCAAACTAGGAATGTCATTCTGGATATAAAGAACCTTTGACCACACGAACAACATGTAATTGTAAGAAGTCCACTTTCGACTTAAGAACCAAATATCAACAAAACTAACATTATGAACTTAAATGGTTACATAATGTTTATAACATGGAAATAAGTGATATAAAATGAATAATGAACTTTAAAAATGTTCTTAATCAAGTATAAATTAACTCAAGTTTATTATTCAGGACGTTAAAGAACGATCGAGTCAAGTCGGACCTGAGGTAAGGGACTTCATCTCAATCTCCTTTCATTGAGGCATATTTCGTTTTATACACAAAATTCTTTTATACGGTGTATAAACCCCTTGACTTGTACTTTTATACAAAAGGAATCTTTTTCTATGAAGCATTTTACTAAATGACAAAAAGGAATGTTTTTTTAACATACGTGGTGACAACGACTTTTTCCGCTGACGCGAGTATTATTTGGTCTTTGGCTTCCTCAACAAGCCGTAATATTTTTTAAAATGAAATAAATACCGTATAATCTTTTATGTATTTTGGTATTGAAAATGGTTTTTATAATTGATTTGTTATGTCAATATATGTTAGAGATATATTGTGATCAATCTATGGAAATGTTTTCTTTCCATTATGTTTTTTTATGTCTTATGATTTTATAATGGTACTTGGAAATTTGACGGGTGGTTACGTGATAAACCATATGACGGGTGGTGCCGTGAATACCAGGACGGGTGGTTACAGTATAACCTCCAATGCATTGGGTATGGAAGTCGGCCGTATGGCTATTCCATTAAGTATGTATGGAAGTTGGTCGTATGGCTATTCAATTAAGTGATATGTGTGGACGTCGACCGTATGGTTATTCCACTTAAGTATGTTTATGTCCCAAGTTACCTTTATATGTTATGTGTTCTTTATATGGGTTTAATGGTAATCCTTTGGTTACAAAAGGGTAAGTAATGATATTTTATTCAGTGAAGAGTTTTTACTACTTCATGAAGGTGAAGGTATTACTTTGATAAAGTATACATGGTTTACTTGATGTTTGAAATACTAACAGTTTTCATTCTTTGTGTATACCTTACTGAGCTTTTTATGCTCACCCCATGTTTTTTTGAAATGTTTTTCACAGGAATTAATGTGTAATAAGGTCATGGATGGGAACAAGGGAATTTCATGCTATATAAAACATGGAACTAGACATGTTTCTTTTTAAGAGTTTTTTTATTCTATAGAAACTTAGAATAAGTTTCTACTTTGTAATCTTTTGATATGTAATAGTTATGTTCTAATTCTCTAAAACTCTAAACCTGAAAAGATCTTCAATGTGAATTATTCATTTAATTCTATATTAAGTATGGTTTAAGGCCGGGGCCTTATAGTTGGTATCAAAGGTCAGTTTAGACAACTTTAGGAGTTAGAAAAGTGTTAAATTATAATATGATTGAAAATGATATAGCATTTACAGATTACCATGTTGCTTCGCCTAAGATATTTCAGTGTTAAGAATGGTTTTTCATAGAGGAAATAGAACAAATTTTCTGGGAAGGCATACAGAGGGAAATGACCTTTCAGATCAGTATCCTAGGATGGTCAGAATCATAACTAAACAGTTTGTTGCAGTGATCGATCAGTTGACTGAGGAGCTTAAAAGAAGATTGGCGAATGCTCCAGTTTTGGCACATCCTTCCAGGAATGGTGAGTTTGTTATATACAGTGATGCTTCGTTTAAGGGACTTGGCTGTGTACTTATGCAGAATGATCAGGTAATTGCTTATGCTTCACGTCAGTTGAAAACTCATGAGATAAATTACCCTACACATGATTTGGAATTAGTTGCTGTTGTCTTTGATTTAAAAATTTAGAGGAATCATTTGTATGGAGTAAAGTGTGAAATATATACTGATCACAAAAGTTTAAAGTATATATTCACTCAGAAAGCATTGAACATGAGATAGAGGAGATGGATGGATTAAATCATGGATTATGATTAAAAAATTCACTACCATCTGGGAAAAGCAAATAAAGTGGTCGATGCTTTGAGTCGAAAAAGTAATGCTTCATTAACCATGCTATGTTTGGAATGAGATCCTTTGGTTTTTTATTTGATGAACTTTGGGATATAAGTTTTTGGTGCAGGAAGTCCTTCTGTTTTGTTTCAGGTATCAGTGAAATCTTCTCTATCAGACCGAATCAAGCAAGCATAGAAGCGAGACAGCGGGTGTCAGAAAAAGGTAGATCTGGTTCAGAAAGGTAAGTTTCTTGAATTCAACACTAATAACGATTGTGTTTTGAGGTTTGGGAAAAGATTATGTGTGCCTTGTGATTCACAGTTGAAGAATGATTTGTTATGTGAAGCTCATAGTTCCCCGTTTTTAGTTCATCCTGGAAGTACTAAGATGTACAGAGATCTGCGGGTGTATTACTGGTGGGATGGAATGAAAAAAGATATTGCTGATTTAACTGTGAAGTGTTTGACTTGTCAGCAGGTTAATGTAGAGTGGTAGTTACCTAAAGGTATGCTTCAGCCTTTACCAGTGCCAGAGTGGAAATGGGAAAACATATCCATGGACTTTGTTATGGGATTACCGAGGACATCTCGAGTTAATAATGCAATCTGGGTTATTGTTGATCGCTTGACTAAATCTTCTCATTTCCTTGCTATACGAGATACTTTTTCCCTAGATCAACTTTCCCGTTTGTATCTTAAAGAGATAGTCAGGTTACATGGAGTTCCTCTTTCCATTGTATCTGACCGTGATCCCAGGTTTACTTATATCTTTTGGAAAGGCCTTCAGAAGTCGTTGGGTACTGAAATAAATTTTACTATAGCTTTTCATCCTCATTCAGATGGGAAGTCATAACAAACAATTCAGACCTTGGAGGATATGCTACGAGCTTGTTCGATGGATTATCAGGGAAGTTGGGACCAACATCTTTCTTTGGTTTAGTTTTTTTTTATAATAACAGCTTTCATTCCAGTATATAGATGGCACCATTTGAGGTATTATATGGGAAGCGGTGTCGAACCCCAGCATTTTGGGATGAAGTGGGTGAAAGGAAGCTGATGGGACCATAATTGGTAGAAGAGATGGCAGAAAAAGTTTTGTTGATTCACGCATATAAGAGAGCAGCTTAGAGTAGGCAGAAGAGTTATGAGGATAACCGGAGGAAGGATCTATCTTTCGAGGTAGGTGATCATGATTTTCTCATGGTTTCTCCATGGAATAGTGTGATGAGATTTGGTAAGAAAGGAAAGCTGAGTCCAAGGTTCATTGGACCATATGAAATTCTGGAGAGAGTTGGATCAGTTGCATACAGAGTGGATTTACCTCTGAGTTTATCTCAGGTGCACAATGTTTTTCATGTTTTGATGTTGAGGAAGTATATGCCAGATCCATCTCATGTTTTGAGTCCAGAGGTAGTTCAGTTGGAAGAGAATGTCTCTTATAAAGAACAACCAGTCCAGATTCTTGACCACATGGAGAAAGTGTTACGATATAAGGTAATCCACCAGGTAAAGGTTTTGTGTTAAAACCATATGGTTTAAGATGCAACGTGGGAATCTGAAAATGATATGAGGGATAAATACCCCCACTTATTTTGATAAGTGAATAAAATTGTGATGATGCAATTCCCAAAAAGGGGGGAAGGATGTAACATCCCAGGTAAATAAAGAATAAATAATTTCCATATTTATGAATATTTATGAATTAAATATTAATTTTACTTTAAAGAGGTTTCTATGTTCGATAGCGTACCTGATACACAACAAAGAGTTTCATTGAAATCTTACGTTGCACACTAGTAATATAATAATATTATTTTAAATGTTAGTTAACACGTAGCCGTTGTACTGGCGAGAATGGATAGAAATAACTAAAATATGATTATATATGTTTTTAAATGTTTTTAAATTTACCCAATAAATGATAAAGACTTAAAATACGGAATGAATTCAATTTTAGGCATTTATACCCTAATTTTTACTAAGGGTTCACTTATCACCTTTTGACGGTGAACCGTCATTAAATATAGTTTTGATCAATCTTATAAATTATATTGGACCAAAAATAACTCTTATTAATAATCGGGACATCAAAATTTACTTTGTGTAAATTTTTGGTATCTTTCCGATAAAGTTTATTTTTTTAATGAATAGTGTAAAATGTTGTATTTTAATTCAAAACCTCTTTTTAATATAATTTATTTATATGATTAGATTATCATTTTAATTGGTTTTAAAGTGAATTTAGAAAATATTTTTACCATAAAATCCAATAGTGGTCGTTGGAATCAATTTCACTTTGAAATTGGACTTAAACTAGTGTCAATCTTTTGATACTTATTGTTTCATAAAAACACGCTATTTGCTCTGACAGCGGGAATTTATTATTAAATTAATTAATTAAAATTATATGTTGTGAATTTTGTAAAATGGACTTCATTTTTGAATTCATAATATCAAATATATCTTAGGGTGAATTTTTGGTATTTTTCTGAAAAACTTCAATTTTTGATGAATAGTGAAACCACTAAGTGGTACTTATAAAAACTGATTTTTCGTTTAAATGAATTTTTACCACTTCTGTGTTTTGAATTTCCAAAATCCGACATACATGGTTGTCATTAAGATGTAAAATGTGGTTCAATGAGATAAAAATAATTTTTTTGGTGAATAGTAACTTATTAAGTTTTTAATCGCAATTAGAGGTAATTACTGCAATTTAAGGAAAAAATGATATTATAATAAAATGAAAATACCATGACACATGTCCTACCCTTATTGGATGTGTCATGGCCGACCAATACAAGCCATGGGTCAACTTGGGGACCCCATGGAGCCACTTTGATTGGGAAATGACATAAATAACTTTTTATTTAATGTTAAAGTAAAAAATAACACACACATGAGATGTTTTACTAAAACAATTTTTTACATGGGGTTATACAAGTCAGATTTTTGACTATAAATGGTCATTGGAAAGATAAAACGATTTCCTACATCATAGTATTTTTTTTATAATTTTTATACATTAAATAAATTAAATTATTTATGACATCATGATGATGTAGCGATGACCTCATTATTTAACGATTTAAATAAAATGGAAAGATAATGTAATATCTAAGACCTACACATGTCCAAAACCTATTGGATGAGTGGATTTCGAAACCTTATCACCTTAGCCTCTAAATACATCAATTTGGGACCTCTTAAATCTGAATACCATTTTAAAATAAAGTGACTTTCTTTACCTTCCAAGAGTGCCCCTCCTTTCCACTTATAAAAGGCCCCCACCTCTACCTCCTTACCCACACTCCCAAAGCCATTTTCTCGGCCAAACCCTGCCCATTTTGGCTCTCCACATCCCTCTCTTACTCCTTGAAGCCTCACATTGGGCAGAAGTCTTCCCAAGGAAGCCTTTGAGCTCAAACCAAAGAGAGTTACCCGATTTTAAGGTAATATCTTCACTTGAGTCATTTTGTTTTATTTTGCTTCTCCAACCCCCTAATTTTTTTTATTATTTTCTTTTGTAACAACTCCAGTATACTCAATATACTAGGATGTTTTTATAAGATTGATTCTATCTACACTTACACACACCTACATATAATGGTTAAAGAACATACTGTTTCCGTGGATGGCGAATTTCGGCCTCCCGAAACGATGATTGTTCAACATTCTTTTAACACCTTCAAAGGTGGCCATTAAGATGACAATATATTTATATATGATATATAATATGATTATTTTTTTCATTAATATTATGTATTTTTCATTTTGGGCATACCTTTATGGATTCCATTATGAGTAAACACGATACCTTCATTTAAGGAAGTGCGGACTACCGCCCCATCAAAGTGATGTGATTCGTTAATGACAAATGATGGACGTATAAAGGATGGATTTAAAGTTATAATATATGATGTTATACTGGAATTATAATATACCTCTATATCATTATTATTTCTTTCCATTAAGGTATGATATATAAATGAATGTAGCGTTCATGCGTACGTATGGCTTACCATCTCCATGAACGGTGCATTTAATTTCTTATCCCCAAATGTAATGTACTATTATAAGTACATGTATATAATGGATATATATGATGAATGATACATCTATATGATGAATATAATTCTGGAATTAAAATATACATACCTCTCATTTATTTTTAATTCCATTATTATGACAAAGAAATGAAAGTAGCGTTCATGCGTACGTACGACTTACCGTCTCCATGAATGGTGAATTTCATTTCTTACCTCTAAATGATTATGTAATATTATAAATACATGTATATTATGGATATATATGATATATATTCTATCCAAATCAGGAATGTCATTCTGGATATAAAGAACCATTGACCACACGAACAACATGTAATTGTAAGAAGTCCACTTTCGACTTAAGAACCAAATATCGACAAAACAAACATTATTAACTTAAATGGTTACATAATGTTTATAACATAACAATAAGTGATATAAAAGGAATAATGAACATTAAAAAGGTTCTTAATTAATTAGAAATTAACTCAAGTTTATTATTCAGGATGTTAAAGAACGATCGAGTCAAGTCGGACCCAAGGTAAGGGACTTCGTCTCAATCTCCTTTGATTGAGGCATATTTCGTTTTATACACAACTTTCTTTTATACGGTGTGTAAACCCCTTTGACTTTTAATTTTATACAAAAGGAATATTTTTCTATGAACCGTTTTACTAAACGACAAAAAAGAATGTTTTTTTAACGTACGCGGTGACAACGACTTTTTCTGCCACCGTGAGTATTATTTGGTCTTTGGCTTCCTCCACAAGCCGTAATATTTTTTAAAATGAAATAAATAACATATAATCTTTTATGTATTGTGGTATTGAAAATGGTTTTTATAATGGATTTTTTATGTCAATATATATGAGTGATATATTGTGATCAAAGTGTGGAAATGTTTTCTTTCCATTATGTTTGTTTTATGTCTTATGATTTTATAATGGTACTTGGACATTTGACGGGTGGTTACGTCATAAACCATATGACGGGTGGTGCCGTGAATACCAGGATGGGGGGTTACGTTATAACCTCCAATGCATTGGGTATGGAATTCGGCCGTATGGCTATTCCATTAAGTATGTATGGATGTTGGTCGTATGACTATTCTATTAAGTGATATGTGGGGAAGTCAACCGTATGGTTATTCCACTTAAGTATGTTTATGTACCAAGTTACCTTTATATGTTATGTGTTATTTATATGGGTTTTATGGTAATCCTTTGGTTACAGAAGGGTAAGTAATGATATTTTATTCAGTGAAGAGTTTTTACTACTTCATTAAGGTGAAGGTATTACTTTGATAAAGTATACATGGTTTACTTGATGTTTGAAAAACTAAAAGTTTTCATTCTTTGTGTATCCCTTACTGAGCTTTTTATGCTCACCCCAAGTTTTTTTGATATGTTTTTCACAAGACTTAATTTGGAATAAGGTCAAGGATGGGATCAAGGGAATGTCATGCTATATAAAACATGGAACTAGACATGTTTCTTTTTAAGAGTTTTGTTATTCTATGGAAACTTAGTAGAAGTGTCTACTTTGTAATCCTTTGAGATGTAATAGTTATGTTCTAATTCTCTAAAACTCTAAACCTGAAAAGATCTTCAATGTGAATTATTCATTTAATTCAATATTAAGTAAGGTTTAAGGCCGGGGCCTTATAGTTGGTATCAAAGGTCGGTTTAGACAACTTTAGGAGTTAGAAAAGTGTTAAATTATAATATGATTGAAAATGATATAGCATTTACAAATTACCATGTTTCTTCACCTATGATATTTCAGTGTTAAGAATGGTTTTTCATAAAGGAAACAGGACAACTTTTCTGGTAATGCATACAGAGGGAAATGACCTTTCAGATCAGTATCCTGAGATGGTTAGAATCCGAACTAAACAGTTTGTTGCAGTGATGGATCAGTTGACTGAGGAATTTAAAAGAAGATTGGTGAATGCTCCAGTTTTGGCACTTCCTTCCAGGAATGGTGAGTTTGTTATATACAGTGATTCTTAGTTGAAGGGACTTGGTTGTGTACTTATGCAGAATGATCAGGTAATTGATTATGCTTCACGTCAGTTGAAAACTCATGAGGTAAATTACCCTACACATGATTTGGAATTAGCTGTTGTTGTCTTTGCTTTAAAAATTTAGAGGCATCATTTTTATGGAGTAAAGTGTGAAATATATACTGATCACAAAAGATTAATGTATATATTCACTTAGAAAGAATTGAACATGAGACAGAGGAGATGGCTGGAAATAATCAAGGATTAGGATGGTACAATTCAATACCATCCAGGAAAAGCAAATAAAGTGGTCGATGCTTTGAGTCGAAAAAGTAATGCTTCATTAACCATGCTACGTTTGGAATGAAATCCTTTGGTTTTTGATTTGATGAACTTTGGAATAGAAGTGGTTGGTGTAGGAAGTCCTTCTGTTTTGTTTCAGGTATCAGTGAAATCTTCTCTATCAGACAGAATCAAGCAAGCACAGAAGCAAGACAGCGAGTTGCAGAAAAAGGTAGAGCTGGTTCAGAAAGGTAAGTTGCCTGAATTCAACACTGATAATGATTGTGTTTTGAGGTTTGGGAAGAGATTATGTGTGCCTTTTGATTCAAAGTTGAGGAATGATTTGTTATGTGAGGCTCATAGTTCCCCGTTTTCAGTTCATCCTGGCTGTACTAAGATGTACAGAGATCTGCCAGAGTATTACTGGTGGGATGGAATGAAAAGAGATATTGCTGATTTTACTGTGAAGTGTTTGACTTGTCAGTAGGTTAAAGCAGAGCGACAGTAACCTAAAGGGATGCTTCAGCCTTTACCAGTGCCAGAGTGTAAATGTGAAAACATATCCATGGACTTTGTTGTGGGATTACCTAGGACATCTCGAGGTAATAATCCAATCTAGGTTATTGTTGATCGCTTGACTAAATCTGCTCATTTCCTTGCTATATGAGATACTTTTTACCTGGATCAACTTTCCCATTTGTATATTAATGATATTATCAGGTTACATGGAGTTCCTCTCTCCATTTTATCTGACTGTGATCCCAAGTTTACTTCTAACTTTGGGAAAGGCCTTCAGAAGTCATTAGGTACTGAATTAAATTTTAGTACAGCTTTTCATCCTCAATCAGATGGGCAGCCAGAACGAACAATTCAGACCTTGGAGGATATGCTATGAGCTTGTTCGATTGAGTATTAGGGAAGTTGGGACCAACATCTTTCTTTGGATGAGTTTTCTTATAATAACAGCTTTCATTCAAGTATACAGATGGCACCATTTGAGGCATTATATGGGAATTCGAAGCGGTGTCGAACTCCAGCATTTTGGGATGAAGTGGGTGAAAGGAAGCTGATGGGACCAGAATTAGTAGAAGAGATGGAAAAAAAAGTTTAGTTGATTCAAGCACACATGAGAATAGCTCAGAGCAGGCAGAATAGTTATGTGGATAACCGGAGGAAGGATCTATCTTTCGAGGTAGGTGATCATGTTTTTCTCAAGGTTTCTCCATGGAAAAGTGTGATGAGATTAGGTAAGAAAGGAAAGACGAGTCCAAGGTTCATTGGACAATATAAAATTCTGGAGAGAGTTGGATCAGTTGCATACAAAGTGGCTTTACCTCCGAGTTTATCTCAGGTACACAATGTTTTTCATGTTTCGATGTTGAGGAAGTATATGCCAGATCCATCTCATATTTTGAGTCTAGAAGTAGTTTAGTTGGAAGAGAATCTCTCTTATAAAGAACAACCAGTCCAGATTCTTGACCACAGGGAGCAAGTGTTACGAAATAAGGTAATCCACCAGGTAAAGGTTTTGTGGAAAAACCATATGGTTGAAGAGGCAACGCGGGAATTTGAAAATGCTATGAGGGATAAATACCGCCACTTATTTTGATAAGTGGATAAAATTGCGAGGACGTAATTCCAAAAAAGTGGGGAAGGATGTAACATCCCAGGTAAATAAAGAATAAATAATTTTCATATTTATGAATATTTACTAATTAAATATTAATTTTACTTTAAATGGGTTGCTATGATCGATAGCGTACCCGATACGCAACAAAGAGATTCATTGAAATCTTACGTTGCACACTAGTAATATAATAATATTATTTTAAATGTTAGTTAACACATAGCTGTTGTACTGGCGGGAATGGATAGAAATAACTAAAATATGATTATATAAGTTTTTAAATGTTTTTACATTTACCCAATAAAAGATAAAGGCTTAAAATACGGAAAGAATTCAATTTTAGGCATTTATACCCTAATTTTCACTAAGGGTTCACTTATCACCTTTTGATGGAGAACCGTCATTAAATATAGTTTTGATCAATCTTATAAATTCTATTGGACCAAAAATAACTCTTCTTGAGAATCGAGACATCAAAATTTACTTTGTGTAAATTTTTGGTATCTTTCTAATAAAGTTCATTTTTTTAAAGAATCGTGTAAAATGTTGTATTTTAATTCAAAACCTATTTTTAATATAATTAATTTATATGATTAGATTATCTTTTGAATTGGATTTAATGTTAAATTAGAAAATATTTTTACCATAAAATCCAATAGTGGTCGTTGGAATCAATTTCACTTTAAAATTGGACTTAAACTAGTGTCAATCTTTTGATACTTATTGTTTCATAAAAACAAGATATTTTCTCTGACAGCGGGAATTAATTATTAAATTATTTAATACAACTTATATGATGTTAATTTTGTAAAATGGACTTCATTTTTGAATTTGGAATATCAAATATAGCTTAGGGTGATTTTTTGGTATTTTTCTGAGAAACATAAATTTTTGATTAATAGTGAAACCACTAAGTGGTACTTATAAAAACTGATTTTTCATTTAAATGAAATTTTACAACTTCTGTGTTTTGAATTTCCAAAATCCGACATACATGGTTGTCATTAAGAAGTAAAATGTGGTTCAATGAGATAAAAATAATTTTTTGGTGAATAGTAACTTATTATGTTTTTAATCGCGATTAGAGGTAAATGATATTATAATAAAATGAAAATACCTTGACACATGTCCTACCCATATTGTATGTGTCATGGCCGACTCCGACCAGAAATGGGTCAACTTGGGGACCTCATGGAGCCACTTTGGTTGGGAAATGACATAAATAACTTTTTATTTAATGTTAAAGTAAAAATGACACACACATGAGATGTTTTACTAAAACAATTTTTACCTGGGGTTATACAAGTCAGATATTTTACTATAAATTGTCATTGGAAAGCTAAAACGATTTCCTACATCATAGTATTTTTTGTATATTTTTTAGACATTAAATAAATTAAATTATTTATGACATCATGATGATGCAGCGATGACCTCATTATTTAATGATTTAACTAAAATGGAAGGATAATGTAATATCTAAGACCAACCCATGTCCAAAACCTATCGGATGAGTGGATTTAGAACCCATATCACCTTATCCTAGAAATATATCAATGTGGGACTTCTTAAATCCGAATACCATTTTAAAATAAAGTGACTTTCTTTACCTTCCAAGAGTGCCCCTCCTCTCCTCTTATAAAAGGCCCCCACCTCTACCTCCTTACCCACACTCCCAAAGCCTTTGGCTCGGCCAGGCCCTGCCCATTTTGGCTCTCCACATCCCTCTATTACTCCTTGAAGCCTCACATTGGGCAGAAGTCTTCCCAAGTAAGCCTTTGAGCTCAAACCAAAGAGAGTTATCCGATTTTAAGGTAATATCATCACTTGAGTCGTTTTGTTTTATTTTGCTTCTCCAACCCCCTAAATTCTTTTTATTATTTTAATTTGTAACAACTAAAGTATCCTAAATATACTAGGATTTTGTTATAAGAAGGATTCTATCTACACTTACACACACCTACATCTAATGGTTAAAGAACATACTGTTTCCGTGGATGGTGAATTTCTGCCTCCCGAAACGATGATTGTTCAACATTCCTTTAACACCTTCAAAGGTGGCCATTAAGATGAAACTATATTTATATATGATATATAATATGTTTATGTTTTTCATTAAGCTTCTGTATTTGTCATTTTGGTCATACCTTTATGGTTTCCATTATGGGTAAACACGATATCTTCATTTAAGGAAGTGCGGACTACCGCCCCCTCAAAGTGATGTGATTCGTTAATGTCATATGTGGGACGTATAAAGGATGGATTTAAAGTTATTATATATGATGTTATAATGGAATTATAATATAACTCTATATCATTATTATTTCTTTCCATTAAATTATGAGGTATAAAAGAAAGTAGCGTTCATGCGTACGTACGACTTACCGTCTCCATGAACGGTACATTTCATTTCTTATCCCCAAATGTAATGTACTATTATAAGTACATGTATATAATTGATATATATGATGAATGATACATCTAAATGATGAATATAATTCTGGAATTAAAATATACATAGCTCTCATTTAGTTTTAATTCCATTAATATGACAAAGAAATGAAAGTAGCGTTCATGCGTACGTACGACTTACCGTCTCCATGAACGACGAATTTCATTTATTACCTCTAAATGATTATGTAATATTATAAATACATGTATATGCTGGATATATATTATATATGTTCTATCGAAATCAGGAATGTCATTCTGGATATAAAGAACCTTTGACCACACGAACAACATGTAATTGTAAGAAGTCCACTTTCGACTTAAGAACCAAATATCGACAAAACAAAAAATATTAACATAAATGGTTACATAATGTTTATAACCTGGAAATAAGTGATATAAATGGAATAATGAACATTAAAAAGGTTCTTAATCAAGTATAAATTAACTCAAGAATATTATTCAGGACGTTGAAGAACGATCGAGTCAAGTCGGACCCGAGGTAAGGGACTTCGTCTCAATCTCCTTTCATTGAGGCATATTTTTTTTTATACACAACATTATTTTATATGGTGTATAAACCCCTTTGAATTTGACTTTTATACAAAAGGAATCTTTTTCTATGAAGTGTTTTACTAAACAACAAAAAGGAATGTTTATTTAACGTACGCGGTGAAAACGACTTTTTCCACCGCCACGAGTATTATTTGGTCTTTGGCTTCCTCAACAAGCCGTAATATTTTTTAAAATGAAATAAATTCCATATACTCTTTTATTTATTTTGGTATTGAAAATGGTTTTTATAATGGATTTGCAATTTCAATATATTTGAGTGATATATTGTGATCAAAGTGTGGAAGTGTTTTCTTTCCATTATGTTTGTTTTATGTCTTATGATTTTATAATGGTACTTGGACATTTGACGAGTGGTTACGTGATAATCCATATGACGGGTGGTGCCGTGAATACCAAGACGGGTGGTTACGTTATAACCTCCAATGCATTTGGTATGGAAGTCGGCCGTATGGCTATTATATTAAGTATGTATTGAAGTTGGCCGTATGGCTATTTCATTAAGTGATATGTGTGGAAGTCGACCGTATGGTTATTCCATTTAAGTATGTTTATGTCCCAAGTTACCTTTATATGTTCTGTGTTCTTTATATGGGTTTTATGGTAATCCTTTGGTTACAAAAGGTTATGTAATGATATTTTATTCAGTGAAGAGTTTTTACTACTTCTTGAAGGTGAAGGTATTACTTTGATAAAGTATACATGGTTTACTTGATGTTTGAAAAACTAACAATTTTCATTCTTTGTGTATCCCTTACTGAGCTTTTTATGCTCACCCCAAGTTTTTTTGAAATGTTTTTCACAGGACATAATGTGGAATAAGGTCAAGGATGGGATCAAGGGAATGTCATGCTATATAAAACATGGAACTAGACATGTATCTTTTTAAGAGTTTTTTCATTCTATGGAAACTTAGTAGAAGTGTCTACTTTGTAATCTTTTGAGATGTAATAGTTATGTTCTATTTCTCTAAAACACTAAACCAGAAAAGATCTTCAATGTGAATTATTCATTTAATTCAATATTAAGTAAGGTTTAAGGCCGAGGCCTTATAGTTGGTATCAAAGGTCGGTTTAGACAACTTTAGGAGTTAGAAAAGTGTTAAATTATAATATGATTGAAAATGATATAGCATTTACAGATTACCATGTTGGTTCGCCTAAGATATTTCAGTTTTATGAATGGGTTTTCATAGAGGAAAGAGAACAACTTTTCTGGGAAGTCATATAGAGGGAAATGACCTTTCAGATCAGTATCCTGAGATGGTCAGAATCATAACTAAACAGTTTGTTGCAGTGATGGATCAGTTGACTGAGGAGTTTAAAAGAAGATTGGCGAATGCTCCAGTTTTTGAACATCCTTCCAGGAATGGTGAGTTTGTTATATACAGTGATGCTTCGTTGAAGGGACTTGGCTGTGTACTTATGCATAATGATTAGGTAATTGCTTATGTTTCACCTCAGTTGAAAACTCATGAGGTAAATTACCCTACACATGATTTGGAATTAGCTACTGTTGTCTTTGTTTTAAAAATTTGGAGGCATCATTTGTATGGAGTAAAGTGTGAAATATACACTGATCACAAATTTTTAAAGTATATATTCACTCAGAAAGAATTGAACATGAGTTAGAGGAGATGGCTGTAATTAATCAAGGATTATGATTGTACAATTCACTACCATCCGGGAAAAGAAAATAAAGTGGCCGATGATTTGAGTCGAAAAAGTAATGTTGCATTAACCATGCTACGTTTGGAATGAGATCCTTTGGTTTTTGATTTGATGAACATTGGCATAGAAGTTGTTGGTGCAGGAAGTCCTTCTGTTTTGTTTCAGGTATGAATGAAATCTTCTCAATCAGACAGAATCAAGAAAGCACAGAATCAAGACAGCGAGTTGCAGAAAAAGGTAGAGCTGGTTCAGAAAGGTAAGTTTCATGAATTCAACTCTGATAATGATTGGGTTTTGAGGTTTGGGAAGAGATTATGTGTGCCTTGTGATTCACAGTTGAAGAATGAGTTGTTATGTGAGGCTCATAGTTCCCCGTTTTCAGTTCATCCTTGCAGTACTAAGATGTACTGAGATCTGCGGGAGTATTACTGGTGGGATGGAATGAAAAGAGATATTTCTGATTTTACTGTGAAGTGTTTGATTTTTCAGTAGGTTAAAGTAGAGCGGCAGTTACCTAAAGGGATGGTTCAGCCTTTCCCAGTGCCAGAGTAGAAATGGGAAAACATATCCATGGACTTTGTTGTGGCATTACCGAGGACATCTCGAGGTAATAATGCAATCTGGGTTATTGTTGATCGCTTGACTAAATCTGGTCACTTCCTTGCTATACGAGATACTTTTCCCTAGATCAACATTCTCGTTTGTATGTTAAAGAGATATTCAAGTTACATGGAGTTTCTCTCTCTATTGTATATGACCGTGATCCCAGGTTTACTTCTAAGTTTTGGAAAGGCCTTCAGAAGTCGTTGGGTACTGAATTAAATTTTAGTACAGATTTTCATCCTCAATCAGATGGGCAGTCAGAATGAACAATTCAGACCTTGGAGGATATGCTACGAGCTTGTTCGATGGATTATCAGGGAAGTTGGGACCAACATCTTTCTTTGGTTGAATTTTCTTATAATAACACCTTTCATTCTAGTATACAGATGGCACCATTTGAGGCATTATATGTGAAGTGGTGTCGAACTCCAGCATTTTGGGATGAAGTGGTTGAAAGGAAGCTGATGGGACCATAATTGGTAGAAGAGATGGCTGAAAAAGTTCAGTTGATTCATCCAAACATGAGAACAGCTCAGAGCAGGCAGAAGAGTTATGCGGATAACCGGAGGAAGGATCTATCTTTCGAGGTAGGTGATCATGTTTTTCTCATGGTTTCTCCATGGAAAAGTGTGATGAGATTTGGTAAGAAAGGAAAGTTGAGTCCAAGGTTCATTGGACCATATGAAATTCTGGAGAGAGTTGGATCAGTTGCATATAGAGTGGCTTTACCTCAGAGTTTATCTCAGGTAAACAATTTTTTTCATGTTTCGATGTTGAGAAAGTATATGCCAGATCCATCTCATGTTTTGAGTCTAGAGGTAGTTCAGTTGGAAGAGAATCTCTCTTATAAAGAACAACCAGTCCAGATTCTTGACCACAGGGAGCAAGTGTTACGAAATAAGGTAATCCACCAGGTAATGGTTTTGTGGAAAAACCATATGGTTGAAGAGGCAACGTGGGAATCTGAAAATGCAATGAGGGATAAATACCCCCACTTATTTTGATAAGTGAATAAAATTGCGAGGACACAATTCCCAAAAAGGGGAGAAGGATGTAACATCCCAGGTAAATAAAGAATAAATAATTTTCATATTTATGAATATTTACGAATTAAATATTAATTTTACTTTAAAGGGATTTCTATGTTCGATAGCGTACCCGATACGCAACAAAGAGTTTCATTGAAATCTTACGTTACACACTAGTAATATAATAATATTATTTTAAATGTTAGTTAACACATAGCCATTGTACTGGCGGGAATGGATAGAAATAACTAAAATATGATTATATATGTTTTTAAATGTTTTTACATTTACCCAATAAAAGATAAAGGATTAAAATACGGAAAGAATTCAATTTTAGGCATTTATACCCTAATTTTCACTAAGGGTTCACTTATCACCTTTTGACGGAGAATCGTCATTAAATATAGTTTTGATCAATCTTATAAATTCTATTGGACCAAAAATAACTCTTCTTTATAATCGGGACATCAAAATTAACTTTGTGTAAATTTTTTCTATCTTTCCGATAAAGTTCATTTTTTTAATGAATAGTGTAAAATGTTGTATTTTAATTCAAAACCACTTTTTAATCTTATTTATTTATATGATTAGATTATCTTTTGAATTGGTTCTAAAGTTAAATTAGAAAATATTTTTACCATAAAATCCAATAGTGGTCGTTGGAATCAATTTCACTTTGAAATTGGACTTAAACTAGTGTCAATCTTTTGATACTTATTGTTTCATAAAAACACGCTATTTGCTCTGAGAATGGGAATTAATTATTAAATTAATTAATGCAACTTATATGTTGTGAATTTTGTAAAATGGACTTCATTTTTGAATTCGGAATATCAAATATAGCTTAGGATGAATTTTTTGTATTTTTCTGAAAAACTTCAATTTTTGATTAATAGTGAAACCACTAAGTGGTACTTATAAAAACTGATTTTTCGTTTAAATGAAAATTTTCCACTTCTGTGTTTTGAATTTCAAAAATCCGACATACATGGTTGTCATTAATAAGTAAAATGTGGTTCAATGAGATAAAAATAATTTTTTGGTGAATAGTAACTTATTATGTTTTTAATCGCGATTAGAGGTAATTAGTGTAATTTAAGGCAAAAAATGATATTATAATAAAATGAAAATACCTTGACACATGTCCTACCATTATTGGATGTGTCATGTCCGACCAAGACAATCCATGGGTCAACTTGGGGACCCCATGGAACCACTTTGGTTGGGAAATGACATAAATAACTTTTTATTTAATGTTAAAGTAAAAATGACACGCACATGAGATGTTTTACTAAAACAATTTTTACATGGGGTTATACAAGTCAGATGTTTGATTATAAATGGTCATTGGAAATATAAAAAGATTTCCAACATCATAGTATTTGTTTTATAATTTTTAGACCTTAAATAAATTAAATTATTTAGGACATCATGATGATGCAGCGATGACCTCATTATTTAACAATTTAAATAAAATGGAAAGATAATGTAATATCTAAGACCTACACATGTCCAAAACCAATTAGATGAGTTTATATCTAACCACTATCACCTTATCCTAGAAATACATCAATGTGGGACCTCTTAAATCCGAATACCATTTTAAAATAAAGTGACTTTCTTTACCTTCCAAGAGTGCCCCTCCTCTCCTCTTATAAAAGGCCCCCACCTCTACCTCCTTACCCACACTCCCAAAGCCTTTGTCTCGGCCAACCCCTGCCCATTTTGGCTCTCCACATCCCTCTATTACTCCTTGAAGCCTCACTTTGGGTATAAGTCTTCCCAAGGAAGCCTTTGAGCTCAAACCAATGAGAGTTACCCGATTTTAAGGTAATATCTTCACTTGAGTCGTTTTGTTTTATTTTTCTTCTCCAACCCCCTAAATTCTTTTTATTATTTTCTTTTGTAACAACTCCAGTATCCTCAATATACTAGGATGTTGTTATAAGAAGGATTCTATCTACACTTACACACACCTACATCTAATGGTTAATGAACATACTGTTTCCGTGGATGGCGAATTTCTGCCTCCCGAAACGATGATTGTTCAACATTCTTTTAACACCTTCAATGGTGGCCATTAAGATGACACTATATTTATATATGATATATAATATGTTTATGTTTTTCATTAAGCTTATGTATTTTTCATTTTGGGCATACCTTTATGGTTTCCATTATGGGTAAACATGATATCTTCATTTAAGGAAGTGCGGACTACCGCCCCCTCAAAGTGATGTGATTCGTTAATGCCATATGTGGGATGTATAAAGGATGGATTTAAAGTTATTATATATGATTTTATACTGGAATTATAATATACCTCTATATAATTATTATTTATTTCCATTAAAGTATGAGATATAATTGAAAGTAGCGTTCATGCGTACGTACGGCTTACCGTCTCCATGAACGGTGCATTTCATTTCTTTTCCCCAAATGTAATGTACTATTATAAGTACATGTATATAATGGATATATATGATGAATGATACATCTAAATGATGAATATAATTCTGGAATTAAAATATACATACCTCTCATTTAGTTTTAATTCCATTAATATGACAAATAAATGAAAGTAGCGTTCATGCATACGTACGACTTACCGTCTCCATGAACGATGCATTTCATTTCTTACCTCTAAATTATTATGTAATATTATAAATAAATGTATATGCTGGATATATATGATATATATGATATACAAATCAGGAATTTCATTCTAGATATAAAGAACCTTTGACCACACGAACAACATGTAATTGTAAGAAGTCCACATTCGACCTAAGAACCAAATATCGACAAAAAAACATTATTAACTTAAATGGTTACCTAATGTTTATAACATGGAAATAAGTGATATAAAAGGAATAATTAACTTTAAAAAGGTTCTTAATCAAGTAGAAATTAACTGAAGTTTATTATTCAGGACGTTAAAGAACGATCGAGTCAAGTCGGACCCGAGGCAAGGGACTTCGTCTCAATCTCCTTTCATTGAGGCATATTTTGTTTTATACACAACTTTCATTTATAAGGTGTATAAACCCCTTTGAATTTTACTTTTATACAAAATGAATCTTTTTCTATGAAGCGTTTTACTAAATGACAAAAAGGAATGTTTTTTTTAACATACGCGGTGACAACACCTTTTTCCGCCGCCGCGAGTATTATTTGGTCTTTGGCTTCCTCAACAAGCCATAATATTTTTTAAAATGAAATAAATACCATATACTCTTTTATGTATTTTGGTATTGAAAATGGTTTTTATAATGGATATGTTATTTCAATATATTTGAGTGATATATTGTGATCAAAGTGTGGAAATGTTTTCTTTCCCTTATGTTTGTTTTATGTCTTATGATTTTATAATGGTACATGGAAATTTGACGGGTGGTTACATGATAAACCATATGATGGGTGGTGCCGTGAATACCAGGACGGGTGGTTATGTTATAACCTCCAATGCATTGGGTATGGAAGTCGGCCGTATGGCTATTCCATTAAGTATGTATGGAAGTTGGTCGTATGGCTATTCCATTAAGTGATATGTGTTGAAGTCGACCGTATGGTTATTCCACTTAAGTATGTTTATGTCTCAAGTTATCTTTATATGTTATGTGTTCTTTATATGGGTTTTATGGTAATCCTTTGGTTAAAAAAGGTTAAGTAATGATATTTTATTCAGTGAAGATTTTTTACAACTTCATGAAGGTGAAGGTATAACTTTGATAAAGTATACATGGTTTACTTGATGTTTCAAAAACTAACAGTTTTCATTCTTTTTGTATCCCTTACTGAGCTTTTTATACTCACCCCAAGTTTTTTTGAAATGTTTTTCACAGGACTTAATGTGGAATAAGGTCAAGGATGGGATCAAGGTAATGTCATGCTATATAAAACATGGAACTAGAGATGTTTCTTTTTAAGAGTTTTTTTATTCTATGGAGACTTAGTAGAAGTGTCTACTTTGTAATCATTTGAGATTTAATAGTTATACTATAATTCTCTAAAACTCTAAACCTGAAAAGATCTTCAATGTGAATTATTCATTTAATTCAATATTAAGTAAGGTTTAAGGCCAGGGCCTTATATAACGTGTTGGTTATGGGTTCAAACATCTGTTGAAACCATTTTATAGTTTTACTCATCCCGATGTTTTTGGAAAACCATTGAGAATGACCTATCCCAATGGTTTTCAATGTGTTGTGATAGGTCATTCCCAACAGTTTTCAAACCGTTGGGATATATCCTTCACAACATTTTTCTCCAAACCATTGGGATAGGTCTTTCCAAATTCCAAATCATTCAACACACTCATTAAGAATTCTTATAGGATATACTAATGTTTTGGGGACTGTGGGGTCTTGAAAAATCCGCAAAGGAGATTCTACCAAATTCCCCCCAAATAATTAGGGGATGAATGGATAAATTCAAAGGAAGGCACAAGCTTAACCGGTCTGTAGACTGGTCCAGTGATAACGCTATGCGGCCGGTTCTGCGAAACACCCCTTCAGCGGACCACTATTGTTCGCGGAATGGAGGCGGAACCTTGTGCAGGCGCGAAGAAGTCCCCAAGTTCGTTTGGTTCGCGGGGGGGGGGGGGGGGGGGTGGAGGGGGTGGGTGGGTGTTCAATGGCCTCGAGAGTTTTGTATTGACCGAGTTATCCATAAACCGGGTTTTTGGTTATGGGCCTATGCAAAATGTGCCGCATGAACACAGATACATCACTTCACCCACTCTATAAAAGATGACCGAGGGGGAAGAGATGAAAAAATTCAGAGAGATCTACCAGATTCGGGTGGAAGGATTTCGAAGGAAAGAGCTTAGGATTTCTCAAACCGCGAACTTCCATTCCGCGAACCAGAATAGGTATGAAGATGGAAGTGAATTAATAAGGAACCTAAAATGCATAAAAACTTGGTGAACCGCAAACCTAAAATAATAAATAAAATAAGACTGTGAAGCATGGCCCCTCCACAGATGCACTCTCCGGTGACTAGGGAGTTTATGCCTCTTTTCTGATCTATCGCACCGTGTAGCACCATCCTAACAGGGAGAAGCCCCGACAAATGAACCCCCGACTGGCACCGCCCTCATCTCCCACTGCTCGCATGGATCCCTCAACATACCACCCTGGTACGCGGGCCGAACACGAAGCCGCGAACCACCCTGGTTCATGAGGTGCCCGCCAGTCCGCGAACCACCCGAGTTCGCGGACAACCTCTTCAGCCGCGTAGTACCTCCCTATGAGAAGGGTTCCACCACCCATACACATGTGTGGCCTGCCAGATTCTTTGGAGTTCCCATTCCCTAAGTCAGAAAAAATCCTCCCAATTTAGCCGGATCCTCTGCCGCACTTTCATTATCCAATTTATCGGCCCTGAGCCGAGGCCTCCACCCGAGCCACCGGACACATGTGATGTAACCTTTAGGTGCATCAGTGCACCGTTTTGAGTTCCCATACCCACGGTATACATGGGTGAAGGGGTTTCCCCGACCTTTGACCAGATTTCCGAAGTATTCCTGGGTTCACATTCCCACAGTAATGTGGAGTCTGAGCTAGGGAGTCCCCTTTCTACCCACCACTTGTTGGGGCCGAGGCACTTCTACACTCTTAAATGTGTAGTAATATACCCATCAGAAGGAATCCCCCGTGAACCTCCGTACTTCCCCACGACCATGCCCAAGGAGGGACATCGTGAGGAAGAGTGATACCCTGTCCTTATTTGGGGTCAAGTCCCTCTCCTGATGCACTTTTTCACCATGGGCATCCACCTCGGAGTAAGCCCTGACTTTATGGGCTGCCCTATGCGTAAGCCCTACCTCGCTTCACTTGGACGCACCATTCGCGACGTGATCGCCTGGTCCCAGCTGCCTCTTGCTTCTCACACCGAGCATGACTCACGTGGGATTGGTTTAAGCATCGACCATGACACCTTCTTATGGGTCTCCTTAGAGTTTAATCCCCCAATCCATTACTTTGGGCCTCCTCAGATTGTAACCCCCATTCCATTACTCTGGGCCTCCTCTAAGTGTAAGCCCCAATCCAATACTCTGGGCCTCATCTGAGTGTAATCCCAAATCCATTACTCTAGGCCTCCTCAGAGTGTAAGCCCCAATCAATTACTCTGGGACTCCTCAGAGTGTAAGCCCCAATCCATTACTCTGGGCCTCATAAGAGTGTAATCCCCAATCCATTACACCGGGCCCCCTCTGAGTGTAAGCACCAATCCATTACTCTAGGCCTCCTCAAAGTGTAAGCCCCAATCCATTACTCTGGTCTGCCTCAGAGCGTAAGACCCAATCCTATGCAAACTACTAGGACATTGATTCCCTACCATAGGGATACATAAGAAGCCTCAAAAATGTTGAAGCCCAATCACCATCGTACCCATAGGTCCACATTCACATCGGCTCATTGAAACTCCCATTCGAACTACGTGGAAATTGATCCATGTCACCTCGAAAGGGTACGTAAGAAGCCTTCCTGAGGTTCAAGCCCAACGACCGGTCGATCCGACTGTCTTCACGTCAGTTCACCGCACCACTCTTAGTGATTCTTAAATGAGTCCACACTCCTCGGGGTAATTAATCCAACGACGGATGGTAAACCTCATGCATAATTGATTCTGAGTCCTTGCGTTCAGCTGACCATTGGAAACCAGGATAAATCCCTGGATACTATGCTTGGGTATAAACCAATGACTCGCGAACATATGAATATGTCTTAAATATATAAGAGAGTCCTGGAACATCTATTAATTCCCCCCAAAATGGTGTGATGAGACAGACTTCCCATCCTATTGACCAATGTGAGTTCTTAAGCATCGTTAGCCAAACCACCCAGCGAATGCCTACCTTTGGAAAACAGGTCCATGTATCGTTGGATATGGAACCGTTGGGCGTTTCGAAGGGAAGACCAGTGTACCTGACCTTAGCAATTCAGCAGGGCCCAGCCCTCCGTGAGATTGACAGTCGGGCGTGTCAGTCCTCCATCTCCTGATAGAAACAGTTTGTAACAAAAAATGGTGAAACCGACATGAATCTTTAACCAAGCATGATAGATTTAACCTAATCCCACCCTGTGCCCCTTTATACTCTCATGAAGGTCCTTGAAAGGTCATTAATTACGCATGGGATCATGAGATGATTCTTTGATGGTTTTTTTGTTTGTATTTCTTAAAATTTTTTATAGTTACTACTCATAACTCCTTTAGATCCAATGGCGTCACAAATGAACTCTCAGGAGCATTCTTCAGACAACGCAATGACCATACATCCTCACCAATGGAGGACCCCATCTCTTACCCAGCTTCTTCAACACTGGGACTGGGATGCGCTGATCCGAGAGTACCACATGAATGGTACTATCTCGATGGTTGAGGCCGCCATGCATGCCCTCCAATCCGCCAAGAATCACCAGTCGCTTGACTAGTAGCAGCGGCGAAGGCAGAACTAGATGGATTCTGTTGCAGTCCGAAACCGTTTCCAGAGTCTATCCCCGGGACGGGACAACTCATACCTCCCTTATCTTAGGGGGGCGTATGAGGTTGAGGGTGAGGACTTCATCCCTGACAAATGGGGGTTCTATACCAAGGCCCCCAAAAGATGACGTCATCGCGGTCCCGCCGTGACTCAGCATCCTCAAGCTCATGAGGATGTAGCCCCGAGGATCCTTGCCCACGGTCCTTGATCTCTGGCCCATCGGACCGCCCGACGAGGGAAGAAAACATACAACTGGGGACTGGTCATCACCCTTGTCCCGGAGGAGGAGCTCCGCTGCCCAGTCACGGAGATGCATCACAAACAGGCACATACACTTGTTCGCTCCTCCAAAGCCTACCATCGAGACATGGCGGCATCATATGAGTAGGCGCATATCCCCACTAAGCTCTGTCAAGCTCTTCGCTCACATAGGATGGCACTTACCGGGCATGCACCTATCCTTGCCCAGGGTCCTGAATCCCACCAACCTGACGTGGTGGTGACCCAACTTCTGCAGGACCAGCTTCTAGCAGGTCCTCTTGATGCCTACCATCCCAATATGGTGGAGATAAACAAAGCCCAACACATAGATGTGGTGAAAAATCATAGTCGGTCACGTCTCCCCACCAACAAAAGTCGTCAAATCAATACGGTGGGAAACCAATATATGCAAGGACAACTCCCAGTGGATGAAAGTAAAGTGCACTATCCTGATGTGGTGGAAAATGAAGCGATAAACCGACATATCCCGGTACAGGGGCAGATTTATTCACCTGCCATGACATAGGAGAATTGTCAGTACCCACTGACAACCAGAGGACCGGAGCAGGATATTCCTACTCCAATACGAGAATGGGCCATTATACCTATTCCTGCTGAAGATGTCTCTCTGCATATCCTGGCAATGATGTAGGAGAAGGTATCCATCCCAGATCATATCTTACATACTTGTCTGAATGTAATTGCATCCGCGGAAACAGCAAGGACTTGGCGCTGTGAGACCGTCTCCCCAATTGAGGTGACTCATCTAAGAGACGATATAGCTGCCTCGGAGTAGATCTGCATCCCTTCTTCTACACAGGAGGGACACTGGCTATATTCCACGACACAAGGGAACCCAAATCGAGCAGCTTCACTTGTTCCAACTGGGGGACACCCTTCCATCACGGTGGATGCTCCAGAGGAGGCATATATACCTGCTAAAAGTTAATATGTTCATCGGCGTATCTCGACAGCATCACGGGACCTAATAATACAGGGACCCAAAGGTAAAGGTCGTTTTCAACAGTAGACGGTCCCCGCTTCCCCCAAGAAAGCGCCCCGAACGCGCCGAAGGCAACTGGAAAATAAAAAGAGAGTTCATGACTCTGCTCTACTAGAAGCTGGGGATCCCAACGCAGCTTAGCACATATCTATGTCTCAGAACCCCGCCCACCCATTACCATATTATGGGAGTGGAAGTAGCAGTTGCGAAGGTTCTCCCCACAATGTTGCTACTAACAGCTCTAAACGTCCTCCCCATAGCACCCGTGGGGGCTTCCCCCATGGGCATAAAATGATCGATCACGATATCTCTTCTTTTTTATGCGAGTAAAAAAACCCTCAATGTGACCAGAAGATCGAGCAGCAAGAAGGTCCTCCACTTGTTGTGGTCCACCTTGATGGTCCTCCCCAGGGTATATGCTGCAAACACTCTCCATGCTGTGGGACCAAAAATATTTATAGTAGTCCTCTCTATCATAGTCACTACTGCGGAGACCCTCCCTGCAGTGATGTATCATCGCAACAAGAAGGCCCTCCTCTTGTCGTGGCTTTCCGTGAAGGTCCTCCCCATGGGTTACATTGCAAAGAAACTCTGCGCAGCCGGGCATTAGATCACGGTGGTAGTCATCGCCACCCTGATAATGGAGGTCCTCCCCGTAGAGACGCATAGAAATGAGAAGGCCCTCCACTCGTTGTCGTACATTTTGAAGGCCCTTCCCAGGGTCTACCCCATAGATATTCTCCTTGTGGCATATGTAATGTTATTCCTCACCATTAGAGTAGCTATGATGGTAGTCCTCGCCCCCCCAACCGCCATTGTGAAAGTCCTCCCCGCATTGGCCCCAAGAAACAAGAAGGTCCTCCCCTTGACGCAGTGTGTCTTGAAAGTCCTCCCTAGGATACACATCCAACGTCAAACCGTGATGGTCATCCTCAACATGATAGAAGTTGTTGTGGAAGCCCTCCCTGTAACAACGCTACACAGCCAGAAGGTCCTCCCCTTATTTCGACATGCCTTGGAGGTCCTCCCCAGGATATCCACTACAAACTTTCCCTATGTAGTGAGGCGTCTAGCTGTGATGGTAGCCCTCGCCATCATGGATGTCATTGCGGAGGTCCTCCCCACAGTGACATATCATATCGACAGGAAGGTCCTCCCCTTGATGAGTCAAGCAATGAAAATCCCTCGTATGCCAAGGCACTCAGAAGGAAGAGATCAAGCATTTCCGATTCCCATTCAACCGCTAACGACACCCTTCTTCAATCAGGATACATTCCAAGGCCACATTCATCTTCTGAACCACCTCAGAATCTCCCACATGATGATTCAATAACTACCGGTCCCACTGCCTCCGACCACCCTATCGGTGTGCGTCTCAGTTCGGATGACCAGGTAGAGGAGTCACTAGCGAAGGAGTATGCCGACATGTTGCACATGAGGAAATGAATGTCCAGAAATGATATACGAGTGATGTTTTGGCCCACGACCACCTCTCAGTTCGACATAACCAGAGAGTTATCGGAAGAATGCTTGCACGGAATCCACCATAATATATGGACAACCCTCCACCGACTGAAATCAAGATTCCTACCCTACAACGGGTGTGTAGACCACGTCAAGACAATAAGAGACCTCATGCGTCACATTGACCTGGAAGCTCTTCCTTCGGCACGACAACAGCGACCCGAGAGGCGTAAAGAAAATAGAGAAATATCATGCCTCCGTGCACTGCACCAGTTGTTTCGCCTCATTAGAGACGCTCCTACGAGAGTCTATATCAGGGGGTGGGGTGGGGGAGTACGGAGTTCTGCATTTCACTCCATTCCCCTCCCTGAAGAACCAATTCGCCAGGGTGTCTTGGAACGTCATCACAGCAAGAAAACAATCGAGTGAGGTCCCTACTCAAGAGTGGAAACACACCCAACAGAGTCAGCCCTTGAGTAAGTCCCAGAATTGTCAGGCCCGGCGGGAACAAGCCATTCAAATACTCTTGAATCAGGCCACCGAGAGCATACATCATGACTCTCACCTAAGAGAGCCAATAAACGGTCATTTCCTGCCTCCCCAAAAGGTGTTGATTTATAGAAGAACTCGACACCAAACCCAATTCACCCCTGAATGGGGGCGCGCAAGATCAGGCAGGTAGTGATAGTAGCAGTCACTACCGCAATCCAGGGTAAACCCCAGCCTGTAGGGCTGGGGGAATTTTTAACAACAAATGCCCCTATAAGACGAATAAAAATGGGAAGAGACTCAACATCCAAGGAATGGAGCCTACCCCAGACCTCAGGGATGGGGGGATTATTACCTCATCAACAACAACCTCCCCAACGAGTATCAGTATTCTCTTGTTTAGGGAGGACATTCAGAAGAGGAGGTTCCTGCCCTATCTCGTCGTTAGAACCATCATCCCATCCAAGATGGAGGCACACCGTAAGGGTGCATCAAATAAATCTCTGTGTCACCCTTCGTCAAGGGGTCCAAAGGACATCCCGGGACAAGAAAAGGAAGGCCAGTAAGAGACGCGGGAGATCCTCTTCCCATTTTGAAGATGATGTGTTCTCTGCCCCACGATATGCATCCATCAACACCATAGAGGCTAACCCCATGGGTGACACTAGAGATGATGCAAATCTAGATGGATCGGGAGACGATAGTTCCGTTATGTTTTTGACTCACATCGCACCACAGGATGTGCACACCCGGAACCAAAGGACCACCATAAATATGGCCGCCCTTCTGGCCAAACCTCATACGCCTACCCTGCGAGCTTCCAATTACCCTTAACCTTCCTCCTTCTCTCGACAAAAAACGTGCCTCTCACTCTCGAAGAGAGGTTCACTCGACAGGAATAGGAGATGAAATAATTGAGGTGGCTTAACTCCGAGCTAATCTAGAGGAACCATCTTATTGAAAGCACGTCCCAAGAGGAGCTACATCATGCACTCCCGGTAAGTGCGCCTCAAAGACCATGTTTTTTCCGGACAAACGAAGCACGGTCAGGGCGCCCATCCAACGAGGCACCAGACCCATCCAACAACCTAAATGTGGATCTGGAGGAATACCAAGACTTACCTCCACTCAAGAAGCAATTGGATCACGTACGTCCAAACATTCCGAAGGTGTCACAAACGGCAGATGCGCCCCTATTGCCAACCGAGCTGGATCCTCAAGAAACACCTCAGGCTACACCTACCCAGGATTGGGCCCAACAGGATGTAAACTAGGGTCTCACCAACACCATGGAGGAACAAAAAGCTCAATTAGAAGCAATGGAAGGTCGGCGTTAACTGATACAGCCAAAGAGGAAGCCCTACTAGGATTGGGTGAGCAACACGCCTCCTCCACCCAATTTTGGGAGACCATTAATCCCTATATTTAATGGATCAGGAGATCCAGAATAGAATTTGATTAAATATGTGTCCTATTTTGACCATATGATGGGGATTACAGAACAAAAAGAAGTAGTGAAACTCAGATTATTCGGACAGACCTTACTAGGATCTGTATTCTTTTGGTATAAGAGTATACCATCCCATCCCATAAAAATTTGGGAAGACCTTCTGAAGTAGTTCCTATTCGACTTCAGCTCGACGTTTCCAAAGACAACGGTCAGCATCCTCATGAACTGCAAGAAGAGGGAGAACGAGAGGGTCTTAGATTTCATCACTAGATGGAAAGGTTTGACATACTCTCTGAACATGCCAATGCCTCATGATGAGTTGCTTCCCATTAGCATCGACAATCTGCGAGATGAGCTGCAAACTTTGCTAATACCAATGGAGTGCACCACAGGCTTCCTCCATCTCTTAGCCATTGCCCAGAGAATTGAGGACTCCCGACAGTGGACCAATTTTAAATCCCGAATAGACTCATAGGCTATTACGAAGAGAACAATTAGAGCTGAAGCATCCTCTGTCACGCTCTAGCCAGCCCTTGTGCCTACTCCACTGCTCATGCCTCCACCAAATCATCAAGGGCCCCATGTACATCAGCGGCTGCCTCTGCCTAGGCGGGACGATCAGATAGGGTTGAAACAGAACCAGTTTGAGGAATGAAGACCTAAAGCATTCTCATTCCGAGAGGACGAATTCCACGACTACTTCATCACTGCCATGAATTGCAACTTGCTCCACCTCCCAGAGACGAGGAAACTCGAAGAAGTAAGTCACGATGACAGGCCAGTCTACATTCCCTACCATTGAATGTAGGGGAACTATATTTGGGAATGCTTCGTCTTCAATGACCTCCTGCAAAGGATGGTAGACTCTGGGAAGGTCGAGCTGGGACCACCCCCAGCACATGTGACATATATTTCTACCACTGACTCCGGAAAAGGGGAGGGGCGGAAGGAAGTCACCAAAAAGAAGGAGCAGAAGTTTGATAACGTGATGACTTGGATGACTATCAATCGATACCAGGGCATACTCCGAGCTCAACAATAACGACCGATGTTTCCACCAACTGCCCCTGATGCTGCACAACCGACAATATCGCCCTCACAACCCTCTACGAGCCGGTCATCCCGGCGTAATCGAGAAATGTGGAGACAAGCGCAAGAGGAGAAGTCTGTGAAGAGGCCAAAGTTAGCCCCGACGCTGTTAGATTTCATGCCCTCAAACTAGGCGCCACAGGCACTGGCCCACCAAACGACAACATCAGGGACAACCAACCAGGTTGACCTGTCAGAGGATGATGAGCCAATATTTGGTTCCATTAACAACATTTATCTTATGAAATCGGTCAATGAAGAAGGGTATGGTTATAAACCCGAGTTCTAGACATGAGGATCCGGGAAAAGGAATCGCAGAGGCAAGGGTTATCAAGGAAGGTGCAGTCGCGGCCGAAACCAACCCTACAGTTGGACCTCAGCCCAAACCGTCAATATCGCAGATACCCATAGGAGATCCGTTCAATGGATCCAACAGGAGAAAGGATATTGCTCCACCTCCACAAGTGGCCACTCTGTCCCTGTCATTTTGTGGTACCCATCAGAGGAGGACCAAGTGTCCAGCAGCCTAGTGCACACATATAGACCAGCCGAGCCGGGTCCCCAGAACCTGGGGACATCATCCACATCTAACCCCGTAGCCAGTCCCTCCTCGTCACGTATTCAAACTCCCAAGATGCACGCTAAAACTCTCCCACCAATGGAGAAGCGTTGTCCACTGGAGGAAAAGTATGAAATCCTTAAGAAGCTGGCATTGGTACTGGCCAATCTGTCAATCCTGGATGCCCTGAGTTTTTCATCCAACCTCAGGGAGGCGCTTATAGAAGCCTTGCTCAGCCCCCAAGAGATTCAAGCCGAGGTAGATACCGCTGAGATTTACCAGATGGAGACTGGACCGACTGAATGCAATACGGTTATTTCCATCACCGATCAGGATGAAGATTCCATCATGCAAAGACACATCAAACCACTATATGTGTCTAGCATGCTGAATGAGGCTGAGATCCGAAATATCTTCATTGACAATGCCTCTAGAGATAACCTCCTTCCCCTATGAACACATTGCAGGATGGGCCATAGTGAGGATGATTCAATACCCTCAGCCACAACTTTTTTGGGTTATGATAAGAGCGAGCATAATCCAATAGGAAAAATTAAGCTAAAGACAAATTTTGGCGACCTCGTGGCCTACTCGGAATTCCTGGTGGTCCGACAGAACCCAGCAGTTAATGCCCTACTAGGAAGGACATGGCTCCATAAGAACAAGGTCATTCATTCATCCTACCACCAGTGTATTAGGTACCGCGTCAATGGGAAAAGTGGGACATTGCATGCTGATAGGTCCCCTTTGGATCTCTCCGAGTCACACTACATTAACGAAGGGTTTTATGCGAAAAAGAGGAAGATAACTTTGACCGATGGTGTCGACTGGATCCCTACTCTAAATGGTCTAGAAATGGTTCATGATGACCCCCTCAGACAGCTTGGAAAAGACTACATGCTTCCCATCAACCATGTTGATAGCAGTGATTCGATCCTGGATACAAACATAGTTGTCCTCATGACTTCAGCCATAACGGCTAGACGTAACGATGCGGGAACGTCCTCCAACCCTCAATCCGGGGGAGAATAATTGAGCGAGGATTCCCACGATGCCTCATAAATTTCAACATAGATGACTTGGTTGTTAAGTTCAAACAACAATTAGATCACCTGCCAGACCATGAGACCATCTTCAACAAGATTCGACAACATAGTCTGAAGATGAACACCTTGATGTCCACCTTCAGGTTTACCTCAGCGAAATTACTTGGCTTCGTTGTACGCCATGGCAGCATCGATGTCGACCACAAAATGATAAAGTCTATCCTCAGCGTTCCACGTCCCCACAATCTCACTGAGATTAAAGAATTTCCAGGGGCACCTGGCCTATAACAGATGGTTCATAGCCAACCTGGTAGGAAAATGTATGCCCTTTACCAGGTTAATGAAGAAGGGGGTTACTTACCAATAGATAGATGATTTCCAAGAGGCGTTTGACAGCCTAAAGATGCACCTCTTAAGGCCACTAGTTCTCATGCCCCGAGTCAAAGGAAGACCTCTCATTTTATATGTGACGACCCTAGAGAGGTCACTAGGAGCCTTCCTCACACAAAAGAATGATTTCGGTAGTGAGAAAAGTCTCTATTACATCACCCTAACAATGATTAATGCTGAAACTCGATAATCAAACATTGAGAAGAGCAGTTTAGCCTTGGTCTTCATAGTTCAAAGTTGCAATATTATCTTCAACATCATTATGTCCATCTGGTCTCGTGAAATAACCTGCTCAAATACATCATCATCGGCCCGATGTTTACTGGGCGTCTATCACGATGGGCATTCATCCTGCAACAGTTTAACATCCGATTTATGCCTCAGAAGGCCATAACAGACCAGGAATTATCATGATTTCTCGTAGAGCACCCTTCAGATGGGACTGCCGCACCGGACGTCGAGCTACCTGATGAAGACATCTTCATGGTTCAAGAGGATCTCCCAACATGGAGAATGTACTTCGATGGCGCATCCTGAAGCCCATCCAGGAAGAGGATGGAAGACCCCAAATTTAACAAGGTGTTCTTGGGGATAATACTTATGTCCCTGGAAAAGACAGTCTTTCCATATTCCTTCCTCTTGTCAGATGGATGTATGAACAATGAAGCGGAATATCAAGCCCTCATTGCTGGCCTGGAGCTCGCACGCCAGTAACAAGTACAACACCTTAAGGTAAAAGGTGAAACATAACTGGTCATCATGAATGTCAATGGTGACTATGCTATTAAAAAGGAGGAGATTATTCCCTTGTTTGACCACGTCTGATGGTTAATGGCGGAATTCTTCACAGAATCAACATTGACCTATATTCCCAGGTCTCAGAATGTCCAGGCCGACACATTAGATAATGCGGCCACAACCCTAGATGACCAAGGCCGTGATGAAATAGTAATCATTATTTCTCATCGTTGAATGGTCTTTCCATATGTTAAGAACAAGACAGAGGAAATCCCTGAAGTCAGTCTTGTTCTGGAGGCATATGCTCCTGCCAACGGCTGGATAACCCCCATTGAAAACTACCTTCAATGGGGAGAACTTCCATTAGATAGGGTTGAACTAAAGCAAATACAGAGATGGGCAATCAAATTTTACCTATATGGTGGCGTGGGATGATAAGAGGTCCTCTACAAATGAGGCCTCGACGGAGTCCTCCTCAGATGCATTGAAGGATAAGAAACTGTCGCCTTCAAGACTGAAGTGCATGCCGGAGTATGTGGAACACATTAGCCGGGGACCAAGCTTTCCCATCATGTTCAAAGACTTAGATACTATTGGTCCACAGTGGCATGAGATTGTGAGCACATTGCCGCAAAATGCCACCCATGCCAACATCATACACCAGCCCCCTGAGTTAATTTATCAGGACAAGTACACCAGGCCATTATCCATCTGGGGAATGGATGTCATGGGACTATATCCTCCCACCACATCTAAAAAGCTAAATTATATCCTCACAGCAACCGAATTCTTCTCCAAATGGGCAGAAGATGTACCCCTTAAGGAGGTCGAGGCAAGAAACATTGTCAGCTTTGTGAAACCCAATATCATCAATAGATTTTGTGTCCCTCATACCTTACTGACAGATAATGGCCCCAACATCTGCTCTACTGAATTGGAGAAACTATACCCTGTATATGGTATCAAGGCTAGTTACTCATCCTTCTACCATGTGGTGGCCAACAGATAGATAGAGGATTTCAACAAGGCCACGTCCAACATTCTCCAGAAAATGGTTGACAAACACAAGAACCGATGGCCGGATAAACTCCTCCATGCATTTTGGGCTTATCGAACCACAATCTGCACCCCTACATGGGCTACCTCGTACACATTAGTATACGGAACAGAAGTGGTCCTGCCTATTGAGCTCCAATTACCGTCGCTCTGCATTTCCATATCTGATCAATTATCCAATGATGAGAAATAAAAAAGGCATCTAGGTGAATTGGAACAACTAGATGAGAAGTGGCTGAACACTTTTCACTATCTAGAAGTATACCAGAACCGTATTGCACGAGCCTTCAATAAAAAGGTCTGTCTTCAGTCATTCTTGGAAGGAAAATTGGTGTTGGTCCTCCAGACCCCGATGATACCTGGAAGGAAACCTCCAATGCTGGTGCCCAAGTGGGAGGGACCATATGTTGTACACAAGGACTACCCCAATGAAACATATGACCTGATCTCCATGGACGAGAAATTCACCACCGCTCTTATAAATGTGGGATTCCTGAAGAGGTATTTCGCATAGAAACTAGTAGTAATTTTTCCTTACCGCACGACAATAAACTGCACGGATATGAAAAAAACAAAATCGTCCAAGCTGCAGGATGTTAAACTGCGTAGCACTCAATTGTCCAAACTGTATGACCTTAAACTATGAGTATTTCATCATCACCGCACGACGTTAAACTGTATGGATTCAAAAAAATCCCTCTCCCCTCATGTATGGACAAGACCTACACATAGTGTATTGCCTTTAAGAGAACTACGTACGACTTGATTCCTGCCTTCGCAGGATACGTAGAGACGTTGGGATCCCCTACCCTGGCCCAGCCACCCCTAAATTAACGAAAATTAAAAAATTCCAACTTCCCCCGTGTACGGACCAACCCTGCACTGGGTGTACTTATTTCAAAGAACTACATAAGGATTGATTACTGCCCTCGCATAATACGTAGTGACGCCAGGGTTCCCCATCTTGGCCCAACCACCCTCAAATTAAAGTTAAAAATTCCCTCTCTCCCACATCTATGGACCAGACCTACACGAGGTGTACCCCTTTTCCTTACCACATGGCATTAAACTAAAGGGATAATAATATTTAAAAATTCCCACTTCCCCTGTGTACAGACCTGCCCTGCACGGGGTGTACATCTTTCGACGAACTATGTAAGACTTTATTCCTGCCGTCACATGATACATAGCGATTCCAGGGTTCCCCGTTTTGGCCCAGCCACCCCAGAATTAATGTTAAAAATCCCTCTATCCAGCATGTACAGACCAGACCTGCACGGGGTGTACCCCTTCATCCTTACCGAACAACGTTAAACCACACAGATAATATGATTTAAAAATTCTCCCTTTCCCCCGTGTATGGACCAGACCTGCACGGGGTGTATTTTTACGTCCTTTCCACACGACGTTAAACTCCATGGATAATGAAATTTAAAAATTCCCCTTTCACCCATGTATGGACCAGACCCCCACTAAGTGAATTTTTCGTCCTCACCGCATGACGTTAAACTACATGGACCGCATCCTCAACGCATGACATTAAACTGCACAGATTTCACCATGAACCACCTATGATATATGCTGATAAGATATGGAGATACTGCTTGCGCATTTGGATGCATCCTCCCCATACACAAGACACTACGACCCAGATAATTATTGATCTTCAAAACCATTCATGGCTTTTGGAAGTTGAAAGTCATTGACCTGTGGACACCTTTACATGACTATGCATACCATTCCCTTAGCAACTCTGTATATTGATAGCCCCTGGCCCGTCAACCAAAGGCATGATTTCCATTACCGACACTCTTGTAAGCTTTGTACACTTACCGGCGTCAGAGCCCACATACCATACGTCATGATCCAAAAATTTCTGGCGTAGTGGTTTACATGTTCATCCCCCTTTCACATCCAAACATCACCAGGGTAACCCTACCCGGTTAGCCTATGTATCCACATGTGGTTCACATGACAACCTGCGCCCACGAACATCGATCCAGGACTAGGCTACTTTGACTCAACATACAATTTCAGTGAAGATGTTTCTTATATGCTCAGACACCATTATCCCCACCTGAATAAATCTATACTGTGAGTAATCTCGGATTTTCATAATCTTTCATGGCCACCGGAAGTGTAAAGTTATCGAACTAGGGACACCTTTGAATGACTATGCATACCATGCCCTCAGCGGCTCTACATATTGATATCCCCTAGACCGTCTACCAAAAAAAATATTCCCTCTGGCGGTACTCTTCCTAGCTCCGTACGCTAATCGGCCTCAGAGCCCCCACATCAGATCTCTTGATCCGGGAAACCTCAGAGTTGTAGTTTACAACATTCATCCCCCACCCTGTTCAGAATATATCAGAGCATGTTATCTCATTTATCTTTCGAGTGACTGAAACAATAGTCACCCAGTGGTCCGAGCTCTATGACCGCTAAACTAGGAGTACTTCTCCCTTACCACATGATGTTAAACAACGTGGAGTTAAGGTACAGCCTTGCA
Organism: Viscum album; assembly: GCA_963277665.1. Lineage (NCBI taxonomy): Eukaryota > Viridiplantae > Streptophyta > Magnoliopsida > Santalales > Viscaceae > Viscum > Viscum album. Next base: position 1,660,021,155 of record OY728145.1, read on the forward strand.
TGCAAGATAAAATAGAACATGGAGATCTTTAATATTTAACAGAAACCAGGGCCGAATATGCCTGACATGTCCAGATATTTTCTTACCAAATAACATACATTGTGGCTCGGTCAAATGTGGATCCTCATAACCATTCACGGCCATCGAATGTGGAATGTTATTGACCTAGGGACACCATTTCATGACTACTCATACCATTCCCTCAGCGTCTCTGCATATTGATAGCCCCTGGCATGTCTACCAAGTGAATGATTTTCTTGGGCGGCACTCTTCCAAGATCCCTACGCTTAATGGCCTCAGAGCCCTCATATCATTTCTCTTGATCCAAGAATCCATGGAACCACGATTTACACCAATAAAACCCTCCCCATGACATGGGAATGCCGAGGTGTTTATGTCCAGTTACATTCAGATCAAGAGTGATCTTTACAACCACGTCCTTACTGCATGACGTTAAACTGCACAGAATATCTTGGACTCTTGGCATAAAGCTGAAAAGACCAAGCATTAAACATTCAGGGAAATGCCTCCAAAAAAAGCATTTTCACTGGTTTAAAAATTCCCCCAGTCCTCGCTACATTCCATTAAACTTCACAGCATTGGCAAAAATGTGCCCCTGTCCTCGCTGCATGATGTTAAACTACACAACATCCACAAAAATTCCCTCGTCCTCACTGCATGACATTAAACTGCACGACATCCTTTAATAATGCTCCTCATCTTTATTGCATGATGTTAAACTGCACGGTCAAACCTGTCATGAGTTCAGTAAGGAACATAGGCTTTTCTCTGTCCCTTAGTACACGGGTCAGACGTTCACAAACCACCAACTCACACCAGAGTGAGAAAGGAACATCTTCACCCATTCTTGGGAAATTTAACCTATATTTTTCTCCCATATCCAAGAAACCTCTCCTCATAAACCATACTATGTACTCAGAAAAAGTAGATCCCTCATAAACCACCCCTGGTGGACCCGAATCTCATCTTCCCTGAAGTTGCTCGGCTATCGGGAAAACGAAATCATTGACCCAAGGACACCTTTCCATGAATATGCATACCATGCCCTCAACGGCTCTACATATTTATTGACCATGTCTTGTATATCAAAGTAAATATTTCCTTAGGAAATGCTTCTCTCTGTACGCCTCTTGGCCCCTGATCCCACATGCCCATCCCGGGATTCAGAAACCCTCGGAGCTACATTTTACTTGCATCTCTCACAAACTTGCCTGAATATGGCAGAACATCTCTGACGAGATTACCAATAACCAGGCTCAGCCGTCCCATTCCAGATGATGTCCTAGCTGCATGACTTTAAACAGCGCCAAGCTCCAACCATCCATTACGCTAGATAAATGCATAGGATGGGGATCCTGTGTCTGCACTCCTGGTTAATACAGATGTTCTCAAACCCTTCATATGTCACACACCCTTTCTAAGACACCCCTGGTGGTTTTCATATTTCCCCATTCCACCCATTGGGGTCTCCATGAGGTCCTTAGGCCATCAAGAGTGGAGAGTCATTGAATTAAGGTCACCATTGCATTACTATGCATACCATTCCCTCAGCGGCTCTGCATATTTATAGCCGATGTCCCATCTACCAAAGGCAAGATTTCCTTAGGCGATGCTCTTCCTACCTCTGCATGCCAATATAGCCCCATTCCTCGAGACATTCCCAAAATTTCATTCAAATTTGAACACTCTTTCCCCCCAACATGCGCCTAAAGGACATCAATACATCTTTTAATCAACCAAACCTCATTGGAGCCCTAGTCCTACCATATTTGGTCAATGTGGTTTGACCTAGAATATAATTAATTATAGTCTTGTTGGCGGGACATTAAACCGCTCAGAAAAAGAGGTACAAATCTTATTAGCCCGAAAACATGAAAAGGGCAACCTAAGAAAAAGTCGGGACATACCCACTGGGTCCACACTAAATGGGCCCAGGAAAAATTAAGGTATTGAAAGAAATGAGAAATAGTTTGTGGGTTTAAAAAAACCCCTAGCAATAGTCAATCTATGCTCGCTGGATCCCATGGACCAGGAAAAATTTAGAGTTTGTTTCTATTTTCCTGAGTTATGATTAATTCTGATTCAATGAGTAGTTATTTATGCAACAATTGTTCCAGCAACAATCAATTTTTAAATCAATAAATGATTTTTGTAGGTTGTATTCCGTTTGAAAGGGGGGGGGGGGCGTCCACAAGCTGGGGTCTCTCCCTCACAAAAAAAGAGGGGTAAGAAAAACAGAGAGTACAAGAATGGATCTGATAGTCATAACGGAGCCTAACTCACTCTCTCCACCAGATCAACAACCGTGTGGTGAAGGATGTTGCAAGACTGATCCAGCACGGCCGTCTCCCTGGCCTCAACCTCATCCACCGAACGAGTATGCTCCATTGTTGTTTGGAGACCGTTGATCCCTTTCCTGGTGGCTTCAATACGACTAGTCATGGTTGATAATTGATCCCTCCGCATCACTTCCCATTATTCACATTCATGCAACTTGGAGGATAGGATGGCCGCTTGATCTCGAGAGCTCGCCTCCTACGTTACCAGCTGATGGAGCTTCATTATGGCTTCCTCGAGGGCTCAGGTCCCACAATGAGATCCAATGAGGTGAGAAAGTTTGCATTCATTAGTGGAAACTTCCTCATGGTCCATGACAACCTAGAAAGCGAGAGAATGGAACTGACGATAGTCAAAACCACCTGACCCCAATCCCAGGAAGAGTTGTCAGAGTGCTTCGGTTTTAGTTTCTGTCTCAGCTAGAGGAGTTTTGGCATCAATCTCACCAATCCGGGGCCATTCCCACCTTCACACTTCTCGGTGGTCCACCACGACATGAGGATCTTTGTTATCTTTGCTAGATAGCACAGGAACGAAGTCTGGCATTGCGATCAGCACAAACATGTGCAGGCCAAAAGATTGTTCCGATGATGGATGGTCAGAAATTCTAACCCCGGTTCGGGCTTGGGAATCATGTTTCGAAGTCCGGTGTCATCCATTAAAACTTATGGAATTGTCTCGTTATGACCCGAATCCATAGTTTCATCCTCATCCATGTCTAATCAGGTTGGTTTCATCTGAAATTCAGCCACAGAGGGGCTGGGAGAGGGAAATCACCTGAGTCTCTTTGACCGACGAGCCATCAGTTGGTCCTCCCTCAGAGCCGGTGAGGCGGGTGCGGTAGGAACAACCACCGCGATGACTCCTTATTTGGGAACCTGCCATATAGCCTTCCCCATGATTCCATCGTGGTAATGTTTTACCCACATTCTTGCGTTCTCCAAGGATAGGCTGGCAGCCGCTCCCATACAAGGCAAGAGAATGCTTGTGTCAGATCCCTCCCACATCTGCATCAACCACCATTGATGGAGAGTGGCTGGGTTCATTCCTCAATCCTGAGGAAGAGGAAGGGAACATGGTGTTGCATACAGCCAAATTGAGGTGGAAATGATGTGGGGGCATACAACTCGCATTGAGATACCTCGTCAATTTGTATGGCCAGAAACCTGTCCCGCATCGAAATCATGTAAGAACCTTCCTCAAGTCTGCCCCTGAGGTTTTCAACCACGGTGACGGAAGGAGTGGTGTAGGGAGTTAACGAAAACTGGGAGAAGTCACTCGGAAGCTCGATGATTTCATGAGAATTGATGAACTTCAAACGAACCCTAGCTATATCATGTAGGGTAGTACAAAAGGTAGGAATAAGTGTGTTATGACAATACTCATAACAGTGTAAATGATTTGCTATCCAGCTGTATAAGAATTGAAATGGCCCACTCAGATGGTAGGGTGTACCTCCCTCCTACATGTGGCTTAGTAGTTCGTAAATACGAGCTAAAGTGGGCACAACCAAGTTCACAGGGTGACCCTCTTCCAACTCAACTAATATAATCAATGTGAAATCTATGACACCCGGGTTGATATCCCGAGAAGGGAATAGCCACCCACTCAAGAACATAGGAAACAGACCTGGTAGCATGATAATAAGCTGCACGCCACGGCGTAGCTCATAGCTCCATGAAAGGTAGTCGCCCGCCTCTAGAACCACCCAGTAGGAACATGAAACAATTCGTGACTGTTGAGAATGATGTGTCCTGGTGCACTTGATCTTATGCACATGACTAGTGGTGTTCAGAAATAACCCTATCCAGGTGCTATAGGGAATACGAGAGTGGGCACGCTATGCTTGATGCAGTGACCGCTCCTCCATAACCATCAGATCCCTCGCCAACTAAGGAACTTGTTCGACATCGTCCCATGTGTCGGGGTGGTCAGAAACTCATCATACATATCACCGATGATTGGAAGAAGTCCCAATTGGTATATGTCCGACAAAATAATCCCAAATTCACCACGGGAAAGGTGGAAAGTATTATTGCTTAAACACCAACGACCGAGCTGGTCATGTAGGATCAAAGATGGGGGGTAAACAGCGAACTGGGAGGCCCACACTGTGGAGTACATGTTGAATGCTTCCAGTGACTCTGGAGATTCCCGACAATGATGATGGAGCCAGATGGCCCATTCCTAATCATTTGAGAAAATCGCAACATACCAAATATCCCACCTTGGAATCCATCCCGCATTAGAATCCACTCGACCAAGGGTAACAATAAAGGTATAATTCTTGAATGTAGATTCTTGAGAGAAGTCTTGAGTGCACTAATAACTTTGGGTCCAAATAGAGCCTCTTAAATTGAAAGTGTCTTTAGGATCAGAATCAAGGATTTTGTCCCCCGATTGGGCGAGGATCGCCTGAATACACTTCGGCGATGCTTCCAAGAAAGGTGACAGAAGACCTGAGAAAGTAGGGGGGATAGGGACGATATCTTGTAGACAGAATCCGTAAAGCAGAAGTCAATTTCATAGTGGAGAACTCAGGAGCTCAGGAGAGAGAAAGTCCTTCAAGACGCCATCATCAGGAATGATGGACCGACTAGGGTCCTCTATGATGCGCTCAACTATAAGAATCGTAGCTAGATGACTACCTGCGCCAATCGGAAGAGGTTTGGCAGCAGGTATGGGTGCAGGGTGAGAGGGAACGATGTTTTCTCCCTGTATTATGAATGCCAGGAAAATGGATAGTCCATAATAATAAAATCTGGACAAAAATACCAAGCACAGGGAAAAGGAGTCAAAACGCCTTCATGGAAAGGTCCCTGATCAGGCCTCAAAAGTGTGGTTCACGATGAATTTATAATGTAAACTGACCCTACAAGGGAGAGGTCCTCTATACCCTAGACATAGAGCATTGGCCAGAAAACCGTGAACCACATTGCTTCACGGAATCTTAATCCTGAATTTAAATAATTAGATTCGGAAGACTTATGAAATTTTCAATTTCGAGAATATTTCAATCCGTGGACCGTCAAAACCGCAAAGTAAGTTCCTACGCGGCCCTTCTTGACATAATTTTTAAATAATTATGATTATTGGTTCATGGTTTGGAGATTGATCTGCGGAAGAAGGTGACCATGAAGGAGGAATGGTTCGTGAAAATGGCAGCTTGTTCACGGATGAGGTGTTTCACGAAGGAATGAGAACGTGGAGACAAAAAGTGAGAAAACTCTGATTTCATGAAGAATCTGGTAAAGGAAGAATGAAGGCCCTCCCTTATTTATAGGCATGACCCCATACCGGGTCCATCCATCTACCGCAAACCATTCAAGTTTCAGGACCTCTTTGCATTGGAATGGACTCCTCTTCGTTCCGATCGGACGCCATTCTGATGGGGGGCATTTGTAGGGTCCTAAAAACCATCAAAAGAGATTCTAACTAATTAACCCTATATAATTTTGGAATTAATGGAGAAAAATCAAAGGAAGACACAAGATGAACTGGTTCACAGACCGGCCCAGCGATAACTATAAGCGGCCGGTTCCGTGAAACACCCCCTCCGCGGACCGCTGTTGTTCGTGGAATTGAGGCAGAACCCTATGCGGCCGCGAAGCACTCCCCAAGCTCATTTGGTTCATGGGGGGTGTTCAATGCCCCTGTGAGATTCAGATTGACTTAGTCATCCATAAACAGGGTTTTCTGTCATGGGCCTCCACAAAAGGTGCCGCATGACCACATATACATCTCTTTCCCCAATTTATAAAAGGTGACCGAGGGGGAAGACATGAAATAATATAAAGAGATCGACCAGATTTGGGTGGAAGGATTTCGAAGGAAGGAGCTTTGGATTTCGCAAACCGCGAGGTTCCATTCTGTGAACCTGAACATGTATGAAGTTGGAGGCGAATTAATAAGGAACCGAAAACACGTAATAACTTGGTGAACCACAAACCTAAAATAATAATTAAAAGAAGACCATGAACCATGTCTTCTCCACAGATGCACTCTCCAAAGACTATGGAGTTTATGACTCTTTTCCGATCTGTTTCACCATGTAGCACCTTCCTACATAGGCGAACCCCTGACCAATGAACCCCCATCCGATGCCTCCCTCGACAGCCGTTTCTCGCATGGATCCCTCCACATACCACCCTGGTACACGGGCCAAACCAAAAGCCACGAACCACCATAGTTTGCGAGATGCCCACCTGTCCGTGAACCACCCTGGTTCCGGGACGGCCTCTCCAGGTGCGTAGCACCTCCCTACGCGAACGGCACCACCACCTGTACATGTGTGTGTCCAGCCAGATTCTTCGTAGTTCTCATTCCCCGAGTCCGATAAAATCCTCCCAATCCGTCCTGGTCCTCCAGAACCCTTTCATTCACCCATTCATTAGCCCCGAGCCGAAGCCTCCACCAGAGCCACCAGACCCGTGATATGTTACCATTAAGCGCATCAGTGCGCTGTTCTGAGTTCCCATACCCACGGTAAGTAAGGGATAAAAGGTTTCCCTGAATCTTGAGCAGATTTCCGAAGCATTCTTGGGTTCACATTCCCACGGTAATGTGTAGTCTGAGTTTGGGAGTCCCCATTCTGCCCCTCCACTTGTTGGGGTCGGGGCACTTCTCCCCTCTTTGGGGGGTAGTAAAATACCCATCAGAAGGAGGCCCCCATGCACCTCTATGTTTCCCCAAGACCATAACCAAGGATGGACGTAGCGAGGAAGAGTGATACCTTGTACTTATTTGGGGTCAATTCCCTCTCCCGATGTTCTTTGTCGCCATGTTCATCCACCTCAAAGTAAGCCCCGACTCTATGGGCCACCCTATGTGTAAGCCCCACCTTGCTTCCCATGGACGGACCATTCGTGACTTGATCATATGGTCCTTGATGCCTCTTGTTTCTCACACATAGCTTGACACACGCTGGATTCGAGTAAGCATCGACCATGACATCCTCTTATGGGCCTTCTAAGAGTGTAAGCCCAACTCCATTACTTGGGGCCTCCTCAGAGTGTAAGCCCCAATCCATTATTCAGGGACTCCTTAGAGTGTAAGCCCCAATCCATTACTCTGGGCGTACTCAGAGTGTAAGCCCCAATCCATTACTCTGGGCCTCCTCAGAGTGTAAGCCCCAATCCATTACATTGCGCCTCCTCCGATTGTATGCACCAATCTATTACTCTAGGCCTCCTCAGAGTCTAAGCCCCAATCCATTACACTGGATTGCCTCAGAGCGTAAGACACAATCCTATGTGAACTATGAGGACTTTGATTCCCTACCACATGGATACGTTGGAAGCCTCCAAATGGATCAAGCCCAATCATCATTGGACCCCCCAGGTCCACATTCACGTCGGCTCTTCGACACTCCCATTCGAAATAGTGGACATTGATCCCTATCTCCTTGGCAGGGTACATAGGAATCCTTCCGGAGGTTCAATCCCAAAAACCATTCGATCTGACTATCTTCACGTCGGTTCACTGCACCACTCCTAGTGTCGGCTCCATGAGTCCAGACTCCTCAGGGTCATTAATCCAACGAGGGATGGTAATCATCGGGCATAAATGATTCAGAGTCCCTACGTTCAGCTGGCCATTGCCAACTAGGAAAAATCCTTGGATACTATGCTTGGGTATAAACCAAAGATTTTCAATCATATCAATACATCTTAAATCTATAAGAGTGTCTTGGAATATGCAATAATTCCCCACAAAAGGGTGTGATGAACCCGACTTCCCATCCTCTTGTCCAATGTGAGTTCTTAATAATCGTTGTCCAAACCACCCACCAAACAACTGCCTTTGGAAAGCCGGTCTAAGTATCATTTGATATGGAACCGTTGGGCGTTTCGAAGTGATGGCCGGTGTACCCGACCTTTGAAATTTTGGGGGGCCCAACCCTCTGTGAGGTCAATAGTCGGGAGCGTAAGTCCTCCATCTCCCAATGAGAAACAGTTCGAAACAGGGACCTATAACAATGGTTACAAACCATTGGTATAATAAAGTTTTCCAATAATGTAAAAATATTCCAAAATATAACTTCATTTTTAAATTATATAAATAAATATTTTTTCTAATAAAGTCATTATTTTTCACTATTCATTAAAATATCATTACTTTTATATAATTGGAAAAAACTCATCATAAGATTTTTTTGACAAGAAAAATTTAGAAATGAAGTATATTTTACCAAATAAATATTATAAAAGTGTAAATATGATTTTTTTTCACATTTAATGTAATAAAATAATTTGTAGAAGAAGAATTATATATGATGAATAAACTAACATTACAATTATTTAAAGGTTTATTTCCTATGTATTTATAAATATATATAATAAAATGGGTATTCCCATACATAAAATATAATTAAATTGATATTTTATAATGTTATTTTTCGAATAATACTGTTTTACTAGTATATCAGGGTTCATTTAATCTCATTGCTACATGAAACACACACTACCAGAGAAACCAAATTATTCAATGATAAATATTTCCTATAAATACTGTGGTGTTACTTTCTTCCCCCATATGAAAATTTCCCTTAAAACATCATTTTTTACATACTATAATGAATATAGGTTAGGGTAATACTATAATTTCAATACATTAACAGGAAAAGGGATATAAAATTAATCGGCTTGTATAAATTCTAATTGACAAAATAAAAAGGAAAATATGAACATAGAATAATTAACTTATCTGTTCAAATTTTATCCTAATGTATTAATTAATGAGATCTAACATAGGGGATGTATGATGATAATTTTAACCCTAAGCTAATTATTAATGATTTCAAGTAATAATCCTAAAAAATATCTAGATTTTTCTATAATAAAATAAATAATGACCTAATCCTTTTTAAGATAACATTATATTATTTTATGGATAATTATCCATGAAATATAATTAGAGATTTGAAATGATTAATGAAATGGAAATACATTGAAGATTAATTTAAAACATGAAAATAAAATAAATAATATTTTTAATAACCTCTATAGTGACATTTTAATTAACTTTGATTTCCTCAAACTATATAGGATAACCTGAGGAATACATAGATAAAATTTATGTTCTAAATACTGTAGTAAGGGAATAATAATCAGAATAAAGAATACCAAATGCAATTGAATAAAAAATATGATAACATAAAAGTAATGGCTCATGAATCAATATAGGGAAGAATATAATATAGAACATGGAATCATAGATTGTGGAATAAATATATAACAATACATAAATATGTGTCAAGGAAAATACCAATACTATATCACATGGAGGATAATGTCCCATAATTGATTTGGATAATTTCGCAATGTCAATCCTAACACATCAAGAGACAAATATTTTACCCAATGTAATGGATCAATATCTAGGAACAAACATCACTACACGATCAGGGACATTTTTTCCATAAAAAGGATCTGGTATATGGAATAAATTCAAGGATTACATTGGGAATGGATTTCATATGAAAGACAAGTCATAAGGATTAAAAAAAATTGAATATCATAATGGTATTAGTGAATTATATATTAAATAAACATTATTCATTAATTAAGGAATTAATAATAATATAACATGAATTCCAATATCTAATTAAAGTGTAAAAATGAAGCAGGATAGATAGGTTTCTTTATAAATGTTTCAACCTAGAACGGTTTTTGGTAAAATATTATCGATTCCATAATGGGAGTGAATTAATAATTATTTCCAAAAAACTAAAATTTAAATTAAATACATCTTCCTGAATAATTTATTGTTTTTATAAAAAAAATTATGCTTATAACAGATTATGTAGTGTACATAAAATTGGTTAAACAAACCAATGTTCCATTCAACTAGGTTAGTGTAACATGGGGAATTCCGAAGGGATCCTTACAAAAATATGTGTATACCAAACACATTATGTGGCAAATAGATTGATATATATGTTTGGAATACATATATAGAATATACACGAATTATATATTAAAAATTAAGAGATTAATTTATCCAAATAGAGACATGTCAATACCCAGATGACAAATAGAGTTTCAAAGAGATCATTTATCTTATGTCCACATTTTTTCTACAATTAAACTAATTTTACTATATAATCAATTTAGATTCATTAACATCCTAAATTAGAACATATTTTACATTTAAATTATTTATTATATTTTAATTTTTCCCTTTATAGTCATTTAAATTATATATAATGTTTAAATTTATTATTTTCGGGGTGCTGATTTCATGGTCTCATGGTAGGTTAACTTTTTTTTACTATTTTGTATGTTATTTTAGAATGGGGTTACAATTTTAAATGATGAATGAAAGTATTCTAAATTACAACCAAATTTTATAATGGTTCCATATATCATTTTTTATTCTTTAATGATGACGAATAATTTGATAAAACATTAATTAAAATTGTTTAGTTTATTTTGCGAATATTTACAAAAATCACACATGAGTTTAAATATATTTTATATTATTATTCTATTTTACATCCAAAACATGAAATAAATCTTAATATTCTTACAAAAATTTTATTTACAACTAATAATCATTTTATAACTATCCTAGAAAGATGTAATGGAAAACAAGTCCTTATTATACATGATGAATATTAATTCATTAATGGATGAATTATTTGATGATAAGGTATAATAAGGATCAATATTATCACAGGTTCTTAATGAAATGTCCCTCTTAAATATCACCACCATAAATGATCTCTATAGAAAACATGGATATCTATTTAGGGGTGGCCCATATAAATTGTATACGGGAAGAGTGGAAACAAGATTTTTTTTAGATATTTTGAAATATTCAAGGATTGGATTGTGTAAGGAGGTGGGTGGTGAGAAGTTATACTAATAAAAGGAGGAGAGTGGTTTCATTCAAATTTCTCAATAGATTAAATAACGATAAATTAATTTTTCACCATATATCACAAAATGAATATGGGCTCTTAGTTAAAATAAGATATGGTTCCATAATCACTAACCAATAAATTTTGGACACTTTGGGTTTCTTTTGAGGTTTATAATTTCTATTAAATAGTAGTTAACCGTTTATAATTTTAATTATGCAAATACATCCCTCAATATTGAATTGATATAATTTAATCAAATATTGATTCAATTATACCATGAATTTCCAATTAATGGATATAAATATAATATAGTAATTACATTTTATTTTTAATGTTTTTTTCTGATTTATAAATAGTTTAATAAAATAAAAATTTCAATATTTTGAATTTTCAAACTGTTAACTAGTTTTACATTTAAAAACATCATGAAAATAAGAATATAAGAAAAAATAATAATTTTCAAATATCTAAAAAATTCCATGTTCATCTAAAAAAGTATTTTTTCACCTTAATCATATCAAATTATATTTATTTTAATATTTTTTATCATTTATTTTATTATTCTCTTAAAATAATAATTACGTCATTTTCTTTTTAAGTATTCAAGTTAATTATTTAATTAGAAAAATATTAATAATCTACTGTGATGAAGATACATATTTTCTATTCTATAATTATATTTATAAATTACTATATATTATAGTCAAATCCATAATATAAAAATTATACTTTTTAAAATTTAGAGTGTGTCATTATCACTTTCTTTGATTGAAATCATGAAAAAATGTCTTCTTCATAGACAAGATTCCATTAAATGACACCATTAAAAAACATATTTCTAATTGTATAATTTAATTCATGAAAATTTAATTATAATTAGAAGACATATAAATATAAATTATTTTAATTCAGGATTAACTGGATTTACCCTTAACCCTGAAGATAAATTTAAATGTGGGTACTATTCATATTGACTAATAATAGAAGGGGTATATTTACTAAATATTCTCCTGTTAATTTTAAACATCAAATACATTTTTCAAAATAAATAACATATATTTTATATAATTGAACTGAATATTAAATTTGAAACCCCAAAAAAATATAAAAGTTCCCCTATTAAGAATAAAATGATTTTATAATAAATTCTTGTATTAAATTAATTTTAATGATAGAAAATTGATTATTTTTAACAATGAAGAAATAATTAAATTTTGAAACTAATTCAAAATTTAATTTGATCTTGTAATTTCATAAAATGAAAATATAGATTTCAATATAAATATTTATTTTTCATGATTCATTAAATTTTCAAGAAATTAGAAATTGATAATAATAATTATTATGAAGAAAATGTTTACATGATGGATTAAAATATGTTGTTTAATTTTTGAAATATATTTTATAAAATGTTAATACTAACTTAATTTCATTTCTCAAAAATATTAATAAACATTGTTTTTTAAAGAAGGCATGTTTTTGAATAATAAAATTTATTTACTAAAAATTAATTGTTTGTTTAGTAAAAATTAATAAATATATTTCATGACATGATTATGACAATTTATACACTTCAATTAAGTGGATAGGTTATAAAATAATTTTTGGAATAATTATATGTTAATAGTATGTCGTAGATAAGTTATCCCCGACCATACGTGAAACACAAAGTACCCATGAAATCAGATTTTTTAAAGGGAAATATTTCATAAAAATATTATGGTGTTTCATTAAAAATTAAACCATGAATCATAATATAGATTGATTGAAAAATTCACATAAAAATGAAATAACCCAAAAATTAAGCAAATAAGAAAACCCAAAACAACCAAAATGACCTAAATCAAACTAAACCTGATTATCTGACTGAATGTCCAAACAACCAATTATTTCAAAATGCCTAAAAATGAATCAAATTATTTAACTCAGTAATGAAAGAAAAACCCATCACTAATTATGATTCATATTAACTAAACATTTTAAACCTAATTATATAACTCATTGAATAAATGAGAAAAAAACAAATAACAAAAAAATGAACAAAAATAATCATTTGACTATATTGAAAAATATAAAATAACCAAATTACAAAACAAAAATGGAAATTATATTAATTAAAAAGAAATAAATAACAAAATTTCATATACAAAGTTAAAATGTTAATTAATATGTGTTTATGATTTTATTCAATTATATTAATTTCATAATAAAGATATATTATTTTTATAATTAATGAAATTTAAAATATTAATGAGTGTTGAAGGAAGAGTATTTATAAAAATGACTTTGCAATTGAGATATTTGAATTTATACTCATGTTCTCATTTTTACTATATTACTTGAATATCTCGAAGGCCTTCCTTTTTAATGATTTTTTTATATCCCCATTTCAAGGGATGATAGGGAACCCTTACAAGTCCCATAGTAATAGATATTACATTGCTCATAGAATAATGATAATTTTCATAAATCAAAGGTCTTAGGGAATTTTGCCAGACTATAATTACAAGGAACTGCCCCTCCACAGCATCTGCAGTGTGATGGTAGCTCTCACCTTTGCATGACCATCTAGCTAAGCATCATACGAAAGAATATTCTGTTCCAGATGGAATTTTTATACCCTCTCATTCAACCAAATATGTTGGTTCAAATCTGGTGGGTGCGCCAGCTCTAAATCCTTCTATGGGGATGATTCTTTTTTGTGGAGTATGTTTGGGATATCTACATTGATCATGTGTTCTGAATGCCATGAGGAGGCCTGAAGGCCATGAAGTGGCCCGAAGGCCTTTTGGTAGCATGATATCATTACCCTCTGGATGTTTGTGGGTTGCCCAAAGGCCTTGGTTGAACTGAAGACCAAACCAGTGGCCTGAAGGCCTAAATAGGTGAATAGTTTTGGATAGTATAGTATCAAACAGTAACTGCTACATAAACTAATACACTACTGCTAGAGACCTGCTATAGTAACACGAAAACTACCCCTCTACATGGTTTTAATCATGGGTGTCTTGGTTGCACTTTCCGAGTCCTCACCAACTGGGATGAGGCTATTGTACTTTTACTATATTAATATACACATAGATATTTTATGTTATTTATTGTGAAATAATTAATAAAATATAAATTTTAATCAGGTTCCACCATTTATGAGACAACTATTATCCATTTAGACACATAAATGGAAAACCCCCACAAATATAATGGGGGCAAGGTACTAAATCTACTCACAATAATCATTAAACTAGAATAAACTCCACCATTCACTAGATACACAATTCTAATAATCAAAGATATCATGAGACACAAATATATTTATGTCCCATGTTATTATCCTCACAAATATGACACATGTTGGATTTTAGTCAAATTTTTCTCCATGGTCGATAAAGAATAAAATTGGATTTACAAGTCTTGAAAACAAAAATCTCATACTCTTTGAATTAGAGATTCCATAAAAACATTTCATGCCCTAGTGATGTGTTCATCATAATTTCCCATGGGGAGTAGAATGTGTATTTTAAATTTTGTTGATAAAAAGGTGGGGATGCATTAAAACCTATTTTAGGGGTGTATTTAGATAAATTTGTGTTTTCATATATCATCCATGTAAAGTGTATACACCATATATTTTATGTCCATTTCATATAACAAGCTTCAATTTGAATTTTCACGAAGTCGAAATGGACTTATGGATCAATGGTTATGACCATTCTATGTCATGATTCATTTTATTCCCACAGTATTCCATCATAGATGAAAATTAAAAATTGATATACATCATATTCATAAAATAATATTCATTTGGGGATTGGTGGATTTTTTCCCACATTATAGAAATATTTTCGGTTCACAATCCATTTTAAATAGTCCGTGAATTCTGTGACATTTTCATCTCGAAGGAAGTGGTTATTTCAAATTCAATGAAATATTATTTAATTTTATTATTTTTAAAAAATTGACAAAACACACATCCTGGAAATTAATTAAATATTCATTTTGAGGGACAATTACTTAATTCCCACGTATAGAATCAATTTGTCTTCAAATCAATATTGTAACGATCCACTTTGAGGCTATTGCAAGAAGCACATATGTAGCCAACTTCCTTTTGGATGTTACATCAAACCAAATGTTTCTGTATACTTGTCTATTTAAATAACATGATTCTTATTTCCAACATATTAATATTGACACAAACTTAGATACAATGGGAGTATCTATGAGATTATCATACACATGTAAGACTAATTATATCGATATGAAACGAATCACTCCCTCAGAACCACATAGCTAAAATTACTGTGTTCCATTATGAGGATGCCCTATATGTTGAAATACCCAAATAATGTATCCCTCGACAAGGAAACTTTGAAAACTTTTGTGGCAAAAATGGTATGAAATTATCTGTCTAGAAAGGTTAATTTATATTCTATGTTTTTAAACCAATGATAAATGTTATATGGCCAACACTTGAATATATGTTTTGTGAGGAAACAATGGGAATTCCTATATATTGCCAATTCCATATACCTATAACTATGTATATCTCTTATATGGAAAATATATTTTTGAATAACTATGTAGAATCTCATTTACAAAAATAATATGAATATGTCCCTATGCATACACCCCATCACCATGATAAGATGAAGATAACCATGTCTGGATAGTCCCATATTATATCCCCTTCCTAAAACTCCTATATTGACTTAGGGTTATCATTATTCACCTCTAAAACATATACTCCTGGTTATTGAAAATTTTTCCTACTTAATCCCGAATTACTCATTTCTAATACATTGGTATGTTATTTCGTGGATTCCCTGAAAATTTAATTAAAAATCAGTTTTGATACTCCTCATAGTTATCAATATTCATGTTAAGTGATGATAGTAATTTTTATCATAGATACATATTCAACCTCCTATGATTAGACCAAAAATTATAAATTTTCATTGTGTTGTAATAATAAACATTATCCTAGAATCATGGGAGTCCTCCTTGGTTAATTCCATAACAATATCATTAATGTGAATGGAGATAACATACTCATATCCAGAAATGTTACATAGTCTTCTTAGCTACAAACGGCATCAAAAAAACAAATTATTATCGATTCAAGATTCTTATGTTGTTTAGGAATACATGTCACTTAATATAAGTGTATACACCAAAAAAATTAAATTTCCCTTGATTTTATATTATCTTCACGATTATCATAATCACATTGCGTTGATATACTATTCATGGTATAAAATAGAAGGGAATTTTGTTATGTGTATGTGACACATGAACAATCAACTTCCATGAGTCTAGTTATCCTTAGGGAATCCTAAAACACCAATTATCTTTGATAAAATTCATGGGTAACTATTACACAATATCATAAGTCCAACATACTATGTAGGGTAAATTATGTTATCTCATGTGTAAGCATGTCCTTTTTTTTTGAATTTTACCCCTTCTATTTAATATAATTCCTCTTTGGGAATACTATGTTTAAAGGCAACATTAAAATATAATAGTTTGATCAATTGTAATGTAACTAACAATCTATTTTCTATTGTTTATCTCACAGAACATGGAACACATTGGATTAGATATTAATGAGTATCATATATTCAGCATTTTGTATGTGACTACATTGGGAGATTCCATTTGATGTTTATGGTCATTCCATTCAGCTAAACCATGTGTTAACATATTCTTTTTCAAAACAAAAATATGTATGCAACAATATTATTATTTCAACCAAAATGAAATCCATCCCATTCAAGTTAAATCATAATATTTGAAATTATATTTTTTGTTATAATAGGTATATATGATGTCTTTTTTGGGGTTCAATCCCAAATCAAAAACACAAATCTCCACCTTCAATGGTAGTAAACTCTATATGGACAAACAAACTCTTTATGGATTAAATTTTTGTGATGAAATAAGATAAATTTTGGGAACATATAAAATATTTGGAGTATTATATAATAAATGGTTTTGATTAGATTGTTCACATCTGGGTAACCCAAACAACACTTGGGATTCAGTAAGGCTTCATTTAATTACCAAAAAATAGAAGATTATTCAAAAGTACGAAATAATTACCACCAAAAGGTTGCAATGACACATTTCTCTAATCATTTATACCATTGTGAGTGTTCATGAATAATTGGAGAAGAAAAAAACGTTTACCTTCCATTGGAATGAAGGTCTATGACCCATCATTGATCTGGAAATTATTGACTGATTCTAGTTCCACGCATAAACCCATTAAATCAAACTAAAAGGGATGCAGTTAAAAAATAGTGAACATGAACTGATTAAATTGTTCAACCATACACAAACCACAAAATTAAATATGTAAGAACAATTTTTTACTAGCATAAATAATGGTTTCAATGATATTAATTAATTATGAATCGATGATTAACTCCCCATAATCAATCCATAAGCTCTATTCCTGTTGGGAAACAACCATTAACCCTAGATTCTTATCCTATAGTTGAACTATATCTATACAAGAATTTCATATTTTTGATATTATTTTTATGATTTTGGTGAAACCATTAACCTCATATAACATTTTCTTAGCCGATAATATATCCTTAAAAGAATACTTATTTTCAATTTTAAAAAACATTGAATTCTTAACCTTCATGATATTAATCAAAATTTCACCTTTATTTTATGTTTCAGAATTTATGTATTCCATTTTAGTTCCTTCAAATCATCCATATCCAATGTTAGTCCAGCCATTCCTGAAAAAAGTTAGTAATATTAAAATGATTAGAGACACGAAAATAACCACTTACCAACCATGCTCAGGTATTTATATTCACACTTATTAAATTTTATGAATACGATTTTAGTTTTATATTGTATTAATAATATATATATATATATATTTATATTGACACTACCACAGTTAGATCTCATGGATGTATTCTAAAATGTGTGGTATTACACTTTTAAAAAATGGTGATATTCGATAATATTGAAGACAATCAAACGATTAGTAGAATTATCAGATAATGTATGGGTTTTAATGAAATTCATCACAAATACCATGATATCATACATAGGGAACCATTTTCCTTAAAAGACCAGGGGAATGAGTGTATGGAATCCTAATCAACCCAGGTATCGGTATAATAATGTTTTATCATATATTTTAGGTTTCTATTTTATTAATAATTATTAATAATTAGGAATAAGATTAACTATTATATTCATCATGGTGCAATATTAGGGGATTCATGACTAATCAAATTATGTGGGATATGGAGAGAAGATAATAATGTGGAAAATAATAACATAGATGGTATACTTCAATAAATTTTAGCAGTTACAACCACATTCTATGAGTGCACTATTATAGTTACATTAAATGACTTTTTTTTGAATGATTTACATATTTATGGTACTATTATAATTTCATTTTATTTAACTGAGATATATTTTGATTTATATGAATACATCATTTAATATTATAAATGATTGTTAAATAATAGTAATCATACAATATAAATAAAAATAGTGATGATTTAATGTAAGTAAACTTATTTCGGTGAAGATATCTACATGAGAATGATATATTAAATATATGTTTTTAATATATAAACTTATTTACTTATGTACATATAAAAATGTACAAAACCAAATCAAACCAACCACATCTATGGAGACTCATATCTAATGGAGTGAAATAAAATAAAAAAGGATTTTAATTGTATATAAACTCACATATACATTGTTGTACTAATAAAATAGATATTTTTAAAAATAATCATGAAATGGTTCAAATTTACATGATAAATATAACAAGAGTATAATTTTTTTACAATATAAAACATGAAAAAAGAAAAATATATATTAAACTCAATATCAATCTATGTAAATATATATATACATATAATTAAATGGTGTGTATTATTAATTTAAGAATAAAAATAGTTATATTGTGGATGCCCACTAGATGAAGAATTGATTGTAGAATTGGGGGAAATAAAAAAATATAACTAATAGCTTAAATAAAGTAAACTGGAATAGATAGTATACATTTTTATTTAATGTCCTGACCACATAATGTTAACTTGATAATTCCATGTGATCATATAACACACATATTTTCATGTGATCCTGAAAACCATGAAATCCCGAGTAGAAAAGGATCGTGGATTCATATATGGTCCATGAGGATGATGATGTTTGGGATGGGTCCTTCATGCAAGAATTTTTTATCAAGTGACATAAATCGGATACAGGAGACCACAAAACCCAATGTGTATCATATGACCAAAGATATAGGTTTTGGAATAGAATCATGGTCATTTTTCATTACGTGACTAACCTCCAGATCCATGTGAAAACCCACTATTAATGTATCTTTTAAGAGACACTATTGTTAGTTTTATCATAACATTCCCCTTTTAAAATAGATTTTTTCCACTTAAATTTTTTCTGTTTTTCATCCATTACCTGAATCCAGATAATGAGTATTGAACATGATCCAAATGAATAATGAAGACAATATACTGTTTTGTAGTCTAAAAAATTTATTTTTCCCACATTGTGATTTTATGCATATATAATATAATATTCTTAAATAAACACCCCAATAAAATGGAGAATGAAATTAAATGATGCTAGAAAAAAATATTTTGACTAATAATGGAAATAATATATATATTACGTTGTAAAAGTAGAGTATTATGACTCACAAGTATCCCCTTAAAAATGCATAGAGTAAATATAATTTAACTGATTATTGATTTCTACAAAATTAACCACTGATGAAACATATAACCATCTAACAACTGACCCAAAATTGTGTCTCATAGAATCTCATTTGGTATTCTATTGCACACTGATCCATTTTTCATATAATCCCATGACGATCTTCATGTAAGGAATATAATCTTGAAAATCACATAACCAGATTTCAATGATGTTATTGTATGGTCTTACTTCCATCATAAAATTATGTAAACATAAATTCCTAATTCTATCACATAGCCCTATGAACCACTTAAGGCCAGCCAACCAACACAGCTACCACATGAACGATCATGATCTGATACCACAAATGCATGAATTATCTCCACTTCCCATGAGGATATATTCCACAACTGAAAATTTCCCATTATCAGTCTAAAATATTTAAATATTTTCCCCCATGAAGAAATAATCATTATTATTCCAACAGTAATTTTTTACCCATTAATAGGCTTGGAATATATGATCTATGAAGATATTGATTCATATTATGATCATGATATGTATGATTCATTCGTAATGCTAGATAATGAAAAAAATATAAATCCATTAGTCTTTTTATATTTCTATTTTCCTCGTATTTTTTTAATTCATCGATTGAGATCACATATTACAAGAATGCACATGAAATCCCATAAAATTTCTCTATATGATCTTTTTTCTCCCTGAAAATGATATTCATATTCCATTAATGTAATAAAAATATCAATCAAGTTATTTCTTATGTTTTAATGCAATTTTTCTGATGTGATTATAAAACTCATTAATCATATCAATAAAAACTCAAATGGTCAGAGAAAAATGAAATGATCATTCCATTAAATAAAAAATAGTCCCACTATTTAAATCTTACTAAAGATAATTCCCAAATCCATTATCTATTCGGTTATAAGATGGTAATCATAATATATTAGTTGAGGCCTATCTTATATGGTCAATTCCTACTCAACTCTTTTTTTACCATTTCTGATTCAAGAATCCCCAAACAATGGAATAAATGTAGACTCATATTCTTATAATCAAAGGATATATAATATTATCTAAGGTTTTATCTGATATAGAAAATATTTATATGTTCCCAATCATTCCTAATCATGTGATGCTAAATTACATGACAAATACTATAGCAGATGACTTTAAACAACATTATGTGGTCTTATTTCATGAACATACACTACATTGGTTGAACAATATGCGCTATGATTTTGGTTTATATAGGATTCGTACGATTCCTACCAAAAGATAAACACCAATTTTATAAACCTTCCATCAACATACATCATTTACTCACCTATTTATTCTCCTATGAGTTTATATGTCATGTCCCATTGGT
The DNA here is from genome assembly GCA_963277665.1 of Viscum album. Classification (NCBI taxonomy): domain Eukaryota; kingdom Viridiplantae; phylum Streptophyta; class Magnoliopsida; order Santalales; family Viscaceae; genus Viscum; species Viscum album. The sequence continues at coordinate 1,660,042,484 of OY728145.1, forward strand.
ACAAATTCCATATAATCCAATTTATATAAGGCCATATATTTGATAACTCTATTCCCACAATAAGAGATCTATATTATATATATATATATATATCCCATAATATCATCTTTATTGGGTCATAAAATAGATAGGACTCATCATTACATTGATACACTCTATGTAACAACATTATATTCTCATAGGTCCACATCCCCATTTGGGTTAACAAGAAGAGGGGAACTTATGTGTAAGCCACAAACTAACCAATTCATGAAATATTTGGAATTCTCATCCTTACTATGTGATGTTAAAAAAAATATTATTCTATATAACCTGAAAATAATAGATGATGTAGACTATAATATTGAACACAACAACTTATGTACAAATTCATTTCCCCTTGATATTTTGGACTCCCATTGATAGGTCTAATATCCTAAAAAAATCCTTCTTCATTTAGAGATGGTTTTAAACTATTAAAACGAGCTATACAACTTTTAAACCATGTAATATATATATATATACAAATTCACTAATAAATAATAATGGGTCTTAAAGTGGATAACCATGAACAAATAAAGATGATTTCATTGATGATGTACATTTGATACATTATATTTTCACCATAATGAGATACCGATTATATGTACCTCTATATTTTGACCCTAATTATTAATGTTAATAAAATTAAATAAAAAATAAGACATATGAACAATTCATGTTCATGAGATGAATATAGAAAATCTTGAAGGATTATTCAATAATTCTCTATAATAACGTGGGTTGAGCATTTCCTCCCATCTTGTCGACCAATTTCATTTACTAGGATTCGTTTGTAAGGATCCCCTATAACCATCAATATTTAAAAATATTGATTTAACTCATTATATATAATGGAAGACTCCAAAAATCATTGTCCTAGTGTCCTATGTCAATAACATTGGATTTATTACAAGGCATCCAATCCCAAAATATATAATAGTTCAGTAGTATTTTAAACCAGATACATTCACCAGAAAATAATACACCAATTAAAACATTTTTTCCTAAATAAATTCTTTGGGGATAATAACCACATGAGTAACACTATCCTATATACTATATCCCCGCATATCTATCATATTATGCATCATGGATTATATTGGAGAGGAAAAATAATATGGTTGGGCTCAAATTCTAATTGAGCGTAAAATAAAGCTAAATAAACAATGAATCAATGAGAATAATAATTATAACATAGAAAATAACTAAAACACTACTACCATGTAATAAAATAATTGAGAAGAAAGTGTATAGAAAATTTGGCATTATTACAGATTTAATAACATGGTATTTAAGTATATAGATAATGAAAAATCATTAGGGAATGGTATGGAACAAAAACACATTCAATTTAATCAATGAATTAAAAATAAAATCTATATATATATGTGTCGATGTAAAATATCCTGGTTGAATAATAAGTGAAACAAAATGAGGGAACATCTTTATTTTTAGAGACAATTATTCAAACTATATCGTAGAATTACTATTAATTCCATTCAAAATATGGTTTTCGATATATAAGGTAAACCCCATTTAAGGTATCTATCCAAATAACTCATTCCATTAGATGACTAACTCAATGAGGGTCTATCTATAACTGGGACCCTACAATGGCTTATTAGTCCAAAAAATTCCTCAAATATCAAATATTGAATTTAACAACGTGCCTTATAAAAACACAAAATGGATTAAGAGATATAGATTTATCATTATTTTCTAAATAATCAACTAACAATCAATTTTAAAAATATAAAAAATGATATAATAATTAGTAAATGAACATATTATAGAAAAATGATCAGGACAAATAGAGTAAATTCAATGTTCAATTATCCTTGGAAATTCAATTATTCAGGGAATAAAAGGAATCTAGGAAGTGAATGTAAAAAAAATTATCTAGAAAATAAATCATCAACCATCTATCAGAATATTACTGATCGTATCAATTAATCCTAACTATATTTGAGGAAAATAAAGCATTGTTATCATTTCTGAATGGAAATTATATGAAGATATCATTCAAAAACATTATAGAGTAAATGATCATTTAGCTTTGAAAACAATTGTGAAAAATATTTTCATTTAAAAATATATATTAGTTTAAAAATTAACCCTTTAGGCATGGAAATTATTTATTTATGGACTTTAGGAGGGCAAATCGGTAAATTCCATCCAAGGTAACAATAAAATTCTGTGTGCATTATAAATATTTTGAATTCCATAATGAGAAAGAGATATAAAAATTACATTGAAACATTGGTAAAAGACAAAAAAGGAAAAAATTTATTTACATACACATTTTAAAAAAAAATTGAAAACATTTTACTAAAAATATAGTTTAGAAGAAATCATGTTCTCAGACAAAATAGTGAAATGAATTCGATGTTTCTTAAGTAGATTTTAGAACACCTTAAATAACAAACTATATGAAAATGGAAATAAAAATTGAAAATTTTCATTAATTACAAGAGTGTATAAAAATTAAAGGTTTTATTAAACAATGGTCATATAATTTCCTTAAATGGTAGTGAATTGTAAGTAGCATTTTTCGTTAGGAAACATGGCATTAAACATTCCAAAATGTCCCATACCACTTTGAAAAATGTTATATCATTAATCTTAAGAAGGGGTAAAATTTAATGAAATTCAAATTATATTGATATTAATAATACTCATGGTATTTAATGTAAAATTAAAACATATACACCATATAAAAACAAGGTGTATAATAATAAATAATTCTCAGTGGAATGTGAAAGGATAAAATATCCCTTAATTTTCTTTTTCATTTGAGTAAAAATCCTTGAAAATTCTATATAATAAATTTATGATTATTATATAGTATATTTATAAAAATTTTCATGTTTATCATTACTTTTATTTCACTTATTAACATGTTATAAACAACTATATTATCAACTATGTTTACATCGGGTGTTTTGATCAAATTCAGTTTTTGTATTAAAAAACATTAGTATGTAAAATTTGATCACATTGGTCATTATATAATATCTGTAGAATAATAATAATGACATAATCATTATATTTATAAATTTAATACAATTTTAAAACAAATGATTAAATATGATAATGAAAAAGGAATCAATATTACAATCATGGTGACAGTAGGTCATTTGTATCCATGAGTGACCTTTGAATTTTTGTAATAACTTTTATAGAAACAATAAGTTTGATACCCATTAGATGGAAGTGTGTGTGAGTGTGGGTTTGTACCAAAGAATAAAAAAATCATTGTATGTTTATGATAGTTATTTTATATACAATAATATAATGATAAGAGTTTATAGGTTGGTGAAATTGAAAAAATAAGGAGCATAAGGAAAGATGACACCTCTTAACCGGGTAACATATTTTCGTTTCTACCAAAAAGATTCTTGGATGGATTTATCCTCATCTCTCCAATTCTAGTATTAGGGTATGTATTTTGAGGATCTAAAAGGGAATAATTTTTCCGATAAAATTGGATTTAGAGGTGTGAGGATATGGAAGGATTGGATGTCCTTTTATATTGGATGAGGAATGTCATGCTTATTTTTTTAAAAAGGAATTCCATTGAAGTTTTTTCATTTAAATAGCTTCCATTAAGGGACTAAATTTAATAAAATGGTTTATATGGTATATATATTTACATTAAATATGAATTGGAACAATTTATAGTTCATTTTAGGGCATAAGGTTACAATTTAGTCCATTATTACTCTTAATTTAACCTGAAGAATTGTATTTAATTTAAATAAAATTTATGGTTAATTTTATTAAAATACTTATTTGGGCTTATAAAAGATTGTAAATAATTCATATTCTAAATTCAAAAACAATTTTTCTAAATTAAAATGATATAATTGGATGAAATTGATTTAAATTTGATATCGTAGTTGGGATGACTATGTTGTTTTTTAATGTAAAAACACATAAAAATATTTCTATGTTTTTAGAGTCAATTTCAAAGTAATATTGATTAAAAGAACCTAAAACAAATTTATTTATATATTTTTTTCTTTTTAACAATGAATGACAATTAAATTAATAACTTTACCTTACAAATAAATTAGATTAAATTCACATTTTGAACTTAAATATAGTTTTTTAAAATATTCATTATAAATTGATAGGATTATGAAAAATATCAAAATATCACCATAAAATAGTTCATATTATTCTATCTCAAATTATAAGTTCATTTTTAAATATATAATATATCATATTTATGAAAATTGAATTAAAAAATGGTTTTCCATTAAAAGGGATAAAAATTTAATTAATAAATATATAGGTTTTTATATGGGAAATTGGGTTTGTTCTCATCTATGCCTCTCAAAATTAATTGATGAATATTATTTTTTTTAATATATAAAATATATATCATTAAAATAATTCTTCAATAGAAATTAATTTTGTTTATTATGTAAAAACATTTTTAGAAGGATGTGTATAATAATACTTCTTTTTATATCCAATTAGGTATTATTTTTTATAATCATTGATTGGTTAAAATTGAATTAATTTCATATTTATATAAACCATAAATTTTAAAAATTAAGTTAATACAATTCATCAAATCTAACATAACATCAAGTTTATATCATATTATATTAAATACAAATAATTTAATAGTACATTTATATTTGGTAAAACTATGTCCTTCATGTAACACAAGTTATCAAGTAAGGTAGCTATTTTGTGTAACACAATATACCGAGAAAGGTGTATCTTCCATGTAAGGTATTATAAATTGGTGTTTCATTCATTACAAACTCTATCATGTATTGAATGATTATTAAATATTAAATATTTATATTAGATTCATGGGAAAAAATATTCCCTTATTCACTATGTAATTTGTGTCATATCTTCTATCGAATACAATGTTCTACATTACAATTTCAAGGTTTTACATAATCCCCATCATAAATAAATTTCGGCCTCACAATTTAATTAATATCATGATAATATATTTTTTGATATTTACTTCAATGAAATCTCACATCTTGAAGAGAGATCATAAAACATCCTCTGGAAAAGATTGAATGGAATTTAAAAAGGTCACATGGAAAACCATGTGACCAAGTCTCTAATTATGAGAAAATTAGTGGAATGTGATATTATAGACATGGATAAAAAACATAATTATTTTTATACAGTAATTAATTTCATTAATAAAAATTATTTTAATGATAAATATCATGTTTAGGGTGTCAAATCCATAAATCATTGTCAAATTTGAATCCATTGGTTCAATAAAAAATTATGGTATTAGGAAAACCTTTTTTTGATCATTTTACTAAATATGGATCATTCATTTATTTCCTATGTATATAATGAAATTTACTAACATGATATATTATTATGAACACAATATCATCCATTTGATGTTCATAGATTGGTTATCAAATTATAAGAAATATTAATTTCTATTCTTGAAGCATTTATATAACTTTCTAAAGGATATTAAGGGCCCAGAATTAGTTAAATGTATAACTATTTGACTCTAAATATTATCAAAAACTAATTTTGTTTATAAATTAATATTTTAAAATCATATATTTAGTACAAGTTTATCATTAATATTTATTATTCAAACTGATTAACATAAATATGATATTTTAACAAGGAAATTATGTAGGTAAGTGGTTAGCATGAAATAATTATCATCCTTCAGTTGAGGGATCAAGACCCAGAGCCTTTTTGGGTTTAATTGGTTTTCACGTAGCTTAAATGTTTTCATTTTTTAATACGATATTAATATAATTTACCAAATAACTATGATGGACTTCCTTGAAATTAAGTCAATCGTGAAATATCCTCTTATCAAAAAACAACCTGATACATAAATACATCTTCCATTTATATTTTTATATATCATTACATTATTTAATATTTATCCATATTTTCATTTCTATGATTTCAAATCCAAGAAACCATATTTTAAATCCAAAAAATTATAGGTTTAAGATGGTTTATTCAATGAAAAAATCCATTATAGTGGTTTATAAAAAATATAAAATTTTATAAGGGAATCCTCTAAGAGATTCGGAGCATCTACGTAGTATGGCCCAATGTTGTGTACTAGGTTACACATTGGATGGCCTGGAACTACGTGCTAATGTTATTTCTCCTAAGAACATTAATTCCATAGCTACATCAACTTGTAGTGTCCATAAAATGATGTATTTCTAGGAAAACTATATAATATCTATCTAACCAAATCATTAGGTTATTCTTATATACCTATCCTCAAATTATACCCTAGTTTTTTATCTAATATATGTATCCCTAGAAGTAGTTCTAGATGTTGCTACTAATCATCCTTTGATACTAACCATAGTGACACGGCCCCAAAAAAGCATGGAGTCAGTGTCATAAATGACTGATTTGTTTATTATTACTTGTAAAATAGATATATACCTGAGAAGAAAATACACTGATTAAATAATATCATGTTTCTAAATAAGTACATAGAGGATAATAATTTCTAGGCTAATATTATATTATCTAAAATATCTATTAACATCTGTCATAGTATGCTTATTAGATTCTTGGGAAAATGAAACATAAAAATGGTGATCTCAAATATTCTCTAAGATAAATATATAGTTGAATAAAAAATTAATAAACGAGAATTACAAATATGTAATGATAAATAACTGAAACTCACATTCCATGTAATCAACAAACTGAGAAGGAATTGTATAAACTATATGGAATGGGTATAACTACTAGCACATGAAATTAAAATAACTAGATTAATAATAACCAATACGTAATGGTATAAAAATAAAAATCCATCCATTTAATCACTAAACTAAAAATTAATTTTTTATATATATCTTTATAAAATATCTCACTGATATATATTAATTGAATCAAAATGATGTAATTTCACTATTATTAGATTCCATGTTTCCTAGGTACATGTTACTTTTACTATGAGGATCATTCAAAATATGGTTTAAAAAATATCATGAAAAAAACAATGGAGGATATAAAAATTACTCTTCCCTTGATACCAATGATGCATCGATGAAAAATCTATAATCGGTTCCACATGTTTCATACTAGTCCAAAAACATTACTCGTATATCGAAAAAATGATTTAATGATGTGCCTTATCAAATATATATATAGAGTAAGTGATACATTATTATCAATATTTACCCAAGTAATCAAATAAAGTTGAACGTAAAAACCATATAAAAATGATATATGTTTTACGAAATGACCATATCCCTGAAAATGATTTCCTAAAATATGGGAATTACAATTTTCATTGATCCAAATAAGGTGAGTGTTTTAATGGGACAAAAGGAATCAACTATGTGAATGTGAATAATATCCCAGTACCAATCAATAATAAACATTCTAGATTATGATTAAGGATACAATCAATTGAATATACCCCTATTGGAGTAAATTAAAGGTTTGTTTTCCATGATAACTGAAAATATTATAAAAATATATTTTAAAAACATTATTCAAGATAATATATATATTTTTAAACATATTGAAAAGACATTTAATTTAAAATTAATTTAGAAAAATAATAAAACATTAATCTTTTATACCTGAAAATTAGTATTCAATGGAATGATGTTGGATTAATATGTAACTGTTGTACAAGATGAATAGAATATTCAATTTTCATGCTAAATGTTTTGACAAATTCTTTAGTAACGATATAAAAACAAATTTCAATTGATAAATTTTGTAATGAAAAATAGGGTAAAAATTTCATTTCCAAATCAAATTTAAAAAATTTAATTTTTTTTAATAAAACATTACTTTTAGAAGAAAACGGGTTCTCAAAACAATGAGACAAATGATATCATGTTTTCGTGAAAAATATTCTAAAACACCTTGAGTGCCAATTTGTGAAAAAATAGTACTTACAGTTGAAAAAATCCAAGAATTACTAGTGAATTTGATAATAATTGGTTATATTTAATAATGGTTAGAAAATTTCAATGAATGGAAATAAATGATTAATAAAAATAAGCTGGAAGATAATAATCATTAAACATCCAAAAGGGTACCATAGATCTTTGAAACATTTTAAATTATAGGCCCCATGAATGATTAAAATTAAATGATAGTTTCATAATCATAATATTAATGGATTTGATGATATAGCATGTAAAATGGAATCATATACACCATATAAATGAAATTAATTGCATAAAAACAAATAATTCTTAATTTAATTTAAAATGAGACTATATACCATTACATGAATCTCTTTTTAGGTGAATTTAAGTTGATATTATGTTATATACAAAAATATAATCAATTATGTTTATGTCTGTTGTGTTGACCAAATTCGGTTTTTGTGTAAAAAACATGTGTAGGACAGATATGTTAAAAGGGGTAATTATATAACATCTCTACAATAATAATAATTAAATCATTATTATATTTATACATCAAAAATACATTTACAACCAATAAGTAAATATTATTATTTAAAAATGCATCAATGTTATAATCATGGATATGGTTGGTCGTGGGTACGCCTGAGTAACATTCCCATTTTTCAATGAACATTATGGGAAAACGTAAGAAAGAACAATATATCAAGAATTTTGAATATATAGTAAATATAATGTTATGTAAATATTCACACAAATATATAAATATAAATCTTGTGATTTTTAAGGAATCACATCACGTCGAGATGGTCGTAGTCTACACATCCACATATATTGTAATAACATTATAAGTGTGTGAAAGGGTAAAAATTAAAATGATATATATTTTATTTTTTAAAGGTAATTATGTAATTATTATCATATATAGTTTTACTTATTCAAAAATTTTAAATTAATGAAATCCTTTTATACATCCCAATGCAGTTTGAATGAATACCATCACTTTAAGGAGGTAGTAATCCAAATTTACACAACCAATGTAATTTTTATTATAAAAAATTTAATGTATACAGGTATGTGTTATCATATAATTAAATAATAATAAATACATAATAATTATCATATATAAAATAAATTATCAAAGATACCATTATAAGGGAAAACCATGAAAATTTGTAATGGTAAATGAACAATCATTGTTTTGTGAAGTGGTAGTTCATCGTACAGAGAAACCATATGTTCGTTAGCTACTAGATGGAAGTGTGTATATTTTAAGTTTCACCCCATAGAGTTAAAACCTCATATTATATATTGGATTATTTTTTATACAATAATATAATAATAATATTTGAGGTTTTGGTGGATTTAAATAAGACAATACCACTTAAATAAGATGTTATCTCTTTATTGGGTTAATTATTTTGTTTTGTTACTAAATTATTCTTCATATGGATTTAGCACCAATTGGTGGTTTCATGATTATTTTATTAAAGTTGAGGATTTATTTTGGATAATTTTTTTCAACCCAATTTGGCTTCTGAGGTGTGATGGAGTGGGAGGATATGAGGTCTTTTATAGTGTTGGTTGAGTGGAACTCATGTAGTATATTGAAAAAGGAATTAGATACATATTTTTTTCATTACATGTTGACCCAATAATGTAATAAATACAATAAATTGGATTTTGGGGTCTGAATTTATCTATAAAATGGATATTGGAAAGGATTGTAAGTCATTTTATGCATTAAGGTTGTGGTTTATTATTATATTAATAATAATTTAAACTTAATTGTTTTAATTAATTGTAATCACTTTCCCTAATCAACATTGTTAAAATAAATACTGGTTTTATTAGTAATTATAAATTATTATGATTCCAATTATGGAATCTATTTTTCCAAATTCCATTAATATAATTAGAAGAAAGTGATTTAAATGATACCCAGATGTGGCACGACAATGCAGTTTTAATGTAAAAACATCTGAATGTTTGCTATGTTTTTTAATCACTTTCATAGTGAAATTAATTCCAATTAAATTCATTTTATTAATTGATAAATATATATTTTAAAAAACATAACATCAAATGAAATGTATAGTTTCTCCTAATATGAAAATTAGATGAAAGTGTAGTATTGAAGTAAATATCAGTATATTTTACTATTGATTAATGAATGATATGTTTCTGAAAAATATAAAAAACTCACCCTAAATTAATTTTAAATATATATTTAAAATATGATCATTATTTTTACATATATAAAATATATAATTTTAATAATTTATTGAAAAGAAGTTTGACATTAAAATGTTGTAAAATTTCCTTTTAAAAAAACCCTGGGTTTTTACGAAATTGGGTTTTTATTTATCTTAAGTCTATAATACATAATGTATGAATATAAATATTATTTTATTGAATATAAAACATAAATATTTAATATAAATCATTCATTAATAGTAATTAATTACGTTTATTTGGACATAACTCCTTCTAAATCATAAAAAAGTTATATTTATTTTTTATCCAATTGGTGCTTATTTTTTCTCATTAATTGGTGACAAATAAATTAATTTTAAATATATATAAATAATAATTTGTTATAATTTGTTTATTAATATTAATATAATCTAACATAATGCCTCTTAAATATAATTTTATGTTAAATATTAATATTTTAATAATACATTGTTTTTTGGCGAAACATTGTCTAGTGTGTAATGCATGTTGTTGAGGAATTTTATTCATGAATTTAACAGAAGCCATCAGGTTTGTTCTATCTTATATGTAACAAACTAAAACATGGTGTTTCTTTAATTAAAGTATAAAAAAATATTGAATTTATTTAAAATTGTAAATATATCGTAGTGTCTCAGGATATTATATTCTCTTACCAGCATGGTGATGTCTGTAATACATGTTATCATGCCAAAATTTGTACGTTTTAATTTCAGTGTGATACATTTCCATGGTAATAACCATTTGGGTTTCATGGTTTTTTGAATAAAAAAATTGGATATTTTCTTAGATAGGTGGATTAAACCCTTTTCTGGGACAACCCATATCATGTCAAAATGAAAAAATCCACCTGATTTAAATCATTAAATAATTGAAAAAATGTTAAAGAAAAGTATAAGAAATTAATTTCATGTATCCTATGTTAAAAAATTATTAATCTAACATGAATAATTATTTAAATGGAATAAACTGAGTTTCCTTGGCTTAACTAGTTTATCCTATTGTTTACAAGAAATTATGCACTGATTGGTAACCTTGTTTTATTTTTTTCTATGTGACCATAAATACCATCTATACACACTATATTAAATTATAAGAAACAAAATTTGATTCAAAATAAATTTAAACATCATTATGAATGAAATAAAACATTTTAGCTTCAATGTGATTTGATTCCTCTATGATGTGAAGGATAGTTTTATTTACTACTACCTCTATCACCAGGTGGAAAATGGGATATTCATGTAGAACCACATACATTATACCATACCATGTTGGGAGTCTCTATGATGGTGTCACACGGTGATGATGATTGTTTGTTAACATTATATAAAGATATACACAACAATGATGATGACACACGTAACCACTGGTAACTTCATTAGTAGTCTAATAATAGAGTGAAATAATCAACACCTTCCATACCATTGTAAGGTGGATCAATGAATCATCCAAGAAATGTAGAGACCCGAAGCTTATCGTACATTGACATTACATTACTTTTGCGGAATACTTAGTACATAACAAAAACACACACACAAGGATCGTAATAGTTTAGTGTCTTTGGAAACTCGGAATAAAATCTTCTAATCGTGGGGAAAGATCTTCAACATCTCCCATAAATATCTTCCCTTTTTTTTACCTAAAAACATTTCTTTATATCCTGGGGAAACGAAAACATAAAAGGGTGAGCTCAAATGCTCAGTAAGGGTATACAAAAGAAAAAATCAATCACATCATATTCATAAGAACATAACTTTTGGAAATCTTAACCTGCAAAAGAGAGCATAATTTCATAACATGGGATAAATCATAGTAGTGAAATGAAATCCCAATAATCATAACTTAAAACATGAAACTTTGTGGCATACACAAATAATCATAGAGAATCATTTCTTGTTAGTCAAGACTCATTGCCAAGACTATCTTAGTGGACAAAGTCCCTTTCTGAATCGAGTAACCCTCGTTTCAGTCCTGTTTCACTGAACCGGTATAACCTACCATTCCAGCCATGTCTATCTCATGAGATATAAAATCTTTACCCAATGCATTGGAGGGAGATATAGGTCCCACCCATCTCTTAATGAATCCTTTCTTATGTGTGCCACAAAATCATAAATCATACATCATTGCATAACCCATGTAATAAAAATGGGATTCTTAAACAACATGACATCATAAAACCATTCATATAAGATAATGGAATTCATAAACATAATTCCATCACAACATAGTCAAATCAATGTAGAAATATGGATAGAAACAGAACCCTTTATTATCTTATATGGAAAATAATTTTGATAAAACACTTGAATTGAATTCTTGAGAAAAATATCCTTTCTTCTTCAAAATCAATTTCTTTTCACAAAACATCATGCAATTTTAAAAGAAAGAGATTTTATTGAAAATAGTCATGAAATATTTTAGAGGAATCTTCATGAAAATAAGGCTTTATAAAACAGTATAAATCCGTTCGTGCCGTATAAGTTAAAAAAACATTCTTCGTACTTTTGTCGGAAAAGTCAAAAAGTACCTCGTACGAAAAACGAAAAAAGATTCCTTTCATATCCTTTACTAAAAACTCATAGAAGGGTAAAATTTGATTTAAACAATTGTAGGGGGATGGAAATAATATTACATATTGAGGGAACATGGATGTGGATGATAAAATACACCCCAGTAAATACTTACGAATAAACAATCTCGGATAAAAATGAGATTGTGATATTTCCCTTACCTTAGGTCCGACTTGCTTGTACGTGTCCGAACCTCCTGTATAATGATTTAAATCATGTTATTGACTTATTAAAGAATCATATTCATTGTTATGATATCATATATGGTTCACTTATGACATTATATTACCCGTTCTTTTGTAAATTCCATGTTAAAGAAGCGTTTTGGGTAAAATCGTTCCATTTATCGTAGGTGTTTTGACTTGTTGTTCTTGACATCATTATTACTTATATCATGATTTACTCACTTCCAGAATATAAAATATGATTTATATATCATATATATTCAGTATATATATATATATAATAGGTAGATAAATAAAATGAAAAACACCGTTCATGGAGACGGTAGTCCGTACGTACGCATGAACGCTGTTTTCCTTTCCTTATTGTCTTGAAATGGAAGTAAGTAGATGACATACATATGTATATATATATATAAATCCAGTAGCATTATAATGTCATATATTTCATTATTATTTCTTATATATACATTATAATCATTCTTAAATGGTTAACATGGAGAATGAATCTCATCGCGTTGTGGAGACGGTAGTCCGTACGTACGCACGAGCGATGATATCATTTCTATAAATATTGAATTGAATTGAAGTGGATTATACAATATATCAGAATCAATATGATGTTGTAATAACTATGTATAGTTATTCTTTACACCATTATACCCATCCATGTAAGGTGGTGGTGGAAAATAGATTACACCACGGCGTGGAGACGGTATTCCGTACGTACGCACGCGCAGTGATTTATTTTTCCGTAGGATGGATAGATGGTGAAATAGGGTTGTTTCATACTTATAATAACATATCAGTATATGAGTGATACTGATGTTATTACTTCATAATGAAACAACCTAAGAAGAAGAAGTTTAAGAAGAAATAAAGATGAAAGAATTGGTAACGGTAATTACCTCTTCTTTGAAGCTCCTTTTGGAGACCTCCTCTTAGGGAACTAAAATTGGTCTTTGAGTAAGACCAGAACCTCTAGGATGTTGCTAGGGAAGTGGAGAAGAGATTTTGTCAGGGGTTGGCCGATCTTGAGTGCTCAAATTGGTGTGAGGAGGAGGGGGAGGAGGTGTCCTTTTATAAGGGAGGAGAGGGGCACCTTAGGAATACCTCAAAATATTATTTTATATTAAAGTCAAAATCGGTTTATAATGGTTCAAAAGGGTCTTATTTCGAAGCTAAAGTGGGGATGGGTCGAAATCCTATCAACCAATAAGATTTAGACAAGTTTAGGGTATTATTTTAACCTTATCAATTAGATTTAACTCTAAGTTAAATAATTTAACTTTTACCGTGTCTTTTTGTTTTCTTTCACTATATGGTAAATACACTTACTATACCATGCCAAAAGAACCCCAAATTGTATATTATTAATACATATATTCTTATCTAAGTCATTAGGCCGAACCTTAGATTTTTAGGAATAAAATAACAATTAATAATATAATATTTTATTTAAAAACTATTTTGTGTCAATTTTGACACTATTTGATACATGATTTTTGTGAAAGTCATAAAAAAATTATATGTTCGAACCAAGTTTGTTAAATCAACACTAATATATCATAGTAACCTATAAAATTAGTTTAATTCATAAAAAGTCTCAAATTACATTTATTTTGGTGTTTATAACATCAATTATGTCAATATTTCATTAACAAGATAATTACTGCATCATCTTTGTGTCATAAATAAATTAATTTATTTGATGTCTAAAAATTACAAATAAAATACCATCATGTAGTAAATCCTTTTAGATTTTTAATGAATATTTAAAATTGAATTTATCTTATGTATAACCCCATATTAAAAATGATTTACTTATTAAACTTTGATTTTAACTATTTTAACCCTTCTTTAAATAAATTAATAATAAATGTCCTAATCAAATCCAAGTGGGCCTAAATGGTCATATTTTATTCCTAAGTTTGTTTTTGGTCGAATTACACTTGTCCAATAGAATTAGGACATGTGTTAGGGTAATATTAATATCATATTTACCCTTAGTTACCCTATTTACTATTAACCGCGGTAAAAAAAAGGTAAAAAGTTACTATTCACCAAAAATTATTTTCATCTCATTGAACCACATTTTAGTCCTTGATATTAACCGTGTCTCTCAGATTTTTGAAATTCCATTCACAGAAGCGGTAAAATTAAGTTTTATGCAAAATTCAGTTTTTAACCTACCACTTAGTGGTTTCACTATTCATCAAAAATTGAAGTTTTTTCAAAAAAATGCCAAAATTTCACCCTAAGCTATAATTGATATTCCGAATTCAAAAATGATTTCTATTTTACAAAATTCCCAACATATATGTTGCATTAATTAATTTTATAATTAAATCCCGCTGTTAAAACAAATAGCGTGTTTTTAAGAAACAAAATCTATCAAAAGATTGACACTTGTTTATGTCTAGTTTAAATGTGAAATTACATCCAATGACCAAAATTGTATTAAATTGTAAAAATATATTCTAAATATACTTTAAAACCACTCAAATTAATGATTTATCACTATTAATTATTTCGATTAAAAAAAGTTGTTTTTAATTATAATTTAGTAATTTTCACTATTCATCAGAATATGAAAGTTATCCGAAAAGTACCAAAATTTCACCTTAGGCTAAATTCGATACTCTGAATCCAAAAATGAAGTCCATTTTGAGAGTTAAAATTTCTAAAATTTAAAAAGTAGTTATTACTATTCATAACGGCTAGTTTCAATAATATTTTAATAGCATATCATTGTTTCGTGAAACTCAGTATTACGTACCACACACGCTATCGAGGAAGGTTGCGATTGCGTGTAATGCAAGGCAAGTCAAGGATGCGTGTTGTGCAAGCTCCTTTTGGTGTAGCGTACAACACAAGACATTAGTGAAATAAAAAAGAATATTTTTCATAAAATCTCGGGCTGTTACATTCTACCCCCCTTAAAATGAATTTCGCCCTCGAAATTCGTCGGGGTTATAAATGGTTTACTATTCGAAAGTTTCTTTAATAGAAACCCACATCGTAAAAGGGAATACCAAAACTTTGCTTTAAAAACTAAAGTATGAAATGTAACGATTACCCAAATAAACTAATCACTGGGTTTCCACATAGGTGAAAATATGGATATGGAAGAGAAATCTAACCATCATGTTCTGATGGAGAGTGGTAGAGAACATGGCTATGGAAAAGCCAGTAATCACAAATCCATAGATTTGTGATGATATAAGGTACCATATGATTCATCAGGTATAAGATCACTAGGACAACATTTTTGGTTTTCAAGATCATTTCCCTAAAGTTGAAAATTTTCTTAAAATAAATACTTACTTTATTTTGGTACAATCTCACTTTTGTTCGTGCCTTGAACAATTTCTACTTCATCTCTTAAATAAATGAAGTTGAATTTGTTATTTGTGAAGTGTTAGCAGATTATGTGATAGAATGATGGGTCAATCCATCTGTCTCAAACAAAAGGTTAGAAAAAGTTATTAAATATACATAAGTCATTCTATAGTGAGATTAATCACATATGGTTCCTAAAATGGACTTATACTTCATATATCATACTGCTTAATATAATAAAACTAGTTTCTACTAAACAGGGACTTCCTGTAGGCTAGTGGTAGGCGATAAGGGCCAGTCGCACTTCGGTTGTGGGATCGATTCCTACAGCCTTGTCCGAAGCGATGGGTTGTCGCCCGTCCTGCAGGTTGTCCCTTTTTCTAAAACTACATTACTATAACATCCCATCAATAATATCGAAAATCTTCTATCCTTAAACAATACTAACTTATGTCCAACATAATCCAGTCTAATCTTTAGGCTTATACATAATACTGCAGTCCACTCTCATAATATAGTGACAACGATTACCAGAGATTTAATACTGTCGTTGATCCCCACATATCATAAGATATGTCTTGTTGGTCACATTCCAAACACTCAAAGTCCTTAATCGTGTATTCTCTTGAATACCTTAGTGAAAACATGAGTGCAGTTAAAAGTTAACACTTTCCACATACCAAAATCCTCAAAATTCTATATACTCAAACCATGATATCACTTAGTCCTTATATTAATCATGAGCTCATGAATACTATTAAACATTTCATTTTCTCGCATATCATCTTATTTCCAAAAAATATCTCAATCACTTTGAATACCACATCAATAAATATTGCAATACTCAATGATACAACATTATTTTGGAATCCCATTACATAAACACTTAATCATTCCACCACATCGTTGTCATATTCAACATTGCCAATAGTGATCGCATGTGATTTCCCTTTGTCCTTTGCCTTCAGTGGTTGATCATGTTGATCATCACTAACCCTTGGATTAGGGCAATTATTATCATAATGCCCCATTTCCTTGCACTTGAAGCATTGAAGTGTTGGCGGTGCGTTCTCTGCAGTGTTTGCTTTATTCACATCATTAGAAACCCTTTTTCCATTACTTCGACACTCAGCTGCTCGATGACCTTCTTTTCCAAACTTAAAACATTTTCTAGTCCCTTTAAGACAATCTCCACCATGCTTCTTCCCACACTTTGTGCATAAGGAAACATTCATCTTCTTTTCATCATTATTCTGAGATTTCTCCTTGAACTCCATCTTTCGTTTCTTGTCAAAACCATGAGATGGATATGTAACACCAACTTCCATTTCTACCTTGATAGCACAACGCACAATTTCTTCATAGCTACTGAAGTCTCTTATAGCTAATGCCCATCGAAGACTTGGTTTTAAGCCACTGAAAAATCGATCAACTTTACTTTCAGGTTGAATGATAATTCCAGAAGCATACCTTGCAAGTCTTGTAAAATTTTCTTCATAGGTACCAACAGATTCATCGTCCCTTTGCTTCAGTTCAAGAAACTCTTTCTCCATCTTTGTTCGAAGAATACGAGGAAAGTACTTACTGAAAAACAGGTTCTTGAACTCGTCCCATTCCATGGACTCAATTTCATCTCTTGGCCTCGTATTCTTGATAAGATTCCACCATTGATCAGCTTCACCTTCCAAACGATATACTGCTAAGATGACTTTATCATGTTCAGAAACATTGAAGAACTGAAAATATCTTTTCAGTAGTACTAATCCATTGTTCAGCAACTAATGGATCAGTAGACCCACTGAAAGAAGGTGGACGTTGCCTCATGAAAGACTCAATAGAATATTGTTCCCTTCTCTGCTCATTTGGAAGTCCAGAATGATTCATAGCTTGTGTAAGTATAGCAATAAGATTTTGCACTCCATCTCCCATAACATTTGTTTGTTCAGGAGGGAAATCATTGCATTGTCCATTGCATTGATCAACACGGTTCCTTCGGGTTCCAGCCATCGTCTAAAACCCAAAAAGAATAGTGTGAGAGGCAAAAATCATGCTAGGGAAAACAACATAATAAAGGGGGAGTACCTTCAATATCCAACATCTTAGGTTTAATTCTATGATCGTTAGCGTAATTCTATTACTATAACCTATACGTATACTTATCCCTAGGGACATCCCTAGACATACCTTATAAATATCTCTAGGGATCTCACTAACGTTTTCGCATCCTAGTTTCCAAAGGTTGACTAAACCTTTCCTCTGATACCAACTGTAGAGACCCGAAGCTTATCGTACATTGACATTATATTACTTTTGCGGAATACTTAGTACATAACAAAAACACACACACAAGGATCGTAATAGTTTAGTGTCTTTGGAAACTCAGAATAAAATCATCTAATCGTGGGGAAAGATCTTCAACATCTCCCATAAATATCTTCCCTTTTTTTACCTAAAAACCTTTCTTTATATCCTGGGGAAAAGAAAACATAAAAGGGTGAGCTCAAATTCTCAGTAAGGGTATACAAAAGAAAAAATCAATCACATCATATTCATAAGAACATAACTTTTGGAAATCTTAACCTGCAAAAGAGAGCATAATTTCATAACATGGGATAAATCATAGTAGTGAAATGAAATCCCAATAATCATATCTTAAAACATGAAACTTTGTGGCATACACACATAATCATAGATAATCATTTCTTGTTAGTCAAGACTCATTGCCAAGACTATCTTAGTGGACAAAGTCCCTTTCTGAATCGAGTAACCCTCGTTTCAGTCCTGTTTCACTGAACCGGTATAACCTACCATTCCAGCCATGTCTATCTCATGAGATATAAAATCTTTACCCAATTCATTGGAGGGAGATATAGGTCCCACCCATTTCTTAATGAATCCTTTCTTATGTGTGCCACAAAATCATAAATCATACATCATTGCATAACCCATGTAATAAAAATGGGATTCTTAAACAACATGACATCATAAAACCATTCATATAAGATAAAGGAATTCATAAACATAATTCCATCACAACATAGTCAAATCAATGTAAAAATATGGATAGAAACTGAACCCTTTATTATCTTATATGGAAAATAATTTTGATAAAACACTTGAATTGAATTCTTGAGGAAAATATCCTTTCTTCTTCAAAATGAATTTCTTTTCACAAAACATCATGCAATTTTAAAAGAAAGAGATTTTATTGAAAATAGTCATGAAATCTTTTAGAGGAATCTTCATGGAAATAAGGCTTTATAAAACAGTATAAATCCGTTCGTACCGTATAAGATAAAAAAAAACATTCTTCGTACTTTTGTCGGAAAAGTCAAAAAGTACCTCGTACGAAAAACGAAAAAAGATTCCTTTCATATCCTTTACTAAAAACTCATAGAAGGGTAAAATTGGATTTAAACAATTGTAGGGGGATGGAAATAATATTACATATTGAGGGAACATGGATGTGGATGATAAAATACACCCCAGTAAATACTTACGAATAAACAATCTCGGATAAAAATGAGATTGTGATATTTCCCTTACCTTAGGTCCGACTTGCTTGTACGTGTCCGAACCTCATGTATAATGATTTAAATCATGTTATTAACTTATTACAGAATCATATTCATTGTTATGATATCATATATGGTTCACTTATGACATTATATTACCTGTTCTTTTGTAAATTCCATGTTAAAGAAGCGTTTTGGGTAAAATCGTTCCATTTATCGTAGGTGTTTTGACTTGTTGTTCTTGACATCATTATTACTTATATCATGATTTACTCACTTCCAGAATATAAAATATGATTTATATATCATATATATTCAGTATATATATATATATAACAGGTAGATAAATAAAATGAAAAACACCGTTCATGGAGACGGTAGTCCGTACGTACGCATGAACGCTGTTTTCCTTTCCTCATTGTCTTGAAATGGAAGTAAGTAGATGACATACATATGTATATATATACATAAATCCAGTAGCTTTATAATGTCATATATTTCATTATTATTTCTTATATATACATTATAATCATTCTTAAATGGTTAACATGGAGAATGAATCTCATCGCGTCGTGGAGACGGTATTCCGTACGTACGCACGAGCGATGATATCATTTCTATAAATATTGAATTGAATTGAAGTGGATTATACAATATATCAGAATAAATATGATGTTGTAATAACTATGTATAGTTATTCTTTACACCATTATACCCATCCATGTAAGGTGGTGGTGGAAAATAGATTACACCACGGCGTGGAGACGATATTCCGTACGTACGCACGCGCAGTGATTTCTTTTTCCGTAGGATGGATAGATGGTGAAATAGGGTTGTTTCATACTTATAATAACATATCAGTATATTAGTGATACTGATGTTATTACTTCATAATGAAACAACCTAAGAAGAAGAAGTGTAAGAAGAAATAAAGATGAAAGAATTGGTAACGGTAATTACCTCTTCTTTGAAGCGCCTTTTGGAGACCTCCTCTTAGGGAACTAAAATTGGTCTTTGAGTAAGACCAGAACCTCTAGGATGTTTCTAGGGAAGTGGATAAGAGATTTTGGCAGGGGTTGTCCGAGTTTGAGTGCTCAAATTGGTGTGAGGAGGAGGGGGAGGAGGTGTCCTTTTATAAGGGAGGAGAGGGGCACCTTAGGAATACCTCAAAATATTATTTTATATTAAAGTCAAAATCGGTTTATAATGGTTCCAAAGGGTCTTATTTCGAAGCTAAAGTGGGTATGGGTCGAAATCCTATCAACCAATAAGATTTAGACAAGTTTAGGGTATTATTTTAACCTTATCAATTAGATTTAACTCTAAGTTAAATAATTTAACTTTTACCGTGTCTTTTTGTTTTCTTTCACTATATGGTAAATACACTTACTATAACATGCCAAACGAACCCCAAATTGTATATTATTAATACATATATCCTTATCTAAGTCATT
This sequence comes from Viscum album, assembly GCA_963277665.1. Lineage (NCBI taxonomy): Eukaryota > Viridiplantae > Streptophyta > Magnoliopsida > Santalales > Viscaceae > Viscum > Viscum album. The sequence continues at coordinate 1,660,063,695 of OY728145.1, forward strand.
TGTCCGAACCTTAGATTTTTAGGAATAAAATAACAATTAATAATATAATATTTGATTTAAAAACTATTTTGTGTCAATTTTGACACTATTTGATACATGATTTTTGTGAAAGTCATAACAAAATTATATGTTCGAACCAAGTTGGTTAAATCAACACTAATATATCATAGTAACCTAGAAAATTAGTTTAATTCATAAAAAGTCTCAAATTACATTTATTTTGGTGTTTATAACATCAATTATGTCAATATTTCATTAACATGATAATTACTTCATCATCTTTGTGTCATAAATAAATTAATTTATTTGATGTCTAAAAATTACAAATAAAATACCATCATGTAGTAAAGCTTTTTAGATTTCTAATGAATATTTACAATCGAATTTATCTTATGTATAACCCCATATTAAAAATGATTTACTTATTAAACATTGATTTTAACTATTTTAACCCTTCTTTAAATAAATTAATAATAAATGTCCTAATCTAATCCAAGTGGGCCTAAATGGTCATATTTTCTTCCTAAGTTTGTTTTTGGTCGAATTTCACTTGTCCAATAGAATTAGGACATGTGTTAGGGTAATATTAATATCATATTTACACTTAGTTACCCTATTTACTATTAACCGCGGTAAAAAAAGGTAAAAAGTTACTATTCACCAAAAATTATTTTCATCTCATTGAACCACATTTTAGTCCTTGATATTAACTGTGTCTCTCGGATTTTCGAAATTCCATTCACAGAAGCGGTAAAATTATGTTTTATGCAAAATTCAGTTTTTAACCTACCACTTAGTGGTTTCACTATTCATCAAAAATTGAAGTTTTTTCAGAAAAATGCCAAAATTTCACCCTAAGCTATAATTGATATTCCGAATTCAAAAATGATTTCTATTTTACAAAATTCCTAACATATAAGTTTCATTAATTAATTTTATAATTAAATCCCGCTGTTAAAACAAATAGCGTGTTTTTAAGAAACAAAATCTATCAAAAGATTGACACTTGTTTTTGTCTAGTTTAAATGTGAAATTACATCCAATGACCAACATTGTATTAAATTGTAAAAATATATTCTAAATATACTTTAAAACCACTCAAATTAATGATTTATCACTATTAATTATTTCGATTAAAAAAAGTTGTTTTTAATTATAATTTAGTAATTTTCACTATTCATCAGAATATGAAAGTTATCCGAAAAGTACCAAAATTTCACCTTAGGCTAAATTCGATACTCCGAATCCAAAAATGAAGTCCATTTTGAGAGTTAAAATTTCTAAAATTTAAAAAGTAGTTATTACTATTCATAACGGCTAGTTTCAATAATATTTTAATAGCATATCATTGTTTCGTGAAACTCAGTATTACGTACCACACACGCTATCGAGGAAGGTTGCGATTGCGTGTAATGCAAGGAAAGTCAAGGATGCGTGTTGTGCAAGCTCCTTTTGGTGTAGCGTAAAACACAAGACATTAGTGAAATAAAAAAGAATATTTTTCATAAAATCTCGGGCTGTTACAAGAAATCACCATAGATTTTGTGCCCCCATATAGGGAACCTGTCAACTGTATCTAATATCATCACCCAATTACAAACTCTTAACCATCTATTAAGAACACTATATGGAATGGTACTACCATGGACACCCGGTGATAGAAACCCAAGAGGTCTCTCTATGAATAAAGACATGTGGTTCACTAGTACTAAAAAAATATAACCACATTCACTAAAAACCCTACTATCTTATTTTAGAGGAAACATATGAGAATGATATTGTAATCACATTCACACACCATGTGTCCCATCATATTTAGTAGTGATAATGGTGCAGGATTGTATCTCCATCCCCACATAAGAATGTCTTCACCATGCCGTTGTAGAATTAGAATACATGAATAATAATATTTCCATAATTAAATTAATGATTTATTTTCACTGTATCATAGATACATCAAACATGTACAACTATGTTCATTAATGGTCCCTTATAAAATATAATTATATCATGAAAACCACAAAAGTGATTCACTATCATTTTCAAATAATCATATGGGAACAACAACATATTCATATTATTATATATATAGTAGAAAATCCATATGAATTGAGTAATGGGGGAGATACCTTAGATTAATTTCATATTAATTATCTAGTCCTGGATAATTATCAAAATACTCCATAATGGCAGATGCACATGATTGAGTTTATATCCCTCTTGCAATTTGGGTTCGTTAACCTAGCTTGAGGGTCACATATGGAATTGAAGTTATTCTTACCAAGGAGTGAAGAAAACATAATCTAATGAAAAAGAAGGATCATTCTTAGATTTATAATTATTAAATAATTTTTTACATAATCTATTAGTAAATTTGATGACAACTCATATCCACATAAACATTGTATTAGAAAATCCATGCATTCTTGATGATGACATGATATACATGTTTAATCATGATCCTTCAAAAGGATTATTGTATCAACAACATTCCTGGTCAATAAAATGGAATGGTAATATACCATCCCCCATTCTGGTTGACTTTTGGAATATTATGGTAGATATATAACATCTGAATCAAGCATATATTCCATATCCAACCAAGGATGGCTGACATATTGTTCAAAATCCCATAATATTTCCCATAATTCATATACAAATTTAGAAGAATTCATCCTGACGATATAAATATCCCATATATAGGAACATATCCGCACAATATTTGATATTCATTAGAAAAATTAATAGGCCACCACATTCTAGGCCCATAATAATGCTCGGCCCAAAATTTCATGTTCATAAATTCCTACTTTGACAAAAAATGAACCTCATATTCTTAGACTACTATGTTATAGAATCCTTATATCAAAAAAACTTATATTTTCTCTATCCAAAGGATCCACTAGCTTTTATCTGAATCCACAAGGTGATACATAGCATGAAATCCCTCCTCTTAGAATAATAGTGATGGATTAGGTGTATCCATAACAAACAACCTCCCTGGATAACCTCCATATAGTTATATATGACCCATCCAAGGAGGTAATTGAATTTACCAACCACATTAATATATTTTCTATGAATAAATGGTGTCAAAATTATATGGTACCTAATCCATCACCAACAGTTTCTCACCATGTCAATAGGTGACCTAGAAAGTTGACAACCATCCCTACCATCTAGATTCCATGTTTCCATATCAATTTAAATTTAGAATATGATGTATTACTAGAAAAATGAAAAATAATCTAATGAATAAGAAATAATGTCCCATATGAGTAAATATAGGTGTTCATGTGTTATAAATTCTAGACCAATGAAAATCATTCCAATATTTAAAGAAAAGTTTTCTCAATTTTTAGGGATACGATCATCATATTACATGATGTGTACATGATTTGGCATCATATATTAATAGCTAATTTCTATTTAACATGGTACTAAGAAATAACAAAACCCTACACATTACTTCAATTATTTTTCCACTACTACATCGCGATCCTTCAAAAATATTCAATGGTAATCTATCAGATGTATAAGTATGTGGAATGCATGTGTATGGATTACTACAATTTTCATCATCCCTAGTATAGTATAGTTCCCATGATAACGAATCAAGGAATATCATTTTCCTGGGAGATGTAACATGGCCATGAAACATGAATGCTTGTTGTATAATTTAGAAAAATTCCCCCATATCAATGATGATAATGCATTGCAAGAAGTGAGGGTGGGAAGTTTTTAGGTTCATTATCTAATAAACATAAATGTTCTGTGTCAAATATTTTGATTGTAGGATGCTCACATTATAACTAGAGGCTATATTGGGCCCATGCGTGAATTAAAATACACAAAATCAATATTTTTTCAATGGAGAAACATATTAAAACAATTATGTAAAATCCCAATATCGTACGGCTGATTTCAAATTTACCTCGTCCTCCTCCCCAGGGACATCAATGTATATGTGATGTTATTAAAATATTTTTTTTTGCTTTGAAAACAACCCCAATTCATATGTCTAGGGTTTTATTCCAGGATCACCAACCTAGGAGTCATAAAAATTTATGTTATTCTTGATTGTAAATGTGAATTACCTATATAATCTACATCCATTTGGATATGTTTCATTATTAACCATCTTAAATGGAGATTTGTTATCTATTTACATGTTTTGAGATACAACAAGCTGCAGGTAAATCCATTCCTACTAGAAAATTCCACTAAAGCTTCATTAAGTGTCAACTTGGTGAGTATAGTTAAATATTTTCTCAATTTCAACATTCATATAACATATATGGGGTATCATCCATCAAGGAATATAAATCCTTGAAAATTGAATAATATTAATTTTCCATGATAGGGGATCGATTGTGGAGAATACCTTAGGCTGTTTTATTGTGGAAAAAAATATAGACTATTTACACGTTTACTCATAGTATTAAAACAATTCTTGACAAAAAATATTACTTGATGAACCATTTCACCATTAAAATGATCGATGACATAGATCAAGACATATATAACAAGGCATGAATTTTAGGAATAACACACTATGTTATTGGAAAGATATATGTGCAGACTAAGGAAAAAACTATCTATAATAAAATGTGAAACTATTACATGAAACGTCCATATAAATACCTCCCCCCACAACAATTTCATTCATCTAGAAAAAAATTAAAGTGAATTTCTTCATAACACTATAAAAAATGAAATAAAAAATTCCACTCTATTAATGATATATTTTAAGAGAATGTGATAAAAATATTCAAACATAGATTTATGAATGGTAAATTTCCTTGGGGAAAAGTTTCAACATAGTGTCACCTATATGTAGAATATAAATCCACTACATCAAAAAATAGACAGTTCGATAATTTTCCCACCCTAGTAGGATATGAACATCATGTTATCAATGGATTCCAATAGCTGATATACAATTAAATTAGAATTTAGGAAGGTCAACTTATTAAAACACTATTAAGGAATCCACCACCATTTTATTATAATATCCAAAACCTAATGTGAAAAAAACACCATATAATGAATTCAAATTGATCGATTAAAAATTTTCATACATTTTCTACTCATGAGGTAATTTAGATACCATATAATCTTTTATATATCAACTCCATTGAGCCAATTTCTACTCAGATAGAATCAATAGAAGGGAGGAGAACTCCATGAATTTATAAAGGAAACCATATCCAAAATGGGTGGTTGAAATCATTCAGCATCCCAATTGAATAAATCATAAGATGTTTACCATTGAATTTTCACAACTTATTGAGAAGAATATCCCATGAATATTGTCACAAGGTAGTCCTAGGATGCTTCTATGAGACAAAAAGGTGGTGGATAAAATAATCTAACTTGTCCAAAATATGTTGGGACTAACAATATCCTTGAATAATATCATCCCAATTGGGTGTATCATATTCTAGGAACCAATTCACTAATAATTATTCTATCAATTGATCTCTACAATAAAGGAGATGTTTAATTATGTCCTTAAAATATACATCCACCATTAGCATGAGAGACTCTCTAAAAATATTTCAATGTCAGAAGGCCTAACATATTCTATTATAATAGAACTCTTGTAGGAGGATTTGTTGGAACTCTATATTGGGAATCTATGTGATAAGATAAAAATATTATTCATCATAATGAAATAACATGGAGGATATTGGTATTTAGTAGAAACGTCACATATCATAGAGGAATCATTTCAAAAGAGTATGGAAAATTTTATTCCCAAAAATATTATTAACATGAATTGATCTATAAATGCAGTGAATATTGATTTTATATTAAAAATATTTGCTTGGGATGTTCTAGAAGCAAGATAGAAATTTTATCTCTTAAAACCACCTTATATGTTTACAAAATACATAAAATGCCTCATACAAAGGAAAGGTCAAGTCCTTAATACCTACAATTAAAGGTGAATGTTAATAAATTTGATTACTTATGAAATAAATATTTTAGTTTTTATTATCTTACATGAATGTCGAATAACCACTTCAACCAACCAAAAACCAAGAAACATGGGGATGATCTAAATGATAATTATAACTAATCCATTTTTAATCTAATGTTGGGTCATAAAATTCATATATTTTGTTGTACTTAATGAAATTCTCATGTTAATGGTTTTTTTAGAAGACAATAATCAAAAAAGGATTAGTACAAGCACCCCTTATATCCACCACTCATCAAAAGGATGAATGTAATTGGAAGATTGATCAATATAAGAATATTTAAATTATTGTAGAATCTGTGAACTAAATGATCGTCTATTTGGATCATTACATTCTATTAAAAAAGCATCATTGAATGATCTTAGTATCATCACCAATGCTATTTAATAAATGTATGCCACATGGGCATTGATATAAAGGACGATGTAATCTTTATAATAAAAATATGACTCTTGAATAAGTGTCTCATTAAAACCCCATGTCAGTCCTAACAACTGAAAATTTCATCCCCTCATCATCCCAATTAAGGGAAACACCGCATCAAATGAAATACTCAATAAAATTAAGAGTATCTATTCAATACTATTAAATTAATTTACATAGTATAACTCTTCTCTAGTGAGAAAAAAAATATATAAATACTATTTTATAATAAATTATCAAGAGTCAATATTAGAAGGCTATATTAAATGATGGAACATGGGAATTAGGTCCACGATTGATCATCATATCCAAAAATAGTCCCCGTCGAGGGCACACATGGAGACAATACGTAGGGGATTGTACATCAGTAAGGATATAAGGATCATGGATATAATCTTTTATCCTTTGAATGTCATTAATCCCATACAGTTGTGGATGATTGGTTGGTGTGTGTGATACTATATATTTATTCTAGGTGAGTGGGATGAAATCTTCATCCATATAAATTATTGAAAGTACTTACCTAAATATATAATCATGTACATTATCTATAAACTGTAATCACCTCATTCCCTATTATTCATAGAAAGGATAAACATCAATTTTTTTATGAAATCATTAGGTATAGATGTGTGACATATTGAAAAATATATATGTTATCCCAACTATGTTTTTAATCCAATAAGATCTCTATCATTTATAATAACTCAATAAAGTAATAATTGAGTCCATATATAGTCCACATTTGTTGATGAAAGAAGTCTCTGAAGTCTCTATTTAGAATGTTGAATTAAATTTTTAAAAATTCCGGGAAACAATTTCCAATAATGAAAAATATCTTGAATATTTAATTTAGGTTAACATGAGACCACTATATAATTTAGGTATCTGTAAGAATGAATTCATTTGACATTATGTGGTTGAAAATGGATCCATTTTCAGTCAAAACAAGATTAGAGTCAATGGTGCATGTGATATAGCGGGGATGATTTATCTCCCTCAATGCCTAAAATCATGTGGTATGAGATAACTAAGATGAAGTCCCTCAAAATTATTAAGATCAAATCCTTGTATATAAATATAGTGTCCAATTTTGAGATTTGGTATAACTAATTAAACTTGAAATATAATGTTTTTTAGTGGATAAAATTGATTTATAGACATGAATTCATAAAATTAAAATTCCATCAAATAGTGAAAGTGCCACAAAAATGTAAAAATTTAGACATTTTTTATAAAGTAACTTTCTATTATTATGAAGAACAATATGTTCAGGTAACATTATACTAGAGGTATTTAATGAAATGGAAAGAAGAGGTCTTCATGTTAGAGGTTCCATCTAATGGATTAGGATCTAACCCTAGAGAATTCTCAAAAAAGAGTATATACTACACATAATCCTAAAGGAATCCCTATTTCAACCATTAATGATTCAATAAATTTTTTTGACTACATTTTTCCATGTATAACCAATTTAAATTCATATTGTTTCAAAACAAGAATATAGAATTTTTCTATACAATTCTCATAAATTAATTCTACCCCAATGATGTAAGTTGTAGTCCAGAAATCCATTTATTCTTCAACCATCGATTGATTCAAATATTGATTTTGGAAATTTTTTTAAGTTCTTAAAAAATGATACCATATTATTGGAACTCCTATTGAGTAATGGAGTCCAATTATCCCTAATCAAGAATGAATTTTCCATTTTATTATTTAATATTACTCAAGACACTTCCATTATCATGTAAATGGAATAAAATGAAGATAAAAATTGGGATAATATTTCAATATTGGAGGAAGGATTCCCCATAAGCATTGATGTGACCAGGAAGGTAAATATGTGAATAAAAATAAATCATGAATGCCCCATTGGTCATCCAACATATTCCCCAAAAATTAAAAGAACTGTCTAATCATTTTATAAAGAAGAATTTTTAAATGATCTCATGGAATTATAATGAAATTATCGTGTTTCATTTGGATGTGTCTACCGATCTTAAAGAAACACAAGATGCCCACCTAGGTTTCAATCAAGAATCCAAGATAAAAATTTTCTGTTAAATATCCATAGAGGAATCTTAATTTTATGAACACATTAAACATAGATTCACCTTATAGATTCAATACTCATCATTTCATTCAAAATATGTCCCCATTATGGAACAGAACTTCCAAATAAACGACTTCATCGAATTGAAGGATATCAATCCTCAATATAAAATAGGTGATTTCCCAAATTTGATGATGTAATATAAAATCAATTAAACTATTTTATTTCATGTCCTTTTCTTTATGGATAGGTTACCAAGGTAAAATTTTTAAATAACGGCCCAAGCAGACTAGGAATCCAGCAATTTCATAGATCCATATGGGATATGATACCACATGGATATTCCAAAATGTTTGATTAATTCTACATCACTATAACAACACATTATGTATCACATTTATCACACATCATTGGATAAATCATTGATTATAATTTCATTGACCTATTAGTTATGTCCTTGTTTTATACTGTCCATCTCACTAACTGTCAAATAATCAACAATAATTTGATACGAGGGAGATGGAATATAAATGCCATAAAATGTGTTTTTAGAGTTAAATTAGTTATATTACTTATACTTGTCAAATATCACCCGGAAACAGAGGTTCATTAAGGTAATAATATTGTGTTTCATGGAAATTTCCACCTCAATGAACAAAATATTTGAGAAGTATTCAAGGATAATTCTCCAACAATAGGTACATTGAAGTTACTATGGTATGAAATTTGATTTGTTTCAAGATGTCAATGAAGAAGTGTGTTTCCTATTAATGGTGTACTAATTTTCCATGAAACCTTCAATAACCTCAATATATATATTATTAATATATGTATCATAATTCCCTTCATATAATGAATCGCAGTAATCATATATGTGTCCACTTTGTGAGGATTAATTGACTGCCTTTTTGGTAAATGATTCATTTAAGGATGAATAAAACTTCTAAAATATCATAAGAAAATTGAATGAAACTGAGACCTAATATTAGGGTATTAAGAAGAATTATCTTGAACTCCTTTCAAGGTATAAAATATGATTAACTAATTTTATCATTACAATGCTTTTATTATCACTCGTATATACAAAATCATGTAAATCCTCAAATTATATATGTCTACTAGGTATCTTGTCAAACAATAGGTCATCCTAAAATTGTATTCCATAATATTCTTATCTCTAATGGTAATCTAATGTATGTTTATAATTAGTTTATTCATATAACATTCCTATAAATAAATCATGTCGTTATACACTTAGCTCTGATAAGAATAGGATTTCTATAACAATGAAACCTTCCAAATGTGGTAGAATTTTTTTTAAAGATCCTCTCATAGACCATCCCTAAAAAATTGAATAAATTAAAATTCACTAGGTTTTTCCTAGTGATTTTCACAATCTAACAGACCAAGGAATTTTAGACCGATTAATTTTTATTAGTAATATTATACAACAATATTGAATTTAATAAAAATACCACATTGTATTCTAGAAAGAATGTCTACTTCTATGTATATTGCATCTGAATGTGAAGAGTGAATCAATGATTCAGATCAAATAGAATTTTTATTAATATTACACTAAGAATGAAATTATATCACCAATCATCGTATATGTGAGGGGATTTATGCATAATTACCTTTTGAGATGACACATCCACAGAAGAATATATCATAGAATGTATCTGATGATGCACTAAATAACACTGTTACTAAATATTCGAATCCAAACTAGGATGAGGTGATATTATACATTGTAAATTGAAGTGTATATCTATGGAAATAATATTTGGAATCGAGAAGATAAATCTGATCAGTTCTACACAATGAATGATGAATACAAATCTATCATCTGATAGATGATCACCATGATATATTTTAAATAATACGAAACCATGCTTATGGATCAAGGTTAATAAGAACATATCTGAATCCTTGAATAAATAAAGAAACATTTTTAGAAACTGAATAAATTAAAATTAATATATAAATTTGGATTTGAAGGAGTCAACTAAATATGAAGTCCACATTGGCACCCATGGTGCTCAGCAATCCGAAACCAATCTCTCCCAATGAATTATTTGACTTGGTTGTTTCAAGTTGATAATGATATATGAAAATGATGGAATTTAAAAAAATGTTTCATTCCAAACAAATACATTAAAAACATCAATCCACCCCCATATTTATTTCGAACATCCATATAAATCTGTACATTTTCAATATGTGGTATGGATTTCATGTGACCATGTCACCTTTATAATGATATTCAGTTTATATACAATTATACTTGTACCTAATTCTTCCCCAAATAGTCATGGGCCTCACTCTTCAAGAATTTTATGATGTATGAAATCATTAAATTTATAATGTATAATTCTATAAGTAGATTAGGTGTATTCCATACAATATTTATAAAAATTTTAACAATAATTTTATTTTTGAGTTGAAGAAATTTATCCAGAGTATAACATCCGGTCAATTCATTTGTCACACAATCCTGATTCATAAAATGGTAAGATAAAGGTATTAAATTTGACACATTCAAATATACTTTATATAATTTTGGACAAAGCCAATAATTTATTCATGTACAAACTCTAACATGACTTTTTGGGAATATAATACAACAATCCAAACCACTACACTATAGTCCCCATATTTCCTTTTATTTAGAACATTGGTAGTTTTTTCCATAATATTATAGTTTAATTACTTCATGTCATTTTATATGGTCAGATCCTAGAATATTAACAAACTATAAGAAACATCGTGTTTGTAAAAAACTCAATGAGAAGATGTTTCATGCATTAGAGAATCATGATTTCCATAAAAAATATAAATTCGTTATACTTATAATTTAATGAATATGACATCAAATTAATTCCAGGAGAGTCTTTCATTGTTATTAGAACTGATATGATACTAAGGAATAAATTTATAATGCTAGAACCAATGCGGGATAGACCATACATCATACAAAAGGTCTACACCAAAGGTGTATAATCATGAGCCAAATTGGACAGAGAAATCCTCATGTCACCCAACAATGAAATAGATTACATGATGTATTTTTCAAAATATCCTTATGAGAAAACATATACAAGTTGAAATGAAGTAAAAAATATATACCCACATGCTCTGTATATCATGTAAATATGTATTCACACTATATCTACCAAATTGAGTAATAATGCATGGAGGAATTCCACCATACACTACTATAAACTGCTCAGAGGAGGCCAGTTTTTTTCTCCTCACTCTATCATATATCATAAATATATATATAGTTATTTGGAAGTTTTTTTCTAGTTACTTATAACATTAATACCTTTTTAATATATATTTTAGATAGATCTGTAAATGTAATTATCATTTAAATGATAAGAATATTAGATTTATACCCACCACTATAGGATACATATCGTTATCCAGGTACATGACCATGGACGCAACCAATGTAATAATAATAAAAATAATATTATACCTCTCTCCTGAATATGTTTGTAATCTATTCATGATATTTTGTTTTACATGTGTGCACTCGTTTATAAACCAATTCATGAAATGATATAAATATTTACATGTATTATGTAGGGGATATTTCATTATATGAAAACTGTGTGGATTAATTTATGTAATCATGGGACATGTAGCGATTCCTTGATCCCCTAATTTTTGATCCATCCATAATTCCCCAAAAATAAGGTCTTGTTTTCCTCACACACAAGATACATACATTTATAGGTGACCATATTACATTCATGAAATATATGTGGCGATATTACTATCTATCTAGGTAACATTGTCTGATAAAAATTCTATATCCTAGGCTTATCTGTAGAGTCAGTGTAATATTCCCTCCCCATACACAGGTGTTTGAGATGTGTATGATATTTTCATTTCATTAGTGCATGTAACATGACTTATATCCATGTAGGATACAAAGTGAAGCTTGAATTAAATATCCAGGACCCAACCTCAACTTAAAATGAATTACATTACAAAGCTAAAGAGTTTGATATGTAACACGGAATTTATACTAAATAGTAATATATGGATAGATTATTTTAAATAAAGATATGCATTGATGACCAGATTCTCTAGAATTGGCCCAATCGCGATCCTTCATATAAAATGAACCCTTGTTGTTTTTCATTTTTTTTCTCTACATGTGCAACAGATATTTTCTGGGATATCTGACTTGATTCTTCTAATAGTGTATTTCATTATTATAAACATATTCCTCCACAATGGATATTTAACCATGATGTGTTGGCCTCTATCACTTAAGTAATGTCCATGTGTTAATAAAAACACATTTTTTTCAATTAATATTAAGTCGATTTTTAGGGGACATTCCTCACAATTTAGTAACCCTTATATGTTTCTTACCGACAGATGATATATAATGACACTAATATTTATGATCCCATGCTCCACCAAAATTTTAAAAAATTTATTCTCCCCAATATCGATATTGAACCTTAGTAGTTATAATTAACTTCAATGAGGGATCTTCATTTTAGTAGGATTTTATTTTAGTCCCTTATACATTATATAGATCTGTACAAAGGAAAACTAACCAATATTTTGTATGGTTGTATGAAAATGATCCTCTCAACAAATTACTTTATTCAATGCATGTACCTATATAAGAACTATGTGTTTAGTTATTTGCATCCTTATATGATATTTAGTGGTGAACATATTCTCTACCTTATTCCAAAGAGCTTTATTTTTTAAAAAATGATTCCCTTTTCTCTAAACGTTTATTATATATCTATACTTGGTTGTTTAATTGAAATGATACTTATTTACTAAATTTATCCCTTATGAATGAAAAAAAACCACAAGGGATAATACATAGGAATGTTAAATTACCCAACAAATTATTAATTCCTTATAAAATAAAAATTCTTTAACAATATGTATCATTAATTCTCAACAGTATGGGAATTTTATTATAAATATTTTGAAAATCAAACATATAGAAATCAGAAAATTTAGAAGGAACCCCTCATGTGTATAATCCAAATCTTTCCAAGATTCTCCGTCATTGGTTATCTAATTTGTAGTCCATTTTATATTAATACAACCATTTATTTCATACTTATTCTTTATCGTGAACCCATTTATAGAAATATTTTGGTTATTCTATAACACACAAATGTTTATCACTCTATGAGATTCTCAAATGAGGTTGTACGACAATGTTTTCAAACCAGTGGTCATTAATAGGTATATCATAACTAAATAATGGAGGTGTCAAAGGTATATCTTGTAATACCTTAATCCATCCACTATTGGTCTAGTAATAGAAGCACACATTATTATAAATATTTATTTGGTATATTAATGGATCACCAAGATAGGGTTGTTTGTCTATAAACATTTGCCTATATAAATTTATAGCATATAATCATTATAGATATATAATATAAAATTACACAATATAAATACTTAAGTATGAATTTAAACTACCTTATTGTATGGTTCTTATTTCATAATGTTAAAATACATGTTCCAATACCCATAATCACCCTATATAAGAGGACCATAATAGCCTAACCATGTTCAACCGAGTTTTGATTTGGTACTATAATATTTATGAAATCCATATAAATTAAATCACACGTTATTTATTGAGTTTCTTAAATTACTACAAACATTTCATGGAATATAAAAAGGATTATGAATATATATAGGTGACCGTCACCTTGAATGTTATTTTTATACTTCAAATATAATATATGAACAATATGGCCACCCATACCTATGTGTCTCTATCTAAAAAAAATTCCATGAATCCTCTTGATCCTTGAAATAGATCTAATATATTCCATCAGAATGGTTTGATTCACAACCATCTCCCTTTTTATGTATTTCCCATACCACTACAAAATATCTAAAGACATTAAGGCTTGATTTATATAATATTCATCTCTCATTTGTAATATTTCTAGAGTTTTCTTGACTATCTAAACCCTAAATAGGTGATTATGTCACACATATTTTTCATACATATTCAATGTCTTATGTCATTAAATGTTTTATAATTCATAACTCAAGACCCAAAAATATATGAAAATTGATAAATTATGTATGACCATAACCTCTATACTTTTATAGACAAAATAAAAACACCTACAACAACTAGAGAACAAAATATAGGACATGATAGTTTTAAAACATTAAATAATTATTTTTAGAAAAATTCACTTCTCTATATTCACATATCTTTATCTTCAAATCATATAAAAATATTAGAATGTAAAATAAAAAAATGAACAAATATTGTATAGTCTAACTTATGAAACTAAAAATACAATTTCTATTCTTTCTAGAACCTTTAATTCATAATAAATTTACTATAACTATTTATAAACCCCCCTGGTCAATGATCATTTATTTAGTACACGAAGAAAAAAATATAGATTAATAGAACCCTAAATGGATAAGACATTCAAAATACTATAAATCACTACTAATGTGTGAAAACAATTACCAATATTCTATGTACCTTAGTGTGGATCATCCCAGGATTTATGATAATTTATTATTGAATATGAATTTCGATCATTGTACCCAATATAAGAGGCCTTATACATTCACAGAATATCTTCCTTTACCTTAATAAATGATTTGATGATCCATGTGAGTAATTATAACATTGAAATAGAGGCCCTTAACTCACTGTTTCCACAATCTTCATCCCTTTTATGATTACTCCATATCATAATTTTTGGTTAATAAACTTTTATGTTTGATTTACATAATTTTTTTACTATTCATGTGGATTTGATATTATTGATGCATACTAACCATATAAAAAACTTAATCTTAAAACAATTCTGTGGTATGTCATTCATAGCATGATATTAATGACCATAAAATGAATATTCAAATTTATCGTGGAAGATTATTATATAAATCATCATTTTGTACATGAAAATTTTAAAATGGAATATATAGTATAAACTATCTCAAGGTCTCCAGAACCATCATTGGATTCTCTTTTCATCATAACCTACTCCATGACTATCATATTTTAATGTTCACAAACCATCCAAAGAACATATAAGTGTACATACCCATCTAAAAATAATATATTCTAGAATATAAATGTATTTACTTATACCCTACATAAGGTATTATTTATTATAAATACAGGTATATTACCCTTTTCAAAAATGTGTTATCTGATCCCTTGGTTAGCTGACTACATGGAAAAATAGTATGTTACATCATTGTTTCATAATATTTTTTTCATTTACATTACAGTCCCATATAATAATCCTCATTAATACTCATTGAGTTGTGATTTATGCATCCAATAATAATAATATTGAATTTTATTTGAAAACATTGAAATTAAATTTCCATATAATATACTTGTTATGAAAATATGTATGTAGAGAAATAGAACACACCATGAATATTTTTCTCTATGAATCACTTAATGTCTCTAATATATAAACCCCCAAAAAATAATTATTCTCCACTAGTATAGATATTACTATGATTTAATGTAATTTTTTCTTGAAAATTAATATCCACACATATTTCCACTTACATATGACCCAATGACCTAAACATTAGAGGTGTCTTCCAATGGAAAAATGATTTATCATCCATGAAAAAATCTTATTGTGATTTAGGGGTCAATATTATTGAATATGAATTTCATCCCCTATATCTGAAATACGATCCTCCATCTAATAATCTCAAGAAAATTAAGATTGAAAATTCGATCCTTCAACCCTTATATGAAATTTTAACATTACAATAGAGCTAATCATCCTAATATATTTCAAGACCATTGCCAACAAATCATTTAAATCACTGAATCATGATATAGGATCCTTAATACATATTCTAAATTATTAAATGTTCCTCCATCCAAGACCATGATATTTAATAATAAATATATGGTCTATTAGTTTTGACTTTAAAATATAGTTATATACAACCCATGATACATAACCTTGAATAATTGAAACATATTGATGAATATATGTGTCCTTAATCCATAGAATTGATGTTGTCATTAATGTTTGACCTTAATCACCAACAACCCACATGTATGAAATAAATGACCATAAAATGCCCATGGAAGGAGACATAGTACATGAACTACTGAAAACACTTACATAGTGGTTTAATAAAATTATAATCTCTGGTTACATGATTACTACCTTTCATGGTGTAAATAAAATTGACAATAACTAAAATTTAAAACTCATAAACCATTTTTTGTTGAAACCCAAGGAATAAATGATCATGAAATAAAATATACCATTCTTATTAATATTTTCTCATTCTAAACACAAAATATTATTGGAAACAAAATCAACGGACATAAATAATGTTGGGCCAAACATATGGCCATAACAAAAATAATTTTATTCTTGATAGGATCATAGTGTTGTGAAATATTGAGAACTCATATTGTACTGTATACTCAAAAAATAACCCAATTCATGTGAAAGTATTTCATTATTTCAAATGGTGATGATCTATTGATTTAATATATATTTTATCCGAAGTTTTCCATGAAAAATTAATGAGAGGTGATTTATTATAGCCCTTGAATTTAAATATTGTTTATTGTTGGTCTAAATTCATGGGGATAAAATGTGTCATTGTGAATTACAAAAATATGTAGATCATGAATTTAAAAAACAAATTGTAAATATGAGAATAAATATATGTATTTTAAATGTTTTTGTTATATTTTTAGTATCATTATTGGGAGGAATACACATATATTATAGTCACCCCCATTATCAACAAATACAAAGGGATAAACTATATGTAAAATGATATACAATCATATGATCTAATGATTCCATGAGCTCTGAAAAAATATGATATAAAGATATTGTGGTTGAGAAAAAATAATATGGAAAATAAATTAAATACATATACGGCCTATTGTAATTCTTATAACCATGACGCAACAATATATGTTAAATTCTCTACCACATCAACATTCAACAATTATTCCTCTATATTCATCAATTAAGAATTTGGGATGAATATAAGGTTGGAAAATACAACTAAATTATATCACTATGTAACCTCACCAAATATTCCAATTTCTATAAAGCATATATTTGTTTTTTATTTTTAGATGTACATTTCATGGTTTCTTTTCAATGGAACCCAGTTGAAGTAGTGGCATCTTTCACCAATAATCTCGAATCGAGGGACCTCTTCGACTCAATGGTGGTGATAAGCCCCATATCCATTGCACAATGATCCTGATTTTCATATACATTATAGCCAAGGTTTGAGAACATGTAATTATGGTTTCAAAACAGCTCATATAGATCTTCTAAGGGGCCATCATTGACTACACTCCATATGTCCCATGTACATTTCAATATAGATGTGGATGAAAGGATACATGTTTAAAATTAAACACGGGCCTATGATATGGAAAAAATTTATATTTTGGAGAAGTGTTGTACTGAAATAGATGCATTAGTGCATCCCTTGATGCTTTTTACATAGTAATATCATGTTCTTCAGTTAAATTTTATAATTTGATACTGTATAGATGAGGAATTTCGGACCTATGAGACATGAAGTGGAGGTACATCAATTTATCCAAAGAATACTAATAGTCAAAAATAAAATAATTCATTCCTAAAATTAGAAATAATGATATCCACATAGAATATATATTTTTAATATGAATTAGAGGAAGGTTTAATCACCATATGCTCAAATAGGGGGGCTATAATGACATGTTCTAATGGTAAAACATATAGAACATAAATAGTTCCCCTTTTATTGATATAGTCTGCTCATAAACCTTATTGAATATAAACATAATCATTTTATAATGCAGTATGATGAAATATGAACATTATATTCAACTATTGAAAAAATAATTACTCTCTTCAAATGATACCTCTATCCTGGACAGGTTTGAAGAAGAATATATACCAATGTTAGGATCTTCCATGATCATAATGACCAATTATAGTTCAAAGATATTGAGGGATATATCATCAACATCCAAACTAGGTCCTTCCACGTGTGGCCACTAGCTTCTTGAACACCTCCTTTCATAGCATACAATGTGTATGTTCCCAATAGAGGAAGAGAAGGTGAGCCCTCCATGATCATATATGTATATGAAGTCAATCATAAAATATGAAAATGTTTAATATTAAATATTATATGATGATATCTTGAAGTGATTTAATATATAATATCTTTTAAATATGAGACTAACATGTTGAACTCTTGAAACATGTCATCTTAAATGAACTATTTTCATTCCTCTTTAATGTAATATCTGAGGAAGGAAAATTATATATTACCCACATTTGAGGTTCTAGAGTTGGAACAACTGGAGACACAAACAATGTTTCATTTAAGTTAACAACAAAGAACCTCTAGGAGTTATTGATGACCCGACAAGCCATTATCATATTCTAATATGTCATCACCATATCCACCATATCTACAAGTGCTTCCCTCATTAGACTCTATTTTATAGGTGATCAATGAAAAATAATTCTATCCTGAAATAATATACAAGGGTAATATAAAAATATTTCTAAAGGTAATAAAAAAATATGAGTGTAATAATAATGTTTATCTTGCCTCAATTATATAGTTATGTTTTATTCCTATATCATCACCCGCAACATGAGTGCTATTAATTATATTTAATTTCTCTTGGAGAATATAATTTGTGTGGATATAGATAGAATGTATCATCAAGTCTGGGTGATGGAGTAAATCATTGACTTATGCATGAATTTTGTCAATGAAAATTTCTTCCGAAGGAGTCACATTGAAAACCATCCCACTCCACATTATCTAAACATGACACCCTCGAGACCATGGAAGCCATTATTTACACCCCACAATCATCAAATTTTCAAAACATATTGGGAAATGAAGACACAACTGGATAAAAAAATTCTCAAATCAAAACATTACTCGCAGGAACATCAATGAATATTACCATGAACATGATTGATTTACTGAATGAGGGAGTTCATTATAGGACCCTATTTTAATTTAGAGGAATATCAAAATCCATGGCTCCCCTAGAGTATGGATACTTAATCGGTCCCATATTCTCTATTTGAAGAAATTTTCCACGACCTCTCACTTAGTAACAAATGATAGTCATTTGGTCTTCACTAAAAATGAATCCAATTGAATGTTTATATGTGACATAAGCATGACATCCGACTATCCATATACGAAAAGATCATTTGTAGAAAACATTAGGAAGGTTACCTACAATTGAGTTGAATCCTGGTTAAAATAAACATGGTTTATCGACAAACCACTAGATTAGTTTCTAAATATATGTGGGGAGGAGCCATTTTTTTCAAAGTATACTGATATTGTTTCATGAACTAAAAGGGTAAATACCATTAACATTGGTTGATTCTATTTTTCAATTTATATAAATCACCCTCATAGATAGATATAATATAATTGAGAATGAAATTATTTCCTTCTCAATTATTAATTATTTTACCACATGGTAACTTGTATGGTATGTAAATAATTGGTTCATTGACTTCAGTATATGATTTATCACCAAATTAAATATTTTGGATTGTGATCACTCACCAGAATTCTAATGAAATTGAATGTAATAGGAACCATGAACAGCTAGGGAAATGATGATATCATGACCACCCATGTGGTCCCTTATCCAAAAACATTAAACTAAAACAAGGATTAATATCAATTATACATTCCTTCTTATATATATGTGTAGGTGTTATAGACATAATTATAAAATTCTAGGAATTATGAATCCTAATATACTTGTATCTTCAATATTTTTTTATATCATGAAAGTGGGTATGCCCAATCAATAAACTTATGGACTATGTAATATTACATTCTGTGGAACATAACCCAAAATAATTTCTATTGATCAAATTGATTGGTTTAGGAGGCGATTGACCACCCCTTGTTGTAAAACTAAACCTACTCTACCATTTTCTAGAAAAAAATATCTTCTTCATGGTAATATCATAATTACTAAAACATTATATTATTTGAATGAGTTCATGACAAATCATTCTAATGAGAAAACATCCCAATATTTTAAAAGGATATCCTCCCCATATATGAAAATTAAGTAGGACATCATAGGATAAATTGATAATATATTTTATTATGTAAGGGTTCTATTATATAACATCCAAGATATACTGGGGTTAATAGGAATTAGCCTATAAATCCCCCATATAATCACAATAGTTATCTTTTCGACACCCAAAATATTAATACCAACCTCCCCATGTATCAAATGGAATGTGGTTATGTCTACATCCCATGGGTTTACTAGGTCCACCATAATAACATTGTTGTAATTTGATATTATTTTGTATAACAAGAATTCTTAACAAACTTTCATTTTATTCATATAATATACCAAATATTTGGTACTAAACTATACCTAAATTTTCCAACACTAGTACATCCAAAATTTTCCACCTAGTTAAATATCATAGTTTCATAACCTCATAAACATCTTATTGGGATTAGATGTTAAAATTATAGTTCAGTAAACATGGGTGTTTTTCTCCAACTCATTCCAGACCCATTCAAAATCCATTGGAAAATTATTCAAAACCTTTCAATCCAAATTGTTTCATTCAAAAGTTAAATGATCCAGATATGAAATATTTATACTAATCAATTGATGGCTCTTGAAAATATATAATGGATAGATAATCATAGAAGGAGGTAAAAATTTCTACTAGATGGTCCGAATTTAGGTCCCATGCATTGATAACTATCCAAAAGTTGGATACTCCTATAGAGAGTTTCCCAGAAGAATTAAAAGATGGTTTTTAGTAGATCAAATTACAATGCACTATCCTAGTTCACAATATTATCACTGAGTAGTTTTCATAGATGTTATAAGAATGTTATACTAAAACATAAGTAATAAGTTGAATTTTATTACAATATTTATATGATATGTTATGTTTCAATACATGGAAAATTACCCCATATATAATATTCTTATGTTCCCAAATCATGTCATAGGAACAATGTGTTTAGCTGAATGACAATGTAAAAAATGAATGATTTTTTTCTGTATAGTACGGTCATATCATTTGAACATAATCCATGATAGTCGATGTAAATGGGATTTTATTCAAGTTTTGACCTGATATATAGGACTCCAACTCAATTTTTAATTTTAACATATTAATCCTATATTCACTATACATCCTTCCCCTAACCAGTAATACCCTTGTTTGGTAAGGAATCGTATCCTATAGGGCCATATGTGTTACACACCATTTTTTATCATGTCATATTACTAATGTGTCCGTTAATTCACTCAATTGTATATATTAAATTCAGACCCCACTATATCATAATGACTTGGTTTTACTCTTGATAGGATGCATCTTTACCAACAAATAGTTATTGTGAAATCAAACTGTTATCCTTGGGTAATATAACATTAGATTTTATCCAAAAATTTATTGATATATATAATCCCAAGAACATGGTCTTTTTGTTATGCATCACCTAGTTATCCATGCATCATGAAGTTAAACTACATTGATCATTAGTAGTTATATTATTTTAAAATTCATGATATTTTACATTATGTTGATCTAATGTACATGGTATTTGATTCAATTTATAATGATACAGATAAAGCCCTTTCATGTGTCTAATAGGAACCCAAAAATTCTTTCCACCATCATATATGGTTATAAACATTAGGCAGACCAAATAAATGAAATTAAAATAAAAAAATCCATTATCAGTATCACTAAATAATAATAGATTTCCATTTGGAGAACCTATGATAGATATAGAAGTTTTTAATGATGGATAAAACATGATTTATATAATTTTCATCATATTTGATATACCTAAGATATGTACTTGGATATTTCAACTTCTATTAGGAAAATTATGTTAAATAATCACACAATATGATCTATGAATGATTCATGAATATAACATATCTCTATATGAAATTATAATTGCTGGAAATTAATTAGCCTAAAAACGAGTGATGATCTTGATCAGTGAATATCTCGATTAATTTGAGTTTATAATAATCATATTTGATGAACCCTAATGACCTGTTTCCATTAAAAAACATGAACATATCTAATATAGGTATTTGAACTATTGTTTTATTCTATATCCATGACCAATGCTCAATGGAATGAATAACTAAAAAGGGAATTTAAAAAATAATTTGGAATCCCACTCCTTGTTTGAAAATTATGTTTTAAATTTTACCACCAACTACAACAACCTTACCTAGAATAACAATCCAACCCAATAACCTCAATACCCAAAACCGATATTCTATTTATGTGACAACTGAATATAATTATATTCATCTATTTAAGAACAAATAAACATTTTCCAATTCTAAATTACTGAAATTTTAAATATATATATCCATCAAAATGTTTTTCCACCGTGGATGATACATACACATTCAATTTATACCCCTGACATCATTCAATATGGTAACAATTCCAAAAATACCACAGAAACCCGAAAATTCCAACAAAATTCCATAATTGGGAATCATATAAAATTCTTTCATCCAAAAAATCCATTAATTCCATTATCTCAAAAATATTTTCCAAAATCATCAGTATCATTCCTTGTGATATTTTATTCGCAAATTTTATCTTCAAACCAAATAGAACCTATGATTTCAATTACATGTCAACTATCGAAAAAAATTCAAATTAATTATTCAAATTAAATATTAAATAAATTTATCAAAACATCCAAAGGAATATCCATAGGAACCAATGTTGGAAACATAGGTGCATCATCATCTCCCATAATTAATTTTAATTGAACCAAAAAGTCATAAAAAATAAGTTGAAATATTTTTTAAAATATAAAACATTTTAAGCTATGTAATTTAATTAATAATCATTGTATTCATTTGACATCATAATTTATAATGTAAACATTTATAAATTCAGTTGTTTTAAAATGAAGATATAATATCCAAAATACTTGATATACACTCATTTAAATAATAATTTTCTCCTATTAAATTCCCAAAATACCAAAATGTTTACAAAAAGTTTGATAAAATTTAAATTAATTCAACAATACAGTATTATTATATAAGTTTTTCTTACATTGAAGGTGATTTTTATGTGTGGTCAAAGACAAAAAAAATTCACTCTACTAAAATTGTTTCACTAGACTAGAAAGTGGGATGATAAGAGAATTATATATAAACATTCCCAGAAAATATATTAGAATTTATTCTACATAATTAAAATTTTAAATTTTATTTTTTACTAAATTTTCATTGTGTATTTCCAAAAACATGCTATTAAATACATGAAAATGAGTTTTTTATGAAATATATATAATCATTATTTTTATAACAACCAATGGATATAAATATATATAAGATTTTGTGATATTTATTATATCAATAATGATATCTAAAGAGATAGTAATCCCCCACATATCTGAGTTAATATTTATAAACCACAATTGGAAATGTTTTTAGATGATTGAATTTGTATATAAATGATAATTTTATTATTATAGTAATATTAAATGTAAAATTTTTATATGTGAAAAAATAAATATTTAATTTTTCATTGAATTATTGGAATAGTTGTTGAAGTTTAAAAACATAATTTGGTCTTAAATACCATCCTCTACCAATGGTGTTATAACTTTTGGTTTGGTATCTATATCATCATTTCAATTATAATTTTGGTCTTCTGAAAATCTAAATCCTTGATAACAATTGACCTGAAAAAAGAAATGTTATAGTGGTATTTACAAGACCAACATTGACATAGTTCTATAAATAATTGGTATAGCCTGTACTAATGTTTCAAGATTTGTAATGTCGTTTTATTACTATTTTCATAATTTTTATTTATTCACCAGTTATGAAATATTTAATAAATTTTTTTTAGTGATCAGAAAAATTCATTCCCATAGAGTAATCAATAATTTATTTCATTTATAGTTTAATTATAACATTTATTTTTTAAATTACTTCCCTCCTTGTGCATTTATCATTTATTAAACTCATATAACTCAATGAGACATGAATTCGCTGATAACCACCCATCATATATAATATGTTCACATGTATATAAATTATAAGAAGACATCACCATAAACATCTATATTATATTTTACAACATATAAAACAACCATGAAATAATTATTAAAAAAACCTAATCAATTAACTCCATGAATTTTTATTTAAATATTCGTAGAGTTTCTTATACACAAACATATCAACACATGAGGTTTAAATTATAATATTATTAATATAATTCTAGGGTATCTAATTTTGTATTGAATGAATAAAAAAATACTAAAAATAAAAAACATTACATATCATAGGAAAATATTGGTTTTCAAAACACTTTATTTAAATAATATTTTGATTCTTTTTATTGCCTTATATTTTGTAGGATATAGATGATATTTTATTTATTTTAGTTGTATTATAAAAAAATATGAACTATAAAAGTAAAAAATGATTATAAAAAATTAATAATACTACTATTTATTAATACAGACATTTCCAGTAATTATATTTTATAAGACAACATGTTATAATTAGTAATGGATGAAATGAAAAAAAAAATGTCCCAATTTTAAAATAAATACAATAATGTGATGTTAAATAAAACATAAATTAAATAATATCCAATTTGTAGTTAACCAAATTGATAGAAGTGAATAAAATATTTATTCTATCCACGAATAGCGTGAATGAACATTGATGTTTGTTGAGAAATTTACAAACTAAATTTTAATGTATTGATCACCCATGATTGAAGAAACACCTAATGATGTCAACAGAATATAACAATTTTATTTAGAAATTAAAATAGATTTATTATAGATATTCTCAAATTACTCATCAGTTTCCCATATTATATTTTATATTTTTTAGCCTCTAAATATGTTCAATATAACGACCAATCTAAAACTCATAATATATAGTGAGAGTAAAAAATATCAAATATTATAAATATAGGTTTAAAATCCATGGGTTTCAATGAATATTTCATTTCATTTATATGGAAAAAATTATTTTGGGGTGAGGTTAATAAAGTATAACAGATATTGATGAGATGTGATACCCTTATATAAGAGGGTACCCATTTTATATTGGATTAGTTTCAATATCTTTATATATATATGTCTGTATGACCCTTATGATTGAATTTGTAATGACCATAAGATTCATTAATGGAAATCCCTCTTGATATAATTAAATGTCTTTTTATTAAAAATGTTTTTATAAGAAGTCAACTTCTTTGGTTTTATGTTAAAAATTTTGACCGTTGCTAATATAGTCGTTGAACAGTGATCACATGATTAGTATAAACATAGGACTTTAACAAATCCAATTTACTCAGACAAAAGAAGTGATGGCCTTGTCCAGTAGAATGTATTCATATGAAGCCCATTTGTCTAATCTCAGAAAATAGGTGGCATCCTTGGGCTTCGCTCTTGACCAAGCCCAAGATGAGCTTCATCATGTCATGCTCGAACGTGACCGTCTACGGGAAAAGTGGAAGTTTATTGAAATTACCACTCGAGCGATGTTATCTGAGCCACCCAAGAGTATCTCACCATTGCACACCTTACCCTTAGGTCTTATGCGGCTGTTTTAAGGGGTTATGCAACAAATAAGTAGTACTATGTTCATGTACATTATTTTTTTTATATAATAATGTATATAATTTCTAGTCATTTTTTATACATTGTAAATAGTTTTTAAAGTACAAATGGTGTTTTTAGTTATTATTTAATTAAGAAATCTATTTTATTAAATTAAGGGATTTTTGAATTAAATAATATTTTAATAAAATAATAATATTATTAATAAATTAATTTTTATTAAATATAAATTATCTTATAATTTTATGAATGCAATTAAAATTTTTATTAAGGTTTGAAAGAAATTTCTGTCAAAACCCGTGAATTTTCGATAAATGACAGTTTTTATTTTAAAAATGAAAATTCACATATTTAGAAAATAATTTAGGTAAAATAAATGTTATTTTTGGAATCAGGATGTCGAAATTATCCAATGGTGAATGTTTCATAATTTTCTGAGACAATCAAATTTCTTGGTAAAAATTAAATACCGTTTAAATATGTAATGTCTTTTATGACATCATAATGACCCAATAGTGATGTAATAACATATAATAATCCTTATGTTCGGCCAATATATGTTTTATCATTAAAATAATGTGATTTTGGGTTTGTTTGACTTACTTTTCAAATCCTTAATGGACCCCTCAATACATATTCAAAACTTTGCCTTTTTAAATTAATTTCCATGGGAGTGTGACTCAACTCCACATAAGAAACTTTATTATTTTAAGAAGTTCCGACTTGGGCCTTATAAAATATTGTTTTCCTCTTCCATTTTCCAAAAACCATGGGCAAAAACCATGGGATGGTTTGTGGTTTGGATTAATTTAATGTAAGGGGACCCAAACCAAATAATAAACAATTCCCTCACCTTTCCTATATAAACCGACCAAATCTCCCACTTAATCCTCACTAAAATACCTTGGAGTTCATCCATCCTCCACCCTACTATCTCTAGAATCATCCCAAGGTGCCCCAAGCTCCCAAGAAGCCTCTCACAATCCTCTCTCAATCCTTTGGAAGCACACTTCCAAGTAATGATTTTTTTCTTCCTTTCTCATTTTTTTTCAATTTTCTTTAAGTTGTATTTCCCTTTTAATTTCAATTATGAATGATGGGGTATGGTTTCTAACCTCCCCCATACTTCCCTCTTATTGTTTTAATGATGGGAGACCCCTTTATCTCTCATTAAATTCCTCCCATGTACACCCGTTGCTATGGCAAAATTCCGAAAGTAACTTCTCTCTCTTCTTTTACATTCAAGAAATACTTCTGTATCATGAATCTAAATTCCATTTCAATTGTTGGGACATGTATCTATATGACATCCTTAATTTAAATTACATGTAAATATGATGAGGAACCCCTTTATCTCTCATCAACCTTTTTTATGAATTTTTATGTCACGCCCTTACGCTGCCAAAATCGCACCGATTTTCTAAGCCAATGTCATTGTGTAGTTAATACCATGCCCATTTCTCCATCAAGGGTTTTCACCTTTATGCAAATTAACTTATTGATTGTAATGTTTCATGTATTAATTCCACATTCCTTTATCATGGAATAAATTATTATGTTTTATGAATCCATGTTTTATGATCCATGTGGCACACTTATGAATGAAATGAAATGTTTAAGAAGGGTGCACCCTTATAGCGCTCCAATACATTGGGTAAAGTATAGTATCATGATACTTCATGTGGAATGAGTGTTGAATCATTCTAATTCACATGCAACGAGGGTTTAATCGTGCTTTATGTGCAATGAGGGTTTACTCATGCTCCATGTGCAATGATCCTTGGCTCATGCTAATTTCATGATAAGTGTTGTTGCCACATCTCCATGTTATGATTATCATGATTTATCATGCCATTATGTTCATGTTTCTTTTATGTTGTATTGATTATTCCTATTGAGTGGCATGTATTGTAATCATCATGTTATTCCATGTGTACTCCCTTACTGGGCTTTATAGCGCACCTTTTTCTTATGCATGTCATCAGGTTATCCCATGCAATGCTAAGTACGAAGGAATGTAGTGGTCATGAAAAAGAAGTTTTCAATAAAGATGTTGAATTTCATGTTTTATGTTTTTATTTAATGATCCTAATCCCAAAATACACTAAAACTCTCAATCTTTTTTGTTGTATCAAGTGAAGTTTTATGTAATAAATCATGTTTAAGTTGTAATAAAAAGCAGGGTTGTCATAGTTGGTATCAGAGGATAGGTTTAGTTATTTTTGGGATTAGAAAAACCCTAGTAAAGACTTAGAGATAAGACTAAGTATAAAAAAAACATCCTTATGTTTTTGTATGTATTGAGTAAGTGGTTTATCAGACAAATACATCCCTATCTGGATACGAGTAGGTAGAGGCGGCTCTGGCACAAATGTATCCTAGGGTTAAAACCCGAAAACACCGATTTGAGCTAGACTTGAATGGGAACTACTGCATGACAACATGCCTTGCTACACTCTTGGTTACGACACTCCCAGGGGATATAATTTGGTAAATTCACAAGCTTAGTATGAACCCTTATTAAGGGAATTAATAAAATGCCCCTATGAATATATGTTCGAAAGTAGATCATGAAAATCCTAGATTGAAGCCTATAGACTCATGATTTATGGAAATGACAGTTTATTTATAACTCATCAACTTTTTTCTTTGGATTACCCTTTATGTGTTATCCCCAACTTTCCTTTTATTCCAGCCAATTGCCAGTAATAGGAGGACTCGAGCTAAAAACCGTTGTGAAGATCCGTGTGATGACTATACTAGTGAGATGCCAAATCCAATGGGAGTGGGAATTGCGAACTTTGTCACGCTTCTCTCTCAGCTAACTCACGTTTTGAATAGAAACACAGGTCAAGAGGAACGTTCAACCCCCCAAAGAAAGAACAAGTCGCTGTCGAGAGCTTCATGAGACAAAGGCCTCCTACTTTTAGTGGATCATCCGATCCCACGATTGTTGAACAATAGATCAACTCCATTGAAATGATATTCTCCATCCTACAACGTTCTGAACAAGAGAAGGTTCTTCTGGAGGCTTATCGTATGGAGGGTGAAGCTGATCAATGGTGGACGTTGATCAAAATTACCAAGCCTGAGGAGGAGATCGAGGCATTGGAATGGAAGAATTTCTGGAAGATGTTTTTCGATAAATATTTTCCACGCACCCTCTGGCTTAAGATGGAATAGGACTTCCTTTCCCTCACGCAAAATGATGAGGAATCCGTTGTAGCGTATGAGGCAAACTTCACAAGGCTTCGACGATACGATTCCGGATTTGTCGTTACCCCCGAATGCAATGTTGACCACTTCTTTGGTGGGCTGAAGCCTAGCTTGCGGAAAGCATTAGCGATCCGTGACTTCGACAACTATGAGGAAATTGTCCGATGTGCCCTCAAGGTCGAAATGGATATCGGAGAATCACAGGGGTATCAGGGGGATAAGAAGCATAAGGTGGACTTCAATGCTGTCGGCCGATGGATAAATTCAACGGTGCTAAGAAGTTACAGCACCACACTTTCCAGAAGTGAGGAAGGAAGCACCTTGGAAATTGACTTAAGGGGACAAGAAAATGCTTCAGGTGTGGAAGAGAAGGGCGCCTAGCTGTTAACTATTGGCAAGAAGGACCCACGATTGCGACAGAGGAGAGGAATGCTCCGTTCGAACCTCAACGCATTGTTCAATGCTATAAATGAAAAGAACCGGGTCATTTTGCACATTAGTGCCCTAATCCAAGGGTTTTCGGAGGCAATAACAACCTACGGGACAGCAAGGAAGAGATTTTTCCATCACTTCTGCCGAAGAGAACCCCGACAACGAAGTGGTGACAGGTACGCTAGTTATTCATTAAAGAATAGTGAATATAATTTTTGATTCAGGTTCTACGCATTCATTTATATCTTGAATGTTTAGTAGAACAATCCCATCACCACCACAAATCATGGAAGTAAAGATGTCCGTGAGTATGGAAAATGGGGCAATCATTGCATCCCATGAGTATAAGTCCTCCCCTGTTATAATCTACGGATTGAATTTCCCGATAGACCTCATCATACTCCCTTTGGTGGAATTTGATGCAATTCTTGGAATGGATTGGATTTCCTTATATAGATCCAACATAAATTTTTGGGAGAGGGAAATCACGCTCCATACGGAGAATCGACCCCTGATTCTTTACAAGTGTTAGGAGGAAGATGAATCTCTTTTAGCTACATCATCTCAAGCATGGATATTATTTCCTTATGAGGATGCATATCTGGCTCGAATGATAGAGCCCAAGGAAGAAACTATCCATGAATAAATGCCTATCGTGAGGGAATTCGCTGAAGTGTTTCCCGAGGAACTTCCTGGTCTTCCTCCAAGAGGAGATGTTGAGTTCTCAATTGAACTTCTACCTGGGGCGCTACCAATATCCAAGACTCCATATAGAATGGATATTGTAGAGCTTGAAGAGTTGAAGAAACAACTACAGGAGAATCTGGATAAAAGGTTTATACGCCCATGTGCTTCACCATGGGGTGCACCGGTCCTCTTCGTCAAGAAGAAGGATGGGTCAATGCGTATCTGCATCGATTATCGTGAACTTAAAAAAATCACGATAAAGAACAAGTATCCTCTCCAAATAATCGATGACTTTTTTGATTAGCTGCGTGGAGCACAATACTATTCCAAGGTGGATTTCTGATCGCGATATTATCAAGTAAGGGTGAAGAAGTAAGATGTCCCCAAGACTGCTTTTAGTACAAGATATGGGCACTATGAATTCATAGTAATGCCTTTTGGACTCACCAATTCTCCAAAAATCTTCATGGACTTAATGAATATAATCTTTAGAGATTACCTTGACAAATTTGTTGTAGTCTTTATAGATTATATTCTAATATACTCCCAAACAAAGGAGGATCATGAAGAGAATTTAAGAACTGCACTAGAGACATTGCGCAAGGAGAAGCTCTATGCAAAGTACAGAAACTGTGAGTTTTTGTTGAAGGAGGTCTCATTCTTGGGCCATATCATCACAAGCAATGGGATATCTATGGATCCCTCCAAAAAAGGTGCAATTGATGGATGGCCGAGGCCAACATCAGTAACATATATCTGTAGCTTCTTGGGGTTAGCTGGATATTATCGACGATTTGTGAGAAATTTTTCATGATTGTCCAACCCTCTTAACAAGCTAACTCGAAAGGGAGTAAAGTTTGGTTGGAATGATGAATGCAAGGAAAGCTTCAAGGAGTTGAAAAGGAGGCTTATCACTGCGCCCGTGCTCACTTTACCCACAAGTGGGGAACTTTTTGTGGTATTCAGTGATGCCTCAAAGACGGGCTTAGGCTGTGTGCTGATGCATAATGATAAAGTGATATCCTATGCCTCAAGGCAGTTGAAAATCCATGAGCGGAACTATCCAATGCATGATCTGGAGTTGGCGGTGGTGATCTTTGCTTTGAAAATCTGGTGTCATTATCTCTATGTAGTGAAATGTGAGATATATACTGACCACAAGAGTCTAAAATATATATTCACACAGAAAGAGTTTAATATGCGCCAGAGAATATGGATAGAGCTCATTAATCATTATGACTGTTCAATAAATTACCACCCTGGGATAGCGAACAAGGTGGCAGATGCCCTAAGTAGAAATGATCCAGCGATTCTATCAATGATGTAAATTTAGAAGGATCCAATCTTCTTAGACTTGATGAAGATGGACATGGGAATCATAAAAAAGGGAACATCATAAATCCTTTCACAAATGATCGCTCAACCATCTCTTTTAGAAAGGTTAAAGGATGCTCAAAAGGATGATGTGGGAATTCAAGAAAAAGTGGAAGCTATCAAAAAAGGAAAATACTCGTATTTTAATGTTAATGAAGAAGGAATTATGCTGTTTGGGAAAAGACTTTGTGTTCCATCATGTCCGGAGCTGAAGAAGGAACTTTTGGATGATGCACATAGTTCAAATTTCTCTATTCACCCAGGGAGCACAATGATGTATCAAGATCTCCGAGAAAACTTTTGGTGGGATAATATGAAGAAGGAGATAGCTGAATATACATCAAAGTTCCTGGTGTGTCAGTAAGTGAAGGCAGAGAGGCAGAAGTCTAAAGGGATGATGTAACCATTGCCCATACCAGAATGGAAATCGGAGAACATCACCATGGACTTTGTCACCAGAATTCCAAGGACATCCAAAGGCAACAATGCAATCTGGGTTGTTATGGATCATCTTACAAATATTACACACTTCATTACTATTCGAGAGGATTTCTCTTTGGATCAACTGGCACAAATATATATCAGGGAAGTGGTAAGGATGCATGGAGTACCACTATCTATTATGTCTGAAGGAGATCCAAGATTCACCACTATGTTTTGGAAGAGTCATCAACATGCTCTGAATACTGAACTGAACTTCAGTACGGCCTATCATCCTCAAACTGATGGCCAATTCGAGCGGACTATCCAAACACTTGAGGATATGTTGAGAGCATGCTCAATGGACTTTAAAGGAGGATGGGATCAAAATCTTTCTCTGGTTGAGTTCTCTTATAATAACAGTTTCCACTCGAGCATCCATATGGCACCATATGAAGCCCTATATGATAAAAGGTGTAGAACACCAGCATATTGGGATGAGGTCAGTGAACGTAAGCTTCTTGGACCGGAAATGGTCAAAGAAATGGTGGATAAGGTGAAAACCATTCAGCAGCATATCAAGGCAGCCCAGAGTCAACAGAAGAGTTATACAGATAATCATCGATGAGAACTTGAGTTTAAAGTTGGAGACATGGTGTTTTTATGCATATCTCCGTGGAAGAAGGTCATGAGGTTTGGAAAGAAGGGGAAGTTATTTCCAAGGTACATCGGCCCCTTCGAGATTATTAATCGTGTTAGGGATGTGGCCTATCGACTAGAACTTCCACCTACTATGGACAAAGTACATGATGTCTTTCATGTATCCCTCTTAAGTAAGTACATACCAGACCCTTCACATGTACTCTCTTCTGAGGTGGTACAATTGGAAGATGATATTTCTTATGAGGAGAAACCAGGGAAGATCATAGATCGTAGAGAAAAAGTTCTATGAAATAAGACAATGCCCCTCGTCAAGGTGTTTTGGAGAAACCACAAGTTTGAATAAGCGACTTGGGAATTGAAGGAAATGATGAAGCTAAGTTACCCACATCTGTTTCAGTGTGGGAAAAGGAAACATTTCGAGTGCAAAATTTCCTAAGGGGGGAATGTTGTAACGAACCAAAGTTTAATTAATGGAAATCCCTCTTGACCTAATTAAATGTCTCTTTATGAAAAATGTTTTTATAAGATGTAAACTTAATTGGTTTTATGTTTAGAATTTTTACCGTTGCTAATATAGTCGTTGAACAGTGATCACATGATTAGTATAAATATAAGACTTTAACAAATCCAATTTACTCAGACAAAAGAAGCGATGGCCTCGTCCAGTAGAATTTCTCCATACGAAGCCCATTTGTTAGAGCTCGGAAAAGAGGTGGCATCCTTGGGCTTCGCTCTTGACCAAGTCCAAGTAGAGCTTCATCATGTCAACCTCGAAAGTGACCATCTACGGGAAAAGTGGATGTTGATTGAAATTACCACTCGAGCGATGTTATCTGAGCCACCCCAAGAGTCTGTCACCATCACACACCTTACCCTTAGGTGTTATGTGGATATTTTAAGGGATTATTCAACAAATAATTAGTACTATGTTCATGTAAATTATTTTTTTTGTATATACTAATGAATATAATTTCTAGTCATTTATGATACATTGTAAACAGCTTTGGAAGTACAAATGGTGTTTTTAGTTATTATTTAATTAAGAAATCTATTTTATTAAATTGAGGGATTTTTGAATTAAATAATATTTTAATAAAATAATAATAATATTATTAAATTAATTTTTATTATATATAAATTATCTTATAATTTTATGAAGGCAATTAATATTTTTATTAAGGTTTGAAATCCATTATTGTCAAAACCCGTGAATTTTCGATAAATGAAGGTTTTTATTTTAAAAGTGAAAATTCTCAAATTTATAAAATTATTTAAGTAAAATAAATGTTATTTTTGGAATCATGAGGTCGAAATTATCCAACGGTGAATTTTTCCTAATTTTCTGAGACAGTGAAATTTTTGGGTAAAAATTAAATACCATTGAAATATATAATGTGTTTTATGACATCATAATGACCCAATAGTGATGTAATAAAATACCATAATCCTTATGTTCGGCCAATATATGTTTTATCATTAAAATAATGTGATTTTGGGTTTTTTTACTTACTTTTCAAGGCATTAATGGACCCCTCAAGACATATTAAACACTTTGCCTTTTTAAATTAATTTCCATGGGAGTGTGACTCACCTCCACATAAGTTACCTTATTATTTTAAGCAATTAGGATTTGGGCCTTTTAAAATATTGTTTTACTCTTCCCTTTTCCAAAACCCATGGGAAAAATCCATGGGATGGTTTGTGGTTTGGATTAATTTAATGTAAGGGGACCCAAACCTAAATAATAAAGAATTCCCTCACCTTTCCTATATAAACCCACCCAAGCTCCCACTTCCTCCACACTAAAATCCCTTGTAATTCGTCCAACCTCTGCCCTAATCTCCTTATAATCCTCCCAAGGTGCCCCAAGCTCCCAATAAGCCTCTCACAAGCCTCCCTCTAGCCTTTTTAAGCACACTTCCAAGTAAGGGTTTTTTTCTTCCGTTCTCATTTTTTTCAATTTTCTTTAAGTTGTATTTCCCTTTTAAATTCAATTATAAATGTTAGGGTATGGTTTCTCACCTCCCCCATACTTCCCTATTATTTTTTTAATGATAGGTGACCCCTTTCTCTCTCATTAAATGCCTCCCATGTACACCCATTACTATGCTGAAATTCTGAAAGGAACATCTCTCTCTTCTTTTACATTCAAGAAATACTATTGTATCATGAATCTAAATTCCATTTCAATAGTTGGGGCATGTATCTATATGACCTCCTTACTTTACATTACATGTAAATATGATTAGGAACCCCTTTCCCTCTCATCGACCTTTTTTATGAATTCTTATGTCACGCCGTTACGCTGCCAAAATCGCACCGATTTGCTAAGCCAATGTCATTGTGTAGTTAATACCATGCCCATTTCTCTATCAAGGGTATTAACCTTTATGCACATTTACTTAATGATTTTAAAGTTTCATGTATGAATTCCACATTAATTTATCGTGGAATAAATGATTTTGTTTTATGAATCCATGTTTTATGATCCATGTGGCACACTTATGCATGAAATGAAATGTTTAAGAAGGGTGCACCATTATAGCACTCCAATTAATTGGGTAAAGTATACTATCATGATACTTCATGTGAAATGAGTGTTTACTCATACTAATTCATGTGCAATGAGGGTTTACTCATGCTTTATGTGCAATGAGGATTTACTCATTCTCCATGTGCAATGAGCCTTAGCTCATGCTAATTCCATGATAAGTGTTGTTGCCACATCTCCATGTGATGATTATCATGATTTATCATGCCTTTATGTTCATGTTTCTTTTTTTCTATATTGATTATGTGTATTTTCTAACATGTATTGTACTCCTCATGTTATTACATGTGTACTCCCTTACTGGGATTTATAGCTCACCCTTTTCTTACGCATGTCCTCAGGTTATCCCCTGCAATGCTAAGTACGAAGGAATGTATTGGTCATGAAAAGGATGTTTTCAATAAAGATGTTGTATTTAATGTTTTAAGTTTTTATGTAATGATCCTAAGCCCCAAAGACACTAAACCTCTAGATATTCTTTGTTGTATCAAGTGAAGTTTTATGTAATAAATCATGTTTAAGTTGTAATAAAAAGCAGGGTCGTCATAGAATTGATATACCAATATGATTTATAGGGGATAATCACACCAATAATTTTAAATTTCATTCATCCATTACATGAATAATGGATACGATGCCTCATCCTTAGACATATAACATTCATAAATTCTTGATTTTTTACCCATACAAAAAGGCCATCATTAAAATATCTAGATACCGACAGAAATGACTATAAAAATGTGAACCTACCACAATGTAGAGTTGTAATTTACCATTTAATTCCACAATTCTATGAGCTACTACATGGTGTTATTTCAAATTAAATTGTATCCTACTATAGGAACATCAAATTTTTAGAGACCCTCATGACCTTTCATTCATTCCACTAATATAGACATGGAATCACCATAAGCACTCATGCTGATATACCCACCTCCTTTTGAATTTTAATTTATCATTTTACATATGTTAAGTCACTAAGAAGAACCCCATCTAAAAGACCCTATGATGTTTTTAAATCCATGTAGCACACAATTTACCACATAAGAAACAACAAAATCGTGACCCAAATTCAGAAACCAAGGGAACATGAATTTCACTATGATTTGAGCACCAAAATATGAATAATTTAATGCAATAAGTATAATATTAAATATTGTGTCACCCTATAAAAAATAGTTCTACAAAAATATGGCCCCAAACTTTTGATACCACTCACACTATAATCATCAATATGAATCAAAATGAAAACAATAAATTAACAATAACTATGGGATGAAAATCGAACACATTAGATGAATCTAAAAAATTATTTAATTTATTGAATCCCACTACCTAATTATCAAGGGGGAGTAATGAATTAAAAATAACATGGAGATCATACATAAATTAATGAAACCATTTAAATAGTAATTAGTTTTAGAGTATGGAATACTAGATAATAAGTAAATCATTCAAGGAATTTCCCCAGATACAAATATATATGATAATGTATAAATATTTATAAGAGAGTCTATTTGGG
The DNA here is from genome assembly GCA_963277665.1 of Viscum album. NCBI lineage: Eukaryota > Viridiplantae > Streptophyta > Magnoliopsida > Santalales > Viscaceae > Viscum > Viscum album. The sequence continues at coordinate 1,660,100,708 of OY728145.1, forward strand.
ATTCGATAGAAACATAATGGAAAAATAATATAATTTATCATTATATTATTCCTTTCATACAATCAATGAGTGGATAATAGGAACATAATTTAAAAATTTACTATTTATAAACACCAATTTCCATTAAATATACATATTAGTATACTAATATATCAGGTGCTTTCATTAAATAGGTAATTATAGTAACATCACACAATCCAAAAAATATGAAAAATATGGTAAAGAAGAAACATCACTCAAATGATAAAAAATGAGTTGGACTTTAGGGAGACGATCTTAAATACGAAAATATTCCATGTTAGTTAAATTTAGGAAGAAATTTTTTTGTATAGTTATATATTTTTTTCAAATGAGAATTTAAAAATTCAATATAATTTCTAATCATGCGGTACATCAACTACACATATTAATTATAATATTTTGATTTTAATGAATCATCATATCTAGGACCTCAATGAATATTTATTGTTTCTCTATGTTTTTAATTATCATGTGAATTTATCTCTTGAATCATTCGTTACATATTTAAATAACATATTCATTAGTTAGTGTGATGTGATTGAAGAAAAAAGTTAAATATCCCCAAATAATAAATAAATTAATATAATTCTTCATAATGTTCATACCCAACTATGAATGAATTTTAATCTTTCATTTAGTTAATTACATTCTTTCATTGTACAAAAGTGATTAAAACCATTTAAATATCACTAAAATTAATTCTGTTTCATAATTCATTATTTATACATAGTCAATGAATAATACAATATTTTATATAGTTATGTAATTCATTACATTTGGAAATTTCTATGATTTATTATAAATGAAAATTTTCTCTCTCTATTAATCATTACATTATAATAGTCTATTTATAGTGTTCATTAATAATGTTTAGAATATCATATCTTAATATAATTTATACATCATCATTCTTATTTTAAATATAATTATCCATGGTAATGAATATAATTTTTCCATATGATATAAATGTTAAATAATAAGAAGCCAAAATGTTTAGTTGTCACATTAATTAAATAATAAATATTAATATCATGATGTTAATTATATTAAATTTATCGTAAGAGATATAATAAAAATTCATATTAAAGAATTGAAAAAATATAATACATGATGTATTTTAAATTAAAATTCCATTTTAAATGTACCAAATAAATAATAAAAACCTAAAAGTAATTCGAACTATTTTTCAATGTATGATTTCAAATACATGCCACTCCATTTATAAAAACATATTTACATACTATATATAAAAAATTGAAACAAAAATTCCATTTTCAAGGATAATGTTATTTTTTGGATTGAAATAAATAATTTTTTATATTTTAATAATAACATGATCTACTAATAAAATAAATGAATCTACTTATATCAGTATACATTAATATTAGTAAACAATTAAAAAAATCAAACAAAATTTATAGATCCAACTAAGATAATGACTCAGACACCCCTAAAGGGTAATTAAATGCAATTATATATTTTTTAATTAGTTATAATTCATTAAAATAATGAGATAAAAAATCATAGTTTTAAATCAATCACATTCATCTATGACACCCATTAAATGATTACATTCTATAAAAGAAAAATTATTTTGATAGGTAACTTTTGAATCATCTCACATAAAATATTCAAAAGAATATCATAAAATTCCACAAAAAACATGACAAATAAAAAATTATTGGAACACTCAGAAAATTTTACAAGCTAATTATTAAATCATTGAAAACCTGTGAAAAATTGATAAATTGGGTTACGTTGATAAAAATACAACTAATGATTTAAATTAATTTCATTAATCCATGGTTAAATATATTCTTCATCAAAACAATTCATGAATTTCACGGTACTTAGAGATCATCCATCCCTATATAAAAATCTAGATTAATCATGAAATGATGTTTATATTAATTCATATAAAAATAACACATGAAAAAAAATTATCAGTCAATATGAATTATAGAACATGAGGTTCATTAAATTTTATTTATCAATTCTAAAAATCATCAATACTAGTTAAGAAACTACAATAATGATTAATTCACATAATTAACTACTATAAAAATTAAATAAAACCATTTACCATTTTACTTATATTAATATCTGTAATTTTTTGTGACCTAATCCAAAATCACGATATATTCCTTAAACACTGATGAAAAGATATTAGCCTAAAGATATCTATCTTGAGAATAAACACAATGGAAAATTACCCAACAACTATTTTTATTGGCATATTTTGGTTGTTCAGACTCAACTACATATTTTTATAACATGAAAATAAAATATTGAATCATAATGGGAGAATTTGCACCATAATTTATATGATAGATCCACAACAATTCTTACATGGAAAAAACATATCCCTAAGAAACACTACAAGTAATTTATTCATATTAATTTAATTTGTTCTATATAAATCATAGTATCTCAATATTAATATTGATGAAAAAAGGGATTAGACACACGTTCCATTATCATGATTCTACCTTTAAATATGTACAACAATAGTTGACCATTTTGTTTACCCATTTTCCATTAATTATACCTCATGGGGACTTAAAATACATGTTCTTATTTAGTATCCCTTGCACATTATGCTAACAAAGAACAACTTGTTCCATTTATAAAAAAACACACGCAATTTTCATATTTTTGGTCTCTATTATCCTATTATATATCTAAAAAATATCCAATCTTACAACTCTAAATCAACCAACTACTTATGACCCACCAAGGTCTTACTTTTTTATAATGAGTTACCCCAAATACCAAAAAAAATATATTGTGGGTTAACGCCAAGCGTTGTGGGTATAAATACATATGAAGAATATTTTCCATCAAGATACGATTTTTTATTGTTGGATAGTAATGACATAAATGATCAATTAAATATCTTATATAAAATCCTCGATCACATTGAAATAAATACAAAAATTAAATTTCATGTCATATAGAATAATTTTCATAACAAAAAACATTAACTAACTGTTATGTATTATGTATAATGAAAACTTGATTTTAAAATCCTATGGTCCATACTGGTATCCAAAGATATCTATATCACCTAAAAACATAATCATATGAATATTGGCTAAGATGAATGTATATTATCATTAGGATCCTCTTTAGGACCTCTCGTTCAAATGTGAGAAAGTCACAGTTGATCTCATTTGAGTATGGTTTTGAATAATTATTCCCCTAACATGTCAAATACCCATTCCAATACTCAGTATAGTTAAATAGAAATGTAATGAAACAAATTCATCCTAAAATAATATCATAAGAATATAATCATGGGCTCTCCACATCAATATCCCCAAAGGTTTTCACTCATAGAGTACAATGAATCGTGTCTTATGCTCACACTCCTTCATGACTGATGTGGGTTGGGTCACAACATTGACTAACATAAATAAATAATATTCCAACATCCAATGTTATAATATGAATACAATTGTATCACATCAACAGATGATACCCACATCCCTCCCACATCAATAATCTAAGAACCGATGTAGTTTGTTATCTTAAAAAGAATGAAATCCAACTTGATTCATCCTCAAATAATGTATAACCCACCGAACATAACAAAGAACACATCAAAAAATTAGTTACACCAAATTCCATTGTATCAACATGTATGTTCATACCATCTTTGGGCCATTATATCCAATCTATATTATTACAATGGGTGGGGAGGAAAGGGTCATCATAAAATCATTTTTAGTAACCTAGATGATTGGGAATGTATATAGAACAATATCATTTGGAATTTATATCAATTACATGAATTAGGATACATGAGTTTTTACATGAAATTAAATACATGTGATATTAGATATATAAAATCCCATCCATATGGTAAATAGAAAAATATATATAATAATTCAACTATTCCACAAAATTATATTCTCTACCCATCAACAACCATTATTTCCTCTATAACCCCAAATCACTAATAACCTCATAAATGATCAAAACGGACCACATGAAGTTCTATTAAATTATCTATAACTTCCCAAATACATATTTCCATTCATATATTGATATTATCTTCCTTATGTAAAAAATTTCCCATATTAAAATACGTAACATTATTGGCCATCAATCATACTTATTCTCATTCATTAATCATTTAATTATTTCATCTATAATTCAATTAAAATATATATTTATGCAATTATATCCCACAATAAGTGTTTCAAAATTGAAAAAACTCAAAGCATCCCATAACCCCAAGAATCATTAATATACCCAAATCTTGTATTATATCTATAACCACATAGAAATAGGAACCAAAACCTTATCCAATTAAATATAATATATGGGAGAACACAAACACCATTTATATCCCAATTATTCAAATAAGTAATTTAATTTAATTTGATATTTATTATATAATTATTTAAAAGATCATGAAAATAAACACAAATAATCCTTACTTTTTTAGTGGAAACAATATATAGATTTAATGGGACTCATACTAAAAAATAATATGAATATAAAAAAAATTTATGAAAAGGATTGCATATGATTGATATATCCATATTCATAAATAAAATTATTTTCATAAATATACCAAATCTATTATTGAAATATTTAATATCTTTATTAATGATTCATTAATTATGAAAGAAGAAAAAACAAGATCACTTGAGATGACTATACAAATCAATAAAATATATACATTTGCTAATATTTTTTATTTCATATATTTTAAAATGTTGTATTTCATATGATGATTTATATTAATTTATAGTGGAATAAATGATATGATAACCATATAATTAAAAGAAAATAATATACATTTAATCACAAAAAATTTACATGAAATATTTATTACAACACACTACACTCAAATAAAATGGGGGAATGAAGATATTAACATAGGTTTTGAATCATAAGAATAAATATTTACCATATTTGGGGCCTCACTGGACCCATAATGCTGATTTTGGTCACCAATACTCAAATAATAACTCATATAAGACAAATTATCAATACTCTCCAATTTACAAAATAAAATATATTTTTGAGGATATTTTTTTAGTAATATTATAAATACAACTCACTAGTTCATATCACTTTTTTCAATTTTTATAAATATTCATAATCTATTTAAATATGTTATAAATGTCAGTTTCTATCTTCATTATTAAATAATTAAAATACATGAATTTCATTTTATATTTCATTTCATGTTCACGAAAATGAATTTCATAATGAGGGGGGAAAACATGGAAAATATATATTAAAAGATACGCGATTACCTATAATGGGTACCCTGAATATGGGTAGATTTGATTAAACATACATGACATGGTTTCAATAATGCTTACACATGAATCGATCTACAAATACATGAGAAATGTAATAACCATGTATAAAATAATAAATTCAATTAAACCCTTACAAAACTAATGGAAATGGGTTCAGAAACCTGTATATTATATTATCATATATGATTCAGAGAGTTACTCAACTTCGATGTTCTTAATGGAAGAATCAGTCCAACAAGTACACACTACCGTATAATGAGTGACTATACCTATACACATAAATTATATCTTCATATAACAGCCATAATTCCATATTCTACAATATATTAGGATTTACATTGGGGTTTCATCATTCCACACTGAAGAACATGGAATATGGATCCCCATATTTCAGTTTCATTTCTCAATAATGCAATTGGTCTCAATTGACAGTCACATTCCAAAATCCTAAAACCTTGGGAATTATAATTTACAATTTTATAAACATTGTTTCTCAATAGAAAAACCCTATAAAATAGTATTTATTTACAATTAACCCCCCATTGAATTTTTTTACATAATATTAACTATAAATTTCTTGAATCCATTAAAAATTCAATAAGAATTTAATCATACCAAATTAATACATTTACATATTACAAAATTACAAGCCCCAAACATATTTATATGGTGTGGTGCACAAGAGAAATAGATATGGTTGGGTCAGGATATATGTTTCCATAAAGTCATAGACCTCAAAAAGATATCTATATAAAAACAAAAAATATATTATTAGAGAATTATCATATTCTGTCTATATTGAATCATTGAATAATGTAATTATATACAACAACTCATCCTTGAAATGTATTGGTGTATGCCCCTAAATATCCCAATGAGTGATATCTAAAATCAATTACTATAGTATCCTTCATTTTTTGCAATAAATTATTTAAGAATATAAAATATATTTTATAGATATATAGAAGTCTATTATCTAGAATGCCTAAAATTTTATTCTAAACTATATTAAAAAAATTAATATTCCATAAAACTAATCCATAAAATATTTTAAACAATAAAATAGTATCAAAGACTTATATTCCAATTAAATACAACATATCATCTATTAATCATTAGAAAAAAATCATATAACTTTAATTAATAATCAATTATTTTTATATCAATCATGTTTAAAATTCATAATCATTAACCTGACTAATAGTTGTTATATTATTCCATATTTATGATTTTTACAAATACATGGTATCATAAAGACAATCAATTCGAAATTTACAATTTGAAATTTCAATTCATGTTGTTCTTAAGGAGATCATCATTATATTTACAGGCCTTATCTAAACTTCTTGAAAATTATTTCAACATTTAACATATATCATTAACATAATATATAAAATCCCCATATCCAATTAACCATGATCCCAATTTAATATAAATATTCAATAGTAAACAACGATGTGCATCAAATGTGCAGTTTTTATATAAATTACTTTATGAAAATACCCTTCTAGAAGATTAATTATAATCATTTTAATATTTATTTCGATTCCCCTTTATCCTGAACATCCATAATATGTTTCCAGGACATGGAGACATACATATAAATTATTACCTTGAACAATATAATGATATAATCAGACATTTTCATTTAATAGAATTACCACACCCTTCCATATTGGATAAATTTCCAATTATTTTCAACATATCCTTATACCAATACAATTAATTAGATTGAAAAAATATATATCCTCCGTGACTAGGTGGGTGTTTCCATATGAATGTATCCATATATTCATCATAATTTACCACAATAACGAAAGTGATGATAGTAGAAACACAAACAATATCTTTTCTAAAAAACTACAATATCATCAAAACTATTTGTTAATCACAATTAAATAGAGTTCAATATGGTGATAATATATCTAAAATTAGACCTATTATAGACTAATTTAATTTGGAATATAATTTAAAACCAGATAAAAATTAATGAAATGACAATGGATCCTTTTAGGACTACATCTAACTCTTCTATTAAATTAATTTTTCAAATTCATTAATCTATAAACAAGTGAATCACTTTTTATTATTATAAAATGTCTAAATCCTAATAATATAGTTTCATTAATATTATCATAATGTAGATGTCGTCCAATTATTTTAAAAATATACTAATTAATTATTTTATATATCATTGTATATAATCATTAAAACATAACTTTATATTTAATGTAACTCTTATTTCTATGTCATGATTACCCATTAGAGTAACTCCCTCACTATAATAAATAATATTCTTTATAATAATAAATTTATAAATGATTAACGCCAATTTGAAATGTATATTATAATCACAAAGACATCCAAAATCCTTTATTCATTATTTTCATCATGTTTTAATCCTACATGATACATCTGTATTAATGACTCCATCACATTATTGAAATATGAATAAATATAAAAATCAAATTACATTTTAAATAGCATGGTCACGATTATCACAGACATAAATTTACTAGATTAATTTTTTTTTAAAAATATTGTTTATATATCATTTACTATCCCTATAATTGTAGATTCTATCTAATTATCAAAATTCTCTCTCAATACAAATAATATAATTTATATGGTTACTAAATTATAAAATGATAACTATATTATCCTTATGATGATTGAATTTAAATATACTGTCTTGTATAATCTTAATATTTTTATCAATGTATAATGAGAAAAGGTATGATATTTAATCATAAAGATGATAAAATTCTCTATGGACATAGAAATATTCAGTTTCAAATCAAGTGATCTAAATCATGAAATGATACTATAATATATAAATTTTATGAGATCTATATTAATGAATATATAAAGTGTTATTTCATGATATTTCCATAACCCCTCTCATTTGAACATTTTCATGTGGCATTTCAAAAACAATGTGAATCATTTGTAAATCATTGGATTTTTTCAGTTATACATTATCATACAACAAGACAACTAAATTTATTATGGATAAACATCAAAGAACAAAAGTAGATTTATTATTATAAAAATAGTCTCCCTTAAAAAAAAATTCACGATCATTATCATTAAATGTATCTTGGTGTGACTCATAATTATAATTCCCCTTTAATGAATAAAGAATAAAAGTATCATTTATTTTTATAAACACGTACAATTTATATCCTTACCCATCATTGGTAATTTTATTATATTTCATAATTTCATTATGAAATCTTGAGATAAAACTACTACTAAACTCTCCCTCATTATTCTACACATAAATTCGAATTTTATCTATACAAGAATCATTGTAATTGTCCTACAATTTTCTATAATCATAATCCTCAAATGTATTATGATTTCTATAGTATATATAATTATTTAATCCCATATTAATTCATAAATTATCCTTGTCTTATCACCTCATTGATATTGTTGTAATATATTATTTCTGTACCATACAAATTTTTTATCATTTGAAAAACATGTACATCCTTCCTTATTTATGAATGACACATGAAATAACTGTTCTAATTTTTACCTACCCATATATATTATATAGATTTTATTATTTCTTAATTATTCATATATAATGAATGAAAATAATTCTAAATTAATTTATATTTAGAATCACTTACAATTTTGAAGTCACCGCTATGAGACAGAAGATATTGAGCCTAATTATATTTATCAATATAAATGTTTAATGAATTAAAACATTGTTGTTTATATTAATCATATAATTTAACATTCTCAATCCAATAGTAGAATTAATTTCCTTTTATAAAAAATCACATTTTATACTCCAATAAGAGATGTATCTATATTTTTAACACTCCATCCACCTCCAACCAAAATTTCTAATGGAAAATTGATGTCATTCAATGGATTGTTATAAAAATCCATAATAAGGTTATATTTTACAAATCATTGTCTGATTAATTGATTATATATTTATTTTATATTTTTCAAATAAATATTAAATTTTAGTTTGGAATATAATAAATGAAATTGGGTTCTCAAAATATCACTCGGTATAACAATTTTATCCATAATAAACCTTATATCTAACTTTTGTTTTGTGAAATAACCGTGGTTAATCAGAATTATGTTACTAAAATTAACATTGTAACCCATTTTTCTTAGTCCAATATTATTACGTCAAATAATATCTATATTTAGAATACTCTATTCATTTCTATTTTCTTGCCATACATATTTTTTAGGGCGTTAAACAACTAATCTATAGTCTTTAAAACATCTTTGGTTCGCAATGTATTCTATTCTGGTGACATTTATATCACGGAATGTGAAATTTATTCATATATTTGCATTTTTTTCCCAATCCATTTATTTTTGTATGACAACATATAATTTAATATCATTGTCTTTTCTAATTTGAAAAATGTTCTATACATACTTTAGATATCAATGAATGGAAACTCATACTTTTCAATTCGGATGGTTCCTTAGTTTGATTCCATTCCCTCTAAAATGGTTGACACCCAATAAATCAATAATAACATAAGGATAATGAAATTTTGAATTTGTATTTAAACCATGTATAATGTTCATTAATGATCTACATAAATTTTTTGACACATGTTAATATTCAAAATCACTACAACTAAAAGATAACCTATAAATGGTAATGTATATGTAACATTATGGGACTACCATAATGGTATACATACCAAAATATTTATCTATCATGCTGTGATATAACCATATTATGACACACATCAAAACTCATCCCTCATACTATGAATAGAAACCTGACTAGTATAAGTAAAATAGGTAGAAGAAACAAAATAAAATAACAAAAATATTACAAAATATTTTATGTGGCTGAAACCGTAGTACTATATCGATAAGATGAAATTAATATGTGATTTAATTTTAAAAATGAATATATTTTTTAATCAAAATATTAAAACTCATATTCAAATATATCACTATAACTCACATGTACATGTGGTCCCAAAATATATATTTATATTTTATCCCGTCACGTTTAGTGGGTGGACTACATTCTAAAAATGGTGGTGGAAACACTATATTTCATGACCACATAATTTTACTGGTTTTATTCCATTAACTCTATTGTTATGTAAAAAATTCAAAAAAACATTAAAATCTTATATTACATTGTAATGAGATTATTACATGAGAGAGTGATTATACACTCCAAATGGAATCCCATTGGAAGGATTCACCCATCTAGTCAATCCTCCTCAATCGACTCTATTTAATATGTGACCCTGAACAAGTATGATGCCCTTGATCGTTATTCACAACCTATGACCATATAAAAGAAAACATGAATTTAAAATTCACAATTATTTTTCATTGCAAATAATAATTATTTCACTTAAATAATAACTTGGAAATAAAAATGTTGAAAAACGTAAACTATAGAAGACATCTAATATATTCCAAACTTTTTGGAAAAAATAATTAAAATAATTAATATTATATATCTTTTTAATATTATATCATTTAATATTGAAATATATCCTAAATATATGAAACTCTTTCTTGAATATCTAATAAAAATCCCATTATATTAAAATTTTTCTAATAATAAATTTATTTTTAATCATTCCAATCATATTATTCATTCAAATATTAAAAACCATTGAATCAAATAAATAATAATAATTCATTATAAATCAAAATTATATGTACATATTATGAATATTTATTTTCTATTTTACTTAATATCAAGAGTATTAAGTGTGAATATATTTCAAATAAGGTGTTCCATGAGATGAATGAGTATTTGTTAATGATAAAATACGTATTGTTATATAATGAACAAAATATAACACCCAAAATTTTTTTGTTCTTCATTTAAATTTTGTTGAATGAAAAAACCAACATATAAAACACTATACACCATAATTTCTATAAATAAATTTCATAGTTTTCATGTTCTTATAACTCAACTTATTTAAAATATATAATGCATAATATTCTTGGGAGTAGTTTTTTATTTTTTTAAAACTCAAAAGTTATGAATCTAGGAAACAAAATATTAGTTTATTTATAAATAATATTCTAAATGAAAATTAACATACATAGATGGTAATAATAAATTTTATTTATTTGAATTTTTTTAGAAGAATTTATTAATATGAAAAAAGTTAAATATATTCTATCATGAAAAATTTTATTTAGTGTCTTTGTGACGACCCGACCTGTACCAGGGATCAAGATGAAACTACCCCAAGCCCGCTTCCATAGGCTAGGGGCTGGTGACTAGTGCCGAAGGAACAACACACTCGTGGAGGCATTTTCCTAAGAACCTGTACACACACACACACAGCCATCTCAATGCAAAAGTACTGAGAAAAAAGAATGCAAGGAACCACACTTCTATAAAAATGTAACCAAACCAAAAATGCATCGACCTCTAATAGTAAATGTACAAGAAAATTAAAGCTAAAAGGGAAAGGGAAAAAATACACCACCAACTAGAAAAGGGCCATAACCCTGCAACAGGTGAAAAAGTAAAACAACTGCAAGAGTTCCACTCCTGAATCCCATGCTCTGACCACTGCACGCGGTCCAAGCACCCCCTATCCCGAATCTCCTCTAATGTCACGATCAACATGTCTATCGTCTTCATGGGCACACCAAATGCGTGCAAAGCACAAGAAGGGGTGAGTATAGAAATACTCAGTAGGATGCCTCGAAGGCTTGAGGGAGTAGAAATAGAGGTACTAAAGAGGAGATTAGTAAGAGAGAAAAATGTACAATAAGAGTGAACAAAAAACGTACACCTCCACCCAGTAATAGATATGATCTCTCAAAGAATCCCAAACGAGAGAGTAAGGGGATCTTCATCTCATAGCTCACACCAATTATAGGCCCCTAAATATACCTAGGGAGACTAGATACACTCATAACTCAGACCTGTAGTCTAGAGACACATTACACAACTGCATACCCCCACTAGAGATTCAGTTCGAAGATTTCCACGAAGTACTCATTCCGGGAGAACAAACTCCACCAGTATGGCAACATTGATGACATCCGTCTGAGAAGTACTGTTCATCGAGAAACATCACGAGAAGTAGTTACACTCATTACAGGATACACACTCATGAGTGGGATGATCACGATAGATAGAAGTACTCATTATGGGAGACACACTCTTGAGTAGTAAAGATCACTATACACAGATGAGGATCTCAGCCAGGGCCATGGCGGATACCGCGACTCATCCAGATTCCCCAGCTAGGTGATTCACTATCTTGGTAGAGGATCAACGCCTGGTAGAGTTGGTCACGTTGATTCCTGACTCAACCTAGGGTCAGGAATGGAAAAGGGATCTCACACCGGGCCACTCATAGGGATGCCGACTCTATCATAGAAAGTCCTTCTAAAGGGATCATAATCCTATAGAAGGAAAAAATGCCTGACCATTAGAGGAACAAGAAAGAAGGGGCACTAACCCAAATGAAACATGTCCAAGATACAATGAAAAATAGGACCAAGCCATGTACTTAAAGGTACACAGCGTGTAGAAAGGTTACCCACCATGTCCTCTGACCCCGGGTACTACCTTTGTACAATGGCCCGTGTCACAAGGTTGTTCATGTAAAACACAACTACAAAACATGTTCAAAGGATCACCCATCGTGTCAAAGTATCTAGGGTTCACTCCGTGAACGTTATCCATGTGCCTGTACACGGTCTAGACCCATGTATGTAAACCCATGTAATTAGAACACAGGGTGACCCATGCAACCGCCCTCGTCAGGCTGTGTGGGTGTGTACCAACTCCAAAGATAGGAAAACCATCTCTGATGAAAATGATACTATTCTCATTATGTGGGGAGTCCCATCCATACTGGAGTAGACGAGTAAGGAATACTCGCGCCTTGAGTCATCAAGGGAGTAGTCATCATAGCACTCATTAAAAGAAACACCCTGGTTCTGCTTCTAATGTTATCATTCATACCTAAACGTCCATGAAGTTCCACAAGGGAGCAACCTAAAGGACCACCATGTCATAAGGGTTCCAACACGATAGATGATGCATCAATCGGACGCCCAGCTAGTAAGTTATAGGCATTTTAGTGTTGTGGGATCGGTTGTAATCATGTTGGATCCAACCCTACATTATTTCAAATGGCATTGGATAACAAAACATGTCACAATGTTGCGATCCACACGAAAAAACACACGAGATAGACTACCCATTATTCCAAAATGGATACCCTGTGAAAATGTTGTACTTCCCTGCCACACGCGTGAACCAGGCCTCGTGGGGACCGTGTCATGACCTCGACTAAAAAAATCCTAAATTGGCCTTGAATTATCCGTCTTAATTTCTAGTTCTCAACGTCGCAAACGATTCGTCATTCCGACACCGTATGAGTGAGATAAGTCAGTTACAAGATCCCATAATAGTAATAATAATATTATTACTGGGTGTTTGAGGGACCCAAGCCACGAACCATAATTTAATATCCAATATTAGACATGAATCAACCATATTAAAGACATGATCATGTTGCCCTTGATAGCCAGTCAATCGGACGTCGTACACATGAGTTATTGTAGGTAGAATATTTAATAATAATATTAAATCTATTAATTCATGATCGTTTCGGGTAATCAATCCGAATACCCAAAAAAAGAAATCAAATATTGGAATCATAAATTCAGTCTTGAAGTTAGGGTCACACTGATGCTTATGGTTCGTGAAACTGAGGTCGCACAGATATGTTATGGACGAAATAGTGTTTTATCAATAGAATTAATAATAACAATATTTTATAATTATTATTATTTGTTGTTTTTTATTTAAATATTTCATAACTCCAAACCCATTCCATGCATAATATCCCTATTAAATTTGGTGTGCATCACCCATTCAATGGGTTCTCTTTTTTTTCATTAAATTTTAAATTATTTTCATTAAACTGTTTATCTCTCCAATCTCCTTCTCCATTTACTGTTTCTTCTCCTCCCAAACCTACCGGCCTGGCCTTCGCATGGCTGCCGCTTATGCCAGAACCACTGCCTCCAGCATACCACCGTCCCGGCCTCCCGTCGCACCACTGCACTGCCTACACCAGCCGCACCGGACCACCCATGCTATGCCGGATTGTCCCGTTAACTGAAACACCTCACCTTGCTAACCTCGTTTTGAGGAATGCCCTACTCACACCGGCGCAATGATCCAAACCACTACCACCCATCGGTGCCAGCTTGCATGAAACTAGAGCTACCTCTCCCAGCTTCTGCGGTCACCTGATCTCTTCACTAAACCGCCAACATGAACCGCTGAAACCCTCGTCAGAGCCACACTATGGGATCCTTCCGCTTGTCATTCTGGCTTCTATTTAACACGAAAAAATGAGATGAATGCGGATATGTGATCCTTGGGTCTATAACTTCACTTTCGTATGCTTATCTCAATGAAACATTGAGTATCCATTACTCTTAATTATTTTGTGATAAATAACACGCGAAAAATGTGTGGAACATGAATAAGGATAGATCTCGGTAAATGTGTGGATTGATAGATGTGTTAGTTTGGCCATAGTTTTTGAGAATAAAGAACATGGTGAATTGACTATTAAATATTAATCATTATTCAACAACCTCAAATTCAAGATAAAAAAGCATAAAATTAATTCAATCAATTGTTTATCGATCTGATCATTAATTTATTAAATTCATGTTCATCATGAGAAATTTAAACCAGGGTAAGGAATCCAAAAAGATAAATCCTACACCTGGTTTGGATCGATCATTGGAGAATATCTCATTCATCAAGATCCGTTCAGTGTTGACGAGGATCACACTTGCACAACAATGAGAAGAAGATGTTGTGTTCGTCAAACTTCAATTCGCTTGGATTTGAGGATTCATTGTTCTTCGTTCGTCGTTCATCAATGGGGAGAGGAGGATAGGAGAAGAAGTGAGGTTTTACCATCGTAGGCCAAAATGATTTATGATTTCATCCCCCTCTAAACAAAGAATTTATAACCTCTCTATAGGTTAAATGAAATAAATTAAATAACTAAATAAAAAAATATTTATTTATTTAATTATTCTTCCGTGATGGCATATGCCAAACACTAGACACGGACAAAGGTTATACCTTCATTAGTGTAAAACCTACATTCTGAGATCATTGTTGGACTCAGTTTTTTCATCTATGTCCATGTTCGAGAGATATTCAAGTTTGAGATATTAAATGAATAAATGAATAATTTAATTTATCCATTTAATACATCGCTGACGAGGGAGGGGTCCGAACATCCTGCACCGACAAATTTTATGTCGCGCCTTGGGGAAACATTGCATTCCTGCCCCAACCGTGGTCTCAGATTTCTGATCCAGTCAACTATTTAAGAGAAATCCCATTTTCTTTAGGTAACTGCGTGTGTGTAATATAAAAACACAAAAATATTTTATAAAATTAAATTCGGGCACACCTGGCATTGGAATTGCACACCGTCTCAATGCCCAGCTCTGGAAAATATTCTTATAAATATTTCAAAGTCTTATTTGGACAAAAAACGGGTCTCTACATTATTACCTCCTTCAATATTTTCATCCTCAAAAAGCTAAACCAGGGAAAACACTTGGGATTCTAGGCCCACACGTAGCTCATCAGCTCTTAGGGAACCATGTACGTTTCTATGCTACCAAAGAATGTGGACCAAAGGGTTGGTCTACCCTCATAAGGAATTATTCTATTGCGACACGTATACGATGTTGTGAGCCCACGCCAACTATTTGGGGTAAGTCAAGGCAGTATGCAACCTCACCATCTCCTTGCACAGTCTAGACTGACCAGATAGAACTTGGGGAAAAGTTTTCCTCCCTAACTGAACCTTTACATCACATGTCACAACTGTAATAACTGTTTGTCACTAGGATAGAAGTATCATGATTCACTCCTTCAGAATATCTATATAGTGAAACACCTAATGATATCTGGTCACACAAGAATTCACAGTTGATTAATTGCATCCAAGACTCTCTTACATGCTCGAGAAGCAGGGGAGTCAACACCATAAAATAAAGAAAAGATGTACCCTCATGTTCCACTAGGGTTAGCTGGAGGGAAGTTAAGTAATCTGAAACATCCCGCACTATGTGAGTATAGGAAATACTGCACTTATCGCTATGGGAATCTACTACATAACCACCCCTTGATTGCACAAGTCCCCAAGGTTCTTCCACAATTCTTTCGATGTGCTGCCTGGGTCCCATATGACCACATGCCTATGACTGATCATGATAAGATAACCTATGTTGAGATCTTTCCATTTGGTGTCTTATTTCTACAGTAAACATCTCAGCTCAGTTGGGCTCACTATCACAACTAGGTATATGGTGTGGCTGGAATATTTCTACCACCAGTACCTACTATTGCACCTCAGCATAGGTGGGGATTCACAAGGGCACTATGATAGCACATATCTCTCTAAAGAGACCCCGCTCAATCATCTATTCTCACAAACAACCCTTATTGACCAGTGGACCACTGAATCTATCCAAACATCTACTATCTGAGGGCTTGGATAACTACAGAACTTTAGTTTTCTTTAGTGATGGGACCTACAATGTGCACTTAACCTGCACACATCCTTAGCCAGCTCAGTTGGGGTTGTCTTCTTCTCAGTAGATATGGGTGATGTTACCTGCCCACCTGGAGAAAGGGACTCACATGATGGGTCCTGAACTGAGATCTCGTCACTCACAGAATCTTCGCCATGAACCCTAGCTAGTCTCTTGGATGGCTGTCATCGTGAAGACATTTTAATTGTTATCAAGGAGTACCATGGTCGGATGAGCATATCTATATCACCAACGATGGGGAGATTACTTGAGAAGGACAATCAAAGACTAAAATCCTATATGATTAATGTACCATTGTTCCTTGCAACATGTGTCTTAGGGTTCCGAGTCGACAAGAGGGTAATCAGGGTCATGGTGAATGGATATGTTGGCAGCCCATACCATCACTGGACTCTATGGCCTAAGAGCCGCTCTCGAGAATCATTGACACTGTTTCCCTAAACCCAACCAAGACCATTTGAGGGAAAATTCCTAACAACGTCCCACGGGTCGAACCAGCTCTGATACCACATTGTTAGGACCTAACCCATACCAGGGCTCGAGCAGCAACTACCCCAATCCCACCTCTGTATTCCAGGGGCCAACGACTAGCGCCGAAGGCAAAAAAAACTCGGGGAGGACTTTTCCTAATAACATAAAACACACATGAAGCCAACTCAATGTAATAGTGGAGAGGAAATAGAAATCAAGGTACCACACTTCTTTAAAAAGGGAACCAAAAAAATGCATCGGCCTCTCACAATACAAGTACAAGAAAAGTAAAGCTCAAAGGGAAAGGGGAATAAATACACCCCCAACTAGAAAAGTGTCACAACTAGACAATAGGTGAAAAAGTAAAATAGCTGGAAGAGTCCCACTCCTGAATCCCAATTTATGACCACTACTTGCGGTATAAGCACCCTGTATCCTGAAGCTCCTCTGATGTCACGATCAACCTGTCTGTCATCTGCAAGGGTAAGCCAAATGCGCGAAAAGCCCAAGCAAGGTTGAGTATGAAAATACTCAATAGGATGACCCGAAGGCTCTAGGGATTAGCAATAGAGGTACTGAAGAGGGTAGAAGTAAGAGAGATCATGGTACAACAAGAGTGAACAAATAAATTAATACTCCACCAAGTAATAGATATGATCGCTTAAAGAAACCCAAAAGAGAGAGTAAG
The DNA here is from genome assembly GCA_963277665.1 of Viscum album. Classification (NCBI taxonomy): domain Eukaryota; kingdom Viridiplantae; phylum Streptophyta; class Magnoliopsida; order Santalales; family Viscaceae; genus Viscum; species Viscum album. Next base: position 1,660,118,786 of record OY728145.1, read on the forward strand.
GGGATCTTCATATCATAGCTCACACAAGGTATATGCCCAAATATATACCTAGGGAAACTAAATACATGAGTAACTCAGACTTGTATTTGATAGACAAGTTACACAACTACATAAACCCACTAGGGATTCAGTTCTATGATTTTGATGAAGTACTAATTCTGGGAGAACACACTACATGAGTCTGGTAGCCCGCATGACGTCCGTCTGAAATGTATTGTTCATCGGGAAAAGTCACAAGAGGTAGTTACACTCTTTATAGGATACACAATCCGGAGTGGGAAGATCATGATAGATAGAAGCATTCATTATGGGAAACACACTTTTGGGGGGGAAAGATCACAATACAAATATGAGGATCACTTCCAGGGCCATGGTGGATACTGCGCCTCATCCAGATTCACTAGCTAGGTGATTTACCAGCTAGGTATAGGATCAACTCCTGGTAGAGTTGGCCACGTCGATTCCTGAATCTACCTAGGGACCAGAATGGATAAAAAGATCTCTCCACGGGCCTCTTGAAGGGATTACTACTCTATCATAGAAAGTCCTACTGAAGGGATCATACTCATATAGAAGGAAATTATTTCTGACCATTAGGGGAATGATAAGAAGGGGCACAAACCCAAAATAAACATGTCCAATATACGGTGAAAAAGAAGACCAATCCATCTACTGAGAAGTACGCAATATGTAGAAAGGTTACACGCCATGTCCTCTGACCCCAGGTACTACCCGTGTACAACCACCAACTTTTGAAGGTTGTTCTTGTAAAATGCAACTACACAACATGTATAAAGGATCCCCCATCGTTTCAATGTATCCAGGGTCCGCTCCGTGTATGCTAGCCATGTGCATGTACATGGTCTCAACCCATGTATGTCAACTCGTGTAATCGGAACACATGGTGACACATGCCACATGCCAGTTCTGGCCGTGTGGTGGAGTAACGAATACAAATATTGGAAAACCATCTTAGAGGAAAATGAACCCGAGATCATGAGGTGGGGATTCCCATCTCTACTGGAGGAGAGGAGTAAAAAATACTCGTTCCTTGAGTCATCAAGGGAGAAGTAATCCTAGCACTCATTAAAAGAAACACCATGGTTTTTATCCTCAGGTTATCGTTCATACATCATCCTCCATGAAGTTAAACAAGGGAGAAACCCTAAGGACCGCCATGACATAATGGTTCCAACACTACAGATGGTGCATCAATCGGACACCCAGGTTGTATGTTATATGCATTTTAGTGTCGATGGTGCGGTTGGATTCTTGTTTGATCCAACCCATCCGTACTACAAATAGAACCGGATAACCAAATAGGTCACACAGTTGTGATCCACATGAAAAAAATACATGATATGGACTACCCATTTTTTCAAAATGGATACCCGGTGAAAAGGTTGTATTTCTCCGAAACACTTGTGAACCGGGCCTCGTGGGGCTCACCCCTTGGACTCGACTCAAAATATCTGAAATTGGCATTGAATCATCTGTCTTATGTTTAGGTTCACAACGTCATAGACGGTTGGTCATTCTGACCTCGTATGAGAGATATATGTCGATTACAAGATCCCATAATAATATTAATAATAATAAAATTTGGTGTTTCGTGGACCTGAGCCACGAACCATAATTTAATTTCCAACATTAGACTTGAATCAACCGTATTAAAGTCAGGGTAATGTTGCTGCTGACCGCAAGTAAATCGGACATCGCACGCAGGAGTTATGGCGGGTAGAAGATTTAATAATAATATTAAATATATTAATTCATGACCATTTCAGGTACTCAATCTAAAAACCCAAAAAATTTATCCAATATTGGACTCATAAATTCTATCTCGAAGTCAGGGTCACACTGACGCTGACAATTCATGAAACCGAGGTCACACAAATATGTTACGGACGGAATAGTGTTTTATCAACAAAATTAATAATAACAATATTATATTATTATTATTAATTGTTTGTTATTTAAATATTTCATAACTCCTAACCCATTCCATGCATAAAATCCCTATTAAATTTGGTGCACATCACCCATTCACTAGATTCTCTTTTTGTTTTTCTTTAAATTTTAATTTATTTTCTTTAACTTTCTCTCTCTCTAATCTCCTCCTCCATTCATAGTTTCTTCTCCTACAAACCCTACCTGTCTGACCTTCCTACGACTGCCTCTTACGCCAGATCCGCTCCCTCTGGCCTACCGTCCTCCTGACCTCTCGTCGCACCACCACACTACATGCACCAGCCGCGCCAGACCACCCCTGATATGCCGCATTGTCCCACTGACTGGACCACCTCACCTTGCCAACCTCGCTTCGCCGGACCGCCCTACTCGTGACGACCTGATCTACCCCACCACTCCAAACCATTGGAGCTGCCACGCATGCCACCGTAGATACCTCTCCCATCTTTCGCAGTCACCAGATCACTTCACCGAACTGCCACCATGAACCACCAAAACCCCCATCGGACCCGTACCATGGGATCCTTCCATGCACCATTTCGGCTTCGATTTAACTTGAAAAAAAAAGAGACGAATGAGGATATGTGATCCTTGGGTCGAGACCTTCGCATCCGTATGTTTTTCTCAACAAAACATTGAGTTTCCAGCATGCTAAATTATTTTGCGATGAAGAACTTGTGAAGAATGCAAGGACCATGAATAAGGAAAGATCTCGGTCAAAGTGCAGATCGATAGTTATTTTAGGTTGGACATCATTTTTGATAATCAAGAACTTGGGGAATTGGAAATTAAATATTTATCATGATTCAAGAATCTCAAATTCAATATAAACAAGCAGAAAATTAATTTAATCAACTGTTTATCGATCTGCAAATTAATTTATTTAATTTGTGTTCATCATGAGAAATTTAAACTGGGGTAAGGAATCCACAACGATAAATCCTACCTCATGTTTGGATCGATCGTTGGAGAAGATCTCATTCATCAAAATACGTTCGTTGTTGACAAGGTTCGCACTTGCAGAATGATGCAAAGATGATGTTGCATTTTTCACTCTTCGATTCGCTTGGATCCGAGGCTTCGTTGTTATTTGTTCATAGTTCATCAACGAGTAGAGGAGGAGAGGAGAGGAATGGAGGGTTTACCGTCATTGGCCTAAATGAATTATGAGGACAAACCCCTGTAAATAAAGAATTTATAACCTCTCATTAGGTTAAAAGAAATAAATTAAATAACTAGATAAACAATTATTTATTTATTTAATTGTTCTCCCTTGATGGTGCATATGGAAAACACCTGAAGTGGAAAATGGTTATACCTTTCATAGGGTAAAACCTACTTTCCGAGCTCATCGTTGGCCTCAGATTTTTCATCTGAGTGCCTGTTAGATAGATATTCAGGTTTGATATATTAAAAGAATAAATTAAAATTTTAATTTATCCATTTAATACATAGCCAGTAAGAGAGGGGTCTGAACCTCTGACAGTGACTTATTTTATGTCCCGCCTAGGGGAACCACTGCGTTCCGGACCAAACCGTGGTCTCAGATTTCAGATACGATCAACAGTTTAAGATATATCCCATTTTCATTAGATAACTATGTTTGCGTAATATAAATACTCATAATTATTTTAAAAAATTAATTCCAGGCACACATGGCCTTGTAATTGCACACTGACTAAGCGCCAAACTCTGAAAATATTTTTATAAATATTTCAAGGACTTATTAGGCCAAAAACTGGGTCTCTACAATATTAATCTATAAAAAAATGAAAACAAATTTAACTGGAATAATAAAAATTTCATATAATAAGTTATATATATAATTGTTTAATGAATATATAATTATAAGCTATATATATTATTTCAACAATATAATTATTAAATTTATCCTACCTATTATGAAATTTAAAGAAAATATCAAAAAAATGAATAAAAATTAAATAATGTTTCACTTAGTATTCAGTGAAATAATTCAGTGAATTTCATTATACATATTTATATATATGGACATCATTTTTAGTAATTATTATTAAAATACTTATAAATATTTAAAGTTGAATAATACCTTTTTAATATAACTAAATATATCTCTTAGAATAAATTACATAGCCAAAAAATCTATTTTTATTATCTTCCATGATATCACATTCTCATCCATTATTGTGATGCTAAATAATTTATAAATATATTCTAAATGGTTATAAAATAATAATATTTAAAATATATCACCAATATCTTTCATGAATAACATTAAACATTATGGAATATACCATATAATTATAAAATATTATGTCATTATAGACCCATTAATGTCCTTATATAATCATTGATGATTTATATTTCTATATATTTTTAATTAATATAATACTATTTATTTTGACATATATTACAACACTGATAGAACTAGAAAAAGTCATATAGTAAAGGTTCAAAAATGTTGTAATAGGCCCCAAAACCGTTGTTGTAGACTATGGACACAGTTTTGGACAACTTTGGCCGCTATCGTTGTTGAAGTATGTCTTAGCTTGTTTCCACAGTTTTGAAAATTATGATAACAAGCCTTTAAATTGGTCACTGAGCCTGTTAACCTATAGCCATAGTTTAAACTATAGCAATATCCTTGGTAAACTGTGGCAATATCCTAAATAAATATTCTCTCTGGAGAGTTTTGATCTTTGCACACCCACTTTGTGATTCATCATTATCACCACTACACCATGTGACAATTCGTGAGTTTATATATATATTATGATATATATATTAATAATAACTATGGGAATAACCAAAAAAGCATGGTGGAAGGGTTTCCCATCTAATTATTGGCAGAAATGTTTGTTCCCGCAAACAGTGGGAACTATATAGCTAGGGTTTTGGGAAACCGTGGCTATTAGGCTTCAAATTTGTTTTGCATATATCCACATTTTAAAAAATTATGGTCATAGGCCTAAAAACTATGGCTATAGGCCTTAGAAAACAAGCATATATCAATGGTTTTAAAAACATGCCTATAGGCCACAGAACCATGGCTCTTTCCACCTATATCCAAAGCTTTAAGACCATAGCGATATGTCTATGGCGGTAGATTAAATTTCTAGTTGTGATAACTAGATGGTCAGTAGACTATTATTATATATTTGGTTAATCAATTTTGATTTAACTTATTATTATGCATCAACATATAGGTCTGTGTTCCATTATATTAACTTCACGATTAATGATATAAATGAGATTAGTTTTACAAAATGGCTTCATGGTCAATGACCATTAAAACAATATTTAAAATGATTATATTTGGATAGTAAATGTATTTATAATGTTTTATTAAGGAACCTCCTCTTTAATTTTGTTTTAAAATATTATATATCTATTAATTAGTGTGAAATCATTTCCTCGAGGTCAACCCTACTAAAAATAAATTAAAATAATTTGGATCTACATATAAAAATACATGATTCACAAATATCAAATCTATCAAACTATAAAATCGAACATGTATTCAAAAAATAATTATATAAAAATAACTTTTTTCTTTTGATCATCATTCCAAACATATAGAATCATTGGTATCAAAACATATAACAATTTAATAATTATATTATGGATTTTATGTTATAATTCATTCAATATAATTTTCACTTATGATGAGTTATGCACAAGTCTAGTGTCACTGTATAAAATTTTTATGTTTCCAATTCATTGAATAATATATCCATACATGAGTTGTTATATTTTATTTCAATTATAATTATATTTTATACATATATATTCAAATTTTAGACTAATAAAATTTTCATCATTTTTCTTCAATTTAATTAAAAATTTCCCTTAATTAGATATTGTTTACCCTTAGTTAAAATAATGATAGGTAACCAAAAATATATTTTAAATGATAATGAATGGTGAGTTAAGATAAAATAATCACTTATCCATTTATAGTGATACAATTGAACTCTAATGATCAGGTATTTTCTTTACTATGTGGTTATTTTGGGATTCTTCTATACACATCAGCAACATGGTTTGATATACCGGTTTAGTTAACCTGTGCATTTATCAGATATACATTAATTAAATTTGTATGTACAATTTCATACTATATTTGAAACACAAAATATGTAATATGTGATTTCATAATGTAATTTCATAAACATTAAAAAATAATATTCAGATATTTATATTTTCCTCATCTCCAAGATCATATTTTAATTGTAATTTATAGTACATAGATAATTATATTTTAATTTATTTATATATAGTCCCAAACAATTTCATATTTCATAAAATTATATAATAAATGTGGATATCCCATCTACAATACATCATTTATTAATATCAATGATTAAAATTTTATAATTCATCTTATTAAAAACTATAACTATATAATATATCTTATCGTTCATTTTAAATCTTATATTCTTTAAAATACATTAATATTATTTAAATCAAAACAAATTAATCTATAAGTATTTCCAATAATATGTTGAGTAATAATAATATATAATATCATATACATCTTAAAATATTCTTAAACATACGATGGTGAAAATAAGACCCCTGATCAAATACTAATATTTAATCCCAAATAAAATGAATGCATAAATAATCCTAGATTCAAAAATATCAAAACTCCTATCCAATTAATTTAATATATTTAATTTAATAGAAAATATTCATTTATATTACTTCCTAATTTTAAAAAATTAAAAATTTTAATTCTATATTGAATTCAATTTCCTAATAAAAATTCTTTAAATATTTTTTCGGCTTCAAAATTTATCTCATATTAGGAAAAAATGATATCATCAATTTAAAATAATTCTAGTTTATATTCTATATATTATATAACAATATATATGATATGACTTAGTATAAATCATATATATTTTAACCTATTTATCTATATATATATAATTAAAATCATTTCATTCGATGATTTTTCTAACATTAAATTATTGAAATATCTTATAATTATTTCCTCATAATTATATAATGAAAATAATTTTTTATCTATAGATGCTAATCATCGAATATTCCATTTTATATGATAGATTTCGAATCCATTTTAAAAATCACAAAATTATTTTTGAAATAATTAAATAGAAATTTTTTTCTTCACTAACTTGATAATAGTGAAATATTATAAATAAAATCAATAACATAAATGATGAGTACATTCAACACAATCTTATAATGATTTTAATAAAAGAAAAATTATTTACTTTCTTCAATCATAGAAATGATTTTTTTAATTCTAAATTTTTCTATATCCAATCAAAAAAAATCTAAAAAATAATAAAATATAAATATTTTAACAACACAATCATTAAATTTATATGTGATTATTTAGGTGTAATTTCAATAATGAACATTGATATATTATGTTTAATTTGAGTTTTTATTTATTATTTTTATTCATAAATATAATTTTTTTTTCATTTTAAGATTAAATTTTAATATGATCAATAATAAAAATAATATTTAAAAATATTAGTGGAGAAAATTTTTATAAATTAACAAACCCAACTCCAATAATATTTTATAGAATTTTAAAATCACATTCCTATTTATTTTAATTTTTTAATCAACTTTTATCATAATCATTACTAAAACCCATTTCAATACTATTAGTTATTATAATTTAACTCTTAAAAATAATTAATTAATAGTTTTAATATTTCATCATTGAAATAATTTTATTTAAATTGTATTCCAATGACATAGTGGAATATATATGAAAAATTAGTTTATCTAAAGTGACTCTATGGTCTCTTAAATATCCAATTTAGTTTAAAATAAATAACATGAAGATTATCACTCCAATGTAAAACAAAAAGTTATTATTTCTTATATAATATAACACTTGGAATGAATTCTATACCACTATTAATATTTACATTTTCACATAATAATATGATATTTTTAGTTTTATGTATTATATTTTATTAAATGATCCACATCAATTTAAAAACCACACTATCATATTTTTGATTCTGATGTTTCTCTTTTTGAATTTTCAATGATGTTTTGTAATGCTAACTACATTAATATAATATAAATTAATTTTTATATATATGAATCATATAATTATATATTATTTTAATAAATTAAATTTTATTATTTCATTTCTTTATTTACTTTTAATCATTTTTATTTAATAACTTTTATAAAAACCTTATTCATATCCAAAATACATCCTTCTACCAAAATATCATTATAAATCACATCATAAAATTTCTATCAAAAAATAATAAATAATAAAACATTCACCATGTTCTTGTTTGGATCATTAGGCCACAAATCAACATATAAAAAATAATTATTCTTTATTTATTTCATCAAAATTTCATTTTATGTTTTAATTGCAAATTAATATTCGTTACCTATATAAAATAATGGTAAACAATTCCTACCAAAAAATTGTACTTCAAATACGGAAATGTGGAATGAAAAATTCATTATTTTTTTTGGTTTTCTGGTCCTAATCAATGATTTTATAAATAATTTATTGAATTTCTTAATAATAATTTTTATTATCATATTTAATTTTTGTGGGCACAATGAGTCCATCAATGATTTTTAAATAATATGAGTGAAATGATAAAACTAATTTTATTCATATGAATACTATTTTATATTATTACATTACATGAAATATTTATTTTTCATCTATGTATACAAAAAATTAGTCCTGCTCTATAAAGTAGGTTAATGTTTCATGATCTATTCATATTACAAGAATAATATTCATTTTGAAATCCAATTAACATGATGAAAAATAATAAATAATTAAATATTAAAATTCGTAATTATATATCAAATAAAACATGTTAAGTACATTATAATTTGAAATATATTTATTAAATATGTATAAAAATTATAATTTAAAATATTGAATGAAAATATTTTTAGAAATATATATTTATTATTGAAATTATAAAAAAATATACATAGCTGGATTTTGATTAAATCGTGAATCTTATTTGTACTAGTATCACTTATTAAGGGTCCAATTTGGTGTTTTTTCCTGTACTCTTTTGGGAAATTATATATAAATGATATTGATGTTAAGGGGAGTTAATATTTTGAAATTTTTATTTTGAAAAAATAAAAAAATTGGACTTTTTAGGACCCCTTTTTATTAATAATATATATTTATCTATTATTTTATCAAAAATATCAGAAAAATTATTAACGCCATCTTAAAAATGCATCTAATATTTATTTACATCAATCATAATAAGGGTTTTATGCTATGGATATAGTTATACTCATTATTATAGGATAAATATTAAAATATATATCTTAATTTAATGGACTTTTATAGAATAAAAATATTAAAAAAATATATAACTTTAAACTAAATATGTTAATTTCAATATTATATTTATGAACAATTCATATTTATTAAGACATAATTTTTAAATTAAATTAAAATTTTAAAATATTTAATATCATATCATGTATTTCATTAAACATTATAGTAATGTGATTACTGTTTTCAACATTATTCAGGAATTTTTATCATCCTTATCAACTCAAAATCAATTACTTCTTGTTTATTGGTTGGTCACTTTCTACCTATCCAATATATAAATCTAAATATTGGAGTCATTTTATCAAAAAGAAAATTTATCCATTCAAATTATATTATAATAAATCACTCTTATCAAAATTTTACATCATATCAATAGTTAGTAAAAAATTACTGACTTGTGTTTCCTGATTAATATCAGATGTAATTTGATGGGAAAAAATAGTAAAATTATTTTTCACAAATACATCATTTCCCCGATATTGGTAATTTGGTCTATCTAGCACCATTTATAAAATAATAAATTAATTTCCTATCTATAACTAAATAATTTTTCATGTGTTACTTGCTATATACTAGATAGTTATGACCCCCAACATGGGCCTAAACCAAATATATAGGAGGCTATTCATTTTACGTCATAATCACACCAATATAAAAATAATCAATTTTTTTATTAAATTTATGTTTATAGAATTAATACATCCACTCCATTTCCATGTAAATTAAATATTAAAATAAGAAATTGAAAATAATTATTCCTTAGGCTGACCAAAAAAATAAAACAATAATCACATGTATAGGGATTTTAGGCTACAACCATGATCCAAACCGAAATCACATAAATAATCTATGTCATGATTCACTATCAAGATAAACTACACAACTAGCTATAATAACATTATAAAAATATAATTTATAATGGTAAATCAGCGATCCTTTTCAAGTATTGTGAAATACTTATCAATTGGTAATCATCATCATCCCAAAATATACAACATCATATATTTATGTATGAATAATGGAAATAAATATTAAAAAACACAAATGAATTTATTTTTGGTCATAATCTTATATCAATGATAAAAAAACTTGACAATTTTTATTTAGAAAATTCTATAGAAGAATCCATGCATGGTTACATTCATGACTCGTATATGAATATACATAGTAGGGTATCAAGTTCAAAATGACCCATTCTCTTCCAGTATATGTTTACACATAAATAACATATTAAAATAATAATAAAACCTCTATCATATTAATCTAGGTTTGTTGGTAAAACTCTAAGATATTAAGAGTATTTTTATTCTCGAATAAAGTTGATATATTTTTTATCTTGCACTACAAGAAATGCCATGTTCAAAAGACCTATAATATACAATTTATATTTATATTCAATATAATTCCACTATGAACTCGACATTAAATTTTGAAGTATGACGAAGAAGAACCCCATTATAAATATTTTTTATAATAAATTTATATAATTAAAACATACAAATAATAAATTATATATATTTGAAAATGTCATTATAAGGTTTGAATAATCTATTTTAAAAAAAATATTTTTCTATTTTTTGTGTGTAAATATAACAAATGTAAGGTTTTAAAATTATTAAAAACATATATTAAAAAATTATCTTAATTTTCATATTCAAAATCTCAAAATTTTCTGATGGTTCATTTTTGGTATTTTTCTAAGAAGAATAATTTTTCGAAGAATATGGAAGACTATCATTTTTTATCAAAACCACCATTTTTTTAAACTATTAAATTTTATAAAAATTATCAAAATTATTATAAAATTATATTTAGAATAATTATAATATAAATAAACAATAATAGATTATTGGAATCAATTTAATTTTTAATTTTTATAAAAAAAGTAATCTCTTGATATATTTATTTTATGAAAAAACCTTTTTATCGTGTCTGTGAGTTTATTTTTAAATTAAATTATTTAAAATTTATAAAAAAATTACAAAATAGATTCCAAATTTCTAATAATATTATGTAATATTATCTATTAATTTAAAAAATAATTTTATTCCATAATTAATTGTGAAAGATTAAAATTAAATTCCTCCAATTATGGTTAAAATCGGTTACCATTGGTTGAAATAAAATGACAAGGGGTAAAATGATCTAAAAATATAAATATCCCATTTTCATGGATTATTATTTCTATATAACTTATAAGGTTCAGTAATGATCTATTTTGGATCCTTTATTCATGTATACCATGTGGGTACACATTATTATTTTAAACAATTCATAGTGTGTCATCTCCCCAACTTTAAAAAGTCCCCCAACTGTCAACATGTGCTAGAACATGAAAACCCAATTTACACAACAAATAACTAAAAAATTCCATTCCATAATTTTCTCACCTATCCTTATATTCCTTTTTTTGAATATTAATTCCTATAATTATGTAAATAATAATAAATCTAAAGAGTCTCTTCAAAGAAAAGGGAAATATTCCTAAACACGTGTCATTATTTTTTTCTTACAAAAACACAAAAATATCTTATTAATCAAATATAATATAATAAAAAATATTTTATGAAATAAATTTAAAATTTTTATATTTTAATGGAATTATTTAAATCAATCCCATCATAACTCAAGTAGTAACCAAAAAAACTTGATCCTCTATTCAGTGGACTAGCACTTCACGAACTGATGTTATTGATTTTTAATAACCACCTCTCACAGATGGATATAATGATGGATTTATTATTTATATATTATATTTAGGATATAATACTTATATATAATCATTATATAACATATTAATTATTCTATTAATTTTTGTGAGGATATGATATTGTGCCTCATCCATACGGTGGAGTATCACCTCGCTATGAGAGGGGATTTTATCACTTAAAATTTAAATGGATGATATGAAGATATATATAATAAATATATGTGATATATATTACACAATTATTACTATAGAGTGTTTATATATTATATAAAATGTCACAAACCATCCCGGGTATCAAAGATCCAATATAATTATGTTGGACCTAGCATATCCCAATGGGAATTCCTGATCCCCCTTAATAGGTGACTAGCACGAAGAATCATACAACATGAAAAGTGGTAACAAATTATACATGAATCATTGAGGAAAAATATTATAAACTAAATATTAATACACAATAAACTCTATTTTGATTAATGTACTAGAATTCAACACGACATTAAAGCCTAACATACTACAACAAATGTAAAAAACAGAGGTAAACACAGTAAAACACCTAAGGAGAAAACTCACCAAGCATAAGGTCCAACAACTAGATCCACCTCCAAGATATCAATTCCCCTCGATAAAAATTTTTATGAGATAATATAAAAACAACAGAAGGTACAAATAAGTTGAGATCTAAAAATACCAATATGTTATCACTACTGATTCCTAAACTTATTCCAAAAATATATTTATAAAATTAATTATTTCAATTAAAAAAATAGTTTTTTCAATTCAAATAATATTTAAACGAATCATTATATAAAATTTAAATTTTGGAATAATAATTTCACATAAGGTTTTAGAGATGATAGAAGAAGTCTAAAACAAGATATTACATTAAACATTTTTATAAAATAGTACATAAAAATTATGAAGTCATGTAAGATGTTTAACAACATTGGAATTTATTTATATCTCAAATGTAAAACAATAGAAGACCATGGTAATACTCTAAATAGTTATGAATGTTTGAGTCTATACGATTACTCAATTACTATTTTATGATGGTAATATTGTTTCACACACAACCTTTGGAAACATTTCAGATATAAATCTTCCCCATTTCCTAAGCTATGTGACCTACTAAATTTCTATTTTTAGAACATTCTATAATTGAAGATATTATCTAAATAACTCACAATATATATACGGATTTAAAGTTCTCTTACATAATCAAGGATGGTAAATTTACTATAAAACATTTAAAATTATAGTAAATCCCATTATCACATTTTAAATGAAAAATTTCCAATTAAAAATAAAAAAACATTCAAAACATGGTTTATTTCCATGATAAAACAACTTTTTTTCTATCAAAATAATTTTACTTCCAGTTTCACAGGTTTAATAGAAATTCACAATCAATTCCATCATTTTCGGGATTCATTTCCCCAATTAAATTCCAAAATCTAATTTAAATTTCTCTCATCAAATATAAAATTTATAGAATTTAATTAATATCATGCAATTTTCATAAACACACCACAATTAATTGAAATATGGGTTTTCAATATTTTTATGTGCAAACCATTTAATATATCTCATCACAATTAAATTGATTTTATCAAATAAATTAAATGAATTTTTGTAAAATTTAAATAAATCAAACAAAATCATGGTTAACCAATTTGTATGAAATGGAAAAAATTTAAATACCTTTTCCTTGAAACATAACACTCGCAACAGAACCCATCAGAGATATTGAACGTCAATAAGAACATAAAACTCATTCTAGAAAAAATTTCCAACAACATTCACTATAGATCATTCAATTTTAGGATGATCTATTTAGATCCCAATGGAGGAGAATGATATAGTGTTGAAAAAGAGGTATAAATCGTACTAGGAAATCACAATGCAAACACAATAAAGATCGAAGGATGAGTGAAATGACCCAAAAGGATTGGAGAGCACTATGATTTCTAGGGGAAGTATTTTGGTTGAGCTAAATGTATTTGGATAGGATATAAAATAGATGGATCATCCTTGAATTCTATTTATGAACCACTTTTGGGGTTTAAAATAATTGTAATCCAATTACATGTCTTGAAATAGTTAACATTCATAACTACTGAAAATGAATCACTTTAAATGAAAAATTGTTTATTAAATGACTCATGACATGTAGATGAACATCACATCCTATAAAATTTCACATTATGAGTCATCTGAAATAAGAAACATCTCACAACATGTACATGTTGACTATTACACGGTGTCTAACCTAGTTACATGGTGTGTAATTCACCAGAAGCCTGTATAAATGACTGATTAATGATTAGAGTACACAAAATAACTAAATTCTCCAGTTTATGTATCCTATTAATTCACTCTCAATCCTACCTATTAAATGAAAATGAAAATACATGAGACTTTAAAATATGTATTGTCTTGTTGGTAATCAGATGTTAAATCATCCCCACAACAAAAAATCTGGTACTCAAAAAACATATGAAGAAGCTTCCATGATAAAAGTTTTCTGTTATTACTCTCTAATAGTTTCTTTACATTGCCATGTCTCATGAATATTCCAACGATAAATCCGTAGAATAAGAAATAAAGGTATATTCCTCTCATAAAGTACCTTGGCCTCCGAATCAAAAATCTTTACTGGCCGCTTTGTCAAATATAAATCAGGTTCAATCTCAAGAGAACTCATGCTCAAAAAATGAGATTGGTCATATAAATATATTATCAGCTTTGATTCATGGAATATGTTATGTATAAAAGCTAGAAATGGGAGAGTTTTAGTACATATGAAACTTTTTTCACCTTCTCATTCACTTCAAATGTCCCTCAAAATGACGATCATGTTTCTCATTCCCCATAAGTTGACGATGAAACAATAAGGTAGAAAACATCATGAACACTTGGTCATTATCTGAGGACACCGATGGTTTATGGAGATAATAATTATAAGTATTATATCATCTCTGTTACACTAATTCTATATTATGAATTAAATAATCCTTTATTGTCCTCTCATGCACAAATTTTGTTCAAACCAATGAACATTCACCAATATTCGACCAACAAAATAGATACTCACTAAGAAGACCATAAAATGCCTCAAATGGTTCCATTCTGATTGAATTCTAGTAACTATTATTTTTTGGGAACTCAACCATACTAATCTAATCATCTCAAACCCCACTAAATACATGATCTCATACACATAGCATATCCTCAATAATCGGTATAAATATCTCTATTTTTCCATCCAACTGTGGATGGTAGGCCATGCTCAAACACACCTATGATACTCATGACTCATGAAGGCCTCTCCAAATGGGAGAAGATAAATAATGAGACCTATGAGAAACAATATCAAATGTAACTCCATGAAAACATAAAATCATATTTATGTATATATATCCCAACTATTCAACTTTGGTTGTACCATGACTCTGTTTGAAGTGAGCCTACATGATCAGTCTTCCCACACAATACATATAAGATTCATCTTTCTATAGTAATGTGGAAAACCAAAACAAAATACCATAGTGATTTTATCCCATCTTCATGTATGTGATGGAAGTTTGTAATGTAGAAAGTATGGTTTTTGGGCCTGGTCATTACTTGATGGAATGTTTAATGATGAAAAAAACACACATCAATTTAAAGTTTCATTCTTATCCACTGTAACTACCACAACATATCATAATACATCTTACTCATTCCTTGTATCCATGCCCACTAGGAATTGTGGAAATACACTATCATGACCATTCATTCTACTAACGACATAATGTAGTGATTTTGATATCATAAAACACCCATTTTAGAAAAACAACATGGCCACTATCTCCACACACTAAGGAAATTTTATAATTCAATAGAATTCTTCATAAAGATAGTTTTCATGTAGAGTACTCTCTATAAGAGTATATGTAAATTGAAATATTGATAATAAAACATCGTCACCAAATTCAATCACTTCAATATTAAACTATGCAAACTGATCCATCTAATTACAATCTTATGAAGATTCATTTATTTCCTTGTTCCAACATTTCCTACTCGAAGCATTTGAAACAAAAATTTGTTTCTCTAGAGTATAAGAGATATACTTTTGGAAATATTGAATGGACTCAACCCAACCACACTGGTTGATATTAAAATATTGTTGAGATAATATAAAACTAATTATTTTGTTTTATAAAAACACAATAAAAATTTCTCAGAGAAGTTACCACAACCAACTCTTAATTTCATGCATTATAGATGCATGTTCATGGTCATGGGTATGATGATTGTTCATGTGTGGCCAAATATGATGAGATCCATTTGAATATACATGACCACATTACTTAATAATTCTACACAAGAAAAAACCCAATGCACCAAAGACAACCACAAAGCCTTTCCCTGCCAATGGGGGAGTCATTATCGTCATAGTGGTAAGAAAAGTTTTTATTATACCAAAATAACTCTAACATTTTTCATTCGAATAAATCTTAACCCCTTATAAGGTACAAAAGTCATTGGAGAGACCATATTTTAGTTGACCTTCATAAGCCATTTATAATATATAGGTAATCCCACTATGCTCTGAATCTCGATTATATTTCATGGTATCCAACAAGTCATAATAGGTTTATCCTTATAGGGATCAACTGATATACCGAGTTTGTACACTATTTTTCCCATGAATTTAACTTCCCAAATATAGAAATCACACATTTAAAAATTTGAATAATGTCATTGTTTTCTCAACAGACTCTGAACTGTTCTTATATGATGCATACTATCCACTATGTTCTTAATGATAATGAGGATTTTATCTAGAACGAATACCACAAAAATATCCAGATACTCATGAAAAAGCATGTTCATAAATTTCATGTATACTACAGGATAATGTTTTAGACCAAAGGAATAAAAACAAGGTACTCATACTGGTCGTACCTTCCCCAAAAGGTGTTTTTTAGAATATCAAATTGTTTTATCCTCAACTGATGGTAAATAGATCAAATGCCATTTTTAAAAGACACTTCACCCCTTTCAACCGATTAAACTAATCATTACTAATTTTAAATAAACTCATTCTCATTATAATAACTCTATTGAAATTTAGATTATCAATACATAATCTAAGAGAACCATTACATTTCTTATTGAATATAACTAACATTACCCAATATGACACACTTGAGAGAATGAAGCCTTTCTCAAGGAGATCATCCATCTATGACTTCCTCTCATTCATTTTATTTGGATTCATATAGTAAGAGGGAATAAAAATTAGTATTGTTATAGGTATTATGTCAATAATATGATCAACATCTTTTACTGGTGGAAAACCTAATAAATAAATTGGAAACACATATGGAAAATCAAAGAACATTGGAAGAGATTGCAACTCAATGATTCCGACCCCAGATCAAAAGAAAACACAGATATTACCTTCCATAGTTAATGATAATAAGGTATGAATATCCTTTTCCATAGGACCCATTCTCATTTAAATGCCTAGATAAATCCATTTGGATTAGTAAATGAGATCCAACAATGATAATAATCAATTCGGTCATTATTTATATGAGCCAATATATTATAAAAATGAATTCAAGTGGTTTCATGTTGAGAAAAACAAATTCCCAACTATACATCTTAAATAGAGACGACAGAAGTCATACTATAGAGACCGTACTATATCTTTGTTCCAAAGGGTGTAATAAAATCCATTACAGAAGAAAAAAACATATATAGGAAGATTAAGATAAATAATTATACTGTTTGAAATCAATTAATGACATGCCCCAATATCAAATAGAGTAGTCACTAATAATGAAACCATAGTAATGGTACCACTCATAATCACTAGATCCATATCATATTCCTATAGTGACTCTTCTACTGTATGTATAAGCTTTGTTTCAGATGCCAATGGTTGGAACACTATTGACCAGGAAGAAATTGATTGGCGCATAGTTTTAGGAACTGTGATGATCACATGCCACTACATGATGTCTAAAACAATGGTGATATTGATACAAAACTACAAGATAAATCATGATTCTTATTTCCTTAAAATTATATCAAGATACCACTTTTAAAACTAGACATACCAGCCAGGCCCATCACATCTATCATTTCCCTACCTAGGATATCATCAGAAGTTGTATGCTTCATCAAGAATATGTGATGATCGATATATAATAAAATTTGAAACATGAATCTACAATCATTCATCATCTCGTCTTGTACAATACTAGTAACAAACTACACAATATAAAAAAACTTATTTGAATATTCCATCATGGTTCTGTCATCCTGTTCAATCATGAAAAACTCCATAGTCATTTTCAATACCATAAAATATGGATATAATTGGTCATTGAAAATAACTGTAAAGAATTTCCACTAAAATTACTCTTGTTTCATTTATTTCAATAACTTATCCTACCATCTTCTACTCGTTCCCATATGTATGAATGTTGAACACTTCACCTTGATCACGATTGGTGTCTCTAATAATTTAAACATACTTTCTATCCTACCCATCCATTCCGCATAATGTTGAGGATCAATGGAGACTATAAAAATATGTAGATTATATTGAAGGAAATATTGATAATTATTTCGAAGAAAAAATCCCTGAGGATCCATATATGGACCCTATATGGGGATTGGAGGTGGTGTCATTGCTGGAGAATGGATTGAGTGAACAATCACCTCAACACGATTTGGGTCCACTAGAGTGATTCACTCACCATAGTTCACCAGTAGTATCCTCTTAGATCCAATTCATATGTCATATTAGGGTCATGATACTACACAACATTAGTAGTCAACAAGTAATACAATAGATAATTCTCAAACAATGAAAATGAGGGAAATATAATTATGACTGATAGAAAATAAACATTTTTATTCTATTATATCAAAATCAAAATAGATAAAATATTGTATCTTATACAAAATATTTATTTTTATGACCACCCCTAGAGACATATGGTTTATTACAGTCATATCTAGTTAGGAACTTAATCACATCTACCTTATAAGTCCCAATGATATTACCCAAATATTTACTATCTTTAAGACAAATGATCTACCAAAAACAAATATTTCGATACCACTTTTTCACAAAACATACATAGGTATGATGGTAACCTGATGACCATGATGGACATGAAATTTCAAAAAGGGAATTCTCGCCCACCATGGGTTGGTGACTTGTACCTTTCATCCTATAACATGAGAGTGGGAACATGTTTTCCAAAAACTCATAGAGTCATAATTACTATAATGTCAACATGCCTACAAAAGAAACTCTTTTGTAAATAATTTACCAGCAGTAAATGATGAATTAAAAGCCAAATACTACAACCATAGTTATAAAATAGAGGAAACAATATGTAAAACCCTTTAAAGACAACTTACCAATCCTGATGTTCAACTACTACATCCACCTCCAAGATATTTTTTCCCCTTGCTCGAACCTGAAAGGAGAAAATATAAAAACACCCAAAAGAAAAATTTTACTGTGTGGTAAAATTCCTAGAATGGTCCTACAAAGTATTCCATAACGTATTCAAATAATATATTATCCAAGGGAATGGTTTAAATTTTAAAACAAACATTTTTTTAAAACTAATGTATATTTAAACAAATCAATATCTACAATTTAAATGATGAAATATTACATTAATTAAGGGATTTATAAGTGATGTAAAATTTCTAATATATTGTGTAAAAGAAATAATTTATATACGAAAAGTCATATAAATTTACAAGGAATATATGCATTTAAACAATATTTGAACATATTTATATTTCAATTATAAAACATGTGAGCATCATGGTTAACTATCATATAGGTATGACAGTTTTCATATATTGGAATCTACACCCTCTAAGCGATCACATAAATATATATATATACACAGACGATATCTAGACAATAGTCATAGATTAATCGTCACCATATTCTAAGGGATGTGACATTATGAATTTATGTTTCATATCATTGTAAAATCATTTGGTTTTTATAAATAACTGAGAATCTACCTAAGGCCTCAATGTTCTATAACTCAATCAATGGATGAAAATTTATTTTAATTATTCTAAAAAAATTAATTATCATTCCATCATTTCAAATTCTAATTTCCAATTTAATAACCTAATCATGGTTTTAATAAAAACATGACTTTTTTCAAAGATAAAACAGTTATGTTAATTTCACAATCATTTTTAAGTCATTTTCATATGTTTTGAAATCAATTTCCAAAAAATTAAACAAATTATAAAAATTAGTTTATCAATTAAATTAAATAATATAATTGAAATGACTTCTATGATATCAATGATTTTAATTAAACTACATTAATCAACCAAATTCTATAAACACACTATAATTCAATAGACATAAGGATTATCCTAATTGTCATGCCAAAACCATTTCAAATAACCCAATAAACTGGAATTGGGTTTTATCTAATAAATTGAATTATATATTGAGAAATTGAATTTCAAAACCTAAGAGATGAAATAATAAATTCAAGGTTATATAATTTGGCCAAATGGGATGGAATCACCTACCTTTTTCTTTAATCTCAACACTCACAACTGGTCCTATAAGTGAGAACAAAGGTGTAGAAAACAACAAACATTATCAAAAAAATGACATCAAACAAAATGAAGCATATGTATATCAATTTGAAGATGATCTATTGAAATTCAATAGGATTAGAAATAGAAAAATACATAGAATGAGGTGGAAATCATAACCATGATTCACATCGCCTATCCATTGATGATCAAATGTAGAATGAATAGAAGCGTTGGAAAGCTACATGTTCACTTGGAAGAGTATTTGGTTTGAGATTAATTTATTTGGATAGGATAAAAAATTTATTGATCAGTTGTGAAACATGTTTCAAATCTAAATTCTAGTAATTACAAAACATGTAATCCCATTACACGTATTAAAATAGTGATGTTTAACAACTGCCTAAAAACACATCACATTTAATGAAAACCCATTCATTACATGAATCAAGTCATGTGAAGTTTCATCAAAGCGTGTAAGTTAACATTGTATTAATATTATCATGACATGATCCCTCTCAGGGTACGTACATGGGGACAACTAAATTATGTGTAACCCAGTTACATAGTGTGTAGTTTTCTAGCAGCTTGTAGTAAAGGTCGGTTAATGCCGAGAGTCCAAAAAATCTCTAACATGACCATTATACATATCAACAAAAATAATTTATAAATACTACCCATACAATAAAAATTAAATACTATGATGTGTTAAAATATGTACCATTCATTTTGTTAATGGAAAGTCACAAAATATTATTTCTTTCAATCCATTGTGATAATGGAAACACCATTCATATTTACCACTAGATTACCATCTTACTAAATGGAGTAACACATTTTTTTATCTATAACTATAATTTTTTAAACTAAATAAATATAAGTGTTCTATATATATGATATTTATAACATTTTAAAAAAATTTCAGATGTGGGAAATATGTTAAAATTATAAGGATCTGAAATAGAAAATCAAAACATACAAAAAATGATGTACTTATTACTAGAGTCATTATTTTGACATGGAATTGTTTATAAATGGTTTATAAATTGTAATAAGTAAATAAAATATGTCATGGTAAATATTATTATTGTTCGATAATATATTTATAATTAAAATTTACTTACTAAAATGGATTTTCAATCATGTATAAAGGAAGGGAAGATATAAAGTGATGTAGTTTTGTGTCAATTTTCCTATTTTATTAATTTTTTAATTATGAATTTTATTATATTAGAATGTGAATATATATATCCCATTTGTAATTTTATATCTATAATTTACGAATTCACATTATATTTCTTGTTTCAATAAATTTTATTCCTTCATGGGTCAAATAATTTAATATTAACAATATTATTATGGATTTAAATACAATCTCATCATTTATACAGATTTCTAATGTTTAGGATTATATTGAAGAAATTTTAGGATTGATATACAATGAAACATATTAATTTTCTCCTCTAATGGTTCTTTTTTGATACTAAATATTCTCCTTTCATTATTCACTATTTACGTGATTAATATTTTCAATGATTTTTTTTCAAATAAAAATATTGTTTCTCATTTAGTATAAAATAAAATCTCTTCAGTTTATAAATTTCTGTAAATATAAATTATGATTTTTATAAAGTAAAATGATTTTCTAAACACATTATTAAACTTGTTTATTTTTCTTAAAAAACATTTAAATGATTCATAATTTTTCTAGAATATTGATACTTTAATATTATAGAAAATGTTAAACGAATCAATGTTTTTAAATGTATAAAAATAATACAATCTACTATTATCATGACCACACATTGATTAAAATATTCCATTATATGGTAAATATTTTATTTTCTATTAAAATTATATAAAAGTTTTTATTTATATTTCTATTGATGTGATTCTCATAGAATTATTTTCTATATTAAATGTTCCACATCATCTAAAAATAACTTTTTCCCTCAATGATGAAATTCTATACTGTAACCAATTAAATACTATGGATAAGATAATGGGATAATATTCTCATTATATATCAAAATGATTATTTATTGTAATAATAATATTTTTAGAAATACCTTTTTAGTTCAATGGGTTATACCATGCTAAAATGATTATCAAAACTGCTTCTATTGTCATGTCATATACTATAATTAAATCAATATTAAAGATGTCAATTTTCAATAGGTTATTCAATGTTTAAATTTTTATGAACCATTAATTTCCCAGTGTACTAATATATTGGATTTTGTATGAGCTATTAGAACACATATGTATAATATGCATTATATGATTGGTGCTACCTATATCTCTATCAAAATGATTTGATATATTTTTAAATATTATAATATAGATATAATTTAAATAGATCTGAATAAATTTCTATTTGGAACATTATAAATTTTGACAGTATTGGGAGTGGAAATAGAATAATAAGATAATTTGGAGCATGAACCCACAACACTATGATAGACATGGAAATGATCCTATAATTATATGTAAATAATTATCTACTCTTATGTGTAAGAAATAATTAAACATAATATGTCTATTTAATTATTTCATGAATCATATTCATTGATTTTATAATTATTAATGTTTATAAAAAAATCAATAATTATACAAGGAATCAATATTATGATCATTGATATTCTAGGAATGGTTTTTATAAGTTTTGATATAATTCTCATTACATTATGTATATGTTATATTTTTGTATTTCCTATGTTGTCTATTATTGAGAATATTGGAACCAACATTATTATGTGTCATTTCCCCATGTTATTCTTTGATTACATTTAAAAACATATAATAAAAATTTGGTGATATGTATTTAAAAAAGGGTTTCTTGAATTAGATGTAATATAAATTTTTTTGTGACTATGTGTTTTCCTCATTGATTATTATTTCTAAAACAATGACTTTGGGTTTAAGACAATTAATGGAAAGAGAATTAACAATTTCAGGGATAAATGTAGAAGAAATTGAAATGATTTTTTATAGTTAACTGAATGTTGAGAGGGAGGAAAAAATCTCATTGCAATGCCTACACAACTCTGTAATGGTATGAACCATACTTAACATTGAATTTAGAAAATGATGGAACCACATTGGGTTGAGTTCATCAAGAGGAAAAACCCCCATATTATTGTTTTTAAATTTATCTATAAGTTTATTAATAGTTGATTAGTTCTAATAATAACATATTTATTATTCTACAATTTTACGAAAAAAAGTCATTTTGGAATAATATTCTTTAGAACACAAACCTGATAAATGGTAGAATATAATCAATAATATGAGGAAAAATAGATAAATTTACTCTATATAGTGGGATTATTTTAATATATTATTATTCAATAAGAACATCCCTTTCATTTTTTATTTAGGTATGGATAAGAAAATTTTTGATATCATGAATAATAGTGATTAATCTATTTGAATATTCATGGAAAATATTAAAATATGTTGGTTGGAGAGAGTACCAAATAATCGGGGGAATTGAGATCCCTAAAAATATTTATGTGAATAAACTATAAATTCATTCAAAACATCATATCGATATAAGATCAATTTTTTAAAATGATTCGTAAAGAGTGATTCAGTCTCAGTCAAAATATGGTATAGAAATACCTTAAATTTTTTTGATCAATTTATATATTTAGAAGCATATATTAACACTACATAATATAAATAATCAATGAAATTTTTTAGTTTGATAATGAAATTTAATCTTGAATAATATAGAAAAAAACATTGTTACAATGGAATAAATAAGAGTTTTAGGCTTAAGGTGAGACCTTATCCCCTTTACCTGGAAAATCACCTAATGCTATGTAGTTTATTAATATAATTAAAAAAATCCAATAAAAAAATTTGGGAATAAATTCAACAGTAATAATCTCCCATGGTTACTAATCAACTTTCATAAATATACATGGGATTACAGAAAAGCACAGTTCACACAAAGGACGTCTTCCAAAATTATAGTTGGAATCAAATTGGGTAAGGGGATAATAATAAGTGTTCTCATTGAAGAAGAAGGAGATAGTTTGTGTTTTGCGAAGGAAAAAATAAAACACTTCACAAAAGTAAAATTGAATGAATAAAATTAAATAGATTAATATGATGTGTTATTTATGTTTTTAATCCATATATCAGCAATGGTTAGGAGTCTGTGCTTTTTTCTATATAATTTAATCCCAAAAAATGATCGTATAAATCTGTAGAAAAATTTCAGATAATCTTTGTCTATTATCTCAATCAAATTTTTTTATTGGTTTTATGCTTATGTGTTGCTGATCTTCTTAAAATTCTAATCAGAAATTCCAATACAATTTACAAATTTGATCATACACTTTTCTTGGTTGTCTATATTTTTTGTATTAATAATGCATTATCGTACCGATAGTGAAACATCCTGAATATATATATCATTTATTTTTGAAGGATATCCACATTTCTCTAATTTTCATTCACTAGTTCTTAATTTTGTTGTTCAAACCATCCAAGAATAGATTTTGTCATTTGAACAATCCATGTTGACGATCTCTGATATCAATGGTAAAAAGAGTGATGGTGGTGACTCAAAAACTATTGTTGACAATACTGATAGTAACTTATTTGGAGGTATTAGTGTCTATATTATAATTATAGGTCATCTTAGTGGTAACCGTGACTTCATTCTGACAGCATCTTATCCTAGCAGTAATGGTGACTCATATCCAATGGATTCATTCCATAACTATTAACAAAATTTATATATATGTAATATTTTCATATAAATTTCTATCATAAAATATGTGAAACATTTCTAATAAGTGATTCATGGTTTTTTATCATTAAAATAAGAGATATCAAACACACTCCATCCACAAATGTTTCACCACTCTTCACATTTTTTATGATAAAAAACAATGAATTATATAAAACAAATTCTAAGTACATAATAAACAATTATTAGATAGGGGTATGATTATATAATTTTAGAATTCCCAATTATCTCCCCTTTTGTATTATCAAAATAGAAATAGAAAAGAAAAAAATGAAAAGTTTGAAAACTTATTTCAATATCCTATTTCCAAAGAGATATATGATAAAGATGATAGAAATAAAGTAATTGAGCTATATCAAAGAGATATCACCAAAAAAATCACTCCATACAAGTTAGTGGTTGATCATCATTATCCTTTCCTTTTTTGCATTTTTTATTTCTCAATCATCATGATATAAAGATACTATCTATGTTTGAGTTGGGGAAAAGGATAGAATAGATAGATGAGTGGTCGTAAGAGGATGTGGTTATTTAAAAATGTAGGTCTGAATTATATGATAGATTTTACTAGAGAAATACTTATAGGTTTAAAAGGTGCAGCCATAAGACTGGTTGAATGGGATATCAAAGTCACTTAGTACTGAGAAATCCATATGGTTATTGTTGAATGAACTGGGGAAATATGAATGATCTCCGTATTAATAATAGTCATTTTATAGTCATAGAGGTAGGGTTTCAAAATATTTATGAATTACAAAACTCTAGAACCACATCATTCTATGGAATTAAAGATATCATTATTTTCTTTTATAAAACTCTGAAGGGCTAGTGTATGAACTTTTAATTGACTCCCATATTCGTTAATGTTTCTTGTTATGCTTGGGATAACCATGTTCTCAAAAATTTAAATTAATTTATCTTACGTATCATTCTATGTATAGATCACTTACAAATAATATTTGAAAAAGTTTTTTATCACATACATAACTTGTATGTTATCACTGTAATAACTTTCTAAGAATTAAAGAATATGTTATCCATGAAGATATATCTACTTAATCTTATCTCCATGAGTTTTGACATAAACCAAAGAATTTATTAATTTTTTATTTGAAAAATTATTGCCAAATAGCACGGTCAAACATTAACTTATCCATATGCGGTTTTGATTTTGTGGAGGAAATTGAAGTCAAACTACCCAAATTATGGGAAGTAGAAATCATTAAATCTGAAAAGGAGTCTAGAATACCATCCACTGATGATTTCAAACATGCTACCTTAAATGTGAATCTTCTACTTTCATCGTTCATTTCATAAAACTAGAAACAAACTCTAGGTTGAATATAAGATATGACCATCTAATCATAATATCAAACATTGAATTCATTAATGAGATAAACATGAGATTTTTGATTGTTAAACACATGTGAGATGTCTGAGACAAATTTATTTCTCATGGATTCCATATATGAATTAACATCAATCTGTAATGAATGTAAATTAGACCGGGTTATATCATTTGGAGGAAAAACATTTGAATGAGAGGGAAAATTTCTTATTCATGTCACACTACATCCTTAATTTATATTTCTATTTCAATGGGAGTGAATGGTAATAACTCAATGTCAGCATCTATCTGATTTCTATAGGAATCATTTTCTTTATGAATTTAGAGTCATCATCTGAATAACTGTATATCTTCTCATTTATTATAAAACTAAGATATAACTCCTGTTAATTAAAGGATCATACTAAATACCAAATATAAAAAATAATTTTTAGTATCTATAGGCTTGGTAGATCATTGTCTAAATTCAGTTCTTGAGGACATATGTGTGGTTTCATGAGGTTTAAATGTGTGTGTCTATGGAGTCTGACCCATTAACCGTGTAACTGTAATGGTATTAAACTACCCCTTAGTTATAGCTGGAAGAAATTTTGTCCGATTTGATTTATGGTGTAACACCCAAGATTTTTATGAGTAATATTTTGTTTTTATGTTATATATATATCATCAATGGAATATTTCACTACACACTAGCTTGACTTACTTTACACGCAATCGCGACCTTCCTCGATAGCTTGTGTTGTACACAATACGGAGTTTCACTAAACAACGATATGCTATTCAAATATTATTAAAACTAGCCGTTATGAATAGTAATAACCACTTTTTGAAATTTTATAAATTTTATTTTTCAAAATGGACTTCATTTTTGGATTTGGAATACCGAAATTAGCCTAGGGTGAAATTTTGGTATTTTTCTGAAAACTTTCAAATTTTGATGAATAGTGAAACCACTAAGTGGTAGGTTAAAAACTGAATTTTGCATAAAACTTAATTTTACCGCTTCAGTGAATGGAATGTCAAAAATCCGACAAACACGGTTGATATCAGTAAGTAAAATGTGGTTCAATGAGATAAAAATAATTTTTTGGTGAATAGTAACTTTTTACTTTTTTTTACCGCGGTTAATAGTAAATAGGGTAACTAAGGGTAAATATGATATTACTATTACCCTAACACATGTCCTAATTCTATTAGATAAGTGTAATTCGACCAAAAAAACCTTATGAATATAATATGACCATTTAGGTCCACTTGGATTAGATTATGACATTTAATATTATTTTATTTAATGAATAGTTAAAATAGTTAAAATCAATGATTAATAACTAAACCATTTTTAATATGGGTTTATACATAAGATAAATTCGATTATAAATATTCATTAGAAAGCTAAAAAGATTTCCTACATAATGATATTTTATTTATAATTGTTAGACTTTAAATAAATTAATTTATTTATGACACAACGATGATGTAGTAATTACCCTTTTAAGGAATTGTTAACATAATTGATGTTATAAATGCCCAAATAAATGTAATTTGAGACTTTTTATGAATTCAACTAATTTTATAGGTTACTATGATATATTATTGTCGATTTAATCAACCTGGTTCGAACATATAATTCTGACTTTCACAAAAATCATATATCAAATAGTGACAAAATTGACACAAAATAGTTTTTAAATCCAATATTATATTATTAATTGTTATTTTATTCCTAAAAATATATGGTTCGGCCAAATGACATAGATAAGGATATATATATTAATAATAAACAACTTGGGGTTCTTTTGTGATGTTATAGTAAGTGTATTAACCATATAGTGTAAGAAAACAAAAAGACACGGTAAAAGTTAAATTATTTAACTTAGAGTTATATCTAATTAATAAGGTTAAAATAATAACCTAAACTTGTCTAAATCCTATTGGTTGATAGGATTTCGACCCATCCCCACTTTACCTTCGAAATAAGACCCTTTGGAACCATTATAAACCGATTTTGATTTTAATATAAAATAATATTTTGAGATATTCCTAAGGTGCCCCTCTCCTCCCTTATAAAAGGGGACCTCCTCCCCCTCCTCCTCACACAAATTTGAGCACTCAATCTCGGCCAACCCCTGCCAAAATCCCTTCTCCACTTCCATAGAATAATCCTAGAGGTCTTGGTCTTCTTCAAAGACCAATCTTAGTTCCCTAAGTGGAGGATTCAAAGAGGCGTTTCAAAGAAGAGGTAATATCCATTACCGATCTTTTCAATTTCTTTCTTCTTAAACTTCTTCTTCTTTAGTTGTTTCATGATAAAGTAACAACATCAGTATTACTTACATACTTATATGTTATTATAAATATGAAACAACCCTAATTCACCTTCAATCCATCCTACGGAAAAATGAAATCACCGCGCGTGCGTACGTACGGAATACCGTCTCCACGCCGTGGTGTAATCTATTTTCCACCATCACCTTAGAAGTATGGGTATAATGGTGTAATGAGTAACTATATATGATTATAATAAAGTGATATTGATACTGAAATAGTATAAATACACTTAAATACAATTCCACGATCATGGGAACAATATCATCGCTCGTGCGTACGTACGGAATATCGTCTCCACGATGTGATGCGACTCGTTCTACATGATCATCATTACATAGTAATTATATAAATGAATTGAATGAATAAATATGATATATGTTACAATAATACCATTCTGGATATAAGGTATCTATAACCTTAAAATAAGAATAAGAATTTATTCGGAAAAACACGCATAAGAACAAAAGGCAATAAAGACCCGATTAACAAGTAACAATGAAATATTACTAATAAGAAGCTAAGAATATGACCAGATATGATATCATATCAAAATGTATGATTCTGGAATAATTCAAAAACATTATTTAAACCATTATACAGGATCTTCGGACACGTACAAAGAAAATCGGACCTAAGGTAAGGGAAATATCACAATCACATTTTTATCCGAGATTATTTATACTTTGGTATTTACTGGGGTGTATTTTATCATCCACATCCATGTTTCCTCAATATGTAATGTTATTTACATCCATTTACAATTTTTTAAAATCCAAATTTACCCTTCGGTGAGTTTTTAGTAAAATATATGAAAAGAATATTTTGTCGTTTTTTCGTACGAGGTACTTTTTGACTTTTCCGACAAAAGTACGAGAAGAATGTTTTTTTAACTTATACGGCAAGAATGGATTTTTAAAACATTATTTCCAAAAATCTTCCTTTATAATTTTTCATGTTTATTCTTAATCAAATTCTTTTAGTTTATAATTGTATGACATGTTAAGAAAAGAAAAGTGTTTTTGAAGTAGAAATGATATTTTCCTCAAGAATGGAGTTCAAATGTTTTATCAAAATTATTTTCCATCTAAGATAATATAGGGTTCTTCATTTTATCCATATTATTACATTGAGTTGATTATGTTGTGAGGGAATTATTTTTATTTACCTTATATGATTTGTTTTATGATGTCATAATGTTTCAAGAATCCCATTTTTGTTACATGTGTTATGCGATGATGTATGATTTATGATTATGTGGAACACAAAAGAAAGGATTCATTATAAGATGGGTGGGACCTATATCTCCCTCCAATGCATTGGGTAAAGATTTATATCTCATGAGATAGACATGGCTGGAACAGAAGGTTATTTCGGTTCAGTGATATAGGACTGAAACGAGGAGTGAAATCGGTTCAGAAATGGACCTTGTCCGCTAAGATAGTCTTGGCAATGAGTCATGACTAACAAGAAATGATTTTCCATGATTATGTGTGCATTCCACAATGTTTCAAGTTTTATGTTATGATTATGGGGATCTCATTTTCACTTCTATGATTTATTCCATGTTAAGATATTATGATCTCTTTTGCAGGATATGATTTTCAAAAAGATATGATATGATTTTTATTTCCTTTATTTTCCCTTGCTAAGCATTTGAGCTCACCCTTTTTTGTATGTTTTTTTCCCCAGGTCAGGAAGATGGATATTAAGTAGAATATGCTAAAAAGGGACCCTAGATATGATGAAATAAATGGGAGACACTGTAGAAGATTTATGAACCAGATGTTTATGTTTCCCAGTTTCTAAAGACATTATACCTATACGGTCCTTTGTGGTATTGTCATATGATTGAATAAGTGTGCTTCAATTTTGATGTATTAACAATGTATGTAAAGTATGGGTTGTTATAGTTGGTATCAAAGGAAAGGTATAGTTAACCTTTCGAAACTAGGATGTGAAAGCCTTAGTAAGAACCCTAAGGATAAGTCTAAGCATAGAACACAAACTTAGTGTTTTAGAAATGGCCATGAATAACCTAGGATAAGACCTTAAGCGTGATTTTTTTTGAATTATGTGGTTTTACTATTATAATTAGTGTTTCTCACACTATTCTTCTTGGTTTTAGTCAATGGCTGGAACCCGAAGGAACCGTGTTAATGCAGAATGTGATGGGCAATGCAATGATTGTCCCCCTGAGCAACCAAACGATATGGGAGCTGGAATGCGAAATCTTGTAGCCATGCTCACACAACTTTCTCAAGCTATGAATCATGCAGGACTTCCAAACGAGCAAAGGAAGGAGCAACAATCTGTTGAATCCTTCATGAGGCAGCATTCACCTTCTTTCAGCGGGTCTACGGATCCATTAGTTGCTGAACAATGGATTAGTACTACTGAAAAGATATTTTCAGTTCTTCAATGTTCTGAACATGATAAAGTCATCCTAACAGTGTATCGTTTGGAAGGAGATGCTGATCAATGGTGGAATCTTATTAAGAATATGAGGCAAAGGGATGAAATTGAGTCCATGGAATGGGACAAGTTCAAGAACTTATTTTTCAATAAGTAATTACCTCGTATTCTCCGAACAATGATGGAGAAAGAGTTTCTTGAACTGAAGCAAAGGGATGATGAATATGTTGGTACCTATGAAGAAAATTTTACAAGACATGCCAGGTACGCTTCTAGTATTATTATCCAACCAGAGAGTAAGATCGATCGATTCTTTAGTGGCTTAAAACCAAGTATTCGAAGGGTGTTAGCCATAAGGGACTTCAATAGCTACGACGAAATCGTTCGATGTGCTCTCAAAGTCGAGATGGAGATTGGAGTAACCTATCAGTCATATGGGTTTGATAAGAAGAGGAAAATGGAATTCAAAGGAAAATCTAAAGAGCACATTGAAAAGAAGATGAGCTTTCCCTTATGCTCAAAGTGTGGAAAGAAACATAGAGGGAGTTGTCTTAAAGGGACAAGTAAATGTTTCAAATGTGGAAAGGAAGGTCATCGGGCATTTGAATGTTGCGATAATGGGAAGAAGATGTCTAATGATGCAAATAAAGGAAGGGATACACAGAATGAACCTACTACACTTCAATGGTTCAAGTGCAAGGAGATGGGGAATTATGCCAATCAATGCCCAAATCCAAGGGTTGATGATGATGGTCGACGTCAACAAACTCTTAAGGATAAAGACAAAGGAAAGTCACATGCAATTTCTATCAGCGATGTGGAGTACGATAACGAAGTGGTGAAAGGTACACTTACCATCCACTCTAAAGTAGAAAATGTTTTATTTGATTCTGGATTCACCCACTCTTTTATTTCTAAAGAATTTTCTTAGGGTATCACTGTATTACCTCAAAAATTAGATGTTGAGTTAGCTATGACAACACCTAATGGCACATCAATCGCATC
Source organism: Viscum album (assembly GCA_963277665.1). NCBI lineage: Eukaryota > Viridiplantae > Streptophyta > Magnoliopsida > Santalales > Viscaceae > Viscum > Viscum album. The sequence continues at coordinate 1,660,151,247 of OY728145.1, forward strand.
AAAAGTTTATAATTCTTCTCCAATTGACGTTTGTGGGAATGTGCTTCTTGCAAATCTTGTGATCCTTCCTTTAGTGGAATTCGATGTGATTCATGGCATGGATTGGATTTCTTTATACGGAGCTCATATCAATTGCCAAAGAAGGGAAGTCACATTTCATATTCCAGATCAATCTTTGATCGTATATCAATGCAAGGATGAACATAACCTTCCAGTGGAAATTTCTTCCATTTTATGGGTATTGATTCCACTAAATGAAGGTTATTTATCTCAAATGTTTGGTGAGAAACTCACGATTAGGAATATGCCCATCGTACGGGAGTTTGATGATGTCTTTCTGGAGGTATTACCGAGTCTTCCACCAAATATTGAAGTTGTGTTTTCAATAGAACTAGTACCGGGTGCTTTGCCTATTTCAAAGACACCTTATAGAATGGCCCCAATTGAGTTGCAGGAATTGAAGAAGCAACTCCAAGAAAATCTTGATAAGGGATTCATACGCCCTAGTTCATCACCTTGGGGAGCACCTATTCTATTTGTTAAGAAGAAAGATGGATCAATGAGACTCTGCATTGATTATCGAGAACTTAACAGGATCACTATCAAGAACAAATATCCTCTCCCACGCATTGATGACTTATTTGACCAACTACGCAGAGCTCAATACTTTTCCAAGATTGATCTTCGTTCAGGGTATCATCAATTAAGGGTCAAAAGGGAGGATATACCAAATACGACTTTCCGTACAAGGTATGGACACTATGAATTTATAGTGATTCCATTTGGTCTTACTAATGCCCCTGCTATCTTCATGGATCTAATGAATAGAGTCTTTAGAGACTATCTTGATCAATTTGTGGTATTCTTTATAGATGATATTCTTGTCTATTCAAAGAGCAAGGAAGATCCTGAAGATAACTTGAGAATTATATTGAAGACCCTGAGAAAGGGGAAGCTTTATGCCAAATTTACCAAGTGTGAATTTTGGCTTCAAAAAGTTGCATTTTTGGGTCACATAATCTCAAAAGAGGGGATATCTGTGGATCCAGCAAAAACAGAGGTTATCGAAAGATGGTCGAGACCAACAACAGTAACTGAGATCCGAAGTTTTCTTGGTTTGGCTGGATATTATCGATGTTTTGTGAAAGATTTTTCACGATTATCTAATCCACTCACCAAGTTGACTCGGAAAGGAGTTAAGTTTGTTTGGACAGAGGAATGTGAAGGGAATTTCAAAGAGTTGAAAAGAAGGTTATCCAGTGCACCTATGCTCACACTGCCTTGTAGTGGAGAAAGGTTTGTGATCTACAGTGATGCATACAAGAAGGGATTGGTGTGTGTTCTTATGAAAAATGATATGGTGATAGCTTATGCCTCACGACAGTTGAAAATACATGAGAAAAATTACCGAACACATGATTTGGAGTTATCTGCGGTACTCTTTGCATTGAAGATTTTGATGCATTACCTTTATGGTGAAAGGTGTGATATTTATACTGATCATAAAAGTTTAAAGTATATTTTCACACAAAAGGAGCTAAATATGCGTCAAAGAAGATGGTTGGAGCTGATTAAGGATTATGACTGCTCAATCCATTACCACCCTGGGAAAGCAAACAAGGTGGCAGATGCATTAAGTCGACAAGACCATGCTAGTTTATCCATGATTAGGATCACAAAAGATACAATATTTATGGATTTACAAAGGATGGATCTTGGAATTATAATGGAAGGGGAAAAATCTTATCTTTCTCAAATGAATGTTCAACCATCTATACATATGAAGATTAAAGAGGCACAAAAAGAAGATGTCGAGTTACAAAAGAAGGTGAGAAATGTTCCTGAGTTCAACCTTGATTGTGATGGGATAATAAAGTTCAGGAATCGGGTTTGTGTTCCTCCCATCCCCGAATTAAAGAAGGAGCTGCTGGATGAGGCTCATAGTTCTTCATTCTCTATTCATCCTAGAAGCACGAAGATGTATAGGGACCTGAAATAGTACTTCTGGTGGGATGGCATGAAAAGAGAAGTTGCTGAATATGTCTCTCGATGCTTGGTTTGTCAACAAGTTAAAGGTGAGAGACAGAAGTCTAAGGGGATGTTACAACCATTACCCATACCCGAATGGAAATTTGAAAACATCACTGTGGACTTTGTCACAGGACTTCCTAAAACATCCAAAGGCAATAATGCTATTTGGGTCATAGTTGATCGTCTTACAAAGTCTGCACACTTCATTGCTATTAGAGAGGATTTCGTTCTAGATCAGCTTGCTAGGATATATGTAAAGGAAGTGGTAAGATTGCATGGAGTACCACTTTCTATTATATCTGATCGGGATCCGAGATTTACCTCGAAGTTCTGGCGAAGTCTTCAGCATACTCTAGATACAGAGTTGAGTTTCAACACTGCTTATCATCCATAGACAGACGGTCAGTCTGAGAGAACAATTCAAACCCTAGAAGATATATTGAGAGCTTGCTCTATGGATTTCAAAGGAGGTTGTGATCAACACCTACCTTTGGTGGAATTTACTTATAATAATAGCATTCACTCCAATATTCAGATGGCTCCTTATGAAGCTCTCTATGGAAAGAAATGCAGGACTCCTACTTGCTAAGACGAAGTTGGGGAAAGAAGGCTATTAGGACCTGATCTCGTTGATGAAATGGCAGAAAAGGTCAGATCTATTCAACAACACATAAGAGCCGCTTAGATTCGACAGAAAAGTTATACCGACAACCGAAGAAAAGACCTAGAGTTTGAAGTGGGTGATAAAGTGTTCTTACGAATATCTCCCTGGAAAAGGGTTATGAGATTTGGAAATAAGGGGAAGTTGAGCCCTAGATATATCGGTCCTTTCGAAATACTGGATCGTGTTGGAAAGTTAGCTTAACGATTGGTGCTTCCACCGAATCTCTCTCAAGTTCACGATGTGTTCCATGTATCTCTCCTGAGAAAGTACATAACTGATCCTTCACATGTACTCAGCTCAGAAGTTGTACCGTTGGAGCAAGATCTTTCTTATGAAGAACAACCGATAGAGAATCTGGATCATAGCGAAAAAGTCCTACGAAACAAGACCACTCGATTGGTGAAAGTTTTATGGAGGAACCACCAACTTGAAGAAGCTACATGGGAGCTTGAGGATATGATGAGGGAGAAGTATCCTCATCTGTTTGTTACAATGTGACGAATTTTGAGGGCGAAATTCTTTTTAAGGGGGTAGAATGTAACACCCGAGATTTTTATGAGTAATATTTTGTTTTTATGTTATATATATATCATCAAAAGAATCTTTCACTACACACTAGCTTGACTTACTTTACACGCAATCGCGACCTTCCTCGATAGCTTGCGTTGTACGCAATACCGAGTTTCACTAAACAACTATATGCGATTAAAATATTATTAAAACTAGCCGTTATGAATAGTAATAACCACTTTTTGAAATTTTATAAATTTTATTTTTCAAAATTGACTTCATTTTTGGATTCGGACTACCGAAATTAGCCTAGGGTGAAATTTTGGTATTTTTCTGAAAACTTTCAATTTTTGATGAATAGTGAAACCACTAAGTGGTAGGTTAAAAACTGAATTTTGCATAAAACATCATTTTACCGCTTCTGTGAATGGAATTTCGAAAATCCAACAGACACAGTTGATATCAGTAAGTAGAATGTGGTTCAATGAGATAAAAATAATTTTTTTGGTGAATAGTAACTTTTTACTTTTTTTTACCACGGTTAATAGTAAATAGGGTAACTAAGGGTTAATATGATATTACTATTACCCTAACACATGTCTTAATTATATTGGATAAGTGTAATTCGACCAAAAACAACCTTATGAATATAATATGACCATTTAGGTCCACTTGGATTAGATTATGACATTTAATATTATTTTATTTAATGAATAGTTAAAATAGTTAAAATCAATGTTTAATAACTAAAACATTTTTAATATGGGTTTATAAATAAGATAAATTCGATTATAAATATTCATTAGAAAGATAAAAAGATTTCCTACATAATGATATTTTATTTATAATTTTTATACTTTAAATAAATTAATTTATTTATGACACAACGATGATGCAGTAATTACCCTTTTAAGGTAATGTTAACATAATTGATGTTATAAATGCCCAAATAAATGTAATTTGAGACTTTTTATGAATTAAACTAATTTTATAGGTTAATATGATATATTAGTGTTGATTTAATCAACTTGGTTTGGACATATAATTCTGACTTTCAGAAAAATCATATATGAAATAGTGACAAAATTGACACAAAATAGTTTTTAAATCAAATATTAGATTATTAATTGTTATTTTATTCCTAAAAATCTAAGGTTCGGCCAAATTACTTAGATAAGGATATATATATTAATAATAAACAACTTGGGGTTCGTTTGGAATGTTATAGTAAGTGTATTAACCATATAGTGTAAGAAAACAAAAAGACATAGTAAAAGTTAAATTATTTAACTTAGAGTTAAATCTAATTAATAAGGTTAAAATAATAACCTAAACTTGTCTAAATCCTATTGGTTGATAGTATTTTGACCCATACCCACTTTACCTTCTAAATAAGACCCTTTGGAACCATTATAAACCAATTTTGATTTTAATATAAAATAATATTTTGAGATATTCCTAAGGTGCCCCTCTCCTCCCTTATAAAAGGGGACCTCCTCCCCCTTTTCCTCACACCAATTTGTGCACTCAAGCTCGGCCAAACCCTGACAAAATCACTTCTCCACTTCCCTAGAATAATCCTAGAGGTCCTTGTCTTCTTCAAAGACCAATCTTAGTTCCCTAAGTGGAGGATTCAAACAAGCGTTTCAAAGAAGAGGTAATATCCATTACCGATCTTTTCAAATTCTTTCTTCTTAAACTTCTTCTTCTTTAGTTGTTTCATGATAAAGTAATAACATAAGTATTACTTACATACTGATATGTTATTATAAATATGAAAAAACCCTAATTCACCTTATATCCATCCTACAAAAAAATGAAATCACCGCACGTGCGTACGTACGGAATACCGTCTCCACGCCGTGGTGTAATCTATTTTCCACCATCACCTTACAAGGATGGGTATAATGGTGTAATGAGTAACTATATATGATTATTATAAAGTGATATTTATACTTAAATAGTATAAATACACTTAAATACAATTCCACGATCGTGGGAACAATATCATCGCTCGTGCGTACGTACGGAATACCATCTCCACGATGTGATGCGACTAGTTCTACATGATCATCATTACATAGTAATTATATAAATGAATTGAATGAATAAATATGATATATGTTACACTAATACCATTCTGGATATAAGGTATCTATAACCTTAAGATAAGAATAAGAATTTATTCGGCAAAACACGCATAAGAACAAAAGGAAATAAAGACCCAAGTAACAAGTAACAATGAAATATTACTAATAAGAAGCTAAGAATATGACCATATATGATATCATATCAAAATTTATGATTCTGGAATAAGTCAATAACATTATTTAAACCATTATACAGGATCTTCGGACATGTACAAAGCAAATCGGACCTAAGGTAAGGGAAATATCACAATCTCATTTTAATCCGAGATTGTTTATACTTTGCTTTTTACTGGGGTGTATTTTATCATCCACATCCATGTTTCCTCAATATGTAATGTTATTTACATCCACCTACAATTTTTTTAAATCCAAATTTACCCTTCGGTGAGTTTTTAGTAAAAGATATGAAAGGAATGTTTTGTCGTTTTTTCGTACGAGGTACTTTTTGACTTTTCCGACAAAAGTACGAGAAGAATGTTTTTTAACTTATACGGCAAGAATGGATTTTTAAAACATTATTTCCAAGAATATTCCTTTATAAGTTTTCATGTTTATTTTTAATCAAATTATTTTAGTTTATAATTGTATGACATGTTAAGAAAAGAAAAGTGTTTTTGAAGTAGAAAGGATATTTTCCTCAAGAATGGAGTTCAAATGTTTTATCAAAATTATTTTCCATCTAAGATAATATAGGGTTCTTATTTTATCCCTATTATTACATTGAGTTGATAATATTGTGAGGGAATTATTTTTATTTACCTTATATGATTTGTTTTATGATGTCATGATGTTTCAAGAATCCCATTTTTGTTACATGTGTTATGCGATGATGTATGATTTATGATTATGTGGTACACATAAGAAAGGATTCATTATAAGATGTGTGGGACCTATATCTCCCTCCAATGCATTGGGTAAAGATTTATATTTCATGAGATAGACATGGCTGGAACGGAAGGTTATTTTGGTTCAGTGATACAGGACTGAAATGAGGAGTGAACTCGGTTCAGAAATGGACTTTGTCCGCTAAGATAGTCTTGGCATTGAGTCATGACTAACAAGAAATGATTTTCCATGATTATGTGTGCATGCCACAAAGTTTCAAGTTTTATGTTATGATTATGGGGATCTCATTTTCACTTCTATGATTTATTCCATGTTAAGATATTATGATCTCTTTTGCAGGTTATGATTTTTAAAAAGATATGATATGATTTTTATTTCCTTTATTTGCCCTTGCTGAGCATTTGAGCTCACCCTTTTTTGTATGTTTTCATTTCCCCAGGTCAGGAAGATGGATATTAAGTAGAATATGCTAAAAAGGGACACTATATATGATGAAATAAATGGGATACACTGTAGAAGATTTATGAACCAGTTGTTTATGTTTCCCAATTTCTAAAGACACTATACCTATACGGTCCTTTGTGGTTTTGTCGTATGTTGTAATAAGTGTGCTTCAATTTTGAAGTATTAATAATGTATGTAAAGTATGGGTCGTTATATATGGTCTCCAATAATTCCAACAATTCCAGTTCAAATAACTACTCATATGGAATGTGATTTTTCTCCCCCTCACTTGTAGTTTCCATATCCTTTAAAATAACAATTGGAATATAAGACATTAGTATATCCCTAGTCTAATGTTCATTGATATGAATGTGTGTAACTGCAATAGACGATTGAAGTTTAACTTACTCTTTAATAGGATGCACAAGGTTATCACCATTTTTTGAATTCCACTCATAAGTAGAACAATATTCTCTGGGTGGATCAACTGTGTGATTATAGATACTTTCATTATGTCCAACTTCATAATTCTCTTCTGGAAAATTATTTGATTTACCCTTATCAACCTAACTGGAGGATTCAAATGGTTTCTAAATATCAATAATCTATTTATCTATTCATTAAAAATCAAAATCATATCTTCCTTCATTAATTCCCTCACTTGATGTCTCGGATGTAGATGATTAAAAATTAGATTCTTCAGAAATATAAGTTTTTAATTTATAGTCATCATTAACTAGGAGTGTTTCTCTAGAATGTAGAGATCCTATAATACTAATGCACTAAATAGATACTCTAGGTGGAGATTTTATCATATCGGGATAACATACTTCTTCATCTGACTCAGCTTATTCTTCTTCTTCTTCGTCATCTAATTCAGTAATAACTTCTTTAAAATATCTGTCAGTAATCTCATATAGTTCAAGATTGGGATCCACTATATCTTTTGGTCAAGTTGAGCGATCAATAGGGTCAAAATTATTATAAAGCTTAACATTATCAGTAACCCAGAATCCCTTCATTGGATACAAATGTACTTTATCTATTTTTTAGATTGATATAGAATGATAAAAATATCTAATTTTATCCTTATCTACATCTCTAGGTTTAATATAACCCATGGCATATTAAATGGTAGATATAATTTTTCATAAATATTAGGATATTTATTTGGAGCTATTATTCTATATCTCATGAATGTTGACCATAAAAAATGTACATATCATTATTATTTTCCGTTTCATTATCATATAAAAGAAGTAGACTTGCTCAAACCGGAATTTGTTGAAGTCCCTTTTTCTAGAACATAAAATATGTTGTACAAATATAAATAATATCTTTCACTAACCATAAAAATCTAGGTAAGTGTTTATTTTCATGGATCTATCTCTAGATAGTTCTAGGAGATCATCCTCTAACATATATTTGGTATACACCATTCAGAATCAATATATAACATTTTGTGAGGAATCTGTAGACTTGTTTCCCATTCACTTGAAGAGAGAAAAATCTATTCTACATTCATACTGTTATGAATTCTAAGTTCCTTTATCCAAAAAAATGAATCATTCATTCTGATAAAATTGAAAAAAATCCCCATATAATACACTCTATGAATCAAGGTAAACCATTTCATCTACTTTTTTTTCTATTACATTTAACAATATCATATTTCTATTTGGAATACTTTATGTATCAATTTATTTTTTTCTTCAACTATGTAGTTCTTCGAATTAAATTTTACTTATACAGGTAGCAAACTACATTTGAAAACACTTATTCACTTGGAAGTACTCATCTCTTCTAGATTTGATTTAGTAACTGGCTTCAGACATTCCATTCGAATCAGTTGAAGGCTTCATGAGCAGAAAGGAATTGGGAATATTGGATTATGAGGAAGGCAATGGTTCACAATTTCAAGGGTTAGAGGATGTCAATGGATTTTGATTAGTCTCGATTTTTTTTATCATTTATGGATTCTAAATTAATAATAATAAATTTATGATAATAAAAATTTAATATGTACAAGAAAAATCCCAAGGGTCATTAAAATAAAGGTAACATAAATGCAACAATGACACATTAAACAATTAATAATTAATGGTTCCTTATCAACAGTGACTAATCAATGGTGACTCGTGAATGGTGAATAATAAATGGAAGCTCATCAATAGTGACTCCATCAAATGTGACTCATTGAAAGTGACATATCAATGGTAACTCATTATCAGTTACATTATCAACAGTGACTCATCAATGATGAATAATAAACGGTCACTGCATAAATGGTGACTCATTAACCAATTTCTATCATTCTTAATTAATGTTTTATATTGTTTAATATTTCATAATTGAAAGGTATCATGAACATATTAGCCAATTGATGATCAGTTCCAATTAATTCTTATGTTATATCACCATTTTGATAATGATATCTCCAAAATTGTTGTTTTACATCAATATGTTTTGTTATGTAGTGTGATACTATATTTTTTGGAAATATCTATTGCACTTTTTTTTATCAGAATTAATAGATACATGTCAAAATTGGAATCAGGAGTCTATAAAAGCATGTTTCATCCCCAAGATTTTTGTTCAACAATGACATGTAACTATGTATTTAGCTTCCATAGTAGATAGTGCAATATAATTTTCTATATTATGAAACCACATTACTAGAGATCTACCTAAAAGATGACATTTTCCTAACATAATTTTTTTATCTATCTTGTAACCATAAAAACAAACATCTAAATAACTAATTAAATCAAATTCATGACCTCTTAGGTAGAAAATTTCTACAATTGTATAATACATAATGTATTAAAAAATTCCTTTAACATATGATAAATGTGACTATTTTTGGATTTTCATGAAAGAGAGAAAAAATACATATAGTATTCATAAAATCTAGCTGAATTTTAGTTATGTAGAGAAGACGTCCAATCATGAATTATATAACTAGTTTGATCTATGGAATTTCTAGTTCACCAAGGTCTATTTTACATGTTCCTATCATAGGAGTATCACTTTTTTCAGTACTCTCCATGAAAAAATGTTTTAAAATATCGTTAGTGTATTAAATATTATTTAAATTAATTCATAATTTATTTTGAAAAATCTAATATCAATGTATGAATTTGGGTTCACTGATTAAACTCATCTCATATTCACATTTCATTAAATTTTAAAAAACAAAACATAATTATTTATTATTATATCCAAAATAATATCTTCAAAATAAATTTGAAATATCAAAACACAATTCAAAAAAATTGCGAAGAAAGTTGGATCAAATATTCCTTTTAGAAAACATATGTAAAACAATGAAATAGGTAAGTCTATCATACCAAGATCTTAGACCCTATTTTAAAAAATTCAAATCAGTTGTTAATTTAAAAACACATGTTGATAGACGAGGGGTTTGAAATAATAACAGTTCTTAGAGAATAACATCATCAAATATTATTACATCTAAAAATGATATTTTAATATCCATTTTATAATGTTTTATGTCCAAATGTGTAGAATATAAAATTAGTATCCTATGGGATTCATGTCTGGTAACAAGTGAAATTGATTCTCCATTATCAAACCCATCTTCTTGATTATAAAAATCTACAAAAAATCAAGATTATTTCTAACTATAGTTCATAATTTATCAACCTTGATTCTAGACACCCACTTAGCTCCAAAAGTTAATTTAACCTTAGGTCCGTCATCATGTTCCCAATAATTCTTTCTTTCAGTCTTATTAAGTTCTTCTTGCATACCTATTGTCTAGAATTCATCATTTTTGGTATCATTGATGTATTATGGTTCATTTTATGACATGAAAGATTGATGTTAAATTTGATTTCTCAGGGAATCATTGGTCTGTAAACATATGTCTAAGTTTTCTATTACAACATCTATAGTGTGGTGTCAATGATTTCTAACAGGTTTATAAAATGAGGTGTTAGTAGGCTAATGAATTTTTTCGTGTTCATATTCTGGTGGATCACTAGATGTAGTTTCATTTTAATTAACAGAACATAAATATTGATTTTAATTGAAATTCAACAATGAAATATCATCCTAATGGTCTTTTATGATAGTCTTAGCTTCATTGGGATCAGTTTCATCAAACATGATATTAACATATTTTTCCATTATTTTAGTCATCTTTGTAAACACTCTATATGATTTTCTGGAAGTCGAATAACGAAAGAAATTTTCATCATCACACTTGGAAGAAATTTTTCCATATTTTCCTAAATATCATGTATAAATACATTGAAACCATAAACTCTAAATTAAATGACCTTTGGTTATTTATTTTTCCATAATTCATAAGGGTTGTTATTTTAGAATGTTTAAATAAAAATTCTATTAGTAATATAATAGGTTTTATGTAAAACATCATCCTAAAAGTAGATAGGTAGGTCATACTAATTTAACATTGTTTAAGATATCTCTTGAATAGACATATTTCATCTTTCTTTCAAATTATTTTTTTGTGGTGTACTAGGAGTAGAAAAGTAGTGATTATATACATTTTGAGAATATAATAAATCAAATTATTAATTTTAAAATTATTTCACATGATCACTCTTTAAGGTCTTAATTCGATGTCCACTATAATTTTCTATAGATTTAGAATACTTAATAATGCATGAAAAAGACTAAATATTTTGAGCTTGAAATAATACCATAATTTATCAATATAAGTAATTTAAAAGGATATAGATGCAGTGTTCTCCATTTAGATTGGAGACTTTGGACGGTGCGAATAGGTCCATATGAATTAACTATAGTGGTTGAGATGTTGAAAACCTTATAATATATTACAAAAAATCATATGAAGATTCCCTTTTTAGTAGGGATTAAAAACTCTATCATTTGATAAATCATGCCTTGATTCCTCTATAATCATCCGTTTAATAGTTAGCTTTCAATGTGAGTGAATATGAAAATTGACTAGTATCTTATTCCAAATTCAAGATTCATTTTGAATGAAACCAAATGAAGATATATTGTTAGAATATAAAGAATTTAATTCAATAGAATAAATATTATCATTTCTCAATGAAGTAAAAATTAATTCATTTTTATTATTAAATACATGAATATACTTGAATTCAAATTTAACAAAAAAACATCATCTAAACATTGGTATATAATAATCATATTAGATTTTAAACCATATACGTATAAAACATTGAATATTAATATTTAATTTGAATAACCAATTTGAATAAGGCTGATGATTTTCTCTTTTGAAATGTTACCAAAAGTGACATTTCCACCATCAAAATAAATCAAATTCTTGATGTCTTGAATACTCACCAGTCATGTGACTAAAAATCCACTATCCAAATAATATATTCTTTTTTTTTGAGATTTTAAAACATGATCTTGAAAACACTATGTTTATGAAAAATTGATTTTGGTTCACAAATTCTCATGATTCCTGATATGTTAGTTATAATATATTTCATTATCCTTATTTTTGTTGAAGGTTTCATATATTTATCTAAATTAAATACAGTGATAAAAACTCTTTTTGGTCCGGTTGAGTTGGTGTTTTTTTATAGGAACTTTCATTAATAGAGCATGATGTAAATCTTGTTTTTTTATAGCTAATAAAAAATTCCAGCTTCATACATGGGAGAAACTTGTTTCCCCAGTAATTGAGTTAATTTTTTCTTACCAATGATAATTTTTTTATATCATTCATTAATTTTTCATTTTATAATTTTAACTAATTGTTTTCTTTCAATAGTAAATAATTTTACTCTTTATAAATAATAATATTACTTTTAACATTTACGGTTAAATCATTCTTCTTTTTGTGAGACATATATTTACCCTTTAGTTCAGGAAAAGTGTCTTCCATTATGTTAATGTAATCATATATATAATATCCATTAATATTTTTCACATTAATATTATTTTCTTCATTTTCATAAATGTATGAAACATCAGTAGGATTCCTTGGTAGATAATTTTGTAATTGTTATATTCTTATAGAAGAGAACATGTTTTCAATATCAAAATTATCTATTTTTTTAGTCATTAAGTCTCCTAATCTGTCTTCAGAGCCATTCCATGTTTCTTTCATGGAATTATGGTATTTCATATCCTTATCCTTATACCTCTTTTTATATTTTAATTTTGGATGATTGGCTTTATTGTGTCATTTCCACATACATTCATAACATGTAACTTCATTTTGTGTATCAAAATTTTTCCATAAATTTTTCCACATTCCATTTCTATCATAATCACCTCTTAAATTTTAATTTTTGAGGAAAATATTTTTCCTTTAGAAATTCTAGAATCGTCTGTCCTTTTGTGGCATATAATCATCACAATCATCAGAAACCCTTCTTTGGAATGCATAGTTTTTACCGTTTCTTTTTGTCTAGAGGCAATTGATTTTATGGATACTGATTTTCATTTTATTCATATTCATAAATATATTTGTTTTTTATGTAACTCATAATACATCATTATCATTCCTATTTATTGCTTGACAATAAGTTTACATAAATCCAATTATTCTATAATTGACACATATGTTCCTATTCATCTTTCTGGTAGTTGTGTACTTGTTTCATTACCTGATCATTGTCTAATACATTTATTATTTGGTAGGTCATAATATTTACTATTTCACTCAAAATGATATACATATCAGAAATATGTTCATTGGATTTCATTTTAACAGAATCATACTTGATTGTATATTTTTGTATTCTCTTTTTCATGATATTTGATGTTCTAATATGTGATACCGATAAGGTTTACTATATATTAAAAAGGAGATTTTTATGTTGATATTATATTGAATTTGACAACTCTGAAGGTAAAAAAATGATGCAATCATAGAATTTTTATTAAGGTATAATCAATTTTTGTAGAACTACTCCAATCACTTATACGAGTATATTGTATTTCATATTTATATTATATTACAGTCTAAATATTAAACATATACTTTCAAAATGCATTCTGATTTTCAATTTCCATTGATCATAGTTGATGCCATTAAAATAAAGAGGGTTGTTAGAAGCAGATCCTTAATTTCTATTATCCATATGCAACATAAATTTATAAAACAAATAAATTTGAGATCAATATAATAAAACTAAAATCATATTAAAAAATATAAATTTATATTATCCTCTAATACCAAATGTTGGTCCAAGATAGTAACTCCAGAGAGAGTGAATTGAGTTCCAAAAAAAATTATGTAAATATACAATCCAATTAATCAAAATAGTAGATAGATCTATGATCTATAATTTTAATATATTTTTTATAGAGTGATTTGGTATTTTTCATAATATGGTTTAGAAATAACATATCTTTTGAGATCAATTTACATAGATATAAACATTTATAAACAATATTTATGATTAATTATCCAAAATAATTTTAGTGTGATAATGAAATTTTATTTTTAATATAATAGAAAATAAAAACAAATAAAATAGTGACATAGAAAAATAAACAACAGATTCAGTCTCAAGGTGAGACCCAATCCCCTACACAAGGTGTTCACCTACTGCCAAAGAGATTATAAGTATAATCAAACAAATCTAGTATCAGGATTATGAATACATTCAAGAGTAAAAATATTTCCATTATAGAAACCCAATTCAACAGTTAATAGTTGGATGACTAAAATTCATAGGTCACAAATTATCCTATGCAAAAAACATATTGGGACTAAAATTGATGATGAAGATAAAAAATTATGCCCCTAGAATATGCCGGAGATAATGTGTGTTTGAAAATAGTAAAACAACACACTACAAAAATTTAAAATATAGGGAAAAAATAGAGAGATCATAGTATGAGGTGTTTTATATGTTTGTAATCCTAAAATCATCAATAGTCAAGAGTTTGTCCTTTCTTAGGAAAGTTATGTTGAACAGAGGATTATAGAAATATATAGGAAAGAATCAGATGATCTCTATCTATTTCCATAATAAATCTCTATAATAGATTAAATGATTTTTTTAATTGATATTTATATATGGTGAATCAACTATTTCAAGAGTTTATACAAATTTTATTGCATTGTTATCTTGTTCTAAATAATTATTGTATTGGTAAATCATATTTGTACCGAGAGAGGTGATTCATGAATATATAACAGTACTGATTGAAGGAGATCCATATTACATGGAACTTCTTTTACTAAATCGTAATTACTTGGTCAAACAATCTTAGAATATATTTTTTCAATTTTATCCATTCACACTGGGGATCTCAGACAGCAACGGTAACAAGAGTGATGGTAGTGACACTTCAACGAGCAGTGAATCTGGTGATAGTAAATTCCATGGTGGTAGTGGTGACTCATTTCAGACGATAGCTCTTACATAAGGAAATAGTGACATAAGTCTAGTGGTAGATCATCCTAGCTGTAACGGTGACTTCAGTCTGGTGGTATCTCATCCTAGCGGTAACAATTAATTGAGTCTGGTGGTATATTATCTAAGTTATAATTGTGACTCATATCCAACCGTGTCATTCCATAAATCTAAAAAAAATATTTATACAATTAATATGTTCATATAAAAATGTAACATCTAAAGCTTCCACTATACGTTTCCCTTTGAATTATGCAATAGCTTTCATTGTACGCAACTTCGAGATTTTAACACACCGTGACCAATCAAACTAGCCATTATTAATAGTAATACCCACTTTTTTCAATTTTATAAATTTTATCTTTCATAATGGACATCATTTTTGGATTCATAATATCTAAATTATCCTAGGGTGAAATTTTGGTATTTTTCTGAAAACATTCAATTTTTGATGAATAGTGAAAATTAATAAATTTTAATAAAAAATAACATTTTAAATAATATTAATTAATAGTGATAAATTATTAATTTGAGTGGTTTTAAATTATATTTCGAATATATTTTTACCATTTAAATCATTTTTTATCATTGGACATAATTTCACATTTAAACCGGACATAAACAACTGTCAATCTTTTGAAAGATATTATTTCTAAAAAACACGCTTTTTGTTTTGACAACAGTAATTAATTTTAATTTAATTTCTGCCACTTTTGTGTCTTGAATTTGGAAAAATGAATTCCATATTTGGAATCAGGATGTCCAAATTTTTTAAATAGGTGACTTTTATTTTTAGAAATGTTTAATAATTATTTCGGTAAATATTTTATTTACCATGGTTAAAGGGTAAATCCGGTAAATAAGGGTAAACAAATAATATTATAATAATATTAATTTACCCTAAAACGTGTCCTAACCCTATTGGTTGATACATTTCCAACCATGGACATCTTTGGGTCGATTTAGGGACCCCATGGATCCACATGTAAGTGATAATGACACTTCATATTAATTAAGTTAAAGTAAATACAAAAATGCCACAAGCATATATCTTTTTGAAAAAAAAATTAAAATAGGGTTATATAATTTATATTTTTGAATATAAATATTAATTATAAATATAAAACGATTTCATAAAAAATGGTATTTTATTTATAATTTTTAGACATTTAATAATTAAAAATATGTTTGACACAATAATGATGTAGTATTTTCCTTATTAATAAATGAATCAAATAATTGGTATTATAAAAGTTAAAATAAATATAATTTGAATGTTTTGATTACATACACTAATTTTATGGGTTAATATGACATATTAGTATTGTTTTAATTAATTTTTCAAGTAAATAATGTTTTTAAGACTTTATCAAAAAACAATTATTGAATAGTGCAAAAATTGACATAAATTAGTTTTTAAAACAAATATTTTATTATTAATTAATATTCTATTCCTAAAAATAAATGGTTCGGACAAAGAACTTATAAAATTATAGGTGTATTATTAACGGACCACTTGGAGGTATATTTTAAGTTTATAGTATGTTTATTAACCATATAATATAAAAATTCAAAGTGACATGGTTAATGTCAAACTAATTAAGTAAGAGTTAAAACTAAAAGATAAGGTTAATAAAGTGACCCAAACCTGTCAAAAAACTATTAGTTAATTTCATTTCGACCTATCCCCACCTTATAATTTAAATAATCTAATTTGTAGCCATTAGAAACCTAATTTGAATTTATTAGAAAATAATATTTCTAACATTTCCTAAGGTGCCTCTCACACCTCTTATAAAATGGAACTCCCCCTTCTCTCACATTCATACCCTCCACGCCTTTTTTTCCGGCCAAACCTGGACCAAATATTCTCTCAACTTCCCTCAAATCAACCTATAGGACATCCTTTGGTATGAAAGCCAACTTAAGGATCTCTTTTGATCAAATCAATAGGGAGAACCCGAAGAAGAGATAATGATTTCACCACCCTCTTTCAAGTTCCATTCTTCTTCAACATCTTCTTTCTTTGTTATTTCCATTCTAAAAAAATAAATCCAGAATCTTCTATATACTATTATGTTATTATAAATATGGTAAAACCATATTCATTATTCTATCCATCCCTTAAATGAAATGTCACCATAAGTGCGTACGTACGGCCTACCGTCTCAACGACGTGGGGTAATTGTTATTCAATATATTATTTTTGGAAGGGTATAATAATGATGTGTAATTAATGTAAATAATAAATAATAAATGATAATTATTCTTTATATATGATACACCATCCTATTATATATTATTTTAATATCAAAAAAAATGATATCGTCTCTGGTGCGTATGTACGGACTACCGTCTCCACGAACACGATGAGATTCATTTCACATCATATCCATTCAAGAATAATTATCATTTGATGATTAGAAATAATGATTAGAGACATGATATCATTCTGGATATGAATAAGAAAGATCCCATCCATAACAAATATGGCTCACAAAATAATGAATATAATGTAAAATGAATTTGTTAACACTCGAAACGACGATAATACTAAGATATTATCAACAAATCAGTGTTAAAAGATCATATATGATATCATATTAATTTATGTTATTCTCTTATAATTTAATAACAATTATTTAAAAATTATAAAGGAGTTTAACCTACCCTCAACCAAGGAAAATTAAAATGTATGGTTTTATTTTACAATCTCATCATTATCCAAGGTTGTTATTACATAATTATATACTGGGACCTCTTTATCATCCATATTAGTGATTCTTAAAAATGAATTTCAAATCATTCTAACAATTTTATAGACTATGTGTTAAAGTCATTTGTAACCTTTTTGGAATTTTTATAATATTTTTATAAAGGAATCTTTCTGTGGTTTTCCAAAAAAGGTCATTTTTAACATTTTCGACAAAATTATGGTAACAATGTCTTTTTTTAACTTATAAAGAGGGTGTGGCTATTTTCCACCACTATGAAATCGTCGAAGCATCCAATACATGCTTATAATAAGATTTTAAATTATATTTTTTCTTTTATAATTATGTTACTCTTAAATGATTTCAAAAAAGAGATATTTCATCAAATAGTTTTGATTTCATCTATGTCAACATCATATTAAATGATTTAAAGATTTATTCTTGTAAACCATTCTCATTAATGTCCATGTTTGTAAATTGGTTTTAAGGATTTATTTAAATGGAAATGAATTTCATAAAATGGTAATTACTTTAAAAAGTTTCAAAGTGGTATGTGACACTTTGATTCAAAAATGTCTTTAAATGTCTTCCTTTCTAAATTGTGTGACATTTTAATGTTTTCATGAAAAGGGATATTTCAATCAAAGAGTTTTACAAATAATTTCCATCTATTTCAAATACTTTAATGGATTTTAAACTTGTTTTGAAGTGGATTTATTATGATACAAAAGTTCCATATTTTATTGAAGGTTTTGTGATATGTTTAGCTGTAGATGTGCTATTTTTATACAATTCATGGTTTATGGTTAAAGTTTTGACATTTCGTATCCTATTTCTTATAATAATTTTGTATTTTATGTTTCAACTGTTTCATATAAGGAATGCACTGGACATAGTAAGTGACGGGTGGAGCCCACTATAGCTCCTTGATGCCTCAGTAGGTCTCATGAGACAACTAGATGTGGAATTGGCCAAGGCCTTTTCCCAATTTGATTTATGGTTTTGGTCAAGGCCTAAATAATTTTTAGATTTCTTGGTTGAGGCATTGACAAAACGTTTTAGAATGTCTGACATTATACATTCCCTCATTATGGAAATAATATTTATGGTTCAAGTGGTCATTCTACTAGTAGAATACCCATGATTTTGTTTTATTATGGAATTATTTAGTCATCTCATATTCTTGCCGTAAAAGTATTCATATTTAATATTTGTAAAGGCATAGAGTTTTAATTATTCATCATGCATAATATTTATGTTATTTTATACTGTATTTCTTACCCTTACTAAGCGTTTGATCTCACCCCTTTCTATGTTTTATTTTTCCTAGGATTCCAAGAAGTGTATTGTGATTGATATGCATGGTTATGCTATGGGAATAATGGAGTTCATAAATGATTATTTATGTTGTGTTTTATGTCATAAAAAGTAACGAAATGTTTCTTTATGTAATCTATTTTCCACGACTGCTAAACCGATTAGTACTTCAGGACTTGTTTCCTTATAATCATGACAATGTATTAAAATAATGTACCGACTCTGGGTAACATGGGTTGGGGCATTACAGATGGTATCAGAGAATGTTAGGCAATAACCTTGGAAACTAGATTTAGATAAACTCTGATTAGAGCACATAGCCCTAAGATAGAATTTGAGGATCATTATAGAAGAACTTCCTAGAATTTTGGTATTGTATAGATATTGTGAGTTTCCCAAACAATAAATCCCTATCTAGATATGAGAAGGTAGAGACAGCTCTGGCACATATGAACCTAGGGGTGAAACCCGAAAACACCACATTGAGCTAGACTTGAACGGGAACTGGTGCACTACAACGGGTCTTGCTGCACTCTTGGTTACGACACTCCCGAGAGATATGCTTAGGATAATTATAATTTTATTTACAAACCATTATGAAGGCCTTATGAGTATATATTTACTCAAAGAAAACTTTTTTATGATTATGAATTATATCCACAAATTGTTCAATTTACGTTAGGTATTTTACAAGTTTGTAATTATTCATTGCAATTCGTAAACTGACCTAGTGTATGCCATTGTATAGAAATGGAGCCCAGTAGAAGGAAAGTGAACTCCCGCAATACGTATGATCAAAAGAGTGTGGAGGATCATCTCTTCCACAATATTAAGGAAAAATTTAGAAGGGAAATAGTCTCTCATGTTTTCTCAACATATAAAGAAATAGTATCATGTGTTAATAATATAAGTAAAGAATTCTATGATTCCTATGGCTTTGAAGGAAAGCAAGAGAATAAATGGACGGAAGAGAGAAAGATGGATAAAGGGAAGAGGGAAAAGAAAAATTTTCCCATATGTGGTAATTGTGGTAAGAAACACCCCGGATCATGCCTGAAGGTAATGAGATTTTTTTATAAGTTTGGAGAAAAAGGACACCATTTACGTGATTGTAAGGGAAGAAAACGGTTTCAAATGTACAATGCTTCATCTGCAAGGATTTTGGACACTACACAAACCAATGTATCAGTCATCAGACTATGCCACAAATTATGCTATTGGATAATAATCATGCTATGATACTACCACATATGAGCACAGATGACTAGTGTTCTTATGCTATTATTTACGAATTATTTCATTTATGTTTTGTATCAATGATGTGCTAGAAATAAATAAGGATTGTACTGCAGTACTATTTCATTGAGGATTTAAGATTTTATTGTACTACAAAAAGTGACTATAAAGTGAGTTAAACTTTTTGGAAATTACATGGTTGAAGGAAAGATAAACCATAATATGGTCATAATATTTAGGTGCTGATTTTGGAATAAGATATGGTTGATTTGAGTAAATTATATTGGATATTCTTGACTGACATGATACTGATTAAAGATTTGTATATTCCATAATTGTTAGAGTTTACTACATTTTTGGATGGATGAAGTATAGCCAGTATTCTCTAAGGAATAATGGAGCATGAATGTAATCAATAAGGTTTTATGGTAATTCAGGAAGTTTTAGTGTTTTAAAATAATACATGATGAAGGTATTCATATGTTATTACGTGGTAAAAAATTATACATTATGTTTACCTTCCATATAAATTTTGGACAGAGAGTTTACAGAAGTATTTTGGATAAGTATAAAGGTTGTAATGGATTATATTTTACATTGGATAATATTGTTAATGTTATTTTTGGATATTTATAAAAATGAAAACATGCAGACCGTGTGACAACCCATCGTGTCAGGCAAAGATGTGGGAATTGAACCCACAAACATAGTACAATTGGGATTTATCGCCTAAAAATAGACTACATGATGTCCCTGGAGTGTATTATGTAATTTTTTTAAGTTATTATAGATGAATTATAAATTTAATTTTAGAACCCGATATAGATAGGATAAATAAAATATTTTTTAGTTCTATTACCTTTTGGAGTGAAAGATGGGCTTTGTGGTAAACATTTATTAATGAATGATATTCTACATGACAAGTAAGTATATTTCCCTACATTCTTATTAAGTCTCATTAATAAATTCCTCAAATTTATGAAAGGTAACTTAAAACAAAAACATTGTCGGTTTACTTTTCTTACTGGGAATCAATGACCGTTTAACCAATCACAAGTTTGTGATTTTCTTGTAGTTAACAATCTCCTAATCCGGTTTTCTACAACTCCCCATCATACCTTGATGGTTTGTTTCTCTTCTATATCCATGTTTTCATAGAATCCTAGTATGGGCTATCTCGGGTGACATTTGTACTTCCCTTTCTTTCTTTTAATGTTATATTTTTATTAACCCTATTTTTGATAAGGGGTTTCCATAAAATTATTTTCTATCTTCAACCTTTTATTTTCAAATAACATGTTTTAATTGCGAGGACACAATTTATTGTAGAAGGGGAGAATGTAACACCCCAAGCTTCAACGGTATGATTCCCTTTGAATAAATCAATAGATTGTATTGTACGCAACTACGAGAATCTAACACACTGTGACCAATCAAACTGGCCAATATAAATAGTAATACCCACTTTTTGAAATATACTAAATTTTATCATTCAAAATGGAATTAATTTTTGGATTCATAATATCAAAATTATCCTAGGGTGAAATTTTGGTATTTTTATGAAAAATTTCAATTTTTGATGAATAATGAAAATTCCTAATTTAAATTTCAAAATACATTTTTAATCGAAATAATTAATAGTGATAAATTATGAATTTTAGTGGATTTATAGTATATTTATAATATATGTTTTCCATTTAATAAATTTTTGATCATTGGACATAATTCTACATTTAAACCGGACATAAACAAGTGTCAATATTTTAATAGATATTATTTCTTAAAAACACGCTTTTTGTTTTGACAGTTGGAATTAATTTTAAATTAATTTTTTCCACTAATGTGTTTTGGTTTTGGAAAAATATATTCCATATTTTGAATCTTGATGACCAAATTTTGTAAAAAGGTAACTTTCATTTTTATACCTTTTGAATAACTTATTCGGTAAATATTTTATTTAACATGGTTAAAGGGTAAATCCTGTAAATAAGGGTAAGAAAATAATATTATAATAATATTAAGTTACCCTAAAACATGTCCTAACCCAATTGGTTGATAAATGTCCGACCATGGGAATCATTGGGTTGATTTTGGGTCCCCATGGATTCATTTGTAAGTGATAATGACACTTTATATTAATCATGTTAAAGAAAATACAAAAATTACATAAGCATATATCATTTAGAAAAACAATTTTTTCCTAGGGTTATATATGTTATTATTAGATTATAAATATTAATTATAAATCTAAAACTATTTACTATATAATTGTATTTTATTTATAATTTTTAGATTTTTAATAATTAAATATATTTTTGACACAATAATGATGTAATATTTTTCTTATTAATGATACAGTCAAATAATTGGAATTATAAATGTTAAAATAAATATAATATGAAAGTTTTGATGAAATTCACAATTTTTAATGGTTAATATTATATGTTAGTATTTATTAAATGAATTTTTTTCGAATTAATAAATTTGTTAAAACTTTAACGAAAATAATGTATTGAATAGTGTCAAAATTGACATAAATGAGTTTCTAAAAAAATATTATATTCATAATTGATATTCTATTCTTAATAATCAAAGGTTCTTCCAATAAAATTATATAATTATAGGTGTAATATTAATGGACCACTTGGAGGTCTCATGGAAGTTTATAGAAAATTTATTAACCATATAATATAAAAAATAAAGTGACATGGTTAATGTCAAACTAATTAACTAAGAGTTAAAACAAAAATATAAGGTAAATAAAGTGACCCAAATCTGTCTAAAACCTATTGGTTGAGTTGGTTTCGATCTATAACCACCTTATACATTAAATAATCTACATTGGATCCATTAGAAACTGAATATGAATTTATTAGAAAATAATATTTCTAGCATTTCTTAAGGTTCCCCTCACCCCTCTTATAAAAGGGCACTCCCCCTTCTCTCACATTCATACCCTCAAAGCATTTTTTTCGGCCAACACCAGCCCAAATATTCTCTCAAATTCCCTCACATCAACCTAGTGGACCTCCTTTGGTATGAAAGCCAACTTATGGTGCCCTTTTGATCAAATCAATAGGGAGAACCCAAAGAAGAGGTAATGATTTCACCACCCTCTTTCAAGTTCCATTCTTCTTCAACTTCTTCTTTATTTGTTATTTCCATTCTAAAATAATAACACCAGTATATTCTATATACTTTGATTTTATTATAAAGATGGTACAACCATATTAAGTATTATATCCATCCCTTAAATGACATGTCACCATACGTGCGTACGTATGACCTACTGTCTCCACGTTGTGGTGTATTTGTTATTCTATATATTATTATTTGGATGGTTATAATAATGATGTGTAATTCATGTAAATAATAAATATAGCATGATAATTATTCTTTATATATGATACACCATCCAGTTATATATTATTTTAATATCAAAAGAATAATATCATCAGTCGTGCGTACATACGGACTACCGTCTCCATGACTGTGGTGAGATTCATTCCAATCATATCCATTCAAAATAATTTTCATTATCTGATTAAAAATAATATTTAAAGACATGATATCATTTTGGATATGAATAATAAATATCCCATCCATAAAAAATATGGCTCACACAACAAATATTATAAAGGAAAATGAATCTGTTAACACCTAAAACGACGATAATACTAAGATATAATCAACAAATCAATGTTAAAAGATAATATATGATACCATATTAAAGTATATGATTAATTTATAATTTAATAAAAATTATTTCACCATTATTCAGGAGGTTAACCTACCCTCAACCATGTAAAATTACAATGTAAGGGTTTATTTCACAATCTCTTCATTTTCTGAGGTTGTTTATAAGTAATTATCTTCTGGGACCACTTTATCATCCACATCCATGATTCATAAAAATGTATTTTAAAATCATTTTTACTATTTTACAGACTATGGGTTAAATTAATTTATAACTTTTTTGACTTTTTATAAAATGTTTATAAAGGAATATTTCGGTCGTTTTACAACCATTGTTCTTTTTATCCTTTTCAACAAAATTAAGGTAAGAATGTATTTTTTTAACTTATACGGCGGGTGCAGATATTTTCCACCATTATAAAATCATCGAAGCTTCCCTTACAATCTTATAAGAATATTTTCAAAGAAAATTTTTTCTTTTATAATTATGTGACTCTTAAATGATTTAGAAACGAGATATTTCTCTCAAATAGTTTTTATTTCATATATATTAAGATCATTTTAAATGTTATAATGATTTATTCTTCTAAACCATTCTCATTAATGACCATGTTTTGAAAATGGTTTTATGGATTTATTTAAATGGACATGAATGTTTTAAAATTATAATTAGTTTAAAATGTTTCAAAATGGTATGGGACACTTTGATTCAAAAATGTGTTTGAATGTCTTCTTTTCTAAAATGTGTGACATTCAAATGTTTTAATGAAAAGGGATATCTCAATCAAAGAGTTTTACAAATAATTTTAATATATGTCAAATCCATTAATGGATTTTAAACTTCTTTTGAAGTGGATTTAATATGATAGAAAACTTCCATATTGTATTGAAGCATTTGTGATATGTTTGACTGTGGTTGTGTTATTTTTATACCATTCATGGTTTATAGTAAATGTAGTGTCATTTAGTATCCTAGTTATTATATGAAGGTTTATTTTATGTTTCATCATTTTCATTTTAGAAATGTATTGGACATAGTAAGTGACGGGTGGTGCCCGATATAGCTCCTCGATGCATCGGTAGGTCTCCTGAGACCACTAGATGTGGAGTTGGCCGAGGCCTTTTCCCAATTTGATTTATAGTTTTGGTCGAGGCCTTAATCATTTTAAGATGTCTTGGATGAGGAATTAACAAAATGTTTTATAATGTCTGGCACTATACATTCAATCATTATGGAAATAATATTTATGGTTCATGTGGTCATTCGACTAGTAGAATACATATGATTATGTTTTATTATGACATTATTTAGTCATCTCATATTCTTTCTAGAAATGTATTCATGTTTATTATTGGTAAAGGCATACGGTTTCAATTATTCACCATGCTTAATATTTATGATATTTTCTTCTGTATTTCTTACCCTTACTAAGAATTTGGTCTCACCCATTTCAATGTTTTATTTTTTCCAGGATTTCAAGAAGTGTATTGTGATTGATATACATGGTTAAGCTAAGGGAATAATGGAATTAATAAAGGGTTATTTATGTTGTGTTTTATGTTATAAAGTGTAATTTAACATTTATGTGTGTAATATATTTTCCAAGACTGCTAAACTGATCGGTCCTTTGGGACATGTTTCCTTGTAATCATGCCAATGTATTGAAATAATGCACCGACTCTGGGTAACTTGGGTCGAGGCGTTACAAAAATGATATCATACAACATGTGAAACATTTCTTATAAATGAAAAATGGTTTTTGATCACTAAAATAATTGATTCCAAACACACTTTATCCAAGGATGTTCCAACAAAATATATCAATGGTACACTTCTAAAACTATCCTTTAACATGAAAGTTGTGTTGATAGATTATTTAGTTTATTTGAACCATTAAAAGAAGTGAAGGTATCCATAAGTGAAATTTATAGATATAAAAATATAATTAGATTATCTCTGAAGGTAGTAATTAGGACTAATTTTAACCAGCAATCACATAGTTTTATAATAAAATAAAGATATAAATCATGGAAAATACATAGAAATATGGATAGATGAATATGATATTTTTATAATGCACATGGTGTGGATAAAAATATGTTGAAAACTACTTCTAGGGATTTTTAATTATCCTATGTTTCAAAGTGATGTTCATTGAAGAATTTAATGCATAAGTGATGGGAATATTTTTCCTTGTAATGGGAATAGAGAGAAATCCACATAGAATGCATCACCGACACTCTAGTGTTTCACATACAATATGTATGGTAACTATGATAATTTTTTATCAAATTCTTAGTTTTATGATGATTATTGATGTCAGAAGTCTCCAAAGATGAGGAAAATGATAAAAATGATTACTAAAACATTTTTAATATGGGGTTCAATATTTCAAATGAGTGACTTAATAATGTTACGTTGAAGAGTACACTTACAATTAACTTTAGAAATTTTAATGTCTTATTTGAATCCGAATAAACACATTCTTTTGTATATAATTACTTCTACATTGGTATCAACATTCGAACAACACAATTAGATGTTTAATTAGTTTTGAGGACCCAAAATGTTTTTAGAGTATTATCAAAATTATATGATTACTCAGTAATTAATATTTTTGTGAATCTACATCCAAAAAATCATGTATTTATTACATTGGATGAATTTGGTTTTAAAAATGGAATGATTAGGATTTCAATATATAAATCTGACATCCACTATCAATGCAAGTATTTCGTTCCAATTATTATAAACCAATCTATGATTGTTTATGTCTATGATGATAAAAATGAACATCTTATGAAAATAAAAACCATTGTATATGTTTTTATTCCAATTCAAAATGGGAGTTTATAATAGATATATGTGGAGAAACTCAACATCGATGGAATGACTAATATAAAGAAATTGGTTTCATTTTATTTGAATGAGATTATTAACATTCCAATTAATTGTAATGGTTTTTTTCATTAGAACTCATCGATTATTACATTCCTATTTGAAATTATCACTATAGAATGTCACATATTGAGTAATTAGAATTGATGAATTCACTCCATAAGAATAATGAAAAGGGATTTATTTTTCCAAGTATACCATAGAGGGGTGTACACATTTGATTTATCAAAAATAATAATCAATCGATGTGATATTTCATTAATTATCGTGTGTTCAACAAGGTCTGGATCATGAAATAGCATCTTATACATCATATTAGTGAATTATTTAATCATCTACATTAATAGTAATTCATTTCTTTTGAAATTAATTTAAGATACCATTAATTGTGGGTAAATAAGATATATATACACATAAAAACACTCCATAAAAGTTATAATCACTATTAGAGTATATTAATTTCATTTATTATTTCTAATTCCACTATAACATCATGAATTTAATGAAGGGAGTGTTCAAATATTACATAGGTTTGTTTTTTATATCTTACATACCCAATATTTTATTGAAATATATGATTATAAAAGATAATTTCTATCTCTTGAGAATTGTATAAAATCCACCATGGATGGGGTAGTTCTATTGAAAATTTAAACAGTGTGAATTTAGGAGTCAAATATTTTGAAATTTTTGGGATATATATTCTCAATAGAGGGAATATTGGTGGATCGATTAAAGTATATAATCTAATAAATGTCCAAATAGACCAACAATTATGACTGAGAAATAATTTTATCTTCGTTTGGATGGATATTATCGATGGACCATATATAATTGATAATATCAATATAGTCTAATCACCATGTTATCATAGAATTGATCTTTGTTCATTATGATATATGAATGTGAGGAACATCAAAATGAAATGATGATTAAAATTGTAGAGCGCCATTATTTTCATTACTCTATCACTGATAATGTTTCATAATATTTGGTGATGAATCCAATAATTTATTGGGATGAATTATAATATAGAATGACATGGAAAAAGCTTATTCATATTGAATATTTAATTATGTTGTGAAATATTATATAACCAATAATTTGTAGTTAGTTACTGTATTTTTTGGCATTAAATATATAGAGGATTTCTATTTATGGGGAATATTGTGATTTATACACTAATCAAAATATATTAAATTACATATTCACACAGATAGAGATCAACATGTTCTAAAAGTGATATATAGAGGGAATTAATTATTAGGACTACATAATACATTAACACTAATGGAAATAGATTGAAGAGGATGATTCTTCGAGTTGAAAATATAATACTAGATTATCCATAATAAGGATCAGAAAAGATAAAATAACACATTATTTTAAATGGATGGATTTGAAAATCATGAATAAGGGTAAAAATATTATATTTCAAGAATGAGTGTTGAACAAACTATACAAGTGATATTTAAAGAGTAAAATAATGATTATATAGATATAAGAAGATGGCTTTAAGTTAAGTTGAGTTTAATATTGATATTGATGGATTGATAAGGTATAATTACATTTTACATAGTATGTTGATATAGGATTTGATGAAATATTTTATTGAGTAATCTTATAGATCATCTTTATTTATTCATCAAGGATGTATAATGATGTATCATGTTCTAAACTAATATTTCATGTGGGATATAATGAATATAGGAATCAATATGGTTATATCAAAATTCATGGAATGTTATTATGTTTTAATCATTAATTAAGTAAGTGGTCATGATATAAGTATTATCATATTCCATTATTTTTAATCAATAACTAATTTCTACCTTGATTTTAAAATTTAGAATTCAAAAATTTATTGATAATGAGTTGGGTTTCATCACTATGTTTCATCCACATAAAATGGTTATTCATAGAAAAAAACTAAAACCCTTGAATATATGATGACATTTATTTTTATATATTTTAACGATGGTTGGGATAAATATATTTTTCTAGTCGATTTTTCTTAAAACAGAATTTACATTAGAATTCAAATGGCTCCTTGTGAATACCTTTAAAAATATTTCATGTTAAGTTGGAATGATGTGGAATGATATTTGAGATGAATGACTATTGGAACATGAGACAACTGATGAAATGGAAGAAATGTTCAGATCCATTGAACAAAACTAATTTGGGGCACAATGAAAAAATTAAATTGATACTAATATTTTTTAATGTGATATAGAATTTAATGTTGCTAACAATGTGATTTAACCCATAGAATAAGCTAATGTGATTTTTATTGAAGGAAAAAATAAAGTCCTAGGTATATTATTCTGTTTTAGATTCTTTATCACATCTCTGTGGTATCCTATCAATTAGAAATTCCACTAATCTTCTCTCATGTCCATGATGTGTTCCATGCATCTCTCTTAAGGATGTACATTATATACCATTCACATATAATGAAATCAGTTGTTGGACCACTAAGTTATGATATTTCATATGTTAAATCATATTTAGAGATTCAATATCATGTACAGAATGTTTTTTGAAATAACACCACTCACCTAGTTCATGATTTTTTGAAAAAGCACCAGTTTGATGAAGCTACATGGGATCTTGAGAAATTCAGGAGGTATAAGTGTCTTATCTATTTTGTACCAATGTGATGAATTTTCAAGGGAGGTATTCATTTTAAGGAAGGTATAATGTAACACCCCACTATGTTATGAAATATAATTTTCACGTTCGAATACTTTTTATATCATTGATAGCTTTCACTACACGTAACATCGAGTTCGAACAAACCACAATATAAAACTATTATTACCATATAACATGGTCTTTCTGAAACTGATTATAAATACAGTAATATAAATATAAATATCATTAATTTTTAATATTAATTATAATGGTTTTACACAATTAAAACATTATGATAAAAAAGTAACTATTTTTTTAAAAATTCAATATAATTTTTGAAAATTGTTTTTTTTAATAAATTAAATTTATTAAAAAAATAATAAATTTTTTTAAAAAATTGAAATTTGTATTTATAATAAAAACATAAATTTAGGAATCAATATGAAAAAACAATATTAGATTAAATTTTTATCGTATTTTTTCATAATTTTTAAATTTTCAATATATATAAAAAACATATTTGTTTGGAAAATGAATTTTCATTTAAACTATTTATATTGATACGTTTTTAAAAAATAATTTTAAGAGTAACATTATTTAAATTGTATTATAATTTAAAAAAATAGGATAGTGGAATAAAATTCATATAAAATTTTGATACAAAGTAATTCTACTTTTTTTTTAAAATTTTCTCATTTTTAATAAAATTTCCGTCAAATATGTGTGTAAAATTTTAATTTATATTCTTATAATTCTATAAATTTATTTTATAAAAATAGATTAAAATTTTCAATAATACTATTTCACATTAACTAATTAGTTTAGTATATTTTTATCTATATATAATATTTAAAATATTAAATATTAATTACCATAGTTAAGCTTGAAACATGTTAACTAGGGGATAAACAAAAAATAAAAGGGGTAAAAAGTCCTAAAAACCTGTCAAATGAAAATGTTATTGAAATATTTATACATTAAACATGAGAATATTTTTTAATGAAATATTTCATATCCTTTTGTTATGAGTATAACATGGTTACACTTTATTCATTTCAATGATTCCATGTTTGTCCTCTCCCACACTAATAAAAGGCCACCCCCAATCCTCTATACTTCAAAATTACCAAACACTTTAGACCATAAAATACTTACCAAATTACATTATATAAATCCCTTCTATCATCCTATATGAATTTTTTATTATTAAATACTCTTATTATTTTTTTAGGTGTAAACCAAAAGAGGATCTATGAATAAGAGTTTATAATATTAGACATGTGTTCTTGTAATATTTCTTCCAACAAAAATTTATAATATTTTTAAAACATGATAATTTAAATAACTCCAAACCTTACTTATAATATTATGTTAATATTGGAATTTATTGACCTATACTCTCTCATCTTCCCTCCAAGGTGAAATTTAATCATCGATTATTTGTACGGAGGAATACAACATCATGAACCAATGTCAATATTTTTTCATAACGACTTATCAAAACTAGATATAATGTTGAATTTATTATTTATTTATAATATTTATGTAATTAATATTACTTTCAAATAATTATGTCACATATTTTTTATCCCATCCCATTCTATGGGGATATGATAATATTTCACTTCTGTAGTGAGGGTAACTACCTCATGAAGGGAAGAAACTTATTTATTCCAATTAGTTTACATAGAAGGTATTAAAAAAGTATAAAGAAAATATGTGACCTATATTGTATAATAATAAAATTTTAAGGTTTATATATTATTTAGCTTAATTTCACTTGATCAATCATTAAAATGAAAACATTGATCATGTGTACGTATGATATATCATGTCAAAAAGAGTTGTAACTCTGTTTCTATATACATAATTAATATATTCCACCTATATACATATATTATTAATATATATATATATTATTTATATCATTATAATAATTATTTATATTATGGGAACAAGAACAGTGTAATGGGATCAAAATTACATAAAACAATTACATGATAAATGATGAAGTTCCTACTTAATAATTGATATTAACAAGGAAGTATTGTGAATAAGGTAATAAATTTTCCATTGGTATGATACATATTAGTATGATTATAAAATAGACATATGAAAAAATATATTTACTATCCATGTGGTTTGGACATGTACAATGGTTTTCGATACACAAGGTATGAGATTTTTGTCTCAATTTTCCTTCGTTGAGACATATGTAATTTTATGAACAAAGTTTATTTTATGAGGTGTATATACATACCATATGAAGTGTAATATAGTTAATTTATTTAGTTAGAGGATATTTTATTTGTCATTTAATTTTAATCATTTATGGGTCTATGATTACATTTCAAAAAATTTCATAGGGTTTAATGATAAAATACCATCAATTATTAGAATTTATAATGTTACATTTTCTGATGATTAAATACTTTGATACATATCTCAAGAAAATCTGGACCTATATTATACTATTATTATTTATTTAGAATAATTTTATCCAATAAATGTTTTATATTTATATATTCACAAGTCTAATGAAATGTTTTCATAGAAAAATCGACATTATTTGTCCCTTTCGAAGAAAATAATTTCTCTTCCAGATAAATGTTTCAGAAATAATAGGTTTTGAAAAACATTGATATGGTCAAATGGTGGATTGATGAAAAATTTAACCATGTTTTAAATTTTATAGAATCTTTTAGAAGTTATCATCTTATTTTTTTATTACAATTTCCTTTTGAATTATACTTAAAAATTGAAATGAATCGATATTTTAATATGTACCGCATGTATGTAATTTACCTCATTGATGAAAAATAAATTATATTAGTAATATTAATAATTTCAATATTTACATTAAATTAATGTTATTTCTACAATATTTTATGAATATATTGTTTTTCAAAATTAAATTTCAATGAAATTTTATTTTCACCATGAAATGATTCAAGTGATCTTTCAATACAATTTATCACCTATTATTAAATCCTTTTATGTTACTTTTTAATTTCATAGAATATGATCAAAAGATTCCATTTTAATTTTTTATTTAAACTGGTAATGTTTATGTTATTGTTTTGTTTATGAACTATTCTTCCCTTCTATGGGATATAACATAATTAAATTTTTGTGAAACCATCTTTCTTTTCAATAAATTTTGCTCTGATGAAATGATTAAATTATCAAAAAACATTTTTGTTTTCCAAAAGAAATTATATTAAGAAATGTGTATAAAATCCAATTATCTCAAGGGTTTTAAAATAATGAATTTTTTATGATCATTTGAATCACGTATATTTGATTTAAATTTATTGATGCATGGGATATATACCTCTATGAAATCTATTTGGTAAATATTGAAATATCATGAGATAAAATGGACTAAAATTGCGATTGACCACAACGTAGTAAACTAATTTTCCCACTTTGATTGATTTGAGTAAACATTGTCTAAAATGATTCGTCTGGTAGTGAACCCATTACTCATTAATTGTAATGTATTTGAGATATTAAAAATATATAAACTAGAGTTTATTCCTATGTCTATGCCACAATATCTGGTATAGTGTCAATGATATTATCTCATAGATAATATTTAATAAATTCAATATTAATCCATTCTTATTTACTACAAATGATTATGTCAGTATATAATGATTTTATGTTTTATATGTTGTTTATGGTTTCTCATATATTATGATCATTATATAACACCCTTACACAAATGTTATATCTATGTGTTCCCCTTGTTTACACAAATTGAGCATCAGAACTCACCCTATCTTATGTTTTTTTATACATCTTATGTTGATATGTATTTTGTGTGATATATCTTGGAAGATTTATTGTAATGAAAAACTATGAGGTAGATTATGAATAATTATTATGAACTAGTATTTTATGATTCCATATTTCTAACGGCACAATACCATTATGATCTTTAGGCACGTGTCTCTGTAATGTAATAAACATTCATTAAAAAAACTATTATTTATGTATTAAAACATAGTATCATTATAATGTTCCCAAAAACACATGATGAACTAATTAACTGCCTATTTGGGTGGTCTCTACGATTACTTTCCCACATGACTTTAGTTGTCACATGATGTCCAATTCAATAACACATCAACCACTCCAATCTCATTCATAGAGGTTAAAACACAATATTACATTCCATAAATTTTACTAGTACAGTTCCCACATACTCTATATGTAATTAAAACAATCTTTCTCATGCATGGTGATACTATAAATATATTCGTGAACCATACCATACAATTGAAAAAATACCAATCACATAGGGATATTACATTCTATTAACTCTCACATTGGGAAATGGATAACATAACTTATTTTGATCAACCTAATACCACTGGACACTCCCTATCATGCGTTGGGTATCAAAATTATAGTATTGACTTACACACAAACTCATAAGGAATCCCATACAAGAATCTCTCACTCATATAAATTCGTAAAATCTATTTACATTGGAATGAATACCCACTATTTGGTCAAACATAAAATAATAAATATTCCACCACATCTCATACCACATTATCAACATGTCTCTCATGATCTTCAAAAAAAAATTCTTTCCCCTTATACCAACATAATCATTTCACCTAACTCGAAATAATTATATGTTTATCATCATAACTATTATGGGTTAATGTTTATTATTGTATGAGATTGATTCTCAATGAAATATTCATATTTATATTGGTTGTGAGGGTCATTCAAAAATTATTTTCATTCCAAATTTTGGCGGCCTTTACTAACATGGATTCTGAGTTTATATCCATTATATTTACATTATATTTGTACAATGAATCTTCCTTTAATGGATTCCTCTATAAATTTTATTTCCTATTCCTAGTCTACCATACAAATTTAATAAATATTTTGGAAACTCATTCAATGTTTTATCTTCTCGTAGACTCTTGTTATGGATGAATATTGCTGAAATGATTGGGTAGATACATAATTTTTATACTTATTATGGGGTTGGTCTTGTTTTTAATTTTCAGTATTCTTATGCATTGGATTTTTTTATGAAATATTATTATCTTTACTGAATAAATGTTAGGTGTAATAATTATTGAATACAACAATTTACAAGACGCAACCCAAACATTTAATTCATGTTATCAACGGAACTTCATCTCATGCATGTTGTGTGCATCGCCCAAGGAGAATAATATATATCATGTGAGGCATATAAATCCATTCACTAAATAGAAATTATTTTCTACATATAATGCTTTCTATTCTCATCACAGAAGAAATTTCATTCTCATCACATTATGTATGAACAAATGATTTTCACAAATTGCGCTGGCAGAGGGATCATATGTTCATTAATTATGAGATTCTTATATTAAAAAAATATGGAATTATAACCTTATTAATTTAGAGGAATATTAATATCATCTCTATGTTGATATGGATATATCATATTGTAATCAGTGAGGTATTTCATAGACTAATCACCTAAGGAATAGCAATAGTATAACATGAGGTATAATCACTAAATCCTCACATGTGGGAGGAAAAATATATCTTATCATTGACACATGGGATTAATATTCATGTTGAATAATGTATATAATTCTCGTCACATGAAGTAGAATTAGTATATAATCTTTTATTAAAGTATGAATAGATCATATTATTTTTAAAAAGTATTATTAAGATCATAAGAAAAGGGGTAAGAAATTCACTAAATGATGTATAATTTTAGTATCGTTTATTATGAATGAAAGAACATATCCTATGAATGACACATTTTTTAAAAGTCTCACCATTTAAGGCATCTAATTTAAAACATATGAAATAGAATCCCGGAATATTCTATTGTAAGAGAAAGATGAGATGATATACCCATCATAAATTCTTTCTATAATCATATCCTAAGGCTTCATATATTATTCCCTACATTTTAAGTCATTTATAAAAATGTAGGTGTCATAGGTTATACTCCATGTCAATTTTCTCTGTGAATTAAATTCTAGTGCATCGCTCCCAATATTCTCTCCATGTACTCAGTTAAGAACAAGTTTACATCTATGTGAACAAACATTTAATTTGAAGAACAATATGGAATTATTATTAATTTAATGTTAAATGGTAGTTTTTGACATATATTATAATAATGTACCTGGTTAATTATAGGGCATCATCATTAAGTAGAGATGGAATTTATTTCAAACTAGTTTTATGGGTGGTTTAGGAATACACTATAAATATTATCAGTAATTAGTGTTTTTGGAACACTAGTGGGATGTGTGATGGGGTCAATATTATTATTTTCTATATGGTGAAGAAGCGAAGATATTTACTCTAATCAATGGAATGTTAAATTATATGGTTTTTTATTTTTCATGATTATAAACCATAGAGGAATTACACACACCCTTTTAAGAGAAGGTAAGAAAACAAATGTAATTTAATTCCATATTTTTATTTAATGTTAATGGAACATAAAAATTTATTGAACATCATTATGAAATGATTATTGTATAAAGGATAATATGAAAAATGGTATGGGGATTGCACAAATATTTTTTTCAAAGGGTTTTGTTGATAATATCATTTTAGTTTATTGAGACCTGATATTCTCATTACATGAGGGACAATGTGGTCTTTAATCATTGAATAACATTCACATCAAATATGGTAGGGCTAATTCTTAACATCTAATGTTTAAGATATTGTATTTCAGTTTAATATTTTTTGACATTGTCAATGTTCTATTAATTATAAAATAATTATAAATATATATAGTTTTGAATTAAATGAAATAATATGCATTCAATGTTAATATTTAATGAGAAATGGATCAAGGAATAATCTACATTTCCAACAAGGGTTATAAATTTTGGGCATCATCAGTGTTTTCGTAATTGAGGGATAAGTATACATTTTGTAGGTTCATTAAAGAAGATATATAATAAAAACATCCCATTTTATCATTGATATAGGGGTAATAATATGAGGGTCCCAATAATTAGATATAAAATGTCATATATCTTCTTATCACATGAATATAGTGAAGGTCGTGGGCATGAGTTTCTATGATAATAGTTATGCACTTGTGGATAGCATTTTTTAATGAAGTTTAAATTATTTAGATCCCATGTTCACTATAGAATCACCAAATATTGTTTTCTGGAAGGAGGATTAATGGTGGGAAACCAAAGGCTATATCATACAACATTGTAGCTTTGACATTTTTTATATTTTCATGGAACACGGTCTCTAGAATAATGAAGGTATATTGAATAAATGAAATTATTATCCAAAATATTTTAATATTTATGAATCATGGTGTTGTAGGAGTTATTACGATGTCATGATAGCATACAAATTCATCAATTTTCATTCTGTAAAATCATCTAAATATGGCATTAGATTATCATGGACATATGTTAGGGTTTTGAATATTTATTTTCACCATAAATGATCAATTGTATTTTTTGTTTAACAAATTCATGAATGTGAGAGTTACATGATTTTAGAGTGTGACTGTCAAAATTACAGAGGTCCATTTGTTAAATTCAGTATTGATACACATTTTATAGAATTTTTGTCATAAAAAGGATATATTTCATAAAACATATCATGTTTCACATAATATGGGACATTTTTTATATGATAAGGGGGGTCACTACTTTTATAAGACTGTGCCATGAAATATTTTTACGTGTGTAAACCTATATTTTTCAGTAAATTAATTTTTGGAATACTCATTGATGTATTAAAAATAATGTCACTATTATCAGACAAGATAAAATCATGATGAATTTGAATCTTGAACACAAATATTAAATATTTCATAAAATGACATAAATAGTTCAAGGATGGACCCTATGGAATTTTTTATCTCAACATTAGGAAATAATTTTTTCTAAACAAAGACATGATTATCAATGAAAAAAATAGTCTTACCCATATAAATAAATAAGATACGTAATAGGAAGATCAAATTTAGGCAGAAAAATCATGTCATTGGTAATCTCCATCGATATAGCTCAAAAATTCTCTAAAATATAATACAATACTGTATACATTTTACATTCTAAGAGATAAAATCGATATAAATTATGTGAGGGTACCAATTATGTGTATTATACTTTTATTCATATATATAAACAAATCATGAAATAATCTCCTAACATAACATAATATCCGGATAACTCGGGCTATGAGGCTCATGAAACTATCCATTTACATTCAAAATGTTTAGAAATAATTATTTATGGAGAGAGGTTTTTCACTTTATTAATGAAATAATATGTGGTATAGTTTGCGGTTGTGATAAACAAGGTTTCTTGCATGATTTATTTTTTACATTAATGAAAATTAAGTTTAGAACATAATATCCACTTCTAAAATATTTAATAATTTTTTTGAAGCTC
Source organism: Viscum album (assembly GCA_963277665.1). Classification (NCBI taxonomy): domain Eukaryota; kingdom Viridiplantae; phylum Streptophyta; class Magnoliopsida; order Santalales; family Viscaceae; genus Viscum; species Viscum album. Next base: position 1,660,189,183 of record OY728145.1, read on the forward strand.
AAGAAAATACTTATAATACTACTATGATGTAGGGATGAATATAAATGAAAATAACCAATACTCTAGATTTATTATATGTGGAAACATGACCTTTTAATTAATAAAAATATTGGACTAATGGTAGTAATTTCTTAGGAACATACCACCACTTTACAGATATTATTATATATATATATATTCATCATCCTGACCAAAAAGGCTCCTATATTGATATATTGGAATATTGTTCTTGACTAACTTTACAGTCCGAAAATAACTTATATTTGACATTAAATGATATAAAATAACACATAAACCATTTATACCCATTTTAGGTTAACCCATATAATAATTTTAGAGTTACCAACTCGGGTGTATTTTCATATATACCCCATCATAATTTGAGCTAAAATTTTAGATTATCATATTTTCCTGTATGACAACATGAATCTATCATTAGGAGGGAACTTCCTACATGAATAGTGATGTGAATTCAAGGTGTACTATAGGTTTATGTATTATATGGATGTGCTAAAAAAATATTATAATATGTGAGGTATTTTGGATAACATAATTTTATATTCAACATCATCTACATCTACATTGATAGTACGACTACTGGTAGTATGCTGGCCAAAGTAAATTCCATATTCATCATAGGATGTTGGGGACCATTATATTAGATCATCACTACATCTATAGGATTCCTAGTGTGGTATTTCAATACAATTAGTTCGACTAGGAGTCCAATTATTTGGGTGATGTAGAATAACTTATTCAAGATGTGATGATTTTCATAGATAAACTGAAATAGATTTTTCATAATCATATACCCCTTCATTTAATATTTTTACAATATGTAAATAATATTATTTTTTAACATTATTAAGGATCATTTTCTAGAACTACACAATTAATTCCCTAACACTATGCAAAAATGGATTATTAGATCATATTCATTCTATATGAAAGAAGAATGCTACGAAGAGTGGGGTTTCAAAATGAATTATTGTGACTCTATGTTCAGGGATGATATATTTTTTCGAAAAAAATCCTATATTAGTGGTTGTGTCCTATCAGAAAATTACAAACCTATATATGGTCAAGCACCCATATGATAGTGTCCATCTTACAGTCCAATAAACAACTAGTTTCCAGAACCTCAATGTCATCAAGTAAATCTGATCATATGGGGATTAACATAAGGTGATACATGTCCTAGTATGCTTTTGTAACATTCTCAACCCTAAACAAATGGCTTGAAATATATATTAATGATTATGCATTTCTGTATGTTATTTCAACTACAAGAATTTATTTGATACACTTCCTAATTAATATATAGGGAGAACATCCTAGGAAAATTATTGATTTTTGTGTAGTGGACCATATTTCCATCATTGGAATCATTAACATTCATCCTATCTAATAAAAATTAATAAGAAGGTAAAATTTGTGCATTAAATTTCAGATAAAATATAATACCCACAGTGTATCAAAGGTGGGGTATTTTTTTCGGGAAAAAACTAGAATATATACTATGTAACATACATATCCACTATATTTTTTCAGAATATTTTCTCATTAACTGGTCCATGGGGTAGGTTTAATTATGGGTCAATGTTGAGAGGAAACCACGTCTCATGGAAAAATATTAGTTGATGTTTACAGGGGATGGATATAAATATATATTCTCACTACATCCAAACAATTATGACACATTCCTCATTGAAAATGAGGATTAAATAATTTTATTAGAGTATCATGATGAACTATGACCAAAATGGGTGATTTTGTTGGTTATTGTAATGAAAACCAATGATTAAAAGGACATGAGGAATGCCACCACTTGGAGATGTCTCCATTTTGTGGAAACTGGGGACCTCAAAGGAATCACATTATTAATCCATTACGTGGGAACCCTAGAGAATTCGTTTCATGCGCTGCTGGTCTCCCAAAAAATGGTAGTAATATAATGATGTGTTCTTTATAGTAGTAATAAGAAGGTCCTTTTGATCCTTCATTAATGCAGATTCACTATCAAGGGTTAGAGGAAGATTGTTTAATGCATAATGACCTATAGGTTATGTGGGATATTGTAACACCCCAGGTAAATAAAGAATATGAAATTTTCATATTTATCCATATTTATTAATAAAATGTTAATATTAATTTAAAGGGAACGCTATGCTCGATGGCATACCCAATACGAAAAAATGAGTTTCTTTGAAATCTTACGTTGCACTCTAATAATAAAATAATATTATTTTAAATGGTACTTAACGCCTATCCATTGTAATGGTGGGAATGAATGTAACTAACTAAAAAATTTATTATATATGTTTGTCAAATATTTTTACTTTTATCCATTAAATGTTAGAGGCTTAAAATGGGAATGAATCCAATTTTTAGTATAAATCTTCTAATATTCTTTAAAAGGTCGATTAACCGCATTTTGATGGTGAACTCTTTTTAAATATACTTTTGAAGACATTGTATGTTATATTTGACAAAATAAAATCCTTCTTCAGAATCTGGACACCATAATTTACTTTGTGTAAATTTTTGTTATTTTTTTCGATAAAGATCAGTTTTAGTGAAAATATTGTATTTTAATTCAAAACCAATTTTTAATCTAATTTATTTATATTATTAGATCATATTTTGAATTATTTTTAAATTGAAATGAGAATATATTTTTACCATTTAATACAATGGTCGTCATTGGAATTAATTTCACTTTGAAATTGGACTTAAACTAGTGTCAATATTTTAATAGATATTGTTTCCTAAAAACACGCTATTTGTTTTGTCAGCAAGAATTAATTATTAAATTAATTAATGCATCTTTTATTTATTGAATTTTTTAAAATAGACATCATTTTTGAATTCGGAATATCAAATATATCTTAGGGTGAATTTTTCGTATTTTTTTGAAAAACTTCAATTTTTTATGAATAGAGAAACCTCTAAGTGGTAGTTAATAAACTGATTTTTCGTTTAAATGAAACATTACCACTTATGTGATTTGAATTTAAAAAATCTGACATAAATGGTTGTAATTAGGATGTAAAATGTAGTTCAATGAGATTAAAATAATTTTTTGGTGAATAGTAACTTTTATGTTTTATTAATCGCGATTAAAGGTAATTACTGTAATTTAATTTAAAAATAATGTTTTAATAATATGAAATGACCTTGACACATGTACTACCCTTATTGTACGAGTCATGGACGGCCAATAAAATCCATGGGTTACCTTTAGGCCCACATGGAGACACTTTGGTTGGAAAATGACATTAATAACTTTTTATTTAAAGTTAAAATTAAAATGTCACAAACATGAGTTGTTTTAATAAAACAATTTTTACATGGGGTTATACATGTCCTATTTTTGACTATAAATATTAATTAGAAATATAAAAATATTTCCTACATCATGATATTTTTTTTATAATTTTTAGACATTAAATAAATAAAATTATTTATGACACCATGATGATGCAGCGATTACCTCATTATTTAACGATTTAAATAAAATGAAAAGATAATGTAAAATCTAAGACCTAAACTTGTCTAAAACCTATTTTATTGGTGGATTTCTAACTCTTATAACCTTATCCTCGAAATATATCCTTTTGGGACATTTATAATCTGAAAACAATTTTATAATAAAGTAATATTTTATAACATCCCAAGAGTGCCCCTCCGCTTCTCTTATAAAAGGCCCCCATCTCTACCTCCTTACCCACACCCCTCAAGCCATTGGCTCGGCAAACCACTACTCATTTTTCCTCTAAACATCCCTCTAGTACTACTATAAGCATCACATTGGGAAGAATCCTTTCCAAGTAATCCTTTGGACTCAAATCAAAAAGTGTTACCCGATTTTAAGGTAATGTCTTCACTTGTGTTCTTTTGTTTTATTTTGCTTCTCCAACCCCCTAAACTATTTTTATTTATTTATTTTGTAACAAAAACAGTATCATAAATATAATATGATTTTTTATGAGGTTTATTCGAACTACACTAACACACACCTCTGTCTAATGGTTAGAGGACATAGTGTTTCCGTGGATGGTGAATTACTACCTCACGAAACGATGATTGTTCTATCTTCTTCTACGACCTCTCATGGTGGCTATTATGATTGAACTATATTTATTTATGATATATATTATATTTATTTCTTCCATATACTTATTGATTTTATATTTAATACATACCTTTATGCTTTTCATGTTGTGCAAATGCGATAATTTCATTTGAGGAAGTGTGGTCTACCGCCCCCTCAAGTGATGTGACTTGTTCATGAAATACATGGAATGTATAAAGAATTAAATTGATGAACTTATGTGATATATATAACATATATATTATAATATAATTATAATATATAAATATCTCTCATCTAGTTTTAATTCCATTATTGTGCCAAATAAATGAAAGTAGCATTCATGCCTACGTACGGCTTACCGTCTCCATGAACGATACATTTCATTTCTTATCTCCCAATGTTATGTACTATTATAAGTACATATATATAATGGAAATATATTCCATATATTACATCTAAATGATGGATATCATTCTGGAATTATAATATATATATATATCTCTTTTAACATTAATTCCATTAATATGAAAAAATAATGAAAGTAGCGTTAATGCATACGTACGGCCTACCATCTCCATGAACGGTGCATTTCATTTTGTATCTAAAAATATTATGGAATAGTATAAAATGAATATATACTGGAGATATATGATATTTAAATCATTTATAATATTCTGGAGATGATGTACCTATATCTTCATGGAAAATTATTTTCCAACAAGCTCAATTTTGACTCATGTACCGAACATCGACAAAAATGGCTGATATGAACTCAAATTATTAAAAAATTATTATAACATTATAATAAGTGGTATGAACCGTATACTAATCTTTAAAGGAGGTCCTTAAGCAATTATAAATTGACCAATGTTTTTTATTCAGTAATATAAAGAAACGAACAAGTCAAGTCGGACTTGAGGTAAGGGATCATACATCTCTCTTTCTTTTTAAGCACTGTCTTTTTTGTCATTTATTTTAAGATCATCTTTATTATGTTTGGGGATGATCTTTTATATTACTATTACATTAATTTTTATGTTCATATGATGAAAGACCCTATTTTATCTCATCAAACCATTTTTGGATGTTTTAAGTGGCGACGTTAGGCTGCAGAGTTTTCATAAGGGATTTTTCATCTCACTTTTATTCCCGTGACATTTATGCTATGTTTTCCACCATTTCATTTGAGTGGTGTATGTAATGCCCATTATTATACTCTTTCTGTAGTATAATTTCAATTATGGGTATTTACATCTTCATTGTATGACCCTTCTTCCCTGGGGTGTACATTTCGAAAGTTACCCAAGTCGGTAAGGGAACCTTTCACCCTCCCCTTTCTAAAAGACTTCTTTTGTTATGTCTTTTAATTCACATAATATTATGTTGGGATATGTTATTATATATCATTATTGATGTAAATTTTATGTCCAAGTGATGAGATTCCATTTTCTCTCTCATCAACTCATTTTCTGAATTTTAAAGTGACGTTGTTAGGCTTTCAGATTTCTGTAAGGGAACTTCTTAACCCACTTTCAATTCATTGGTTTAAACCTATACTTCTTGAGTTTATTATTCCAAGATTTTGTGTGGAATCTATATGTTTTAATTTCCACAAACAATTGTGTGGATATACTATTTCTACACATAATCATATCATTGATAAATTCTTACATCATTTAGAAGAACTTGTATGGGAAATCATTACACAATCTCATTTCATTGAGTTATATATCTATGTCATCAGTTTTTTTTTCCAATATTATGTGTGAATGACCTCTGATTGTTTTATACTTAATATCAACTTATATTTTGTGTATTCATATTTTTCACACATAATCATTTAATTGATTTATCCTTAATCTAAGGATACCAACTTTGTAAGGGACTTCGTCTCAATATCCTTTCATTGAGGCATATTTTGTTTTATACTCAACTTTGTTTTATACGGTGTATAAACCCCTTTGAATTATACTTTTATTTGAAAGGAATCTTTTCTATATGATTCGTTTTACTAAACGACAAAAATTATGTTTCTTTTTAACGTACGCGGTGACAATGACCTTTCCACCACCGCGAGTATTGTTTTATCTTTGGCTTCCTCAACAAGCTGTTATATTTTTTAAAAGTAAATAAATACCATATAATCTTTTTGGTATTGAAAATGGTTTTGATAATTGATTTGTTATGTCAATATATTTAAGTGATATATTCTGCTTTAAATGTGGAAATGTTTTATTTCCTTTATAATTGTTTTATGTGTTATGATTTTATAATGGTACATGGACATATGACGGGTGGTTACGCGATAAACCACATGATGGGTGGTGCCATGAATAAAAGGACAGGTGGTTATGTTATAACCTCCAATGCATTGGGTATGGAAGTCAGCCGTATGGATATTCCATTAAGTATGTGTGGAAGTCGGCCTTATGGTTATTCCATTTTAGTATGTTTATGTCCCAAGATACGTTTATATGTTCTGTGTTCTTTATATGAGTTTTATGGTAATATTTTGGTTACAAAAGTGTAAGTAATGGTCTTTTATTCAGTGAAGTGTTTTTACTACTTCATAAAGGTGAAAAGTATTACTTTGGTAAACTATTCATGGTTTACATGTTGTTTTGATAAACTAACAGTTTTCCTTCTTTGTGTATCCATTACTAGACTTTTTATGCTCATCCCAAGTTTTTGAAATGTTTTCCACAGGACTTAAAGATGAATAGGTTCAAGGATGGGATCAAGGATAGACATGATCCCTAAAACAAGGAACTAGACATGTTTCTTTTTAAGAATTTTTATTTTATGGAAACTTAGTAAAAGTGTATACTTTGTAATCTTTTGAGATGTAATAGTTATGACCTAGATCTCTAAAACTGAAAACCTAATAAGATCCCTTATGTGAATTATTCATTTAATTAGTGATTATGTAATGTTTTAAGTCTGGGGCCTTATATTTGGTATCATAGGTCGGTTTAGATAACATTAGAGGTTAGGGTATTCTCTAAGCATAAGTCACATTACCATAATGGCTAGGATTTCAAAAAGAGTCATATGTTTTAGATAAAGTTAATGAGTGAGTATATCTTACTATTTATCTTCCTCATTAGTAGATGATAATTTTGTTGATATACTCACACTGACATTTCTGGTTTTAGTAAATGGATGGATCTAGAAGGCACCAAAGTGAAAATGGGTTTGAAGGAAACTGTGGTGGTTCCCTGATTAAGAGACTGGATGAAATGGGGGATTCAATGAGGAAACTCGTGGTTGTTCTAAACCAACAATCAAGGAGTCATGATCAACCACTTGAACCTTGGTAAGTTCTCTAATTCATCATGTACGAGATGATTAACTAGATGTGGATGTTCAGGTAATAATTATAATGGTAACCATTAGGGTTTATATGATCCTTACTTATGAGGTAATTATGGGTTACAATATGTTATGATGGAAAATGAAAGGCATGAGATTAACTTGAGGTTAAAATATGTTATGATTATTTTTGAAGATATTTTCTCGTTTTGGAGAATGTTATAAGAATTACATAGTTTTGGATAAAGGGAAACATGCAGACCATGTGACAACCTGTCGCGTTGGACAAAGGTGTGGGAATTGAACCCATAACCAAAGTGTGATGGGTATTTATCGCCTACCACTAGACTACGTGAATTCCTTGGTTAGTTTGACTAATTTTTTTTAGTTATATGATCATATGAATCTATAATAAGTTGATTTTGGGTTATCTATGGAAATTATTAACCTATCATGGAGGACATGTGATTAAGTTAATTACTTTTTATTATGAGACTTTAAGAGAAACTGATGCTATTTGGAGATAAATGTTAATTTGTACCTTGGAAGACTATGTGATTATATCCTTCAAATATTTGGGTTTCAATCTTAGTTTGGTTTACTTTGTATAATTTTATGGACAATTGTTTATCGAATGGTCTTCGTTGAACTTTGGGTTTTGTTGGAAAAATTTTAGAGATTAAGAATAGATTTTCCTTTTATAAAGGATTATCCTTTTGTGGATTATCTGATATTGTTCTAACAATTTTGGTTTTTATCTAAAAACATGGGAAATATATAGTTATCTTTTTTGGATTAGGTGATTCTCAAGAAGTTGATTATAGTACTCTTATTGTGAGAAAGTCTTCCTAAATACCCATCTTTTGGAGAAAATATGAGTCTGTGTAAGAAATCTAGTAAAAGTTGAAAGTCAACATGACAAGTAAGTATGATTCCTTATGTTTTAGTTATGCTCATAAATAAATTACCCAATGAAAAGTAATTTAAAACAAAAATTTTGTCTATTAATTTTTCCTACTAGAGAATCAAATACCGTTTAACCCATGACAAGTTTGTGATTTCCTCGTGGTTAACATTCTCGTAATCATATTTTCTAGAAATCTCCCTCAGAACATCACCCTTTGTTTTGTTCCTCCATATCCATGTTTTCCAACATGGAATCCTAGTATGGGTTAACTCGGGTGAGCTTTTTACTTCCCTTTATTTCTTTTAAAGTGACAGTTTAATTGACTCCTTTTTCGATATGGGTCTTTCAATGAACTTTACAAGCCCAATTTTAAAATTGAGAGGACGAAATTCACAAAAGGGGTGAAGGATGTAACACCCTAGGTAAATAAAGAATATGAAATTTTCATATTTATCCATATTTTTTAATAAAATGTTAATATTAATTTAAAGGGAACGCTATGCTCGATGGCGTACCCAATACGCCAAAACGAGTTTCATTGAAATCTTACATTGCACTCTAATAATAAAATAATACTATTTTAAATGGTAGTTAATGCCTAGCCATTGTAATGGTGGGAATAAAAAGAACTAAATACAAAATTATTATATATTTTTGTCAAATATTTTTACTTTTATCCATTAAATGTTAGAGGATTAAAATGCAAATGAATCCAATTTTAAGCATAAATCTTCTAATATTCATTAAAAGGTCGATTAACTGCCTTTTGATAGTGAACCCTTTTTAAATATACTATTGAAGATTATATATGTTATATTTGAAAAAATAAAATACTTCTTTAGAATCTGGACATCGAAATTTACTTTCTGTAAATTTTTTTAATTTTTTTCCGATAAAGATCAGCTTTAGTGAAAATATTGTATTTTAATTCAAAACCTCTTTTTAATCTAATTTATTTATATTATTAGATAATATTTTGAATTTTTTTAAAGATAATTTTGAATATATTTTTACCATTTAATACAATGGTGGTAATTGGAATTAATATCACTTTGAAATTGGACTTAAACTAGTGTCAATATTTTAATAGATATTGTTTCATAAAAACACGCTATTTGTTTTGTTAGCATGAATTAATTATTAAATTAATTAATTAAACTTTTATGTTTTGAATTTTTTAAAATAGAAATCATTTTTGAATTCGGAAAATCAAATATAGTTTAGGGTGAATTTTTGGTATTTTTCTGCAAAACTTCAATTTTTGATGAATAGTGAAACCACTAAGTGGTGGTTAATAAACTGATTTTTCGTTCAAATGATACTTTACCACTTCTGTGATTTTAATTTCAAAAATACAACATACATGGTTTTCATAAGGATGTAAAATTTGGTTCAATGAGATTAAAATAATTTTTTGGTGAATAGTAACATTTAAGTTTTATTAATCGCGATTTATGGTAATTAGTGTAATTTAAGGTAAAAAATGGTTTAATAATATTAAATGACCTTGAAACATGTCCTACCCTTATTTTATGAGTCATGGACGACCAAAAAAATCCATGGGTCAACTTGGGGACCCCATGGAGCCACTTTGGTTGGAAAATGACATTAATAACATTTTATTTAAAGTTAAAATTAAAATGTCACAAACATGTGTTGTTTTACTAAAACAATTTTTACATGGGGTTATACAAGTCATATTTTTTACTATAAATATTCATTAAAAATAAAACAAGATTTAATACATCATGATATTTGTTTTATAATTTTTATAAATTTAATAAATTAAATTATTTATGACACCATGATGATGCAACGATTACCCCATTATTTAACGATTTAAATATAATGAAACTATATTGTAATATCTAAGAACTAAACTTGTCAAAAACCTATTGTATTAGTGGATTTCGATCTCCAATCACCCTATCCTTGAAATATATCCTTTATAGACATTTAAAATCCGAAATGAATTTTATAATAAAGTAATATTTTATAACTTTCCAAGAGTGCCCCTCCTCTTCTATTATAAAAGGCCCCCACCTCTACCTCCTTACCCACACCCCTCAAGCCATTGGATCGGCCATCCTCTGATCATTTTGCCTCTCCAAATACCTCTCTTACTCCTAAAAGCCACACATTTGGCATAATCCTTTCCAAGGAAGCCTTTGGGCTCAAATAAAAAAGAGTTACCCGATTTTATGGTAATGTCTTAACTTGTGTTCTTTTGTTTTATTTTGCTTCTCCAACCCCCTAAAATCTTTTTATTTATTTCTTTTGTAACAAAAAAAGTATCTTAAATATACTAAGATGTTTTTATGAGGAGTATTATAGCTAAACTAACACACACCTCCGTCTAATGGTTAAAGAACATACTATTTCTGTGGATGGTGAATTATTGCCTCACGAAACGATGATTGTTCTATCTTCTCCTACCACCTATCATGGTGGTTATCATGATGGAACTATATTTATTTATGATATATATTATATTTATTTTCTCTCTATTATTCTGTATTTTATATTTAATACATACCTTTATGCTTTTCATGTTGTGCAAATGCGATAATTTCATTTGAGGAAGTGTGGACTACAGCCCCCTCAAGTTATGTGACTCGTTCATGCAATACATGGAATGTATAAAGAATGAAATTGATGAACTTATGTGATCTATATAACATATAAATTAAACTAGAATTATAATATATAAATATATATAATCTAGTTTTAATTCCATTAATGTGCCAAAGAAATGAAAGTAGCATTCATGCGTACGTACGGCTTACCGTCCCCATGAACGGTACATTTCATTTCTTATCCCAAAATGTTTTGTACTATTATAAGTACATATATATAATGTATATATATTCCATATATTATATCTAAATTATGGATATAATTCTGTAATTATAATATATATCTCTCTCTTTTAACTTTAATTCCATTAATATGACAAAAAAATGAAAGTAGTGTTCATGCGTACGTACGGCCTACCGTCTCCATGAATGGTGCATTTCATTTATTATATTCAAATATTATAGAATAGTATAAAATGAATATATACTGGAGATATATGATATTTAAATCATTTATAATATTCTTTAGATGATGTACCTATAACTTCATGGAAAATTCTTTTCCAACAAGCTCAATTTTGACTCATGTACCGAACATCGAAAAAAATGACTAATATGAACACAAATTATTAGCCAATTATTATAACATTATAATAAGTGGTATGAAATGAATAATAATCTTTACAGTAAGTCTTTATGAAATTATAAATTGACCAATGTTTATTATTCAATAATATAAAGAAACGAACAAGGCAAGTCGTACTTGAGGTAAGGGATCCTACTTCTCTATTTCTTTTTAAGAACTCTCTTTTATGTCCTTTCTTTTATGCTCATAATTCTTATGTTTGGGGATGTTATTTTATTCCTATTACTTTAATTTTTTATGTTTATATGATTATAATCCCTATTTTATCTAATCAAATCATTTTTGGAAGTTTTTAGTGGCGTCGTTAGGCCGCCGAGTTTTCGTAAGGGATTTTTCATCTCACTTTTATTCCTGTGACATTTATGATATGTTTTCCACCGTTTCCTTTGAGTGGTGTATGAAATTCCCATTATTATACTTTTTGTGTAGTATAATTTCAATTATGGGTATTTACATCTTCATTTGATGACCCTTCTTCCATGGAGTGTACGTTTCGAAAGTTACCCATGTCGGTAAGGGAACCTTTCACCCTCCCCTTTCTAAAATACTTCTTTTGTTCTGTCATTTAATTAACATAATATTTTGTTGTTATATGTTCTTATATATTCTTATTGATGTAAATATTATGTCCAAGTGATGAGATACCATTTTCTCTCTCATCAACTCATTTACAGTATTTTAAAGTGATTCCATTAGGCTGTTGGATTTCTGTAATGGAACTTCTTAACCCACTTTCGATTCTTTGGGTTAAACATCTACTTCTTGATTTTATTATGCCAAGATTATGTGTGGAATCTATATTTTGTAATTTCCACAAACCTTTGTGTAGATATAATATTTCTACACATAATCATCTAATTGATAAATTCTTATGTCATTTAGACGAACTTTTATGGTAAATCATTACTCAATATCATTTCATTCTGTAAATATCTATGTCATTGGTTATGTTTTTCAAAGATTATTTGTGAATGAACTCTGATTGTTTTACAATTAATATCCACTTATATTTTGTGTTTTCATATTTTTCACACATAATCATGTAATTGATTTATCCTTAATCTAAGGATACTGATTTTGTAAGGGACTTCGTCTCAATCTCCTTTCAATAAGGCATATTTTGATTTATACACAACATTCTTTTATACGGTGTATAAACCCCTCTGACATCTACTTTTATTCTAAATGAATATTTTCTATATAAAGCATTTTACTAAATGACAAAAAGTATGTTTCTTTTTAATGTACACGGTGACAATGACCTTTCTGTTGCCGCAAGTATTATTTGATCTTTGGCTTCCTCAACAAGCCGTTATATTTTTTTAAAAGTAAATAAATACCATATACTCTTTTCGGTATTGAAAATGGTTTTGATAATGGATTTGTAATGTAATTATATTTAAGTGATATATTGTGCTTGAAATGTGGAAATGTTTTCATTCATTTCTAATTGTTTTATGTGTTATAATTTTATAATGGTACATGGACATTTGGCGGGTGGTTATGTGATAAACCATATTATGGGTGGTTTCGTGAATACCAGGATGGGTGGTTATGTTATAACCTCGAATGCATTGGGTATGGAAGTAGGCCGTATGGCTATTCCATTATGTATGTGTGGAAGTTGACCATATGGTTATTCCATTTTAGTATGTTTATGTCCCAAGTTACCTTTATATGTTATGTGTTCTTTATATGGGATTTATGGTAATATTTTGGTTACAAAAGGGTATGTAATGGTCTTTTATTCAGTGAAGAGTTTTACTACTTAATGAAGGTGAAAAGTATTACTTTGGTAAACTATTCGTGGTTTACTAGTTGTTTTGAAAAACTAAAAGTTTTCCTTCTTTGTGTATCCTTTACTGGGATTTTTATGCTCATCCGGTGTTTTTGAAATGTTTTCCACAAGACATAAAGATTAACAGGGTCAAGGATGGGATCAAGGAAAGACATGCTACCTAAAACATGTAACTATACATGTTTCTTTTTAAGAGTTTTTATTTTATGGAAACTTAGTTGAGGTGTATACTTTGTAATCTTTTGAGATGTAATAGTTATGACCTAAATCTCTAAAACTCTAAACCTGAAAAGATCCTCTATGTGAATTATTCATTTAATTCATGATTATGTAATTTTTTAATGTCGGGGACTTATAGATATACTATATTGAACTAGTAATATGGAGAATCTATTTAGGAGGATGAACTTGATTTATACTGATCTTTAAGTGGACGAACTCACCCAGCATCCCACCCAAGCCTACTACCAGTACATGATTTAATATATAGAAGATATGGACACCCTGTCATAGAGAGGGGCACCCTTTCACTATCTAGGTGTGTTATATTCTATGTGGGGCATATTAAGAGTAAATTTGAATTAACTTTTCATCTCAATATGAGTCTAATAATAAAACATATTCATTGGAATCTGATAACGCCCCAAACATATAATTTACGTAATCTCGAGTAAATTCAAAAAGTCAATGTTCAATCACTCTAAGGATCTTTTCAACTTTATATATTTATAGAATTAGGCCATAACTCATACATAAAGACTTAAATATTACATGTTAACACTTCTACTCACTATCTATTTTTTTACAGAAAAATTAAAAACACTTTTAAAAGAATCATGGCATCGTTTCAGGTTTTAATAGTATAACTTATATATGACCCCATACTTGACTCTATAATTCTTTATGTCCTTTGAAAAAAATTTCCAAACATAGGATAGTTATAAAAATCTCAATAAGAGATACATAAATGAAGAAAAATGTTAGTTTTACCGAAACATGTAAACTGTAAAAACGTTGTCATAAAATAATATATTTCACTTTTAAGAAGTTGCAAAATCACTTCAAAAAATGTAATCTTATTTCTTACCGTTTTGTAAACAAATGATTACGAGGAATCCCATAAAAATAAACATATATCAGATAATGTAATCATGGGACACAAACATACTTAAATGGAATAACCATATGGTCAAAATCAACACATATCACTAAATGGTATATCCATATGACCAACTTCTATACCCAATTCATTGTAGTGTATAATATAACCACCCATCCTTTGATGTTCATGGAACCACACATAATTTGGTTTATCATGTGACCACCTATCATTGGATTATCATTAACCACCCATCAAGTGTTTAATTACCATTACATAATCACAACACATAAGATATTACAAATATCAAAATTTCATTTTCAATAAAATATGAAGATATTTAAATATTCATTCCATTCAAAACTATTTTTCAATAAAAAAACACCAAAAAACGAAATAATGTAATTTTATTTCATTTTATAACATTAAATTTCCATAGGATGCTAAATAACACATAATTATTATCGTGACAAAGAAGTCGTTGTTGGTATATATGTTAAAAACATTCTTTTTGTGATTTTGTAAAGAAACAAAGACTCTTTATAGCCAAGATCACTTTTGAAAATAATTGAATTAAATTAATATATAAAAAACTATATTTTAAAAATCATATTATATCCATATGTTAAGGATTATAATTAATTTCATGAAAAAAAATATTTTATAATAATATATCTAAACACTCAAGGTGTCCCATTCAACATTGACCATTTTAATCAAAATCATCTTGAATTAATACATTTAATAAATCCATAAATAACATTATTAAAGATAAAATATGTATATTTAGTTTCATAGTGGATTTATATAAAACTTCTAAAATAATAATGGTTCTTATTATTAAGAAATTTTTCAATGAAAGGAGATGGAGATTAATTCCTTACCTAGAGTCTGACATGTCTCATTCATTTTTTATATTCCTAAATAATAAACATAGATTAATTTATAATTTCATAAGAACATTATTCAAGTTTATTATTCTTTTTATACTACTTATCATCCTGTAATAAAAATTATTTTTTATTTATGCTCATATCAGCCTGTTTGCCAATATTTGGTACTTGAGTCCAAATTGATTTTGTTTTGTGTAAATAGTCCAGATTGTCTAACTTCCATCATTTCAAAAATAATATTCCTGATTAAAATATAATATATATCCAATATATATGTATTTATAATATCTATAATATTTTAATATAATAAATGAAATTCACCATTCATTGAGACAGTCGGTCGTACGTACGCATGAATGCTATTTTCATTTTATTGTCATATTAAAAGAATAATTATTAAATGATAAATTAATATTATGATACCATTATTAAATTTATATAATAAATGTTATATAGGTTTACTAAAATCATCATTTATACAGTCAATGTATGGTATTAATGAATCATATCACTCTGAGGGGGTGGTAGTATGCACTTCCTAAAAGGAAATTATCATATTTAAACCTTTTTGAAATCATATAAGAATGTTGTAGATAAAAATTACAGAATTTTTGAGACAATATAAATATAATATATATCATATTTAAATACACTTCCATTATAATCCACACCATGATAGTTTGAAGTGGAAATTTGAATTATCCTCATTTTGGGAGGTAGTTGTCTCCATACAGAGAATATATATGTTCATATAAATTATGTGAAGGTGTGTGTAAGTGTATGTGGGGAAAAATACATCAAGGTAAAATTGAACCATTTTTTAGTTGGCTGTGTTTGTTGAAAATGCATGTTTTAATTATTAATTGTCGAGTTATAGAGATGTTATTGACAATCCATGTTGGAAACGAACTATGACTAAGGAATACATGATCTGGAGGCAGAAAAAAAGAACAGATACAAGGTTGCTATGTTTTCCATTGTTTTCAAAAATTTTGTTGTCCAAAATTTGGAGTATGTTGAGCATATCAAAAATTTTATTTCCTTTAATATCACGTCGATATATGTAAAAATCATTGGCTTCATGATGATGGGCTTGGTGAAGTAGATTTCGTAGAGACTGGAAGATTGATAAGAGTGAGCTCTATGATTATGACCTGATTTTCAAACCGAAGAGGTGAAGAGAATTGAGGCAAAGATTTACGGTGGTGGAATTAATGAACTAATGGAACACATCATGATTAAGATGAGCTCTGTGATCCAAAAAAAATTTGTGGTTCTTTACAATATAGAGATATTTTATGTTTTAATTTTAGAGCTTTTCTATTTGAGCTGACATGGGGCTGGCTTCGCACAGATGGTTCATGAGTCAGCGGACTCACCAATAAATTGGCCTTGACCCCTAGAGGGAAGTAGTGTGTTTTTTAGAAACATTGTTTCTCTCAAATCGCAAAAGAGGTTCACTGAGGTAGTGTGCTTCTCGAAAGACATGAGCATCAAAATAACTAATCTTGGTCCGCGAAAATTGTGTGTTCTATGTTGGCTCATTGGACTTCACTAAAAAAGTATCTTTGAAACTTTTTCATCACTACGGTATCCTAAGAGTTGTGAAGGCTTGATCTTTTTGAAGACTTCTACTCTATGAGGTAGTATGCTTCGCAAACATGTGATATCTGCGTAGGTGTGTGCTTTGCAAAGAGGTAGGGACTCCGCGAAGGAATGTTTGATCTTTGAGAAATTGGGAGCATCGCGAAGTAGGGATCTTTGTGAAGGTACTTCAAATTTTTTTCCAGTGATAATTGGGTATGGAGAATTTATCATTGGATGAAATTTTTACTTCAACATTGCATATACATACAGTTAAGGATGCACTAATTATAGATAATGAAATGAAATACCAGTCTTTAAACATTGAGTTGATCTTCTGAAGAAGTAATGAGCTCACATTAGTTGAGAGAGTAGTGTGTTATTAAATTATGATTAGTTATAAAATAGGAGGGACCATGAGTCTACTTCAAACTTGTAATCAATAGTGCGCTTATAGTGGATTTGGTACATCGGCACATCACTGGTGTATGCTCCATAGATGTAACCCAATGCGGGTGAACCCAGTAAATTTTTTTTTCATGTGATTTATATAATATTCATTCATTCACTGCAATGAAAAGGATAGAGAAAAGTGTTTTCTTAAAACAAAACAACATCAAAAGGGAAAGTTGTTTTAATTTTTCATACAATGAATCACCCCATTCCCATGATATAAAGCATTGTGGGCCTAAAAATGTAATTATAATACTTCACATAATAACATCCTATTATATTGTAAATACTTGTTTTGTTATGTAATCATTAAATAATATGATTCTTGGGAGTGGAGAAGGATAATAAAAGAAAATAATTTGAGAGAATAAATTAACTCAAAATCAGGTAACATATTTTGAATCGAGCCAAATAGATTTCTTGAATTTCTTTCTTCCCAATTTAATCCTTCTAAGACTAAGGTAGTGATTTTTGGACATTATATTTGAATAATTCAGAAGATCCTTGGGTCTTGATAAGTGTGACTAAGTTGGTAGTGTTGGTGGACTTTTATAAATGGGAGAAGGGGCATTTTATGAATTTCTTGAAATATTAATTTATTATAAATTCAATTTCGATTAAAAATGTTTCTAAAAACAATTAAAAGGGATATAGAATGATTTAGTTCTAATTCTAATCATAAAATAATTTTTAGAATATTTTATAATATAATGGTATCCTTCACTTTTTGGTTTAACCCCTATTTTACACTTTTTAATCTTACAGTGATATCATGTTATATACATTTTGTGGGTTAATTAAATTACAATATAATGTCAAATGGCCATCAAAAAAGTAATTTATGAAATATTTGAATGTTTCATAACTATTTTGATTAATCTTAGTTTGATAAGAATTTAATATCATTTAATAACCAATTTTATATAATATGTTATGAATTATATCAATTCTGGACACTATTCATAAATGACTTCTTTAAAAATTCCTAACAACCTGATTCCATCTTAAAAAACATTGAATCAATCCAAACTTTTCAATGTCACCTTGAAATTTTATTATGGAATAAATTATGTCATATAATATTTATTTTAATATTTATAATATCATTTATTTTAATCATTTATTCATGAAGCACTCATTGCATCATCATTATGCCACAATTTAATTTATTTATATAATTTATAAGAATTAAATGTAATATATCATGATGTATCAAATCGTTTTATCATTCTAATTAATATTTATAATCTAATATATCACTTATATAACCCCATATACATATAGATTTATTAAGAAGATACATGTTGATGTTACATTTCTCATTACAATAAATTAATTATTAAAACATCACATTAGCACTCCCATGTGGATCGATGGGATTCTAATGTCGATCCAAGGATTCCCATGGTCTTCTATATGTCATAAAATAGGATCAGGACACATTTTAGGGTATTTTTATATTACTTTTATATTATATTTTTCATTTTTACCATATATACCTTTAACCATGATAAATAAAATTAATTAATGAAGTTACTATTCATAATGACAAAAAAAAGAACATACTTACACAATATAAACGTTTTCATTATAAATATGGAATCCATTTCTTCAAAATCAAAACACAGAATTTGCCTAAATTAATATAAATTTAATTCCCAGTGCAAAACCAGAACGTGTGTTTTAAAAAAGTAAAAACTACCAAAAGATATTACATATGTTTATGTCCAATTACAATCAGAAATTACATATAATACAAAATTTTGGATAAAATGATAAAAATATATTCCATTTACCCCTTAAAACCATAAATAATATGATTTATCCGTATAAATTATCATGATGGAAAAAGTTGTTTCTAATTAAAATATATCATGTATTTACTATTCCTGAAAACATGATAGTTATCCGAAAAATACCAAAAACTCATCCATTGTAAATACTGATTAACAACATCTAAGGAAAAATTTTATTTGGTTTAATAGAATAGTTACTATTGTCAAAACTAAATTTAAAATTTTTTCTTTATAAAAATATGGTAAAACTACAATTTTAGAAAAATACTTCTTTTATCAGAAAATTTTAATTTGTTCTTATATCATATCTAGAAAGAATATAAGCTAAATTTAAAAAATTAAATCGAATACATATAACATACATTTTTCATTAAATCTAATTCCATAAAGAGTGATATTATTTTATAAAAATATTAATCTCTTCTGAAAAAGTTATTTCCAAAATATATATCATTTATATTCAATTAGATTTTATTTAAATTTCTAATAAATTTTGGTAAACAATAATTCATTATTTAAACAAGTGTAATCGTAATATTTTTAATTCATTAGATTTTACTGAATCAAGAAACACAACATGTAAGAGTTAACTACTATTTTAGACAAAAATATTATTATTGTATTATTTTTCGGTAAAAATCTATGTTGATTGCAATGTAACATTTCAGAGAAACCAATTGTTGCATGTTGAGCATGCTAGTAGAAAAATCATCACCTATTTCCTAAAATTAATATCATATTAATTAATATAAATAAATATGAAAATTTATTATTCTATAAACACTTGGGTTGTTACATCGTTCCTCCTGTTGAATATTGAATCCTCACAATTTTTATATTGGCCTCAGAAACTATATAAATACCCAACATCAAAAATAAAGTCAATAAATCAATCACATTAAAAAGAATGAATGATAACTACAAAGGTTACCCAAGATAATACATAATTGGATTCCATCTATGAAAAATGGATATGGAAGTGAAAACACACAATAAATTTCTCATATATAGTGATATAAGACATGATCATGAGACATGTAACAACTAGACAACCCTAAACATTTGATGGGTTAAACAGTCATTGATTTTCCATTAGGAAAAGTAAACTGATTTTTATAATTTTAATATCATTTTACTAAAGTATAAGAATTTTTTTTATGATATTGACTAAAAAAATAAGGAAACATACCTAATTGTCTTGTAGAGTTTCAACCTTTATTAAAATTTAACAACAAAAACATCTTTTATCCAGACAATGAGTATTCATGATGAATTTGTCACACCCAATGCACTAGGATCAACATATAGAGAAACTTATAAACCCAAAATGATTAACTATCTATTAATCCTATATTAAAGCATTATACAAAAAAATAGTTAGTAAATTATCAAATAATCCCTAAAAAGGATAATCCTATATAAAATGAAATACAACTCATAACCACCAGAATTCAACAAACAACACCCCAAAGTTCAAAAAATACCATCAAATAAAAAATTATACAAAAAATTATTCTATATAATCCAAATTAATATTGAAACCAATATATTAAGAATTTTTTATCACCTAGTATTCCATGATAAATGTAAACATTTATCTCCAAATAACAATGAATACTCTTAATGTATCATACATAAAAGTAATTAACATATTCATGTATTCTCCATGATAAGGTAATCAATTCTATAAATAACTTAAATCTAAAATTTTTCATATTAGAAACATTGATTATTGAAATATAATATTTCAACCATTACTCTGAAAAATAAATCTCAAATTATTCTATTATCTATATGAATATAGTGTTCCCAACATAGAGAACATCTTCCAAATAAAAAATGTATCACAAAATCACCAAAATTTATATTCTTATACGAATGTTATCAATTTTATAAAGTATAATTTCATACAATAAACGTATTCTTAATCCATAAAATAATTTAACTAAAAATATTAACTCAAAATGACCATGTAATTCATGTAGCCTACTAGTAGGTGATAAATCCCAATCGCACTTTGGTTTTGGGTTTGATTCCAATATCTTTTTCCGACATGATGTTCTTTCTTATGGTCTATATGTTATCATTTTTCAAAAACTATATAATTTAATAACATTACAAAAAATGAGATAAATTCATCAAAAATAACCATAACTTATTATAACCTCAAAGGATATCTCATACATCTTATTTTCATTCCAAAATGTAACAACCCATACATGCCTAAAATTCAAGGATCATATAAACCCTTAGGGTTCGTTCTATCTATACCCATAAAAAAATATAATTATTCCACATTTATTTTTTTAAAAACAATATTAAGGGTTAAAAATACTTTAAGCCTTCCAATGTAATCCCATCATTAATACATTTCAACATATCATAATCCATAGATCCAATATAACTCTTAAATTCATAAGATATTGACATCATAATCATCGAACAATTTTCATGACCCTTTATCCATGTTTTCTCATCTAATTTTTTCATACATATTTCCTAAAAACAAAATCATGCATAATTTCTTAAATTCAATAATATCAAAACATGAGTTGAGAAATAATTCGTACCTTTTATAGGTCATTTTTAGTTTCCTTGTCTTCATTTATAATATAATTAGGTATTGGAAAATATATATTTGTACGGTCGTGCTGATCCCATTAGCATACAATATTTTTTGGAAATCTATTTTCATAAAGACCATGCACACCATATTTAAAAAAAATAATTGATCCCTTTAAAATAACATATTTTCCTTTCATGTAACCAAATGAATGCTTTATTTTTCCACAGAAGTTTGTTGCTTTATGACCATCATTAAAACATCTTTAAAATCTATAACATCTTACCGTCCCTTTAAAACATTTTCCTGGGTGTTTCTCCTACTTCTTTGACACATACATTTTTTAATATACGCACCTTAATGATTATTACAATAACATCCATAGGGATTATTTTCTATCATATATGTTTCCATAGAAAAATCACCAAGTATTGAGTTGTCAATCACGACTCCATATAGTTGGTTTACAATAACCACAAGAGTTATCATGGTACTTCCCATTTCATTTGGTTTGTCATTAAAAACCCATAACGGATTCCTTGATATCCATTGTTAAATTGGTTTTTATTAGATCCATCAATTTACTCAAATCAAAAGGTCAGTGTGAGTATATCAATAAAATCATCATATATTGTTCTATAAGGATAGTAAACACTACGATATTTTGATTCATTTTATTATAAACTAAATCAATTTATCTAACATAACTATGAATCTATCTAAAATTAAAACCCCTATGGTTATATAAAACAATTTCACTTAGTCTTAAATAACACCCTAACCTCTATAGTCATCTCAAAAGACCTCTAATACCAACTACAATGACCCAAACTTAAACCTTACAGATGTTTGAGTTAATTCCCCAATTCAACTTATAATCACATCTAGGATCATTTGAGGTTTATATAATTAGATAATTCGGTCATCACTCATATATAAAGACTTAAATAGTACAAGTAGAAAATTTTACAAACAATTATTTTAAAAATAAAAAATAAAAACTCTTTAGAAAGAATCATGATATCGTTTTATGTTTTTATAACGTAACTATTACATGATCTCATCCATGACTCTATTCATATTAATATCCTTTGAAAAATAATTAAAAAATTTGGGCTGCGGATAAAAATATCATTAAGGGATATATAATGAATAAAAGCTGTTAGTTTTGGGAAAACCTGTAAACCATTAATACTTTATCATAATGTAATACTTTTTAACTTTAGGAAGTTGAAAAAACACATCACTAAATAAATGAAAACTTCTTATCGGTTTGTAACCAAAAGCTTACCAAAAATCCTGTAGAATGTATCCTAGACTATAAAAAGGAAACTTGTGACAAAAAAATACTTAAATAGAATAACCATGCTGTCGATTTCCACACATATCACAAAATGTAATAGCCATATGGCAGACTTCCAGAAAAAATGCATTGGAAGTTATAATGTAACAAACCATCCATGTTTTATCATGGAACCACCCATCATTTGGTTCATCACATTACTACCAATCATTGTTTTATCATGTAACCACCCATTAAATGTCCAAGTACCGTTATATAATCATAACACATAAAATATTTCAAATATCAGTATTTCCATAATAACATTTCATTTGCAATCAAAGGAGTCAATTCCATATATTAAAATATTATATCTGTCTAAAAAATAATATCAGTCAAAAAGACCAAAAAATGAATTAATGGTTTTATTTTCCTTTTAAAAACATTATGTCTTATATAGGAATCCTAATATCAGATAACTCGTATGTCAGCAGATCAGTCCTTGTCGCGACATACATTAAAAACATTCCTTTTGTATTTTTTAAAGAATGTAACATGATTCATATAAAATAGTCCTTTTTAATATATTTGAATTATATTACAATATATAAAGATATATTTTAAACATACTTTTATATCAATATAATAAATATGTAACTTAATAACACGAAGAACAAGATATGATAATTAAATCTTTAAACGTTAAAGGTGTCCCACAAAAAATTAATCATTTCAATCCTAATCATCAACAATTAATACATTTTTTAAAACATCAAATAACATTATTAAAGATAAAATATTTAAATAAAATTTCATATAGGATGTATATACGGCTTATAATATAATTAACGTGCATATTATCAAGAAATACCTCATTTAAATAAAATTGAGACGGAGAGCCTTATATTGAGTCTGACTAGTAATGTTCATTCATTATATTACTAAATTATAAACATAGATTAACTTATAATTTCATAAAAAAATGAAGTTTATTTATTATTTTATATTTCTATTCACAAGGTTATAAAAATTATATAATTATTTAAGTTCATATCTGTCGGATTGTTTATATTTGGTACACGAGTCGAAAATGAACATGTTTGCGGTATATTGTCCATGTGGGAAAAAGTCCATAAAATCCAAAATATTATTCATGATTTAAATATGATATATATCCAATATATATGTACTCGTAATATCCATAATATTTAGAGATTATAAATTAAATGAAATTTTCATAGAGACGGTAGGTCGTACATACGCATAAACACTACTTTCATTTATTTTTCATATTAAAATTATAATAATCCAATGATAAATGTATAATATAGTAATAATATTATATTTATATCATGTATGTATCATAGTCTTATGAAAACTATCCTTTATATGTTCCATGTATGGTATGGAGGAGTCATATCACTTTGAGGGGGCAGTAGTCCGCAATTTCTAAAATGAAATTATCATATTTACATGTTATGGAGATAATAAAGCTATTTTGTAAAAAACTAACAGAATCAGAGAGGAAATATAAATATAATATATATAATATATAATGAAATTATCATAGTAATGGCCACCATGAGAGGTGGTAGGATAAAATTTAATAACCATCGTTTCGTGAGAGAGTAGTTCGTCAACAAAGAAAAAGTTTGTTTGTATACATTAGATGGAGGTGTGAGTATGTTTGGTTAAAATATTACACATAAAAACATACATGTATATTGATGATATACGTTATTAATGTAACAATATAATAAAAAGACCATATTGAGAGGAAAATGAAAATAAAAGTAATGAAACTGAGAGGAGATGTTACCTCTAAATCGGGTAAATTAATTTGATTTGAGGCAAAAGGCTTTCTTGAATTTCCTTCTTCAAATGGTAAGGCTTCTATTAGAATTCTTGGGATGTTGGGAGACTACTGAAGAATTATTTGGATGATTCATAGGGCATGAGAGGTGTTAGTATGTTTGCATAGGTGGTGTCCTTTTATAAGATAGAGGAGGGGAACTTTAAGAAATTCCATAAATATTAGTTTAGTATAAATTCAATTTTATTTAAAAATGTAAAATAATTATTTAATTAAAATATAAGATGATTTTTGTACAAATACCGATCAAAAAATTACTTTTTGGACTGGTTTTTAATATTTTTTATCCTTATGTTATCGTTTTAACCCTTATTTTACCCTTTTTAATTTTACCATGATATAATGTTATTTACACATTGTGGGTTAATGTAATTATTATATCATGTCATAAAACCTAAAAAAAGTCATTCAGGGAAAATATGGACATATCATAACCGTTTGGCCAAATTGTATATTTTTAGGAATTTAATATCATGTATTAAACTATTTTATATTTTAAGTTATGAATTATGTCAATTTTGGACACTAATAATAATTTAAATTTTTTAAAATTCATAAGAACCCAATTCCTTCAAAAAACATTTAATCAAATATATAATGTCATATTAATTAATAAAATTCTAGTATGAGTAAAGTTAGGTCATATAATAATTATTTTCATATTTATAATACAATTTATTTTATTCCTTTATTAATGAACAAATCAATGCAATGTTATTATGTCATAATATAATTTATTTATTTAATTTCTAAAATTTATAAAAAAATATCAGGATAAAAAAATATATTTTTTTCTTTATAATTAATATTTATAGTCCCAGATATCACTTATATAACACCATATAAAAATAGATTTAGTGATTAAGATACATAGTTATGTTTTTTTCTCTTTACATTAAATTAATTATTATAACATGTCATTATCACTCCCAAGTAGATCCATGTGGTCCTAAATTATACCCAAGGATGAAAATTTTCGTCTATATGACATCCAATAGGATTAGTAAATTTTTAGGGTAGTTTTATATTATTATATTTTTATTACTTCACTTATTTTCCAGATTTACACTTAACCATGGTCAAAAAATAATTAATGAAATAACTATTCATAAAGTCAAAAATAAAAGGTACTTATTTACAAAATTTGTACCTTCAGATTGTAAATATGGAATCAATTTTTCTAAATTCAAAACACAAATTTTTCATAAATTAAGTTTAAATAAATTATAGTTGTCCAAAAAAAAGTCATGTTTTTATGAAGTAAAAACTACAAAAAGATTGACATGTGTTTATATCAAATTTCAAAATGAAATTACTTATAATGACCAAAACTGGATTGAAATAAAAACAAAATATACCATTTATACCTTAAAAAATTAAATAATATGATTTAACCGTATAAATTATCTCGATTGAGAATGTTGTTTTTAATTAAAATTTACCATATTTTTACTATTCATCAAAACATGATAGTTATCAAAACTATATCAAAAATTTATCCAAAGTATATTTTGATTCCCCTGAAAGAATATATTTTTATTTTTTGAATTATAACATGTAAATGTGAAAAAAAATAACGGGTTACCATCAAAAGGAGTTAACACTTTTTTATGAAAGTACTTATTATATCTGAGAAATTGAATTTGTTCTTATATCATATCTAGAAAACATATAAGATTAATTTAAAAAATTAAATTTATTATATAACATATATTTGTAATTAAATAAAAATCTCTAAAGAGTTATGTGATTTTATATAATAACTTATTCTCTTTTTCAAAAGGACTTCATAAAAAACATCCTTTATATTCAATTACTTTTTATATAAATTTATAATAAATTTTGAAACAAATTATTCATTATTTATTCATTTGTAAGCCGATGTTTTATAATTCAGTAGATACTATTCATTACATCCATACAAAGCTAGGAGTTAACTACCATTTAAAATAATAATAACATTATTATATTATTTTTCAGTATAACTCAATGTTGTTTGTAGTGTTTGATTTATGAGAAACATGTTTTTGCATGATGAGTATGCTTTCAAATAAAGAGACCACATTAACCAAAAATTAATATCTTATTCATAAATATCAATAGCCTTGAAAATGTATTATTCTATATATACATGGGTCGTTACAGCTCCAATGATGATAATTGCCAGTGCAATACTAATAAGGGTGGAAATGCATATTGGAGTTTGTTGGTCACACCATTGTATGAACTAATTGGGGAATAATTTGGAAAGGAGCGGTTAAAGATTATGTATTTAAAGATAAATTTCAATAATGGGAATT
This sequence comes from Viscum album, assembly GCA_963277665.1. Classification (NCBI taxonomy): domain Eukaryota; kingdom Viridiplantae; phylum Streptophyta; class Magnoliopsida; order Santalales; family Viscaceae; genus Viscum; species Viscum album. The sequence continues at coordinate 1,660,216,361 of OY728145.1, forward strand.
TAAAAATATGTTTTCACATAATGAATGAATCATAAGTACATGAAAAGGTTTAATTATCATAATATGATTCTTGATAACAATGGTTTATGAGAAGCACACCTCAAATTATATTGTTGTGTAATGAGTGGGTGATTCATTAGGAAAAACAATAGTGGAGGATTTCATCTCACCCTCTTTCAAGGACATTAATAAGGATCCTCACCATTGTTTCCAAAAATTTGATCCATTTGATAATGGGGAACAACTCCCTAGATGTCTAACAATCCAAATTCCCTATTTTTCTTCAAGTTTACTATCCAATTATTTTAAAACTAATTCCCTATTCGCATAAATCCCACAATTTCCTTGAATCCTTATAACTCATATTTCATAATTATCAATTGAATTCTACCTTGGAGTACCTTATAACAACAATGAGGATTCTTTATATTATATATTAATGTCAAATGGTGAACATAAATTTTGAATTACCTAGTTTAGAAAAGTATTTAGGGTGCTGGAAACTAGTAATGTAATTTTCAAATGGGTGATGGGATTGATCATCTCCCTTGTAATCATTTAGAAAATTATAGTTCTTTATCCAGGACATTCTTCTTTAATTTTCCCACCACCATTTATTAATGTATGTGGAGGAATCCCCTCATCATTCAAGAAGGTTATTCGGTCTAAGGGATTTAGTGCTCCTCCCAATTGTTAAGTCATTCCTTGAGTAGTGGGATATCTAGGAGGAGCCTACTCCAATCCATGATGAATATATCATCACATTAGGGTAGATCAATGAACAATTAGTCTGTATATCAATATCATATAGTTTTCCACTAGAAAATGGTCATGTACGGTTAGCCATCCTCTCACCATGGAGCCTAAATAATTTGATTATATTTTTTTGGAATATCTTCTTGTTAATGATTGTTTGGATTTCCATGAGTATCTACAAACTCAACACAAATTCCTTAATGACTCATGGTTATATGTATCTATAGGGAACTATGTGGTGGGAAGAAGGGTGTATACAAGTATCTTATAATTTCTCTCCCATTACTTTTGGGTTGGTTTAGTAGGATTTATGAGGTCCATTTAAAACAAGAATGTTAATCTATTGACTATTGTCGTGGATTACTACTCCCTATATTTACAAGAAAGAGAAATTTTGGACCCATATATTCAAATAAAATGCAAAGAGTTTGATGTCTCCTAGTATGAGCATTATTTTCATGGATTCAATTAAATCATGATGTAAAAACAAGATCTAATATACCTATAGGAGGAAGGATATGTTTTGAGGTTGTTTTTTCTAATATTTATTATAAAATTATCAAAGGGACCACCTTGTGGTGCGAGATTTTGAGTTGGTGGGTGAAACATATCTTGAGGAGGAGTAAAGGATTGATTAGGGGAAGGTTAAAGAAAGGTCCAATGATAATTATCATGTGTTTAAGAAGGAGATGTAGAATATGTGATGGTAGTGATATATTCTTTAGGTGACCCAAAAAATTATATCCTTATATCATCAGTCTCTGTCCTAGAAAGTTCTTTATATGTGTACATGTTATAATATTATATATTCTATGGAATGTGGACGACATAAATCATTCATTTATATTAGAAAATAAAATTATCAAATTTCTCTCCTCCTTTTATTAAATTCATTTTATATAATTCATATTAAAAATAATACCTCTATAAAATCTATAATATAATTAAATTAATTATTGGTGTGAAAAATTAAAGACAAATAAATTATTTCATATACATTTGAGGATGATTGAAATGGTTTGAGGGTTTGTGATTATAATATTGCATCATTCGCCTTTGGAAACCATGAATATTATGAACTATGATCCTAAAATTATAGAGGTATAATATTCACTTTCAATGTTTATCAGGAATTATGGTGATATAAAAATAGATTTTTAGTTCCTTGCGATCATGGAATAATTAGAGATTTGTAAATAAATACCTCAAGAGATTGTTTCAATGAAATAAAAATACGTGGAATATAAGGATAGCTTTTGACCATGATTGAAACATGTCTTCGATGGTCATTATATAGAAGATGTCACATTTATGATGTGTTACCTAGATATGAGTGGATAATTAGGTTTCTATGTTTCATCATTATTCGTGAGTAAGTTCATATATTATTAAGGTTTATCCTTTGGTTAGTATTCACTAAATGTTATGAGATCGTATGATGTCCATATTTCATCATAATATTTGTGTTATATAGGACCAAAAAAATGGATGTAATTCAATATTCATAGTTATAAATTCCTTTAAGTATTTGAATATGATTCTTAAGAATTGTTCATGTTATCTAATAGCTACACTATAATTCGTTAATAATATCAATGTGGCCTCACCATATAGTTAACTAGTGTAAAAACATGATGGATAAACAGAAAGTCCATATTGGTTGAAGGAATGACAATGATGAACGATGTTGTTTCAAGGAGTATATTAGTTATCTCTATAGACAACAAATTTATATTTTTACAGACTTTGGGTAGAAATATTCCATTTAATATAACGTGAGTAATATTGTATATAGAGGGGGTGGGATTGTAAAAAATCATACCTGAATGGAATGCTCCATGAGGTCATTATGATTGAATATAGCCCCATATTTAGGGATGACTTCATATCTGAAAATGTTTTATTGGGTCTAAAAAAAATCACATATCCCATGGAATGGGAATCAATCAATAAATAGTTTTTTTAAAAGGGTTGGTGGATGACCAGCATAGATATTGGTATTACATTTTTAGAAAACAAGACACTATAGGATTGCTCTAAATTGTGTTCTAGAATTTCATATAGTTTTAATTTGTACAATGGATACATAATCCCCATAGTTAATTAAAAATTTTAAGGACATTGAGTATTTGTTTAATGTATTTCTTCTAGTTAACTAGATTAATATAATGTGAATGGACCCTGCAAAATATTATTTATAATAATGGGCTGATGAAGTGGGACCTTGTTTTTACCAGGTATTTTAATGAGTCCTTTGGGATTATTGACTCATCCATATACACATGAATTTTTACCATAATCATTTATAGTGAATTATTGAGATAAGAATGACACATGAACATGATACACATTATAGGGTTTATATGAGATTGGAATTTATGCATCTTTTCGTTGGATTATTATAGTTATTCCTTGTGGAAACCAATAGGATATATATTATGGTTGTAATAAATTTATTAGGATGTGATTAATGTATTCAATACATTTATATTGGATTACGATATGATAAAAAATTCAAGGTGATAGACTCCTTTTATAGGATATGAGAAAAGACAATATTTCTAGATGGGGAAAAATAAAATACATAAATACTAGGATGCATATGGGTCCAATGATAGAATATATCATCTTAGAAATATATATGGAATACATTATCATGTTTGTATTCTCATACCATGATGTATATACCAGTTTACATTCACAGTGTTTTGACATTGGATATGTACATGAATCATTAATTGTAAATGTGAACCAGACATAAAGTCTAGAGGAAGCAGCCTGATAGAACATAAATCCTATGATAGGTGGTGGGACCATTTCTATAATCTAGATAAGATATCCAGACATATCTATTTAACATACTAAAATAGGATCATACTCTTAGTTAAGTATTTGAGATTTCCTACCATTTTTATTCTTACTATAGAGACTAATAATCCCAAATGAAGTATTTATGTATCTATAAATGAAAAGGAGTGATGAAATTGTTTATTATATATTCATAGAATCTCTTGGATATACCAGTTTAAGGTTATGGGGTACATACCATGCAAGGATTCTAATATATATGTAGTTATAAAATATCCAGCCCAATATGAATGGAAGGATGAAGGATACATATATTATTATTTCAATCATAAGTAACCTCTTACAAATATGAAAAAGATATATTTAATTTATGATACATGGGAAATTGTACATAGTTTATAGTCAGGATGGTTGAATAGTGGAAGTATATGTAGTTTAATGTTATGCTATTTTGACTAAAAGGGATCCCTATCCGTAAATATGAGCCCACTAATTCGTACTGGAAAATTTTTCATTAGGACCTCTAATATCATGTGATGCATTATTGGTGTTAGAAATAATTATTATAAACCACTAATAATGACAGAAAATATTTCATAATAAGTATGGAATGGATGAGATTATAATGATACATTGTCTATTGGGTGTTCCCCGACTAGCAGGTGGTGGGTCATTGAGAGACCCAATTGGGGTAACATGTTTTTTCAACGTGACTGAATGCATGATCGTGGTAATGTAATGTAAATTATATTATACTAGATTTAAAGGGGATTTATGATGTAAAAATTTTATTTATGGAAAGGAACACTTTTCTAGGGAGGAAATAGATGGGTAATAAGGGGTCATTTCCATGATTAAAATGTGTGTTCAACCAACAAACTTCCATAGATGAGAGAGAATTATAAGGGTCATCCAGGGACCAAATTTTTGATACTTGATACTATCTTATTATCTTCATTTAAAATTTAATTCATTTAACTTGGATGAGATTCAATCCTATTTTATCTATACACCATCGCCAAAAGGGATTGCATTCAGACATAAATTTTGGTGTTCATCCAAATAAATTATCACTTGATTATTGTGGGTGAATTTGGGAACACATTGATTAGAGTTTATATTTATAGATATTACCCCACCATGATTTGAGAACATTGAATTAGAATATTTACCTATAATAGCGTAACAATCATCTACCATGGGGTGAAATCGTCTAGATATTAGAGTGAATGGAATGATACTAACTAAATGGTGTTGGTCATCAAAAAATGGGTGTATAGTAATATTATAATATAAATTTTGTGTATGGAACGACCCAGAATATTAAATCTAGAAATCACTATGTATCCTATAATTCTGTGGAATCATTCCATTCATAATTAATAAATGTAGTATAGAAGATGATCATTATTATAAGGAGATATCCAATCATGGGTTGGATAACTTATATATCTTATAACTTCATATTTTTTTGACATAAACCATTAAATTTAGAATAGTTTGAAAATTAAGTTTAATAAGAACTCTAACACCATAATATGTGGATGAAAAATGTTACCTTTCATCATCGTACAATAAGGTGAACTATCATATTGTTTAACATCATGTGACTAGAGTATCATAGTTATAAATTAATATTATTCCCTATGTGAAAAAATATAGTGATGGCTATTGTGATCCCAATTAAATTACATTATTGGGTTGATTAAAACATGATAAAATTACAAAAATAGTTAAATATCATTTGGAAAAAAGTTTTCCCATAGGGGAAGAGACATTTAGTGATATAGTATGATGGGATGTAATAATAATGGAATATCAATGTTACATTAGTAACTAACGATCGACCATATAATTAGAGAACTACTTATTAACACCAAATAATCATTCCAATGTTTAGGGTTGTATAAATGTTAGAACTTAGTTAATATTCCATCAATGAGGACCTCTTAGAAGTTAATATTTGGAGAAGGGCTGGTCTTGATAGTTTATGAAATAATTATTCAGTGAGTAAAATTGGGATTTTTTTGAGATTCATAAGAAAATCATAGAGGTTTCTCAGTTATTTAAATTTAAGATCTAACGTTTTAAATCTCTATATGAAAGGGTGGTTACTGAGCATATGATTCAGCCTTTCTTTAGATTCCCATTGAATTTATTCATTGTAAAATGAAGTTGGGGTTATTTGAATTTCTAATTTAATTTCATGTTGGGTCAACCATCATAGTGAACGATTTGATGTCCAAATAGCTTTAAACGATGACGCTGCTACCAATTTAATGTCATTGTGGTATGCCAATCTAAAATAGTTTATAATTATATGGTCTGGACCCCTACAAAAAATTAAATATCTTGTTTATTGGTCTAAAAAATGGTGTTGTAACATTTACCGTTGTGTGAAATAAATTATATCATTTAAAGTGACATAAGGTAATATTAAAGGTAGAATGACCTAGATGTAAATGAATGGAAGCAATGTCCCTTTGATACAAAAATATTCCCTAGGATGGTATAGACAATGGCTTTAGGTATAGATGCATGGAACATTATTAGTTGTAAACCACAATACCCACTATTCAAAGGGGACACTAATATTTTGAAATTTGTTGTGGAGAGAAAAATTAGGATAGAATCATTTAGAACATTAGACAAAACCCATGATAGGTGACCAAAATGTTACTATGTATCCCATTAATACTAATCAAGTAACATGTAGATCATAAGAGTCAAATGGAAAAAGACCGCTTCCAAATAGGTATAATAAAATTGAGTAATGGGTCAATGTTATCACATTGTTTAAATTGAATTTATAAAGAATATTCCAATAATATTAGTGTTTTTTAATCAAGATATAATGGATCATTATTTTATCATTAAATAAAAAGATAATGTGAAATTTTTTCAATAGTGGTAGAAGTAAAAAAGATCCGAAAAAATGTTTTATTTATGTACCCATTTTATGGTTATCGTGCACGAAGCATATAATCACTATTTAGGGACCATGTGAATTAAATATAGGACTGATAGGTCCTCCTTTTAGATTAAATTATTAACTATTGGGATTATGATAATAGTTCCAATAAAATAATTTTAGTGTTAGTATATTTAACAATATATGGCCACAAATTTATAGGCAAGTATGAGGGAAAACTGAACATAGTATATGGCTGTATGGATTGTAATATAGGGGACTCCAACATCTTTTTTCAAAGATGTAGAACTAGATGATTTCATCATGTTAATTATTGGAGGTCTTTGACTAGTGTGTCTCTGCTAGTTTAGGGGAATGGATTTGATACTATGGTATCTTTTAGATATTTATTGGAAATAGGAATAAGAGTATGCATGTTAATGTAATGAAGTGAAAAAATAATAATTTTTTCAGTTATAATGGTTTTAAAATGGAAAACATATAGATTAATATCATTATTGATTTACTTTTGGGTATTACAATGATGAATATATTAATGTGTCTCTATAATGATAGAAATTCCCCCCCCCCTAAATATTCCCAAGCCTATAAGAGTCATGATAGATGCAGGATGCGAGTACTGGATGGATATGTTCCATGTCACTGAAGATGTAATGATAGTGATAAATAGTTGTAGGATCAAGAATATTCATGTGTTATTGAACAAATGTTATTCACAGATGTATATATATTGTATATTGTGTTTTTCTGTCAATCCTCAGTTTGTTAAACAATTATTTTGAAAGAAAAGTGACATTATATTATAGGCGGTTCCAGTGATGATGGATAGATTTTTATCTATATAAGGAGATTCATGAAGGAATCTGGCCTCTTGAATGTATCTTGGTTCATTATTATTGTTTAAAAAAATGAAATAGGAATGAAGGAAAGACAATGTGTTAATATTTTACAATAATCTTCGTGAATGTAAATTAATATTAATTAATTTCAAATAAAATGGGATTTAAGACCATGAAGGATTGGGTTTTTGATGTGGATATGGTTATAATATATTTATAGTTTTCTTATAATAGGGATTATATCTAAATCATGTTACTTCCCGAATCTTAATGGATCATTGAATAAATGGGTTTTCATGAAGGAGGGAGTTTCGTAAAAGTTACATACCCAAATAATAGGTTTTGACCTTCTGTATTTTCCAAAAAATACTCTATTGTTCTTTAATTTAAAACCATGTTTAATGAAATGTATGGTTCTCATTTGGAAGATATACATATGATCTTAATCTATTTATTTGATAATCACATCGAAAAACTAAGTAATACATCACCAAATTCAGTGAGAATGGGGGAGTCGATGTCAATGATAAAAGGTAGATACTTTTCTATCTATGAAATTATTGAAATGGTACTACACATGACATGGAGTTTCCATGATTCATTTATTGTAATCTAAAGTATCTATTCATCAACAGTTGATTCAGGTTCAATAGACATACTTCTAGACTATTCCCTTAAGACTAGCACTTATTATTGAACCTAGTAAGATTAATGTGTTGTATTTAAATTACTACATATAGGTTTTTATTAATTTCATAGATCCATTCGAATGTATTAACATGTTGCAATAATCATAGTTATATGATCATTCCCTTTATATGAAACTGTTGACACCGTGATTCCCCACACCCCTCTCAGTGTGTTATGAGGTTTTTAATAGTAATATAAAAGTGATATAATTGGTGTTTAAACATTCATATATATTTTTCATTGATAATTAATTTATTTTAGGGGAGATACTATTTTCCATTAAATAAAGATCCCTACTTGGCAATATATAATGCGATACCATTAGGGATTTATTGTAATGGATTTTCTCTATGATAGGTTAGTGATGTGATATCTATTTCTATGAATAAAACCGATAGGAATATGCTACATTTGGATTCCAATGCTCAAAATGATCTTACTGTATCACAAGATAGTCAAATATATTTAAAGGTATCGTGTTTAACTATAGAAATTCCCATTATGGAAAAACATGAAGTTATATATGATGTAGGTATCTATGTGTAGGTGGAAAACATTCTGGATTTTCATAATATATTCGATGATCTGAAATGAATCTGGATGAATTTTCTTGATAGATTATTTAATTGAGGTTAAAGTTTTTTAGATCAATCTAATTACATAGTGTAGAAATTAATGATATTTACATTTTGAATAAAATAATTGAAATGGTCTAACCTATATACAATCCAAAAGGGTTAGTCAACTGGGGATGTTATATATCTATCCCTTATCATTTTTATTTGTTATGTGGATTATCAAATCAGATCAAACCATATAATAGTAAAATTCATATAAGAAATAAAATTTAATATGAAGACATAGTGAAACATTATACTACCAGTGTTAGTAAATATGAAGATTATAAGAATGATGAACCTATTTCTCTTTTTTCAAAAAAAAAAACATTAAAATTATATATTATGAGATATTTCAAGGAATGTTTTTGTTGAAGAATTTTTTGTGACGTAAATTAGAGAACATATCAACTCAGTGATCCCGATGATTATAAGATATAGAATGGGATGAAAAAATAAATTCAATGGACTAATATAAGGTTCTAGTAAAAATTGGACTTCTAATTAAAAATGAAAGTATAGACAATGAGATACTTTTAAAAAGAGTACCAATATAATAATAAAATTTTTAAGGATCTAGAACCATATGTAAAATTAGATATTGAATATCAGTTTATGGATATATTTGAAAGGGATAAACTTATTAATGATGAATAAAATAAGTAGAATGAGTTTCTAGATCTCAAATTTTAACTTGATGGTGCTCTTGATGGGACTGAATTTCAAAGAATGAAAAAAAACAATGATGGGAGATTTTGTGAATGATTAATCAGAGTATGTGAATTACTAAGAATCAATGATCGATCAACTTCAAGGAGAGGAAGAATAACATTTTACGGCAATTGAAATCTAGATTGAGGTTTTTGAGTTTAAAATTACGATTTAAGAGTAGGAAATACTCATCAATTACCATTCATTGAGAATAGAGGAAAATGATATGATAGTTGTTGGAAAATCATATGTATTTTTGTAGTTGGATTCATGAAATCCAATGAATCTACTAGATTTAGTTGATCTATAACTATAATATTGAGGTAGATATGGTCGATGTATCACCCCATAATATAATTGAGATGGTTAATGGTTGAGAGGCGGAGTTTTTGTTTCTATTTTTATGCTAACTATCGCGTTAGTGACAAGATGGAGTTATGGAAGTATTTAAGAGATTTTTATGTTGTGAACATGGATTAGTATGTGGTTGGTTATTTTAACATTATTGATGAGTCTTGAGAGAATAAAGGTGAAAAATTACCCAAGTGTGGCCATGCAAGACTTTAAGATATTCATGGCTTCCAACAATCTCTTTGACCTAATGTTTCATTGTGTGTTCTTCATGTGGTGTAGTAATAGAAGTTCCAATAGGTAAATGTGGATTAGACAGAACCTCTACATTTGAAAAATGTAGGACATTGAATCTATTCTACATAAGATGATTTGGAATATTCCTAGAACACTCTTAGATCAGTCTCCGATTGGGTGAATATCATAAGAGAGAATATGGGACAAAAGCAGTTCATTTATTTATAAAGTTTGATATAGACAAAAGGATTAAATCAGTTTCTATCTAAGTAATTATTGAATAAAAATATTGTTATTCCATTGGAAAGATTTATGACTTGGATGAATGGCCTATGTTGTGATCCTTTAGAATATATGAGAGGAAGAAGCAATAGTGGTCTTTATCTTGAGTCACTATAATGGTATATTTATGGTCATTAAGATATTCTACAGGGGTGATGGGATGATGATGTTTTCTCTTTTCTCATTTTCATGAAAATTTTGTTTTAAAGAATATTCTAGAGGTTTAGAATATGCTCATGAAGATATCTAGAGCATTATGTACGAAGTAATGTGATACAAACACTACATAATTGAATGAGTTTATAAAGAGAAATGTGTTCCATGTACGATTAATATGATACTTTAGGTTGTATCATTCCCTATAGATTTGGATATTGTCAGGAATCTATCCCTTCATCATTTCAAGCATCTTTTGGTAGATCCTTATTCCAACCCAGTTGAGAGGCTGAATCAGGTTGAGGTGGAGGTATAGTTCTAACATTTCATTATTGGTTTTGTCAATGACTATGAAAATGTATTTTCTTTGGATTTTCATTATGTAGGTGAGATTAAGAATGTTACTTCTAGTATGAATAATGACACTGCTCTTGGTATGGATGGATTTATGAGGACCTTTTAATGGATACATCGTATATAATTGGAGTTAGGTTGTTGATGTGTTTTTGGACCTCATCATATGGGATGATCTTCAATATTAGCATGCGCTTCCAGGATGGTCTTGATACCTATGGTGTGGCGTCATCAAACTATAAATCAGTACCTCCCTACTTTCTTATGTAACTTTCTATATAAAATATTTTATTCCATGCTAATTAAAATGATGATGTATTTGCTTCTATGAGTTTTTTATGATGAACAATATGTGATTATTCCTAGGCGAGGAATCGAAGGGGATGTATGAATTAAACAGGAAATGGTAGAGGACATTAACAATAAGACAACAGGGTCAAATATCATCATCAATGTTGACATGAATATGGCATATGATAGGATTGATGGGGACTACCTTATTATAATTTTTGAGGAGGATTGGTTTCAATTCTTGTGCATGTGATTTTATGTTCAGGTATTTTGAATCCCCATGGTTGTCTATCTTGTTCACGGGGAAGAATTTTGGATTCTTAAAAATGATATGAGGCTTGTGTCTGGGTGATCACATATCTATTACACTTTTTATCATTTCTCATTTTTAAATTTCAACTAAAATGAAGCATAATGTAGCGAAGGGGGTCATTTTAGATTTTAAAAATTGGGAAATGGATTGAATGATATTGTTCCAGATGTTCTCAGATGACGTTATTTTCTTTATAAATTGTATGAAGAACTTGATCAAAATATTTAACAATATAATGATTTTATATAAAAATTTGAGTGGGAAGTGTATTAATGTAGAAATGAGCAACATTTATATCTCATGAATATGAAGGGAACATTGAGGCATTGAGATTTGTAATATTTTTTACATCTATAAGAGACAACTTCCTATGGTGTATATGGGGGTCCCCATTTTGAATTTAATGATCATGAATTGTCAGTATAAAGAGGTGAAAAATATGATAAATTGACGGATATGTAAATTAGAAAATTTTATTTCTCTATTTTGGGGTTCGTATAACATTGATTAATAGTGTGATATCATATATGGAAATGCATGTTCTTTATTAAATCTGGGTTTCTAATGGAACTATTGAGAGAATTAATAAAATCCTGAAAAAGATCGTTTGGTTAACCAATGACATAGGTTTATGTCATTGGGTGAGCTAGAGGAGATTAAAAAAGCCATTGGATGAAAAGAGAGTTAATATTTAGGAAATAAAAAAAATTATTGCATTCAAGTGAAGTCGAAATGGGAGATTAAAGAAGGGGATACTCTTTGGATGTTATTCATGAAGAATAAGTACGACGATATGTGGACTAACTGGGACATGGGTGGAAATAAATTTTCGATGATAGCGTGATTTATGCTTGGGATTTTCGTATTTCTCAAGGAAAAATCTAACTGGTTTATTGGAATGGTAAGATTAACTATTGGAGAGAAAACTGGGGTAGAGAACCATTATTTTTCAAAGCCTACCTATATCCAAGATTATCATTTAGAGTGGAAGCTGGGTACCCGTATCTTATACTGGAACCGCTAAAAACTAGTCAAAAAAATATCTTTGAAAACATTTTTATGAATGTGAATCCAGATAAGTGTGTTCTTATGGTGTCAAAATTGGGGTGTTTTAACAGTGTTTCCCATCGGGATTGTCTTCATGTCTAGAATTTGAATAATGAATCGACATCAACACTCGAGTTAAAATGGGTTCCATTGAAGATAAATATCATGGTTTGGAACATTGTGAAGATGGTTCTTCTGAAAAAGGTCATGGTATAGAAGGAAGGTATATCTCTTGGATCCTAGTGTTGCTGATGTGACATTGCTAGGAAAGTGTGTAGATGGAATATTTTCTTCAAAAGTGATAGCACAGTAGGTTTATGGATATACATGGAAAACTACATGACTATTAATTTTTATGGTGAAAAAATGGTGGTATAATTTTTTTACTGGATTCTGGGGACTGATGAGTACGGGGAAAAGACCTAGCCAGAGAATGCTTTTCTTAGTTGTTTGCTGGGTCATTTGGGAGAATTGCAATAATTCAAAGGAGTGAGTCTCATTAACCTCATGTTGGACCTATGTGCATCTCATTGACAAGTTAGATGAAATAGGGAGGCATCAGGCTAATAATTATGATTACCTTTTCATTCAGAAAATGATTTCTTGAATTATAATAGTATTATATAGGAAGTGGAGTGATAAAAGTGGAAAATGGGTGTTTTGGAATGCAATGTTGTTTGGGATGAAATTAACTGATTATGGGTCTTGTTTTTATGGAATTGTGAGAGGTTTAAGGATGTTTATAAATAGAAATGATTCAATGTTGTTGGGTTTTAGAGCCTACTATGGATAATGAAACTATTTTATGTAGAGGCAAGAGCACTTAATAGTCGCATTCAACTGATTGAGCTCTATAACCTTGTAATCATGGAAGTTTAATATGACACAATACACCTATGGATATGATTTTAGGATGTATGAATATACCGTGGAAACTGATTTATATAATTTAGAAGGGAAGGAACCGGTTGGACCTCAGAGTTAATGTTAAACACACTTAGAGAGAAGGAAATTTTGAAGTGGACACATTGGAAAGAAAATACTGTTTGAGGGATACCTTCATATATTATTTTGTATGGGTTATATTCCCCAAGAATGTAATGACATTGTTATTTACGATTCCCTAGGATTTCATTTTTTCCACACCCATTCCATATTATGTATAGTCTTCTTTTGGATGGAATAAAAAAATATCAATTGTGTGACTTCCATTAATATGATGTATTTTATATACAAGGAAAACTAGAAACTAAATAAAAATAAAAATAAATGTAGATGAAATTATATTATCAATGTTTTATATATGGTGTTATATTATTGTGATTCAAAATGGATCCGAAGAAGTATCGAAATATGAGAATGAAAAAAATTCATTTCTTATGAAAAAATGGAAATTGATTTCATAAGGAAACAAAAAAATTCCACAAATGGGTTGATATAAAGAAAAAGGGAAGCAGTATTTTGAAATCTCACAATGTCACATGATGCTCAAATAGAGATCACAACACACCAAATAGCGTAACCTGGTTAAACTTTCCCCCGATTATCAAGCGAGGAATGCATATATGACACTTGTGGAATATAAGAGGCCATATGGTATACTGTGAGATTATATATTCTTTTATGAAATGTCAATTCTACTTCATTATATGACATACCATATATTACATTAAAGAAGAAATAAGCATTCTATTTGGTGATCTACCTGGATTTCAATAACGGATAATGATACAATGTCTTATTATTTATAGAATTGTAACATTGGCCTTTAAGATTAGTATTATAGGATGAGGAAAGGCGATAATAATAAATTCTGAATTCTAATTGAAATCAAAAGTGGTCATCCATAAAGAATTATAATTGAAAATATGTATTCACCTTGGAAATAATAATATGAGTATGATTCAACCATTCATGTGGAAATGATATTAGATATTCCATCTTTTCATCAAATAATTCATGTATCTCATAGAAGTAAATGAAGAATATTGAGATATTCAACTGGGTAGATATCACTCTCAAAGCTAAAAATAAAATAACACATGGAATCATGACGACATTTAATCATCTTGTATGATATGAAATTAAAATTTGATAAAAACGATTACAATTGTGTGGATACAAGAGTGATATAGAGAAATGATTTTTCGTTATATACAAAAGGAATTAAAAATAGAGAATAAGGAAATGATGAGCTAATGAAAACATTATTCCTCTATATGGATCACTTTCATCCAAATCCTCTATTTGTGGGTTAACTATATGAATCAACACAATGGTGACATTTAATAATAAGGGGTGATCTATCAAATGTAAATAATTTAATTATCTATTAAAATGATAGAGGATACCATGTAATTTATATTTGGTAGAAAGTGAAGAAGACACATGTTTTTGTAACAATTACAGAGGAAACCTACTTGTGTCACAAGTGGTTTGGTAACATTTATCAAAAAATAATGGAAAACGTATCCAATATAAAGTACATATTAATCATTATATATATATATATGAATTTAGAATGAGAAAATTATTGTGATTATTACATGTTGGGAACAATAGACATTATTTCATATATGATATCGAATAAAATGGAAATGAATTCAACATTATTATTTGCACATAGATATGTGTTGTAAAATTAATTTAAATGGAATATATAGAAATAGTTAAATAATTTATTTTAATTATTATAATATTATAATTAATTTTATGTCGTTTTGGATGAAAAAATGTTATGTAATTTACTTTATGAGGTGATATATCAAAATATATATAAAAAAGTACCTGCAATATCATGATAATAAGATCAGAAAATGCAACAGAAAACACATCCACTAAACAAGAAAATTAGCTTTCAAAAAATGGTAAGAAGAAATAAGTGTCCACATTGAAAATAACGCAACCCAATAGGTTAATAAACATAGAAATTGATCGGTGAATATTATGGCTAAAACTATGATGATTGAGAAATTTACTAATAATTACATGAAATTGGATACACTTTTAGAAGATTATATTAAAATTAAAAATATTATTTATCTTGGATAAGACTACAAACAGAATGTGATATGTAAATGTTGTAATCCCCTACTAAAGTATTTTACTTTTGTTTTTTACTGTATGTGTTTCATCTTTAAAAAATATGGAAATCATGGAAAGCATGGTGATGTTTTAGATGAGAGAATTTCCATTAAATTTTCATTTAATAGAAAATCCTATAAATTATTTAGTGATAGTGTTATAAATATTATTTAGATCAATGATGTTATAATCATTGAGTTTAAATTGTGCATAACTAGATGAGGTCATAATATTATATGATTTAAGATGGAAAATAATGTGGAAAAGCTAGATATTCAAATATATAAATTTGGTATGGGTTTTCAAACATGCATGGATGTCAAAATTATGTTGATTCAAATGTTGAATAAGAATATGAAATCATTTCTAAATAAACTCTACTAGAACCACTTTGTGGAAATATAAGAGCATAATTTGATAAATCCATCATTATTTGGGATTGAGAATGATTTATATATATAAGGAAAATGTGTAATTAATCACATTATTACCTATTATAAATTGTGGAACACACATATTTTGAAGAATCATCCAAGGATGAATTGTTGGATAAGTCCACGAATGAAGAACATGATAATATTTTCGAAATACGTACTTGGGATATTATTAAAAGAAGAAAAAATAATATTGTGATTGGAACAAATAATATATTGTAGAAAAAATCAATGAATTGGGAAATGTGACACAAAATATAGAACTCAAGAGGTGTGAAATATATTCACACACTGATTGTATAGACTATGAAGAACTTTTTTATCAGTATCATGACCGAATATGATTAGGCTCTTCCTCGGAATATGAATTCATTAGTTTAACATTTTTAAGTAGTTGAATGTAAAAAACATCATAATAAGTGTTCTTGATGATGAAATATACATTGAATAACTAGTGGGATTTATGGATTTATATAAAGAAAATGATTCATGATTAAAAAAACAACTTTATGTTCTCAATATGGACTCAAGATAAAGGTATTATCGACATGATGTTTATATAAAAAAGCTAAAAATTTACAATTTTAGGTTGTTACAATTATATCAATGTAATTAATTTGAAGGGAGACTAATTTTTATTTGTTGGATATGTGGATGGTTTTATATTTTGAAGGAATGAGCATGAATTAGTTGATTAATATAAAATATTAAGAATTCATATTCTGAAATGTCCATGATTGGTGAACTCAAATACTTTATGGGATATTAGGTTATTCATATTATTGAATAATCATTCATTTCACATTAAAATTATACAAAAGTTATTTTAAAGAAAGAAAACATCCATGACTCCAAACCAATTCCCACTTAGATTGTGGTTGGGAAAAAAGACAGAAAGCATGGGGATATAAAATCGATCTATCATAACTTTTATATAAGGATCATTAGAATAATATTATATTCTATTACAATGCAACAAGATATCACCATAGTAGCTATTTTAGCCACATTATTCATATGTACTCCAATGTATGAAAATTTTCCAACTACTAAATAAATCATGGTATAAATTAGTTGTACTCTCAAATTTTAATTTTAATTTAAAAAAACATGATATAGAAAATATTAATGTTCATTTATAATTAATGGGATAGATATTTGGTGGATTGATAATCCACAAATGAGTGTGAATCATTCATTAGAAAACAAATATTTGGGATGGTTTAGAAGGAACTAATAAATCAAATCTCATAGTAAAAAATTTATAACATGTCACTTTTAAAATGGAATACAATCAAATAAAATGGATTAAACAAAAACATATCGATATCAGTGATACATTGAAACAGTCAATGGTGATACACTATGATATAAAAATCATGATCGATAAAATGAATGATCTTGTTCAAAAAACACATACCTACCATATGGAGATTTGATATCTCATCTTAAAATAATAATTTAGACAATGTGTGATTAAAATGGAGAATGTTGGAAATAATGATAATGTTTATGAAATCCTGACTAAGACATTGTCTTATTTATTGTTTGAGAATACTCATATGAACCATGTTGTTTATCCATCTCCCATTACAAGTGCTTCTTAACATTTATTTAGTCTCTCCATTATTAACAGTGTTAAAATTTTTGAGGATGTGATTCTTGTCTATGTGGGAGATAATAATTAGGTGAATTTTTGTGTACTTATGTCCATATAAAATTTCTTATTATTTATTTCAAAAATGGTGATAATTAAATTAAATTAATTTTAGGTTTTCATGATAGATCAGCGGTTTCTCAAGGCATGTAATTACTTTTTCAAATATTATTCTATAGAAATTGATTTTATCATATAGACTTATAGTTATTGTTAATTTATTAAACAACATTCATATACTTTATAAAGGATGGTACTTTATTGAATGTATCTCCACATTACCATGAATCCAGATGGAGTATATTTTTTGAACTAATATATTTTAATTCTGTAAAAATATGTTTATTTCAATCAATACTTGGATGACCTGTATGTTTTTAAGCCAACTCAATATATTGTGTAGGTGGATTCAGTGGTAATGGTGGTTTCATTTCCTAGTTTCATCCAAATTTTTGTAGCTAATATATGGAGGATGATAAAATCATGATAAAATAATGATTTCTATGATATACTCTATACAATATAGATAAGGAATTATTTTTCAATTGTGACAGTTTTTTGAGAATATGAATATTTGTTAAGGAGCCTGGTGTCGTAATAATTTAATGGTTCATTGCATTGGTTTTAAAAATTTCAAAGGCTCAAAGGATTAATGGAAAGTTAATAGATTACTATAAGGTTTTTGAAAGGATACTTAAAAAATATTAATTTATAACATTTCTTCACCTAAATGAATGAATTGGTTTGCATAAATTCCTTAGACATATAAAACTATTCAGAAGGGGAGAAATTTCTATAAATAGGTGGTTTCTCATTATATGATGGTGATAAAGGGTTTAGAGAAATTTATATTCAATTTTATTTAATGAAGGTCTAATATAAAATCAAATTAATATTTTGTAAATATCTTTTAAAATAAATTCAGTATATTTAATATATTATGTTTCACATAACCCCAAACAAAAACAAACCATCACATATTATTTAATAATAACATTCCAGTTTGGAATAATATATTTTCCTTTAGAATAGTAACCTGACCTATGAATATATAAATAAAAAATTTCTATTTAATATATTAAAATAATAATATATATATATATATATCATGTCATAAGTAAATAAATTTCTAAAAAATATCAAATTTTGTGTAGATATTTTTAGAAATATAAATGTTTATTTAAAATGATTAAACAAATATTATGATTGAATTGAAAAATTAATTTCATAAAATAGATTCATAAATTATTTTTTTATTCTATTATAAATATATTATAATACTATGACCCCATATATAATTTCATAATATATCTTAAAACTGGTTAAAATATTGAAATCGTTATTATTAGAATAATTGATAATTTTATAGTGAAATTAATTTCACATATTTAGGAATTTTATAAATAAATTGGAGTACCTTTTGACAATATAAATTCCGAGATATCATTTGGGATATTTTATTGGGATTTTTCATAAATAGTGGTATTTTCTATGAATAGTGAAATATCGAAATTTATGATATTTAAAATTATAAGTAAATAAATGATTTATTGAGTCATAAATGACTTAGGGATGACGTAATAATATAGTAGTTTGATCTCAAATTCTGTATTAACATTATTTATTCATGGTATTAAATATTATTTGGGGTCTTGGGATGAAATAATAAAGACGTGAATAAAATAATAAAAAACATCCCTCTACTCCCCTTATATATACCACCCCCAACAACCTTCTCCTCAAAACATATAAATATTGAATCAAGTATAAATTTAATGAAATTAGCATTAAAATATGTTCCCCTAAGTACACATCCTTATTAACATCCTAAAATACCAAATGAAAGCGTCTTTAGGTGGTTTCCAGGGAGACAATATTCAAGAGGCAAAATCATATATCTTTGTCTTTTTATATATTTTCATTTGTTATCATATCCTTAACTACACTATAGAAATATCCATGGTAATTATAATATCATATATATGGAATAATTATGGTTTTATAATGGATTATCCAATATAAAATATTTTATCATCTCCTTTTATATTGAAAATGAAAACATCATCTACGATATGTCAATTCGCCAACTTCTAGAACGACGAGCATTAATTTTATATTACCGACTTAAAATAATGTAATAAATACATTATTACAATTAAATAATAAGTTAATATAAGTTATATAAGTCATATCATGTTATGTAACCTATATATATACATAATATTAAATAATTTTGTACATGTTTTTGATTGTCGGGAAAACTAAAAAAAATAAACCCAAAATTTATCATCAATGTTTAATATAATGAATCATTATCATATCAAAAAATATTATATATGGGACAATGTGATATCCTTAAATTAGATTAATATATTTTAACTACACTTCCATTATTTTCATACCATTTTTTAATAAACTCCCATATTTATACATATGGGATTTGACCACAAAACCGTTAAATGAACACTACCGCAATAAAGAAATTAGACATTATAGCTCATTATAAATAGAATTTTTGAACATAATTAAATTAAAAAATATATATACATGTTTAATAGGATTTTAATTATTTACATAATGAATATAAAATTATAATTTAGGAAATTATGTACAAATGTGGTGTTTTTTTGTATATAAGGTAAGGGATTTCTTTTATCAATTTTACTTAATTGAGATATATTTTCATATTCAAACCTTATATATTGTGTATGGTGTTCATATTCCAATTAATATATAATATAATGATTTAAATTTTATCATTTTATTTCAATGATTCATTTTAAATTCATTAATTGTATTGGGAATATGATTTGAATTCTTACAATTGGAAATAAACACCATAAATCAATTTTCATTCATTAGGTTTCTATTTCATTTATTATGTCATGCTACAAATACAGGTAAAATATTTTATTATTATATTATTTTTTATTTTCAATTATTTTTTTTGTAGTGAACAATCATATTTTTTTATTTTAAAAAAATATGATCTTTATAAGGTTCATTGCCCCAATTTTCATTCATTGAGACTTATATGGTGTTGTGAAAGTAATCATTTTAACATGTTGTATGTAATACCCCTTTGATATCATTTTTCATTCGAAATTATTTCTCTTATAGATATCCATATAATGAATATTGGTATTTACTAAATTTTCTTCCATTTTTACATATGGTTTATACATTGACTTTTATTTTATTAAGCAGTGAAATGTTGATAAATATATATCCTATACTCAATAAAAATATATTTATAATGAATATTTTAAATGAATTAAATCTAATTATGATGAAATATTTTTATTTCAATGATGTGTGGGACCAAAAAATATATTTCCCATTGATACATCTAGAAGTTTCATGAGTATAATATGGTGGAAACAAACCCTTTATGTTTGTTGGGAACTAACTAATTTTGATTCATCGATCATTGTGTTGTGATGGTTTTTGGATTTTTGAATTTTGAATTGTGCTGATGTAGTGGATTGGTCTCAGGTATGTGGGTTCTATGACCACCGTTTATGATGTTGTGAATTGGTCTCTGGTTTGTGGGTTCCATGACCATCGCCGTTGATGATGTTGGATCCTTGTTCGTATGGTTACCGGTTACCCATAAACAGGCATTTTAGAAAATGAAAAAAATGGATTTTAGCATCTAATAATATAATTAAACAATATGGTGAATGGAAATTAAGGTATCAGTTCAAGATCCAGATAAATTTCATCTAATTATTAATAATTTCCATTATTCATTATTAATGTATTATTATCCATGAGATATTAACCATGAAATAATCTATGGATGCATTTTTATTCGTAGTTTACTAATTAAATAGAGGGTGATTTTCAGGTATTCACATGTATATGTTAATTATTCATTATTGATTATGCGCCACATATAATTTATTTATATATCTGTTGTATTAAACCCATTATAAGAAATTGATTTTACCATTTTATTTTTATCCTCCACCATTTTATAAAGATGAAATATTTGAATAAGTTTCAATGATATAGTATATTTTACTTTAATATGATATATGATTAATAATATGTAATAAGGAAACCACAAATGTATGTAGTTTATCTAGACAACTTCTTTTATAAATCATTGGTGATGTGATATCTTATATATATATGACATTGTAATAAAATAAAACCCATCTATGTTACAAGGGTTGGGGTTATTACTGTTTGTATTTCAGATTCATTATTAGAATCCTAAGGAAATAGATGATAAATAAACGTTTGAATCATAATAATTCATTATTGTGATTTTTTTGTTAAATAATCTTGATAATTATGAGATAACATAGTGTGTGCCATTATTTTTTAATTATTCCTAATGAATGAAATGGAATCAATAACCATGAATAATGTATCCATTTCCCCACTAACCATGTCAATAAAGTTGATGTTGGAGTAAAGTACATGGTGTCCGTAGTAGTATGGATTTCTCGTGGTAGGGTGAAAAATAATACTATACCTATGATAGATCATTTCTTGTTTTAGAAGACCACATATTTTAGTGGGACTACTAATACATTGGTATCTGAGTAGTTGATCATGTTTCTTGAAATGATATTTCAAGAATTGGGATTTATGAAAGGGAAAAGTATCTGATAGTTGTATAGTTCCTCAAGGGATATGGTGAACAATTCAAGTAGTTTATCCATACTATTAGGGATAAAGTAAAAATATATTGAGTTTCATATATAACTTTTAAATAATTATTCGATGAAAAATATTTCAATCCTGAAAAATGAAAATAATTGAATAGAAAATCCATATCATAATAAAATAGGAAGAGGATAGTGTTGTAGTGAATGAGGCTGCATTCAGAATAATATCTATCTATACTACATATTACATAAATGATTTTGAAAAAAGTATATATCATTTCCTTCAAGAATATAATCCATGTATCATAAAGAAACATACTTTTCAAACATTTTTATCATATGAGGAAATAATATTATGTTCAAACAAAAATGTTGAGTAGTTTTTTTTGATACAATATGTTCAATGAAAATAAAAAGAAGTAGTGGTCTCTTTAAAACCATGAAAATTTTAAATCTTAAATGATGTCTAGGGGAAAAAAAGATCCCATTTTTAAATTTTTTTTGGAAATATTCATCTTGGGAAATAAATTAAATGCACAAAATTTTGTAATTATTATGAAAATAGGGTCACATAACTAATGGATGAAAGGGGTGAAACAAATCAAAAATCATAAATTTGTTGACAATAAATATATGGGGAATTGTTACAACCAATATCCAAATAATTTAGGTAATATCCTAGTGATGTTGACTAGGGGATATGCCCAAGATAATTTGATCATTTTAACTAAAGTAGAAGTACCAAATGATGAGGTGGTAGGTTTATTATTATAATCATCAAATTCATCAAAATATTTATTTGATTCTAGATCTTCACACACATTTATATCAACCCAGTTTTCCAAGAATATTATACATTTTACTTATGATATAATTAATGATTTGACTATAAATACTTTTACGTGATGTCTCATCATAAAACAAATGTGTCGAGAACACCCCATTATGAAGCTTATTCGTAAATTATTTTCTAACCTTGTCATGATATATATAGTTTAATTTTATATAATCATTTTTATGTTTTTTATTTAAAAATATTATTCTAAATTTATCAAAACAAGAAGGTAATTATTATTTGTAAGGTATATGTTGAATTCCTTATCACTAGAGAAGAAACATCATCATGTAATTATATTGTATATCCACCTCCAATAGCTCTACTGGATGAAATTCATGGGAAGGAATTAGAAAAAATATAAACATGGAAATTAGTTATCAATTTTAGGTTTTAAAAATTATATTGGAATACATTGATATATTTCCTGATGAATTAACAAGACACCACCTTGTGTGAGAAGATGATATTTTCAATGATTTAATTCATGATGTGAGGGAAATATCATTGACTACATACAGAATAGGCACTATAAAATTAGTAGAGATGAAGATAAATCTATATTATTTGACTAATAAAGGAATTATTATTCCTAGTATCTCAACATGGTGAGACCATATTCTCTTTTTAATGAATAATGATTAATCCATGTGGCTATGTATTTATTATATAGAAACTAGTTCTCTTATCATAAAGAAAAACTATCATAATCTTTAAATAGATGATTACTGTGATATGTATATAATGGAGCTCTATATTTTCAAAAGATTGACCTTAATTATGTATGTAAATATAAATGAGGATATATGTAATATAATTTGATGAAATCTCTTCCGACTGGGTATGGACATCATGGGTTTATAATAATTCTTGTTTGATTGACTACTTCACACTATGTTTTCAAGGATATAATGAATAGAGTATTCCCAGAATATCAAGTTGATTTTGGTTTTGTATTCACAAGTGATATTATATTGTATTATAATTAGTTTTAATACCATTATAATCACTTGTTGATCATTCTTGAGACTATCGGAGGGAATGGGTTATATAGTAATGTTTTTATCTTGAAATTGTTTCTTTGGGAAATTTATTTTCTTTGTTATATTTTCCCTATGGGTGGAATATCAATTGATCCTGCAATGAAAATTTCAGTTAAATAATATAACATTCCAATGAACATAATCATGGAAAATATTATCATTAGTTTACTAGGTTATTATCAATGTTTGCTCTAGAATTTTTCCACATTGACTAACATGTTAAGAAAGATCACACATAATGTGGTAAAGTTCATATGGGAAAATTATTGTGAATTTATTTTAAAAATTGAGTATAATATTAGTCATAGTAATGATTTTTCCACTACCAACCTGAAATGAAGGTTTTTTATATAAAATTAAGCAGCAAAGAAATCAATGGGTTCTACCCTTATGAAAAAGGTGAAATTTATTACGAATGCATCAAGGTAGTTGCTAATTCCCGAAAAAAAAAATAATCAAACTCATGATCTTGAGTTACAATATCTAATAATTGATTGTATGATATAGAGACAATATCACATTTTTAATAATATCATATATATATATATATCACAAGAGATTTCAATACATATGTACATCTAAATTACCTACCACGAGTTAATTAATATGTCTCAAGTTACTGAAAAATTACTATTTATCAATAAATTACAACCTTTGAAAAGAATATATGGTAACAAATCAATTAAGTATGAAAGATCATAAACTATTAATCAAAATTAGTATTGAAAATGATCATATGATCATGGATTATTTAATGATAGATATGGGTATTTTTACAGATGGGAGAACATCAACCAATTTTAAGGGATTTTTAGACCATCATTATTTGAAATTTAAAAACGCATTCAATCTAATGGTGATAATTTTGAAACATAAATTTATTTTTTATGGTTGAAATGTTTTTATAAATCATGTATGAGGATGGAATTATTATTTGTGGAAATGGGCTACATGTTCCTTCAACACATGTCCTAAAATGGGAATTATAAAATAGTTCTCATGGATCAAATTTCTATACACACCATAGTTGTACCAAGATCTATATATATATAAAGTAATGTTTTTGGTAGGATAATATGAATTGGGAAATTGATGACAATGGGTAATGATGTCATGTGTTCCAAAAAGTGAAGGATGATAGATGACACCATATAGGATTCATTAATCCTACACATATTCCTATGTGCAACTTGGATGACATTACTATGGACATCATCATTAGATTACGATTGTCCCCCAAAAAGAATGATACAAAATTAGATATTATTTACCACCTTACAAAATCAACATATTTTATTAATATAAGATAATATTTTACAATTGAGATCCCATCAAGACACTACATTAATGTAGTTATAAGACATCATGGTGAATCTCAATCAATTTTTTCTTGTCAAGATCCCATGTTTACATCGTATTTCTAGAAGATTATTTGGAAGGAATTGGATAGTGAGATTTATTTCTGAAATTCATTTCACCTATAGAATGACTAATGGTAAGAATGTACTATTCAATCATTACATTACTTGTTGATATGATGTTCATATGACTTCCAAGGTATGTGGTATTAGTATTTACCTATTGTAAAGATTTCATACAATAATTGTTCCCATTATAGTATTAAAATGGTTCCATATAAAGCATTACATGGAATGATATGTAATAATCCCACATGAAGGGATGTTATTGTTGAGAGGAATTTTATAGGCTCATAACATATTTCTGATAAATAAAAAATTTAAAATCTGTTTAGGATCGTATTAAAACATATCTTTGTAGGAAAAATGGTTATGCTAACTATTAGATAATGAAATTGGAAGTTGATTTAAGGGATCATGATATTCAAAATGGATCCTCGTTAAAGGGTAACAAAAGGATTGTTATGAAAGGAAAATTGAGCACCATGTGCATTGAAAAATTTTCAATTTTGGGAATAATTTGAACTGTAGATTTCCAAATATCAAATTCACCGAATCTCTCTCATGTTCAGGATGTGTTCCACATATCACTATTAAAGAAGTACATTCCACACCCTATGCATGTACTTACCTATGACGAAATAGAACTAGAACCTAATTTTTCTTACTACAGCAAGTCTATATAGATTAATGAATGTGGGTAGAATATTTTTTTAAATTCAATGACTCAACTAATAAAATTTGTTTTTGAGAAACCATAAAATGGAAGATGACATTTGAGAACCTAAGGACGTAATGACTATGAATAACCCTCACCTATTTAGAGGGAAATAACAATGAAATTTTTTTGGAACTATTTTTTCACAGATGTAAGAATAAAACACCTAAATAATTTTTTGTATGTATCATCTTACATAATTTCAATTTATTCGATAGATGATGTTTCCTGGTACACTGAACATAACTGAACAATGTTATACTATTAAATGTTAACATGAATCATAGGAATAGTAATTTGGCTAAAAGAATAATAACGTCACAAATTAATATATAAATAAAATATGTGTGTCACATTAATCAATATATGATATAATTATATCATTGAATAAGTAAATAAATGTATTAATGTTGATAAATTAAATGATGATGTTTTTTAAATAGTAACTGTTTTACAATTTTATAAATAATATAAATATATAAATTCGCATTTCAATTAATACAATATATTCCTAAATTAATATTTTATTAAAATTATTATTATATATAATTTTTATGAACCCGTAATTATGTTTTAAAAGTGTAGTAAAATGAGTTTTAATATTAAAATATTTATTTTAAAAATAAATAATTTTTTAAATTGGAATGTAAATTCAACATATTTAGATAATTGTGTTCTTAAAATTGTATCTTTTTTTAATCTACACCTAAAAAAATAAGAAGGGTGATTTTTTTTATTTTTATGAAATAATGACCTTTTGATGGATTATGAAGTACGATAATAAACTGTATTTGTCAATAGAAGTAAATAAATTATTTATTTTGGACGATTAATGGATGAGGTAATAATGCATTTTTTTGCACTAAAATCTATTGTTACAATATATTTTCATGGGAATAACCATTATTTATACTCTTGGTCCAAAATAATAAATAAATGACTGAATTATTAACCAACAACCCTCTCCCTCTAGTATACCCCACATGAACACCACTTATCATTACACATTATTAGACTATTATCTTTTTAAAATATTGCCAAATTATATTCCAAAGCCTCTACCCCAAATCAAATACCTTATGGTCTTACCAAAAGACCAAATTAGTGTTTCTTGATGAGGTTCCCAAGGTGAATATGTCCAAGAGGTAAAATCACCCTTTCTCTTTAAATTTCTTTTCCATTCTTTTATTCTTCTCAAATCACATCTCCAAAGTCACATGGTCAAACCATTATAAAATTTAAATAATATAATTTGATTGGGATAATTTAATATCCTTCATCAAATCATTCCACTGTTCCTTTTATATTAAAAATGAAAACACCAACCGTGATGTGTTGAGTCACCGCATTCTTTAATGGAATTTTTCATTCTTCATTACAGCCTTCATAGATGATAATAAAACCATTATTATAAATTATTTATATATAAATATACATATTATATGTTATATAACATTCTAAAACACACATATAATCATATTATTAGATAAAATTATATATGTTTGTGAAGGACCGAAAAAAGCCACAAAAAAAGCATTGATGTTTTATCTAATGGATAATCTTCCTATAATAGTAGAAAATGTCATGTGGGATAATATAAAATATTATATATATTATAATATAATTTTATTAAACTTTAGGTGTTTTTCTTCTATTTAAAAATAACTACAATAATTATACACATGGAAAGTGACCATTAATCCATGATACAAAAGCTCTGATAACAATAGAATCGAACATTATAACTCTAATATATGGCGAAAAATTGATGTAATAAAAATATAAAGAAAAAAATATATTAGTAATAGGATTTTAGTTAATTAATTTACATTCTAATTTTTATTATCTAATACATTAAGTTTATATGTCGAACACTTGCATACATAAGGTATGAGGTTTCTCATCTCATTTTTACAAATGTGGGATATATTCTATATATAATACTTATTTATTGTGTGTGGTGTACATATATAACATTAATATATCATAACATTAAACAAATTGTAATTATTTAATTTAATGTTTTATTTTATTATCATTATTTTTATGGGGCATGCGATTTAATTGATTAAATGTGTAAATTGATTTCCCACCTTAATTTATTATTCATTATGTTAATATTCTATTTCATTGATTTTTTCATGCTAAGGTTATGTGAATAATTAATTTGTAGTTATATTATTTTATATTTCCACTTCTTCTATGTGGACATATATTGATCGAAAATAGTATTTTCATTTATCTAATCATATTATTCTTATAAGGGGTTTTATCTAAATTTTATCATCATTGATACTCATTATTATTAACCTAATAATTTTTATCTGTTTTATTTACTACCTCATTTACATAATTTTCCATTTAGAATAACATTTCTCTTAAAAATTTAATTCATGTATATGAGTATTTCCAATATTTTATAACTGTTTTATATATGTTTTATAGTTGTAATTTTATTTGATTAAATTTTGAAATATAGATAAAAATTTATCCTCTACTCAATACATTTATATTGATAAGGTATATTACTCATGGATTAAATATATATAAGAGTAATGAATTTAAATTTAATTTATGGTTGGAGACCCTCAGTATATATCCCCTCAATGTGTCGATAGGTCTCATGAGACAAATCTACTAGAAATTAACCATTCACATTTGCTTCTAAAAATAATCATACAGGTTTCTTCCCAGAGAATTATACTGATGTATTATAGATCATTATTGTAGTGGATCATGTTCCAGATACATTACAATCAATAATAAATAATTTCCTTCATTGTGTATTAATTTCCTTAAATTAATGATATAGTTCACCATAATAGAATCTGTGCATTCATTTTGATTCTTGGATTATTAGTTAAATTGAATATGTTTTTTATTAAAATTTCCATATTTATTATTCCTTATTAATAACCATTCACATATTTTTAGTTTATGATTATGAATTATATTACAAATTATGAACATTTAAACTGTCCATATTTTTTTCATTCTCTCAGTTTTGATGAAGAAATATTTGAATAAATGTCAAGGAAACAGTTTTTTTATTTTTTTTATGTTAAATGCATAATAACCAATGTTATAAGGGACCCATTTGACTATCATGTTATACATTACAATTAAACTGATTGATAAATGGTGATGTGATTTCTTTTATCTATTCCATTTTAATAAAATAACCACTATTTATGGGTTAGTGGGGTCAAGGTTTTTACACCATACAAAAAGAATTAATCCTTTTGAAAATAAGAAACATGTCATGAATGTATTATTCATGAAATAAATTGTTAAAATCTAATTGATACTAATGCATTTAAAATAATTTTTTTCATGATGGATGATAGATTCATGCAATATTAGAGATTCATAATATCCATTACGTTCATGAAGACTAGGGGCTTCATGAAATTATGTAACTTTGGGAAATATGAATGATATTTGAACTAAATATTTCTTTAAAGGGGGGATTTTTGTGAATGGTCCATTCCTGTGTATATGGTTCTGAACATCTAACTTAAGTGGATAGTTTATTAAACTTCATCTCATCAGGGCTATATTGAAGGATACATGACATTCTAATTAGGGATGTGGACTCAGGTTCCAAATCTATTAATATGAACTTCTAGTTGTTAAAATGAGTAATATGTCACTAAATGCATTGAGGAAGGGTGAGTCTATTACTTTGATCTGAGAGTGGATCTGTTCAATCCCACATGATAATGTAAAATTTTTGGTCCTGTAATAGACTGACCATGAATGAAATTTTTTAATCAATAATATCGTACAACGAATAGTATATTCAGGTACCAATAACATAATGTTGACGTATTCTCTTTAGACTAACCATTAGTGGTGCTCAATGTAAAAATGGTGTGTTGTGATCCTTTACATGAATATGGATGTTTAGTAATAACATTGTTACAATATAAAGTTTTAATAAGTTCTTACCAACATTGGGATAAAATATATCTTATTGAAAGAAAAATTACACACCATAATTCACCCCTCCCATCTCAAGGGGTTCAAGGGGATGTATAATTTTTTATTGAATTTTGTTGCCTATATAAGTGGATCAAAAATGGGGTAACAATAATTGATTTAAAACTATTCCCAATAGATAACATTGTAGAGAATATTATTCATGACTTATACAAACAAAATAAATAGTATTAGTAGAAAAAGTGAGATGGAAAGCTGATGGCCATATCATAATATCACATGTTGGACAACAGATCTATCAAATGTATGTAGAAGATATTTTGAATAAAATATTAAAAATTACCAATACATTGGAACAATTATTTATTGTGATGATACCATTGAGGAATGTTACCTATATAGGATGAAATCTTATTTTGGTCATACTACATAACTATAAGGGTACCTATTTTTTCATATATGTCAACAATTATCCAAAATCATTAGGTAATTAAGTTGAATGGTTACCATAGTGGGTTATTTTGGAAAGAGTAAACACCATGTGTTTTAAAGAATCATGAATTTCAACACACTGATGGGGAAAATCAATGAGTATGATTCAATAACAACCTTAATAGGCGTTCCATTGATATTTCATTATATGTGGATTGTCCTAAGATATGAGATCATGGAATTGTTTTGTTTCAAATGGGATGAGAATAATGCCACAAATAGATATAGATAGTGGTTCAATAAGATCCCAAAAACAGAAGTAAATGTAGTATTTTTATTGGGCAAGAGATTCACCATATTTTACTTCACATTGTTAGGAAATTTAAACCTCATTTTTAAATGTTGGGTTGATTTACTGAACCTCGCATATTCACATCAGGTAGAAGATTTGTTTTACACGTAGTTATTAGAAAAATTTCGAGGTAATTTGAAAGTTTGATTATCGACATGTGGTGATGATGATGTGGAATATAGTCGATAATATTATAGAAATTAGTTTTTCATATATTTTTATGTTAAGTTACATGGATACTAATTGTTGGAAATGGTATGAATATTATTGATTGAAGAGACATTCATTGGTTTCATATTTTAGATTCTAGGCATAAATTGGGACAAATGAGTCTAGATGATTTGAGTAGGACATTTGAATGATGGATGTACACTCCCAATAATTATCCATATTTTTATTAAGATAATTGCTTTCAATGAAATCCATAGTGAAATTAATATATCTCTCTAATGGAAGTATCACGAGACAAACATTTTGTTGAATTAATTTACCTCGTTCAAATAAACATATTGGTTATGTAGTTATTATATAATCTGTTAATAAATTTATTCCAATCAATATCTCTAGAGATTATCCCTATTATGTATAATCATCAAATTATAAATGGCCCCCAATTAATTGAAATTTAAATAGTGTTGCATCCACCAACCATTTTCCATAATACCATGGATTATAGTGTTCCCATGGTGTATTTTTATGTTTTCATTGAATATAACAATATTGATTACAATATATAGTTTTGAAATAATTTCTACTATTAACCAACACGATTTTTATTAATAATGTGTTGTGTTTGTTTGGTAAATTAATCTCCAAATAATTTCATACATTATGGTGGGAGTTATGATTAGGCCATGTGTTTTAATTCATATAGAAAATGATCAGCATGATATCTTGTATACGAGTTTCATTAACTATATAAATAATTGGATGAATCATTGATCGATATATTAGAATAGATTTAAAAAATGGGAACATAAAAAATTTAGAACATATTTATTTGTATAACATCCACCAACTATGAAGATAATTCTATATCTACAGTAATGGAGAATCATTGTTAGAAAGTTGGTTATGGATACAGGTAAATCAAATCATGTACTACTTAATCATATAAAAAGGTTTACATTGAATAATTTATGTTAATTTGTTTTTTTACCAAAGAAATTGGGATTGATCGAGAATACATGTCCATTATTAGTGAATTTTATTTAGTAAAGAACTATAGTGGCTAAAAATACTACAATCAAATAATATACTAAAATATATTCATAACTTCTTGATGGCCCCCTCAAAACCCCATGTGGAAATATTTTAGGATGTAAAGGACCTCCTTCAATTAGTTGAAAGGAAGAAAGAACATTTAAATCCATTCCTATAGAGAACAATATTTGATATGCATCCTTAATGTATGGAAAAATAAATTATGAACAAGATGATTTTCTCACGTCCAAATCAATCTAAAGGTATATTCCCATGTTTTGGGAATTTTATGAAGATAATAATCTTTTCATGTGATTCTTTCATTATATTGGAATTTTTAGAATTCTATGAGGAAGGGTATATGATTTGTTTGTTCACCTGATTGTACTCCAAGAAAAAGTGGAATGCATTATGATATTCTCATTTTCTACATGAATTACTATGTTATCATTGTCTATCTCTATGAGAGATGATTATGGGGTTGGATAGGAATTTTGTTGGAAATTATGAGACCATTGGAAATGATTATAATTCATCTATTAAGGGAACCTGGACACTGGCTCATAGTATTAGTACAACAATGTCATGCGCTCTTGATTCCTAAAAATATGATCACCATTAACTATATTGATGAAATTATATATGACACCATTCCAGAGACTCCAGCAAGACTAAAATTTGAGGGCCATCATTGGGATGGTGATAAGATCAGGATAATTATAATCTTTTTGTGTACAAAATTTTAAAAAATTGTTGAGTATGGAATTACAAACTATAATAGAGTGATGATTAAAGTCCTGCGGCCAAATATTTTTTTTATTGAGTTGCAGAGCCTTCTTGTAGTCCAAAATCAGGAGTAGGCATCAATGTGCTTCTACTAAAACATCATAATAATATTTACATAGAATAATGAATCATCTAGAATTTCTATATCACTGGTATTGTATTGTGAGTTTATTTTTATAGTAGGGATATCTACCAATTATTTCTCCTTGGTAGCGTTTTGTGGGAATGAACCTAATTTTAAACTATTATAGGTCATCTTCCCACCACGATAAACATATAATTATAATTGGGAAATTTTGTATGTATATTGGTCTAATGACATGGGACAATATATGTTTCTCATGATGATTAAAGTAGTTAAAATATTATTCATCATTAACGCCTAAGTTTAGGAAACTATTCTCAATGGGATAATATATGGTCTTATTTCTTTTAAGTAAGTGGCTTCGATTATAAAAACTATCCTCCACCACATATCAATTCATTTGGGATATTAAGGAATAATGTGACCATTTAGTGATATGATGTATAGTATTATATTGTTCCCTTGTGAGAGTTTAATTTGAACCATATATGCAAAATTCAATTTTTGACTCCATTTAATGTGGTTAGGAATTTGTATCCCTATAGATATGTGATACCATTATTCTTTAGAAAGGATAACCATTTAAATTATATCACCATACTATTGAGAAATATCTAAATATATTCTATTTTCCAATAAATCCTCCAAAAAATTTTGAGATTTCATTGAGTAATATTTTTAATATCCATTATACTTTAAAAATATTTCTCAATTCCTCTATACATAATTTTTTTGTGGAATATCCTTGTGAAACCATGATTGTGAAACTCAATGGGTTCATTTACTAGTCATATTATTTGATCATGTTGATAATATTATCATATAATTTGATATATTCATTAAATTAGAATAATTTGACCAAAAGATCCATTATATAATACACCACAAAAATTATGGTGACTTTCTCGATGATATTGTGCATAACATGCTGATAAGAAAAAAAATTCAAAAAACCAATGGGAATCACCCAATAGTTGAATGTTCCCTTGTGAAACCTAAATGTAGTGGATTCAACCTCCTTTTCATCCAATTGTAAGTTAGTTTACCTTCAATAACTACCCATGAGTGATAGATCCAATTGTAACGGCCAGGGTCCGGGTGCCACTCAATGGGTGCCCTTAACCTGGTTGGTCACATGACCACAAGCACATTTCCCGAAACGCTAGAGGCTGCCAACTAGAAACAAGGTCCTATGACTGGTAATGGGGAAATATTCCCTCATTTTTCAAAGAGTAGTGCAGCGGAATAAAAAAATATACAACCACAGTGAAAGCAATACACCATACACATTTAAAATAAAAAACTAGAGTAAAAGATAACCAACACTTATATAGATAATGATGCAACTTGTCTCAAGTTCTACGAAAAATAGCCAGAACATTTTACACAACAATACAGTACTGTACAATACAGTGTACAACAAAAAAAACAATCAGTAGCATCGCGAGGCTAAGCTCAGTCCCATGCTCCCCTACTCCTCAGCAGAAATCAAGTACGTGTATTAGTACCCTTGACCTTATCCACACCTGCAAAAATGTAATCTATTTGGGCCGAAGACATGACCCAAACAGTGTGTGAGAAATAAATCCCAGTAGGCACCCACCGAAGGCTCGTGCCCAAATGTGTGAAAATATGCAACAACAGTGGTTAGTAGAAAAATTCAATAAACTAAGTAGTACTCATAAGTAACTAAATTTACCAGTTATATTTAAATTTTATTATTCATTAAATCATTCATTATAAGGAAACCACCACAGTGAATTTATATGTAAACAGTCAGTGTCTTCAGACACGCAAACCCTTAACCTCAGGTAATCAGAAATGTATCCCGCGGGTAATTTCCCACAGACATAATAGATATTTCCCTCAAGTGTACAAAGTGTCTCCCTCAGGAATAGATTCTATTGCCCATAGGGAAGATGGCACCAGAGGAACCGGGTGGGAACCCCAAATCTGGCGATGATGATCCTGCCGATCTTACAGAAGGGATGCGTGCAGTGGATGGTGATGGTAAGCACTCTTTTGCTGAACCTCCCAGTCACAAGGAGATGTTCTCGGTTGCAAAAAGGGGAGATGGAACTAGGGTTGTAAATGGGAAGACAGGAGGAAAATTCGTGGAGGTGGTTAAGAATGCTGCGGGAACCTCATTCGCGAGCTTTGATGCTCCCCCTCCTGGGACAGTGATCAAAAAGGGGAGGATTGCCCATGTGTCGGCGAATCAAGAACCGGTGGAAGAAAGGGTAAACTCATGCCGATTTTCAATTATCGCAAGAGTAATAACCCCGAAGGGGGAGCGGCTGTGGAAATTTCAGGACCTGGCTAAAAGGATTGCTGAGATGTGGGGTTTTGAAGAATGGTGGATGATCGCGATGGGCAGGGGTTACTACCATGTGGTCTTCCCATCTGATGAATGCAAGAGGAAGGCGTGGAGCAAAGGTACGGTGTCATTGAACCCGAGATTTCTGAAGGTACAGGAATGGGATAGGAACTTTGATACTATGACTGTCCGTAGCACACATACTCAGCTATGGATTCGAATTTACAAGCTAAACTTGTTGTATTGGCACCCAAGGATATTATGGGACATTGCATCCTCGGTGGGTACTCCGATTCAGATGGACCGACAGACAGACAATCCGAAGCTTGGGCATTATGCCAGAATCCAGGTGGAGGTTGACATGGCAAACACGCTTGTGGAGGAGGTAGTGTTGACAACGCGGGATGACAGTATGAGGTTGGACATTCTTTATGAGAGGAAACCGAAATTCTGCTTGAGGTGCTTGATTTTTGGGCACATGTTTGCTGAGTGCAAGCGGGATGTAGTATGCCAATCATGCATGATGAAGGGTCATGAGGAGCGTATGTGCAGGCGAAGGAAGGGGAATGGCAAATGCATGGAGCCACTGGGGACACTGGATGCTGGTCAAGGGTCTGGGCTGGGGCAAGGAGGCATTGGGGACCCTTCACCTGCTGCAGTGGTAAAGGATTCAGCGCCGAAGGAGGTTCCTAGTGGAACTATTGTGGGTATGGAGGGTCCGGCTATTGGAATCCAGGTGGACTCTTCTCCCGGCAATGTTCATATGGTGGACAGGGTGGAAGTTGCAAAACTGTTCGATGATAAAGTGGAAAGGAGCAGAGGAAGTGGGGATGCCTGCATTGCAAACGCACCTATGGCAGACCGAGGGTTGGTTTCTGATTTTGGAGGGGTGTTCACTCAATTCTCCCCCTCCAAGGCTGCACGAAGGAGGGTGTTTGTGGGTAGTGACCCCCCCCCCCTGAAGTCCAGCAACACTTTTATACCGCTCTGTGGAAGACTTTGGTCGGATGAGATGGATGATGCTCAGAATTCTGATGCTGTTGATGATGATGGTGAAGGGATGCCTGATGCCAATAAGGTGGAGAAGGGGCTGGCTGAAGCAGGTACAGTGGTGCAAGTGTAGAATGCCGGACAAACCAGTGCAGGTATTATCTTTTTTGATGGAGTTGTCACAGGTGGAGTAGCAGGGACGCTGGGTGAGGAGGGAAAAGAAATGGGTGCTGGAGGGAGGATATCAACCGAAATAGGTCAAATCAGTACAGGTGAGGTTAGCAATGAAGCCCAAGAACAGGATACTGGTAAGGGAAAGGAAACTGATGGAGCAGCCAAGGCTCCAAATGAGCAAGATAGCAGCACTGCCCCCGAGAATAGTGTGATGAAGGGTCAGGGAGGGAAAATGAAAAAAGGGCAGTCGCAAGCCTCTGTGGAGAAGAAAGGGGGACCTCTGACAAGAGGTATGGCCCATAAACAATGAGGATTTTATACTGGAACTGTCAAGGGCTGGGGAATCCCCGCACGGTCAGGGCCCTTCGACACAACATTCTGACCTACAAGCCAATGTTCGTCAGCATTGCTGAACCTAAAGTTATGTTAGATAAATGGAAGGGATTTAGATGGGCCTCACATGGGTACAAATTTGTGGTGAGCAATCAGTCTGCATCTTATAAGGATCACTTGTGGGTGTTTGTACAGAACAGCCTGCAAATCACCTCATGCGACAACGGTCCTCAATGGGTTTTGTTGAACTGCACCATTGCTGGACAGCAGCTTTCTTTATCTTTTATTTATGCTTCTAACTCTTACATTAAGAGGAGGGAGCTATGGGAGGCACTCAAAGATACCTCTAGTAGAATGGATCACAAATGGCTGTTGATTGGCGATTTCAACACTGTTTAGAAGCCTGAGGAGAAAACTGGGGCAGCTTTCAACAGGATTGCTGCCTCTGAATTTTCTGAATTTATTGATTACTGCAATTTGGATCATGTTGCAATTGCTGGTGATGACTTTACTTGGTGCAGGTATACTTGGGAAGGAAAACAGGCTAGTAATCTTGACAGATGTTTTGTTCAGATTGATGATCAAGTGGAAGCTCATGAAATCTCTGGATTCACACTGCCTAAGCACCACTCCGATCACAATCCAATTGTTATTGATGTGGAACAGCAGGTGACAAGGCCAGGCCCTGTCCCCTTTTGTTTCAACAATTGTTGGCTTGTGATGCCAGGATGCAGGGAAATTGTTTTAGAATCTTGGAAACTGGATACAATTGGAAGCCCACTGCAGTGACTAGCTGTGAAGCTGAAGAATCTAAAGGGGCTGCTAAGAATTTGGAGTAGGAATTCCTTCTCTAAACTTGACAAGGATATCCAGGAAGCAGAGGATGAACTGGCCAAAATTCAGATTGGTCAGGGGCAGAACTCGAGGGTATTACAGCAGGAAATTGCTGCACACAACAAGCTTGATGATCTCTTAACGGTGAGGGAAAGATTGGTCAGGAATCAGCTGAATATGCGGTGGTTAAAAGACAGTGATAGAAACTCGAAATTCTTCAATAGATTGCACAAGGAAAAGAGGGCCCGGGGAGGGACCAAGGTGATCAGTATTGATGGACAACTCTACATGGAGGAGAATGAGATTGCTGTGGCTGTGGTTGAGCACTTTAAGAATGTTTACTCTGAAAATGGGCAGTCAAGGATACACTGCATGGTGGATAACATTAGTTCCTGCATTGATGAACAATCGAACCAACTCCTAACTGCTCCCCCATGCAAAGAGGAGATTAGAACTTCCCTTCTCTCTCTGAATCTGGAAAGTGCCCCGGGCCCCGATGGTTTCACGAATAAGTTCTTTATGTTTTACTGGGACATTCTGCAGGATGACATAGAGCAGGCCATGACGGACTTCTTTTCTCACTTTTATATGCCATATGGGATTAATTCATGCTTTATTTCACTGATTCCCAAAAAAGACAATGCCATTGACATAAAGGATTTCAGACCTGTGGCTCTTGGTAATACGATGCCCAAGCTTATTAGTAAGATCTTGACAAGAAGGTTGGGTGGGCTGGTTGATGGCATGATCACCAAGAATCAATTTGGTTTTGTCCAAGGGAGGAACATCCAAAAGTGCTTATTTATGGCCACCGAGAGTGTCAATCTTCTGCGAAAGAAGTCAAAGGAAGGGAGCTTTGCTATTAAAATTGACATATCCAAGGCCTTTGACACATTGAAATGGGACTTTCTTCTGGATTTCCTTAAGAGGTATGGTTTCTCTGCTGGTTTTTTAAGAATGATCCGCATCATTCTTAGCTCCACAAGGCTATAAATTCTTGTGAACGGGGTCCCGAGGGGCTTTTTTCCATGCACCAGGGGGTGAGACAAGGAAACCCATTGTCTGGGACTCTCTTTGCACTGGTAGAGGATTACTTAAGTAGGTGTATCAATGACCTTGGGCAAATGGGCTGGTACAAGACGATCAGGGATGGTGTGAGCGGGCAGGCCCCATATCACCTATTTTATGCAGATGACATTTTATTACTTGGACAAGCATCAATGAGAACTATATATTCAATTAAGGCCCTTTTCAGTCATTATGAGGAGGTGGCTGGCCAGGCCATAAGCTGGGACAAGTCTTCGATTTTCTTCGGTAATGGGGTCCCAGTAGGTAAACAGAATACGATTGTCAGGCTCCTTGGGGTGAAGAGAGGGTCATACCCCTTCTAATATCCTAGGGTCCCAATGTTTTGGGGGAAGGTGAAAAGACAATACTTGGAAGGACTTTCGGCGGGTATTTTGCAGCAGCTTGCTGGTTGGAAGGGGAAGGCCATGTCTTTGGCCGGAAGGGTCTGTCTGGTAAATTCAGTAATCACTTCAATGTTTGTTTACTCGTTTTCACTGTATAGATGGCCGAGAGGACTTCTGAAAGAGATTCAGAGAAAGGTGCGGAATTTCATAAGGATGGGGTCACCGCATGAGAAGAAGTTGATTACAGTTGCCTGGAAAGATTGTGTTAAGACGGTGGAGATGGGGGGTCTTGGAGTAAAGGACCTCCGCACTTTCAATGATGGATTGATTGGGAAATTTACGTGGTATTTGATCACACATGAAGATGCTGATGATTTCCTGTCGAATCGAATTACAAGGAGACTTCTTAGTGGTTATAAATATTATCTTGCCTCATCGGTTTGGGCTCCGCTCAAGCATGAATATGGGAGTATCATGCAGGACACGAAATGGCTGGTCTGTAAGGACTCAAACCTGAGCTGCAGGACAACAAAGTGGATCACACAGCCCCTTCGGAATCTGAATGTCACAATGGAGGCGGCCTCTATGTCCATCTCGACCTTTCTTTTGTATTTTAATTCCCCTGCATCTGATGTTCCCGTGCAGGTGGCTGATGAAATCAATGGATACAAGTTCATGGATGTTGACACGCTGATCTGGATCCATTCCAATTGTGGACAGTTTAATTGCAGGGATTTTTACAATATGGCTAGTGGGGGGCTCAATTCTGCACCAGCCTGGTTGATGAATTTCAAGGCCCCTTTTATCCACCCTGCAAGGTATTTCTTAATATGGAGAATATGGAAAAACAAGATACCAACAGCGGAAGCTCTCCAACGGACTGGACTGCACATGGCTTCAAGGTGTTCCATATGCAAGAGCGAGGAGGATTCGATACAACATATTTTCACGGGCTGCAGGCGGGCCAAGCAGCTATGGGAGTACATTGGGTATCTGTTTGGTGTTGTAATTGACACATGCAGGCCGGTTATTGACCTACTATCCAGCATGATGACTGTCCCATGCAGTGCACAAATTCACAACCTGATGCAGGTGGCCGTAGCGGCTGTTATTGCAGATACATGGGAGGCTCGGAACTGCATGCTATTTGGAGATGAGCAGCATACGGTACAGCAAGGGATGAAGGCTGTCCATCGGGATATCTATGCCGCCTCCATGGTACAGGATGGCACAATGCATAACACCGTTGAGGATCTCCAGGTTCTGCGGAAACTTGGTGTATCGGGTCGGCCGCGCAAGCCTCTTATGATGAAGTATATACGGTGGATGCCACCCATCGTGCCCTGCCTCAAGATTAATGTTGATGGGGCTGCTTTGGGTGCACCAGGTATGTCGGGGTGCGGGGGAGTGTTCCGAACCTACCGTGGGTTTGTTAAGGGCTGCTTCCACCACACCATAGGGATTGGAACTGCGTTTGAAGCTGAAATCTGGGCCATGATATATGCTGTTAGGTACGCTGTCCGGTTTAATTGGATGCATATATGGCTTGAATCTGATTCCCAATCTGCGGTTCATGCATTGAGGACCAAGACACGGAATGTCCCGTGGTGCACGTTGCCTCAATGGGTTGACTGTCTTGACCAGGCTGCGCGCATGTGCCTGGTGGTTACACATGTCTATCAGGAGGCCAATCAGGTGGCGGATTCCCTTGCAAAGCGGGCATTGATTGATTTGGATGAAATGTGGTCGTTTACGGCGCCTGATTATTGTGCCCCACTTGTGGCGGCTGACGGAGGTGGAGTGTTGCACACTAGATTATGTAAAAATCCCTTGTATGCCTGACTCTTTTAACTTTCTTTTTATTTTTTTTAGGGACGGTTTTTTACCAGTACCTGGTCTTTATGATATTTCTATTGCCCATAGGCACGGATGAAGTTGCCCACATGCTAAAATATGCACTTCCCTCAAGCTAAGTAAAACAATCCCCTTGGGATAAACAACTAATCGGGCTATGCCCAACATGTAAACAAGAAATACATATGGAATTTCTCTCAAAGAAATTCTATAATCATTATTATAAAGGCATACCCTTGGGTATCCTGGCCAAATGGAAAAACAGCGGAACACACCCCCGGGGTGGTCCTGGATCCAACCAGCGATCCCAAACAACAGTTTATTATAACATTTACAAATCTAGGTATTTAAAACATCTAAACCCTTAGCCACAAGACACCACAACAAGGGTTCGTGGCACAACGAATCACATATACGCACAACAGTTGGAAATTAAACACCAAGACACCTACCTTAAATACCCCTGATTGATATATGTGAACGACGATCATTGAATCGTCCAAGAACAACGAAGATCTGAGGTAAAAGAAAACCTCATTCATACCAAGATAACTTCTTTTGGAGGAATAATTGTCATGATCTATGCAAGGAGAAGGGAGGGTACACCAATGCAGTTCCAACATGGTCGACGGAAGAGGGATTAGATTCCTGGTGCTCGATCGGTTGATCCACAAAGATTCGACCGTCAACTCAAGCTCCCCTCAAGTTCTAAACCAATCTTGTAAACATGGTTGTATAATGCAAATTCTATGCGAAAAAAAACAAACTACACTGCATGTCCTATTGGGCACACCGTGTGTAGTTTTCATTTTTTAATTGTTCATTCGGTAGCTTCTTGCCAGCGTGGCATTGTTCATCTGTCGGCATGAGTACAAGACGTGTGAAACATGAGTACACGGCGTGTACTGCCGCACATCTAGCCACCACCTTAATGTTTTCATGCCGACTAACTACATGGCATGTAAATACCACTACACGATGTGTAGTCAGTTTTTACACCCTTCCTTATCGACTTGGATACACACCCTGTGTACTGATCCCACACGGCCAAAGTACATGGCATATGAAAAAGTACACAGCGTGTAGTCCCAAAATTTAAGGTTTTCTCCATTTTTCTTATCTTCTCAAAAACAATTAATGAAAAGTGAAAAGAAGAAACCCATACATGAAGAATAAGAATCGTGTTCTTACAAACTTCCCCTCTTTAATCAATTCATACCAGTATTGCCCTTCCAAGGTTAGTGATGATAATGCTCAGAAAAGCTCTGGCCAATGGGAACGTATGTCAGTATCCTACTCCCAGGATTCATCCTGCACTCGGCCATGCTGCCATAACACCCGTACGAGAGGAATTGACCAGATTTGGAAATCCTTCGTGCTCTTATCAACGATACGAATTAGATGCTCATCAAAGGACGCATCAACCTGAAGATCAACCTCCTCTGGATGAAAGTCGTTAGACGAGTGTGAATGATAGCGGTGCAACAAAGATACATGAAAGACGTCGTGCATGGATCAGTGCCTATGTGGTAACTGCAACTGATAGGCGACCTACCTGACTCTCTCTAGAAAATAAAATGGACCCACATTCCTCGGTGAAAGTTTACCTTGTATCTTGATCTTTATGTGTCCCAAACTTGGTGAAACACGAAGGAAAACCTGATCCCCAACCATGAAATCCAAGGTTCGTCTGTGGCGATCAGCATAAGATTTAACATGAGACTATGTGGTACCCTTCTGCTTCTGGATCAACTGGACCTACTCAGAAGTCTCCTAAACGAGACGTGGTCCCAGTAAAGCTGCCTCACTTTCCTCTAACCTACACAAGGGTGATCGGCATGGCCTACCATATAAATCCTCATATGGATTCATATCAATAGTTTCCAGAAAACTGTTATTATATGAAAAATCGACTAGGGGTATGTGCTTCTCCCAAGAGCCCCCAAAGTCTAGGATGCATGCACGCAGCATGTCCTTAAGCACTTGTATCATACGCTCTTACTGGCCATCAGTCTGAAGGTGGTACGTTGTGCTCAAAATCACCTGTGTACATAGCGCCCTCTGAAAACTCTGCCATAAACGAGATGTAAAATGGGTGACCCTATCTGAAATGATAGAATGAGGGACCCAATGGAGATGTATGACCTCTCAGATATACAACTTCCTGAGCACGTCAACACCGAAGGTCTCCTTGATTGAAAAAAATGAGCTACCTTTGTGAGTATGTCCACAACAACCCACACTGCATCATTGCCTCAAGGTGACCTCGACAACCTAGTCATGAAGTCCATCGTGACATCATCCCATTTTCAGTCTAGGATGGGTAACAGCTGTGACAGTCTGCCTGGCCTCTGATGCTCCGCCTTCACCTACTAACAGGTGGAACACCTCACAACAAAACCAGCTACATCTGTCTTCATACATGGACACCAGTACTGACGTCTCAAGTCAGGGTATATCTTGGTAACCCCGGGATGAACTTCCCAATATGAAGCATGAAACTCTTGCATCATGTCCTTGTGTATATCCCATGGAACCCATACTTATCCCTGGAAATGCATAATTTCATCATCGCCTATCTTCTATCTAGGCGGAGGGTCCTCAATTGCCACCGACTCCAGTAGAACTAGGACTTCTGAATTAGAGAGTTTTCTCATCCTCACTAAATCTAAGAGGGTATAAGACATAGCTAAAGATGAATGATAGATCAACCCTTGACTGTCGTGCACCTCCAAATTCATCTCATAGAACAAAGCCATGAGCTATCACTCACCACTGGCCTCCTGCACTGCCTGTATCTGAGTCCTCCTGCTCAGTGCATCAGCTACTACATTACCTTTACCATGTGTGTATGCAAGCTCAAAATCGAAAGACATAAGGTATTCAACCCCCCTTCAATGTCTTAGGTTCAAGTCACACTGAGTAATGATGTACTTGAGGCTTTTGTGGTCAGAAAAATCCAAAAAATGCTCTCCCAAGAGATAATGACTCCAACAGCACAATGCCTGCACACTTGCAGCCAAATCGAGGTCATGTGTCGGGTAATTTGTCTCATGTGGCCTCAACTACAGAGAACCGTATACAACTACTCAATCGCCCTGCATCAACACTGCTCCCAGTCCAATACATGATGCATCACAGTACATTGTATAGCACTGTCCCTGTTTTGGGTGTATCAGGACTGGTGCTGATGTCAACCTTCCTTTCAGGTCCAGAAAGGTTGTCTCGCAACCTTCCGACCAAATGAACGTCACAACCTTCTTAATCAAACCAGAAAATGGTGCTTCTATATGGGAGAAGTCCTGTATAAAGCGTCTGTATTAACTAGACAGCCCCAAGAAACTCTGTATCTCAAACTCGTTCTTAGGATGCTCCCAAGAAACTAATGCTCTCACCTTCTCTGGGTATATTGAAACTCCTGCCTCTAAGATGATATAACCCAGGAAGTGAATCTAGTCCATCCAAAAGTGGCACCTTGAGAGCTTAGCATATATATTACACTCTCTCAGTGTACTTAATACAATCTTTTGATGGGTGGCATGGTCAAGCCGAGTGTGAGAGTACACCAAGAGGTCATCCCCAAATACTACCACAAAAGAATCTAGGTAACGATGTAACACACGATTCATCAGAGCCATAAAAACTGCTAGCGCGTTCATGAGTCCGAAAGGCATAACCAAGTACTTGTACAAACCATATATGCTCTAAAAGGCTATAAGCGGTATATCTGATGGTCTCACGCACATCTGATGATATATGAA
Organism: Viscum album; assembly: GCA_963277665.1. Lineage (NCBI taxonomy): Eukaryota > Viridiplantae > Streptophyta > Magnoliopsida > Santalales > Viscaceae > Viscum > Viscum album. The sequence goes on from OY728145.1 coordinate 1,660,261,031, forward strand.
TATCATATCAATCTTTGAGAATGCTCATGCTCCAATAATTTGATTAAAAATATCATCAATCCTCATCAAGGGATATCGATTCTTAACCTTCTACTGGTTCACCTTCTGATAATCCACAATGATTCTGAGGGTATTATCTACCTTTTTTGCAAAAAGGACCTGGGAACCCCAATTAAAAGTACTGGGTCAGATGAAACCCTTCTCTTGTGACTCCTCTAACTACCTCTTGAGCTCCTGCAGCTTAGGTGTAGCCATCCTATAAAGAGTAATAGACAACGGTGCTGCTCCTAGCACTTTCCCAAAAAGGAAATCCACCTCTCTCTATGGAGGTAGATCCGAAAAGTCTTCCGAGAAGACATCCCTGAAATGATCTATCACTGAAGGGAAATCCGTCTGACAAGTCCCCTGATCATCCAAATATAAACTCACCATCTGGGTTATGAATCCACCTCTCCCACAAGCAATTCCTCTAAATGGAATTCTATAATCGTTGTTATAAAGTCATACCCTTTGGTATCCGGGACAAATGACTAAACATAGGAACACGCCCCCCAGGGTGGTCCTGGATCCAAGAAGTGATACCAAACAATAGTTTATTATCTCATTTAAAAATCTAGGTATCTAAAACATCTAAGGCCTCAGCCACATGACACCCCAACTTGGGATTGTGGCAGAACGATTCATATAAATGCACAATAGTTAGAAATTAAACACCAAGCCACCTAACTAAAAAGCCGTAGATTGATATACGTGAATGACGATCCTCGTATCGTCCATGAACAATGAATATTTGATGTAAATTAAAACCTCTTTAAAACCCAGAAAACTTCCCATAGAGGAATAATTGGCAAGAACTACGCATGGAGAAGGGAGAGATTACACGTGCGGTTCCAACATGATCGACCAAAGTGGAATTAGATTCCCATTGCTTGATCAGTTGATACAAAAATATTCGGCCATCCTCCTGAGCTCCCCTTTGGTTCTAGCAAATCCTGTGAATAGGCTTGGCTACTTCACATTTTAAGTGAAAAAAAAACAAACTACACAGCTTGTACTATTGGGCACATGGCGTGTAGTTTTCATTTTTTAACTGTTCCATCAGCAGCTTCTCGCTAGGGTGGCACTGTTCATCTGTCGACATGAGTACACGGTGTGTGAAACCTAAGTACATGGCGTGTACTTCCACATAGCTGGCCACCACCTTAATTTTTTACTATCAACTAACTACAGTGCGTGTAAATACCCACTACACGGCATGTAATCGGTTTTTAGACCCTTCCTCATCGACATGGCTACACACCCTATGTACTCATCCTACACGGACAATGTACACAGTATGTGGAAAAGTACACGGTGTGTAGTCCCAAAATTTAGGGGTTTCCCCATTTTTTTATCTTCTAAAATACACTTAATAAAAAAAGAAAAGAAGAAACTTGTACGTCAAGAATAGAACTAGGTTCGTACACCAATAATCCAATAGTAGTGTAAAAAATATATGTGTCGCTAGGATGGGGAACCCTCATTTGATCTATATATATAGTGTCTCCAAATTTCAACAAATACACCTATTTTTTCATCAGACTACCTAACTATGAACATATAGTGAAAAATCATGTTTTATTGGACTTTCCTAAGGATTTTTGTATTTATATGGTTATATATATCACCATTCACCATAGTTCGGTGGATGTGATGCATATTTTTAGTCACTTCATTTTACAAAAAAAAATAAAAATGACAAATGAATTGGAAAATAAATGTTATTTGTATCCTATAATATATTTTTAATTACATTTGAAAACATTGTCATGTTTTTCTAGGATTGCAATATATTTTTATTATTCCTCAAGGGCCATGATCATACTAAATAGATTTTACCCTAAATCTTCATTAGTATATAAATTCTTTTGTATCCAGTAACATACTAGACTCGATTCCCCTAATTCAATGGAATTATGTTATAGATAAAAATAAATATCAGTATTATCATTTGGATTAGAGGATGGAGACTACTATCCTCAGAATTAGAATATCGTGTGTTATATTTAAAACCAACATCTGAAGGTTCAAAATCATCAATGTCATATTAATTTACATCTATAATAAATTATACCATAGATAAACTTATTATTATTAAATCCCTTGTCGATTTCGATATAAAATACAATCATTTATATTAAAAAATAATGAATAATTTATTTCTATTTTGTCAATCCTACCCATAGTGGGAGATGATTCTTTTATGTTGTGAACTAGGGGACGAAACTTGTTGTATGAAATTATAGTGGTTATTTTTATTTTCTATGGTGAAAGTCCCATAAATCAATATGAAGATATATTGGACTAATCCTCTTTAGAAAGCGTAATAAAATGTTTTTTATGGTATAGGGTTATTTCCGTTTATTAGTGGATTGGTAGGATGAAGTTAATGTTCGTATTTTCACAATGGAATTCAAAGGTTATCATCAAGTCATTATTACATGTAAGAAGATCAAAAACATTTATTTGGATTATTTCCCATCCCTTTTGAAATCACTCAAGTCATGATAGAGTCCATAGAAGGGGTTCATCGGTGAAGAACATCCATGAATTATCCATAATCAACTGTTATTTGAGTATTAGAGGCCTTGATGACAGTATGGCAGGACCTCCACCTACATGTGAATCAATTTCTACCCTAGTAAACAATTTTGCAGAGTTTCCATTAAAATATCTATTAAAATAGTGTTTTTTGACCATGTATATATTCATGTTCCACAATTGGATCATACCATGTGATTTATACTAACTCTTTTAATTTTTATAGAGTATTTGGTTCAGTGTGGTGAAGTAAATAGAAATGGTCCATAACTTGTGAATTTCCAAATTTTATATGTTAATGATCATTGAGATATTTTATATATGTTAATGATTAATATACACTCTATTAAACTATCATAATACGTATAGATGTAATTTTATCCCATGAATCATGGAATCCTAATTCTCCTCATATATTTATATATTAACATGACCCTCTTCGTATTTTTCCTCCATACTAATGTTATTATCCATGGTAGCAGTCAACATTTCAAAAATAAAAGGAATTTTTCAGGTATCAATATGGGATTTTCAATACACAATTAAAATGTGCATATTGATAGTCATGCTTTTATACTAGGGAGAAACATTATTTGATAATTTTTAATAGTTAAGGAAATATTCATTCCAACTATAATTGGATCCATAAAATAATAAACTTGGATAACAATTATATTTTTATCAACTATTTGAAAAGTGATTCTACAGTTCCAATGTTGATTATATGGATGAGGTTGAGTTTTGTGAGATTTTTCTTGAGCCCTTACTAGCATTAGATGTTACAAGGATTGTTTTCGTAGACCCATAACATCAACCATTGGGATAGAAGTTGTGGGGAATCCTCCTGATGTGGAATATGATTATGACGGTTAATGTGCCCAGAGTAAGACTTTTTGTATAGTCAAAGTAGCAAGTACCATCAATTCTCGGGAACACCCTCATGAATTTTTCATATTATTGTGGTCCCTACCCTTCCCTTGAAGGTGTTTACAAGAGGTGAGTTTGGTTTTAGGGTGACGTACATCACCATTGATATTCAAAAAAATATCAACCCACCAACTGAAATTGATAGATGTATAATTTAACTATAAAAAAATTCATTATTGATGATCAATTATATTTTTTGGTATTGTCATAATTTATGACATTTAAAATGAAAAATATTGTAAAAAAATATTACTTGTCATGGTTCTTAATTTATATGGATATCTCAATTACTATTCATATATGAAATGGACGGTTTTGATATTGATATGGAATATTAAGAAATTATGATGACCACTAGAGGTGTTTTATAGTTTAAATATGGAACGTTAATTTCATAGACCCTAGGAACGGTCATAATTGATAAAAAGTCACCAACTAATATGTACCCCAACCAAATAATTACTTCTGAATGAAGGACATAATCAAATAGTGGTGTTGAAAACTCAGTCTTTCAGTATATATTTTGTATATATTTAATTGTTTTCATAGATTATTGAAAAGGTAAACTATTTATCATAATTCTTGTTGGTAATAATAGGCATGTACTAGAATATTCAGGTAGTTGGATCCTAATAAACAAACTAATATGGAAATGTGTGGTGTTTTTAGTGTCTAGAACGTGACTGCTAAATATTAAATGGCCATAATTTTACACAATCCATCATCCTCACTTATATTTCGCCTATGGTTGGCCGACTTATTGTTTCCCCATGCCATTGTCATTGAATATAGGGTTTTTTGAGAAATTTGATTCAAATCTACTTGTGTGTTGATCTTTTAATAGAATAGTCATTTGATTAAACAATCATCTTCTAAATAAAGGATAATGATATATATAATGTTAAATATTCAAAAAAATATAAATTTCTTATGGTAATTCCATAACCTTTTGTTTATATAGAAGGTGATTAAGGAACAATGACAAAATGTGGTGTTCTCATTTCAAATAGGATGAAATTTAATGTCTCAATATCCCCAAATTCTAATGGTTTTATGTGAAGAGGAGGAGAAAAAATATCATGGCTGTTTCATAAAAAGATATTCCTTGAATGGAATCTAATATATTAACATTGTGGAGGTACAATATGAGGGATTTTGGAATCTTATCAATCTCATATTTTGGGATGTTCATTCTCAATAAATGAAAATCATCATGTATCTATATTTTTGGAGTAGTAAAATTTCCCATAAATTTTTAGTTTCCTAATAATCTGTGAGGTCATTATTGAAATGGAATTTATGCCACTAGAAATTATTTTGTTAATGATGTGGGACCTACCCAGGAAAAAGGTCCATTTGTAAATATACTATTCATTTATGTATTCTACTATTAACACAAATGTTAGATAATTTAAATAAAATTGACACATTTCTACCACTAAATTATCCGTCAAGGAATTGGAATCCCAGGGCATGGGGTGTTAGAGTATTATTATTGGTGGAATAATGGGGAATACCCCTACTGTGGAAATAATTTTAATTTAGTGGATCTCTTTGATAGTTTTCATTGCAACCTATGTCTTAGAGATTAATCCCAACATATAAATGTATCATTATTGTCTCAATATAATCCCAAAAATAATGATAATTTCTCCAATAGTAGTATAGGTTACAAGATCTATTAGTGTTGCATCCCACTAAACATTTTTTTCATCCTGCATCTCGCATAGCTATTGTGTAATTTTGACATTGGAAAGAGGAATAGTGATTCTGTCAGCGTAATCATCTCCATTTGTATCCATCCATCATGTTATGATAAATAAATTTTTGGGATTCCTCAAAGGTGATACTGACCATGAAATCAAAAAGTTTGTTATAAATTCCACCATTAATACCATGCTGTTTTAGAGTGATATATCATAGTTATTATGGAGAGGTTCTTTAAATGGAAATCCATGTCATGTGTGCAATTTCCAAATTCATACTACTTAATAACTATAGTGATAGAATGGTATAATAGCCGCTAGTTACTAATGATCTATCATGTACCACCCCAACCCTTGTATGCCCGAAGAAGATGTATAATTCCATTAAAATGTAATAACGTACATGAAACGAAATAATAGTTGATCGATTAGTTAGGTATTTCATATAATCTATATATATATATTAGTCTAATATTACATTCAAATGAATAAATTCTAATTTATTTATTATTTATAAAATAAAATCATTTTATCTATTATATCCATGAAAATAAGTTTTTGTAACCATCGTGGAATCAAAAAATAATTAATGAAAATAAGGGTGAGATAAAGTTTTCAGTATGTGTTTCGTATTGAGAAACAAATAATGAATAAATATTCATAATCAATATAGAATGGTAAATAACTAAACAAACATGTCATCTAATAAGTAAACTGATTATATAGTTCTTAAAAGCTATGGACATGTAACCATCTGAGCACACATTCCATTTTTAAATTAATAAATAAGGAATAATCCACATGGAAAGCTAAATAACAGAAGACAAATTCTAATTAATAATATCAAGGTATATGAAATTATTCCATTGAAAATATCATATTTGAAGTCAAATAGATAATAATAAATAAAATTAATTGAATTCTTAATTATTATACATCATGTATCATGTAAATGAAGCAATATACCATCATGAATTATTCTCATGATAAATGCTGTTTGTGGAATCCTTCTGATTCATAATAGGAAAACACGTGAATGGGTTTTCACTAACTAATTCTATATCATGAGACTGCTGATGCATTGAGGGGCATATTTCTAATGTTTAAAAACCCTTGTATTTTATATTGAAATCATTCCTTATGTATCAACTAACCAATTAAATTAAAAATAAATGTTTCTAATCATTAAATATCCATATTTAATAATGTATACATATTTAATAATGGATGCAGATTTAAAATTATTTCCTTAATTGAATATGAAATAATTATTGTAAACACTGTATGTAAAAATGGTATATGGTTTAATTAATAAACATAAACATGATAAATGATATGTATAAATATGGGAAATATAATGTCCACTGATTGTGACTATTTTTATTTTACAAGGTGACTACAAAAAAATCAAGGAAGTGAATGTTAATTATATCATCGAACAAGTAAATCAATAACCATCAATGAGAATAATAAGGATTGTATCAATAAAACATTTCCAATAAGGAGTAAAATATTGGTTCTTTATCATTTACGAATAGAAATACTATAAAAATATATTTTAAAAAATCATGTTGAATTTTTCCTTTTAATTTTATTAAAAAAAATAAATCATATTTATTTAAAATCATTTATAAAAACATTTTAATTAATAATACAATAAAAAACATTCAAATGATTCATCAAAGAAATGACGGTGATAAATCCCATGAAATGTAAAAAGGGGCCTTACTTTATCATTTTAAAAGGATTGAAATGTTCTCAATTATGAATGATACAAGAAGAATAATTTTTATACATCTATAAAAGAAAAAATTGAAAAATATGTATTTATAAAACAATTCTAAAAATGATAAAATCATTTTTGATAATATTTTTCTAAGACATGGTTTTGAGAGAAAATATATCTTTGAAGAATGATTGAAATGGAATTAGATTTTATTGAAAAAAATTCCTTATTTATATAAATACCAAAGAGTGGGAAAATTGAATTATTAGTTGAAAAATATCACGAGTAACAAAAGGATAATAAATTAAAATTCTTAAATAAAAATTCCTTATTTTTCATTAATTAAAATTCAAGAATGATAAATATCTAATATAACCAGATTGTGAAATAAAACACTAAAATGAAAATAAAATTGAAGTGTAATTTAAAAACTACATTGATTGTATTTGTCTAGTATAAATATACAAAAAAATTATATTAAATACATAAATATGTAGTTATATTAATTATAAACATAATCATAGAATATTTACGATAACGAGAAAGTAAAATAACCCAATTAAAAGGTGTTGAGTTCTGGAATATCATTTCCATATGGTATCATTTTGTTAAAATATCCATATATTAAATAAATAATATTAAATCTCCAAATACAATGTATAATGAGTTATTCATGATATTAAATTCCCATGGGGAACATTATACACAATATAAATGAAGCTATGTGCAAAACATTAATATATTCCCCAATGAATTGAAATTGAGACAGAATCCCTCATCCAACACTGGAATTTTTCATAAAGACACATGACCTCAGATAAAATTGTTTTATTAAATTTAATAACTTATACAATTAACATATTAATATTTATGATATCATATATATTGTTCTATAATCACTTAATATATCTAGTTCATTAATTATCTCTTATTATTTTCATTATTCTGGGTGTTAATTTCCATGTTTTCTGGTATGTTTTTACTTTTTATTTTGATGATCATATAAAATATATCATGATTTCATAATATATATATTTTAATCCATGATATATGTATCATATATTTTAATTTTAAATTGATTTTTAACTATCCATTAAAATTGATGATAAAAATGAAATATATCATTCGTGTAGATTGTAGGTTTTATGTATGTGTTAAGCATGTTTACATTATCATGTCATATTGAAACAATGAAAAGTAAAAAGTATATATGTTTATCATAAGTCAATTATAATAATTTTAAAATATATATCAAATAAATTTATTAAAAACAACCTTTTCACATTCAACATTTTGTGTCAACGAATCATGTTGCTTTGAGGAAGAGGTATTCCACAAATCCACAAACAATGTTATCATATTACCAAAACATAGAGGGAATGAATGTATGTATTATGTAAAAATAATAGAAGAATATACAAATTAATAATATCTTATATGACATATATAAACATTAAATACATAATTAGTTCCATCGTTGAAAGGATGTAATGTAAGAACAAATGAAATCAGTTTGTGAGGTGGTATTCCACCATACACATGAACTATGATTGTGTATCCAATTTTATAGATGTGTATATGTGTGAATGTGATACCCTTACGGTAAATAAAATCCACATATTCATTATTATAATGTTATTATATATTAATTATATATTAATATTTTATCAAGATGATAGATAAATAAAACAATTGTTCTTGTTGACGAATGTTACCTATTTGTCAGTAACTCTTTTTGGGTTATACCAAAAGTATTATTTTGTTGGATTTCTACAAAACAAATGTGGTTTCAAATACTAATTTATAAAGTTTAGGTACTTATTATGTTTTATTTTTTATGATCCAAATTGTATGTTAGGTGTGAATAAGTGGGAGGCTCGAGTGCCTTTTTATTGGAGATGAGTAGTGGAAGTCTTGTAAATATAAAAACATAAACACTATTGAAAGGTTTCCCCAACATACTGAACCTAAAATAATGAGAACATTATTAACAAGGATGTTAAAAATTCAAAATATGGATTGAAAATTGATACTGGACATGTTTAATGGTCATTTTGGCTCCTAAGATTAATGTTTAGTCCATTATTATGTTAGTTTTTCTCAAAATACATTTCATTAATTTTAATTCCATTCATCATTATTTTTTGAAAAAACCATTGTTGAACAAAATATAAATTAAAATTATATGGATTCCAAATTTTAAATCCTTTTCCCCATGTTTCAACAACATATTTTATATACGTTTATTTATAAATTATACTGCATACAGGATCAGTAAGCAAGTTATTAATTTAAATGTGTGAAAACATTCACTATATTATTATATATAATTTAAATCTAAAAATGATTCCAATGAACTAAATTTTATTTATAGTGCTAAATTTGAAAAAATCAAGACTATAAGAAATTAAAATTAATATTTAACAACAAATTGAAGAGATATTAAAATATTATCATTTAAAATTCACAATTTCTTTATTATTCAATAAATGAGACATTTCATAAAAATTAAAAAATAACCCTAATATAATTCCCATGTTCATATTTTTAAAATTATTTTTATTATGAAAAACTAAATTTATTCACAATTAAAAAATATGTTTTAAAATTTTTTCACCATTAAACGATGGAAAAATTGCCTTTATTAAAAACAATTATATGTGAACTTTGGTTTGTTATTATCATATTTCTATCCAAACTGTAGGATGAATATAGAAAATAATATATTTAATATATAATTTATATATTTCATTAATATAATTCAGTATGAATCATTATTTATTTTATTATCACATAATATTTTTTGGATCATAAAATAGTTTTTTATAAAAACAATCCTTTCATATCCAATTGGGTTTTATAGTAATATCTAAATAATTGTTAAAAAATTAATTCAACGATATATTTTTATAAATTTTTTAATATTATTTACTACATCCAATTTAATGGATTGGTTTTATCGGGTTATGTTAATTAATAATATTTTAACAATATATTTTCCTTCGGTAAACATAGTCTTGCATGTTACAAAAGCCATTGATGAGAGACATTCTTTCATGTAATGAAAGATAACTCAGTGTTCCTTGTATATGTATATAGATTACTCTTTCATGTAAAAAATGAGACACTCAATGAAACATTTATTTCATGTTATATTATATATTTAGTTTACTTAAAATATACAACATATCATAATGTATTGAGATGATTTATTATTTTCAATTCTTGATGATGCCTGTTATACAAACTTTTGGGAAAAAATATATTATTTTAAAAAATTTAGTTAGTTACATTCTCCTAAAAATATTAAATTGTATCCGAATAATTGAAACTAGATCTTGAAAATAAATCGATTTATTTTTTGAAATTTATTATTTGAAATCCCACATTAAAAACAGTTTAACAAAAATTCAACATTATAAGATACAATTAGTTGATGAAAGGTCACATGGAATAATATTTAACTAGGATTATATGAAGAATAACATTATTATCATGTTAATATATGGAGTTAGAGTAAATTCATAAATATTTAAAGGTTTTTATTGAGTTTACTCGATACAAAAAAAATTAATGATAATTGGAATGCTAAGGTCCTCAAGTCTAAATATCTTTGATGATTTAATAAACCATCAATAAAAAAAATAACTTATGGTGGGAAAATATTTATTTCTCAATAATTTTATTAATAATTATTAATTCATTCATTTAATAATAATATAAGAAAATATATTTTATTGATACATTTTTACATGAAAATTTATACAGTTTCTTTACTCATGATGAATTTATAATTCATTAATCACATCAGGTAATGAATATGAAAAAATAATATTTTTCTATTCATGAAGAACTAAAATTCAAATTTAACAAATCATAAGATCCATAAACAAGATATAACATTGGACTAAAAATATTTTACAAAACTTGAATGTATAATTTAGAATGATCTAAACATAAAAGGTGATTATACTAGTTCATTATTAATATTAATTCAATAAATTGACTTGAAATGGAATATATTATATAACATCGCGTAGTCCAGTGGTTTGCATGAAACCATTATCATCCATTGTTCAATGGTTCATGTCAAGACCACCTCCCTCCAAAGATACCCTACATGGGTTTTCAATGTAGAAAGGGAGATAAATACACTGGAATCCCACTTCTTTTATTCCCCATGGTGACATCCATTAACAAAGGTATACAAATATCAAAAATTCAGAGGCATTACTATTTTACATAAAACAAGATCCAGATATAAGTCAAATCATCTTATAAAACCCCAGTAAACATATAAAATAAATCCATAACTCATCCAACATGCATGTTTAGAAAAAAACTATTACAAATGAAAAAATATCTAAATTATGGAACAAATATAAGTTTTGGGAGTTCCACAAATACTATCAATATCTGAGCTAGTAAAGTCTAGGACAGTTCGTAATTGATGTATTCTTGTATTAGGGAGTGGAAAAACAATTATTTTCATATGTTAAAATTTAGTAATGTGGTTGACCTATGATTTCTCTTGAAGAGGAGTGCACATAAAACGGTTTGAAACTTTAAAATGAGTGTGAAAATGATTTTTTTTGAAAGAAAATTATAAATTAAAATGATTGAAAAACTATGATATTAAAAAGGTGATTTGGTCAGGGTTGGTTTCCTAATTGTAATACTATCATTTTTCAATTTAATTAAAACCTCTTCTTCTTTGTTGATTAATATGATTTTCCACAATCTTTACCTCTGACTTCTTTTTTAAAATTATGATGGTGAGAGAAAACCTTACCAAGATCTTGGTTTGGTCAACTCTCTTTCCATGTGTAAAATAGTTGTATGGAATATCCTTAATTTAAATGGGCAATATGCAATCAGGTTTTTTTATACCAAAAAATCAAGAACATTCACTACGCCTTTTACAAGTACTAACGATCGTTGAGTGCTTCACCACTAATCCATTATCTATTCCATTTTATATAAAACAGAAATTAGTGGTGGGAGATTATGATTATTTTACCAATGAAAAAATCAATTATGGAATTAATATTCATGAATTATATCACATGATAGTAAAATTCTCTATATGAAATTGAAAACAACTTTGAAGAAAAATGAAATTTCATTCAATTACATCCAAGATCTAACGCATTAAAAAAATAGAAAATCATCCCTTCCCCAATCACTCCAAATGTTTACCCCGCCATTGTAAGGGTTATATAGATTAATGGGGAAGATTAAGGCATTACAAAACTATTAAAAAGAAAAAAATAAAAGATAAATCCGAAAAGTTCTCCTCCTTGGTGTCCAAGAAGGGATCAGATGGAATGAGAGATGCTTTGAGAGGGTGGATCTCTCCTCCTTTTATAGCCAGAATTTCCCCCCAAATGTTGATGCGTTCTATCACCATTAAATTACATCTTCACGAATTGATCCCTTCTTGAATTGTTTTCATAATTTTCATGGGAGTTTCCCCTCAAAATATTAGCGGATTTGGAAATGTATTCTGAGGGTTATGACTGTTTTACTCCAAGCATGTATTATGTCCAGTCAGACTCTCCAAATCACAAATCTCCGGATTATGGTGATTTAATGACCCCTTAAACGGCCATTTCACGTAGCCATTATTTCATTAAAGATTCTCCAAAACGCCTTTCGCGTCCCCCCACCGAATTAAACAACAATTGGGCCCACCATGAATGAGTTATGGAGCCCACACCAAAACTAGGTAGAACAACAAAAAGTTTTCTTGATCCAACTTGTAAGCTTCATTGGAGCTTCCATATGGTCGATTTATCTATTATTACTAAACTAGTAAATGAATACCTAGATGTGTAGAATCTGTAAAAGAAATAATTTTTCAATTTTTATTAGTGTAGATAATGTTATGGCCAAACTACAGAAATAATTCAAAACAGTTAAAATTCCAAAATGGCCCATTTTTACTATTCGGCTCAAAATAACACCAATATCAAATAAATGAAACAATTAATATTAGAGGAACACTTTTATGGGATTAAAAAAATGATATCGAATATAAATTAATTGAAAATATTTTCTATATCAATTTCCCCACACTTAGCAAATGGACTCCAGGACAAGTAAAAATCAAATCAAATCAAATCCCAAACAAATACCAAGGAGATATACCAAACCCTTTTTATGAAACAGAAAGATATCATTCCTCATAAAAAACAAATATTTCATGTTTTCCATTATAGAATTTAATATATTTACACTTAATTTATTATCCCATGCACACAAAACACCTACGTCACATAAATGTTTTCTCATCTCACAAATGTAAATACTGAAAAGGGCATCTCTCCTCTAAACTCACAAAAAAGTAACCATAGACTTGATAAATTCCTACTTCTGCACCCGATGTGAGTCAAGGACATGTGTTTCTCATGAAAAATTTTCAGGGTTGTTATGTGGCTTCTAGTTGGTAGGATGTAGATGTTAAAAATTTGGAGGCCGAAGAAGGAGGGCTTGGCTCTTTTTGAAGAAAAATTGCAAGATTCTAATTTTTACTCATATATGGTCTGCTTTTCTTCCCTTTTGTAGAAAATAGGCTCCATCATCATTCAATCAGCTCAGGATTTCAATCGCAAAAATTTCAATCTTTTCAAACATGATTTTTCATGAAATCTCCAGATAGGCACAACTTTTTTTTACATCAGAAGCTCCAGAAATGCACATCTTCTCTTATCCTGAATGCATCAGAAAAAAAAAACTTTTAACAAAATGAAATATTTAGTTGAAACATCCGCTTTTCAATATTTTATATTCCACCAAAAGTATCAAAAAATGAGTTAGTACACCACAAAACATCTTCCCCCACACTTATGTTCAACTAGATCATGCAATTTCACTTCAAGAGAAGGTTGTATAGGGAAAATTGGATTGTAATGTGCCTATCCTAATAGGATATTCATGGAATATAAGGGCTTATGAAAGATAAATGTAATGGTGGGCCATAATGGAAAGGATTATTTTAAAAAGGGGGCTTAAAAACAAATAAATAGAACAATCATTTAAAACACAAGTACCTCAAACCCTCACGTTTTGAAAGAAATAAATAAAATTTTGGTTAATGAAAACAGGGTTTGGTTCTCCAAAGAAATGAGGATAAGGAAAAGAATATGACAAAAATGGTTTAGAAGCCTCACATGAAAGTGATTTCAACGATATAGACAGTGAAATATGGCATGGGTTTCAAAAATCATTTTACTTTTCATGAAATTAAAAAATATTTGAACTCGAAACAAGGTCATTTCAGCATTCATTTATGCTCAGTTTCATGGAATAGATTGGTTCACTAATTGACATGGGTTTCAAAAATTGTAACGATAATAATTTTAGATCAAAAGTTTCCAAAACACAGCCAAAATTGAAAAATAAACACACAAAAATGTGAAAAGTCACCTTCTTTTAAAAAACAAACACAAAATAAAAATTCAAAACTAACATGCTTCTCTCCCCCACAGTTAAATAATGCAGTGTCCTTAATGAATTCATGTGGATTTAACATGTAATCCAATTTTCAAATGAATCACAACATCAAGCTAGTGTGGGGGAGAGGTACAACCTGATGGATCTTATTGATAGACAGATTGGAGGTGCAGGATCTCCTCCACTGGTTGTGATGGCAGGGTCCCAAGGAATTTCTTCATCCTATGCCCATTCACAGTTAATGGTTCCTGATCTCCATCCTTCTCAATATGCATAGCACCGAAAGGATATACATGAGTAACATTAATTTTACCATCCCATCTGGAATGAAGTTTACCTAGAATTAACTTGATTCTGGAATTGAATAGAAACACTTTATCTCCAAGATAGAATTCTTTCGGTTAGATTAGCTTTTCATGAGCCACTGTTGTTATCTCTTTGTAAATAATTGAATTTTCAAATGATTCTCTTCTAATTTCATCCAGCTCTTGTAACTACAACCTTCTCTCTTTACATCACTTCCATGATCCAGATTCATCTTCCTCACATCCCAATATGACTTATGCTCCAGTTCCACAGGTAGGTGACAACATTTCCCATAAATCAGCCTATATGGACTCATTCCAATCAGGGTATGGTAGGTTTTCCTATAATATCATAAGTTATATTTCAACCATTGGCTCCAATCCTTCTTTTTTGGATTAACAGTCTTTTCCAAAATTCCTTTGATTTCTTAGTTGGAAACTTCTTCTTGCCCATTATTCTATACATGATAGGGAGTTGATGTTTTATGACGCATCCCATAATTCTTCAGAAATGTCTCCATTCCCCAATTGTAGAAGTGAGTCTCCTGAGAACTAATGATTTCTCTAGGCACTCCAAACCTACAAAATATGTTAGACCTGACAAAATCAAAAACAACATTATCATCGTCAGTCCTTCTGGCTTTTTCTTCCACCGATTTGGAAACATAATCAACTGCATGAAAGATATAAGAATTTCCAAATGACATCAGGAAAGGTCCCATAAAATATATCCCCCAAACTTCAAAAATGTCACAAAAATTAAATGGATTTTGGGGCATTCCGTTTCTCTTTTAAATATTTACTGAAAACAGACATTTTTCAAAAATATTGGAAAATTCATGAGCATATTAAAAAATTGTGGGCTAATAAATTCCAGGTTCTAAAACATTTAATATTATCCATTGAGGTCCAAATTGGCCTTCACGAGCTAATGTGTGACAAGAATCAAAGAAATATTTAACTTCAGTTTTAGGTAAACATCTTATTATTACTTGATCATTGCAATTCTTCCAATGGAATGGATCATCCCAAATGTAATACCTAGATTCAGATTTCAGTTTTTGACTTAATTGAGGTTTGAAATGATATGGGACATGAGATGTTACTAGAAAATTGACTATTCCAGAATAATAAGGCACTTCTCCTTCAATCATGTTCAACTGCTCTCTTGGAATTTGATCATTCACTGGGTCTCTTTCTGGAACTTCAATTTCAGTAGTGTTTGGCAGTCTACATAAGTAATCAGCCACTTGGTTGTCATATCCCTTCTTATCCTTGAATTCAATATTAAACTCCTCTATCAGTATCATCCAACTCATTGACCATGGTTTAGCATCAACTTTCTTCATCAAGTACCTCAAAGCTGCATGATCAGAGAACACATAGATTTTAGTTCCATAAAGATATGATCTAAATCTTTCTAAAGAACAAACAACAACTAAGAACTCTTTTTCAGTGTTTGTGTAATTGAAATGGGCCACATCTAAAGTTCTCGATGCATATGAAATGACTTGTGGTGTGCCATCAATTCCCTGAGAAAGGACTGCTCCCAATTCTTGGTTGGAGGCATCACAAAGTAGTTCAAATGGTTCTTCCCAAATTGGAGGTTGCATCAAGGGTGGTGAAATAAATCTCTTCTTCAACTCATCAAAGGATTCCCTACATGCACAATTTAAATCAAAATCAGAATCTTTCAAAATTAATCTAGAGACAGGGAGAGAAATCTTACTAAAATCATTGATAGAACACCTATAGAATCCTACATTTCCTAAAAATAATCTAACATGTTTCACACAAGTAGGGTATGACAATGAATTTATCACTTCAATTTATAATTTATCCACCTCAATTCAATTTTTGGAAATGACATGACCAAGTAAAATTCCTCTTTGAACCATAAAATGACACATTTAAAAATTTAAATCAATATATTTTTCAATGGATGTTTCCAAAACTTTTTACAAATTTTTCAAACAATGATTAACAGAATTTCCAAAAACTGTGAAATCATCTAAGAAAACATCCAAGAAATTTTCAATGTGATCAGAAAATATACTCACCATGAACCTCTAAAATGTACCTGGAGCATTACATAATCGAAATGGCATACTTTTATATGAAAATGTACAAAAGGGGCATGTAAATGTCATCTTATCTTGATCCTCAAGAGCAATGGGTACCTATAAGTAACCTAAAATCCATCCAAAAAGAAATAATGAGTTCTCCCTACCAATCATTCATACATATGGTCATTGAAGGGGATGGGTAAATGATCTTTTCAAGTGACCTAGTTCAATTTCCTATAATCAATGCACACACTCCAACTGTTTTGAATTCTCATTGGGATTAACTCATTCTTTTCATTCCTCACAGTGGTCATGCCAGTTGTTTTTGGAACGACGTGAATAGGGCTAACCCACTACGAATATGAAATGGCATAGATGATCCTTGCATCAAGAGCTTCTCGACCTCCTTCTTCAAAACCTCCATCAAGGTGGGATTTAGTCTCCTTTGGGACTATCTAACAGGTTTGGAATCTCCCTCTAGAAAAATTCTATGTGAGCACATTTTTGGGTTTATTCTTGGGTTATCACCTATGATCCATCCTATTTTCTGGAAATTCTATATCAAAATAACAATCAATGATTTTTCTTGTGTTTTATATAGATTATTAGCAATTATCACTGGTAGTTTCTCTCCCTCCCTAAGGTATACATATTTAAAATTATTGGGGAGGGGTTTGAGTTTCAGATTAGAGGGATGCTCAAGGGATGACACGAAATTGACATTTCCCAATTCCAAATTTTTGACCTCCTACACAAAAGAAACCATATCATCTTCCTCATCATTTAACAAATCAATAAAGCAATCAGATTTTACCTCTTCCTCTCAAATGAAGTTAAAATCTACGACATCTTCAGCATCCACATGTTCAATGATATTTCTAAGGGAATAAGTCTCTCCTAATTCTAAGAATTCATAGAACATACATGATTTTTCAATTGGTTCTGCACCAACTTCATGGGAAAGTGGAAAGAGGTAGTGATCGTCTGATGGGTGCCTCATGGATTCAAAAATATTGAACCGAACCGTGCTCTCCCCAAACTCCATGGCGAGTTTTTCTTCATGCACGTTGATGGGCGTCCTTGCTATTTTTAGAAATGGTCTCCCTAGGATGATGGGAGATTAGGCTGGTGCTCAGTCTTCTTCCATGGCAAGGACATAAATGTCTACTGGAATGATTAATCCTCTCACTCCTACAAGTACATCTTCAACGAGTCTAGTTGGGAAAATGGAAGATCTATTTGCTAATTGTACTAGAACCTGAGTTGGTTTTAGTTCTCCGATCTGCAAAGATAAAGAAACTGAGTGAGGCATCACATTTATCGAAGCTCCATGATCACATAATGCATCAGTAAAATTTAATGAACCGATATTGTAGGGAATAGAGAAAGTCCCTATATCTTGATATTTTTGCTGTATATGTGGTGTGATCAATGCTGAGATGCTTCTTCCTAAGTTGATTCTTTAATTTCTATCCTTCCTCCTTCTTTTAGTACACAGATCCTTCAGAAAATTTTCATATTTAGGGATATGATTGATTTAATCCAGTAGTGGTATGTTAATCAAAACTTTTCAGAATGTTTCTTGAATTTCCCATTGAATTATTTCTTCATCACCCTTCATTGACTCAACCAATGATGATAGGAATGGTACTGGGATATACTTTTTCTCCCTTTGTTGTTTTTTAAAAGGTGTTTATATTATTTCCTTCTGAAACCTTGTTATTTCTATTTTTTTGTAGACTCCATCTTTTGGTTGGACAGGAAGAGCTTCAGAAGATTCCCTGGAATCATCCTCCTTAGTTTTTTCTGGGGGTGTGAGAGCCTTCCCACTTCGGGTGGTGAATTCACTAACATTTTCCTTTGAATTGAGAATTTTTTGTGAGGGAATTTAACCTTTTTCTTGGTGAGATCATTTATAATTCTTGTAAATTGATCAAATATCTTGTCCATTATATGTTCTAATCCAGAAACTCTTATCTTTAGCTGTTGATCTTCAGTTGTTGGTGCACTTTTGGATGGTTTCTCGTCACTCTTCTACATGAAAGGCGGCGGTTGGAATGATTGTTGTTATTGGAAGGGCGGCTTATATGGCTATTGGAATGCTATCAGGTTCTGATATTCCTGCTGAAAAGGTGCTCTGACATGGTTCTATTGAAACACATATCCTGGTTGGGTTTGCGGTTGGTATTTCCTTTGTTGATAGGCTGCAAAAAAACTTTCTATCCCCTGAACTTCTAGACATTTATCAGTTTCATGAGAATTAGAAGAGCATAAACTACATACCTGATTCGATCCTTGTTGTTCCTTCACATGGTTCACTGCTATTTGTCGCACTAACCTGGTTTGTCCACCCATTTCATTTCTAATTAAATCTACTGAATCAGATGTTTTTACCTCTTGGATTCCTCTGGTGATCGTACCTCTGGTGCCAAACTACTGTGAATTTTGTGCAATCTTTTCAATCAGAACTCAAATATCTGTAGGTGATTTGTCAATAAGGGCTCCCCCCAAGATACATCTAGTAGATTCCTATCATTGTCATGAAATCCTTGGTATAAGAACACAAGGAATTGGTCTTCTTCTATTTCTTTGTATGGGAAACTTGCCCAAATCTTCTTGAAATGATCCCAGTTTTCATAGAGTTTTTATCCAGTTGATTTATGGATATCATAAATCTCCTTTTTTTGTTGTAGTGATCCTGGATGTTTGGAAGAAACATTCTTAGCAGAATTTATTTAGATCTTCCCAGTCAATGATCTCCCCCGGTTGCAGATTGTAGAACCATTCCTTCGATGCTCCCTCTATTGAGAAGGGGAATTCCCTCCACTTCACTTGCTTTTCCACGACTACTCATGTTTTGAAGCTGCAGAAGATATAGGTGAATTCATGAATATGAAGATTCAGGTCTTCACCTACAAGACCATGAAATTTAGGAAGCACTTGGATCATTATAATTCACAATTCAAAATAATTTTCTATGGACGAAATTTCAAGATGATAATTTTGATTGACAAATTGTGGTGAACAGATGGTACGTAGGGTTTGGTTGAGATTTACATCAATTATTACAGGCTCGAAGTCTTCACTCAAGGTATCACTTGAATTAGTGAGACTTATTTCTTCGAAATCATTTGGATGATTTTGATTTCTCAATTTTGTTGTTGTGTGCTCAATTTCTTTATCGAATTCCAGTAAATTGCTATTGGAACTACATCTCATTCAATAGATATTTTTTTTCTAAAATATGTTTTGAGGCACTACCTCCACGAAAACGGCGCCAAGTTTGATTCAATCCTATCATAGAGCATGGAAAAATAATTTTTTCCTAAGTTAAATTGTAGTAATGTGCTTGACCTAGGATGTCTCCCAATGAGGTGTGCACAAAAACGGTTTTTCACTTTAAAACGAGTGTAAAAATATTAAGCTTTTAAAAGGAAATTTAAAATTCAAATTGTTGAAAAACAATGATATTAAAAAGATGATCAGGTTGGGGTAGGATACCTAATTGTATTGCTATCCTTGTTCAATTTAATTCAAACATATTCATCTTTGTTGATTATATTGAGTTTCCACAATCGTTTACTCTCACTTCCTTGGCGAAATTATGATGGTGAGATAAAACCTTACCAAGATCTCGGTATGGTCAAATCACCTTCCATGATTAAAATAGTTGTATTGAATACACTTAATTTAAATGTGAAATTACCTATCGGGTTTTGTTGATCCCAAAAAATCAATAACATTCACTACACCCTTTACAAGTACTGACGATTTTCGAGTACTTCACCACTAATCACTGTTTTATTTCATCATATATAAATCAAATATTAGTGGAGGGAGATTATGATTACTTTAACAAGGAAAAAAATCAATAATGGAATTAATATTAAAGAATGATCTCAATTGATAATAAAATCCACAATATTTAATTGATAACAACTTTGAAGAATAATGAAATTTCATTCAATTACATCCAAGAACTCATGCATTTCAAAATAGAAAAACCAACCCTTCCCCGATCACTCCAAATTTTTTCCCTACCATGGTAAGGGTAATCGAGATGAATGTGGAAGAAGAAGGCATTACAAAACTATTAAAAAGAAAATAAATTAAATTGAATGCCAAAAAGTTCTCCTCCTTGTTGTCCTAGAAGGAATGGGATGGAATGAGAGATGCTTTGAGAGGGTGGAGCTCTCCTCCTTTTATAGCCAGAATTTGTCCCCTGAATCGTGACATGTTGTATCTCCATTAAATGAAAACTTCACGTGTTGATCCCTTCATTAATTCTGTTCATAATTCACTTCACAGTTTCCCCTCAAAATGTTAGTGGATTTGGACATGTATTCCGAGTGTTATGGCTATTTTACTCTGAGCATTTATTCTGTCCAGTCAGACTCTCCAAATCAAAATCCTCCAGATTAGGGTGATTTAATTACCCCTTAAAGGCCAATTCAATCGGCCTTGCCTTCAGTAAAGATTCTCCACAACTCATGTCCCCCCACTGAATTTCACAACAATTGGGCCCACCATGAATTAGTTATGGAGCCCCCATCAAATCTAGGCATAACTGCAAACAGTTTTTTTGATCCAACTAGTGAGATTTTTTGGAGGTTTCATATGGTCGATTCAGTTATTGGTCCAACAAATGTAAATGAAGACCTGGATGTTTAGAATCTTTAAAAGAAATAATTTTTCAATTTGGATTAGTATAGATAGTTTTATAGCCAAAATATAGAAATAATTTAAAACTATTAAAAATCTAAAATGGTCCATTTTTACTATTCAGCTCAAAATAGCACCAATATCATAAAAATGAAACAATTCATCTTAGAGGAACACTTGTGTGGGTTTAAAATAATGATATTCAATATAAATTAATTTAAAATATTTGTTCTATCTGTAATGTACTATTGGAAACATAAAAATAGTTTTATATATGTAGGGTGAGAATACAAATATACTCAATTGAAAAGCCTAAGTCTCTTTTGAAAACATTAATTGAATTAGACTAATTCCCCTTTGAGAAGACAAAAGTACCAAACAACTCCAAACAAGGTATAATAGAAATAGTATCCTTCTTAAGGCACATTTACTATGTAATGAATGTTAATTAGTGTAACAATGTATGAAAATTGATTATTTGGGTACTCCAATCAAATTCCCATGGGTTTATCCATTCTTCCCTAATTGAAAAAGTACTTTCACTCCTACCTCTTCTGATTGAATCATGTAAAAATCTTCCCATACACACATGGGCCTGAAAAACCACATCTCTGCTCATCACATGATCCCAAGTAACATAAAATCCTACCCTCACACACCTATTCCACAAGCCACAACCCCTCCAATCATCTTAGCTGGAGTCATATCACATTGCATCACAACCCAGCAGCAGACACATGGACCACACCCACATAGCATCCCAGCTGCATCACCCTACGCTATAACCCAAAACTCATCTAGAAAACACCAAGAAAATACCAATACATATCATTCTAAAAACATATGGGAAAACACAACTCTCCCACACACACATGATCATCAAAAATCACAACCTTCCCAATGAATCATAGGTTATATTTTCTAGGAAATGGGAGGATAGGAGAGTGAGTAGCCATACATCCATCCTCCGACAATGATGTTTGGGAAAGACACCATCCTTTATGACGATGAGGGTTTTCATCACATTGTACTAAACTAGGGTGGGGTGCATATATAAATCACAAGGAAATTACATGTATGTTAATATATAATACCATACACTCATTCCCATTTGTAGTTTCTAAAATAAAAATCATTTCCCTACACTTCCAAGCATTCTTCTAACATTAAATGTGCAACACCTCACAAGTTTCCAGAAACCAAATCCAAGTTACCCATCAATTAATCCCAATGATTCCAATATTTAATAATTAATTTAATTTTTCATTAATTTCACCCACCCAAGACAATACCAAACCTTTATAATAAATCATTTATTCATTTATTCCATTACTATCTGGGAAAATACAAATCACATCACATGGAAAATAACACTACAAATGTCACATATGGAGAAACTCCAACTGAATTACCCATACCAACAAAAATAAGTTCCTAACTCTCAACCACATCCAAAAAAAACATACAACAACCCAATCACATCCCTACATCACTACATTACCCTTCCATTCCACACAAAAACGTCAATCACTCAACCTATAATTCCCTTACATATAGATTTTGTTATATCGCCTACAAGATCATCTCAAACACCATTCAAACCAACCCACATCATGTACTCATGCTTGATAACCATACTACAACAAAAACAAAAAGAATCCCGCGCATAAAAACATAACCACATAACCTCATATCTGTCCCACAAAATCAATCACAACTATACCACACAACACAATTCCCCACATTCCAAATCATAACACAATTCTGGATTTATGAATGATTGCTTATTTGATTTTACTTGTTAATTAAAATGTTATAAAAAAGTAATTCATATGGAATATTTTTTATCCAAGTTCACATTATTAACAATTTTCATTGTTTATTCTTTCAAAATAAACCAAATAACATTCAATCCATT
The DNA here is from genome assembly GCA_963277665.1 of Viscum album. NCBI lineage: Eukaryota > Viridiplantae > Streptophyta > Magnoliopsida > Santalales > Viscaceae > Viscum > Viscum album. The sequence continues at coordinate 1,660,284,376 of OY728145.1, forward strand.
TATTACACAAAAAAATACACCCACAACATCCATTTTCATCACAGTTTTTATCATGTATAATCACAACATTGAAATCAATATGAATAATGTCAAAATCCTATGAAAAAACACATTTCCCATTTCAATTCAGTAATTAAGTTCATTATCATTTACTAATTAGGGAAATTATTATCCATGGGTGAAAAAATAGTATCCCCTCCAACATGTTTCACAATAATGAGAACAAATTGAAATCCTTCGTCGAATGTGTTTCATCATTCTTCACATGAGAATGGATCATGTAATAGTCCTTAGATTACATATACTTCAAGATCAAAATTTTTCTGAGGATGCTTATGTTCCACCACACCCAAAAAACTGATAGAGTCCCAATTAGGAATTAAAGATAAGAATATTCCATTGCATGAAAAGAAGATATGGAAGTGAACAAGACCAAACTAAGAGAGACTCCTAGAAAATTAAAGTGAGAACATACCGTTGATTGCAAAGGAGTGTCAAATATTGACAATCGTGGTAGAAATATTGAAGAGGGAGGAAGAGGGTTCAATGAAATCTTTGGGTTTCTTATGTTCAATCTAGAATGAGAGATATTGATAAAGTGATAGGGTTTTTGAAAACTTATGCTCCTAGAATGTAACGACCGGAACATTGTATGAATAAACTTCACTTTTTTTTTAATTTAATGTCTTATGGTTATAAAATAAATGTGAAATTTTTTGGTTATGTAAAATTGGATTAAAATGACCGTAATGTTTCATTATAGTTGATAATGTATTCTTTGAACAATGATCACATGACTAATATAAATATAGGGTCTTAGAAAATCCCATTAACATATACAAAAGATGTGATGTATTCAACCATTAGGATTTTTTACTATGAATACCTTTTATCAAAGATTCCAAGGGAGATATAATTCTTGTTCTTTTACCTATAACAATTCATATCCATGATCCAATAACATAGGCATAAGAAAAACCCTTTACGGGAGAAGTTCGTGATCATTGAGATCATTGCCCAAACCATGTTCACCTACCAACCCCATGAAAGCCCCCCCATCGCACAACGAACTCATAGGGTGTATACTGGTTTAATAATGAGATATGTAACAAGACCATATCACTATGATTTTTTACATTATTTTCATATATAATAATTAATATGCATTCATTCTATTACAGTTAATTTTTAAGATATGTTTATTGTAAAAATTATATTTGGGGATAATATTCAAATTCAATTAAGAAATATATTTTTAAATGTAGATTTTTGAAGAAAAATAATATTCTAAAAAAATATTATTATTAAATTACATTTATAAATTCCAAATGATCAAATAATTTTTATGGTGTTAAATTTAATTTCGATTATGAATTAAAATGGGTTTTGTCAAAACCCTTGAATTTTAAATAAATGTTGATTTTTTTTGTTAGAAGTATAAATTCACATACTTAGAGAATTATTTAGATAAAATTAATATATTTTTTGGAATCAAGATGTAAAAATTATCCTATGGTGATTTTTTCATAATTTTTTGAGACAATCAAATTTTCGGGTAAAAATTAAATATTATATAAATATACAGGGTGTTTATGACATCATAATGTCCCAATAATGATGAAATAAATAAAATATAATTTATATTCTTCCAAATATATACTTTTTCCTTAAAAATAATGTAATTTTTTCTACATTTAATTATATTACAAGGCCTTATTAAATCCTCCTAAACATATAATATATTTTATAATTTTAAAATCATTTCATTGAATATATGACGCACCCACAATAATAATGGGAAATAATTTAATATATTGAAAACATATACTTATTAAATAATTAATGACACCCCATTTTTCTAGATTCTATGGGAATAATCCATGGGATTTGTTTCAGATTATAATATTTTACTATGTAGGGTCAAAAACTAAAATAATAATAAAATCCCCCTAATTTTCAATGTAAACCCACCAAAGATCACATTTAATTTCACTCAAACTACATTAATATAGAAATAAATCTTCCCCAATTCTCTATAGAGTCCTCCCAAGGCTCCTAAATTCAATAATTAAGCCACACCCAAGCTTATGGTGTCAAAAATCATTGTAAGGGATCGTCCACCCTCCCTTTTTGGCAAGAATTTCATCCATGTTATATAATATAATTTATTTTTACTATGTTTGGTATGTCATTAAATATCAAAATATATTCAATTTTATTTATAAATTATGAGACCCCATTTCAATATCATTTATCTATATTATAGACCCTTATATACAACCATTATTATGCCAAAATTCCATAAGGGATCCTCACTTTTGACTCATCCGTTCAATTCAAGAACATTATTTGAAATTAGTTTTGTTAATTTCAATAGGTTATATTTTTATCATTTTATGATTAATTACATATTATCCATTTTATTTTTGTTCAATGATTGATCTAATATCCTATGCTATTTGGGCCCCTTCCTAAGCTGTTAATATGCTGAAATTTCATGAGGGATTCCTCTCTCTAATCTTTTTATCAATCACCTCAATGATGATATTCCCTTTAATTTACAATTTCTGAAGATTGATCACATTATTACATATCTTATATATGTAACATTTAATTAATAAATTATGAGATACCCCTTTCTCTATCATCAATCCAGTTAATGTGTTTCTATTTGACAGTGTTGTGTTTCCGAAATTACAATATTATTTTCAATGCCAAAGTCATCATGTATTGAATTCCATACACATTTCTATATATTGGGTTTCATCTTTATACATGAATACATATTTATTTGGGAAATACATGCATGTATTCCAAATTTCATGATCATATAATAATCAATGATGTTAAATGAACTCATGTTATAGGATCTATGTGACAAACTTTTTCAAGAAAATGAAATGATTACGAAGGGTGAACCCTGATAGCGATATAATACATTAGGTAATGATTATTTTCAAGATAAATCATGTGTAATTAGTGTATACACATGATATTTCATTTCAAATGAATGTTTAGTCACGATAACTCATGTGAAATGAGGGTTTACTCAAGCTAATCCATGTAAAATGATCCTTGACTCATGCTAATATCATGTTTTATATTATTACAAAATTTCTTTTTATGATTATCACACTATATCTTTCATTTATGTTCATGATTATTTTTTCTCAACTAATATTCCTATTGACTAACATGTATTATATTAATCATTTTATTCTATGATTATTCCCATAATTATCTTTATATCTCGCCATTTTTAATGTATTCCTTCATGTTATACTATTCAGTGTTATTTATGATGGAATATTGTTGTCATGTAAATAATGGTTTCAATAAATATGATTTATTTTATGTTTTATATTTTTATATAATGTTGTTATGCACAAAATAAAATAAAAAAATCAATATTTTTATTTTTATTTAAGTTAAATTATTTAATAAATAATGTTTAAATGTGTAATAATGATCTGGGTTGTTATAGTTTGTACCAGAGGATAGGTTCAGTTATATTTGTATTAGCATTTTAAAAACTTAGTAAAAACCAATAGGGTAAGAATATGTATAATAAAAACGTCCCTAAATTTTGGTGATTATAGATTCTTTGGTTAATTGAGAAAATACATCCATGTCTGGATACAAACACATGGATTTGGAATTGGCACAGATGTATCTGGGGGTAAATCCAAAAAACACCACATTGTGCTAGACTCGAAAGGGAACTGGTGGATATTAATGGGACTTAGATCATTCCTATTTTCACACTCCAAGGAGAAATTCTTTGGTAAATTCATATGATAAATATGAAAAATTATTGGGGGATAACAGTAAACATGAAATAAAAATATATTTCAGGAATTAGATAATGGATAAGATATACTAAAGCATAAAAATTAAAATGTTAACGATATAAAAGTTATTTATAATTTATCCCTTTAGTTTAATTGGATTTCCATATAGGTGTTATATATTTCATATATAATCATACCAATTTATATATTCATTAAATTATAACCAGAATCAAAAATTGAAATGTATAGTTATTTTCCATAGTTATTCCCATTCTTTTGTATTCTGAATGCTTACTAGCACAATCCAAAAACCACCCCAAATAATGAATTTTGAGAAGTTGGTGAAATAAAAAAGTGGGGAAATTTTTATATCCCATGAATATAAAACCTCCCCTATCAAAATTTGTGATGTGAGTTGTAACACCCTGAGCTTCCACGATACGCTTCTCATTCAATAAAGCAATAGCATGCATTGTACGCAACATCAAGTTCTAAAACACCGCGACTAATCAAAGTAGCCGTTAGGAATAGTAATAACCACTTTTTAAAATTATAAAAATTTTATATTTCAAAATGGACTTCATTTTTGTATTCGTAATATCGAAATTATCCTAAGTTGAATTTTTTGTAATTTTCTGAGAACTTCCAATTTTTTATGAATAGTGAAAATTACTTAAAACAACTTTTTTAATCCAAATAATTTATAGTGATAATTTATACTATTTATTGGTTTTAAAGTATAATTAGAATATATTTTTACCATTTTATCCAATGGTGGTCATTACAATTAATTTAACATTGAAATTGGATATAAACAATTGCCAATCTTTTGATATAAATTGTTTCTTAAAACACGCCATTTGTTGTGACAGCGGGAATTAATTATAAAATTAATTAATGAAACTTATATGTTTGGAATTTTGTAAAATAGACATCATTTTTGAATTCAGAATATCAATTATAGCCTAGGGTGAAATTTTGGCCTTGTTCTGAAAAACATCAATTTTTGATGAATAGTGAAACCACTAAGTGGTAGTTAAATAACTGATTTTTCGTTTAAATGAAATATTACCACTTCTGTGATTTGATTTTCAAAAATCAGATATACATGGTTGTCATTAAGAAGTAAAATGTTGTTCAATGAGATTAAAATAATTTTTTGGTGAATAGTAACTTTTAAGTTCTTAATCACGATTAGAGGTAATTAGTGTAGTTTAAGGTACAAATAATGTTTTAATAATCTGAGATGAGGATGAAACTTGTCCTACTCCTATTGGATGAGTCATGGCCGACCAAGACAACCCATGGGTCAACTTGGGGACCCCATGGAGCCACACTAGTTGGAAAATGACATTAATATATATTTATTTAATGTTAAAATTAAATTGACACAAACATGAGTTGTTTTACTAAAACAGTTTTTAAGTGGGGTTAAACAGATCCAAATTTTGACTATAAATATTCATTAGAAATCTAAAACGATTTCCTACATCATAGTAGTTTTTTTATAATTTTTAGAGATTAAATAAATTAAATTATTTATGACATCATTATGATGCAAGGATGACCTCATTATTTAACGATTTAAATAAAATGAGAAGATAATGCAAAAATCCAAGGCTTACACTTGTCCAAAGCCTATTGGATGAGGAGATTTCGAAAACTTATCACCTTAGCCTCTAATTATATAAGTGTGGGACCTTTAGAATCCGAAAAGCATTGTGAAATAATGTAACATTTCAATCTTTCCAAAAGTGCCCCTCCTCTCCACTTATAAAAGGCCCCCACCTCTCCCACCTCATTTACACATTCAAGCCATTTGGTTCGGCCAAACTCTGCCCAAATACTCTCCCAACTTCCCCCTCTTACTCCTAGAAGCCTCACTTTGGGCAGAACTCTTCCCAAGGAAGCCTTTGGCTCAAATCAAAAAGAGTTACCCGATTTTGAGTTAATGTCTTCTCTAATGTTGTTTTGTTTTATTTTTCTTCTCCAACCCCCTAAAATCTTTTTATTCATTTATTTGGTAACAACACCAGTATCCTAAATATAATAGGATGTTGTTATAAGAAGGATTCGAGCTACACATACACACACCTACATCTAATGGTTAAAGAACATACGGTTTCTGTGGATGGCGAATTTCTGCCTCACGAAACGATGATTGTTCAACACTCATATAACACCTTCAAAGGTGGAAATTAAGATGTCACTATTTTTATATATGATATATAATATGTTTATGTTTTAATTATGCTTATTTATTTCTCATTTATGGCATACTTTATGATTTCCATTATGGGTAAAACGCGATAATTTCATTTTAGGAAGTGCGGACTACCGCCCCCTCAAAGTGATTTGAATCATTAATGCCATATGTGGGATGTATAAAGGATGGAGTAAATGGTATTATACACTATATTATACTGGAATTATATTATAAATTTATATCATTATGATTTATTTCCATTAAATATGAAATTGAAATGAAAGTAGCGTTCATGCGTACGTACGGCTTACCGTCTCCATGAACGGTGCATTTCATTTCTTACCTCTAAATGTTACGTAATATTATAAATGAATGTATATACTGGATATATAAGATATATATGACTTCTAAATCATGAATTTAATTCTGGATATAATGGATATTCTACCACATGAACAACTTGTAATTATAAGAAGTTTATTGTTGACTCAAGTACCAAAGATCGACAAAACGACCGTTATTAACTTAAATAATTACATAATGTTCATAACATTGTAATAAGTGAAATAAAAAGGATAATGAATTTGAAAATGGTTCTTAATAAGGTAGATATTAACTCTAGTTTATTATTCAGGAGGTTAAAGAACGGTTGAGTCAAGTCGGACACAAGGTAAGGGAATTTCTTAACCCAATTTCCAATCTCTGGGTTAATCTCCTACTTTCAAATTATGTCATGATATTATTATGTCCTATATTATATTTGTACATTCTTTATGTGTACATATAGTGAATACACATAACAGACCTATTTCATTTTAAAAAATGATCTTTTTAAGGACTTCGTCTCAATCTCCTTTCATTGAGGCATACTTTGTTTTATACACAAATTTCTTTTAAACGGTGTATAAACCCCTTTGACTTTTACGTTTATTCAAAAGGAATCTTTTTTATACGAAGCGTTTACTAAATGACAAAAGCGAATGTTTTTCTTTCCGTACTTATGTGGCGACAATGACTTCTCCGCCGCCGTGACCATTATTTGAGTTTCGGCTTCCTCTACAAGCCATCATTTTTTTAATGAAAAATAAATACAAAGTTTTAACTTTCTTTTATTTTGGTATTCAAAATGGTTTTGAAAGAATTTTTATTATATCAATGTGTTGTATTGATATCTTGTGATTGGAATGTGGAAATTTTATGTTTCCTTTATGCATGTTTTATGTGATACGATTATGTTATGGTTTATGATATGTTTAAACCTATTCATATGAGGAATGTATTGGACTTAATAAGTGACGGGTGGAGCCCGCTATAGCTCCTCGATGCATCGGTAGGTCTCATGAGACAACTAGACGTGGAATTGGCCGAGGCCCTTTCCCAATTTGATTTATGGTTTTGGCCGAGGCCTTAATCATTTTAGACGTCTTGGCCGAGGCCTTGACAAAATGTTTCATAATGTATGGAATTATACATTCCATCATTATGAAAGTGGTTATTGAGATTTCATGTGATTATTCGACCAGTAGAATATCCATGTGAAGAAGTGAATGGCATTATCTCATTTTACTTTTGCCATATTATGTTGATGTTCAAGTTTAAAAGGCTTTTGTTTTAGTTATACATTGCCTTAAATTTTTATGTTTATTTATGAAAGCTTCCGCAATATTGTTATCCTTACTGAGCATCTGAGCTCACCCCTTTCAATGTTTTAATATTTTCCAGGATGTGAAGAAATATTTTATGAATGACCTGCAGGGATAGTCCGAATAGGATAGAAGTGTGGACTATGGAGACTATGTTATTATAGTTTTTCACTTTGTGATGTAATCTAACATTTATGAATGTATCTAGTGTTTCCAAGGCTACTAAACTAATCGGTCTTTCGAGGCTTGATCTTTTGTGATCATGCCAATGTTACGAAGTAATGCACCGGCTCTAGGTAGCTGGGGTCGGGGCGTTAAAGTTGGTATTAGAGGTAGTTTAGTACTATCCTTGGAAGCTAGATTTAGATAAACTCTGATTAGAGCACATAGCCCAAAGATAAGCTTTGAGGATTAGTATAGAAGAACTTCCTAGAATTTTGGTATTATAGAGATGTTATGAGTTTTCTGAGCAATACATCCCTGTCTGGATATGAGCAGGTAGAGGCGGCTCTGGCACAGATGTACCTAGGGGTAAAACCCGAAAACACCGCTTTGAGCTAGACTCGAACGGGAACTGGTGCACGACAACGGGCCTTGCTGCACTCTTGGTTACGACACTCCTGGGGGATATGCTTAGGATAAGTCTCATTTTATTTACAACCCACTATGAATGGTTATGAGTATATACTTCCTCAAAGAAAACATTTCTTTTTATTATTATGGATTATATCCATAAATAGTTCAATTTATGTAAAGTGTTTTACAAGTATGGAATTATGTATTTTGATTCATAAACTAATCTAGTTTATGCCATTGTTTAAAAATGGTGCCTAGTGTAAGGAATGGAAACCATATCAATGCATGCACTCCGTGTAGGGATTTCCCTCCTGCTCAAGATAATTATTGTGGATCTAGAGATACAACTGGTGCTGATCAACTTATTACCATACTGGGACAACTCACTCAGGTTATGAATAATAACCTTACTCGTATGGAGCACCCTGATCCACAACATGGAGGATCAATGCTAGACCGTTTCATGCGGCAACAACCACCAACCTTCAATGGGAGTACAAATCCTACAGTAGCTGAGCAATGGATAAAGTCCTTAGAGAAAATATTCCATGCCTTGGGAAGTAGTGAAAGGGAGAAGGTTGTCATGGCAGTTTACCGCCTCACTGGAGATGCCGATCAGTGGTGGTCACTGATTCAAAACACAAAGGAATATGATGACGTATCGAATATGGAATGGAGGGAGTTCAAAGATATTTTCTTAGAAAAATATTTTCCTCGTGACCATCGAGCAGATATAGAAAGGCAATTTCTGAGTTTGAGGCAGAAGGAGGATGAGAATGTCGCAAAATATGAGGCTAACTTTACAAGGTTAGCGAGGCATGCTGCCGATTATATACATAACCCAAGGAGTAAGATTGATCGTTTCCTTGATGGGTTAAAACCATTTCTCGGTCGAGCTATAGTATCACAATCCTTCTCATCATACAAAGATATTGTCTCGTGTGCTATCAAGACAGAAAAGGAATTCTCTAAGTCTTATGACAACAAATTAAAGCAAGAGAAGAAGAGAACGGTGGAACAAGAGACAGATAAAGGGAAAAAGGGAAAGAAGGATTTTCCATTATGTGATAATTGTGGGAAGAATCACCCTGGTACTTGCCTAAAAGGAATGGGAGTTTGTTATAAATGTGGAGCAAAGGGTCACCAGGCTCGTGATTGCAAGGGAAAGAAAGAGGCTGTCAAAGTTGAATGCTAAAATTGTAGGGAAACATGGCATTATGCAAATGAATGTCCTAAGCGTCAAGGAAACTTACCTCAGAAAAGGCCAAGGGATCAAGGCCATTCTTATGCTGTGACTACAGTTGAAGCGGAATAATTAATGTATTGGTGCTTTTGGACTCAAGGATTATATTCTGGATATAAGAAAAATGTGATACATATATATGGATTGTACTGCAGTACTTGTTGATTTCATTAAGGTTTTAATATGATGAAGGTAATTATATTTTTAGTATGTGACAATAAGAGAAACATTAATTTGTTTGGGGAATCTGATAAACTGATTTTGGAATTAAGAGACCTTTTAGAGAAAGTCTGGACAGAGGTATTTTGGATAACTATAAAGGTTGGAGTGGATTATGTTGATCTTTGGATAGTATTGTTTAATGTTAAAAAATTTATGAAGATTATTTTTGGAATATTATGATACTATAGTTTTAGGAAAATGACAACCTGCAGGGTGGGGCATAACCCGTCGCGTCGGACAAAGCTGCAGGAATCGAACCCACAATCATAGTGCGACAGGCCTTTATTTCCTACCACTAGCCTACAGGAAGTCCCTGGTTATTACAAATAATTTTACTAATCTAAATGGTTTGGAACCTTATAAAATTAGGATAAGTATAATATTTTTGAGTTCTATTATCTTTTTGAGTAAAAGATGAGTTGAAGGTTGAAACTCTAATTGTCAAGCATAAATATATATATACCTATCTCTTATTCAATGAATAAATTAATTCTTAAACTTTATTAAAGGGATATTAAAACAAAAAAATGTGTTATCCTAATACCTTATGTCTTGTTGAACTGATGATATTTTAAATCAACATAGATTGAAGGCTTTGAGGCCCTCATTTTGACAGTTGATTGTGATTGATGACCTCAATCACTCCCTACAAATATTTACGTTTTTCCTCCAATTATATGTCTCTAATTTCCACCAATGTTCTCCTTATCGAGATCATAATTTGGTGGTGACTTTCTTATTTCCATTTCTCTCTTATTAAGACTAAATTTTATTAACCTTTATTTCCGATGTGGGTTTTCCACAAAGGTATTTTCTCTTTTCAACCTTTTATTTTCAAAGAAAAATTTCAAATTGCGAGGACGCAATTTATTGAAGGAGGGGAGAATGTAACACCCTGAGCTTCCATGATACGCTTCTAATTCAATAATGCAATTTTTTGCATTGTACGCAACTTCCAGTTCTAAAACACTGCGACTAATCAAAGTAGCCGTTATGAATAGTAATAACAACTTTTTAAAATTATAGAAATTTTATATTTCAAAATGGACTTCATTTTTGTATTCGTAATATCGAAATTATCCTAAGTTGAATTTTTTGTAATTTTCTGAGAACTTCCAATTTTTTATGAATAGTGAAAATTACTTAAAACAACTTTTTTAATAAAAATAATTTATAGTGATAAATTATACTATTTATTGGTTTTAAAGTATAATTAGAATATATTTTTACCATTTTATCCAATGGTGGTCATTACAATTAATTTAACATTGAAATTGGATATAAACAATTGCCCATCTTTTGATATAAATTGTTTCTTAAAACACGCCATTTGTTGTGACAGCAGGAATTAATTATAAAATTAATTAAATCAACTTATATGTTTGGAATTTTTTAAAATAGACATCATTTTTGAATTCGGAATATCAATTATAGCCTAGGGTGAAATTTTGGCCTTTTCTGAAAAACTTCAATTTTTGATGAATAGTGAAACCACTAAGTGGTAGTTAAATAACTGATTTTTCGTTTAAATGAAATATTACCACTTCTGTGATTTGATTTTCAAAAATCCGACATACATGGTTGTCATTAAGAAGTAAAATTTGGTTCAATGAGATTAAAATAATTTTTTAGTGAATAGTAACTTTTAAGTTCTTAATCGCGATTAGAGGTAATTAGTGTAGTTTAAGGTACAAATAATGTTTTAATAATATGAGATGAGAATGAAACTTGTCCTACTCCTATTGGATGAGTAATGGCCGACCAATACAACCCATGGGTCAACTTGGGGACCCCATGGAGCCACATTAGTTGGAAAATGACATTAATATATATTTATTTAATGTTAAAATTAAATTGACACAAACATGAGTTTTTTTACTAAAATAGTTTTTAAGTGGGGTTAAACAGATCATACTTTTGACTATAAATATTCATTAGAAAGCTAAAACTATTTTCTACATCATAGTATTTTTTTTATAATTTTTAGACATTAAATAAATTAAATTATTTATGACATCATTATGATTCAGTAATGACCTCATTATTTAACGATTTAAATAAAATGAGAAGATAATGCAAAATCCAAGGCTTAAACTTGTCCAAAGCCTATTGGATGAGGATATTTCGAAACCTTATCACCTTAGCTTCGAATTATATAAGTGTGGGACCTTTAGAATCCGAAAGGCATTGTGAAATAACGTAACATTTCAATCTTTCCAAAAGTGCCCCTCCTCTCCACTTATAAAAGGCCCCCACCTCTCCCACCTCATTTACACTTTCAAGCCATTTGGCTCGGCCAACATCTGCCCAAATACTCTCCCAACTTCCCCCTCTTACTCCTAGAATCCTAACTTTGGGAATAACTCTTCCCAAGGAAGCCTTTGGCTCAAATCAAAAAGAGTTACCTGATTTTGAGGTAATGTCTTTTCTAATGTTGTTTTGTTTTATTTTTCTTCTCCAACCCCCTAAACTCTTATTATTCATTTCATTTGTAACAAAAACAGTATCCTAAATATAATAGGATGTTGTTATAAGAAGTATTCGAGCTACACTTACACACACCTACATCTAATGGTTAAATAACATACGGTTTCTGTGGATGGCGAATTTCTGCCTCACGAAACGACGATTGTTCAACACTCATATAACACCTTCAAAGGTGGACATTAAGATGTCACTTTTTTTATATATGATATATAATATGTTTATGTTTTACTTATGCTTCTGTATTATCATTTATGGCATACTTTATGATTTCCATTATGGGTAAAACGCGATAATTTCATTTTAGGAAGTGCGGACTACCGCCCCCTCAAAGTGATTTGAATCGTTAATGCCATATGTGGGATGTATAAAGGATGTAGTAAATGGTATTATACACTATATTATACTGGAATTATATTATACACTTATATCATTATGATTTAGTTCCATTAAATATGAAATTGAAATGAAAGTAGCGTTCATGCGTACGTACGGCTTATCGTCTCCATGAACGGTGCATTTCATTTCTTACCTCTAAATGTTACGTAATATTATAAATGAATGTATATACTGGATATATAAGATATATATGACATCTAAATCATGAATATAATTCTGGATATAATGGATATTCTACCACATGAACAACTTGTAATTATAAGAAGTTTATTGTTCACTCAAGTACCAAAGATCGACAAAACGACAGTTATTAACTTAAATAATTACATAATGTTCCTAACATTGTAATAAGTGAAATAAAAAGGATAATGAAATTGAAAATGGTTCTTAATAAGGTAGATATTAACTCTAGTTTATTATTCAGGAGGTTAAAGAATGGTTGAGTCAAGTCGGACACAAGGTAAGGGAATTTCTTAACCCAAGTTCCAATCTCTGGGTTAATCTCCTACTTTCAAATTATGTCATGATATAATTATGTCCTATATTATATTTGTACTTTCTTTATGTGTACATATAGTGAATACACATAACAGACCTATTTCATTTTAAAAAATGATCTTTTTAAGGACTTCGTCTCAATCTCCTTTCATTGAGGCATACTTTGTTTTATACACAAATTTCTTTTATACGGTGTATAAACCCCTTTGACTTTTACGTTTATTCAAAAGGAATATTTTTTATACGAAGCATTTACTAAACGAAAAAAGGGAATGTTTTTCTTTCTGTACTTATGCGGCGACAATGACTTCTCCCCCGCCGTGACCATTATTTAATTTTCGGCTTCCTCTATAAGCCATCATTTTTTTAATGAAAAATAAATACAAAGTTTTAACTTTCTTTTATTTTGGTATTGAAAATGGTTTTGAAAGCATTTTTATTATATCAATGTGTTGTATTGATATCTTGTGATTGGAATGTGGAAATTTTATGTTTCCTTTATGCATGTTTTATGTGATACGATTATGTTCTGGTTTATGATATGTTTAAACCTATTCATATGAGGAATGTATTGGACTTAATAAGTGATGGGTGGAGCCCGCTATAGCTCCTCGATGCATCGGTAGGTCTCATGAGACAACTAGACGTGGAATTGGCCGAGGCCCTTTCCCAATTTGATTTATGGTTTTGTCTGAGGCCTTAATCATTTTAGACGTCTTGGCCGAGGCCTTGACAAAATGTTTCAGAATGTCTGGCATTATACATTCCATCATTATGAAAGTGGTTATTGAGATTTCATGTGATTATTCGACCAGTAGAATATCCATGTGAAGAAGTGAATTGCATTATCTCATTTTACTTTTGCCATATTATGTTGATGTTCAAGTTTAAAAGGCTTTTGTTTTAGTTATACATTGCCTGAAATTTTTATGTTTATTTATGAAAGCTTCCGAAATATTGTTATCCTTACTGAGCATCTGAGCTCACCCCTTTCAATGTTTTAATATTTTCCAGGATGTGAAGAAGTATTTTATGAATGACCTGCAGGGATAGTCCGAAGAGGATACAAGTGCGGACTATAGAGACTATGTTATTATAGTTTTTTACTTTGTGATGTAATGTAACATTTATGAATGTATCTAGTGTTTCCAAGGCTACTAAACTAATCGGTCTTTCGAGACTTGATCTTTTGTGATCATGCCAATGTAACGAAGTGATGCACCGGCTCTAGGTAGCTGGGGTCGGGGCATTACATGAGTATCTCAAAGATCCTTTTCTATGCTTCCCTTGGTTAAATTTTAAATTCATATGGGAATGGATTTACATTACCTATACAGAACCAAATAAAATTTCCACGAAAGGGAAATCACTCTCCATATGGAGAATCACCCCCTGATTATATAGATTTTCAAGGAGGAGGACAATATTACATGGAATCATCATCCCATGAATTGATATTACATCTTTATGATCATGAATATCTTGATAAAATGATTGACTCTATGGAAGAAATCATCTTCAAAATCATTCCTATCAAGACGTAATTCACTGATGTTTTTCCTAATAAATTTCATTGTATTCCTCTTAGTAGAGATGTTGAATTCTCAATCGATATTATACTTGAGGAATTTCAAATATCATAAAATTTATATATAATGTATCTTTTGGAACTTGAGGAACTCAAGAAAAATGACATTAGAATTTGGATAAAGTGTATATACACCCATGTGCATTATAATTAGGTGCACTGGCCCGCTTCCTCAATAAGAATGACAGGTAAATTTTCATGTGAATTGATTAATGTTTTCTCCATAAAATCACAATAATGAAAAATTATCCATTCCCTTGAATTTTCATCTTATTCAATCATCTACATCTTGAAAAATAATTCTCCAAGGTGGTTCTGCAGTCCATATATTACCCAGTATGGGTGATGAAGAAAGATATCCCCAAGACCGCTTTTCGTATAAGGGATGGGTATTATGAGTTCATATTGATTTCATTCGGACATACTAATACTCTATAAATATTCATGGACTTGAAGAGTGTAGTATTTAGGTATTACCATGGAAAATTTGTGGTAGTATTTATATGAGATATTCTAATATACATAAAAACTGTGTAGGATTATGATGAGCTTCTATGAATTGTACTAATGACCATTAAAATGTAGATGTTCTGTGAATAGTACAAAAAGTGTGATTTCTATTTGAATTAAGTATAATTCTTAGGGAACATCATCAATAATAATGGTATATCTATAGTTCCTTCCATGAGAAAGGAAATTGATGGATCGTTGGGGAAAACATCTATGATGGATAGCCGTATATTCCTTAGGTTAGCTAGATATTATCACTGATTTGTGAGACATTTCTCATGATTTTCAGAGCTTCCTACCAAGATAACATAGAAAGGACTCTCTACGTCTATACTCACACTGCCCATATGTGGGAAGATTTTTTTAATCTTCAATGACGCATCAAAGAAGGGATTGAAATGGGTGTGGATGAACAAAAATGAAAAAGTCGTTACCAACACCTCAAGGAAGTGGAAAATTAATTTGAAAATCTATCACATAACTGATCTAGATTTAGCAGTTGTGATCTTTGGGATTAAAATATGGGCTAATTATCTCTTTGGGGGGAAGTGTGAAATATATTTGGATTACAATGGTCTCAAATATATATTCACAATGAAAGAGATGAATATGTTCCAAAGAAGATGGTTAGAGCTAATAATGGATTAAAACAAACTGATTCAATACCATCGTGGAAAAGAAAACAATGTAGCTGATTATCTACGTAGAAAGAGCCCATTAATTCTAACCTTGATGTCAATAAAAAGGATCCAATATTTTTATATTGGATGAATATGGAAACGGGAATCATAAAAAAGGGAAAATCATCAACTATTTAAAAAATTATTTCTCAATCGTCTCTCTTGTAATGGTTAAAGGATTCTAAACAATATGATGAGAGAATTCAGAAGAAAGTGGAAACTATCAGAAAATGGAAATCCTTATAGATCTGTTTTATCATAAAAAAATTGTTAGATTTTGGTGCAGATAATGTGTTTCATAAATTTCAAAGTTAAATAATGATCTTTTGGATGATGTACATAGTTCTAATTTCTCTATTCTCTTAGGAATCATTAAAATTTCTCTAGATATCCAGGATCACTCTTAGTGGAATAAAATAAAGAAGGATATCAGTGAATATACATCAAATTGCATGGTATGTCACCATGTGAAAGCTAAGAGGAAGAATTAAATGGGTATGATGCAACAATTACCCATACAGACATGGAATTGGGAAGACAATATGATGGAAAAGTTTACCAGACTTCAGAAGACATATATGATTCAAATAATGGTATCTGGGTTTTTGGGTGTCATCTTACCAGGACTACACACGTCATTGTTATTGAATAGGATTTAGCACTATATCTATTGGAAATAATATACATCAGAGAAGTGGTAAGACTTCATGGAGCACTACTATCTATTATATCTAATCAAGAGACTAGATTCATGTTTATGTGTTGGAAATGTCTCTAGGATACTCTAGTCCCTGATATTAACTTCATTATAGATTATCACCATAAAAAAGATGTCAATTCTTAGAGGAATATCTAAACACTTGAGGAAATATTGAGGGATTTCTCAATAGAAATAAAAGGTGGATGGGACCAACATCTTCCTTTGGTGGAGTTCTCTTCCAACAACAATTTCCACACATGAATTAAAATGGAACCATATGAAGCCCTTTAATAGGAGATGTGTAAACCAATGGAATGTGGAATGATGTTTTGTAATTAAAATATAAAGGTAATGAAATTTTAGATGAAATGGACGATAAGTTTAAAACCATTCAAAAAAACATCAAATCTGGTCAGAGATGACAAAATACTTATGGTGAAAATCGGTTATTTTAACAAGAGATTGATGTTAAAGACTCGGTAGTCCTCCATATGTCCCCATGGAAGAGAGTAATGACATTTTGGGGGAAGGGAATGGTTTTTCAATGGTATGTTGGCCCTTTTGAGATCCATGATCACATCAGAGCATTGGCCAATCGACTAACACTCACAAAAAAACTATTATGTTGCATGATTTATTCTATATATTCCTCTTGAGGAAGTAAATCTCGGACCCATGACATGTAGTCAATCCAGATGTAATACGATTATAGATGTACTTTTCATCTAAGGAGCATACAATAACGATCTTAGATCAATGTGAAAATTTTCTACAAAATAATACAATTCCCCTCTTCAAGGAGTTGTGGAGAAACCAATAGTTTGAAAACGAAATGTGGGAACTAGAGGAGGTGATGAAGCAGCATTCCCCCTATCTGTTCTAATGTGGGAAAATTATATTTCAAGGGTGAAATTTCATAAAAGGGAAGGCTGTAATGACCCTATCATTTATGAGTAAAATTCAATTTCTTTTAATTAAATTCCTTATTGTTATTAAAGAGATTTGAACATTTTTTGTTATATACAATTGGATATAAATGATAATTATGTATAATTACAATTAAAAATAAAGCCATTGAACAATGTTCACATGTCAATTATAAATACATGCTTTTAAAAAATCCTTTTGACATAGACAATGGAAGTGGCAGATTCAAATAGTAGGATCATTTCCTATGAATCTCATTTCATAGTGATTTTGAGGGATATTTCATATATAGTAATTTCCCTAGGCCAATACCAACCCATGATCAAATAACTTAATAATGAGTGTAACTGTTTAAAGGAGAAGTTCCGGCTCATTGATATCACCATCGAAACATTGTTCCCCAAACGACCCCATGAAAGCCCCACCATCACACACATGACTCTAGGGAGTATTTTGGTGTAACAAAGGGATACATAAAAAGAATTAATCATTTTGATTATATAAATTATTTTTTATAGAATAATTACTACTCTTTCAATCTATTATTGTAATTAAATAAATGATTTTAAAAAACAATACTATTTTTGGTTAACATTCAAATTAAATTGAGAACTATATTTTTTATGAATTAATTTTGTTATATATATATAATATTATAAAAAAATATTATTATTAATTTTATTTTCTTAAAAACATATTCCCATCTAATATTTATGATGTCAAAAGTAAATTTTATTAACATTGGAGAACTATTTTAGTAAAAAATTCAAATTTAAAATAATAATCTATTTTTATTTTAAAATGATAAATTTGTATATTTAATAAATTCATTAGATAAAATTAATCTTATTTTTGATATCAGGTTGTCAAAATTATCCAATAGTGAATTTTTCATAATTTTTTGAGACAGTCGATTATTTGTGAAAACATTAAATATCATATAAATATACTGGGAATTGTACGACATCATAATGGCCCAATAAATATGTAATGAATACTAAAAATTTTATCTTCATCCAAATATATATTTTTTTCTTTAAAAAATGTATATTAAGGTATTTTTTATTTTTTTATAAATCCTTAGTGAATCCTCCGAATCATATAATATATTTTATGAATATGAAACAATTTTCATGAATGAATGAATCACCTCCACATAAGAAAACGGTAAGGTTGAAATATATTTTCACATTATTCATATAAAATAATGTATCCTACTATAATTTTATGGAACCAATGTGTTGAAACCAGGGGATGGATTGTGGTTTTAAATATTTTATTAAGCAGCGTCCAAAACCAAAATAATAACGAAATCTCCCTCCCTTCTAAAAAATCCACCCATGCTTTAAATACTCTTTACTAAGACTATTTTAATATTGACCACTATATTCCCCCTGCTCTCTATAGTCTAGCCAAGGCATCCCAATGTTATATGAATCCCCTCTTAATACTTTGGAGTCACACATCCATGTAAAGTGTCTTCCACCCTCCTCTTTTACCAAGATTTAACTTCATGTTATATCTTTTTAATTCCAATTTTCCCTATGGTGGGATATGTTATTAAACATAAAATTTAATTTCCCTTTTATGTTTAAATTGTGAGATCCCCATTAATAATATTTTACACACTTTTGATCCCGTATGTACACCAATTTTTATGATGAAATTCTATAAGGGATCCCCACATTTCTCTCTTCCATTCAATTCAACACTCATGATTGAAATTAGTCTTGTTAATTTCAATTTGTTGTAGTTCCATAACTTTATGATCAATTTACTAATATTAATATGATGTTATTTCAATGTGGGCTCATTTATCCTCCCCCATTTGGACCCTTTCCCTATTTATTATTATGCTGAAATTCTGTAAGGGATTTCTCCCTCACCTATTTTTTTCAAGCACCTCAATTATGATAGGCCCTTTATTTCAAAATATTATATTTTGTGATACCCTATTACTTATCCCACAGATATTTAATTTCATGAATAAATTATTAAAAACCCCTTTTTCTCTGAAAAATCCATTTTACGAATTTCAATTTAACGACGTTGTGCTGCCGATATTGTACTATGATATTCCATGACAAAGTAACCGTGTAGTGAATACTTTTACCATTTATCGATCAAGGGTATTAACATTTATGCTCATATATTTATATATTTTGGACTTATATTTATGTATTCCACATTAAAGTTTCATGGAATAACCTATTATGTTTAATGAACTCATGTTATATGATCTTTGTGGCACACTTATGAATGAAAACAACATGATTGTGAAGGGTGCACCAAGATATCACTCCAACGCAGTGGGTAATGTTTAATATCATGATACACCACATGAAATAATGGTTTAATAATTTTAATTCATTTGAAATTAGGGTTTTCTCATCCTAAGTCATGTTAAATGAGGGTTTAATCATGCTAATCCATGTGGAATGATCCTGGACTCATGAAAATATCATGATGTATTTTGTTGCGACATTTCCATGTTATGATTATCATGATATATTATTCATTTATGTTTATGTTTATTTTGTGATCCACTGATATGCCTATTGAATAACATATATTTTCTCCCTCTTTTTAATCCATCTTTATTCCCTTACTAGTCTTTATTACTCACCATTTTCTTATGCATTTCTTCATGTTTTCCCTTTCATTCTTATGTTTGATGGAATGTTGCGGTCATTTAAAAAAATTTATCAATAATGATGTTGATTTTATGATTTTTGTTTTATTAAATGTTCCTATGTCCAAATGCACTATAGATCTTTATCTTCTAATTTTTATTAATTTAAAACATTGTAATAAATAATGTTTAAGTGTGTAATAAATATCTGGATTGTTATATGGAATGTTTTAAATAACTATAGCATATTTGTATTACATGACATGTAATACCCTTTCATGTCGTGTAATACCACATGGTCCACTTCCACTGAAAAATGAATCACCTCTTGATTTTGATTTTATTTTTCACACAATGATGTTTTTCAATCCATGAATCCCACTTTGACATAGTGTAAATGTATTCACAGTGTTATGATTTCTAGGAAAATTCATGAAACCAAGCATCATGTCGTGAATTCATGTTACACGAAATGTAACATCAATGCATCTAATTTTTTAGTAATTTATCTTCTCCAAACTCTGTATGATCATTCTACAGGCATTTATAATTACCAAACTAGCAATGTAATGAACCGGGAAAGAATCGAGTAGAATATTATATACCTAAAAACGAATATCATTGTCTAGAATCCATATCCTATAACTTACGAAATGCTTCCTGAACAACCACCCTACAAGATACCTATCATGGATCATGATACACTTGAAACATCTCTAATAACCAAACACATTAGTGTTCAAAAATAAAACATCCATTATTATTTAAACTATTGTTTGGAAACCTCCACATCTGATAACACATGATTCAATATATAGTGACCCAAACATCCATGAAACAAACCATGGGAGCACAATGACCACATCATCTCAAACACATGAATCAAGTAATCTCGTCCTCTATGTCAGGATACTATCCACATTGGGAGGCACTGATTCACCCTCATGGGTTTAATTACATCATAGTTAATTCATCTTGATTAGGAATATAGTCTTTTTATTTTTTTCACATGTGACTAATTTATCACACATTACACCACACAGATATCAAACAAAGGGAATACAACTCATATCATATAAAACAAGGTTTATGAATCACATCACAATCAAAACAGAATAAGGAATAAATCAAATAAAATTTGGGTATTGGGAACACATCTGTGTTTCTCGATCACATGTACTCTAACCGAGGCCACCATGCCTCCTCAACACGAAAACCAAATTAAAAATCCATCCATGCAGATGATCCTGAATATAAATATATAATTTCACATATATCACGTCATCTTCAATATCCAAATCTCCAAATAAAATTACATGTGAGTCATATTGAATAAATTTATGAAGTTGAGAGAGTTGGAAGACATCATTGATCCTCTCTAACCGATTTGGTATTTCCAAATTTTATGCCACCTTTGCAACTCTCCTCAAAACCTCAGAGGGTCTGATGAACCTAGGAGAAAGATTAATCCCTCTAACAAACCTCTGCATTCATTATCAAGGTGAAACCTTCACAAATACAACAACCCCATCTTCATACTCCAAGGGAATCCTCCTATGATCAAAATATGACTTCTTCCAATACTATTCTTCATTCATCCTTTCTCAGACAAGATGGACCTTCTCTATCCTTCTCTATCCTTCTCTCCACTACCTAGGGACCAAGAACAACTTTCTCCCCAACATCTGTCCAAAAAAAGGGTGAATAAATAGATATTCAATACAAATCTTCATCCTAATCATTGCTAATGGAAAAATGATAGTTGTTATTATAATTAAACATGACCAAGGGTAAGTGTCAACCCAATTATCTTCCAAAGACCAAGATTCATGCTCTTAGAATATCCTCTAGCATCTTGATAGTTTGTTCTATATACCTATCTATATGTGGGGGGAAGAATATATTAATGCATAACATGGTTCCAAAATCATGATGTTGTCCCCTCTAGACTTGTGAGGTAAAATTCGTATCCAAATATGAGACAATGAATCACAAAACCCCATATAGAGGAACCACCTCATCCACATAAATCTTCACCTAGGTATCCACTGTTCCCAACATTGTACTCCATAAGAAGTGAGCTGATTTCGTCAGCTGAGACACTACTACCTAGATAACATCATATCCTCCTTGATCTCTAGGTATCCTCATGACTAAATAAACTAAGATGTCATCCCACATCCACTATGGGACATCTATGTGGTTCTATAGAACACTAGGAACATGGTGCTCAACCTTAACCTACGACACACTAAGCACTTATCTATGAACACCACCACTACCCATTTAATCTTGAGAGACCAAAAATATAGTCTCAAGACACGATACTTCATTAAAACTCCTAGGGGTACCTCTAAGGGTGATATTTGAGACTCGAAAAGGACTCCCCAGAACATCGCCACCAGAACAAACAACATCCCCAATGAACAAAATCCAGTTTCAACCTTCCTCAGATCATCCTTTTATAGTATAATCATTTCTGACGCGATTGTGCATCACATCATCCTTGGAGTATCTCCACTGAGACTCATCCACCTGCTACATCATAGAATACTTTACCATCATCTGAAATAATCAATTTCTACCACCATCAATTCTTTCATTTATGTACAAGGATTTTAACTCCCCTATCAATTTCCCAGACTCGAAAATTCCAATAAAACATCCTTCTAAAACTTTTCATTAAATGATTTTTCCACATATTCCCCTTAAATGTGGTTTAAGTGATCTTAAAATCAATTTCCTGAAGAAAATCCATCCTCCTGTAATGATGCATATTCATATATCACTGGGAAATTATATACCTAAATCTATTGTGATCTGTTGAGACCATAAAGTTCACTTCAACGCCGTAATGATGTCATAAATTCAGCGCAAACCCTACTATTTATACCTTCTGATCATGGGTGGAATAATTAATTTTTTTACGGCATAAATATGTATAATCATCAGAGATCACTATAAATTTCTACATCATGATGCATCCCAAGAATATACGGGAACCGTCACAAAAAACCTCGAACATCACCGCATCCTCTACAAACTGAAGAACTGAACCATTGAACAATTACCCCTTCAGATAGCTGAATGCTTACTGTCAATACTACCTCTACAAAAATATATTGTCCTTTTCTGGTCAGATCGGTAAATATAGGTAAAAATGAGGAGACATCATGAAAAAACCATCTGTAATAGATCTGTAGACAAGGAAATATGTATACCTATGAAAAATTATTTGTTTTTTCCCACGAATCATCTACTTCAACCATTGATGTGTCTATGGATACACCCAGTTAAGACACATTGTTCTCAAGGAACAACACCTCCCATGTCCAAACCATTCAATTGGATATCATTATGTAGAGATGGTGGTGTCAAAGACCTATAATATGGTCCTGATATTCTCAACATGATCCTCCATTAATCTTCAGTATACTAGGATGTCATTGATAGACATGAAAATGAACCACTCCAAGAACATACCAGACTAGGAATTCAATAGTATCATGAAGGCAAACGATGTGTTCATAACTCAGAATGGAATGACCCAAAACATAAAATATCTATAACTACATCTTATATAATTCTTCAAGAAATACCCATCATTCACCCACAACTGGTGATATACAGAACACATATTGATCATAGAAAACAAACCATCACCTCTCTTTTAGTACAAAAAATAATTTATCCTCGGTAGAGGGTAGGGGTTCATGAATATCACCTGATTCAACAAATGTAAACCTATGAATAACCTCATACCACCATCCACCTTCCTAAAAAAATACAGGAACACCCAAAAAGGACACCTTAGGATGGACAAAACCTTAATTCATCATATAATACAACGATATCTAATATCCAGTACCTCAAAAGGTGTCAACTGATAAGGTACCCTTGAAATATGATAGGCATGAGGATGATGTTCTATCCCAACCTCTATGTCTCATCGAGGGAGTATAGTTACATCCTCCTCATGAAAAGCATCTATGAACTCCCCAAAAACATTTAGAACGTCCAACATCCAAACACATTGTGATTCTACTCTCAACTCAGCCAATAAGGACAGAAAAGGCTCTATATTCCAACAGACCACCTAACAGATCCACTCATACAAAAATACAACACACTGACCATCCATGACTAAAATCATAACTCATAACCATAAGTTTTCGATACAATAATTCATAAAATTAAACCATTTGATGAAAATAATTACACCATATGGATACATCTGTAGAAAGAAATGATTCCCACGAGACTGATGTGGTCCTATAATCAGTTTACATCCAATGTACACATCGAACAAGATGGCATGGCCTCTAACAGGTGTACTCAACTCCAGGGGCATTGAAATTATCTCTATATATAGTCCTTGAGAATAGGAAATTAGGCAACAAAAATAATATTGAATCTAATAAATCAAATATGGCACTAGGAAGTGTACAAAAAAATTGATAATACCTATAATGATCTCTATCCTGCTTAAACGTCTACCTATAACGCATGAAACTAACCATTATAATCTCATAAACCCCTAGGTTGATGACCTCCCCCACAACCATGAATAGGACGAGGTTTCTGATGAAAATCATGATGTCATCTTATACGTAAAACATCTCGCCTTGGTGGAGCATGATCTGGCTTTCCTGGCTGCTAAAATGGCCTAGCTGTAAACTGTTATTGAGGTTGGAGATGAACATCTCCACCTCCACCATACTAGGCTTAAACGACCTCCTATAATTGGTTCTGAATATTTTCTTGAACTCCACATATGAGAATACACAGTCCCATGTTCATAAGAATATCACGAGTACTAAAATGTTGAAATGGAAACTAATAATGTCAACTCCACACCAGTCAAATCCTCAAAGGCCTGGGCACATGGGACCTACTTATGGTAACCCAGCATCTCGAAAAACCCTGTTGGATCCCCTCTCGCAGTAGTCCTCCTCCAGAGTGAGTCCTCTCAGTAATTTATACCATCTCTTGGACCTCTATGTATGTCAACAACATAATGCGAATGACCATGCACTGTATAGAATGATAAAGTACCTCCTCTAGGTGTATCTCTTGTGGATACTAATCTAGAAAGAGATGTAAGATAAAGTCAATAATATCATTGACCATAATACCCACCTACCATACTGACATACTCCCATGATAGAGGAAGAGTAAATCCTACGTCTTCTCAGCCTTTATGGTTGATGAAAGGTATTATTCCTGGAAATCCTTCTCAAAATCCACACACATAACGTTAGGCTCCATACACTTCCCTAGCTACAACATCAACCACTAAAGTGCATATCTCAATATATGACTCACTACCAAAGTAACCCAGTACTTCGTTAGATCCTAGATCAAAATAATGGTGATATATAGCTCCTCAAGCTATCTCTCCATCTCCATGTCTGATAAACTTCCCTAGTACATTCCTAGGGTCTTCTGTTATATATAACATAATGTTCTCTAACAATGGTCATCCTCATCCATTGAATCAACCCTCCATCGATCAACAACATCAGTATACTGAGCATCAACTGCATGTGTCACATCGGGACAATGACTAGGGATCCATAACATAATGGTAAAAAAATAATTCATAATCCATAATAGTGTGGAATTTTATTAAAATAAAAACTAATTTGTTTAACTCATTATTCATTTAAAATTCCCGAAAAAAATCAAACAAGATAAAATCCATTATGATTTATTTTCCATTACTTGGATCTGTTCCCTAAAAATTGTATAGACTCACTTGGTCATTCGGTAGGCTTCGATTCCTTACATCGGATCATAGGTGACCCAAAATTATGTGTCCTAGTCGGTGTTCCCTGGCCTATGTCATACACCGAGATCACCTGATACGTTTTCACTACAAACCCATGAAATTCTCTTTGTTCCAAACTCCACACTCCATCCAATCTCACAACCATAACCTATGATATCATTCTGTAATGACCCCCTCCCTCCAAAGATAGCCCTCCTATACTGGAAATGATGAATGAGGGATAATGAGCCCCATGTCCCACATCCAGAAGGCCCTTCGGGGAATTCCATCCCCAATGATATAAAAATAGCACAAACCTAGAGGCATTACTATTTTATAGAAAACAAGATCCAAAGAGAAGATGTATAAACCCAAAAAAAACTCCAAGACATATATAAAATAATGAAAAAGTCCATCCCACTTGAATATTTAATATAAAAGTATTCAAAATGTAAGGAAGCACAAAAATAAATAAATAAAGTCAAGCCAGACAGTGACACCACAATTGTCAGGATTTGGTCTAGTAAAGTCTATCACGGTCTGTGATGTCCTCTTGGAGCCCTGAAAAAAGTATTTTATACATAGGGTGATTATATAATATTACTCAGTTGATGAAACTGAAGTCTCTTCTTCACACGTTAAAGAAAAAATAGTAATTCCCTGATGGGAAAAAATTTATAACAACAACACCTAATAAGGTATACTATCCACCACATCCTCAAAAGGTAACCCTCACCAGGTAATTTAGGACATTTAAAGTAAAAATGTTATATCAATGATCATTTCAGTACCTCTCCCAACATACCACTAGTTTAGAAAAAGTTTCTTGACCAAAAACATCCTTATGCTCCCACCTATCCTAAAAAACTACATTAGGACCCACCAACACACACCCCATCATAAGAAACAACATCTCATCCTATCAACTGAGCTCGAGTCACATCACATCCCTCCCTTATACACCTAGGTTGCACACCAAATCTCATTCTTTAACCTGATCCCGAGTCACATCACATCTTATAAAATCTCATCCTTAGACACCTGTGACACTACAACATTGCATCCCTCTTATAAACCACTAGGGAAAAAACAACACCATATATTGATTACTAATGGACATAGACAACAGATTTGATATTGAAAGAACCTTGGAAAAAAAACTACCCTGCACACAACTCAGCCTCACAAATGAGAACATTCCCAAAGAATCGTGGTCTATCTATTTCTAGATGTGTGAGTATGGAATATGTAGTGGTCAACCATCCATCTTACCCCTGTGATGTTTTGGAAAGTCACTCTCCCCCTAAGATGATGGGTGCGATTAGAAAATAGTGCTCAACTAGGGTGGGATGGATATAGAAATCACAAGGGAAATACAAGTATATACATATATAATACCAAAATATCATGCCCATACTATCAGTTATCAACAAATTAACCATCTCTCAATACATCCAACCTTGCTACCACCTCTAAATTCTCAACACCACCCAAAAAGCTACAATGGAAATCTGTAGTTCCAACTAATTAATTTAAATGATTCCACTATTTATTTAATAACTCATTATATTTCTTCATTAACCACACCAACCTAAGAAAATTAAATACATTATTAATAAATTATTTATTCATATATTCCACTACAATATAAGAAACTACCAATCATAGAAGATGATAAACAATATATCAAAGTTCACACATGGAGAAACTCTAGGCGAATTACCCGTACCAACCAATACAAGTCCTTATATCTAAAAAACTAAAAACAAAACAACATATAACAACCTAATCCCATGCCAAATATTTAACACTACTCGTCCATTCTAAAAAATAATTTATCTACAAGAATGAAAAACCATTATATTTCCATGTTTATGTATCATCTAGAAGTTCATCCAAAAAACCACCTAATCCAACCCACATCACATACTGGTTCTTCACAAAAAAACTACAACACATACTAGAGAAACTCACATGTCACAAAATATCCACTTCACCTTCCATCGGTCCAACACACACAACCATGAAAATAACACAAACCACACTTCCACACATGCCTAGTCATAACACAATTTTGGATTTAGTAACACATTCCTTATTTAATTACACTTGGTAATTAAAGGGTTATCCAAAAAATTGGTTAATCATGGGGAATCCATTTATTATCCAATTGTACATGATTAACAATTTTCCATATATATGTGTTCATTATAAACCTAACAACATACAATACATTTAGTCTGAAAAAAATACACCAATATCTACCATATTATATGGGTTGTTCCACCCATATAAACACAACATTAAAATCAATATCATACCTTTAAAAAGAATGTGAAAAAAATAAAATTCCATTTTTAATTCAATTATATAGTTCTTTATATATGATTATCTCATCCCAGCTATAATACAACCGTGAAAAAATAAATACCCCACCCACATGATTCTTAAGAATGAGAAAATGTTAAATACTACCTCAATGGGGTGTCAACATTATTCACATGATAATAGATCACATAAAAATCCTTCAATTACCTTTCATGAAAGATTTTAATCCATCTGAGGATTCCACAACACCACCGTACCCAAAACAAAATAAGAGAGACCGCGTTTAGAATTACAGATAATCACACTCCATAGTACATATAAGAGATATTCTAGATAGAGATATGAAACTGAGGGATACTATGATAAAACATTAAGGGAGAATGTAACTTGGATCACCATAAATCACTAATAAATGATCACTGAGATCAACGGATTGAATATAGAGAAAGAATGTTTGAAGAAATAATGACGGTGACTAGGGATGATCCATAATGAGATTAGTTTCAAAATTCATTGGGTTTATGAATGAACATGTTTCTGGATTATTTTAAGACATTACATCATTGGTTTATTACATGTGCTATAATCCCCATTAATGTCTTCTAATACCACAAGGTCCACTTCCCCCAAAAAAACTGTCTCCTATCAGTTTTAATTTTATTTTTCCAAACCTAATGTATTTCATATCGTGAATTCCTCTTCCAGAATTTGTAATTGGTTAATGTTGTGAAGCGTTATAGGGAAATCCATGATACCACACTTCACTATATTAAATCAAGATAAACGATGTGCAACCTACCTACCTCCAGTTTTTAACAACTTCACTTATCGAAACTCTGTACGAGACATCACCTAGAACAGAATACGGCAAAACACTCAATGAAATAGTCTTCGAAGTAATTAACTGTTATAGTTCATACCCCACCACCATTCCAGATTTAATTGGTTTTCACACTACATGTAGGTTGTCTTTTTTCAAAATACATTAATTTAATTCCTATAATTTCTCTGAAATTTAAGATATGCATCCTTAATATAAAGTAAATATTAAAATTGATTTATTATATGGGGTCACAATACAATTTATTTTTTTCCAAAATTTTATAATAATATTATTTTTATAGAAATCATAATGATTATTAATACCTCTAAAATTTATTCTATAAAATGTAATAGAACTGTTCCTCAAATAAGTTTTACAATAAAATATATAGTTTTTATTTGTTTCTCCCAAATTATCATAATTTGGGAGACAATAATTACATAAAATGTAGAAGAGTTATTGAATTTCTTGAAATTTTCTTCAATCCAAAACTTATATACCCATGATAGTATCAAAATACGGATTCATTACTAGGAATTAACACTTAATATCAAATATAAAATATTAATATTTTATTATATTCTTATCCTCATATAAAATATTATGGTTGTGTTCCCAAAGCATTTTTCTAAAATATATAGTTATTAAGGATTATAAAAAACAAATATTCTTTCCAACTATAGATCCCCAACCCCTGTAAAACCAGATCATGATTCTAATATTATTATGGTTGAATAAGATTTAAGGAAAAGAATATATAATTAGTGATCAATTTTTAGTCTTGGTAATCATGATAAATATATGAGTCTTATATAAATTTATAATGCACAAATAAGAACATATTTTTTTCAAAAATAACATTATTAAATCTATAATATCCATATTTATAGTTAAATATAACACTCACAGAATCCTGGGGAAGGAAAAAATAAACATGTGATATAATACTCATCATGTTTTAAGTACAATGGAAATAATAACGAGTTAATGAGCATAATAAATATGGGAAGGTAAATAAATGAACTCAAACTCCTTATAATTAATAAAATGATAAATATGTGATTAAATAATATGTAATGGTAAAGAACATAGAAAACATTCCACATAAAAACATAGTAAGGATTAATACACATGGAATTGTAGATAAATGAAAAATGCTCTATTTAATCAATAGACTAAAAATGAAATACATCCATTTATCTTTTCATAGTGGAAATCCTAAAGATAATTACAAATAAAATTTATGAAATGCATTATTATAGTATGTCATGTTTTCGGAAATGGAACAACTATACTATCAAGAATAATTCTCAAGAGAGTTGATGTGTGTTGTTAAAAACACATCTGATTGTTCTTTAAAAAATGACAGAATTTTAACCAAATGAATTTATCACATGAGTATATTGATCCATCAACGGGATTATATAGAATCATCCCTTACCCAGGTATTTCATTTCTAATACATTCATCAAATATCTAATAATCGATTTAATTAATAAAAAAATTCATTGTCATCAAATTTTCTTATTGAATAAAGGATACAATTGTATTAATATTTCCCTAATAAACATGTTTGAAATCAATGAAAATACTCTAACTAAATATTATATATATATATATATTAACCATTAAAAATTTCATGATATATAATATGGATAATTAGGGGAGATTTAATTTCCAATGATCGTAGGAATGTGAATATTTCAACGCTAACAGAAACAAATTCTAGGAATTTAATGTCAATATTATCCTAGGGATAATCAATCATAACCCATATAGTGGAATAATAAGAAAGGTATAAATTAATAATATAAAATTTGGAGTAAATAATTTTTTTAATCAATGATGAAAAGAAATAGTTTAAAAACATCTTTTATAAACATTCATGGGGATTATAATATTTTTCATTTTATAAAAAAAATCATAAAAAAATTTTCTTTGAATATACATTTAAATACATTACATTAAAAATATATTCATAGGAATGTAACATAATTTCAAATAAATGAAATGGGTAATTCCATATATGGTAAAAACAAAATTCCTTTTTCATTGTAAAAAATTTAAAAAAAAGAACTTTTTTTGGAAAGAAAGAAATTTATATTCTGTTTAAAAAAATAATAAAATAAAAAATGGGTAAATATGTATTTTACAAATAATTTTTAAACAGTGAAAAAATTTATAAGAAAATCATGGTTCTGTGAGACAATATATATCTGTCTGGAGAGTGAAATGTAATATTTTTTTAAAAAAATTATTATATTAAATTTTATGTTCAAAAGAGTTAAAAACTTGTAATATTAAATGAAAAATATTCAGAATAAACATAGGTGAATAAAATGTAATGGTTTATTAAATAATTATCATAGAATTTCCTTTAATGTAAATTTATAAAGGAAGAATCTCTATTTTAATGAGATTATTAAATAAACACTAAAAATTAACATTATATTAAATTATGAATAAATCAATGAATTTATTATATTTATCAATATGAAATCTGGTATTTTTTTTAAATGAATCAATATATAGTTATTATCATTAGAAAAAAAAATTATATAATATTATATAACATGAAAGAGTAATATAATGTCGTGAAATGGAATTGAGTTATGAAATTTCATTACCACTTCATAACCTTATGTTCAAATACAATTAGATAAAATAATTATATTTGAAGGTCAAATTTAATTGAATGATGAATTATTCTTCAAATTCAATGTCAATGAGATAGTATATACCCCTTCTAAAAAGTATGGGTGAAAAACATTATAATACTTCTCATTGAAATGAAATAGAGATGAAACTGCTCACCTTACACTACCCTTTGGTTGAATGCTCTTAAACATACTATATAATTATTGTATTAATATTATTAACTTATAATATATATATATATATATATATATATTAATTTTTATTATCTTATATATACATATAAATCTATAATAATATATTATAACCTATTCATTAACAAAATTTTGATATTTTAATCTTTTTATTTGTTAATCATCTTATATGTCTTTTTTGTTTTGACTTGTTATTTTAAAGTAACAATAAAAAATATAATTAATTAATCATATGAAGAATGTGAGAAATTATAAAATTATAATATTTATTTATATAATATTTATTTAATCTAATCGTATAAATGTTGATATTCAATAGAAATGTACTGTTAATGGAGGCGGTGGGCTATACATACGCATGAATGTTTCTTGACATATTAAATAAATGAAACATAAATATTATATATGTATATTATAATTATATTATTATCCTTCAACAAAATATATTGCTTATTATTTTATTACCATTCATTATACATTCAATTTAGAGCATGATCGAATCACATTACTTTGAGGAAGCCGTACACCACACATTCAAAAATGATTTTATCATATTCCAACACAATGGAAAACATGAAGGTATTTATCATATAATAAATATAAAAGATTAAATATGTTATAAATATTATATTATATATATATATACTACACATCAATCATTAGTTCCAACATTTAATGGTTGTAATGGAAGAAGTATTCACATTGGTTTGTGAGCCGGTAGTACTCCGTACACATTAATGATGATTGTCTATCCAATATAATGGAAGGTTGTTTTTGTTTCGGTGGTAACATTTAAATATAAATATTCTAAGTATATTTATAATATGGTGTTAATATATAATCAATATGTAATAATAATTGAAGGAGTAGATAATGAAAAAAAATTTAATTGTGTTTATTGATGTATGTTACCTCTTTTTCAGTTAACTCCCTTTTGTTTCTACCAAACGGATTCAAAAATAATATTTATGAATAAATTGAGGAAAATGTAATTAGCTGATATATTTTGGGTTCTTATTTATTCATGTTTTTTATGATTAAAATTGTTTGAGAGTTGTGAGTTAGTGGGAGGGTTGTGTAACTTTTTGTTGTGGAAATGTAGTGGCATTTTTGTAAATATAAAACATTAATCAATATTGATAGGTCTCCCATAAATTATATGACTATATTAATTATCAAATTTGGATACAATGGACTATATGTTAAAAATATGACCAGAAAGGGGATTATTTACAAGTTTCTAGGTAATTTCATTGCTTATATTTCATGTTTAATCCCTTTTTATGCTAGTTATTTTCTTAATAGATGTTACTAATTTAAATCAGTTTCAATAATATTAATTTTCAAAAACTAATAATTACATATTTGAAAATATATATAATTATGATGAAAAATATATATTCTAAATTTTTAAATTCTAATCACATAAATGGAATAAAATAATTTAAAATTCATCCAAGAGATGGGATGATGAATATTTTTAATATGAAAATTCTCAATAGTTCCCATTGTTATTTTATCTAATCAGATCATAAAAAGTTTTCCAATATACTAAATTAAATTAATATATGTAATAATGAAAAAATTAAAAATTAAAAATTAAAAACAATTCAAATTTTATTTTTACCACACAAATTATTTAGATGAAAATTATTTTTCCATTAAAAGTTTGTATTATTAACTATTCATTAAAAATAGACTTCATAAAAAAATACAAAAAATTCACCCTATGATAATTTTCATTTTCTTATTTTCTAATTTCATTTTATTTTTACAAATAAAAATTATGAAATATCTAGTATTTAGTTTTATAAAAATTTATCCATTTAAAGGTTGTAAAATGCCTTTATTAAATTTTTTTATTCATATAACTTGGTTTTTTATTTCAATCAGTCTATAGATATATTGGATTAAAATTCAATTTTATTATATATGTCATATGTATAAGTAAATATTATAATTCACTGATAGAAATAAAAATAATTTAATTAGAAAAAACACATTTCTGAGTATAAAAATTGTTTTTATGAATCATATCCTTTATATTCAATTGGTTTTTATATTAATCTTGAATTAATCGGCATCCAATGAAATTATAATTATATATATATAAGTTAGTTAATAATATTCGTAGCATGAAATTTAAATATTATGTTATATTATTAGTTTTTATAATAAATATATGATTACTGTTTCATGGAATACACACTAAAATAGATATTTCATTTTTAATGGAAATATAATTTATTTAATAAATTTAAAATATTAAATATTTCATGAATTATCTAGATTTTATTTTCCTTTCTACGCTTTATTTTTTGTGTCGTAATTTCTATCGAATAGAATTTTATTACTTTTTAATTTTAGGGGTGTTACAAAGTAAACTAATGGGGATGACTCCTACCCCTATCAATGAATGATGATAGTAATGGACCATTGTTTAATGATAAACATGGATAAGATAGGGAAAGTGATCCTATAAGTTGCAAGAGAGGTGGTCCTCAATGTATAAGAGTCATTTTATATGGATTCATCCTGATTTATTATTCTTTCCATGATATTTATTGGTTGTAATATATGGATGATATCTAGTATTGGTTTTCTAGTAGACTATATATAGACAACTGTCATTAAATGTATTATTAATTTATTCTCCAATTTTCATAGTTCTACTCATTCTCTCCTTGGTGGATGATAAGTGGTTTAGTTCAATGATATATAGAATTAGATATACCCAATGACATTTTTGTGGTAGTTTTATGAGTGGAAAATCAAATCAACATCACCATTATGTTTCTTGATACTTTCTCAAAGGAATGTTTTTGCACAAGAATATTCATCCTTATACTTATTGTGATCCTAATGAAGTTTATTGAACCATAAAAAGGTGGTAATTCATCACCACTATTGGTCAACGATTTTAGAAACATAATTGGAATGAGATAATAGGTTTTCAATTCTATCATCTATAAATTGCTATTAAATGTAAAATGCTTATTTTAGTCCTCTCATTCAGATATATGATTTTTTTTAATTTTATTCCTAACTCTATCTTGTCATAGACATTGGGTAATTAAACAATATAATTTCATGAATTAAAATCTATATTTGGGGGAGGATGATTAATTAATAATTAATATTTTTAGTTAATAATATTTTTTCTAAATTTTTTCCATGATTAAATATTATTTTCCTGAAACAATGGTTCTTATGTGAATAACTCAAGGAATTATATTATTGCTTTGAAATAAACCACACATCGTGCACAAGTCGTCCAAGGCCCATTTACTATGGTATATTATAATTTGTGAACATGAAGGTTCTCATTCATTATCTAAGGAATATAGTAATTTACATTCCTATAAACACATAATTTCCACTTTTGGATTCCAATTCATATTACTTAAAGAATAATGAGGACATTCCATAGGGTAAAAAGGGAGGCGGTTGACCTAAGAGATGGGTATAATGATTGATTTCCCATAACATAATATATTATAATTCATGTTATGTGAGGAATATCATACAAAAAAATGATGTGGACTCCAAGAATATTCTCCTATTGGAGGAAGGATATATCGTACAGTAACCATATAGTAGCTTTATAGTCACATCACACAAGGTATGTCTTACATGCCACATGAAGTATAATCCTATATCATAGCCTCATGTTAGAATAATATGTCATGTGATCATTACCTATTCTTCCTAGGAACCTCACAATATGAATATTAGGCTCCTAAAATTAGTTATAATATTAGGTTCTTTCCCTTTGGGAGGGAAAAATCATCTTACACTAATTTTATATGCTTATTATTATTTCCACCTAGGGAATACCATTATTTTCAAATGCGGTATATTCACAATCTATTTTTTAGGAATGAAAGAAGAAACCCAATTCTTATTACATAGGATACTCATGATCATCACCAAATGGATTCTCTACTCATCACATTATGAATAATATCAATCACCTCACATGATATATATTGAAGCGATCTAATCCTCAAGATGTAGGACACATACAATCGTCAACATATGGACCATAGGATCACCAAACAATGTTGGATCTCTAATACACTAGGTATGGTAAAATTTATAGATTAGAGTATATTTATTAATGGATATAAAATGATTTGATGGACCCACCATTTATACTCATCTTGTACTGGGATATGAATATGTTTACATCCATTTGACAATGCTAATAGATTAGCATCAATTGGGGTATGGTCATAGATTTATTGTATATTTTGGTGATTCTTCCCATATATGGACATTATTTTTTTTTACATAATCTATCATCACATAGAGAGTGAGAAATTAAAGGTGGATTTTGTTTTATAAGAGGATACTTATAATTAAAAATGGAAATTTGGATTCATGTTTGATGAATTCAAAGGGTGTGATAATATGAGATTTATATTGTTGTTTTGAAGATGTTGAATTCACCAATGTATTTTCCCACATTAATTAGAGACATGATTTTTGGAATATTAGTATATGGGGAGTAGACCATAGAGATTCATACCACATACTCTATCATGAGATAGAAATCAGAACACCCACTTCAATTTAAATTTTCATTGTAAGTTGAAAAGATCATAAAATGATGTTACCATCATGTTGTATGGAGTAATGTGTCGTGAGGGGATTATAATAATGGTTTTGGTAGATTATATACATAGAAGCTACCCAGGTGCTATTTTAAGCGTATCCCAATCATCACATCAGGTAACTTGTTTTCATTATATATGGAATTATATTCTTTTTGAACATGGAATTCAATTCTCATAAAATGGGTAATTTTGTAGTTTAATGTATTATGAGTGGAATTTTTTTATATTTAATGCCTTCTGACTATGATGTAGTTCTATGAGTTTTATATCTTTGAAATATTTAAATTATTTTTGGATTATATGGAAAATTCATAATCCCATTAAATATGGGAGATTAAAGGATTAAGGATTAATGATATGCCAATATAGAGGATGAATGTTTGTTTCCATATATTAATATAATATAGTAGTTAATGTATCCACATAATAATTAAACTTATAGGTAAATTGTTTTGGATATTTCCCATTTCAGATAGCATGGTTGGATTCTAATATGAGGGTTCCAATGTTTGGGAGAAGAATGAAATTGGGCTTCTAATCAAATGTGTTGCATGAAGATATTTGGAATTATAGTCTATGATATTTGATTCACATGGGGTCTATGGATTATCATTTAGTTATCATGAATTTAAATACAATGACAACATAATATTAATGAAACAATGTTCGGTGGAAGAATAATTAATGTTGGTAACCCAATGTTCATTTCCTGTAACTTTGGAGTGGTTTGATGCATTAGAGTGAAACAAAATTGACTATTTTGAAAGGATAGAGAATAAATTTGAATCATAATGATTCATGAATCTTTTT
Organism: Viscum album; assembly: GCA_963277665.1. Lineage (NCBI taxonomy): Eukaryota > Viridiplantae > Streptophyta > Magnoliopsida > Santalales > Viscaceae > Viscum > Viscum album. The sequence continues at coordinate 1,660,321,674 of OY728145.1, forward strand.
ATTTTGAGTGACATATTAATATTCATGATTTTCTGACAATGTATTTTTGAACTCACCAATTATTCATGGTATATTGTGAAATAGCATCTATAATACCAGGAAATACTTTCTTAAACCTATATCAGTGTTGTCATACATGTTTATAACCATTGTGTTTCCATGGTAAATATTGACTCTTTAATTACTGAAAGAGATTGTTTTCGGAGGTGATAGCATATGCCTTCTAATCCTATAGGTCTATGCATAAAAGGTGTGTGGGGACGATTCCATATTTATTGATGTTTTAGCATTCTTTGGTGTTGTGTTATGACATATTGGTGTCCTACAACCACATTGGGGTCAATTTTATTTTATGATTAGAGTGTATATTATAATGAGCATATTATGTGAAACTCAGGGTTTTACTAAAATCATAACTATTCTAATTAATTCTTTTTGTGACACATTCATAACATGTCCTTTGGATGCCACCATTTTCACACAAGTTAGTTGGATGAATAATTTTAATTTTACACCCAAACATTGAATGGATTGAGAAAGGAAATATTTTCCATTATGATAATACCGAGGTGGTTATTCCATGCATACATGAGGATTTAAAATTTTTCAATCCCCAAGGAATAATTATATTCAAACATTAAACAAGCCATAAATTCAAAAACATCTAATCTTATAATCATTCTCATTTAAAAGTTTATTATGTTTGGATTTCCCATCCCTGCCCATTTTCTTCATACTATTGACTATATTGAGATAGTTTTTACCAAAACCCATAAAATAAAAATTCTATGTAACAAAAATAATTCACACACCCCATCATTTGGTCCTATCTCACATCTCATTTTTTTTAATAAATTCCATCATGTATAGGTGACCACCATTCTCACATTATTTATATCACCATTTGAATTATGCTACTCATTATATGAACAACATCCCCAACCCACCATTTTGAGTGTACTCTCAAACAAATTTTGGACTTATCTAAATTTCTTTATAATCCCTAGGACTCAGAACATAATTTATACACAAAATCATAATGTAATCAAACCACAAAAATTAAAATCCCATCTCAATTCTAAATGTTATATCACATTCCCTAAAGAAACTGAACTAATATATTTCTCTATTAGGAATGATAGTTTCTTTGTTATATATATATATATATATTACATTTATCAAATCCATAGAACCATTATTAGAATGATCAATGAAACCTACATTTTCAATCCTAGATAAACTCATTCCCTTTACATTTACATAAACAAAAACATTCTTGTATACATGGACAATCATGCATAAACATGTATATTTTAGTATATTATATGTCACACATGAATTAATAAAGACTTATAGTAATCAAGACACTATCATTAATAGAAGAAAACATCAACCAAGTTCCAAAATGCTCTCAGGCCCTATCAAATAAATGTTGATAAATATAAGTCACTTACCAAATTTATATATCCTCATTCCAATAGGAGAAACATCCTGGAGACATTGGTAGGATTCCATAATAATTTATTTTAATTTTAAAAATCAATAATATTATTAAGAACAAAATAATAATTAACAAATAATAAATTAAAATAACTATAATATCAACCCCGTGAACACCCCATATCAACATCTAAGAATGAGAGGAAGAGGGATGGGAGGAGACGGATAAAATAGATCACCCCACAAAGCCACCATATATCTATTTGAAAGGATATCAACCAAGTTTTATCTGCGTAAACCTATTTTAATAAAATATAAAAATAAGATCTTCAATAATGATATATAGGGGAAATAATAGAATTATCCTATCAGGTGTTTTCTCTAAGGGGTATTTAATAGTTAATGACTGACTATGTTAGGATGTTGCACCAACCATCATCAGCCAGTTTGTTGTGACCCAATTCTCTATAGTTTTATGAAAAACATGTGGAATCTCGATGACATGGTATATTTGGAATACTTAATGAAGTATCCATCAATATTTGGTATGATTCTTTACCAATATTCCACCAAGTTGGTGCAACCAACCGAATCATTAGTGTAAATAGAATTGCCTAATGGTTTAAGGTAAGTCCATCCTTAGGAAAAATTTCACAATGTAATTGCTTGAGTATTCCTATATAAAATGTAATTATTTCTAAAATATATATGTAATATTCACCATCATGAAATTACTCCCAAAATCTGTGATTTGATAAAATTATTATTGGTTTCCAAATAGTGCATATTGGATATCAAAAAGGAATGATACCCTCCCTCACATTGAGATCATTTTACCTAATTGATAACAAATAAGTCCAACTAGAATTACCCTTATATAATACACACCAATGAATAAGGATATTTTTATGGTGTTATGGTCCCCAAGATGACCATCATCATGATGTTAAAATCGACCGTAATGGAGAGATGAAAAATATAAAGTATATTCATGAATTAGGGAATCCCAAACTAGACTATGATTCCCTCCTAATCACCCAAGACCTTTGTTGGACCTCTAAAAATATAAAAAATCACATAGAGATAGTCTAAGTAAATATATTTTGTTATGAATCTTAATTCAAGAATCCTAAGCTAAACCAAGATTCAATAATTCAAACATCCTCTAGATTAAAAGACTAGAAATTTTAGAGGTTATCACAACTCTACCACATTATGATTTCCATCTAAATGAAGTTAGTCGTAATAACTTTAAAATTCAAATATAATGTTTAGAGTCTGATAAAATTATGAATTCATGATAAAAGTCATTATAGACCAACAGACCATTAAATAAAATCAGTTACATAGGCTTTTACATGAAATTAAATCGTTTGATCCTCATAAAAAGTTTGTCATACTGAATATGATTTACATTATATATTCTCAACCTCACAACATCCCATTATATATAACATCGCAATGTAGTCCACATCTAGATGATGTTCCCTAAAAATGCATTGTGTCAACAGAAAACACATAATTATATTATAAGTTAATGATTTATTAATTCTTCATGTTATTGTCGGAAAATAAAATTACTCATACCAATGCATGAATCCAAACCATAATATATTTAATTATTTAAATACTGAACTATCTAAATCCTCTATGAGATGGATTCATTAAAACTAGATAATTTATGATCTAACTCACTCTAATATAACAAAAAATTCCATCCCATATTGACCTCTATATATATACCCCATATGAAATAGAATATTCTACCAAAATATAGTATTTATCATGGAACAATATATATCATGATCCACTTATACAATAACAATCTGATTTCATCTTGATCATCAACCATCCCATATCTCCTTATCTACTACCCACCATAAAGGAGGGTTATACATCCTTTTCCAATAAGATGCAAAAACCGAATGAAGTATAGTTATCATCCCAAAAATGAACTGAAATACGTTATCCCCATAACCCACATCTTATCAAGTATTGAAGGTGATCACATTATGTGATCAAATCACTCATATCCAACAAAATACAAATATTAACACTAATTTCATGACTATTATATATTTAATCCCTTATTTTACATGACACTACTATAAATATGATGACCCATTAAAACCGCCAATAATGGGCACCAAATATTAAGTATTCCCTTAATGTAGTACTCGTTAACCAACCGAGGGGGCATAATATCCAAATATTTTACAGTATAATTCATTAAATAATTTTTTAAATATACTTTTTCTCACATTAAAAAAACTAAAATGAACTATTATTATTTTTATTGAGATAAAATATTAAATTGAATCATATTAATTACTACATATTTATAATATTATATAAATCATCGTTTTGAAATTTTCAGCTAGAAAAAACCCATTAGAAATAACTAATATGATGAAAATTAAACCATTATATAAATTAATTTCAACGAAAATCATTTTAATAATATAAAATTCGTAATACAGGAAAAATGTAAATTTAATATAAATTTTAAGATATATGTATATGCATAAAATGAATTATTTTATTATTGTACAGATTGTAACAATGCCTTAATATTTTGAAACGATTCTATATTTGATAGCATATGTGAGCCTCAACATTGAGCCTTAATGAATAATGATTAATTATGAATTATATATCAAACATTTAAATTTGATGGTATAAATAATATTAAGTACATTATGAATTATATAAACATTTCCTAATCAATATAAATTTATTGGTAATTTTATAGGAAATAGGAAAGAGAACATATGATGAGATAATATTCATTAGAAAAGGATTTCATCAAAAATGATTTTTTTCAGAGAAAATATTGTAGTTTAATTTTTTAAATAATAAGAATTTTATTTTATAAAAGAAAAAAATATATGAAATTAGGGTACTAAAATTGTCTTAGAGATAAATTATGGGATTTTCATTAAATAAGTGATGTTAATGTGAATATTTTAAATTACCATTTTTTCATTGAAAATAATTTTTAATCATTAAATAATGTAATTTTAAAGTCCTGTTATACATTTATTTTGGGATTTGAATGAAAAATTATGAATTTTATTTATAATATAAAAATCAATTTCATTTTAATTAATAAATTTCGTCATTTTTGAGTAATATTATTTTGGAATTCTTAGAAACTCATTTTTTTAAAAATTGTTTATATATACAAAAATTTTATCCTAACGAAACAATTTATATAAACTTTAAAAAAGAAATATTCAATCTAAATTTATATATGACATTATTATGTCTATGTACTTAATTACATATAATTTCTATTACTATCCATATAGATAATGTATGATAATATTTTTTCTGGAAAAATGTTTTTTTAAATCCATTTTCTAACACAATTTAACAGTTTGATTTTATAAATAATTATTAAAATTATATTATTTTTATTTGATTTAATGGTTATATATTTTTAATATGAATAATTAATATAAATTATATTTTTTATTATATTTTTTTATCATAATGATATACAAAAAATGAAATATCTAGTAACCATTCTGAAAACTAAAATAGAAAAGTGTGTATCCCAAGAGGTAAATATAATAACATAAATAAAACATGTTTCGTTGTTAATGGTGGTGGAGTGGATCTACCATATAACCATCCACAACATTATTTATCAATTTTCTAGCAATATATATTGAGGTTTAATTCCCATTATTGAATAATTTTTAGAATTTAAAAAAATCCCACTCGCACTCACTTATGAAAAGAAAGATTATTTTCTTACTTGTTACACTCATATAATGATTTTTTATTGTTTTTAAATTACCTTCAAAAAAACATTACCTACATCCCTCCTGATTTTTTATTTTTATTTTTTATTACAAAGGTGAACTAGGAAGGATTTTGGTATAATTTTAATGTGGTGGTTTGAAGTAGAGGTATTGTTCAAAACATAGAATCATTATATTTTTTCTTATACCATATCCATAATATAATACTTAATAATTTATATATAATAAAATATTAATATTTCATATAATTAGTTGATATTATGTTAATGTAATGACCTAAAACAATCTCATCTTCGGTGAAATTGTAAATCGAACCATTACACCTCTATTCGGTGAACTACCGCCATACGAACTGATGTAAATCATTTTATATCATTGTGTCTCACATCTATAAATGATACAAGATTAATTGCATTCATATTCCATTCAAAACATCATAATAATTTTCCAAATTTAAAATATATTATAACTTCATACCTGACCATCCACATAAAAATGATAACAATGTTCATATGTATATGTGACTAATACGTCATGAAGTGAAGTGATTATTTATTTAAATTACCATGTAAATTATATTGAATACTTAATTTAAAATAAACAAATAATTTGATATATATGATATAAGGATAATTATAGAATGTTAAAATAACACATACCAACATTCAATCATGATCATCAAACAAATGGAATCATTATTCATGAATTTGTACCTTATGCGGTCTCTAGTATTTTAAGGTAGATTATTTGTCATAAAAATACGTCATGATTGATTTTATAGGTACAATTTCGGAATAAAAGTGATTATTATTTCATTATTGTGTTTTATTATTTTATGATTCAATGACAACTTCGACCATTTTCAACCAACTGATCCTGATTTTATTATATGAACGGTTTTTCCTCAAAACACAAGATAAGGGAATAACATTATAAGTAATTAAATATTGATGTAAGGTAAATACATTAAATTTTTTGTTTATATTGGACAAGTCATATAAATATTTCCAGTATTATAGTTTTCTACATTTATATTATATGTGATAATGTACATACACAATATGTCTATGTTCGAGGATAGGGATTCTATATAAAAATATCATTCTTTTAAACAACCATTATTTTTCACATAATAACTTGTAATGGGATATATACTAGAAATTTAATATTAAAATTAACTTATTATTATTATTGATTCTACTTTTAATATCAACATCCTGCTCTGTTCTCATGTTTTTTTCTATGACATTTATTTAACTATGAATGAGATCATATCAATTTCATTAAATTGAGGAAAATTATGATTTTTTGTAAACATTTAATTTAATTTTTGAATATTCTTCCCCCATTACATCTAATATTTAAAAATATTATATTTACAATATATAAATTTTCAATTTGAGTTATTTTATTCATTTTTTAATGAATGAAATGTCACCACATGAGTATAAGATAATTCCTTAATCTCATTTTAAACGTGGCTGGTAATGATTTAGTTTATAGTAAAGTAAATTATTTAGAAATTTTATAATAAACTAATTTAATTTTATTATCATATGGTTATTCATTATATTTTCATATAATAGTACAATTTTCATCTGATTTATTCCTAAACTGTTTCAGTAAAATATAACCTTATTTTTAAGGATTTTTGAAAATATTTTTTCTTTTATATCTATATGTTTTAATTAATAATTTATTATTATATTTTCAAACTATTTAATAAATATATAATTATGGATGTTTAATTTTCATAATTTTTTTTAAAAAGAACTTTTATTTTTTTATTGGAAGATGTAACTTTTTATATTTTCACAAATTTGCAAATGGAATGTTTTTTTATCATAAATAGTGTGACAAGATTTTCCCTTAATTATGACCACTCAATAAATTGATATTTAATTTAAACTTTTTATAGTTATTTTAAGGGATAATATTTTAATAATTTTTCAGAATTTTTTTTATAAATTATGGAATATATTTTAATGTGAAAAAGGTGTTTTAGAGACTTCATATTACTGTAGATGTTTTTAAGAAATTTTCAACAATATAAATAACATCAAATGTTATTGATTTCTAATAAATTGTATATATACCTCACACATCTATAAATTTTTAATTATCCCATCCTTTAAGGTGTTGATAAATTCACATTATTTATTTAAAAATTATATTCTATATGAAATATCATTTAAAAATGATATGTGAAAATGTTATACAACTGTTTTTTATCTATGGTCAATTATTATATTTATGAATAATTGTCAATTTATGCAATCATAATCCTGAATTTTTTATGATAGGTACTATAAAATAAAAATCTAATTTATTGGGTAAATAATTAGTCACAAGTAGATTCATGTATGTGTTTTTTAGTAATGATGATCAATATTGAGAATTCTTCCACCATGTGATGTCATCATAGCCTCTTTCATTGTCTTATTATTTTCTCAAATATTTTCTTGTTTTTACATTTCCTATGACACCATGATCATATGATATGTTGTTCATTATATTATAAATACATGTTCTTCCTCATAATAATTATTTTTATGACATATTTTAATATCATTTGAGCAACATAATATGTTTCATCTTTATGATTTTTCCCTTATTGGGCGTTTACCTCTCCCCTTTAATTTTTTTATTACCAAAATTATTCTATATAGTTTTAGGAGATAAAATGGATTTATGATCACATTATGGAGAAAAAACTGATTTTTAAATGTTTTATGCTTTTTTAATGTATCATGATCTCAGTCATCCAAAGAAAGCATGCCTCATATTTTTTGGGGTTAAACATATCATATATATATGCTTAAAAATAATTGATTAATATTTTAGAATGTATTCTATCCCTATAGTATATATCATTTAAATGTTTAGTTTCAGGGATATTTTTAATATAATAACATTTTGTGAAATCTTGGAATAGGTATAATAATATTACTATGTATATAATAAAATATCATTGTATTTTATTATAGTATTTAAAGAGTGGGTAATAAGAAATTATATCTATATATTGATACATCAAGTTGATATGTCTCTAGACAATATGTACTTTTGGGAAATAAACCTAAAATTGTGTAAATGGATTTACTCAATCATCACATCACACGTAAAAATGGGGTCTTCTACACATCATGTGTGACCTTGATGGGGCATATCTTTTGTAATTTCACAAACACTTTCTGTACAATAATGATGGAATTGAACAAATATTTAAATAAGAAAAAAAATATGAATCATTACCATAGAAAACATGGAATGATACCAAGAAATCATTATTTAGTATACGAAAATAATTTATATTTTATCTTTACGTGTTTATATTTTTTTAATTTGTAGTTTAATTCATTTTCATGTAGTTTATTTTAATAATTTTTGGTATTTTTGAGAAATTGAAGAAAACATGAAAAAACCTATGTGATGAGAACTGTAATGATTTACTTAATTATATTCATAGTAAAATTGTTATAGATATTATAAATAAGGTGATCATTAAAAATGAGTTTTCTTTTATTATAATTGCCTACTAGAATACAACTGAATTTATTAAATCCTCACAAAATAGAAGGATGGTATTTCATTGAATATCACATGTTAAATAAGACAAAACAAATTCCTTTTCACTGATGTTAAATTTTTTTGAAGTTGTTTCAAATAAAATTAATAAAAATATTGTGAATTTTACACATTAGTAGAAAAATAAGGAACATAAAATATAACTAGCATTGAAAAATGATCATTATAGTTAACAAGCCACATAGAAAAAAGGTTTAACCTTAGGCACTACTTACTGTTCAATAAAGTGGATGGAGAACATGATCATTATCGGAGTTAATTCACTAATACAAGGGTTAATACATAATGTAATATATTTTATGAATCGTTAAAGAGGATTCTAATATGTGTTTCTGTTTTGTAACATAAGAATAAATTGGATGACGTATTTTTATCAATGGTATTTTGGATATTATAATCAAAAAATATCTAAAGTGTAATGTAAATTATTTTTACATTAATTATTTTTAAAAATATGTTTAATTGTAGTAATGGAATATACATTTTATTTAATTAATGTGATATATTTTATAGAATAGACATGTCTGATGGAAATAAAATATTAATATTTTCTAAATTATTAGGTAATGATAGGGAATTAAACTAATTTTAATTTTTGAAAGGGAATGAAAATGATACAAAACCATAAGAAAAAAATGATATTTTATTACATGTTTAAACTTTAAAGATTATCATTATATTTTAAAGAATTTAATAGGATTCAGTTTAATTATAAAAATGACTATAAAATTTTGTCTATAGTTTTAGAAAATGGTCGACCAACATGGCATGAAACAATCAAACACATCTGATAAGGCCGATGGGCATTAAAACACAACTGAATGGGGATAAGGTTGTTCCTACTACCATGTTAAAACATTATATAATGATTATAATAATTTTTTATATAAAATATTATATTGATTTTGGGAAGAATATTTGAGTATCAAATAATTCCGAATATTTATCAAATTGAGGTATTTTTAGATATATTGATAAATTTTTCATTGGAATAAGGTTGATGTAACAATTAGGTTTAACATATAATTTAATGTTATTGATTATTTGGGAATAACACAATTAATTTTATTATTTTGGAGTTTATTAAGAGTGTGCAGTTATTTATTTATGATGAATTTGATATTGAACATTAGATTTGGAGATTTATATGACCTTTTGGGATGTTATCTTACCTTGTTGAAAAAATTTCATCATTTCTAAATATTTGATGATATGTGGATTATATTGTTATAATATTTTTTATTATGTTATTTATTATTAGGTTTTATAAGTAATTTTTTATTGGAATAAATCATCTTTAATACTAATAATTTAGAGAAAGAGAATAAAATGTGATGGAAATGGTTAAATGATAAAATTTGTTTTCAAGTATTTATATCTCCATTTTTCATAGTATATATGTTTAATGGATCCCTAAATATTAGTAAAAAGATCTTTAATTAAAAATTTTATTATTATTACTAAAATCCATGGCCTTTCCTATCTAAAAATAGTATAAAATTATCTCATAAATGGATCTTATTTGAAAATCCTTCTTTTTATATATTTTTAATTTTCAAATAATGTAGAAAAATAGTTTTTTATTATATAAAATGGACTTTCTACTTAAAATCCCCTCTTCAGAGTTTTAAAATAGAAACTAAACTCAATAATATATACGACACGTAACACTGATCCATAATAAAATATGATTATATATGACCATTATAACATAACAATTACATTAACATATATGAATAATATTAATTAAATTATAAAGTGTAATTAAATTTAATATTCAATATAATTTATTTGATAAATTCCTAGCAAATAAAAAATCTATTTTTAATGAAAAACAATTATCTTTAAAAATTATTTTATTTCAAAAAAAATTAATTTTATTCTGATAAAATATGAAAATTAATTTCTTTAATTTAAAAAATATATATATTAAACCATAAATATAATTTTTATATTAGGAAATAAATTTATTTAGATGATATTATCGATTTATTAAATTATTTTTTTCTATTGGATTCTGAAAATAAACAATTTTAACAATCTTTTTATTTTAATCATTATTTCAAGTAATTTACAAGTAAAATAAAATTTATAATTTTTAATTATAGTGGAATACAAACCATTTTTTTCATAATATCTTAATTAGTCTCACTTTAATATTCAATTTTTTATTTTGTATAAGGTTATTTTTTATTCATAAAAACACAGGTTTCGAGAATTTTTTTTCATGTTCATAATGTTTATCATTTTTTTAAATATAACAAAAACTAGTGAATAAATGTTTAAATAAAATGACTATATTTTATTTATTGGTATATATATTAAAATTATTATATTTAATAACACTATCTAAATACTTAATTAAATACAATCTTATATAGAAAAATGGTATTCATAAATATGGGTATTTTGGCGCATTTTGTTGGTTTAATTTTATGTTAATGTCCTTTAATTCAATTATTAAAATTTTGTAAATTGATTCCATATTTTGACTCATCATAGTTAATATATTTTAATAAGTAAATCTTAATTTTTAATATTTAATAGTAAAAAGGTTGAGAATTCTAGTTACCATGGTAAAAAACTAAATTTTTAAATATGTCTTACTATACAATTAAATTTCATAAAATCATTACATATTGTATTATTTTTATTTTATTTTTTGATTAACCATATCAGACATCTAATCCATTATTTATCAATTTTTTTTGGAACATCTATTTTGTGTGACATCCCTTTATTGTATATTGTTATGTATTTAAAAATATTTAACTACCTCTAATTTATCAATGGGATTCCCATCTCCTCTCCATTACAGACATAAAAAATTTCATCTACAAATCAGTGAATATGCCTACATATTACCCCCCACAATTTCATAGAGGGGTTTTACTGATAATAAATTTTATCAAGGAAGGAAATATGTATAATCATAATGTGATTTTCCAATGAAGATGAATAATTCTTAATATATGTTTTTTTATCATACTTCATTCATATATTTATTGTATTAGTCAATCATATCAATATAAAAAATAGTAAAATATCTCATAAAATAATCTATTATTGGGTAACTCACTCCAGTGTGTCCATCTCATCTTCCATTGACTTGGATTAGAAACAGTCATTCTCGTGTTCAACAGATTTCCACCTCGTGAACATATTTAATTTATATTCAATCATCAACTCTCAAGGATATTCAGGATGATGAATATAATTTATAAATATAATATCAATAAAACATTAATAATTATGAAAATTTAATATATCATATACCTTCATACCATATCATATATTAAAAAATGATAATGTCATTTATTTCTATGATGGACTATACCCATGTGATGTGATTCCATAATTATTTTTATTACTACATCACATGTATGGTATGTGTAACAATATTTAATGAAATATTATTTTTTTAGGATATTATTATCTATATATATTGTTAAAATAACCCTCATATTATTTTCATAATTATTACTCATTAAATTAAATGTTTATTGTCCATATATAAAACATATCATTTCTATGATTGTAATGTAGTTCAATTTTCAAAACAATCAATAATTATTGATTTTAAATTTAAAATTAATATATGTAAAATATAATTTCATTAGGATCATTATACTTTAGGTGATTTAATATTTAACCCTATGACCATGTTCATCATAGTAATGAAGTTTTTAAATTATAAATTGAGCTACCTCAAAACTACTCAAAGGGAAATAATTGATTAAGTAATTAAAAATTAAATTATAAAAATTAATGTCAATGGTTTAGTTATTATGTATTAAATGTACAAAAAATTTATTTTTAAAATATATATCTGATATATGTTTATCATATAGTAAATGAAGTAAATATATGATTGTTTTTGAACTTGAGGTAAAGGTTTTCTTTCCAAAACATACATCTTTGAGACATATTTACTATTATGAATCTAATTTATTTAAAATGTAGTTTATGTTACAAAATAAATATTTAATATTACATATTTTTATTAATCATGGTATCTGATCATAATAATAAATATCTTTTTGTTCATGTGACTGATATTAATAGTCTGCATGAATTTTATTCACGTAGTGTCCCGACCCATCCCCAAGGGCCATTACAAAGGCTGCCCCCTAACCTGCCTTCCATAGGCCAGGGGTTGGTGACTAGCACCAAAAAGTGGTATCCCTAAAACAGGAAGGCATTTCCTTTTAACCAGTAAAAACACACAAACCATTAACACAAAAACATGCAACCATGATGTAAACCTGTAGTATAAAATATGTGTACTAAATGTAAAGGGTTAGGAATACAATCCCAACTGAGAGGAATAACTACAATTGAAAAACCAAAAAAATAGATCCTAGAATATTCCACTGGGGATCCAACCTGAAGGGTAGGCACAGGTCGTCTCCACCACTCTCCACATCATCCAATATCATCTGTGTACCCCCTATTCCCTGCTCTCTCAAGTCTCAGCGAAGCTGATGATCCTCTCCAATAGACACAACAAGGCATGGGATAAGGCAATACTGGGGTGAGTATAACAATACTCAGTAGGTCCCCTGAGACCCCCAAAGGTCTCTCAGAATTCCAAAAAAGAAAAAACCAAAAAACATTATCTCAATCACAAAGAACAAAGAAAATGATATAGGTAAAACCATGTATAAGTAAAGCATAGAAGTACAGATGACTAGTCAAGATGATAGATCATCTTATTCTGTCAAGAGGCCATACTGCGGACCATATAGAGTTTCACCCACAAAAGATCGATAGGTACTAACCCCCACTAACCCACAAAGGATCTGAGCAGCCCTGGATCGATAGGTAATAACCCATGATAACCCACACAAGATCTTACCCACACAAGATCGGTATGTGCTGACCCACAGAGGATCACTGAGTGTTGACCCACACAATATCTAACCTACATAGGATCAGTTTGTGCTGACCCACAAAGTATAGATCTGTACTAACCTCTATATAATATGTCTCTAACCTCTGCCTCACTACCAGCCACTGGATTACAACTCGTAGTACCCTTGATTTAGGGAGAACCGCTCCTCAATCCATTAGTCATAATTCATCCAGCATGATGTCTAAAAATAATGTAACCATTTGATCTGTCACATCATAAAGGTTATAATAAAACAGACGGTGTGTCAACCAGATGCCTTATCTGTAAGTTATTGGTATTTTGGTGTCGAGGGCCTGATTTGATTTAGTGTTAATCTATCCCAGCCATACTCCAACATTCTACATAACTCTCATGCAGTATTTAAAAAGTACCATCTCGTACCAAGGTTCCCATTGGTGCAGACGGTTTGTTAAACGGACGATCGGTTCGCATGTTACGGTCACTTAAGCGTATCTGGGCCAGATGGGGGTCTTGGTCTGGTCTGACGTAGCCTGGGCCACCCCGACCCGGTCCGGGTCTGACATGACCCAACACGAACTGACCTGGGTAAGCCCGATTGGGTTGGTCCATGGACGGCCCATGCCCGCCTATGGGGAGCATCCCACAAAGTGTTCTTGTGGTCCGCCTCCTGAACATCTCAAAGAACCATTTATTTTATTTATGAGTTACTCCAGGTGGAACCACCTAGAAATATGAGGGACCCCTAGGAGTTGGGTCCCTTTTCAGCTTGTCATGGCTTTGTAGATGCCTCCTCCTTCAGTATGGTGCATGGCGGTGTGCCGCCTCTACATTTGTGGCTAGGCGTCGGTGCCGCTGCACTGGTGCCATGTCCGAGCTTCTTCCATGGGACACTCGGTGAAATCCAGTGGTCCATTCTTCCTTTTGGACATGTCTATGGTGCTCTCGGTATGTCTCCATCCTTTCACACTTCTCGGTTCAAGGTTCCGTCAAGATGGAACAACCCACCTCTAAAGAACACAATGGAAATCAATTGGAAGATGGTATGGGCCTTGTTCGTTTGGCACGTGCCCCCGACGTTAGTGTTATAACTAGGTAGTAATTTATTCATCATATTAGATTAATGCTAAAACCCATTAAAATACCCCTTAATGGCCAGGAAAATAATCAATAACGATGATAAGATACTTGGGAATTTAATGAATTATAAGACAACTCCTACTAGAAGAATTTCTGGAGTCATCGCGGTGGTGGAAGGAGAATCCTTTTTTGATGATGTCATCGGAGATCGTCACTCCCAATTCTATGTCATCTGAGTTTCATTCTATGTCTATGGAAGGTGTTGCATCACTTTTCTATAGGATTCATTCTTGGTGAAGCAGTATCAAAACTCCAACCCAAGCCTCAATTAAATAGAAGGGTAAAAAATGAATAACACATATAAGAAATAATGAGGTTCATTTAATGAATGAACATCTTAATTCCCCAATGGTACGATTACAAATAAAAGAGTGTAAAGCCATTATTTTTATTGACATGTCACCGGTCCCCTCCACTACAGCTCATCCACTCATGAAAAATAAATAAAATAACTTGTTAAATTATTTTATTAATTTTCTGTAAAGTCCAAAATTTAACATTTTCTCTTGACCTACTACAGTTGAAGTGAAGCTTCCACTAAGAAAATCCCATTACTGAGGATTAAATTATTCCCTCAAATTTTTAAAATGAGCACCAATTCAGATGATATAAAATCCCCCCCACGTGTTTATTGAATGAACCTTCAAAAATATAAAAAATTCATTCCGGGCACTCTAGGCCTGAGAATCACATGGCATCAATTTTTTCTGACTCATAATAATCATAAATAATTTTAAAAAACATTACTGGAAATTTTCCTGTCATTACATTCCCCCCACCTTAGGGAGTTGCATCCCCAAAGGCTACTAAAAATTTTTGGGAACAAATGGGGGTACTGAGCACGCATTTTGAGCCTCTTTATCCCATGTTCTCTCCTAGAGGTTCCCATGATGCCAATGAACTCGTACCAGAGGAATCGACCACCCATGAAGGACTTTCTCCAATCGATCCTCTATCTCCACCGACAAATCCAATATGTCACCAAATCTTCGATGTCTATCTCACCCGAGTCGATAACCTGTGATGAAACATTCTCATATCTCCTCATCTGTGTCACATGGAAAACATTATGCAGCCGGTGCATCCATTGGGGAAGAGGAAGATCATACACCACCTCTCCTACTCTACTGAGGATCTGGAAAGGTCTTAAAAACCTTGCAGATAGCATAATACACCAGTCATTCCTCTGTAATCCTCATCGGGGTGAGACCCGCATGAAGACACGGTCTCCTACCTTATTCTACAACGGTCTCCATCTCATGTCAGCATTATTCTTCAACCGGCTCTATGTAGTCTTCATCTAATCCTGGATGATCTGCTCCTTCTCTATGGGAGCATATAGCAACGTTGGACCCATAAGTGATGACTCCCCAAGGTCCTTCCAGCAAATAGGTGATCTTTATGGTCACCCATACAATGCCTCAAATGGATTCATGCCAATATTGGAGTGGCAACATTTGTTGTAAGAAAACTCTAATAGGGGAAATTGGTCCTCCCACCAACCGAAAAAATCGTGGATACAAGATGGAACCTTGTCTTACACATGTGAGATGTAAAATGTGCATTGAAATCTGAGATGATCGTCTATGGAACTTCGTGAAGTCGCATTCTCTACTGAACATAGAGGTTCCCCAAGCTCTCTACTAATCCCTTCTCTCATATGGGTATGAAGTGGGACGACTTGGTGAGCCAGTCAATGATCACCCAGATTGAATTGTGGCCCCTGGATGTACATGGTAGCCCCATTACAATGTCTATTGATATACCATCCCACACCCACTAAGGTAGATCAAGTGGATGAGCTAACCTGCTGATACTTGATGCTCGACCTTCAATTACTGACAAATGAGTCATCATGATACAAACTCAGCCCCTGCTTTCTTCATCCATGTCCACCAGTACTAACTCCAGAGGTCTTGGTAAATCCTCTACACTATTGGATATACCACTAAAGGGGTTGTATTGAACATCCTAATCACCTATTATTGTAGTTTCACTTGTACCTTAGTGTTTCCTTTGAATAGTATTTTCTTCTCCCCACCATGAAAAAATAACTTTGGAGCCTATCATATGGATATCTAAGCAAATCGGGCCTCGCAGTCAACGTCCCCAAGCTGTGCCACCCATACTCACAGAACAAGTGAGTGAGTGATAGTCATAGATTGGTGGTAAGATGATATGTCACTATCCAAAAAGAATATCTGCAATGCGGCTAGCTACTATGTCACCATACTCAGCAGTTGTAGACCAAACCTATTGCTGAGTGCGTCTTCTACAGAATTTTGCTTTACAAGAGTATATAATCTCTAAATTGCATAGTCCTGGAGGAACTCTACCCATATTTGATGTCTCAGGATCATGTCATTATGTGAGAAGATACACTTGAGACTCTTGTGATCAGAGTTAACAATAAACTTTTTACCCGTCAAGTAGTTCCGCCAAATCTTCAATGCATAGAACACTTCATCCAACACAAGTTCATGGGTAGCATAGTTCTGCTTGTGCTGTCTCAAATTCCATGAGTAATAGGAAATCACAACTCACATTGGTATCTGGATACAACCTAGTCTGCTCCCTTATGTGTCATAGTAGACTACATACCCAACTCCCTCTTCTGGTAGCCTGAATATAAAGGAACTTTTCAGTCTCTGTCTTAGCTCCTGAAAACTCTACTAGCACATCTTTGTCAAACAAGAAAGGCATCAAATTATTCGTGAAGGCTGACATTGGAGCTTCTACCCTGGATAATTCAATTAAAAATATCTTGTATTACCTAGCCTAGAACGGAAAAATATGCTCCTCATTCATACTACTGGGTGGATCCCAATCAAGAACTTATTCTATCATCACCGGATCCACAACAACTCCGTCCTCTGAGATAATATTCCCCGGGAAGTGAAATTCTCATATCCAAACCTAGAATATGAAGTTCTTTCCTTAATGTTGTGATCTTGGAATGTATCCAAGACTATATTTAGGTGTGTGGCATGCTCCTCTTATGGCGTCGAGTATATCAAGATGACTTCGTTGAAGACTAACACAAAGCGATCAAAGTATGGCTGAATGATTCTGTCCATGATCCATATGAGCACTTCCGGATCTTTGGTCATGCCAAAAAAGAATCACCAAGAACTTTTAATGTCCATACCGACATATAAAATCTATCTTTGGTACGTCCACATCCTGTAACCTGGGTTGGTGATATCCTGATGTTAGGTTTATCTTCAAAATCCATCTATCTCCCTTCATCTAGTCAAATAGATCATCAATACTCGAAAGTGGATACTTGTTCTTCCCGATCAGCTGGTTTAGGGGCTGATAGTCCTAAAAAATCTTCATCCTCCATCATCCTTCTTGGAAAACAAGATCGGGGATGCCCTTGGATAATTATTTGTCCTTATGAACCCCTTTCCCTACAATTCCTCCATCTTTTCCCAAAGCTCCTGAAGCTCCCTGGGAGACATCTGATGTGCTAGAGTAGATATCGTTGTCGTATTGGGATTCAGGTTAATGTAAAATTATACCTCTCTGTGAGGAGTTAGTCTCAGAACATCATCAAGAAAGACATCAGCTTAATGGTCCACCACTATAGGATAACTCAGACTCCTCACGTCAATTGTTCTAATGGTGAGGTCAGCACACTGATGAGTAATTGGATGCACCCTTCTCCAAGATAGTTCATCCTATGATGCAAAGGATTCTACCTCACCGTTGAAGGAAAACATGATCCGATCCTCCTAGAAACATCACACTTTTCACCAAAAAATAGTCGATCTCAGCAAGAATTGTGGATAGCCACTCTATACCCAAGATGATGTTGTACGGCCTAGACGCTGCTACTAGGAGATACTAGCTGAAACTCTCACCTCCTAGTTTAACTCACACTATTGGCACCAGTGTTTAATCGTTGAATCCCTTATCATATGAGTCTCTAATCGCAAGGATCAAGCGAATAGAGCCATGGGAATTTCTGAGCTCTAATCATGTGTTGTGGAAATGAAAGAGTGACTGGAACATATGTCTATAAGTACTGCAGCTAGGGGGAATAGACACAAATCATATCTCTAATAATCTTCATAGTGCCTTATCCATCGACCACATCTTAATGAAGTATTTCACTCCTCTATCCACCTACAATATGTGGTCAGGGAGGCCCTCTTATTGGTGGTTGTGGTGGAACCTCAACTCTCTACCCATCAACTACTACACAGCCTGCTCCTCTGTCTCATCTGCCGCCTTACGGACCTCCATGCCGAAATCACTGCCTCTGCCTAGGTGGTCCTTAATCCACCTTCTGACTGTCGGTATGGTGGGTCAGGAAGTCACAAGCCATTTGGCCCTACCCACCACTTGTGAAGCACATTTTTCCTCTTAGCTAACCTTCTTTTCCTCACGAGATCTGCACCTCCAACCATGCATCATGGGGTCGTCCACCAGTGGGTCAGCCCACTTTGACCTCTGCTTCATTTGTCTACTGCCTCATATAGGTGAATCAACTACATGTTTTCTGGTGGTGGCTCTCACTTTAAGTTCCTTCTCAGCTATGAATCTGTCCACTAACATTTCCCCCTCGATAACTACAGCCTACATCGAGATATTCACTAATATCTTCGATTCTATGATCTACAACTAGAGACCACTCTCACTATTCTGAGCCCTAAATAATGGGTCATGTACCATGTCTTTAGAGTAGAATGAGAGGTAATTTAATCTCTCAGAGTACTAGGCTAGTGCCAGGATACCTTTCTGTAAGTGCAAGAGATTCTGAATACGCACATAGCTTACTATCACTGGAATGAACTCCGCCTTAGTGAGGCTCTCAATGTTCTTCTAGGTGAGGAATTACTCGTCATGTGTCTATAGAATTAGGCTCCCCCATCTCTGTGATGCTACCTAGAAAAGGCTAGTAGGTTGAATAACCATATACTCTTCTGGTGTCTCAACCTATCAAAAAGACTATCCATAGCCTCCATCCAGTGCTCAACTGCCTGGGAATCTGTCTCACCACGAAACCTCGGAGGCCTCTATATCTGGAACTCAAGATATCCGCTCAGTTGGTGTGCATAGTCTTATGGTGGGGCTGGTGGAATATATTTTCCAATATGTGGTGGTGCTATTGGTACCCCACCTAAAGGTTCCTACACAGTAAGAGGACCCTGTATTGAAGCCTCATCACTTGGTGGGACGTTGTTGTTTACTCTCTCGAGAATCCTGGCTTGTTGTCTTCATGGAAGCATCCTGAAAAAAAAAGGTGTGCCCTAGTAAATATGATATAGATAGTGAGTTGACTAAAAATTTATCAATGTAATAACATTTTATAACACACACATTCAATGTTTTCATCCACCGAGTTGGAAAATTAGAATTCAGGAACCTGGTTTATGGATACGTTATCCGGCACACCAAAACTAGACTCCATGAATAGAAAACCATACTAAAAACACATAACACAATTGATTCATAAGAAATATATTAGGCTTTGTAATTCAGTATAATCGACTCCTCTGATACCAATTTTCACTACATGTCCCATGAGACCCGTGCATGGACTACCCAATGTCCACCATCCATTGGTCAGGGGATGGAGACTAGCACTGGAAAGGTGTTTCCCTAAAACTGTTAGTAATTTACATTAAACCTGTACAAACACATATACCAAGAATGAAAAAAGATGACACCGTGATGTAAAATTGTAGTAGTAATGTTGTTTACTAAAAGTAATGGGGAGGAATACAAGAAAAACTGAAATGTACAACTACAACTAGAAAATAGAAAAAATTTCCTGGAATCGTCCATCTAGGATCCTCCCTGAAGGGTAGGTACAACTCATCTACATTGATCTCCACTTCAGCCAATCTCCTCCATGTACCGCCTGGTCTTGGCACCCTTATGTCTTAGTCAAGAAGTTCTTCATCTGCACAAGACACAATAAGGTGTGGGTGAAGCCAATCTAGGGTTGAGTATAACATTACCTAGTAGGAAACCCGAGACTCCGGAAGGTCTCTCCGAAATCTACAATGGAAAAACCCAAAAGCATGATCTCAGTCACAAAGAACAATGAAAAATACACAACTCAAACCATGTATAAGTAATTCACAAGAAGTACGAATGATTATTCAAGAAGCAGAATCATATTATTTTATCAAGAGGAACTTCTCTTGCCCATACAGAGTTTGACCCAGACAGGATTGATAGATATTAACCCCTACTAACCCATATAGGATAGTACCCAACTAGGATCGATAGGTAATAACCCCCACTGACCAACACAGGATCTGTATGTGCTGACTCACACAGGATTGTAGAGCACTGACTCACAAAGGATCTGACCCACACATGATCGGTAGGAAATGACCCACAAATGATCATTCTCTGCTATCCTCTATTTGATATGTCTCTAATATCTGCATCACTACTCGCCACTGGATTCCCTCTCCTTATATGCTAGATTTTGGGAGAACCATTTCTCATGTGATCATTCATAATTCAACTGGGAAAATGTCCCATTATGAAGTGACTTGATGATCCGTCATGTCATAAGGGTTTCAACACAATAGACAGTGCGTTAACCGGAAGCCTAGTCTGTATGTTATTGGCATTTTAGTTTCAAGGGCCCGGTTGGATTTGGAGTCGATCCATCCCAGCATTGCAGATGGTTCGTCAAACATACTTATGGTTCACACGTTACGGTTACATAAGCATATCTCAGCCCGAGAGAGGTCAATGTTTGGTCTGACTCAGTAGGGGCTGCAACCAGATCAGCCAATTGGGTCGTGTACCCATCGGGCCACTGGCTAGGCATGGCCCAATGGGCTGTCCGGCCCCCTGGCTGGTGTGACCCACACATGGGTCGCGCGGTCCGCCTCCTGAATAGCTCAAAGAGTCATTTAGTTTTTTAAGGGCGGACCTAGGTGTTGTGGCCTTCTCACCCGCAAGACCTGAAGGAGGCATGTGCCTTGCCATCTCGACACAACATTGAAGTCATGGCTTCCTTCAGCACGACGCACGATTGTGTGTTGCCTCCACCTCCATGGTCGGCCGCTGCCCGTAATACGTCCGACCACCATGGATCCGCTCTTCCACTGCAGACGGTAGTTGATGGATGCCACCCTCATCCGTTGGCACCAGTCGTCGGCGCCACCGTGCTAGTGCTTCATCCGCGGGCCACCGAGTGAGCTCTGATGGTATGTTCTTCCTTCCAGACATGCCACAATTCCTATTAGGATGTCTCTATCATTTCATGCCTCTTGGATCAAGGTTTTGTCATGTTGGAACAACCCATCTCAGATGAACGTAAAATCAAGCGTTGGAGGGTCTGGGCCTTTTTCCTTTGTCTCGCACCATCCGTGTTAGCAATATAACAAGGGAGTAATTTATACATCTTAGTAAAAAAATGATAAACACCATTCAAAATCCCACACAACGATACCCTGCGAAATCAAGAATGAGGAGAAAAAATGTGTGAATTTATTGAATTAAAAGAACACCCCTACCTCGTGATTGTCTGGATTTTTCGTGGAGGTGGAACGAGAATCGACATTTTGATTAAGACACTGCCGTTCATCGCTACTGGTTCGATGTAGAATGATATTCCATCTCCTTCGGTGGAAGGTGTCGTGTCACTTTGCTAGAGGGTTTTCCTTAGTGAATCCATGTCAAAACTCCACCTCATGCCTCACTTAAATAGAGGGGGAAAAGGCGAGTAACACACTAAGGAAATAATGATGATCATTTAATTAATGAACCTCTTAATTACCCAATGGTGAGGTTAAAAATAAAATAGAGTCATGCCATTAATTGTCTTGAAAAGTCATTGGTCCCCACAAATTCCACTCACCCACTAGACAAAACAAAACAAAATAACATTTTATGTTATTTTATTATTTTTCTATAAATTCCCAAATATAAATTTTTCTCCTGACCTACTACGGTTGAAGTGAACCTTCTCCTAAGTGAATCCCAGCATTGTGAATTCAATGTTTCCCTCAGAGCTTTAAATGAAGAACCAGTTAAAAAGATAAAAAATTACACCTGTGCATTTTTTGAACATACCATTAAGATGATTAGAAATTCATTTCGGCCACACTGGACCTCTGAATCATGCACTATGAAATTTTTTAAGACTTATAATAATACAAAATAATGTTAAAAAATTACATATAATTTTCCGGTCATTACTTGTATTGTTTTTATAGACCATTTTTTATTTAATATCATCTAACATTTATATTCATCGATATACATTTCAATTTAGGTTATTTAATCCAATGGTTTTATGATTCACATGTTTTCATTATTGTATGTGTTTGTAGTTCAATCACATATAAATCGTGGTTAGTAATACTATAATTTACATAAATGGAAATTATTCGATCATTGATAAAAACACATTTAATTTTCTAATCCTCTCATCAATCGTGATAATCATATGTTATCAAATCATTTTCCACTCTTGGTTACATAAAAATATTATATTTTAAATTAATTAAAATATTATTTCCCTTTTTGATCAAAAATGAAATTTCTCCGATATCAATATGTTATCAAGATTTTTTTTGAATGAATTCTATAATTGGTATCATTATAAAATTTTTCAATAAATGAAATATTTTAATTTTATAAAAATTGTGAATGAAATGTTATATTTTCACATATATGACCTGAATAAAATTACTATACTTATTGATCAATAAATGTATTGAATCATCAATTACTATTTTCCTAGGGGTTTTAAAGAATTTGTTTTCTATAATATTTTTAAATTTTTCACATTTTTATAAAGTGATTTAATATTGAATAGTGTTTTTTACATAAGAAACATTCCATGTCATCTTTTAATTATGTTTACATAAATGAATAAATCATATGATGTTATATATTACCCATAAATTATATATATATATATATTGCTCATTTATCCATCCTATGATGGGGAAAACATTCATCATGATAATTTATCAAATACCATATTTTTTTAAATATCTTTTGACAATAATAATACTCTAGAGTATTAAAATAATATTTTTTCTATATTTAATTCATAGTATTATTGTTTCTTTCCATTTGGTTACACACATAATTGAATAAAATGTTTTAATGTGTGCTCCCAGATATTTCACCAATGAATTTCATTAATCAGTAGTACAACTATGTGGTATGTATTGACTGTAGAGTAATATTAATCCAATATGTTACACTATGGACCATGTGTTGTTTTCCTCTAATTTATCATAGTCTTATTATTATATCATATTGTTTTGTTACATCGAAATTTTCAATGTTACAATTATCTCATTATATCATGTTCTTGATGTTGTGATTCTATGTGTCCACAAATGATCCATGTTTTTTATGATATAAATTTTAAATTATGAAAAAAAACATATTTTTACTTATAATTTTTATTACCTAAATTGTATTTTTAGCTCACTCACTTCATTTATTAATTCCCCAGGTTATATAATGAAATTTTATGATCTAAGATGGATTTTAGAGGTCATAATGGATAATAAAATAAATTATTCATTTTTTGTGTCTCATTTTGGTTTATCATTAAACTAGAATTCCAAATAACTAAGTTATAACAATCATTACAGTTGTAATTAACTAATATTTATGTTTCAATATCATATAACAATATGGGAAATGGGAATGGGTCTCTATATGTATAGCTCTCTATAGGATTTAAATATGATAGTTATATATATATGGTCATTCAATATAATGATGTTTGATACGAGTCCATTGAAAAAATTAATTTTTGGATATATAGTAATTTGGTATATTAAATTGGAATTTTTTTTAATAGAAAATAATATAATAAAAAATAATTTTGCAATGAAATAAAATCAAATATTTTTTTATAACTATTATAATTATAATTAATATCAAAAAAACAAAAAACATGATGTATTTATTGAATTTAATAAAATAATTTAATAACAATTGACTAATAAAATAGAATTTTTAAAATGTAAATAATTACTTTCAAGGGTATGTGATCATGATAATCTTGTAAAATGGGGGAAATTTATCAATTAATTTTTTATTGTAATGTATTTTTATATTGGTAAATTAAATTTTCAAATATAAATTAATTATTTAAAAAAAATTAATCTATAAACATATATATAAACATTTATTATTTTTACTAATTTACATAAAATAATATTATGACCACAAAATCTTCACTAAGGAATTGTAATATATAAATTTTTCATATATTTAATTTTTTCTAATATTATATTTCATTTTTTGATAAATGTAAAAAATGGATTTGAATATATATAGTTCAAATTTGTAGTTATCACATTAAAATTATATATATCGGTCAATTTAATTTTTTTAATTAAATCATGTAAAGATGGATAAGGTTTAAAAATTTAATTACCTAGTTATTCTCCATAATTATAAATTACCATCCAATTTATAATAATTACAAATTCAAATCTTTAGGGTTTTGATAATATATTGAAAACTATATATTTCTAAAAAAATAACATAACATTTATATATATATATAAACTCACACTCATTCACAGGTGACGAATTTTCATGGTCTGGTTAATTGAACAATCTATATAAACAACACAATACAAAGAACATCCTAGAAAAGTGTGTTGAAATAAATACTAGTATTATATTAGATTTGAAATCAGTTAATTTAATGCATATTTTTTATATTTGTGACACTAAATATGAATGGTCAAGTAAATGTAACATAATTATATTAGAAAATCAGCTAAAACATTCTCATCATAGATTCTATAGTAATTAACTATATATATAGATTCCATCCAATAAACATGTTACTCATAAAATAAGTTGACAAAATTTATTCCTTTACTACTATTAATACGTTAATGATGAACTCAATATATAATAATTGTGATCAAAATCCATATTTTGAAACAAGTAAGCACAATAAATATTACTAAAATTTTATTAGGACAATGAAAATTAATATCATGTATATGTAATGATATTTATAATTGAATTCTATAGAATGAAATATATGAGAAAAATGATTATAAATATGTGAAAAATA
The DNA here is from genome assembly GCA_963277665.1 of Viscum album. NCBI lineage: Eukaryota > Viridiplantae > Streptophyta > Magnoliopsida > Santalales > Viscaceae > Viscum > Viscum album. Next base: position 1,660,347,532 of record OY728145.1, read on the forward strand.
TGGTCTCTAATATTATATAGGGGTTCAAATTAACTTCATAGAAAGAAAAAGTAATTGTATGTGCTGTATTTCTAATATAATTTGAAAAAAAAATTGAATATGTATATATATATATCTATTGAAATGGATTTACCATTATCTCTAAAACCATATATATTTATATATATTATCCATATTCCTAAAAAATTATTAATTTTTAATTTTAAAAAATACATCTAGATTACTTGGGGTCAAATGTAATGTATCCCAACAGAACCACCTCATAAAAGGCCATGTCAAATCAGAAGAATTGATAAAATAATTGAAAATAATTTGAATGTATTATCCTAGGAAGACATTGATGAAATAAAAGTTGCATCATTTTTTCTCTCTCACCATGTGTTGTTATGCTGCATCATATTTATGAATTGGGATTTGTGTCTATGAATCTAGTAAATAATTGACCAACGGTGTGGTGGTCTATAATTTAATAAGATGTATTTCAATGTTTTGTTAGTTTCAAATGAGACCAGTTCAATGTTCTTTTCTTGAGAGTTAGTAATGTAATTGATCATGTAACACAGCTCCCTTATAAGGTATCCTCAATTCCCATTTAAATTACTAAAGGTGGTTACCAATGAACCCCATTGTTTCTGAAAAACACTTCACCTATATAAAACCATATTCTATTGAAATAATAGAATTTATTTTGATACCACAATGGGGTGGGAATCCCACAATCTTAGTGGAAATATAGAGTAGAATGATGGATTTAGTTGTAAGTATCTCTACTATCCATTTTGCTCTCTAATTTGGTTGTTCTGACACAATAATCTAGATGCAAGGCAAGGATGACAGTCAAAAATATTTTCCTTATTACCAATAGCTTCCACATACTGATGAATCCTTTGTGAATGGACTTATTACTCACCTTCCAGATACAAAAACATATAGTACATGTTAGTTCACCATTGATTTGATCTCATAGTTATTGTTTCCAGCACCATAAAAAAATCTTAATTATGGCACCAGTTTAATGAACATGAGATCCTATAACAATGAACTCACATGATGAATTCCACAGTGTATATCCATTATCATTATCAACGAAAAAATGTGTTTATATTTCTCTAATAAGACCCATAATTTATAATAACTACCAAATAAGCGTTATAACCTTTTGTTTCATCTAATCAACTATATTGAATCCATATTTAAAGTATTTTATATAAATAATTAGTTATTTAGGGGAATATTCGTGTACCATTGGAATACACCCCATTTATATCACTATTGTTTACAATGAAATACCTGGTGATAAAACTTCTCTATGAATACCCTAGATATAGAGCATGTGAATCCTGAAGATTCATATTATTCTATCAAATGAGATTTATTAATGAAATATCATTGTTCCTGGTTAAAAAAACATTAATCTAGAATGGATACATTCTATAATTTCTTAAAGGACCTAATTAATGATGGGGACCCTAGGAATCATAGTGTCAAACTCACCCAAATTTGATTACATTACTCAATATATTCACATCCAATGGTGTATAATAAGTGTATTAGTGGATTAGAGAAGTTCTATTAGAGTGATCTATATATGTATAAAATACACTAATTAGAATAAATCAATAATTTCTAATATTTTTTAAAATTATTGATTTCCCCAATGGACCAAACAAATATAAATGTTCATTCCAACGTTTCTTACAAGTACTACCAAGCAATAAAATTTTATCAGGTTAATATCCCCTTGAACCAAATCCTACCCAATCATGGACTAAGATTCTCTATGACATCCTCTATCTATATTGGAATCCCAAATAAATTATTTATTTCTAGTCTCAATGTATTTGATAAATACCTTTTTAACCTACATTTAAAATACACATGAATTGAAATATATTTGAGAATTAAATTCCAAATTGAATCAAACATAAAATAGAGAAAAAAATCTTTCAGTCCGTAATAAGTTCGGATATTAATTCCTAAACACATTTTGATGTAAGGATGTGTATCCTACCTAGATAGTGGAATCGTACATCGTATTCAATTATAAAAAATAACATGAATGGGAAAAGTGGTTTCAATGATGTTTTTATGCCTCTTCGAATAACATTTCCATATATATAGGTCACTCTTCTCATGGTGAATATGTTTGTTGATCAACTTTTTATAATCCAATAATATCATTTTTAATGAATTAAGGTAACTATTATATAAACAATGTGCATAAAACAAGATATGAGAAAATATAATTAATTTATCAGTATGATGAAATGGAATAATACAACCACCATGGAACTATCATTCCATGTATCTACAATGGGAATTCAAAACCATGATAAATAATCTAGAAAATAAAGGTACCACTACATAATACTGCATTATGTCATTGGTGAGATGCTTATTCTTACCATAAATGTGATATGGTTCTGCATGAAACTAATGAATATAAAAAATAATTTTCTCCTAGATAGATAATCCCATGCAAGTCAGCACCTTGATAGTAATATTAAATGACCACACATCATATGAACTTTCCGTTTCATCCATAATGGTATTTTTGGACACTAGAATCTTTTCTTTTAGGTTACCCATAATTCCAATCGAAGATACAGCCAAGACGAGGATATACCGACAATTTATGAAATAGTTTTCTCCATAGAGACACAGTTATGGATAAGAAATTTCATTAGATAATTGATGACACTATCATGGGCCATGTATGAAAATTTTCACATATTTATGGGTATTAACGTCATAAAATATGTGGGGACATTCACATTCAGTTTGAGAACAACATTGGTAGCACATTACACCTGAGTTATGCCTCCATAATGTATGAAATAATGAATGGAAACAAATGGCATCACTAGATCAAATCCAAGGAATCAGTGTATAGGGATCATGGGATTTCAACCGGACCCAAGGGAAATTCATGGATGGACATTTCATCCTCACATAAAACCAACTTTTTTAACATGTTTTGGGGAATAATTTATTTAGATCGTTAACCATTAAAGGAATATCGAAAAGTATATCTTCTTTTCCCCTTATTTAACCCTGAAACAAAATATAGTTAGCTAATAAACATAATTATTTAATCAAATATGTTCCCATAACAACCACTATATCATGACCCTCTATGAATGATCCATAAAACGGGTAAATTGTTTAGCCACTGATCCTCATATTCTCAGTAATGAAGGATTCTAATTAAAGAAACATCTTGTCCACCACAATAAAATATGAATACCTTGATTATTTATAGACACTCCTTTTATTTTACTAGTGTATACTCATCATATATATTTTACTCAACATGATACCATAAAATAATTAACCATCCCATCCATCACTGAATTTTTTTAATATGATCAATGCCTTCATTAATGGATTGAAACACCAAGATGAATAAAGAATTATTATTGTTCTATATGTGAAGCTCAAATATCCGACAACATTCTCATGGAATTCTGGCACTTAATCCACCCATCGTTGGTGTAGTACATGAATAAAGAGCCACATGGTGATAGTTCGGATTTGAATGCCACTAGTAAGAGATATGAAATTGACTACTACATGTATTATTGATTCTAGGTTAATGAGAATAGTGGAGTGATAAATTATATCCCAAAAGATATGACATTCTATTAGAATTATGGAACATATAGAGTTCATAGATTATGGGAAAATAGTAAAAAATAAATCACCACATATAGATACATCCCATATGGATATTTGCCCAGGTGAAGTTATCAACAATGAATCACATGTTCATGATAGTAGGGAGAGACATGAATGAAATAATTTCATTTCAAACCTTCATAGTTTATATTCAATAGACATTAATTTATGAACATCCCAAAATGACAATGAAGATGGTATCAGATAGCATGGCAGATGTCACGACCCATCCTCAGGACCCATGTCGTGACTACCCCAAGCCCACCTTCTATAGGCTAGGGGCTTGCAACTAGCACCAAAGGCATAAATCCCTAAACTGGGAAGACATTGCCTTTACAAAAGAGAAAAAACACAAAAAATTACACAGGTGTAAGTAAACACTAAGTAAAACTAAATACAATAGAGTGTGTTGGAAAGTAAATGAGACAGTATAAAAACCCAACTGTAAAGTAAAATACAACTGAGAAGCAAGTACAATAGAAGTAAAGTAAAATAGATACCATTGTGTCATCCTCAGGGAATCCCACTTGAAGGGTGGGTACAGATGGCCTACTCAGCACCTCAGTTCTAGCCATCCCGCTCCGTGTACGTCTCGCCAAGTGGTCCACCTCCGGGTACCATCCAGCTCAACGTGTCTCCACCTCGATCAGTGTTGTCTGTCGTCTCCATCCAACATAATGTAGTGCAGGCATAGCCCGTGAATGGGTGAGTATAAGATATTCAGTAGGGACCCCGAGACCTCCAAAGGTCTCCCAAAATCCATGAAGGATAAACCATATAAGAGATATACAATCTCAATGTATCAACCAACCCTAATTAGTTATATGCCCATACATATACCTAAGTTATCGACCATAATTCGGCTCCAACTGTTGGGCCCAAGCACAACCCAGTCCACACAGCAAAGTAAGTCAATCACATCGATGATAATGATTGTAAGTCGAGACTCAGCTCACACAAGTATACATCATTCGTATAGCGATAGAGGTGGGTGGATATAGTCACTAATTCATCTAAGATGTTGGACGCACATAGGATACTAGACCAGCCAAGATGTCGGACCCGTATAGGATAAAAGACCAGCTACTCTTTCGGACCCACTCAGGATACAAGTACAGAAGTCAAAATTTTGGACCCACATATGATACTAGAAATTTAGTCATCGTTGTCGAACCCACAGAGGATTCCAGTACAGAAGAATTCATCATCAAACCAATGGAGGATTCCAGTATGGTAGTCGTCATTGTCGGACCCCCAAAGGATTCTAGTACAGTAGTTGAGGCAGTCGCAGCCTGCTCTAGGGTTCTTGCACATAGCATGCTCGATTCGGGGAGGGTCCGCTCCTCGAGAAAAGGGTTCAATAAATAAACTATCATGAAGTCCATAGTTGAGGTATCCTGAAGTTCCGTCTCATCAAAAGAAGCCCAACGCGACAGACGTCATGTCAATCAGATGCCTGGTCTGAGAGTTATTGGCTTTTCAATTCAAGGGGCCCGGTTGGAATTATGCTCGTTCCAAACCCAATGATTTTCCAAAGTTTTCCAAAACACACTTAAACTATCCCAAAACAACCGCCTCGTCACAAGTGTCCTTGTTTCACCGCCGACACGTCGTTTGGATGCGCGGTGTTGAAGATATTCACGTTTAAGAAAAACAGGCTATGCCTGTCAATCCCGGTGGGTTGTCGGGTCGGCCCGACCTAGTTCAGTGGGTCGGACCCTATATGAGGGGTCGGCCTGGCCCCATGGGGTGCGACCTGGCCCGACGTTGTGGCCCGGCCCATGTGAGAGCAGCCCTGCCCGGGTGACAGGCGGCCCAGCTTGTGCAAAGCAGCACGATCCGTGATGCTGGCGGCTGGCCGCAGCTCAACCAACTGGTCGGGTGGTCCGTCGGGCACGACCCCTGGTTTTTCGAAATAGTTGCGCTGAGCGGCGTCGCCCCTCCTACCCATCCATCCAAATCCGACCGATCTTCCATGGGTGAGCGGCCTGCGGTTGCGGGCCGATGTCCTCTGCACGTGATGGCAGGCGGCGCCAAGGCCTTCATCCCGGTCGGCAGGCGGCCAACCGGTTCGCCGCCGAAGTGGCCCACAGAGCGCAGCTCAGAGTCCTCTGTAGCGTGGCGCCCCTTGTGGCACCATGCTCTACCTTTCCGGCCAGCTACGGCCGGCCGGTTCTTCTTTGGTCGAGCGGCGAATGGATTGCAGGCCACGGTTCCTCTGTAGTGCGGCGCCCTTGTGGCACCACGGTTCCTTAGGCCGAGCTGGATTTAGCCTTTCAGTTCTTCTTTGGTCGAGTGGCCCGTGGTTGCGGGCCGTGGTTATTCTCTACATGGTCAGCACAGGGCCACCACATCCTCTGGTCACCATCGCGTATGATTTCCGCCACCAAAATAGACAAGATCCATCGTAGGGTCATCGGGTCGTGTTTGGTCGGCCCCTGCCCTCCGCGTTAGGAGATTACATAAGGCCGAATACAATCCTTGGATTTCAACGAATAACAAAGTACAATTTAATCACATAAAATTATAAAAACCCCAACCTCAATTTCAAGAACGGTGCATGTCAACCTGCAGCATAAGACGAGCATCGCGTAGGTTGGGCATCGCGGAATACAGACTTCGATTCTGTTGATGTCGGGGTGCTTTCGAAGAAGAATCTTCTTTGGTTAATTTCTTTGCGTTATTCTTCGGAGATGTTCTTCGTTGAAGAACAATTTTTTTTCATCGAGAAAGGAATGCCTTTCTTCAAATTCTCCAAGGGTTTCTTCACCAAAATATTTTCCAAGCCAATATTATAAAATCTACCCAACTTTAATATAACATCCATGCAATTAAAATTGATTCAAAAGAGATTCCAAATAATTAATGTAGTTATTAATTATATGGGTTGGCATAATCAATGTGTGGGAGGTAGAGAGACTTCACCATAATAAATGAGAGGTGATGTCAAATTAAATAATGGACAGTTAATGGGGAGTTTAAGGGAGTTGAGGGGATGTCAAAGGGTTTGGGTTCGTGTGGGCTCAACCACACTAAATCCTCTCATGGGTGGTTTTGTGTGGTGTGGGCCCCATCCCTAACTTCCTCTTTGAGGAAATAACCACCTCTTAAAATAAAATTGTGTATCCCCACAATTTTATTTAATTTATGATAATTACCCAAATAATAACTTTCAACTCGAATAAAACACAACAACGGTAAAGGTCCCCTCAAGAGAATATCGGCGCTGCGATTCCATTGGTGTCCTTAGATTTCAATTCCTAGAACCACATAAAAATATAGAAAAACCTGCATGTACGTTTACTGAATGTACCCGAACTATACTTCATAAATTGATTCCGGGCACACCGGTGCTCGGAATCAGGTGCCATCAGAAACCAAAGACTCATAAAATTCCAATGAATTAAGAAAATAAATTTCCTTGAAATTTACGAGTATTTAAATTACCCCCACCATAGGGATTTACATCCCCGTAAAAATACAACATACACTAGGGAAACAGAAGAGGGTAATGAGCATGCATCTGAGCCTCACGCTACCATGTGCTCTCCTGGAGGTTCATGTGCTGCCAGCGTACATGCACAAGAGGAATCGACCGTCCACATAGGCTCCTCTCCTTTCAATCCTCAATTTCCACCGGGACCTCTGTGAATGTTTCCCCTGCATCAATGTCCATCTCCCCATGATCGATGATGTGGGATGGGTCGTGCACATATCTCCTCAGTTGAGAGAAGTAGAAGACGTCGTGCACCCGATGTAACTGAGGTGGAAGGTCCAGGAAGTAATCCACCTCGCCTACAATGTTGAGGACCTAGAAAGGTACAATTAATCAAGGAGAAAACTTGCTGCCTCGGAAAAATATCCACAGACCTCATCGAGGTAAGACCTATAGGAAGGAGTGGTCGTCATCCTTGAACTCCAATGGTCTCTTTCTCCTATCAGCATAGGGCTTATCTCTAGTTTGTGCAGTCTTCATCCGCTCCTGGATGATCTGCACCTTCTCCGTCGTAGCCTGAACTATCTCTGGTCCTACAAGTGTTGTCTCCCCTGGTTCAGTCCAGTACATAAGTGATCTGCAAGGTCGGTCGTACAGTTCCTCGAAAGGTGCCATCCCGATGGTTGAGTGATAGATTTTGTTGTACGCAAACTCCACCAAGGGTAAAGTGATCCACCCAACTGGGACCAAAGTCGAGGACACATGAACTAAGTATTTACATGAGAGTTTGAATAGTCCTCTTAGTCTAGACATCCGTTTAAGGATGGATGGTGGTGCTCAAGTGAATGTGCGTTCCAAAAGCCTCATGTAATCCCTTCCATAACCGAGAAGTAAAACGAACATCTCAATAGGAGACGATATTCGATGGCACACGACGAAGACGTATGATATACTGAATGTATTGGTGTTTCAATCTCTCTTCTGATCCCTTATCTCTGATCAGTATGAAGTGAGCAGACATGGTGAGTCAGTCTACGATCACCCAGATAGAGTCTTGCCCTCTGGATGCACATGTAGGCCCTGTCACAAAATCCATAGATATCCTGTCCCACTTCCACTCTGGGAACTCTAAGGGTTGTACCAAGCCTGCTAGTACCTATTGCTCCGCCTTCACTTGCTGAAAATTGAGGAATCGTGAAACGAACTCTCCTAATGACTTCTTCATACCCGGCCACCAGTGATTTTGTCTGAGGTCATGATACATCTTCACCACTCCTGGATGTACTAAAAGTGGGTAAGTGTGGAACTCCATTAGCACCTCCTCTTGTAGTGAAACTGGTACAATGGTACGTCCCCTGAAGAGGATGACGTTCTCCCCTCCATCAGAAAATACATCAGGTGCCTGTCCTGAGGATATCTGAGCACGTCATGTCTCACAATCAATGACCCCATGTTGTGCCTCTCTGACTCGCTGAAGGACTAGAAGAGTGACTTTGGGAGACTATATAAAAGCTGATCCATCTCTATCCACAAAGGATATCTGCAATGCTGCCAGCTGCTCTGTCCCCTCTCCTAGCAGAAGAATGCCTGATCATCTGCTGAGAAAATCTGATACAACGTTCCACTTCCCAGGAGTATATACTATCTCAACATCATATTCCTAGAGGAACTCAATCCATCACCACTATCTTAGGTTGAGGTCCCTCTGTGAGAAGTTATACCTGAGACTCTGGTGGTTAGAATGGACAGTAAAGCACTCACCCATTAGATAGTTCCACAACATCTTTAAGGTGAAGACAACTGCTGCTAACTCTAGGTCATGGGTAGCATATTTCTCCTCTTTATGCCTAAACTACCACAAACCATATGTGATCACTGCTCGTTCCTACATCAGGACACACCCAAGCCCGGTCCCTGATGCGTCTCTATAAACTACGTACCATATTCCCTCCTCTTTTAGCCTCAATATTGGTGAACTGGTAAATCTCTTCCTCATCTCCTGAAAGATCTGATGAAATGTATCTGACCACACTAAGGGTTTCTCCTTCTTTGTCATGGATGAAAGCGGTGTTGTAACTCTTGATATGTTTGGCACAAATCTCTGATAGTACCCAGCCAGACCCAGGAAACTATGATCATCTGTCACCCTCCTAGATGGCTCCCAAGAAAGTATTTCCTCGATCTTCGCTGGACCCAGCGAACCTTTAGCCTCTGAGATGACGTGTCCCAATAAGTGAACATCTCGAATCCATAACTAATACTTCGAGAGATTACCATAAATCTGGTGCTCTCTGAGTGTATCCAGTACATCCCGCATGTGGTAGGCGTGCTCCTCCTCAGTAGTCGATTAAATATGTACGTCATCGATGATGACTACGACAGATCAGTTGAGGTAAGGCTGTAAGATCTTGTTCATGAGACACATGAAGACTTCTGGTGCATTGGTTACGCCATAGGGCATAACCAAGAACTCGTAGTGGCCATACTAACACCTGATTTCCATCTCATACACATCCTCGTCTCGAACTCGGAGATGGTTATAGAGTAACATGAGGTCAATCTTTGAGAACCAAAGTTCTCCCTTGAGCTGATCAAAGAGGTCTTCAATCCTCGGGAGTGGGTACTTGATCTTCACAGTCACCTGATTCAAGTTATGGTGGTCAACACACAGTTGAAAGCTCACATTCTCCTTCATGGTTAACAAAATCGGAGATGCCCAGGGTGGAACACTGGGTCGGATCCTTCCCCTACAAGTCCTCTAGCTATACCCACAACTCAAAAAGCTCGGTGGGAACCATCCGATATGCTAGAGTAGATATCGGTGTTGTTGTCTAGGTACATATCAATATAGAAGTCTACCTATCTAAGAGGCGGTAGTCATGGAACATATTCAGGTAAAACATCCGCGTACTGATCCACCACAATAGGAAAACTCAGACCCTGCACATCAACCTCTCCTAGGATGAGACTAGCCAACTGATGTGCGATCGGTTTCCCCCAGCTCTACATAAGTACATCCTGCGCTGCAATGTCTCCCTTCTCGCCGGTGAAGGTGAACCTGGTCCCATCCGTGCAGATACACCGCACCTTGCGCCTAATACAGTCGATTTGAGCATGTACTGTAGATAACCAATCCAATCCCATGATGATGAGTAAGGCCTTGATGTCGCTACAAGAAGATCCCACCAGAATCTCTCGCCTCGTAGAGTAAGCTCAAACTGCTGGCACCAGTGCGTAATCATCGAGTCTTCTCGCATAGGAGTCTCTAGACGTAAGAATCGATCCAACAGCTCTGTCGGAATATCTGAGCTCCGAATAAGGGAATAGGTAATTAAATAATGACTCGCACCTCTGTCTATAAGTACTGTGGCAAGGGTGGAGTAGACACAGATAATACCTCGAATCATATCAGGTGTGTCGTGGTCGTAGGCCTCGACTGCCAGCTCCATGTGGTTAGGGTGGACCTCCTGATGGTGGTGGTGGTGGAGCCTCAAAACGTTGTCACACACACGCTGCTCGGACAGCTCCTCTGCCATGTCTGTCTGCCCCCTGCAGACCACCATGGTCAAACCTCTACCTCTGCCTTGGAGGTCCCTCTACTATCTGTTGCTCGTTCGCATGGCGGGTCAGAATGTCTCTTTCCTTGTGCCCCTGCCCGCCGCATGTAAATCACTACCTGCTCCCCGTATAGCTATCTCTGTTTTGGGTGCCCCATATAACCCAACCTATATCCTGAGGTCTCCCACCTTATATACTAGTCCACTTAGACCTCTGCGTCAATTGTCTACAGCCAGCTGCAGAAGGCTCTTCTACATGTCGCCCTACGGTGGGTTTCGCCGCTGGTGATTGATGAGTGATAAAACTCTCCACTAGAAGGGCTCGCTCCAGCAACCCCGCCTGCGTCAGGATGCTGAGGGGAATCGTCGAAGCCCTAATCTCATGACTTAGTCCCTTCTCGATGGTCTGGACCCTGAAGAATGGATCCCATACCATATCCTTGGAGTACCGTGAGAGGTTGGTGAAACATACTGAGTACTGATCTACAGTCATGATGCCCTGCTTCAAATTAAGTATCCCCTGAATCCGCACCGCAAGAAGGGTGGCTGGAAAAAAATCCGAGCGAAAGAGACTCTCAATGTCTATCCATAGTAAAGATTCCTCTTAATGATCCTGGAGCATCATGCTCCACCATTTACCTCCTGTTGCATGCGGGAGACTCACAGCAAGGATCGCCATAAGGTCGGCTGGCGTGCCTACCAATTTGAAAACTCTGACGAAAGCCTCTAGCCAATCCTCAAATGCCTGTGGGTCCGTCTCTCAGTGAAACCAGGGCGGCCTCTGTCACGGTCACTCCTAAAACACACTAAGGAAGTGTGCACTCTCTACTATTGGGGCTGGTGGTATCGATGGCCCAACGGGTAATGGTACCACTGGTGCCTCCGCTGTGATGGGGCCCTGTACTGAGGCATCATCGTTCGGTGGGCTACCATCTCATACGTAACTCAGAACCCTATCTGGCTACCCTTGTGGGGCCATCGTAGAAAGACATAGGTGTGCCATGGTTAAAACAATATAACTGTTGTGCTAAAACAAATTAATCCCAATGAAATCTTTACAAAGGAAACACACATGCAATTAGTGTTTTCGTTCAATGAGTCAGAAATCAGAGGTCAGGGTCCTGGTGTATGGATACATCGGCTGCTGCACCAACACAATACTCCCTGGACTGAAAAGCACACTCAATACTCTTAACACTATTTCTTCATAGTAAGATAGATCAGAGTACTATGTTCTGTGGTATAACCGACTTCTCTGATACCAATTTGTCACGACCCGTACTCGGGACCCCTGTCGTGACTACCCCATGCCCGCCTTCCATAGGCCACGGGCTAGAGACTATCACCAAAGGAATAAATCTCTAAGCTGGGAAGGCATTAACTTTATAAAAGTAAATAAACAAAACAAAGTACGCAGGAGTAAGTAAACACTATGTAAAACAGAACACAATAGAGTGTGCTGGAAAGTAAATGGGCTAGTTTAAAAACCCAACTGTAAAGTACAATACAACTAAAAAGAAAGTACAAAAGTAGTAATATAATATAGAAACCACTGAGTCATCCTCTGAGAATTCCACCTGAAGGGTGGTTTTCTAATGGCCTCTTCAGCACCTCAGGTCCAGTCGTCCGCTCCGTGTACATCTCACCATGTTATCCACCTCTGGGTACCGTCCAGCTCCACAAGTCTACACCTCAATCAGTGTTGTCTGTTGTCTGCATCCAACACAATGTTGTGCGGGAATAGCTACTGTAGGGGTGAGTATACGATACTCAGTAGGGACCTGTGAGACCATTGAGGGTCTCCCAGAATCCACAAAGGATAAACCACTGAAGAGAGATACAATCACGAAGTATCACCTAACCCTACTTAGGTATATGCTCATACATATACCTAATTTATCTGCCATAGTTCGGCTCCAACTATCGAAGCCAAGCACAACCCAGTCCAGACGGGGAATTAAGTCAATCACATCGATGGTAATGATTGTATGTCAACACTCATCTCACATAGGTATACATATTTCGTATAGCGATAGAGATGACAGGATGTAGTCACTGATTCATTTAAGCTGTCGGACCCACATAGGATACTAGAACAGCTAAGCTGTCAGACCCATATAGGATACAAGACTAGCTACTATATCAGACCCACTCAGGAAACAAGTATAGAAATCAAACTGTCAGACCCACTTATAATACAATAATAGTAGTCATCATCATCGAACCCATAGAGGATTCCAGTATGGAATACTTCGTCCTCTAAAACACGTAGGATTTTATTATGGTAGTCATCCCTGTAACACTCGAGACATTTATGTTATATAAATCATCAAAGGAATCTTTTTCTACACAACACTTGCTTGGCTTTCTTTACACGCAATCGCGACCTTCCTCGATAGCTTGCGTCGTACGCAATACCGAGTTTCACTAAACAACAATATGCTATTAAAACTAGCCGTTATGAATAGTAATAACCACTTTTTGAAATTTTATAAATTTTATTTTTCAAAATGGACTTCATTTTTGGACTCAGAATATCGAAATTAGCCTAGGGTGAAATTTTGGTATTTTTCTGAAAACTTTCAATTTTTGATGAATAGTGAAACCACTATGTGGTAGGTTAAAAAACTTAATTTTGTATAAAACTTAATTTTACCGCTTCTGTGAATGGAATTTCGAAAATCCGAGAGACACGGTTAATATCAAGGACTAAAATGTGGTTCAATGAGATGAAAATAATTTTTTGGTAAATAGTAACTTTTTACCTTTTTTTACCGCGGTTAATAGTAAATAGGGTAACTAAGGGTAAATATGATATTAATATTACCCTAACACATGTCCTAATTCTATTGGACAAGTGTAATTCGACCAAAAACAAACTTAGGAATAAAATATGACCATTTAGGCCCACTTGTATTAGATTAGGACATTTATTATTAATTTATTTAAAGAAGGGTTAAAATAGTTAAATTTAATGTTTAATAAGTAAATCATTTTTAATATGGGGTTATACATAAGATAAATTCGATTGTAAATATTCATTAGAAATCTAAAAATATTTCCTACATGATGGTATTTTATTTGTAATTTTTAGACATCAAATAATTTAATTTATATATGACACAAAGATGATGCAGTAATTATCTTATTAATGAAATATTGACATAATTGATAATATAAATACCAAAATAAATGTAATTTAAGACTTTTTATGAATTCCACTAATTTTATAGGTTACTATGATATATTAGTGTTGATTTAATCAACTTAGTTCGAACATATAATTATGATATGACTTTCACAAAAATCATATATCAAATAGTGTCAAAATTGACACAAAATAGTTTTTAAATCAAATATTATATTATTAATTGTTATTTTATTCCTAAAAATCTAAGGTTTGGCCAAATGACTTAGATAAGGATATATATATTAATAATAAACAATTTGGGGTTCGTTTGGCATGTTATAGTAAGTGTATTAACCATATAGTGAAAGAAAATAAAAAGACACGGTAAAAGTTAAATTAATTAACTTAGAGTTAAATCTAATTGATAAGGTTAAAATAATACCCCAAACTTGTCTAAATCCTATTGGTTGATAGGATTTCGACCCATCACCACTTCAGCTTCGAAATAAGACCCTTTGGAACCATTATAAACCGATTTTGACTTTAATATAAAATAATATTTTGAGATATTCCTAAGGTGCCCCTCTCCTCCCTTATAAAAGGGCACCTCCTCCCCCTCCTCCTCACACCAATTTGAGCACTCAAGCTCGGCCAAACCCTGCCATTTTCTCCTCTCCACTTCCCTAGAATAATCCTAGAGGTCCTGGTCTTCTCCAAAGACCAATCTTAGTTCCTTAAGTGGAGGATTCAAAGAGGCGTTCCAAAGAAGAGGTAATATCCATTACCGATCTTTTCAATTTCTTTCTTCTTCAACTTCTTCTTCTTTAGTTATTTCATGATAAAGTAATAAAATCAGTATTACTTTCATACGGATATGTTATTATAAATATGAAACAACCCTTATTCACCTTCTATCCATCCTACGGAAAAATGAAATCACCGCGTGTGCGTACGTACGGAATATCGTCTCCACGTCGTGGTGTAATCTATTTTCCACCATCACCTTACAAGGATGGGTATAATGGTGTAATGAGTAACTATATATGATTATTATGAAGTAATATTGATACTGAAATAATATATATATACTCCAATACAATTCCACGATCATAGGAACGATATCATCACTCGTGCGTACGTACGGAATACCGTCTCCACGATGTGATGCGACTCGTTCTACATGATCTTCATTTCATAATGATTATATAAATGAATTGAATGAATGAATATGGTATATACTACACTAATACCATTCTGGAAATGAATTATCTATAACCTAAAGATAAGAATAAGAATTTATTCGACAAAACAAGCATAAGAACAAAAAGTTATAAAGACCCTGAGTAACAAGTAACAATGAAATATTACTAACAAGAAGCTAATAATATGACCATATATGATCTCATATCAATATTTATGATTCTGGAATAAGTCAATAACATTATTTAAACCATTATACAGGAGCTTCGGACACGAACAAAGCAAATCGGACCTAAGGTAAGGGAAATATCACAATCTCATTTTTATCTGAGATTGTTTATTCGTAAGTATTTACTGGGGTGTATTTTATCATCCACATCCATGTTCCGTCAATATGTAATATTGTTTCCATCCACTTACAATAGTTTAAATCCAATTTTTCCCTTAGGTGAGTTTTTAGTAAAGAATATGAAAGGAATCTTTTGTCGTTTTTCCGTACGAGGTACTTTTTGACTTTTCTGACAAAAGTACGAAGAATGTTTTTTTTAACTTATACGACAAGAATGGATTTTTAAAACATTATTTCCAAGAAGCTTCCTTTAAAAGTTTTAAAGTTTATTTTTAATCAACTTCTTTTAGTTTAATGATGTATGACATTTTAAGAAATGTAAAATGTTTTTGAAAAAGAAAGGATATTTTCCTCAAGAATGAAGTTCAAGTGTTTTATCAAAATTATTTTCCATCTAAGATAATAAAGGGTTCTGTTTCTATCCCTATTATTACATGGATTTGATTATGTTGTGATGGAAATATTTTTATGAATTCCTTTATCTTATATGAATTGTTTTATGATGTCATGTTGTTTAAGAATCCCATTTTTATTACATGGGTTACGTTATGATGTATGGTTTATGATTATGTGGCACACATAAGAAAGGATTCATTATAAGATGGGTGGGACCTATATCTCCCTCCAATGCATTGGGTAAAGACTTTATATCTCATGAGATAGACATGGCTGGAACGGAAGGTTATTTCGGTTCAGTGATACAGGACTGAAACGAGGAGTGAACTCGGTTCAGAAAGGGACTTTGTCCACTAAGATAGTCTTGGCAATGAGTCATGACTAACAAGAAATGATTTTCATGATTATGTGTGCATGCCACAAAGTTTCAAGTTTTATGTTATGATTATGGGGATCTCATTTTCACTTCTATGATTTATTCCATGTTAATATATTATGATCTCTTTTGCAGGTTTTGATTTTCAAAAAGATATGATATGATTTTTATTTCCTTTATTTGCCCTTGCTGAGCATTTGAGCTCACCCTTTTATGTTTTCTTTTCCCCAGGTCAGGAAGATGGATATTAAGTAGAATATGCTAAAAGGGACCCTAGATATGATGAAATAAATGGGAGACACTGTAGAAGATTTATGAACCAGTTGTTTATGTTTCCCAGTTTCTAAAGACACTATACCTATACGGTCCTTTGTGGTTTTGTCATATGTTGTAATAAGTGTACTTCAATTTTGAAGTATTAACAATGTATGTAAAGTATGGGTCGTTATAGTTGGTATCAGAGGCAAAGGAGGTAGGAATGTATCCGATCCTTGGGAACTCTCACATGTGAGCATTGGACGAAGCATGGCTCTCCGCCCAAGGGCTTCATGAGGAAATGGCTGCCACTGGGGATGGTGGTGTGTCCCGCCCAGGGGGTGTAGCCGCTCATGGAGTGCCCTGATAGGTATCAATTGTAGTCCACTGGAAGTAATTCTAGACCGCTATAGTTGGTATCAGAGGAAAGGTATAGTCAACCTTTGGAAACTAGTATGTGAAAGCCTTAGTAAGAACCCTAAGGATAAGTCTAAGCATAGTACACAATCTTAGTGTTTTAGAAATGGCCTTGAATAACCAAGGATAAGACCATAAGCATGAAAATTTTATTCTTGAATTATGTGGTTTCCTATTATAATTAGTGCTGCTCACACTATTCTTCTTGGTTTTAGTCAATGGCTGGAACCCGAAGGAACCGTGTTAATGCGGAATGCAATGGGCAATGCAATGACTGTCCCCCTGAGCAACCAAACGATATGGGAGCTGGAATGAAAAATCTTGTAGCCATGCTCACACAACTTTCTCAAGCTATGAATCATGCAGGATTTCCAAACGAGCAAAGGAGGGAGCAACATTCTGTTGAATCCTTCATGAGGCAGCGTCCACCTTCTTTCAGCGGGTCTACTGATCCATTAGTTGCAGAACAATGGATTAGTACTACTGAAAAGATATTTTCAGTTCATCAATGTTCTGAACATGATAAAGTCATCCTAGCAGTGTATCGTTTGGAAGGAGATGCTGATCAATGGTGGAATCTTGTTAAGAATACGAGGCAAAGGGATGAAATTGAGTCTATGGAATGGGACGAGTTCAAGAACTTATTTTTCAATAAGTACTTCCCTCGTATTCTCCGAACAAAGATGGAGAAAGAGTTTCTTGAACTGAAGAAAAGGGATGATGAATCTATTGGTACCTATGAAGCAAATTTTACAAGACTGGCAAGGTACGCTTCTGGTATTATTATCCAACCTGAGAGTATGATCGATCGATTCTTTAGTGGCTTAAAACCAAGTCTTCGAAGGGCGTTAGCCATAAGGGACTTCAATAGCTACGAGGAAATCGTTCGATGTGCTCTCAAAGTCGAGATGGAGATTGGAGCAACCCATCAGTCACATGGGTTTGATAAGAAGAGGAAGATGGAATTCAAAGAAAAATCTAAAGAGCACACAGAAAAGAAGATGAGCTTTTCCTTATGCTCAAAGTGTGGAAAGAAACATGGAGGGAGTTGTCTTAAAGGGACAAGTAAATGTTTTAAATGTGGAAAAGAAGGTCATCGGGCATTTGAATGCCGTGATAATGGGAAGAAGATGTCTAATGAGGCAAACAAAGGAAGGGATACACAGAATGAACCTAATACACTTCAATGTTTCAAGTGCAAGGAGATGGGGCATTATTCCAATCAATGCCCAAATCCAAGGGTTGATGATGATGGTCGACGTCAACAAACTCTTAAGGCTAAAGACAAAGGAAAGTCACATGCAATTTCTATCAGCGATGTGGAGTACGATTACGATGTGGTGAAAGGTACACTTACCATCCACTCTAAAGTAGCAAATGTTTTACTTGATTCTGGATCCACCCACTCTTTTATTTCTGAAGACTTTTCTAAGGGTATCATCGTATTACCTCAACAATTAGATGTTGAGTTAGCTGTGACAACACCTAATGGCACATCAATCGCATCAAAAGTTTATAATTCTTCTCCGATCAAAGTTTGTGGGAAAGTGCTTCCTGCAAATCTTGTTATCCTTCCTTTAGTGGAATTTGATGTGATTCTTGGCATGGATTGACTTTCTCTACATGGAGCTCATATCGATTGCCAAAGAAGGGAAGTCACATTTCATATTCCAGATCAATCTACGATCGTCTATCGATGCAAGGATGAATATAACCTTGCAGTGGAAATTTCTTCCATCTTATGGGTCTTGATTCCACTAAATGAAGGTTATTTATCTCAAATGGTTGGTGAGAAATTCATGATTAAGAATATGCCCATTGTACGGGAGTTTGATGATGTCTTTCCGGAGGAATTACCGGGTCTTCCACCAAATCGTGAAGTTGAGTTTTCAATAGAACTCGTACCGGGTGCTTTGCCTATTTCAAAGACACCTTATAGAATGGCCCCAATTGAGTTGCAGGAATTGAAGAAGCAACTCTAAGAGAATCTTGATAAGGGATTCATACGCCCTAGTGCGTCACCTTGGGGAGCACCTGTTCTATTTGTAAAGAAGAAAGATGGATCAATGAGACTCTGCATTGATTATCGAGAACTTAACAAGATCACTATCAAGAACAAATATCCTCTCCCACGCATTGATGACTTATTTGACCAACTACGCGGAGCTCAATACTTTTCCAAGATTGATCTCCGTTCAGGGTATCATCAATTAAGGGTCAAAAGGGAGGATATACCAAAGACGGCTTTCCGTACAAGGTATGGACACTATGAATTTATAGTGATGCCATTTGGTCTTACTAATGCCGCTGCTATCTTCATGGATCTAATGAATAGAGTCTTTAGAGACTATCTTGATCAATTTGTGGTAGTCTTTATAGACGATATTCTTGTCTATTCAAAGAGCAAGGAAGAGTATGAAGATCACTTGAGAATTATATTGAAGACCCTGAGAAAGGAGAAGCTTTATGCCAAATTTAGCAAGTGTGAATTTTGGCTTCAAAAAGTTGCATTTTTGGGTCACATAATCTCAAAAGAGGGGATATCTGTGGATCCAGAAAAAACAGAGGTTATCGAAAGATGGTCAAGACCAACAACAGTAACTGAGATCCGAAGTTTTCTTGGTTTGGCTGGATATTATCGACGTTTTGTACAAGATTTTTCACGATTATCTAATCCAATCACCAAGTTGACTCAGAAAGGTGTTAAGTTTGTCTGGACAGAGGAATGTGAAGAGAATTTCAAGGAGTTGAAAAGAAGGTTATCCAGTGCACCTGTGCTCACACTGCCTTGTAGTGGAGAAAGGTTTGTGATCTACAGTGATGCATCCAAGAAGGGATTGGGGTGTGTTCTTATGCAAAATGATATGGTGATAGCTTATGCCTCACGACTGTTGAAAATCCATGAGCAAAATTACCCAACACATGATTTGGAGTTGGCTGCGGTAATCTTTGCATTAAAGATTTGGAGGCATTACCTTTATGGTGAAAGGTGTGATATTTATACTGATCATAAAAGTTTAAAGTATATTTTCACACAAAAGGAGCTGAATATGCGTCAAAGAAGATGGTTGGAGCTGATTAAGGATTATGACTGCTCAATCCATTACCACCCTGGGAAAGCAAACAAGGTGGCAGATGCATTAAGTCGACAAGACCATGCTAGTTTATCCATGATGAGGATCACAAAAGATCCAATATTTATGGATTTACAAAGGATGGATCTTGGAATTATAATGGAAGGGGAAAAATATTATCTTTATCAAATGAATGTTCAACCATCTATACATGTGAAGATTAAAGAGGCACAAAAAGAAGATGTCGAGTTACAAAAGAAGGTGAGAAATGTTCCTGAATTCAACCTTGATTGTGATGGGATAATAAAGTTGAGGAATCGGGTTTGAGTTCCTCCCATCCCCGAATTAAAGAATGCGCTGCTGGATGAAGCTCATAGTTCATCATTCTCTATTCATCCTGGAAGCACGAAGATGTATAGGGACCTGAAAGAGTACTTCTGGTGGGATGGCATGAAAAGAGATGTTGCTAAATATGTCTCTCGATGCTTGGTTTGTCAACAAGTTAAAGCTGAGAGACAGAAGTCTAAGGGGATGTTACAACCATTACCCATACCCGAATGGAAATGGGAAAACATCACTATGGACTTTGTCACAGGACTTCCTAAAACATCCAAAGGCAATAATGCTATCTGGGTCATAGTTGACCGTCTTACAAAGTCTGCACACTTCATTGCTATTAGAGAGGATTTCTCTCTAGATCAGCTTTCCAGGATATATGTAAAGGAAGTGGTAAGATTGCATAGAGTACCACTTTCTATTATATCTGATCGAGATCCGAGATTTACCTCGAAGTTCTGGCGAAGTCTTCAGCATACTCTGGATACAGAGTTAAGTTTCAGCACTGCTTATCATCCCCAGACAGACGGTCAGTCTGAGAGAACAATTCAAACCCTAGAAGATATGTTGAGAGCTTGCTCTATGGATTTAAAAGGAGGTTGGGATCAACACCTACCTTTGGTGGAATTTTCTTATAATAATAGCTTTCACTCCAGTATTCAGATGGCTCCTTATGAAGCTCTCTATGGAAAGAAATGCAGGACTCCAACTTGCTGGGATGAAGTTGGGGAAAGAAAGCTATTAGGACCTGATCTCGTTGATGAAATGGTAGAAAAGGTCAGATCTATTCAACAACACATAAGAGCAGCTCAGAGTCGATAGAAAAGTTATGCCGACAACCGAAGAAAAGACCTAGAGTTTGAAGTGGGCGATAAAGTGTTCTTACGAATATCTCCCTGGAAGAGGGTTATGAGATTTGGAAAGAAGGGGAAGTTGAGCCCTAGATATATCGGTCCTTTCGAAATACTGGATCGTGTTGGGAAGGTAGCTTACCGATTGGCGCTTCCACCGAATCTCTCTCAAGTTCACGATGTCTTCCATGTATCTCTCCTGAGAAAGTACATACTAGATCCTTCACATGTACTCAGCTCAGAAGTTGTACCGCTGGAGCAAGATCTTTCTTATGAAGAACAACCGATAGAGATTCTGGATCGTAGCGAAAAAGTCCTACGAAACAAGACCACTCGCTTAGTGAAGGTTTTATGGAGGAACCACCAACTTGAAGAAGCTACATGGAAGCTCGAGGATATGATGAGGGAGAAGTATCCTCATATGTTTGTAACAAAGTGACGAATTTCGAGGGCAAAATTCTTTTTAAGGGGGGTAGAATGTAACACCCGAGACTTTTATGTTATATAAATCATCAAAGGAATCTTTTTCTACACAACACTTGCTTGGCTTTCTTTACACGCAATCGCGACCTTCCTCGATAGCTTGCGTCGTACGCAATACCGAGTTTCACTAAACAACAATATGCTATTAAAACTAGCCATTATGAATAGTAATAACCACTTTTTGAAATTATATAAATTTTATTTTTCAAAATGGACTTCATTTTTGGACTCAGAATATCGAAATTAGCCTAGGGTGAAATTTTGGTATTTTTCTGAAAACTTTCAATTTTTGATGAATAGTGAAACCACTAAGTGGTAGGTTAAAAAACTGAATTTTGTATAAAACTTAATTTTACCGCTTCTGTGAATGGAATTTCGAAAATCCGAGAGACACGGTTAATATCAAGGACTAAAATGTGGTTCAATGAGATGAAAATAATTTTTTGGTGAATAATAACTTTTTACCTTTTTTTACCGCGGTTAATAATAAATAGGGTAACTAAGGGTAAATATGATATTAATATTACCCTAACACATGTCCTAATTCTATTGGAAAAGTGTAATTCGACCAAAAACAAACTTAGGAATAAAATATTACCATTTAGGCCCACTTGGATTAGATTAGGACATTTATTATTAATTTATTTAAAGAAGGGTTAAAATAGTTAAATTTAATGTTTAATAAGTAAATCATTTTTAATATGGTGTTATACATAAGATAAATTCGATTGTAAATATTAATTATAAATCTAAAAAGATTTCCTACATGATGGTATTTTATTTGTAATTTTTAGACATCAAATAATTTAATTTATTTATGACACAAAGATGATGCAGTAATTATCTTATTAATGAAATATTGACATAATTGATAATATAAATACCAAAATAAATGTAATTTAAGACTTTTTATAAATTCCACTAATTTTCTAGGTTACTATGATATATTAGTGTTGATTTAATCAACTTGGTTCGAACATATAATTCTGATATGACTTTCACAAAAATCATATATCAAATAGTGTCAAAATTGACACAAAATAGTTTTTAAATCAAATATTATATTATTAATTGTTATTTTATTCCTAAAAATCTAAGGTTCGGCCAAATGACTTAGATAAGGATATATATATTAATAATAAACAATTTGAGGTTCGTTTGGCATGTTATAGTAAGTGTATTAACCATATAGTGAAAGAAAACAAAAAGACACGGTAAAAGTTAAATTAATTAACTTAGAGTTAAATCTAATTGATAAGGTAACAATATTACCCCAAACATGTCTAAATCCTATTGGTTGATAGGATTTCGACCCATCACCACTTCATCTTCGAAATAAGACCCTTTGGAACCATTATAAACCGATTTTGACTTTAATATAAAATAATATTTTGAGATATTCCTAAGGTGCCCCTCTCCTCCCTTATAAAAGGGCACCTCCTCCCCCTCCTCCTCACACCAATTTGAGCACTCAAGCTCGGCCAACCCCTGCCATTTTCTCCTCTCCACTTCCCTAGAATAATCCTAGAGGTCCTGGTCTTCTCCAAAGACCATTCTTAGTTCCTTAAGTGGAGGATTCAAAGAGGCGTTCCAAAGAAGAGGTAATATCCATTACCGATCTTTTCAATTTCTTTCTTCTTCAACTTCTTCTTCTTTAGTTGTTTCATGATAAAGTAATAACATAAGTATTACTTACATACTGATATGTTATTATAAATATGAAACAACCCTAATTCACCTTCTATCCATCCTACGGAAAAATGAAATCACCGCGCGTGCGTACGTACGGAATACCGTCTCCACGCCGTGGTGTAATCTATTTTCCACCATCACCTTACAAGGATGGGTATAATGGTGTAATGAGTAACTATATATTATTATTATGAATTAATATTGATACTGAAATAATATATATATACTCCAATACAATTCCACGATCATAGGAACGATATCATCACTCGTGCGTACGTATGGAATACCGTCTCCACGATGTGATGCGACTCGTTCTACATGATCTTCATTTCATAAAGATTATATAAATGAATTGAATGAATGAATATGGTATATACTACACTAATACCATTCTGGAAATGAATTATCTATAACCTAAAGATAAGAATAAGAATTTATTCGACAAAACACCCATAAGAACAAAAAGTTATAAAGACCCGAGTAACAAGTAACAATGAAATATTACTAACAAGAAGCTAATAATATGACCATATATGATCTCATATCAATATGTATGATTCTGGAATAAGTCAATAACATTATTTAAACCATTATACAGGAGCTTCGGACACGAACAAAGAAAATCGGACCTAAGGTAAGGGAAATATCACAATCTCATTTTTATCCGAGATTGTTTATTCGTAAGTATTTACTGGTGTGTATTTTATCATCCACATCCATGTTCCCTCAATATGTAATATTGTTTCCATCCACTTACAATAGTTTAAATCCAATTTTTCCCTTAGGTGAGTTTTTAGTGAAGAATATGAAAGGAATCTTTTGTCGTTTTTCCATACGAGTTACTTTTTGACTTTTCCGACAAAAGTACGAAGAATGTTTTTTTTAACTTATACGACAAGAATGGATTTTTAAAACATTTTTTCCAAGAATCTTACTTTAAAAGTTTTCAAGTTTATTTTTAATCAACTTCTTTTAGTTTAAAGTTGTATGACATGTTAAGAAATGTAAATTTTTTTTGAAAAAGAATGGATATTTTCCTCAAGAATGAAGTTCAAGTGTTTTATCAAAATTATTTTCCATCTAAGATAATAAAGGGTTCTGTTTCTATCCCTATTATTACATGGATTTGATTATGTTGTGATGGAAATATTTTTATGAATTCCTTTATCTTATATGAATTATTTTATGATGTCATGTTGTTTAAGAATCCCATTTTTATTACATGGGTAACGTTATGATGTATGGTTTATGATTATGTGGCACACATAAGAAAGGATTCATTATAAGATGGGTGGGACCTATATCTCCCTCCAATGCATTGGGTAAAGAATTTATATCTCATGAGATAGACATGGCTGGAACGGAAGGTTATTTCGGTTCAGTGATACAGGACTGAAACGAGGAGTGAACTCGGTTCAGAAAGGGACTTTGTCCACTAAGATAGTCTTGGCAATGAGTCATGACTAACAAGAAATGATTTTCCATGATTATGTGTGCATGCCACAAAGTTTCAAGTTTTATGTTATGATTATGGGGATCTCATTTTCACTTCTATGATTTATTCCATGTTAAGATATTATGATCTCTTTTGCAGGTTTTGATTTTCAAAAAGATATGATATGATTTTTATTTCTTTTATTTGCCCTTGCTAAGCATTTGAGCTCACCCTTTTATGTTTTCTTTTCCCCAGGTCAGGAAGATGGATATTAAGTAGAATATGCTAAAAGGGACCCTAGATATGATGAAATAAATGGGAGACACTGTAGATGATTTATGAACCAGTAGTTTATGTTTCCCAGTTTCTAAAGACACTATACCTATACGGTCCTTTGTGGTTTTGTCATATGTTGTAATAAGTGTACTTCAATTTTGAAGTATTAACAATGTATGTAATGTATGGGTCGTTATAATCCCTGTCCAACCCAAGGAAGATTCCAGTACAGTAGTCGACGCTATCACAGCCAGCTCTAGGGTTCCCGCACACAGCACGCTCGATTCCAGGAGGGTCTGATCCTCGAGCAAAGGGTTCGATACATTAAATATCACTAAGTCCAGAGTTGAGGTTTCCCGAAGTTCAGTCGCATCAAAATAAACCCAATGCGATAGACGGCACGTCAATCGGATGCTTGGTCTGAGAGTTATTGGATTTTCCATTCCAGGGGCCCTGTAGGAATTTTGGTCATTCCAAACCCAACTGTTTTCCAAATTTGTCCAAAACTCACTTAGAGTATCGCAAAAGGACCTCCACTTCGCAAGGGTCCCAGTTTGGTGGGTCCAACCTAGTCGGAGGGGTCGGCCCTGCCCGGTGGGACGTGACCCGGCCCACCGCTGAGGCCCCGCCCGCACAAGACCTGCCTTGCCCAGCGAGGTGCGGCCTGGCCCGAGCGACAGGCAGCCCGACCAGCACAAGGCAGCTGGTCCATGCCGCTGGCGGCCCGGCCTGGCATCTGGTCGTGGCTCGGCCAATTGGTTGCGGCTCGGAAAACTGGCCGAGCGGGCTAGGGTGTGCGACCCCCTGTATTCCGAAACGGCGGCGGCGAGCAGCACCACCCCTCCTATCCGGCTGGTCGAAGCCGGCCGGTCATCCCGACGTGAGTAGCACATGGTTGCGGGTCTCTATCCTCCGAATGCAGTTCCAGGTGGCGCCGCGGCCTTCATGTCGGCTAGCAGGCGGCCGTCTAGTTGTCCACTGAAGCGGCCAGCTGAGTGCGGGCCGTGGTCCTCCACAGTGCGGTGCCCCTTGTGGCGTCGCATTTTCCCTGTTCTGCTGGCTATGGATGGCTGGTTCTTCTTTCTCCGAGCGGCTCGTGGATTGTGGGTTGCGGTACCTCCGTAGCATGGCGCCCTTGTTGCGCCACAGATCCTTTGTAGTGTGGTTCCCTTGTGGCGCCGCAGTTCCTTCAGCCCAGCCAGCTTTAGACCGTTAGTTCTTCTTTGTCCGAGAGGCCCACGGTTGTAGGCCGTGGTTCTTCTCTACATGGTCGGCACATGGCTGTCGCTCCCTCTGGTCATCTTCTCCTCTGATTTCCATAGATAAAATAGTCAAGAAACATCGGAGGGTCGCCAGAACATTTTTGTTCGGCCCACACCCTCAATGTTAGGCAATAACATAAGGCTGAAGACAATCCATGGTTTTCAACGAGGAACTAAGAAAAATTAAATCACTTAAAATAAAACAAACCCTCTACCTCGATTTCTAGAATGGTGCACGTCAACGAGCCGTGGAAGACGAGAATCGCGGAGGTCAGGTGTCTCAGATTTCAGACGTCGATTCTGTTGACTTTGGGGTGAATTCGAAGAGGATGTTTCATTGGTGAAGTTCTTCGTGTTCTTCTTCGGAGATGTTATTCATTTAAGAATGATGTTTTTCATCGAGAAAGGAACACCTTTCTTCTAATTCTATAGAGGTTTCTCCACCGAAATATTTACAAATCCAATATTATAAAATCTAACCAACATTAATATAATTTCCTTGAAATTCAAATTGATTCAAAAGAGGTACCAACTAATTAATGAAGTTATTTATTAGATGGGTTGGCATAATCAATGGGTGGGAGGTGGAGAGTCTACACGATAATAAGTGAGAGGTGTTGTCAAATTAAATAATGGGGTGTTTATGGGGAGTTTAATGGAGTTTAGGGGAGGTGATAGGGTTTGAGTTCTTGTGGTCCCCACCACACTAAATCCTCTCATGGGAGGTTATGTGGGGTGTAGGCCCCACCCCTAACCTCCCCTTGGAAGAAATAACCACCTCTATAAATAAAATATTTTATCACCACAATTTTATTTAATTTAAGATAAATCCCCAAATTATAAATTTCAACCCGCATAAAACGTAACTACGGTAAGGGTCCCCTTTATAGAATATCGGCGTTGTGATTGTGTTGGTGTCCTTGGATTTCAATTGCAAGCACTAGTTCAAATGATAGAAAAACCCGCATGTACGTTTACTAAACATACCCAAAAAACATCAGAAATTGATTACGGGCACACCGGGCCTCGGAATCAGGTGTCGTCAGAAACTGAGGACTCGAAAAATTCCAAAGCAATAAGAAAAAAAATTCCTTGAAATTTTTGTGTCTTTACAGCAGAGTTTGAAATGTTTTTTGATCCATATTCAGGCAATAATTATTTCCGAGTTTTTTCACCACACATATAATAAAATTTTTTAAGGAGTAGTAAATGGTTCCATAAATCACCATGTTATTTATGTGTTTGTTGGAGTCATCTACCAATTCAAAAATAGTTTTATATATCTAAAAATACAAATATTATTATTAGTTCGGTCACTATGTATGTAATATTGAACAATTAGCCTATGAGAGAAATAAAAAATTATGGAGGTGTTTTGTTTTGGATTGAGGTTTTCAACATGGTGACTCTCTAATGATGAATTTCATTATAATTTAATTAGATTATATATATATATATATATATAACCTAATAAATGAAAATTATAGATAATTACATAAGTCATCACTAGTGAAGGAACATGGAATTGAATCCTGGAGTTTAATTTCATCTTTAAGGGGATGTATTAAGAGATAAGCCATTCTAGGAATAAGAACTTATGTGGAAACTTCTAGGAAGATATGTTATAGCTCTAGAAACAGGCTATTATTCATCAAACTCCACTAGAAATACCAAAAATTTGTTAAATAGTTGAAAACCAATTGAGGTGTTTCATGGGAGTACCTTAAATGATCACGAACACATATCATAGATATTGAGGATGTGGAACTATGGAAAAAATTAAATTTTCCACGAATTAGGGTTGAATTGGATGATGGAGGACATCTTGCGGGGAGCGAATTGAATTTAGATATATGAACACCATACATGGGATATAAACTATAAATGAATGGTTGGACCCTTCCATGGACTTATGAGGATTCTAAGGAAGGGAAACAAAATTTTGGAATTATTAACTAACATAGATGGAGATGGAGGAAAATTAGGTGAGTTTTCCCCCATGTCTAGCGAAAACCCCTCAATATCCAAGGAACCTAAAGAGAAAATTTTCATCAATGATGGAATCGTAAAAATATTGACATATTAAAATGAGTTAAAAAGCATAATGCTATGATGGTTCTTCTTATTGTCAGAAAAATTATGTCAATGGAAAAGGAATTCAAAGAATTATTGGACATATGAATTATAAATGATAAATTTCAACCATGATAATGACTCCCCAATGTGGAGGAGGGTGAAAGAAAGTGATATTTATGATTGCCAAACTTGTATGAATTTTTGATAAAATAAAAAGATAAGTAGTAGAAATGATTGGTTATATGTACATAGTGATGTTCCAATAATATTTCCTACACCCCTCCGTGATGGTATGGTGTGAATAGGTAGAGGGGTTTCCAATAAGGTTGATCTATACCACTGTCGGGGGTGTGTGGTGTCTCAAATGAACCTCCATAGACAATGTGAAAGTATTATACTGAATGTTATCCATATATTTGAATCTCAATATAGTTCATTCACAAAATAATACCTTGAAGTTTATAACCCCCAATAAATATTTATGATTCATTAAATAGTCATTTGTTGTGGTGGAAACCAAGGTTCCTGACAAAGCCCATAATAATTGGGATTGCCTCAAGATCAGCCTCATAATCAAAAGTGAATTCTAGGATGTTGTACACTATAGAACCCTAAATATAAAATGATCATGGATATACTATCAAAACATATGGTAACACCAAAAGTGGGGGCCACTGGGAGGACACAGATATAAGGTTAACTGCCTTCATCAAGATAATGACAGGCACAATGAGGACGATTATTGTTTAACTTATTGGGTGGAATCTAATGATAATATCATAAGGGAGAGCTACCTAATCCTGTAATTGATGAAAAATAGTAATTGATGAAAAAAATTTAAAAGTAGAAGGCTTGTCGGGTACATTTTTTGAATATTGTGTTTACAAAAAAGGAGAGATATTATTTTCTCAAGTTTTTAACATGTATCCTTACAGTGTTAAAATTAATATGTTTATATGATCACCCAAAAGATTATTATAATTGGAGAAAATAATATCATTTATTTTCCACATGTAATAACTAACTATCCTATACATATTTATTATTTATCATTATTTTTGTTACTATATAAATATTTTCCATTTATGGACGTATGTTTCTATTGTAATTTAAATTCACTTAAAATTATTTTTCGCAATTATTTAATTAATTTCCCCCATCATGCAACATAATATCATAAATTTCATTAAACATTTGTTGAGATAATACTCATTTTTAATGACAAATATATGAATGTATTTGTTATAGATCATTAATTTTTTAATTTGTGATGATTTATATTCAACCATTATTTATTATATATATATATATATTGTCACGACCCATCCTCAGGACCTGTGTCGTGACTACCCCAAACCCGCATTCCATAGGCCAGGGTCTGGAGACTAGCCCCAAAGGTGTAAATCCCGATAACTGGGATGGCATTGCCTTTATAAAACTAAAAAAACATCACAGAGTACAAGCAGAAGTAATACACTAAGTATAAAAGAAGTGCTCAAAAAAAAAGTCGGCCAGAATACAAACCCAACTGAAAGTACAGCTACAACTGAATGAAAGTACAACAGAAAAGACAAACAGTTGGAAGAATAGAAACAGCTCCTAGGTCGTCCTCCTTGGTTCCTACCTGAAGGGTAGGTACAGATAGCGCAGCTCCTGGATCGTCCACCACAGATCCTACATAATGGGTAGGTACAGATATCCTCCACAATGATCTCTCCCGTCAACCTACTCCGAGTGTTGTCTCATCATGAAGTCCACCTCCGGATACTGACTCGTCGTGAGGTCCACCTCCGGGTACCATCCAGTCCTTGAACGCTCGGCCTCCGTCAGCGTTGTCCGTCGTCTGCATCCAACACAAAGAGGTGTGTGCATAGCCCGTGCAGGGGTGAGTATAACGATACTCAGTAGGGACCCCGAGACCCTCAAGGTCTCACTAAATCCAACAAGGATAACCACAAAGAAGGATCTCAATAGATAACCTTCACTTAGGTATATTCCCATACTTATACCTAAGTTATCTAGTAACCCATATCAATCATGAGGAAACACAAAGGTTATAAAATCAACGGATAACCACCACCCAGGTATATGCCCATACATATACCTAATTTATCAAGTGACCCATATCAATAATTTGGTAAACACGAAGGTTATAGACTCAGCTCAAACCATGATTTTCATTATCGAAACTGTAACTGCTGAAGAGCCACGTCTCTGGAGTGTACAATGATCCTATCATGACTCTGAGGTACTGCTCACTGACCTAAGACTGCTGATGTACTCCTCCTGTCGAGTACTGCGGGCCAGCCACCCAAACACAGTAGTGCTTCCCGCCGGGGTATGCTACCAAAACACAGTAGTGCACACCCCCTAATAGCCGGCAGAGGTACTCTCCGGAAGAGTACCACAGGTCTGCACCCAAAATATTAGTGCTCCATCCACCATGGTTCTTCACCCAAACAAATAGTGCATTGTCCATTGGGCTAGTCGACTCACTCCAAGTCAAGTCGGTCAAGTAGTCGTCAGGTCTCAGTCGGCTACACGGTCTCTGTACTCTGTACGCTCGTCTCCAGGAGGGTCCGCTCCATGACCTACAGTTCGATACTCCAAGTATCTCAATGTACCACAATGAAGTATCTCAATGGACGGCCTAGTCTTAGGGGTCTCAACACAATAGACGACACGTCAATCGGACGCCCGGTCTGTGAGTTACTAGCCTTTTCGTCCCAGCGGCCCGGTCGGTTTCGTGTGCGAACCAAGCCAGCCGTATCTCAAATGTATCCCAAACTATCACAAGGTAAGATCATATGGACCGTTTCTCAATGCGAACAACAATGCCGCTGACAGTTCGTCAAATGGACGTCTGGTCTGAAAGTTATCAGCATTTCCGTTTTAGGGGCCCGGTTGGATTTCGGGTACAATCCAACACGAACACTATCCAACTGCAACCAAAACTCAGTCGAAGTATGCCAAAAGTTCCTTCTCATCAAGAGGAATCGAACAAAGTTCACGGAATATCAATCGGACATTTGGAGCTCAATATATAAGCATTTCCGCACCGAGGGCCAGGTTGGTTTTGTATCCGAACCAACCCAGTCGTACTCAAGGTTCTCCGAAACATTGAGTTTAATATACTGAAACGACCGTCTAGATCCAAGGATTTCATCTCATCTAACAGTGCGTTGATCGGAGATCCTTATCCCATTATATAAGAAAAATAGCGTAAGAGGTCCGCGAATAGGGGGATCGGGCCCGGTCTGACCCGGCCCGATACCCCTTAGGTTGGCCCGAACCGGGTGACCCGACCCGGGTCTGAGTCCGGCCTAATAGGGCACGGCCCGGCCCAGCCAGACGGCATGGTGGCTTGGCCGTAACGACCGAGAGATTAGGGGGGGGGAGCTGCCCCCCGCATGATACCGCGGACCCCATGAGGGGGGCGGCTGCTGTCTGGGCAGCCGGGGGTTACGAACCCCCGACTCCTCCTCTGACTGGCCGGCTGCTGCACCACGACACCAGCGCGGGCTGGTCCCCCTACTCCGACGCCAGTGTCCGGGAGTTGGCTGCCGGTCCCTGCTTCGTCGTGGCCTTGGTCCGTCTGGCGCGGCGCGACGACGCCGTGACCTTCTTCGACTTCAACGGCGCGGTGCGACGGAGCCATGCATCCTTTCTGCATGATCCCGTGTGGTGTGACGGCACCGCGCCATCTCTGTTCCAAACCACAACATGGTTAATCAACAGAATCAAGGGAGGAGGGTCGGCCATGTTTGTGTGGTCTGGCCCCCTATAGAAAGTGGTCCAATTGAAATGAGGAACGACGTCAGAATAATTCGCGAATAAAAACAATAAATCCCCTAACTCGAGCATAGTTGTCGAACGCGGTTTGTCGCAGAAAGGGACGCCGATTTGCAGAGGAATGGTGTCTCCCTTCCTTTGACATGGACAGAATGAACGAGGAGATGCACGTCAGGTTGTCGATCTCTGAGGACGGCGTCTCTCACCGTCGTCCATCGGTGGAGGTCGGCGTTCTTCGTCGGTGGCGGTGCATTCTTCGCATTCTTCGACGAAGAACGAAGAACTTCAAGACTCCCCTTTTTCTCCCAAAAAACTCAACACAACAAGCCCAAAAATAATAAAATAAGACCTGTCTTATTTTATTAACACACAAGCAAACATCTTTGAAATTCAATATTAAATCAACCAATTAATGGAATTTAATTGCAACGTTTAAACCGCCCAATTAATAGAGGCGTTTAATATTTAAAAAAATGCATGAGTTGACATTCATTAATTGGTGGGGGATGGGGTGTGTTACTGAAATAAAGGAGGGTTTGAGGAAGTTGAAAGGGTTGGGCTTGTGTGTGCCCCACCCCACTAATATCATACCTAGCCAATTAGTTAGGATGTTGGTCCCACACAACCACTTAGCTTAGGTTAACACTTCCTTGAATAAAAATAAAATCCGTTGCACAATATTTTATTTTATTCTTTAGTTACCCAATTAAGTAAATCTCCACCCGAGAAAACGCAACTCCGAAAAAGTTGTTCATAAGCAATTATCGGCACTGCGATTCCATCGGTGCCCTCAGATTTCAATTCTGAGCACTGGTTCAAAAGTTAGAATAACCTGCTCGTTCGTTCACAGAACGTACCAGTGCTAAACTTCGGAAAATTATTTCGGGCACACCGGGCCTCGGAATCAGGTGCCATCAGAAACCGCGCTCTTGTAAAATTCCAAAGAAAATTAAGAAAAAAATTTCCTTGATATTTTCGGGTCTTTAAATTACTCCCACCTCAGGGCTTTATGTCCCCGTAAATCTTTAACACAAACTAGGGATACAAAAGTGGTACTGAGCACGCATCTGAGCCTTCCTCTCCCATGTGCTCACCTGGAGGTTCCCGTACTACCAGTGGAAGCGCACCCGAGAAATCGACCATCCTTGTAGGATCCGCTCATGTCAATCCTCGATCCCCACTAGAACCTCTGTGACGGTCACCCCATCGCCAATGTCCAGCTCCCCATGGTCAATGATATGTGTTCGGTCAAGCATGCATCTCCTCAGTTGAGATACGTGGAAGTCGTCGTGCACCTTGTGCAACTGAGGTGGATGGGTCAAGCTGTAAACCACCTCACCTACCCTCCTGAGGACCTGGAATGGTCCGATGAAGCATGGAGATGACTTGCCGCCTCAGCCACATATCTGTAAACCTCGTCGAGGTGAGACCTGTATAAGGACGTGATCGTCATCCTCAAACTCTATAGGTCTCCAATTCATGTTAGAACTGAAACTCAAAATGTCTGATACCATGAGGGTAAGGTTGACCGACTCAAGAGTGATCGTTCACACCCTCATGTGCATGGGTTTATGTTGTGCTACCCAGGGCTTCCTTAATGCCGACCAAGGGAAACTCATCCCAACGTTGAAGGTAAACCACAACCTCTTTTCCTAATACAAACAATCTATGTATGAACCGTGAATTCAATCCATACCCAGACCAACATCGTAAGGCCTTGACGCTAACACCAAGAGATTCCAACCGAAACTCTCATCTCGAGGGTCAGACCACACTATCGGTGTAAGTGAGATTATCGAGTCTCCTCCGAAGGTATCTCCAGACTTCAGGGTCAGGTCTTCGGCTTACCGGAAACTCTAGGTCTGGGACAAGTTTCGTGGAAGGAAGGAATGATTTGTATCAACGTCTGTTACTACAGAAGCTAGTATTGGACACAGACTGTTATTCGAATCATTCGTAGAGCCATTGGGTCACTCTCCTTGAACGCATTAAGATACTCTCTTCCCGAGCCATCCAGCTCCATGAGCCTGGCGGGAACAATAAAGGAGGGTGTTTGTAACATGTTGAAAAGTACACCACCTCATGGTGCTCTCCTAGCTCTGCCTCCACATCTGCTACTCTTCAAATTCACCTGTGCTTATCAATCATTCATCACGAAACATTTTACACTCCCATGTCCCTCAGACTGGCGCTAGTTTCCTGTTTCCTACTGCACTGTGCAGTCATCATCCATTCCTGAATGATCGGCACATTCCTCATCGTAACTTGTACCATCTTTGGTCGGTATGAAGTTTTCCGATGTGGAAAGTAGGTCAACGACCACCCTTCATTGCCTACGATCTATAAGAGTTGCTAAGATTTCTCCTTTGTCGAATAGAGAAACTCGGTCTCATCCCCTGGATGAACCACGCCCCTTGCCTAATACAGTCAATCCTGACATGAATGATGCATTCATGCCATGGATGATGTCGTAAGGCCTCGAAGTTACTATCAAGAGATCCAACCATCAATTTCACCTTTAAGGGTCGAGTCATGCTGTCGGCATCAGCATGAGGTCTCAAGGTCTCCTTCAGTAGGAATATCGAAAGTGAGGGTCAAGTAAATAGTTTTAACTGGAACCTCTCAGTATCAACCAAACAAAAGAATAGGAAGTGAACATCATGAAGATAAATGTCTTTTATTATTGTATCTAATAGTACAAAGACAGAAATTAAAAAACAACATGGAACTAGAAGTACCTAGAACAAAAGGAATCCATTAGTTCCGCTCCTTTCCACCTGCTTCTGGAGCTCCGCTGCCTCAAGCTATGCTCTAGAAAACTCTCAGCCACCTCCTCAAGCCAGTCCTCAGCCGCTTGTGATTCAGGTTCCCCTAGGAACATGAGGGTATCTGATGTTGGAACACGTGTAAGGCAGTAAGTCTACAAGTGTCCCATACAGGTACCGCTGGTTGTAATTGCTGACCAACAGGTAGTGATGTATAGATGACACACTACCCAAAGGCACAATCTCAGGCATCGGTCCACATACCGAAGCCTCATCGCTATGCGGACCATCCTCATGGTCACTCACTGGAAAAAACTAGTAGCCAAGTCTACCATCCACTCAACTGATGTCTCAGATAGGTGGAAAACTCTAGCAATCGCCTCCATCCAGTGCTCCACTATCTGGGAATATGCCTCTTCTTGTAACCTCAGAGGCCGCTGCTGCTAGAACTTGTGCAACACGCTCTTCTAGCGTGCACAGTTCGCTAGTAAGGCTGGTGGAATCTGCTTCCCAACAGGTGGTGGTGCTGCTGGTACACCACCCGAGGGTGCCAACATAGTAAAAAGGGCCCCGCACCGGAGCCTCGCCGCGCGGTGGGCCATCATCGAGTACTCTCTCGGAACTCCAACTGACTGCCTGCATGGAGACATCCTGAACTGATACGACACAGTCAACGATTTATACCTGCTGAGCTGACCTGGTTTGAGCTGACTATAAACCTTTAGAAAGACACACGCAATTAGTGTTTTTGTGTACAAAGTCAGAAATCAGTAGTCAGGGACCTGGTGTACGGATACATCGGCCGCTGCACCAACACTGGACTTCCTGAACTGAAGACCACACTCGGGACCATTAACACTATTTTTTCACAGAAAAGGAATGTCAGAGTAATAAGTCCTTCGGTAGAACTGACTCCTCTGTTAGCAATTTTCGAAGACCCATCCTTGGGACCCGTGTCGTGACTACCCCAAGCCCTCCTTCCATAGGCCAGGGGCTGGCGACTAACACCAAAGGCGTAAATCCCAATAACTAGGAAGGCCTTCCCTTTAGAAAATTAAACAAAACATCATAGAGTACAAGCGGAAGTAATACACTAAGTATAAAAGAAGTGCTGAAAATGATAGTGGGCCAGAATACTAACCCAACTGAAAGTACAACTACAAGTGAATGAAAGTACAACAAAAAATAAAAACAGCTGGAAGATTAGAAGCAGCTCCTGGGTCATCCTCCTTGGTTCCTACCTAAAGGGTAGGTACAGATAGCGCAACTCCTGGATCTTCCACCATGGATCCTACCTTAGGGTGGGTATAGATAGCCTCCACAACTCTTTCACCCATCAACCTACTCCGAGTGTCGTCTCGTCGTGATGTCCACCTCCGGATACTGACTCGTCGTGAGGTCCACCTCTAGATATCGTCCAGTCCTCGAACGCTCAGCCTCCGTCAGCGATGTCCGTCGTCTGCATCCAACACAACGAGGTGCGGGGACAGCCCGTGAAGGGGTGAGTATAACAATACTCATTAGGGACCCCGAGACCCTCAAGGTCTCACTAAATCCAACAAGGATAACCACAAATAAGGGTCTCCACAAATAACTTTTACTTAGGTATAAGCCCATACATATACCTAAGTTATCAAGTAACCCATATCAATCATTAGGAAACACAAAGGTTATGAAATCAATGGATAACCACCACCCAGGTATATGTCCATACATATACCTAAGTTATCAAGTGACCCATCTCAATCATGAGGTAAACAGAAAGGTCATAGACTCAGCTCAAACCAGGATTTTTATTATCGAAACCGTAACTACTGAAGAGCCCCGTCTCTGGAGTGTACAGTGATCCTGTCACGACTCTGAGGTACTGCTCACTAACCTAATACTGCTGAATTACTCCTCGTGTCGACTACCACGGGCCAGCTACCCAAACACCATAGTGCTTCCCGCCAGGGTAAGCTACTCAAACACAGTAGTGCACACCCCCTAATATCCTGCATAGGTACTCTCCGGACGAGTACCTCAGGTCTTCACCCAAAAACGTAGTTCTCCATCTTCCATGGGTCTTCACCCAAAAAAAGTAGTGCTCCGTCCACTGGGCTAGTCGACTCACTCCAAGTCGAGTCGGTCAAGCAGTCGTCAGGTCTCAGTCAGCTACATGGTCTCCGTACTCCATATGCTCGTCTCCGAAAGGGTCCGCTCAACGAGCTACTGGTCGATACTCCAAGTATCTCAAAGTCTCATGAAGAAGTATCTCAAAGTTCCACCTCGTCTTATGGGTCTCAACGCAACAGACGACGCATCAATCGGACGCCCGGTCTGTGAGTTGCTAGCCTTTCGTCCCAGGGGCCCGGTTGGTTTCATGTGCGAACCAACCCAGCCGAATCTCAAACGTACCCCGAACTCTCATAGGGTAAGCTCACAGGGTCCGTTTCTCAACGTGAACACCAATACCACTGACGGTTCGTCAAACAGACGTCTGGTCTGAAAGTTATCATCTTTTCTATTCTAGGGGCCCGGTTGGATTTTGGGTTCAATCCAACCCGCCCACTATCCAAATAAAACCAAAACTCAGGCGAAGTATGCTAAAAGTTACGTCTCATCATGAGGAATCCAACGAAGTCGACGGCACGTCAATTGGACATCCGGAGCTCAAGATATAAGTGTTTCCGCTCCGAGGGCCCGGTTGGTTTTGTATCCGAACCAACCCAGCCGTACTCAAAGTTCTCCAAAACCTTGAGTTTAATATAGCAAAACGACTGTCTCGTTCCAAGGATTGCATCGCAGCTGACGGTGTGTCGATCGGAGGTCCTTATCCCATGATATGGGAAAATGACCATAAGAGGTCCGCGAATAGGGGGTTCGGGCCCGGTCCGACCCGGCCCGATACCCCCTAGAACGGCCCGAACCGGGCGACCCGACCCGGGTCTGCGTCCGACCAAATAGGGCGCGGCCCGGCCCGGCTGGGGCGTGGCCCGGCCTGTCCAGGCGGCCCGGCGGCTCGGCCGTAACAGCCGAGCGATGAGGGGGGGGACGATACCCCCCGTGTGATATCGCGACCCCCATGAGGGGGGATGCTGCTGCCTGGGCAGCCGGGGATTACGAACCCCCGGCTCCTCCTCTGACCGGCCGGCTGCTGCACCACGGGATCGGCGCGAGCTGGTCTGCCTGCTCCGACGTCGGCGGCTGGTAGTTGGTTGCCGGTCCCTGCTCTGTCGCGGCCTAAAGCTGCAGCCTTGGTCTGTCCGGCATGGCGCGACGGCGATGTGACCTTCTTCGACTTCAACGGCGCGGCGCGACGGCGCCACACATCCTTTCCGCATGATCCCGCATTGTGCGATGGAACCGCGCCATCTCCGTTCCAAACCACAACAAAGTTAATCAACAGAATCAAGGGAGGAGGGTCGGCCATGTTTGTGCGGTCCGGCCCCCTCCCATTAATTGATAGAATGCGGTCGAATTGAAACGAGTAACGACGTCAGAAGAATCCACGAATAAAAACAATAAATCCCCTACCTCGAGCATAGTCGTCGAACGAGGTTTTTCGCGGAAAGGGATGTCGCGTCGCGGAGGAATGGTGTCTCCCTTCCTTTGATGCAAAAAGAAGGAACGATGAGATGCGCGTCGGGTCGTCGATCTCCGATGATGGCGTCTCTCACCATCATCTGTCATTGGAGGTCGGCATTCTTCATCAGCAGCATTGCATTCATCGCGTTCTTCGACGAAGAATGAAGAACTTCAAGACTCCCCTTTTTCTCCCAAAAACTCAACACAACAAGCCCAAAAATTATAAAATAAGACTTGTCTTATTTTATTAACACACAAGCAAATGTCTTTGAAATTTAAAATTGAATGAACCAATTAATTGAATGTAATTGCAACCTTTAAACCACCAAATTAATAGAGGCATTTAATATTTAAAAAAATGTACGACTTGACTTTTATTAATTGGGGGGGGGGGTGCGGGTGCGTTACGGAAATAAACTAGGGGTTGAGGAAATTGAATGGGTGGGGGTCATGTGGGCCCCACCCCAATAATATCCTACCTAGCGGATTAGTTAGGATGTGGGTCCCACTCAACCACTTAGCATAGGTTAACACTTCCATGAATAAAAATTAAATATGTTGCAGAATATTTTATTTTATTATTTAGTTAACCCAATTAAGTAAAACTCAACCCGAGCAAACGCAACTCCGAAAAAGGTGTTCTTAAGAAATTACTGGCACTGCGATTCCATCGGTGCCCTCAGATTTCAATTCCGAGCACCGGTTCAAATGCTTGAAAAACCTGCTCGTTCGTTCACTGAACATACCCGAGCTAAATTTCGAAAAATGATTCCGGGGACACCGGGCCTTGGAATCAGGTGCCGTCAGAAACCGCGATCTTATAACATTCCAAAGAAAATTAAGTAAAACATTTCCTTGAATTTTCCGGGTCTTTACATAGTTGTTAAACACTTTTTTACATAATTATTATATTTAAAATATTTTTTAAAAATCAATGACATCTCAATTTATTTCTTGAAGACACAATATAATTCCCTTTCTCTGTTTTTTCATCCATTTGAATATCCTTTATTTATTTTTATGAATCATATGTTGAAATAATAAATTATACGGGGCCCCACTACCATCATAATTTTTATGATAATTTTTCTAGAAATCATTTTTGAATGTACTCTATTATCCCAAATTAGCTATTATATTATATGTTGGTAAATAATATGTTGTTCATTTTGAATACATTTGATTTTTTCATCATTTTGTGATGAGTGATTATATTATGACCATGAATTTTATAAGGAAATGTTTTATATATGGTGGTATCATAATGGGATTTGCGAGGGTTTTCCATGTAATAAATATAATTTTTCCAAGTAGTCTACACATCTCCACTATGTTATTATCTGGTGGTTAGCATAGTAAAATATAATATAAATTTATTTATAGATAACAATGAAATTATTTATAATATATGTGATTGTGTGTATGAAAAATTATTATGTTATTTAAGGAAAACATGTTTTTTTCTCTAATTGTTGATGATTATTGTCTCAGACATAAACCTTCATTTTAATAATTTTCTAAGAGTTCAAAAAGAAAAATGAAAGGATAAATTTTGAATTATATATGTTTGAAATTTAATGATTACCTTTTTATATGTCATTGAACATTAATAATATCCTCTTACACATATTATTATATTATTATCACTTGTGATATTCATTTTAAAATGATGTTGTGTCAATTATTTCTAGTCCCAAATTTCAATATAGTTTATTTATATTGAAAAAGTAATGTGGATTAAACATAACAACTCATGACTTTAACTACTCTATGATGTAAAATTATGGGATTTGATTCCTATAATGGTTATTATACACCCTTATATGGGATTTGAATTAAATTTGGGAATATATTACCAATGTATAGATATAACATATTAATTATTGAGAAGTTGAAGTAATATCTCATATCTCATATCTATATATGCTAATCTACAGGTGTAAGAAATTTAGTTACCTCCATATAAAATTACATATTTATATGGTTACGGTACCCATTCTCAATGTGTATTCAGATCAAATGTTTATGGATAATGTCATTATTGATGGCGTACTGATTGTGAATAAATACATTGATGTTATTCGTGAATTAATATATTTTATTCCACTAAACCATTATATTTTTTTTCATATATCATATACCTACTTCTATAGAAATAACCCATACACTTTCGGGGGTGTCATATCATTATTTAGTGAAATTAAATACATCTCTCCATTAAAAATAAAATATATGTTTTATACAAACAATTTCAGCAATATAAAGGGATCCCATTCACATATTTATGATGAGATTTTCATAAAAGAATCTTTTAATATTGTTTTATGAATATAATATGATTATTGTTAATAAAAAGTTTAATTCACCAAATATTTAAGGATTTATTGATTATCTATAATGGGATATGTACTTATTTAACAATATCCCATGAATAGATTTCACTAATTATAGTTTAAACAATATGATCTATGTAAAAATAATGTTGTATATTATACTGTAATTATGAGTTAAAATTTATTTAATTTAGACTGAAATTCCCCTATTATCGCCAATGATTTTATAAATATTATCCTTAGAGATTACCTTAATCAAGTAATGTTATTATTTATCGATGCGATTTCAATATATTCCAATATAATTGGAGAGATTATGAAAAAATTGAGGTATGATATGAATAAATCAAAAAAAATTAATCTACATACCAAATATAGAATTTTGTTATTTTTGAAATTATAAGGTAAAATTTATGTGTGTATTAGTGGATACCAAAACATGTGCAGGGATTTTAAATTTCCCAAACCATAAATGATTTTAAAGATCTATTTTTTGTATTATAAATATAAAATCAATTATTAATATGAAATTTCAAATGAATTTCCATTCCACAAACAATGATATCATGGAAAAGACCATATTCACCTTGAACCAAAATTATGAAATAAGTTAAGGATTTAAAGATATTGTATTTCATATCAGCTATAATCTCTTTACCATACTGTAGATAAGCGTTTTTTTTTGACAGAATGAAGCACTAGAGATGAAATTGGGATTAATTTTTATGAAAAAAATATAAAGTCATATCTTATGGCATGAATTAATTAAATATTTATAAGAAAAATTATTTGGTATATGGTTTCAAGGTAATATTGTTAATTTTTGTACCTATGATATGGTGGGAATATATGTTTTGTTAAAACAATTAATATATAATTACAAAAATTATATAATGTATATATTCAAAATGAGGGATTTAATAATGGTCCAAACATGAATGATAGAGTTGATCATAGACAATGAATAATTCATAAACTACCACCCTAGGAAAGAAAATAAGAAGGATGTTGCACTGAAAAAGATAGTTCATGCCACAATACTATTATTGTTGGTTTATATAGAAAAAATAATCAATTATTTTTATAGGATGGTATATGAAATAAAAAATTGATGTGGATAAATCATATCTTTCATAAATGACTACCCAAGAACTCACCTTTGTGATGATAAATAAATTAGAGATCGTTAATATTCATATATGAAAGAATTTATAAATTATCCTAGATTTAAAAATATTTAAGGATGGAATTATAAGATTCATGAAATAAATCATTATCATGTGAATACAATATTTTATTAAATAGCTCCATGATTATATTTAAAATACATCATTATATATCCATCCTAGGTGAAGAAAGATGAATGAGGTTTTCAAAAATAATTTTTATGGGATAATATAGATAATAAAATTTAATATTATATATAATAATTATTATTATTCTATTAATATAATGAATAATTTCAGAATTATAATTAGATGAAAAATTAATCACCCATTACTATTTGAAAATAATATAAAATAACAAATGATTTCATTATTTAACCACCCAATACTTTGGAAGTCCATCATTCCCTTTGGGATATATTTTATATCCTTTTAAAGTCATTACATTTCATTTCAGTTAAAAATTATTTCTAAATTAATTAAGAGAATATGATATTAATAAACGACGTAATATTTTTTCCTACATCACCACTCAACATTTTATTTGAATGATATCAAATGTTTACCTTGATGTTTGGGAGACATCTTTAACATGAAATTAATATAAAAAAGAGTTTCAAAAGAAATTGTTTTCTTTTTAGAATCATTAATTTGAATAGAAAAAATTAAATTATTAGATATAGTTATAGACCAAATTTAATGTATTTTAATCTAATTTTGGATCAATAACATCTACTGGTTGAATTAGCATATAAAAATATTTTCAATTATCGGATTAAAATGAAAAACATATGGATTTATATAATAAAATATACTAACATCCATCATTTTTTGGGGGATAATGATTGTTTAACATAATAAGATTACTTTTTAGATAGTAAACTATATAGAAGATTCAAAAAATTCAACAATTTATTAAAACAACATAATGTCAATAGAATCAATATACTGATAATAACCAATCATAATTTTTTAATTATATGGATAAGGGGATACATAATATATATCAGCTAAATAAGGTAATCAAATAAAACAATAAGGTAATGTTATGCCATTGATAAATTATCCCCTAAAAATTAATGATTTAATGGTATATTGTCTTATCATCAGTTAATTCCATTGAAACAATTCTTAGATGATGATATGTTCCATGTATCACTTTTGATAGTATACATACCTTACACTTATACTGCATTAAAATGAGATGTATCCAAACTATTTAATTGTTATTATTAGGAGGAATAACTATTAGAAATCATGATTTATATATGCAACATAATATTATAAAAGACCACAACATTGTTTAATGATCTATTTAAAAAATAGAAATTTGAATATGATATATGGGAACATAAATTTTTTATTATATAAAAGTATAATCTTTTTCCTTTTAAATTTAATTATATTTTCATGATGAAATTGGATTATGGGGGGGGGGGTATATTGTGACATAAAATGTTATTATTACATATTTAAATAAATATTTCATTGCATAAATTATTGTTCCTAACCCATTCAAATTATACAATCCACTACAATTTTTAATGATATTTTTAAAATTGATAGACATCCAATCACACGTCATTATAATGTGTTGTAAAATATCATTGAGATATTTACAAGTATAATTAAACAACATGTTAATAAAAATACAATAACCATTAAATAATTAGTCCCTAGGATATTCATAATGGT
The DNA here is from genome assembly GCA_963277665.1 of Viscum album. Lineage (NCBI taxonomy): Eukaryota > Viridiplantae > Streptophyta > Magnoliopsida > Santalales > Viscaceae > Viscum > Viscum album. The sequence continues at coordinate 1,660,391,129 of OY728145.1, forward strand.
AATAACTGATATTGAATAATCTTATATATGAAAACAAATTTTAAATTTAATAAACTGACCAAAAGAGAAATAAATTAATAATACTAATGTTTTTTTGTGTAAGTAAGGGTAAATATATATAAAAATATTCCAGTTATATAGATACTCATTGGAAATATGGTTGTGAGATAAAGGATTATTGGAAAAAATAATACTGGATATTTGGTCTTTTTTATACCCCATTGGTAAGTTATGTTATTAAATAAAATATTAAAATTAAAAATACTTTATCAAAATAAAATAAAATATTTAGTGAAAATATTTTCTAAATTATTTTAAATATTATTTATATAATATTATTAAAATAAAATAAATATTTATTCCAGTTCAAAATAATCATTATTTTAAACCAACAGATGGATAAAATATATTTATTATAATATAATGAATTATATTAATGAGATGTCATTACAATTATTTAATTATAATAGTTTATATTCTAAAATGAAGTGTTTTTTAATAATTGTGTTTATTATCCTAGTGAATGAAATAAATTATATTTTAATGAATGTTCAAGTAACATGAATCAATATATAAATAACTATATTAAAATAAGGCTTAATTTTTTTATATAAATTATTCTTAGGAACGCATAACTCTTAAAAATTCATTTCTTATTAATAATATTTTTGTAGTATATTATATTTTTTTAATTAAATGATTAATGTGTATGATATAGAAATGAAATTAGATTTCATTTATTTTTAAATTTAATCAGACCATATAAATTTTTTAATTGTTTGAATTTAATTTTTATCATTAATATTTTTTATTATGTTGAATAGCGCCCAAAATTTGTAAATTAAGAAAAATATAAAATATAAAATATGATTTAAATCATGAATCCATATTTTAAAAATCAAATTAAAATTTCTTATTTGAGGTAATATATATACATATTTCTCACTCATGTGTCCACTTTCCATATCAAAATTAATTTCAACAATTATTAATTTTTTTAAAATTGTTAAACTACCACTTAAACTCCTCCATAAAATGTAATCTCCACCATAAATAAAAACTAATCCAAAAAATCAATTAATTATTCAATTACTGGTTATATTTCACTTCATAAATATTAATTAAATTTTTTTCTTTTAGTCCTATATAAAATGCTTAAATCCACCATTATGATAGAGCCCATGTTGAGAAAGAATGAATTAATCAATGTTATAAGCTAGTTATCTCCATCTTTTTTAATGACCATCAAATCTCAATTAATTGTAAATATAAATCTATAATGTAATGATGTAATATTAATTGAAATATGAATTTTTTTAAATTGTTTCTAATATAATATAACACTAAAAAATCTACCATTCATTATAAATTAAATTATAGTTTGGGTCTGCTCAACAACTTCTATGATTGAGGTATTATAATCATTAAAATCTTTATCATTAATAATTATCTATAACTTTAATTATTAATCATATTATAACAAATAGAATGTTATTTCATGACTTTTTTTTCTAGATTTGTGTCAAAAAATAGTCATTATAGTTTAAATTTACGGTATTAGTAAATTATATGAAAAATGTTCCTCAAGGATTTTATTCCCATGAACCTTGTACATTATATAATTAAAATAAACATGGGATTGAATAAATAAAATAAAATAGGACTATACTTCAATGACTAATTTGGGATGGATAAAAACTTCATTAAAGAAAATGGAATTAAATCATCAGTAATGGTCATTTTGGAAATTGATATGGTGGAATTCTATGATATTACCCTCAAAAACAATATTTTTTCATGTTATATAATTATGGATTTTAAATATATTATTTATATTTATTCTTTTACGGGTTATCAATTTTACCTAAATGATCTTACCTAGTGAATAAGTCAATATCTCATGTTTTATATATGGAATTATTCACTATTATGAAAATATTCATTATTTTATTCAATGTGATCCTTATGTCAACATTAATGATTTGTATGTTACTTTTCTATTCCCATTGAATTTATTAATAATATATTTTTTCAATATATTTAATTATATTCAATTATTTCATTTTAGATATTTATGTATTTCTAAATACAAGATTGAAAATAATTATCTTTTAAAATTACTTTGACATTAATTATGTTTCCATATAAATTAGTATGTCATTATAAAAAATAATTCTGATTAAAATTTTATTTCCATCAAAATAGTTATTCTTAATCTTATAGTTTTATAAAATTATTTTTTTAATGAGTATTATCAAAAAGAAATCGAAATTTCGTCTTATAATTAATAGAATTTTCTAATACTCATATAACATGTTATTTAAAATTATATTTATCATTTAACGATTTATATACACCATTTTAAATAATCCATTTAAAAACAATCCACAATGTGTCTTCAAGATGTTAATTGGTTATGTGTTTTTAAATAAATTTTGGAACGCTTTTCATTATCATTTATTAAAAATCAATGATGAAATTATTAATGTTTTTATCTTCATTTCCACATGTAATATGGTTTACCATTTTTTGATCAGTGGGATGGTTATATTCCACTTAACACATTTTATAATGTTATATATCTCAATATATCATAATGGTAAATGTACGGTCATCCCATTCCAAAAAATCTATGACATACAAATTAAATGTAAAATTATTCTACATAATATACATGTTGATATACAATCCCACTATGATATAAATGTATTGACTAAAAACTATAAAATAATGTTATCTTTAAATGATCATGCTTAACCAAAATTATTATATTATATAATTTACCTATATTATGTCCCTCTCAATCATGATTATTGATTTCTTTTTCTACTATCATGAGACCCATGTCTTATGTTATGAAATATCATGTTATCAAGATTCGTATTTTAAAAATGATACATTTTATATTACGCGATTTATTTAGGTTATTTAATTTCATATTGATTATGTTTGAATGCCACTATTTAAAATTTATACTAAATTGTTATTCTGAATAATATCACTTATGTTTAAACCTTAATGAGCATCTATTGACAACCATTCATATTTTTTCAATCACAATATTTTTTGAAGATTATAATGTATAATATTTCAATTTGGGAAGCATGAGTTCGAATATTTTTTGGAAGATGTTGAAGTATGAATTGAATATATACTTATTATGCATCAATTTATTAATGTAATGAATCCTATACTTTATATGACATTTGAAGTTATGATTCTTAATCTCTATTATTGAAAAATTATGTACTATATATGAATGTTGTTTTCTAGTCATTTAGTCACATTCCATCATCACATAGACATTACTATTCTGAAACCACTCACATCTCGTTCTTTATATGTCTCAATGGCCCATTTCCAAAAATCCAAAATATTTTTTTTTTCTTGACCCATGTATTATGACACTATAAATGATTTTAAACCCAACATCATTAAATCGCACTGTTAGGAATCTCATTGGTAATTTTTCTCACCTCACAATAATATTATTCTAATAAATAAGGATTCACTATCTACTATCATCTCATATAAGATATGTGGGTACTAAGGTATATTCATTACAACTATTACGTCAAATTGATACCTAAAATGTTCATCTACAATGAAAATTATTTCTAACTAACCCATATATATCACTTTCTGACCATATAAAATTCAAACATGAAATTCATATAACCCAACAAAATATTCAATCATAGATCATGGGTTTCATGAAAAATATTCTAAAAAATAATATCCTCCAATATATAGTGATCCACAAAAGAAGACAGCCATGGTGTCATTCAGGTTATCTATCTTGATATAAAATGAACCAAATTATTCTACACTCTAATAAAACCAAAACACATAACATGTACCATTATTTAATGGAACATGTCACATGACACAAGGTTAATAAACCTAGAAAAATAATGACTCCTTCATTTTATGTAAATACCATTTCTATCAAATAACACTTGTTGATTTTTTTTAATTCATTAGGAATCTTCCAAAAGTCTAATCACATCACATGATCACCTACTAGTCAACGTTGTTACAATTCTAATAGAGTCTACTTATTCCATAAAATTCAAGAAAAACCCATATAGAATTTTGTCTAAGTATACCAATGAAAACCATATCCAAATACAACATGATACAGCATCTAACAAATCATTCCCATGAAATAAAAACATGAAAAGAAAACCACTCAATGTGTATTACCTATCAAAAACCATTTCCTTACTTTTACATTATATAGACCTTGTAAAGTGTATTGACTCATGAATGTAAATTATTCCAAATCCAAACCATCTCTATTGCATACTCCACATTATATATATCACTAATGATGTAATAATTTTCTAAACCAACCAAATAAGGGTTAATATAAATCACTATTACCAAGGTATTTTATGAACATCATTACAGAACATAACATGATAAGAACCTTTTGATAAATAATTTGGAACCAAATATTTTTAAACATTTTAATGTGACAGTAAAATGTTATATAGGAAAATTGAATTATTTGGATTATTGATAGTAAACCATTTAAACAACTATCATTGGTTCTATAAACCACACACAAGAACAAATATTTCATGTGATTCCTGTGATCCAGGTCTGATGCAATTACAAGTGATCTTCACATCGATAGTCAATGCCCTATAGAAAAATAATGATACCTAATAGACACATAATTCAAGAATAAAATAACAAATAAAATATATATAAACCATTAATTTTTGTCCCACAACACTAATAACTCAGTAATCCTATATGGATGGTGTTCAGTACATATTATCATGGGGTCCTTTTTATGATCTGACAGGTTTCTTCATCTATGTACCCATTCACATTAAGAAATTAAAAATATAAAATTCCATACACCAATATTATAATTATCTATGAAAAATTATTCAATAGTATCAAATCATGATTCCTTAATTCCTTTTTCTTACCTCCTCATATAGTTGAAGTAACAGAATATTGATGAAAGTGTCCCTAAAATGATTAGGATACTATTCAATCAATATCACAAGGAAAAATTATTGATAAATTGGGAAACAATATCCATAGTACATAATTATAGAACACATATTTTGATAACACATTTGTGTTACAAAACAGTAATGTATTCATGTAATCATACATCCCATCTGATAATCCACCAATCCAACCAGATACTCAAAATAAAAAAAACATATAATGAAGATACAATACAATCCAATACTCACAAAAATCATGTCCCCAATCCCCATCAAGATTCACCAGATGAATACACATTATAAGATGGGATGGAAACTATAATGTACACAAAATGTATGTATGCCTGTGAGGGTAGCCATGTCATACATGAGAAAAACATAATAGTTGTGTCTGAAAAGGTATACATCATATATGAGTTCATGAATTATTTTTATTAATGAATATAGATTATTGAATCCATGTTATCATAAGAATGGGTGCCTGGTCATCTTGATATAAAAATGTTTCCATAATTAAAACCCATTATTACTTGACTAATAGTAGATAAGAATCACTAGTATTCTATAGTGACTATCTAAAACTAATGATAATGTGGATCGTATAATTTCTTGATTTAAACAATAACATCATAATTTATGTAGGGTCTATACCAAACAAATATCATAAACATTCTCAAAATCTACCCTCATACTCATGTTAGTTTCCAAAAAATCATCTATGAATATTACCCTCTCACCTAAGGTTTTCAATTTTGTTATCATCATATTATTAGTGATTTCATATATTGATCCTCATAACACAACACATTAATCAGCATCCACTAACTTATAGTGGATAACACACTACGTCCAATATAAAAATGACAATAACAGTAGTTCCCTCTCACTATTAGAGGCCCCCAATAATTTACAACACACTCTAAGGGAGGCCAGTATTTTATTTTAGTACCATACCACGTTCTAGATGAATACAGTCTCATATAATTATGTCTCTTACTACATTATATCTATCAGTTTTAGCTGACCATCATATCTGTTATTTACCCAAATCACACATAAAAAAAACCTCTCCCTCGGTTTTTCTACCAATTAATAAAAATGACTATATCTTGTAAATTAATGTGACCCCCAATAATTCTATATAAATATTTGGGATCCACATCATCTGGTCACGTAATATAACATACACATTATCCAAAACAATCTCATATTAAAAAATGTGGAATCACATCACATCCCACTTGCTAACAATAGATATAATTATCAAGTTATTGACCTTATAAAATATATAAAAAAACCAAAATATCCCTTTCTATGAAGGACTGATGGGATAGTGTCCTCATTCATGATACAACATCATGATAACAACATCCCAACCATCTCATTTTTCGTATATCACCCATGTGTGAATCTTTAAGGGTCTCTCAATCAAAACAAATAATTATACACTATAAAAATACAAAACTAAATTGAATCTTATCATGTGGAAAACAACATTAAGTGATCATTAGAAATTACGATCTAATTCATTTGTCTCACATCAGACATCACTAATTGGATAACTCTTAATCTCATTCTGTTGATGAAAATATCAATATCATATCACATTGTTCCATATAAGTACTATACATTCCATTAATCACACTGTGTCTCATACAATTCATTTAGAGGATATTTGCATCCACAAGTGAGGTAAATGATCTTTTTCCCATCATCCATAGTTCTAATCCACTTATGACACCTAAAATCATAAAAAATCCATGAAATGATAGTGACTATATTTTATAGTCCCATGATATTTTCATGGGGACCTCATCGACTCAACTAACATCATTTAACAGTTGGAAATGTATTCTTTCATTCATTCCCAATTACATAATATTTAATGTTACGTTTGTTACAGTTATTGGCAGTATAATGACACCATAATTCATTATATTTGGAGCTCTAGGTCCAATTCCATTTTAACTAAACCAATAATTTCAGGTTGACATATTTAATAACAAAACATGAATATAACATTTTATTATTGGGACCATATACAACAATCACCATGTAATCAATAATATTTCCATACATTCCATCATCGTAAATATTGGAACTATTATCTACAATGATCATAAGACACATTAAAAAAATATATCAATCATGTGGAATTTTACCAACTTATATGACCTCAATTAAATAGCTCCCCATTACATCTGGATGATTCCAAAATAATCTCATCGAATAAAGAGATATAGAGGAAATCTAACTTCTAAAAGCTTATTACAATTCTATAGAAAAAACCCCACATAAATTAATAAGAAACCATTGATGATGTGGGTGGGGGGGACAAGTATGTCAAAATTAAACTCCCTATATGTATTATAATCTTAAACCCCAATTGGGGTTGAATTAGAAAGGATGGTTCCACCCCAATTAAAAAAACTAGGAATATATCCGTTGATCTAGGAAACCTATAACTCATCTGAAAATTCCACTCCATTGGTTCTTAATTATTTTGAATCCCATATGGTGAATAAAAAATCCCTTCCCCATGGTATCCATTACATAGTGTACTAATACTCTATAATATCTCTTGAATGATGGAAATACTAATCCCACTACATCCTAAGAACCTATCATGGTGATTCCCATGAGCAATAACATGATGATTCAATCCTATACCACTCTCATTGTTCAATAACTAACTACAAACAATAAAAATATAATAACCCCGTGTACATACAATATAATGGAAAACATCACATAGTAAATACATGAGTGTTACCCATGAATAATTATTTATTTCTCAAAAACATATGTGATGGTCACCATCATCTCATGATACCCCCCTAAATATCATGGTGTAATATTTATATTTTTAAAAATGAAAAGTAATATTTTTGAACATGTCATGAAACACTCCACTATGGGTGACCCATTTACCATATTAATAAAACATAAAAATTATAAAAACTACCCTAATGAAAAAAATCCATCTCTTTTTCAATCAGGGCATGCCTTGTGATGCCACGAGTGTGGGAAACATCATCCAGATGGGTCCCATTGTTTAACCTTATTCCTCCTCCCCAAAGGTGGGTGACATCCATCTACTATAATGGGATGTTTTCTCCTAGATAATAATGGGATGATATTATGTTTGTCTCTCCATCCATGTTTACCTCCTTAGAATTATCCACCTAGCCTGGTTCACCCTTAATGATTATGATTTTTTTAAACTCTTCTCGATACCATATATTTGTCAAAAAAATTTAATTTTACTACTTCTATATGTATATTCCAAAGGGGTCATGTAATGGTAGTGATCTTGGGTCAATTTAATAGTCATAGTGAGCATAGTTATCGTGTCTGGATGTTGAATCAATGGTAAAACTATATTTTCCATTATAAGAGGTCTTCTCAAGGGTGTGGAATATGAAGGGGTCCCATTGAGAATTTGGGGAATTTTAAGCTAGAGTTATGTCTCTGAGGTTTCCATCAGCTTCCCATTTTTAACATGGGGCTCACCATGAGTTTATAATCTAGAGGAGACAGATCAGACAACTCAAAACACTGATGTTAAGAGGTAATATGGGTAGACCCCTAGGATGGATCACCTAGAAGATTTACTGCATTGGTGGATCAAAACACAGAGTATGTATAGACATGAGAAGATGTGTCGCCCAATGGAGAGGGTTCCACATCGTGACAACTGATTTGGACACAAAAAAGGGATTATATGATGATGGATGGTCCCTGCAAAGGGGACACAAAAGTTCTCCATTGCTTGGGATTGAACCCCTTGTATTCTTCCTACATACACTATTTATTAAACACACATCAAAACCCATGCAGTACAAGAGGGTAATTCATGGTATCAGGGTGTACACAATAGTCAAAAACCCAGATGCATGTTGGGGATTAAGCTTGGATAGCATCATTAGTGATATAAAGAGATATTATATGAATGGTTCTTACTAAGGTTATTTTCTTGATTCTATGGATTTCTTTCACCAGGATATTGTGACCCGAGTAAAAATCAGGATGGATATAGATGAATTGTCGATGGATGGAATGAATGGGGACGAAACAGAGAACCTATGTGAAGGTGACGGTATTGGGCTTGATCCTTATAAAGGTTTTATATATATCCCTGTTGTAGTGAATAAAATTCCAAATAGTTTAGGAGGGGAGATTAGTCACCTTAGGAGGAAGAACATGAGAATGTATTTTCGGGTGGGGACACATTGGAAATGAAACCAACGTCTTACGTCAAGATCAACTGAAGACATTAAGTCTTGAGGGAGAGACTGTGATGAGGAGTTGGTGTTGGGAATGCACACAGGGAGGGTTCCTACAGACATTTATCCAAAATGGAAATGATCAAATTCAACATAATTTAGTAATGGGGCATAGAATCATCATGTACAAAAAAGAAAACAACCCAAAAGCATGTTGGCAATTATGTGTGGTTAGTATTCCATCACAAGAGGGACACTCATGGTTTGAGGATTTAAGATCAAGTGTGATACTTATGCATTGGGAAGGCCTAGGGAAAAGTTTTAACCTACTAAGGGCTGCAAGAAAGACGTGGGTCCCATAAAGGGTGACAATGAATTTTACTAGTGTTTGGGGTTGATCTTCTGAGAGGATTCCTATTTACCATGTCTAGGATACAGGGATCAAAACCTGGGTAGTTTGAAAGCATAATATTTAACAAAATATGGGAAGAAAGGGGAATATAGTTTAACATCAATTGTGATGATGTGAACTAGAGTGATATGCACAGAACATATGGATAGTGGGCTTTAACCTCAATGAGGCCTCCTACATACCCTGTTTACAAGACATGTATTAATGTCCAGTTAGTTTGGTAAGCAAGGGGAATGGGGATTACACATGTTTATTGTCCCATAAATGAAGTAAAGGAAAATTCTTACTCAAAAACCACAAGATTCATGATTGGTTTTTGAATCAAGAGGCATAAATAAACTCGACAGTCGTGTCGAGAAAGGTGAGTCAGTGAGAAGTATAGTCGGAATTACGAATGGTGTATAGCCCAAAGAGATGATGAATGGGAAAATAGAAGGGGTTTCCTGTTTTACGAGTAGGATATTTCCATTGTACTGGGGGAACACTACTCTGGTGTTTTGAGGCAAACATAATGCCTTCCTAAGGTGAACATGGAGACAAAGTGAAGCGAAATAGGATGAGTGAGATGGAGATAGTTCCCATCCTCTTTATGGTATTCTCCACCCAATAACTCATGAATTCCTAATAGTTTATCATCGTTTGTGGAAGTTGTTGGTTTTCTTGGAAGATTAATGTCCTTTGGATAAGACGATGAGGACTCACTCGTCACCTCTTGGAATTACATAACATGTACCAACCCACACATGGTAATGGGATGGAAAAAGAAACTACATGGTTTAATGCGGTTTTGTACAGATCCATTTATTTTTCCATGTTAGTTTGTAATTTTGAATATGTAATATAAATTATCAAGCCAATGAGAAGAAGCCTGATGTAGGGAAACACCACATGTTACACCACTCGATTGACTAGAAAATACCTGCATGCAAGTCTGGAGGGTCGCACAGAGGATATTCATGTAAGATAGGTGAATTTCACTAAATAGTGTCTTATAAATGGTTCCATAGGGTTATGATAACACATGGAACACATATAAAGGGTTGTGCGCTAGATTGAAGGCTTTCGTGCAAGATGAGGTCATGCACACACGATCAGAGTCTGCGTGCAAAATGAGGGGTTATGGGTGATGAACTATAAAAGGGAAAATATTGCATTTAATAATGGTCCATTGCATGAAATTTACTTGGATTAAAGGGATATGGGTGAGTATCAAGCCCAAGTGGGCCTACTCAAATTATTACCATTGGGAAAAACATCGCACTAGATCATGTACCTTGATTTCATCTCTTTTTCACGGTCATAGAAGTGGTGGTATTATGAGAATCAAACTGTCATTTATTCTTCTATAACCATCCCCAAATTATAGGGAACACTTCCATTTATGGGAAACAATTTCGATGGTGCTGTGCAAAGAGGTCTGCGCCGAAGTTACTTTTGACGCTGCATTGGGCATGCAAGATCCTGGGAAAGTTTAATTTTCTAACGCATTGGCCTGATTTCATTATAGCCTCTGACATGGATATTTTTTGGAAGGCTTCAGTAGAAGAATACATTTTACATCACATTTGACATACTAGTTATTGAATTAATATTTCCACCATACACGCTGATCTCAAATCTTTTGTGCACCTCCATTGGGAACCTTAAGAGAATCCTCTAATGAAACATATGCATTCGATTTTCATAGATATGTTGTTTGAGGACCACAAATGGAATTAGGAACCACCGAATTCCCCCATGAAATATGAGCTGTGAGGGATCTAGAAGCTTGAGTTCTGAGGGTACCACTAAAGAAAAAACATGAGTTTTTGTGGTGTGCACAAAAGGGTATTCGGTGTGAAAAATTCCTTTGCACACACATAAAATTCATTCAGTTCCAATAAATAGGTACGGGAAAGGATCCATACCATTAAATTCACATATGATAGGCCATTTATCTCTTGTGCATGAATGATCATCTATTCTATACAAAGGATCTTGAATTCGGTCGATGCCTTGCGTGCAACCCCAATTCATTAGCACCACTACCAATGCAGGTTGGTAAGTGAATTGTCTAGATTTTTTCATAGATTACATCAATATTTCATGCTACCAACTATCTTTCACTCCAAAATTCAATTGTTTTTTGTAATCCCATTTTTGAATTCTGATATCTGATGGAAATGTTTTTTGAACAAACTGATGCTGAGAGTGATGATGTTGAACTGTACGGAGGATCGATATTATCACAAACCCTCAGATTCATCATTCAAGAAGAATTATATCCAATAATCATATTATCTTTAGTATGATAAAAGAGTCTTAAGAAGATTATGTTTTGAGCGATATCCTCCCACTCTGAAACATTGGCTAACAAAAAGAGGTGTTGATGCTGGGTTTTGAGACTAATACTCTGTGGTCATGGTAGGCATGAAAAGATATTCATCCCTAGAATAACATCATGAAAAATGGTCATGTTACAAAGAAAAAATAGGATATATATTTTTATGTAGATAATTCATTTACTAGGAATATTGTGCAGAGCGATCCAGTCCGTGATGAATCTCTAGCTCACTATGTGGGAACTTCTAGGAGCGGTATCACATACACGACCAATTAATGGATGTAATGGGACATTAGGTCTGTTGTAAACATAATGAGTGAATGGTAATGGGAATATTTGTATCTCGATACTTTTGGGGAGTCTGTGGTGGAACTTTGATACATCGTGTTGTTCAAGGATATGTGGATATCGTAGTTCCATTTCAACATTCATAAAGTCCTGGTGCCAGATCTATTCAGCATGTGGTCCCCTGACACAAATACATTCCTCCTCCACCATGGGGAGGTTAGAATTATCCTTTGGGACATCCATTATACAATGGGAACTTCCTATGATGGGTACCAAAATAATGAATTCCTCCCAACAAAGAATGTACATGGATACTGGACACACACCCCATTCTGACAAGACATCTAATGGTGTTGGTGATGTAGAAGATGGGAATCTAATACATCATGAAGGGTATACCATATCCAAAAAGGTTAAGCTGCTTTCTATAGTAGGTAAAGGCAGTGAAAATGACCAGATGAGGGAAGGGGTTACTATACAGATTTTGGAGGGGTATTTCACGATCATACTGGATGGTTCTGGAGGTAGGTGAGTACCAATCATTGGGTTTTAGGATAAACTAAATCTGATACCCAAATTTATAATATACTATGTTCTGTAAAGACCCGGAAATTTCAAGGGAAAGTTTTTTTTATAAATTTTCTTTGGGATTTTACAAGAACGCAATTTCTGATGGCGCCTGATTCCGAGGCCCAGTGTGCCCGGAATAATTTTCCAAAGATTAGCTCAGGTACGTTCAGTGAACGAATGAGCGGTAATTTCTAACTTTTGAACCGGTGCTCGGAATCAAATTCCAAGGGCACCGATGGAATCGCTGCGCCGATATTTGCTTAGAAATGCCTTTTCCAGATTTGCTTTTGCTTGGGTGTGGTTTTTAAATTTTTGGGGATAAGTTAAGAAATAAAATAAAGTGGTGCGACAACTTTATTTTTATTTCACTTAAAAGCCACTTAAAGCCACTTGTGCTAAGTTAAAGTAGATAGGGTGCAATCCAAAAATATCCTACCCTCTTGGTAGGATATTTGTGAGGTGGGGTCCGCACGAGCCCCACCATTTCTTTTCCTCTAAGTAACGCACCCGTGGAAACTCCTCATTAATGAAAGTCAACTGGTGTGTTTTCTTAAACTCTTAAACGGTGTTATTAATTGGGCGGTTAGTTCATTGCAATTAATTCTATGAATTAATTGTTCGTTACTTATCTTTGTTTTTCAAATTCTTCAGTTGATAATAAAATAAGATGAGGACTTATTTTATTATCGGCTTGTTGTGTTAGACCTTAGGAGAATCTCTAAAGATCTTCACCCTCCTACGCGAAGAATGCCGACCTTCGACGAAGGGCGACGAAGAACGCTGGACCCCCGGAGATTGACGCCGATGATTCTCCCTCCGCAACGCTTCTTCTGCGATGATCCAACCCCACGACAATCTTCGATCGACAACGACAAGGTAGGGGATTGCGGTCCTTTTAATTTTTTTTGGATTATAACATCAACATGGATTTAATTGTTATAATTAAATCTGTATGTTCTTGATCCTTGGAGTTTGTCTGCGCGACGCCGAGTACCGCGCGACAGCGATGCCCTTCCGCGACGCGATGATCCTTTTCTTCCGCGACGGTCAATTCCGCGATGAACTCGTGTCCGACGACGATGTTGAGGTAGGGGTTGTTTTGAAAATGATAATACACCATGTTTGTTTCCCGTCAAGGCATGAACGAGGACCAATTAATTAACAAGTTGGTCCGTGGATTATTATTGTGGTTCGAGGTTTATCAAATTGATGGGAAATATTATGGTGCTGTTTCAAACCACTAACGCGGTGGGTGCGAACCAACAAACAAGTCCGAACCACCGCATTCTTCTCGTTCTTAGTGTGGGGAATGGCGGACGACGACAAACGGGGCCGCAAGGGCGATTTGAGGGCCTTGCAGTGAAGGTCGGGTCCCGGGAGGACCACTGGCAAAGACCACACGTAAAACGGAACACCAGAGCGCGTCTTGTGGTCCGTGGAATCCCACGTCGGCGCCGGCGGCGACGGCGGCACCCGGCGCGCCGCCAGCAAAAACCTGCCGCGGCTTCAGCTGCGGCGGCGAGGCGGTTCCGCGGCGGTGCGGAACCGAGAGGCGGGACACGACATGCCTCCGCGTCCGGGTGTTGCGGATCGGTCCCCGCGTGGGGGACTGGTTCTTTCGTTCGGCCGCTCGGCTGGGCCGAGTCGAGCTGAGCCGACCCGCTGATCCGGGTCGCGCCCAGGCCAGGCCGGGTCGTGCCCCGGCCAGGCCGGGCCACCCTAGGTGGGCCGGACCCGGACCCGGGTCGGGTCTACACAGTTCGGGCTAACCCAGGGGGGTCGGGCCGGGTCGGTCCGGGCCCAGACCCCCCGTTTTCAGACCCTCTTTGGTCTTTTGCCAATATCTTCGGCTAAGGACCTCTGATCAACGCACCATCAGTTGTGTAGCGATCCTTGGAACAAGACGGTCATTTCGGTATATCGCACTCAAGGTTTTGGAATACTTTAGGTTTGGCTGGGTTGGTTCAGATACGAAACCAACCGGGCCCTCCGAGCAGAAACGCTTATATCTTGAGCTCCGGACGTCCGATTGGCGTGCCGTCGACTTTGATGGATTCCTCTAAGTGAGACGGATCTTTTGTCTTACTTCGCTCGAGGTATGGATGCCGTCAGAGTGCGGTCGGGTTGTTTCACTCATGAAATCCAACCGGGACCCTAGAACGAAAAAGCCAATAACTCACAGACCGGGCGTCCGATTGACGCATTGTCTGTCTCGTTGATTTCCTCTTGTTGAGACGGAAATTTTTGCATAATTCGCCAGAGTTTTGGTTGCAGTTGGATAGTGGCCGGTTTGGATTGCACCCAAAATCCAACCGGGCCCTTGGAAAGGAAAAGCTGTTATCTTTCAGACGAGACGTCCGTTTGACGAACTGTCAGCGGTGTTGGTGATCTCGTTGAGAAACGGTCCATATGAGTATACCCTATGAGAGTTCAGGTTACAGTTGAGTTACGGCTGGGTTGGTTCGCTCACGAAACCACTCGGGCCCCTGGGACGAAAAAGGCTAATAACTCACAGATCGGGCCTCTGATTGACGCGCCGTCTCTTGCGTTGAGACCCCTATGACGAGGCGGCCCTTTGAGATAATTCTTCATGGAACTTTGTGATACATGTAGTATCGACCAGCTGCTCGTGGAGCGGACCCTCTCGGATACGAGCGTGCGGAGTACAGAGATCATCTAGCCGGCTGAGACCTGATGACTACTTGACCGATCGACTCGGTGTGTTTCGGATAGCCCAGTGGGGAGCGCTTGGTTGTAGCGGCAGACCCACGGCGAAGGAGCGCATAGTTGTAGCGGCAGACCCACGACACTCAACAGAAGGAGTACCTCTGGAGGCTATGAGAGGGAGCACTTGGTTGTAGCGGCAGACCCACGGCAGAGGAGCGCTTGGTTGTAGCAGCTGACCCGTGGTACTCAATAGAAGGAGTACCTCTTGAGGTTATGGGGGGAGCGCTTGGTTATAGCGCCAGACCCATGGTGGGAAGCGCTTGGTTGTAGCAGCAGGCCCACAGTACTCGACAGGAGGAGTACCTCAGTAGTCTTAGGTTAGTGAGCAGTACCTCAGAGTTGTGACAGGACCACTGTACACTCCAGAGACGGGGCTCTTCAGGAGTTATAGATTCGTTAATGAAAATCCTGGTTTGAGCTGAGACTTTTGACCTTTGTGTTTACCTCATGAATGAGATGGGTCACTTGAGAATTACTGATAAAAATAAAATGATATGAAATATAAAATGGCCATATAAATTTATTTAAGAATATTAAAAATAATTAACTTTGAGATAATCAACTTAATAAATGAATTTTTTATATTTCCAGCAGATTTATAGATTTTTTAGAAGACTTTTTATGAACTCTATGTGTTATTTTGTTAATATTAAGACTAATATAATGAATAAATATAAAAATGGACATCAGTGATATTCTAAAATATATAATTTTAAATTATATGATATATACTTAATTTGTATAATATATTAGTACATGATATAAGGATAATGTTTATAGTATAATACGTTTTCGCCTAATTGTCCTTTTTATTTAATATTATTACATTGACCCTCAATGTGGAAAAATCATTGATTTCATGGTATGTTTAAAATATGTTATCTTGGGATTAATACTAAATTGTTTAGGAATAAATATGACTAAACTTGTCCAGTAATTAACCTATGAGATTATATCAACACATACCCTTAAAAAATTGAAAAAATACATTTTTTTCATAGTAAAGTATGAAAAAAATTTACATTAACATAATATTTTGAAACAATACAACATTACAATACCCCTCTATTATAAAAGTGACCAATTATTATCAATAGTACACAAATAAAAAATAATTTTGTTTTTAAAATCCCGGATAATATAAATTTCTTGAATATATTTTTTATGTCTAGATAAAGTATTGTATGAATAATTCTAAACATATTTGTCTTCATGCATCAGTATAAAGAGGTTTTCCAAAGAATATGTATCATGATAATCAAAGTGTTTCCTTCTTTATTTCTTAATCAACCTCCTTCAAATAATCTTTAACCATGATTATGTAATAAAACAAATACAATAAATACAATGAGGTTATTATGTTAACAGAAAAACATATAGACATCCCCTCTTCCATCATATGGGAATCAAAATCATCATTCAACTTTATGACATAATACGTCATCACTAAACTATTTATTGTGTTTGCATTAATCTTTATTGAGACACATTATAATGATATAATAAATGTTAATATATTATTTTCGTCAAATATTTATCCTTATTAATGTGAAATATATCATTTATATTGTAACCTTTTTATACTCTGTAATATCATTACATCATTCATGCGAATGTGTGGTATAACACATTCACAAAGAAGTGTCATTCATATTACATCAAAACATCACATATAATATATATATAATCATATTTAAATGTTAATAGTAATTAAAATTTTATTAACATAATTATAGAATGATAAAATAATACGTACCATCTCTCTATGGTGATCATCGAAAAATGAAAACATTACAAATGTGTGTGTATAACATATCATCTCCACGATTGTGATGTGGTAATTTTTCATATTCATATTTAATAGATGCATTAAAATTTATAACTTAATTATTAAAATGAAAACTATTCAATAATTTTTATTCTGGATAGAATGTATATATGACCTTTTTTACCAATGTAAACATAAACGTGTCCTTTTGGATGTAAGTACATAATATCATCAAAATGTCCAATGAGAATTAAATAAATAATTAATTGTATATTACATGGAAATAAGTTATATAATAGAAAAAATAAACATGGGAATGATTCATAAGTAGAAAAATAAAATTATATTATTATTCAGTATGGAAAATGGGATATATGATTAATCAAACTAGTGCTACGAGACATTTTTAAAAAATATTTATTGTATGTTCCATTTTTAAATTTTTTTTCCAAATTGAATATGAATTTAAATTTGGAATATATAAATATTTAATGAAATTTATAGACATACAACCACCTCCATTCAATGATTTCATATTAATATTATTCCAATGTTAATTTGAATTAACAATTTATGAATTATGTTTAAAAAGATTAATTGATTTATAAAAAATGAATTTTAAATATATTTGTAATTTTGATATCAAATTATGTTTATCAGATTGTTTTAATTTTTTTTTATAATTTTGAATGAAAAAATTGAATACATTTACTATTTTATAAATGAGATTGTGCATTATCATTATATCTGGTACAAGTGATGTTGATAAAGATGATACGAAGGGTTGATCCCCATTGTATCCCAATAGTGAGCCCAATGTAGTGTATGTGATGGGTTCAAACATACAGTACTGGGTGAGAATGTTATAGTTTTGGGTATACCAATATGGAGTGTCAATACATTATTTAATGTACCTTGTCTTCTTAGGAAAGAAGTGGTGCGTTTAACTAGGCTCTATTTATTTCGGACATGGTCTAAAAACATGTAATGAATGTGATGCTCGGTGTTTCCAAAAATGGTTTCATTCTTCATTATAAGAAATTTAATTATTTTATTATTGAAAAATTGAATTGTTTATGTGGAAATTATTAATTTTCAATAGATCAATGATAAATGAGAGAAAGAATATTATTTACAGTTTTTTAGTTTTTTACTAGACTAATGGATTTCTTAAATATTTGTCCATAACTATTTTTCATGCGCTCATCCTTAGTATTAAAATTTTATATATCAGGATGATAAATTTGTAATGTAATGGTATATGTATTATTGAATTTCATGAATGTTTTTCAAGAAAAAATTGATGTTTTATTTTAAATGGTATATATTTTGTAAAATATTTATAATTAATAGAAGTGTCTAAATTTTATGTATATAGTTTTTTTATATATGAGTCATGTCAGAACTCACAAAAATACTAAGTATAAATGATCTGTTGAAAGTTTAGAACTATAATTCTAGTTTAATATCACTATAATATGTAATGGTTAGTATTGGGTGATTATAATTTCATCACATAAAGTATTAGATTATTTTAGTGTTTAGGATAATATTAATATATTATCATTAATGATTTTAATTAAGGGTTATATTGAGGTGACATATAATTAGGATTTTCCTTTTTTCATCATCTAAACAATATGTAATAAAAATAGTTTTCTATAAATGAAATACTCATGCTGTGATGGAATTGAATTGATATGAAAATATCATTATTATAATGTATCTCAAAATGGTTGGAATTTGAATATATTAGTTTGTTCTAGTGTTGGATTTGTTGAAAAAATCAATAAATGGTGGTGGAATATTTTCTTGGGATAAGCTGGATATACTATATAATAATATCAAAAAAAGTATAGCATGTCATGATAAAGAATCACCCAAAATTTTGTGGATCATCAGACCCAGTGGTAGATGAAGGATGGATTAATTCCCTAGAGATGATATTCTATCATGGGATGTTTGAAAATCAATATGAAACCACTTAAATTTATCATATTGTGTGTAAAGATGAGATAATCATGTTATTAATTAAGAATACTAGATATAACTGATGTCATGATGCTAATGAATGGGGCACATTAAGGAATATTTTTATTGAGATATAATAATTTATAGTTTTTCATTATAGGATGGAAAATAAATTATCAGAATTGAATAAAAGATGATGATGATTTTGAAGAAAAACATTATTAAAACTTCATACGATTCAGCAATTATGGGATATATATCATTTCAGACACTAATAATAAAATTATATTATTTTAATCATTGGTGAAATGAAGATTACCATTATATTTATCCGCACCAGAATTTAAAAGATATAAGAAAGTGTTTTCTTTATCAGAGAATGTTGGGAAGCTAATTTCATACTTCTATATTCCTAATTATGAAAATACCATAAAACTTCTAGGGTGAATGAAATATAGAATAACATATATAGTAATTCCAAAGGTATTTAACCAAAATATTTCATCTGGGAAAAATAAAATTTCAAGGAATTTTTTATAGGCATTATAAAGTGTTTCTAGGGTTGTTAGGTTTGTCATAGTGCTTAGGATTGTAATATTCAAAATCTTTTACATCCAATGAATTGGGTTACTTATAGTCATCCGATGGTTAGGTGTTTTAGTTACAATTTTTTAAGACATTATGATATAATGTGTATATAGATTTTTTAATTGGATAGAAATCAAAATAATTATAAATTTAAAGGTATTGAAATGTAATTTCCGACTATTATAGTTGGGGTTGGACATTTAATAATATTGATATGGGAATAATACTTGTTTGATCACTTTCTTCCAACTCCCTTTTTTAAAGTAGTTTTTTACATTGATTTATTTCTAAGATTTATTAAATTAAAATAGAAATATTATAACTATAAATGAAGATAAAACTTCTTGTGGAAACACCCTTTGGGAAAATTAAAGAAACAAAAGTTTAATAAAATATTCCTATTATTATAATTGGAATTTTTATTCATTCCAAACAAACTAATCTACCCATTTTAGATATTCATTTTATTTTGGCCAGGAATATGGTTTTACATTATAATTATTTGTTATATTTTTATGATAATAAAGTATTTCATGATTTCAAACCATTTATAACACCTCAAGAAGTTTACAAACTTATTAGATATATATGTGAATTTAACCAGGATTATATCAGTATAATGAAATAAAAATTTTATATTAGAGATATATGAGTAGAAAATGAATAAATTGTTTTTTATATAATGATTTTCATAGTGGTTTTCGTGATAAGGAATTAAAGGTCATTGTTGAATAAGTGTATATTTCTAATAATATTTCTAAACCTTGTTATCTAATGGACCAAAAAAACTTGTTTAATTAACAAAGAACATGCCGTAATTCATTAATAATGGATAAACATGTTGATGTATATCACCTTAGGGTAGCCCTATTTGAATAGAAAAAAAAGAAATATCATTATATGAGGATTTATGTAATGTATAGTGCATTGAATTATATCCTAATTGAGAGCAACAATCCACTAACATATATTGTTGATTCATATGATTACCTCTAGCTAGAAAGAAATTTCTCTAATATTAATCTCATGTTACTCTATACTAAGTTGAAGGTTATGGTGGAATATATTATATTGACATCAATTTGAACTATATATTGGAAGTATGAGTTTTTATTTATTCACATTGGGTTGTAAAATTCTCCATCTTTATTTATGGATCTTAATAATATGTTATTTAATGAATATTTAGATATTATTAAGGGTCTCTTTATTGGTGATACCTTTTCAATTTAAAAATTCATGGGGATCAATAATGAAACATAATAATTTTGTTAAAGCATAATTATAACACATACTATTGGTACAAAATTATTAATTTTGTGTTTTTTTGAACTAAATTTCATTACATGGAAATATGTTTTCTAAATATAGAATAATGGTACTCCTTTTTAAAACTAATGTTATTTAAGAATGGCCTAGAAACCCCAATTTCAACTAGAATCATAGTTTATAATGTTTATCATGTTACTAATGGATATATTTTTGATAATAATTCTCATATTTGTGGCCATCTAACATTGCTATCATTAAAAAAATTTAAATCTATATGTTCAAAAAGGGTGATAAATATTTTGAATAACTAAATTGATCATTATTAAATGCATTATTTTTTCCCTTCCCTCAAGATATAATAATTTTATCATAAATACCGGTTCTTTTATGTTGTATCTTGTTTGTGTTATAATCCATAATAATCATGCCTATTCTTATTCTTCTCATCAACTAGAATAGCATCTGTTAAATTATCCAATAGATTATCTAAAATTAGATTCCATAGTTTTTTAATTATAAATATTGATTAGTAATTTATTTATAGAAAATTATGAAATATATACTAATCATAAATGATTGAATTATATATTCACTCATAAGTAATTTAATAAGACACATAGAATATTTCAATAATCAATAAATTTTTATGAATTCATGAATCATTATATTCTTAAAAAAAGAGAAAGTAGTTGATTATTTAAGTCAAGGAAATAATTATACATTAAAAATGTTAAATTTGTAAAATGATCCTTTGGATAATTAAATTTTCTAGTTTTAGAATATATGTTTTATTTGTTGGAACATCCTATTTTTTTCATGTTTCAATGTTGTCAAAATTTAAAGATAAAAGTAAGCTACCTCATAATGAAGATCGTGACCAAAAAAATGATGAATTGGTTATTAAAGGTAGGTTTGCAGATTTTTTTTAATAAGTAATGTGTTTTGAGACTAAGAATAAAAATATGCCCTATCACTCACATTAGAAGACGAAATTATAGATTGTACTGTGTATTTTCCAATTTTACATTAATCTTAGTAGCACTAATATGTATAGTAAACATTAGGAGTATTATTGTTAGGATAGAATGAAAAGTGACATTTCAGAAATTAACAAGAAATTTTTTACATGAAAATATGTTAATGTATCATTTCAATTATTTTAAATAATGATTTATACTTTTAAAATATTGTTTTGAAATGGGAAAATGTAACCATGGATTTCATAGTGGGATTTCAAAAGACATATAAATGTAATAACATGTTTGGGGTATTAATGGATCAATTTCTAAATATGTTCATTTTATTATCACTCATAATACAATTTATTTAGAATTAATATCATGATTATATCTCATGGATATAGTCATGTTATATGGATTTCACCACTCCATTTTATTTTATTGTGACCTAGGGAGTACTTGATATTTTTTGAAAGGATATCAGATGTCATTGGGTACTAGATTAAATTTCAATAGTAATGTTCATCATCAACCAGATGGATATTTTAAGTGAATGATTTAGATATTACAATAAATGTTAAATGATATTTTTATGTATTTCATGGTAATTAGAGATCAACATATACTATTTTTTAGCATTCTTATAATATTAGGTTCCATTCTAGTATAAATTTTGAACAATTTATGTCCTTATTTGGAAAGTGATTTCGAATTCCATCTTTTTGGGATAAAATAAGAAACCAGAACCATATGGGGCAGGAATTGATTGTGGTAATGGATGAGAAAGTGAAGACGATTCAACAACATGTTATGATAACTATAACACCCCATGTAAATAAAGAATATGAAATCTTTATATTTTTCCATATTTGTGAATAAAATATTAATATGACTTTAAAGGGGACGCTATGCTCGATGGCGTACCCAACACGCAACAATGAGTTTCATGGGAATCTTACGTTGTACTCTAATTATAAAATAATATTATATTAAATGGTAGTTAACATGTAGCCATTGTATTGGAAGGAATGGATATAAATAACTATGATATGATTATATATGTTTTTAAATGTTTTTACATTTATCCAAGAAAAGATAAAGGCTTAAAATACGGAAAGAATTAAATTTTAGGCGTATATGCCCTAGTTATCACTAAAGGTTCACTTATCGCCTTTTGATGGAGAACCATCATTAAATATAGTTTTGTTAACTCTTATACATTCTATTGGACCAAATAAAGCTCTTCTTAATAATTGGGACATCAAAATTTACTTTGTGTAAATTTTTGGTATCTTTCCGATAAAGTTCATTTTTTTAATGAATAGTGTAAAATGTTGTATTTTAATTCATAACCTCTTTTTAATATAATTTCTTTATATAATTAGATTATCTTTTGAATTGGTTTTAAAGTGAAATTAGAATATATTTTTACCATTAAATACAATAGTTGTCGTTGGAATTAATTTCACTTTGAAATCAGACTTAAACTAGTGTCAATCTTTTGATACTTATTGTTTCATAAAAACACGATATTTGCTCTGACAACGAGAATTAATTATTAAATTAATTAATGTGACTTATCTGTTTTGAATTTTGTAAAATAGACTTCATTTTAGAATTCAGAATATCATATACAGCTTAGGGTGAATTTTTGGGATTTTTCTAAAAAACATTAATTTTTGATGAATACTGAAGCCACTAAGTGGTACATATAAAAACTGGTTTTTCCGTTTAAATGAAATTTTGCCATCTTTGTGTTTTGAATTTCAAAAATCCAACATACATGGTTGTCATTAAGATGTAAAATTTGGTTCAATGGGATAAAAATAATTTTTTGGTGAATAGTAACTTATTATGTTTTTAATGGCGATTAGAGGTAATTAGTGTAGTTTATGGTAATAATAATGTTTAAATAAAATTAAATGACCTAGACACATGTCCTACCCTCATTGGATGTATCATGGACGACCACGACAATCCATGGGTCAACTTGGGTACCCCATGGAGCCAATTTGGATGGAAAATGACATAAATATCTTTTTAATTAATGTTAAAGTAAAAATGACACAAACATGAGATGTTTTACTAAAACAATTTTTACATGGTGTTTTACAAGTCATATTTTTTACTCTAAATAGTCATTGGAAATATAAAAAGATTTCCTACATCATAGTATTTTTTTTATAATTTTTAGACAATAAATAAATTAAATTATTTATGACATAATGATGATGCAGCGATGACCTCATTATTTAACGATTTAAATAAAATGGATTGATAATGTAATATATAAGAACTAAACATGTACAAAACCTATTTTATGAGTGGATTTCGAACCCTTATCACCTTATCCTTGAAATAAATCAATGTTGGACCTTTAAAATCCGAAAATATTTTGAAAATAAAGTAACATTTTATAACTTTACAAGAGTGCCCCTCCTCTACTCTTATAAAAGGCCCCCACCTCTACCTCCTTACCCACACTCCCAAAGCCTTTGGCTCGGCCAACCCCTGTCCATTTTGTCTCTCCACATCCCTATATTACTCCTTGAAGCCTCAATTTGGGCAGAAGTCTTCCCAAGGAAGCCTTTGAGCTCAAACCAAAGGGAGTTACCTGATTTTAACGTAATGTCTTCACTTGTGTCCTTTTGTTTTATTTTGCTTCTCCAAACCCATAAACTCTTTTTATTCATTTGTTTTGTAAAAAATACAGTATCTTAAATATACTAGGATGTTGTTATAAGAAGGATTCTAGCTACACATACACACACCTACATCTAATGGTTAAAGAACATACTGTTTCCGTGGATGGCGAATTTCTGCCTCCAGAAACGATGATTGTTCAACATTCTTATAACACCTTAAAAGGTGGCCATTAAGATGACACAATATTTATATATGATATATAATATGTTTATGTTTTACTTAATCTTATGTATTTTTTATTTATGGTGTACCTTTATGGTTTCCATTATGGGTAAACGCGATAACTTCATTTAAGGATGTGCGGACTACCGCCCCCTCAAAGTGATTTGATTCGTTAATACCATATGTGGTATGGATAAAGGATATATTTAATGATATTATATATGATACCATACTGGAATTAAAATTCTATTATGTATCATTATGTTTTAATTCCATTAAATATGAAATAGAAATGGAAGTAGCGTTCATTCGTACGTATGTCTTACCGTCTCCATGAACGGTACATTTCATTTCTTCTCTCAAAATGTTATGTAATATTATAAGTACATATATATAATGGATATATATGTAATATATTACATCTAAATTATGGATATAATTCTGGAATTATAACATATATATAATTCTTTCATTTTGTTTTAATTCCATTAATATGAAAAAAAATGAAAGTAGCGTTCATGCTTACGTACGGCCTACCGTCTCCATGAACGGTGCTTTTCGTTTTTAATCTCCAAATGATATCGAATAGTATAAAATGAATATTTACTGGATATATATGATATTTTAATACTATTCTGGAAATTATTTACTTATAACTACATGGGAAATCTTTTTTCAAACAAGTTCATTTTTTACTCATGTACCAAACATCGGCAAAAACGTCTGATATGAACTAACATTATTAATCAATTATTATAACATTATAATATGTGATATGAACTGAATAATAATATCTAAATGAGGTACTTAGGCAATTATTAATTGACCAATGTTTATTATTCAGGAATATAAAGAAACGAAAAAGAAAAGTTGGACTTGAGTTAAGGGATCCTACTCCACTCTTTCTTCTTAAGTACACTCTTTTATGTCATTCCTTTTAAAGCTCATTTTTCTTGTTATTGGGATTTTATTTTATATTAATATTACTGTAATTTTTATTTTCAGGTGATGAGAGACCCTATTCTTTCTCATCAAGCCATTTTGGATGTTTTGAGTGGCGCCGTTAGGCTGCCAGATTTTCGTGAGAGATCTAACCTCTCTCTTTCATTTTAAGTACTCTCCTTTATGTCACTTCTTTTAAGATCCTCTTTTTTATGTTGGGGGATGTTATTTTATATTCCTCTTTCTATAAACTTTAAGTTAATATTATTATATACCCTATTTGATCTCATCAATCCATTTTTGTAAGTCTTATGTGGCGTCGTTAGGATGCCATGTTTTCGTAAGGGATTTTTCATCTCACTTTTATTCCCATGAGATTTATGCTACATTTGCCATAATTTTATTTGAGTGGTGTATGTACTGCCCATTATTTTACCCATTGTGTAATATAATTTCTTTTATGAGTATTTACATCAATGTTGTATTGTCATTCTTTCACGAGGTGTATGTTTCGAAAGATACCCATGTCAGTAAGGGAACCTTTCACCCTCCTCTTTTTAAAAGACTTCTTTTGTTGGGTCTTTTAATTTAAATATTGTTATGTTGGGATATGTTCTCATATATCCTTATTGATGTAAATTTTTTGTCCAAGTGATGAGATAACCTTTTTTTATCTCTCATCAACTCATTTTGATGTGACGCCGTTAGGCTGTCAAGGGAACTTCTTAACCCAATTTCGATTTCTTTGGGTTCAACATGTAGTTATTAAATATGTCATACTTTGAATATGTGTGAATGAACTTTGATTATTTTAAACTTAATATCCACTTATATTTGGTGTATTCGTTTTTCACATATAATTATATAATTGATTTATCCTTAAACCAGGGATACCATCTTTGTATAGGACATCGTCTCAAACTCCTTTCATTGAGGCATATTTTGTTTTATACACAATCTTCTTTTATACGGTGTATAAACCCCTTTGACTTTTAATTTTTTTCAAAAGGAATCTTTTTTATACGAAAGGATTACTAAATGACAAAAGGGAATGTTTTTGTCCTATGTATGCGGCGACAATGACTTCTCCGCCGCCATGACCATTATTTGAGTTTCGGCTTCCTCTACAAGCCATCCTTTTTTTAAAAGAAAAAAATACCATGTTTTACTTTTCTTTTATTTTGGTATTGAAAACGGGTTTCATAATGTTTTTATATCAACGTGTTGTATTGATATCTTGTGATTGAAAGGTGGAAATGTTATGTTTCCTTTATGCATGTTTTATGTGATATGATTATGTTGAGGTTCTTGGGCATTATTATGAAGACTGGTGGTTCCGTGATAAACTAAGGGCGGGTGAGCCCGGTATAGCTCTCCAATGAATTGGGTAACGTGAAGGAGTGAAACGTTAAGGTTTCTCCGAAGAGATTTAGGGAATATACTATGATGGGTATTCCAAACATAACCAAGAGGGTTACTCCCTACGTAAGAATGTTATGAATGCCTCAAGTTACATTTATGTCTTATGATCTCTATGATTTATTCATGATTGGATGAGGTATGTTAAAGTCACTATGTTTTATGGGTAAAGTATGATTTCATTATTATGTATATATGGACTCATGATTCTTTTCCATATTTTTATAACCCTTACTGAGCTTTTTATGCTCATCCCATGTTTTTGAAATGCTTTTCACAGGTAAAGGGAAAGGTACATGATGGGATGATAGTGTCAAGGATGTGTCAAGAAAGAATCCATGTTTTATTTTAAATATGTTTCCATTGATGGAAAGAATGAATACTGTCTTTTATGTAACCACTTTGTTTAAATGTGGAATGTAATGCAAGTTTCATGATCTAATTCTCTAAAACTCTAATCCTGAAAAGATCCTCGATGTGTAATCTTGTAATAACTCAAGACTAAGTAAGGTTTAAGGCTGGGGCCTTATAGTTGGTATCAGAGGTCGGTTTAGATAACTTTAGAGGTTAGGGTATTATTTAAGCATAAGTGGCATTACCATAATGGTTAGGATTTCAGTTAGAGTCCTAGTTTTAGATGAAGTTAATGAGTAAGTGTATCTTAGTGTTTACCTTCCTCATTAGTACATGATGGTTTTGTTGATATACCACACTGAATTTTTTTTTTAGTGAATGGATGGATCTAGCAGGCACCAAAGAGACAATAGGTTTGAAGGAAACTGTGGTGGTTCTATGATTAAGATACTAGATAAAATGGGGGATTCAATGAGGAAACTCGTGGTTGTTCTAAACCAACTATCAAGGAGTCATGATCAACCACTTGAACCTTGTTATGATATTTAATGCATCATGTACGAGATGACCAATCGATGTGAAAGTTCAGGTAATAATTATAAAGGTAACCATTAGAGTTTATATGATCCTTACTTTTGAGGTAATTATGGGTTACTATATGTTATGATGGAAGTGAAAGGCATGAGATAAAATTGAGGTTAAATTATGTTATGGTTATTTTTGATGATTTTATCTCTTTATGGGGAATGATTTTAGAATTATATAGTTTTGGAAAAAGGACAACACGCAGACCGTGTGACTACCCGTCGCGTCGGACAAAGCTGCGGGAATCGAACCCACAACCAAAGTGCAACTGGTATTTATCGCCTACCACTAGACTACGTGAAGTCCCTGGTTAGTTTGACTGATTTTATGAATTAAGAGTAAGTTGATTTTGGGTTATTTATGAAAATGATTAACCTATCACGGAGGATATGTGATTAGGTTAATTACTTTTCAATACGAGACATTAAGAGCAACTGATGTTGTTTGAAGATAAATGTTACGATTTAACTTGGAAGACTATGTGACTAAATCCTTCAAATATTTGGGTTTCAATCTTAGTTTGGTTTACTTTGAATAATTTTATGGACAAATTGATTATCGAATGGTCCTCGTTGAACTTTGGGATTTGTTGGACATATTTTGGAGATTAAGCATAGATTTTCTTTTTAAATGGGTTTCCTTTTCTGGATTATCTGACCTTGTACTAAACATTTTGGTTTTGGTTTTGGTTAATGTCTAAAGACATAGGAAGTATATAGTTATCTTTTGTGGATTAGTTGATTCTCTGGAAGTTGATTATAGTACTCTTAATGTGAACAAGTATTCCTAAATACTCGTCTTTTGGATAAAATATGAGTTTGTGTAAGGAATCTAATCAAAGTTGAAAGTCACCATGATAAGTGATTATGTTTCATTATGAATAAATTCCTCAATAAAAAGTAACTTAAAACAAAAATGTTGTCTATTAACTTTTCCTACTGGGAAATCGAATACCGTTTAACCCATCACAAGATTGTGATTATCTTGTGGTTAACTTTCTCCTAAACATGTTTTCTATCACTCTCCATCAGAACATGACCCTTTGTTTTTTCCTCCATGTCCATATTTTCATATGTGGAATCCTAGTATGGGTTAACTCGGGTGACCTTTGTATTTATCTTTCTTTATTTTAATGTGATTGTTTTACCGACTCTTGTTCCGATGTGGGACTTTTAAGGATGTTTCCAAGCCAAATTTTAAAATTGCGAGGACGCAATTCTCAAAAGGGGGGAAGGATGTAACACCCCAGGTAAATAAAGAATATTAAATTTTTATATTATACATATTTGTGAATAAAATATTAATATGACTTTAAAGGGGACACTATGCTCGATGGCGTACCCAACACACAACAACGAGTTTCATGGGAATCTTACGTTGCACTCTAATAATAAAATAATATTATTTTAAATGGTAGTTAACATGTAGCCGTTGTATTGGCAGGAATAGATAGAAATAATTAATATATGATTATATATGTTTTTAAATGTTTTTACATTTATCCAATAAAAGATAAAGGCTTAAAATACGGAAAGAATTCAATTTTAGGCGTATATGCCATTGTTTTTCACTAAAGGTTCACTTATAGCCTTTTGATGGTGAACTGTCATTAAATATAGTTTTGTTCACTCTTATACATTATATTGGACCAAATAAAACTCTTCTTAATAATTGGGACATCAAAATTTACTTTGTGTAAATTTTTGGTATCTTTCCGATAAAGATCATTTTTTTAATGAATAGCGTAAAATGTTGTATTTTAATTCAAAACCTCTTTTTAATCTAATTTATTTATATAATTATATTGTCTTTTGAATTGGTTTTAAAGTGAAATTAGAATATATTTTTACCATTAAATCCAATAGTGGTCGTTGGAATTAATTTCACTTTGAAATCAGACGTAAACTAGTGTCAATATTTTGATACTTATTGTTTCATAAAAACACGCTATTTGCTATGACAGCGGGAATTAATTATTAAATTAATTAATGTGACTTATATGTTTTTAATTTTTTTAAATAGACTTCATTTTTGAATTCGGAATATCAAATATAGCTTAGGGTGAATTTTTGGGATTTTTCTGAAAAACTTCAATTTTTGATGAATAGTGAAACCACTAAGTGGTACATATGAAAACTGGTTTTTCCGTTTAAGTGAAATTTTTCCATCTTTGTGTTTTTAATTTCAAAAATCCGACATACATGGTTTTCATTAAGAAGTAAAATGTGGTTCAATGGGAAAAAAATAATTTTTTTGTGAATAGTAACTTATTAAGTTTTTAATCGCGATTAGAGGTAATTAGTGTAGTTTATGGTAAAAATAATGTTTAAATAAAATTAAATGACCTAGAAACATGTCCTACCCTCATTGTATGTGTCATGGCCGACCAAGAAAATCCATGGGTAAACTTGGGGACCCCATGGAGCCAATTTGGTTGGAAAATGACATAAATATCTTTTTAATTAATGTTAAAGTAAAAATGAATCAAACATGAGATGTTTTACTAAAACAATTTTTAATGGGGTTATAAAAGTCATATTAATTACTATAAATATTAATTATAAATATAAAAAGATTTCCTACATCATAGTATTTTTTTATAATTTTTAGACATTAAATAAATTAAATTATTTATGACATCATGATGATGCAGCGATGACCTCATTATTTAACGATTTAAATAAAATGGAAAGATAATGTAATATCCAAGACCTACACATGTCAAAAACCTATTGGATGAGTGGATTTCGAATCCTTATCACCTTATCCTCTAAATAAATCAATGTGGGACCTTTAAAATCCGAAACTCTTTTGAAAATAAAGTACCATTTTGTAACTTTACAAGAGTGCCCCTCCTCTCCTCTTATAAAAGGCCCCCACCTCTACCTCCTTACCCACACTCCCAAAGCCTTTGGCTTGAACAAATCCTGCCCATTTTGTCTATCCACTTCCCTCTCTTACTCCTTTAAGCCTCACTTTGGGCAGAAGTCTTCCCAAGGAAGCCTTTGAGCTCAAACCAAAGGGAGTTACCCGATTTTAAGGTAATGTCTTCACTTGTGTCCTTTTGTATTATTTTGCTTCTCCAACCCCATAAACTCTTTTTATTCATTAGTTTTGTAACAAATACAGTATCTCCAATATACTAGGATGTTGGTATAAGATGTATTCGAGCTACACTTACACACACCGACATCTAATGGTTAAAGAACATACTGTTTCCGTGGATGGCGAATTTCTGCCTCCCGAAATGATGATTGTTCAACATTCATCTAACACCTTTAAAGGTGGCCATTAAGATGACACAATATTTATATATGATATATAATATGTTTATGTTTTACTTATGCTTTTTTATTTTTCATTTATGGCGCACCTTTATGGGTTCCATTATGGGTAAACACGATATCTTCATTTAGGCAAGTGCAGACTACCGCCCCCTCAAAGTGATTTGATTCATTAATACCATATGTGGTACGTATAAAGGATATATTTAATGATATTATATACGATACCATACTGTAATTAAAATAATATTAGGTATCATTATGTTTTAATTCCATTAAATATGAAATAGAAATGGAAGTAGCGTTCATGCGTATGTACGGCTTACCGTCTCCATGAACGGTACATTTCATTTCTTATCTGAAAATGTTATGTAATATTACAAGTAAATATATATGATGGATATATATTTAATATATTACATTTAATTATGGATATCATTCTGGAATTATAACATATATATCTCTCTCTCATTTTGTTTTAATTCCATTAATATGACAAAAAAATGAAAGTAGCGTTCATGCGTACGTACGGCCTACTGTATCCATGAACGATGCCTTTCGTTTTTTATCACCAAATGATATGGAATAGTATAAAATGAATATTTACTGGATATATATGATATTTTAATACTATTCTGGAAATTATTTACTTATAACTACATGGGAAATCTTTTTTCAAACAAGTTCATTTTTGACTCATGTACCAAACATCGACAAAAACGTCTGATATGAACTAACATTATTAATCAATTATTATAACATTATAATATGTGATATGAACTGAATAATAATATATAAATGAGTTACTTAGTCAATTATTAATTTACCAATGTTTATTATTCCGGAATATAAAGAAATGAACAAGAAAAGTTGGACTTGAGGTAAGGGATCCTACTCCACTCTTTCTTCTTAAGTACACTCTTTTATGTCATTCCTTTTAAAGCTCATATTTCTTGTTATTGAGATTTTATTTTATATTAATATTAATTTAATTTTTATGTTCATGTGATGATATACCCTATTCTCTCTCATCAGTCCATTTTGGATGTTTTGAGTGGTGGTGTTAGGCAGCCAGATTTTCGTAAGAGATCTAACCTCTCTCTTTCTTTTTAAGTACTCTCCTTTATTTCACTTCTTTTAAGCTCCTCTTTTTTATGTTGGGGGATTTTATTTTATATTCCTATTTCTATAAACATTAAGTTAATATGATGAGATACCCTATTTTATCTCATCAATCCATTTTTGTAAGTCTTATGTGGCGTCGTTAGGCTGCCGTATTTTCATATGGGATTTTTCATCTCACTTTTATTCCCGTGAGATTTATGCTACATTTTCCATAATTTCCATTGAGTGGTGTATGTACTGCCCATTAATTTACTCATTGTGTAATATACTTTCTTTTATGATTATTTTCATCAATGTTGTATTGTCCTTCTTTCACGAGGTGTATGTTTCGAAAGATACCCATGTCGGTAAGGGAACCTTTCACCCTCCTCTTTATAAAAGACTTCTTTTGTTGGACCTTTTAATTTACATATTTTTATGTTGGGATATGTTCTCATATATCCTTATTGATGTAAATTTTATGTCCATGTGATGATATAAACTTTTTTTTATCTCTCATCAACTCATTTTGATGTGACGCCATTAGGCTGTCAAGGGAACTTCCTAACCCAATTTCGATTTCTTTGGGGTCAACCTGTAGTTATTGAATATGTCATCCTTTGAATATGTGTGAATGAAATTTGATTATTTCACACTTAATATCCACTTATATTTGGTGTATTCGTTTGTCACACATAATTATGTAATTGATTTATCCTTAAACCAAGGATATCGTCTTTGTATGGGACTTCATCTCAAACTCCTTTCATTGAGGCATATTTTGTTTTATACACAACCTTCTTTTATACGGTGTATAAACCCCTTTGACCTTTAAGTTTATTCAAAAGGAATATTTTTTATACGAAGAGTTTACTAAATGACAAGAGGGAATGTTTTTGTCGTACGTATGCGGCGACAATGACTTCTCCGCCGCCATGACCATTATTTGAGTTTCGGCTTCCTATACAAGCCATACTTTTTTTTAAAATAAAAAAATACCATGTTTTACTTTTCTTTTATTTGGGTATTGAAAATGGTTTTCATAATGTTATTATATCAATGTGTTGTATTGATATCTTGTGATTGAAAGGTGGAAATGTTATGTTTCCTTTATGCATGTTTTATGTGATACAATTATGTTGAGGTTCATGGGTATTATTATGAAGACTGGTGGTTCCGTGATAAACTAAGGGCGGGTGAGCCCGATATAGCTCTCCAATGCATTGGGTAGTGCGATGGAGTGAAAAGTTAAGGTTTCTCCGAAGAGATTTAGGGAATATACTATGATGGGTATTCCAAACGTAACCAAGAGGGTTACTCCCTACGTAAGAATATTATGAATGCCTCAAGTTACCTTTATGTATTATGATCTCTATGATTTATTCATTACTGGATGGGGTATGTTAAAGTGCCTATGTTTTATGGGTAAAGTATGATTTCATTATTATGTATATATGGACTCATGTTTCCTTTCCATATTTTTATAACCCTTACTGGGCTTTTTATGCTCATCCTATGTTTTTGAAATGCTTTTCACAGGTCAAGGGAAAGGTACATGATGGGATGATAGTGTCAAGGATGTGTCAATAAAGAATCCATGTTTTATTTTAAATATGTTTCCGTTGATGGTAATAATGAATATTGTCTTTTATGTAACCACTTTGTTTAAATGTGGAATGTAATGCAAGTTTCATGATCTAATTCTCTAAAACTCTAAACCTTAAAAGATCCTCGATGTGTAATCTTGTAATAACTCAAGATTAAGTAAGTTTTAAGGCTGGGGCCTTATAATTACTAAGGGGAGGAATAACTTATTTTAGATAACTGGACAAAGGATCATTATTTCAAGGTTGGTGATCTTATTTTTCCTCAATTATCACTATGATAAAGTGTTATGTGTTTTGTTGAAAGGGGAATCATAAATCCAGAGTTAATTGGACCATATTATTCCCATGATAAAATTGTATAACTTTCTTAAATATTGGTCATTCCGATGAGTTTATCTTTTTTAAATGATGTTTTCACGTTTTGATGTTAAGATTGTGCGAACATGATTCAACTCATGTTTTGTGATCTGAATTTGATATGTTGGAATAGATAGTTTCTAACTAGGAATAAACTATTTAGATTAATTAACATATATGTCATTTACTGAGGAATGAGGTTATTCAACATATTAATGTTTTGTAGAAGAAACGTATTAATCTGAAAAATCTATAATGGAATTGTAGCCCCACTATTTTAATAAGTTAATGATATTATGAGGATAAAATTTAAAAAATTGGGGAATAATATAAAAACCTATTTAATTTTTTAATAAATAATTTCCATTTCTTACAAAAATTAATTATTTAGATAT
The DNA here is from genome assembly GCA_963277665.1 of Viscum album. Lineage (NCBI taxonomy): Eukaryota > Viridiplantae > Streptophyta > Magnoliopsida > Santalales > Viscaceae > Viscum > Viscum album. The sequence goes on from OY728145.1 coordinate 1,660,426,121, forward strand.
TTTATAGTTATATTCATTATTTGATTAATAACTCAAATTTTAGTAAAAATAAAAAACAATTCATTCATAATAATAAGGTGTTTCCATTTATTAAATGGTTTTATTGAATATTTTATTTGATAAATTATACAATATTAATAGAGATTAAATTTCCATTTTTTGATTCATCATTTCATAAATATTTTAAATTATTTTTTCCCAAATATTTTTAGAAGATTAGCTTTTCATTGAATAGTGAAAATAATAATTTTTATAAATATGATATTTTCAATATATTAAAAAGTATCATAATGATTTTTTTGTTCATAATAATCAAAATTAATTAATATTTTCTAAGATAAAATATTAATAATTTTTTTTAATATTCCCTATTTCATATTTTTGATTAATAATTGTTTTGGTTTTAAAAACATACTACTCATGAAAAATGTTTTTTATTACTTTTTTAGTTTAATATTATATTTAATTCTACCACATCTCTATATAGAATATTAAAAATCAATTAAACATTTTTTTTAATTTTTATTAATTTTTTAATGATGTCAATTTTATTTTCAGTTAATATGAATATAGAATTTTGTAATTTAGGATTCCATAGTAAAAAACCAATCCATGTAATTGATGTAATAAATCAAACGATATGGATTGTAATTTTAATAGATAAATATCCTTAATTGTATAGTATGATTTTGTATTTTCATTATTCACATATAATGTTATTATATAGACTTTTTTGGACATTATAATGATATTATGACCTTTCTAGTATTTAATTTTATGAAAATTGAAACATGTCACATTCTTGATTTTTATATATATAATATTTTTAATATTGAGTATTCAAAAGTGTATGTTTGAATATAAATATAATATTGAAAAATATAATATTTATCTTCATCATAGTATATTTTTCAAATAAACAAATTAAATTAAATTCATATATAACTTTAAGGCATTGACGGTTCAAATAATCTAAAAATTATATAAATTATATTAATAATATTAAAATTAATGTATTAGGAGTTAATTAATGTATTAAATGAATTTTATATATGACCTTGATATATTTTAGATGTATTAAAATATTTTTTTATATCTATTATCTATAAATTATCAAATTCAATGTAATGAATAATTTAAAAATATACATTTGTGATATTTATTTAAAAAAATATATTTCATTATACAAATTTCCATAAAAAAATTTTAAAATAAGATAGTAGAATATTATTTTTAGTATCATCCATGGTAATGTTGTGATTTGTTTTATAAACTATATTGACCATTAGTGAGTAATAATCTTTATTACCAAGATAAATTTAAAAACTTTTAACATGAGGTTAATACAAAAAGATAAGGGTATAAATTTGATATGAACAAGACCCAAAATTATGGTATAAGAATATATTGACCCATAATAATTTTTTTCTAGTTTTATTTACAATGTAATTTATAATAATTCAATATGATGATATTTTATAATTTTACCCCTCTTTACTCTCATAAAAATGATCCTTTTTCTCAATCAATCATATTTCCAAACATATATTATTAGGAAAATACGCCCAAAATTAAATTACATGAATACCTATAATAATTATAAATTTATTCATATAGTATGTAAACCATCCGTTATGAAATTATATTGCTTGGATTTGGTAGTTTTCTAATGATTAAGAAATAATTTTAATAAAATAATTTTTTTCACATAGAACCATAAAATCATCCAAAACACTGAATATGCAATAAAGAGTTTTATTATATTTAATTTTTATTTTTAATTATTTGTTTAAAATATTTCTCTATCTCAACCTACAAAAAATTTGAAATAGAAACATCATTCGTGTGTAGGTGGACTACCACCTCCTGAACCGATAACATTTTTTTCCATCACTGCATCTATAGACTAGAAATGTATGTTTTTTATAGATATCAGGTTCTAAGCATTAGTGATCTTGATGTGAATCCTAGTTTATCCTTAATTGAAAATCAAATCAGTATAATGGATTCTAAAACATGGGTACTTAAAGTGATGATGATACCTTTTTTATCTATGTAAATTATTTCACGGTTCTGTTACACAAGAGGTGGAAGAGAGGGTGAAGTAGTTAGAAATTCGGGAACACAACTTTTCAGAAGGGAAGCTTCACAACAGTTTTTATGCAGAAAAAAAAAATTTATAGGGTGAATTTGTAACATATTGTTACTATTTTCAGTTATAACGACCCATACTTTACATACATTGTTAATAATTCAAAATTGAAGTACACTTATTACAACATATGACAAAACCACAAAGGACCGTATAGGTATAGTGTCTTTAGAAACTGGGAAACATAAACAACTGGTTCATAAATATTCTACAGTGTATCCCATTTAATTCATCATATCTAGGGTCCCATTTAGCATATTCTACTTAATATCCATCTTCCGGACCTGGGGAAAAGAAAACATAAAAGGGTGAGCTCAAATGCTCAGCAAGGGAAAATAAAGGAAATAAAAATCATATCATATCTTTTTGAAAATCATAACCTGCAAAAGAGATCATAATATCTTAACATGGAACAGATCATAGAATTGAAAATGAGATCCCCATAATCATAACATGAAACTTGAAACTTTGTGGTATGCACACATAATCATGGAAAATCATTTCTTGTTAGTCATGACTCATTGCCAAGACTATCTTAGTGGACAAAGTCCATTTCTGAATCGAGTAACCCTCGTTTCAGTCCTATTTCACTGAACCGGTATAACCTACCATTCCAGCCATGTCTATCTCATGAGATATAAAATCTTTACCCAATGCATTGGAGAGAGATATAGGTCCCACCCATCTCATAATGATACCATTCTTATGTGTGCCACAAAATCATAAACCATACATCATAGCATAACCCATGTAATAAAAATGGGATTCTTAAACAACATGACATCATAAAACAATTTATATAAGAGAAAGGAATTAATAAAAATAATTCCATCACAACATAATCAAATCAATGTAATAATAGGGATAAAAACAGAACCCTTTATTATCTTAGATGGAAAATAATTTTGATAAAACACTTGAACTCCATTTTTGAGGAAAATATCCTTTCTTCTTCAAAAACATTTTTCCTTTCATAACATGTCATACAACATTAAACTTAAAGAAGTTGATTAAAAATAAACATGAAAACTTGTAAAGGAAGCTTCTTGGAAATAATGTTTTAAAAATCCATTCATGCCGTATATGTTAAAAAAAACATTCTTCTCGTACTTTTGTCGGAAAAGTCAAAAAAATACCTCGTATGAAAAACGACAAAAGATTCCTTTCATATCTTTTACTAAAAACTCACCTAAGGGTAAAATAGGATTTAAAAAATTGTAGGTGAATGGAAATAATATTACATATTGAGGAAACATGGATGTGGATGATAAAATACACCCCAGTAAATACTAAAGTATAAACAATCTCGGATAAAAATGAGATTGTGATATTTCCCTTACCTTAGGTCCGATTTCCTTTGTACGTTTCCGAATCTCCGGTATAATGGTTTAAATAATGTTATTGACTTATTCCAGAATCATACATATTGATATGATATCATATATGGTCATATTGTTAGCTTCTTGTTAGTAATATTTCATTGTTACTTGTTACTCGGGTCTTTATTGCCTTTTGTTCTTATGCATGTTTTGCCGAATAAATTCTTATTCTTCTTTTAAGGTTATAGATACCTTATATCCTGAATGGTATTAGTGTAACATATATCATATTTATTCATTCAATTCATTTATATAATTACTATGTAATGATGATTATGTAGAACGAGTCGCATCACATCGTGGAGACGGTATTCGGTACGTACGCACGAGTGATGATATCGTTCCTATGATCGTGGAATTGTATTGGAGTATATATATATTATTTCAGTATCAATATTACTTTATAATAATCATAAATAGTTACTCATTACACCATTATACCCATCCTTGTAAGGTGATGGTGGAAAATAGATTACACCATGGCGTGGAGACGGTATTCCGTACGTACGCACGCGCGGTGATTTCATTTTTCCGTAGGATGGATATAAGGTGAATTAGGGTTGTTTCATATTTATAATAACATATCAGTATGTAAGTAATACTTATGTTATTAATTTATCATGAAACAACTAAATAAGAAGAAGTTGAAGAAGAAAGAAATTGAAAAGATCGGTAATGGATATTACCTCTTCTTTGGAACGCCACTTTGAATCCTCCACTTAGGGAACTAAGATTGGTCATTGAAGAAGACCAGGACCTCTAGGATTATTCTAGGGAAGTGGAGAGGAGAAAATTTCAGGTGTTGGCCGAGCTTGAGTTCTCAAATTGGTGTGAGGAGGAGGGGGAGGAGGTGCCCTTTTATAAGGGAGGAGAGGGGCACCTTAGGAATACCTCAAAATATTATTTTATATTAAAGTCAAAATCAGTTTATAATGGTTCCAAAGGGACTTATTTAGAAGTTAAAGTGGGGATGGGTCGAAATACTATCAACCAATAAGATTTAGACAAGTTTAGGTTATTATTTTAACCTTATCAATTAGATTTAACTCTAAGTTAAATAATTTAACTTTTACTGTGACTTTTTGTTTTCTTCCACTATATGGTTAATACACTTACTATAACATGCCAAACGAACCCCAAGTTGTTTATTATTAATATATATATCCTTATCTAAGTCATTTGGCCGATCCTTAGATTTTTAGGAATAAAATAACAATTAACAATTTAATATTTGATTTTAAACATATTTTGTGTCAATTTTGACACTGTTTGATATATGATTTTTTCGAAAGTCATAACAGAATTATATGTTCGATCCAAGTTGATTAAATCAACACTAATATATCATATTATCCTATAAAATTAGTGGAATTCATAAAAAGTCTCAAATTACATTTATTTGGGCATTTATAACATCAATTATGTTAACATTTCCTTAAAAGGGTAATTACTACATCACTGTTGTGTCATAAATAAATTAATTTATTTAAAGTCTAAAAATTATAAATAAAATATCATTATGTAGGAAATCTTTTTAGCTTTCTAATGAATATTTATAGACGAATTTCTTTTATGTATAACTGTATATTAAAAATGTTTTAGTTATTAAACTTTGATTTTAACTATTTTAACTATTCATTAAATAAAATAATATCTAATGTCATAATCTAATCCATGTGGACCTAAATGGTCATATTATATTCATAAGGTTGTTTTTGGTCAAACTACATTTATCCAATAGAATTTGGACATGTTTTAGGGTAATAGTAATATCATATTTACCCTTAGTTACCCTATTTACTATTAATCGTGGTAAAAAAAGTAAAAAGTCACTATTCATCGAAAATTATTTTCATCTCATTGAACCACATTTTAGTCCTTGATATTAACCGTGTCTGTCGGATTTTCGAAATTCCATTCACAGAAGCGGTAAAATTAAGTTTTATGCAAAATTCAGTTTTTAACCTATCACTTAGTGGTTACACTATTCATCAAAAATTGAAAGTTTTCAGAAAAATACTAAAATTTCACCCTAGGCTAATTTCGATATTCCGAATCCAAAAATGAAGTCCATTTTTAAAAATAAAATTTATAAAATTTTAAAAAGTGGGTTTTACTATTCATAACGGCTAGTTTTATTTTAATAGCATATCGTTGTTTAGTGAAACTCGGTATTGCGTACGACGCAAGCAATCGAGGAAGGTCACGATTTCGTGTAAAGCAAGCCAAGCAAGTGTTGTGTAGAAAAAGATTCCTTTGATGATTTATATAATATAAAAGTCTCGGGTGTTACATTCTACCCCCCTTAAAATGAATTTCGCCCTCGAAATTCGTCACTTTGTAACAAACAGATGAGGATACTTCTCCCTCATCATATCCTCAAGCTCCCATGTAGCTTCTTCAAGTTGGTGGTTCCTCCATAAAACTTGCACCAATCGAGTGGTCTTGTTTCGTAGGACTTTTTCGCTACGATCCAGAATCTCTATCGGTTGTTCTTCATAAGAAAGATCTTGCTCCAGCGGTACAACTTCTAAGCTAAGTACATGTGAAGGATCAGGTATGTACTTTCTCAGGAGAGACACATGGAACACATCGTGAACTTGAGAGAGATTCAGTGGAAGCGCCAATCGGTAAGATACCTTTCCAACACGATCCAGTATTTTGAAAGGACCGATATATCTATGGCTCAACTTCCCCTTTTTTCCAAATCTCATAACCCTCTTCCAGGGAGATATTCGTAAGAACACTTTATCGCCCACTTCAAACTTTAGGTCTTTTCTTCGGTTGCCGGCATAACGTTTCTGTCGACTCTGAGCTGCTCTTATGTGTTGTTGAATAGATCTGACCTTTTCTGCCATTTCATCAACGAGATCAGGTCTTAATAGCTTTCTTTCCCCAACTTCATCCCAGCAAGTTGGAGTCCTGCATTTCTTTCCATAGAGAGATTCATAAGGAGCCATCTGAATACTGGAGTGAAAGCTATTATTATAAGAAAATTCTACCAAAGGTAGGTGTTGATCCCAACCTCCTTTGAAATCCATAGAGCAAGCTCTTAACATATCTTCTAGGGTTTGAATTGTTCTCTCAGACTGACCGTCTGTCTGAGGATGATAAGCAGTGCTGAAACTCAACTCTATATCCAGAGTATGCTGAAGACTTCGCCATAACTTCAAGGTAAATCTCGGATCCCGATCAGATATAATAGAAAGTGGCACTCCATGCAATCTTACCACTTCCTTTACATATATCATGGCAAGCTGATCTAGAGATAATTCCTCTCTAATAGCAACGAAGTGTGCAGACTTTGTAAGACGATCAACTATGACCCAGATAGCATTATTGCCTTTGGATGTTTTAGGAAGTCCTTTGACAAAGTAAATAGTGATGTTTTCCCATTTCCATTCTGGTATGGGTATTGGTTGTAACATCCCCTTAGACTTCTGTCTCTCAGCTTTAACTTTTTGACAAACCAAGCATCGAGAGACATATTCAGCAACATCTCTTTTCATGCCATCCCACCAGAAGTATTCTTTCAGGTCCCTATACATCTTCGTGCTTCCAGGATGAATAGAGAATGATGAACTATGAGCCTCATCAAGCAGCTCCTTCTTTAATTCGGGGATGGGAGGAACACAAACCTGATTCCTGAACTTTATTATCCCATCACAATCAAGATTGAATTCAGGAACATTTCTCACCTTCTTTTGTAACTCAACATCTTCTTTCTGTGCCTCTTTAATCTTCACATGTATAGATGGTTGAACATTCATTTGAGAAAGATAAGATTTTTCCCCTTCCATTATAATTCCAAGATCCATCCATTGTAAATCCATAAATGTTGGATCTTTTGTGATCCTCATCATGGATAAACTAGCATGGTCTTGTCGACTTAATGCATCTGCCACCTTGTTTGCTTTCCCAGGGTGGTAATGGATTGAGCAGTCATAATCCTTAATCAGCTCCAACCATCTTCTTTGACGCATATTCAGCTCATTTTGTGTGATAATATACTTTAAACTTTTATGATCAGTATAAATATCACACATTTCACCATAAAGGTAATGCCTCCAAATCTTTAATGCAAAGATTACCGCAGCTAACTCCAAATCATGTGTTGGGTAATTTTGCTCATGGATTTTCAACTGTCGTGAGGCATAAGCTATCACCATATCATTTTTCATAAGAACACACCCCAATACCTTCTTGGATGCATCACTGTAGATCACAAACCTTTCTCCACTACAAGGCAGTGTGAGCACAGGTGCACTGGATAACCTTCTTTTCAACTCCTTGAAATTCTCTTCACATTCCTCTGTCCAAACAAACTTAACTCCTTTCCGAGTCAACTTGGTGAGTGGATTAGATAATCGTGAAAAATCTTTTAAAAAATGTAGATAATATCCAGCCAAACCAAGAAAACTTTAGATCTTAGTTACTGTTGTTGGTCTTGACCATCTTTCGATAACCTCTGTTTTTGCTGGATCCACAGATATCCCCTATTTTGAGATTATGTGACCCAAAAATGCAACTTTTTGAAGCCAAAATTCACACATGGTAAATTTGGCATAAATATTCTCCTTTCTCAGGGTCTTCAATATAATTCTCAAGTGATGTTCATTCTCTTCCTTGCTCTTTGAATAGACAAGAATATCGTCTATAAAGACTACCACAAATTGATCAAGATAGTCTCTAAAGACTCTATTCATTAGATCCATGAAGATAGAAGGGGAATTAGTAAGACCAAATGGCATCACTATAAATTCATAGTGTCCATACCTTGTACGGAAAGCCGTCTTTGGTATATCCTCCCTTTTTCCCCTTAATTGATGATACCCTGAACGAAGATCAATCTTGGAAAAGTATTGAGCTCCACGTAGTTGGTCAAATAAGTCATCAATGCGTGGGAGATGATATTTGTTCTTGATAGTGATCTTGTTAAGTTCTCGATAATCAATGCAGAGTCTCATTGATCCATCTTTCTTCTTAACAAATAGAACAAGTGCTCCCCAAGGTGACACACTAGGGCGTATGAATCCCTTATCAAGATTCTCTTGGAGTTGCTTCTTCAATTCCTGCAACTCAATTGGGGCCATTCTATAAGGTGTCTTTGAAATAGGCAAAGCACCCGGTACGAGTTCTATTGAAAACTCAACTTCACGATTTGGTGGAAGACCCAGTAATTCCTCCGGAAAGACATCATCAAACTCCCGTACGATGGGCATATTCTTAATCGCGAGTTTCTCACCAACCATTTGAGATACAAAACCTTCATTTAGTGGAATCAATACCCATAAAATGGAAGAAATTTCCACTGGAAGGTTATGTTCATCCTTGCATTGATAGACGATCATAGATTGATCTGGAATATGAAATGTGACTTCCCTTCTTTGGCAATTGATATGAGCTCCGTATAAAGAAAGCCAATCCATGCCAAGAATCACATCGAATTCCACTAAAGGAAGGATCACAAGATTTGCAGGAAGCACTTTCCCACAAACATCAATTGGCGAAGAATTATAAACTTTTGATGCGATTGATGTGCCATTAGGTGTTGTCACAGCTAACTCAACATCTAATTGATGAGGTAATACGGTGATACCCTTAGAAAATTCTTCAGAAATAAAATAGTGGGTGGATCCAGAATCAAATAAAACATTTGCTACTTTAGAGTGGATGGTAACTTTACCTTTCACCACATAGTTATCATACTCCACATCGCTGATAGAAATTGCATGTGACTTTACTTTATCTTTAGCCTTAAGATTTTGTTGACGTCGACCATCATCATCAACCCTTGGATTTGGGCATTGATTGGCATAATGCCCCATATCCTTGCACTTGAAACATTGAAGTGTAGTAGGTTCATTCTGTGTATCCCTTCCTTTGTTTGCATCATTAGACATCTTCTTCCCATTATCGCGGAATTCAAATGCCCGATGACCTTCCTTTCCACATTTGAAACATTTACTTGTCCCTTTAAGACAACTCCCTCTATGTTTCTTTCCACACATTGAGCATAAGGGAAATCTCATCTTCTTTTCAGTGTGCTCTTTATATTTTCCTTTGAATTCCATTTTACTCTTCTTATCAATCCCATATGACTGATGGGTTACTCCAATCTCCATCTCGACTTTGAGAGCACATCGAACGATTTACTCGAAGCTATTGAAGCCCCTTGTGGATAACGCCCTTCGAAGACTTGGTTTTAAGCCACTAAAGAATCGATCGATCTTACTCTCAGGTTGGATAATAATACCAGAAGAGTACCTTGCAAGTCTTGTAAAATTTGCTTCATAGGTACCAACAGATTCATCATCCCTTTGCTTCAGTTCAAGAAACTCTTTCTCCATCTTTGTTCGGAGAATACGAGGGAAGTACTTATTGAAAAATAAGTTCTTGAACTCATCCCATTACATGGACTCAATTTCATCCCTTTGCCTCATATTCATAATAAGATTCCACAATTGATCAGCATCTCCTTCCAAATGATACACTGCTAGGATGACTTTATAATGTTCGGAACATTGAAGAACTGAAAATATCTTTTCAGTAGTACTAATCCATTTTTCAGCAACTAATGGATCCGTAGACCCACTGAAAGAAGGTGGGCACTGCCTCATGAAGGATTCAATAGAATGTTGCTCCTTCCTTTGCTCGTTTGGAAGTCCTGCATGATTCATAGCTTGAGAAAGTTGTGTGAGCATGGCTACAAGATTTTTCATTCCAGCTCCCATATCGTTTGGTTGCTCAGGGGGACAATCATTGCATTGCCCATCGCATTCCGCATTAACACAGTTCCTTCGGGTTCCATCCATTGACTAAAACCAAGAATAATAGTGTGAGAAACACTAATTATAATAAGAAAACCACATAATCAAGGATAAAATTTCACACTTAAGGTCTTATCCTAGGGTATTCATGGCCATTTCTAAAACACTAAGATTGTGTTCTATGCTTAGACTTATCCTTAGGGTTCTTACTAAGGCTTTCACATCCTAGTTTCCAATGGATGACTATACCATTCCTCTGATACCAACTATAACGACCCATACTTTACATACATTGTTAATACTTCAAAATTGAAGTACACTTATTACAACATATGACAAAACCACAAAGGACCGTATAGGTATAGTGTCTTTAGAAACTGGGAAACATAAACAACTGGTTCATAAATCTTCTACAGTGTATCCCATTTATTTCATCATATCTAGGGTCCCTTTTAGCATATTCTACTTAATATCGATCTTCCTGACCTGCGGAAAAGAAAACATAAAAGGGTGAGCTCAAATGCTCAGCAAGGGCAAATAAAGGAAATAAAAATCATATCATATCTTTTTGAAAATCATAACCTACAAAAGAGATCATAATATCTTAACATGGAACAAATCATAGAAGTGAAAATGAGATCCCCATAATCATAACATGAAACCTGAAACTTTGTGGCATGCACACATAATCATGGAAAATCATTTCTTGTTAGTCATGACTCATTGCCAAGACTATCTTAGTGGACAAAGTCCCTTTCTGAATCGAGTAACCCTCGTTTCAGTCCTGTTTCACTGAACCGGTATAACCTACCATTCCAACCATGTCTATCTCCTGAGATATAAAATCTTTACCCAATGCATTGGAGGGAGATATAGGTCCCACCCATCTCATAATGATACCATTCTTATGTGTGCCACAAAATTATAAACCATACATCATAGCATAACCCATGTAATAAAAATGGGATTCTTAAACAACATGACATCATAAAACAATTTATATAAGAGAAAGGAATTCATAAAAATAATCCCATCACAACATAATCAAATCAATGTAATAATAGGGATAAAAACAGAACCCTCTATTATCTTATATGGAAAATAATTTTGATAAAACACTTGAACTCCATTCTTGAGGAAAATATCCTTTCTTCTTCAAAAACATTTTTCCTTTCTTAACATGTCATACAACTTTAAACTAAAAGAAGTTGATTAAAAATAAACTTGAAAACTTGTAAAGGAAGCTTCATAGAAATAATGTTTTAAAAATCCATTCATGTCGTATAAGTTAAAAAAACATTCTTCTCGTACTTTTGTCGGAAAAGTCAAAAAAGTACCTCGTATGAAAAACGACAAAAGCTTCCTTTCATATCTTTTACTAAAAACTCACCTAAGGGTAAAATTGGATTTAAACAATTGTAGGTGAATGGAAATAATATTACATATTGAGGAAACATGGATGTGGATGATAAAATACACCCCAGTAAATACTAAAGTATAAACAATCTCGGATAAAAATGAGATTGTGATATTTCCATTACCTTGGGTCCGATTTGCTTTGTACGTTTCCGAAGCTCCTGTATAATGGTTTAAATAATGTTATTGACTTATTCCAGAATCATACATATTGATATGATATCATATATGGTTATATTCTTAGCTTCTTGTTAGTAATATTTCATTGTTACTTGTTACTCGGGACTTTATTGCCTTTTGTTCTTATGCGTGTTTTTTCGAATAAATTATTATTCTTCTTTTAAAGTTATAGATACCTTATATCCAGAATGGTATTAGTGTAACATATATCATATTTATTCATTCAATTCATTTATATAATTACTATGTAATGATGATTATGTAGAACGAGTCGCATCACATCGTGGAGACGGTATTCCGTACGTACGCACGAGTGATGATATCGTTCCTATGATCATGGAATTGTATTTGAGTATATATATATTATTTCAGTATCAATATTAATTTATAATAATCATAAATAGTTACTCATTACACCATTATACCGATCCTTGTAAGGTGATGGTGGAAAATAGATTACACCACGGCGTGGAGACGGTATTCCGTACGTACGCAAGCGCGGTGATTTCATTTTTCCGTAGGATGGATAGAAGGTGAATTAGGGTTGTTTCATATTTATAATAACATATCAGTATGTAATTAATACTGATGTTATTACTTTATCATGAAACAACTAAAGAAGAAGAAGTTGAAGAAGAAAGAAATTGAAAAGATCGGTAATGGATATTACCTCTTCTTTGGAACACCTCTATGAATCCTTCAATTAGGGAACTAATATTGGTCTTTGAAGAAGACCAGGACCTCTAGGATTATTCTAGGGAAGTGGAGAGGAGAAAATTTCAGGGGATGGCCGAGCATGAGTGCTCAAATTGGTGTGAGGAGGAGGGGGAGGAGGTGCCCTTTTATAAGGGAGGAGAGGGGCACCTTAGGAATACCTCAAAATATTATTTTATATTAAAGTCAACATCGGTTTATAATGGTTCCAAAGGGTCTTATTTCGAAGGTAAAGTGGGGATGGGTCGAAATCCTATCAACCAATAAGTTTTAGACAAGTTTAGGTTATTATTTTAACCTTATCAATTAGATTTAACTCTATGTTAAATAATTTAACTTTTACTGTGACTTTTTGTTTTTCTTACACTATATGGTTAATACACTTCCTATAACATTCCAAACGAACCCCAAGTTGTTTATTATTAATATATATATCCTTATCTAAGTCATTTGTCCGAACATTAGATATTTAGGAATAAAATATCAATTAACAATATAATATTTGATTTAAAAAATATTTTGTGTCAATTTTGACACTATTTGATATATGATTTTTGTGAAAGTCATAACAGAATTATATGTTCGAACCAAGTTGATTAATTAAACACTAATATATCATAGTAACCTAGAAAATTAGTGTAATTCATAAAAAGTCTCAAATTACATTTATTTGGGCATTTATAACATCAATTATGTTAACATTTCCTTAAAAGGGTAATTACTCCATCATCGTTGTGTCATAAATAAATTAATTTATTTAAAGTATAAAAATTATAAATAAAATATCATTATATAGTAAATCTTTTTAGATTTCTAATGAATATTTATAGTCGAATTTATCTTATGTATAACCCCATATTAAAAATATTTTAGTTATTAAACATTGATTTTAACTATTTTAACTATTCATTAAATAAAATAATATTAAATGTCATAATCTAATCCATGTGGACCTAAATGGTCATATTATATTCATAAGGTTGTTTTTGGTCGAACTACACTTATCCAATAGAATTAGGACATGTGTTAGGGTAATAGTAATATCATATTTACCCTTAGTTACCCTATTTACTATTAACCGTGGTAAAAAAAAGTAAAAAGTTACTATTCACCAAAAATTATTTTCATCTCATTGAACCACATTTTAGTACTTGATATTAACCATATCTGTCGGATTTTCAAAATTTCATTCACAGAAGCGGTAAAATTAAGTTTTATGCAAAATTTAGTTTTTAACCTACCACTTAGTGGTTTCACTATTCATAAAAAATTGTAAGTTTTCATAAAAATACCAAAATTTCACCCTAGGCTAATTTCGATATTCCGAATCCAAAAATGAAGTCCATTTTGAAAAATAAAATTTATAAAATTTTAAAAAGTGGTTTTTACTATTCATAACGACTAGTTTTATTTTAATAGCATATCGTTGTTTAGTGAAACTCGGTATTGCGTACGACGCAAGCTATCGAGGAAGGTCATGATTTCGTGTAATGCAAGCCAAGAAAGTGTTGTGTAGAAAATGATTCCTTTGATGATTTATATAACATAAAAGTCTCAGGTGTTACATCAGTACTACTCAACCCTGCCTTTTATCATTAATTTGTTTTCTCTCATTTATGGGTTCTTCTTGAAAAATAATAAAAATTCCAAAGGATTTTCGGAAATACATGGTGGGCACAAGATTTTCACGAACCTTGCACTCTACAATTTCTGTCTATTAAAACCCTTGTAGTGATGGTTTTTATAGTTGGAACATCATTTGAGAACCCATGTATCTACCTTGTAGAAACCATGAACCCCTATAGAAGAGTTCAATTATAGGTTACATAGTATGAAAAACTGTGAGGCGTCCTACAAGAAATCGTTCATGAAAATGTTTTATTTTGAAAAATTTTAAAAAAATCATGAAGCTCTATTTCATCCATAATAAACACTAAATCAAGATTAAAAACCCTCCTATGTTACCATATCTCCAAAAGCCCTGATTTTGTCTCAAAAAATACCCCTCCAAAGTGATATAAAACTTAGATAATATCATTTTTTCTACTCCCATTAAGAGTAATTATCCCTGTATCCATCTCACTCTCCCTCTTCATCTATAAATTATAGATTTGTTAAATAATAATATTTTCAGAGGATATAATCATCAGTATTTTATATCTTTATCCATGATTGGATATTCGAATCACCATTATTGATATCCTTCATTGGTGAATTCCATTATAGAAAATGTGTTCTGTGAAACAATTATCTACAATAGGTTGTTCTATTTATGATTTTCCAATTAATGTAACAATAAATTTCATGACATAAATTTAATTAATGTCAGTAGGCTTGTGATCGCCCAACGCCCACAAATTCAGATTTCAAAATTTATTTGGCATGAAATTGGGGAAAATACCACGAATTCTAAAGGATTGGGGTGTGAATTGTAAAGACCCATAAAATTCAAGGAAATTTTTTTAATTTTCTTTCGAATCTTACAAGAACTCAGTTTTTGACGGCACCTGATTCTGAGGCCCGGTTTTCCCGGAATCATTTTCCGAAGTTTACCTCGGGTACGTTCAGTGAACGAACGAGCGGGTTTTTCTAACTTTTGAATCGTTGCTCGGAATTGAATTCTTAGGGCACCGATGGAATCGCAACGCCGATATTTTCTTAGAAACCCCTTTTCCGGAGTTGCGTTCGCTCGAGTGTGGTTTATAATTTTGGGGGTTAAGTTAAGAAATAAAATAAAAGTGGTGCGACAATTTATTTTATTTCACTTAAAGCCACTTAAGCTAAGTTAAGCGAATAAGGTGGAACCCACAATATCCTACCCACTTGGCAGGATGTTTGTGAGGTGGTGCCCGCATGAGCCCCACCGTTTCTTCCCTCTAAGTAACGCACCTGCAACCCCCCTTTTTAATGAAAGTCAAACCTTACATTTTTCTGGTTAAGAAACGCCCCCATTAAATTGGGCAGTTAAATCATTACAATTAAATCTTGGAATTAATTTTTCATTTCTTATCTTTTGAATTTCAAATTCTTATGTTGATAATAAAATAAGAGGACTTATTTTATTATTTTTGGGGTTTGTGTTGTGTTAAAGCATTGGGAGAAAAAAAGAGGATTCTTCGTTCTTCGATGAATAAGGCGAAGAATGCTCTACCGCCAACGAAGAACGTGAAGAACTCTCTACAGCCAACGAAGAACGCCAACCTCCGTAGACAAGAGATGCCTTCCTTGGAGATCACATAACGCCAGTGACGTTTCTTCCGCGGCGATCCTCTTCTTCCGTGATGACCCTCTTCTTCTGCGACGGTTAATTCCGCGACGAACGATTGTTCGACGACAACGTTGAGGTAGGGGTTTTATGCATTTCTCTTTTTTGTTTTCTTCCGTTGTTATCATCCCTTCCTTGAACCGTCTATTATTTTGATAACGGGAGGAGGTCGGACCGCACAAACACGGCCGACACTCCTCCCCTTTTTTTGGTTGTTGGTTTTTTGTGGCGATCAAGGAAAAGCGGTGCTGATGAACTGCGCGGAATTTTGATAATTAAATGTTGAGAAGGGCGGTGTCGTCGCGCCGCGCCGTTGAAGATGAACAAAAGATGTGGCGCCGTCACGCCGCACCGGAGAACCACTAAAGCACCGAGGCCGGATCGGGGCCGCGGCGGAGCGGGGCGGCGCCGACGCGCCGCGCCTAACGAACCAAGGCCGCAGCGGAGCAACGGAACCGGCGGCCGGTACCGGGCCGCCGATGTCGGAGCAAGGGGACCGGCCCTTGCTGGTCCCGTGGTGGCGCAGCTGGTAGGCTGGTGCAGGCCGGCCGGTTTGAGGAAAACGCCGGGGGTCGTAATCCCCGGTCGGCCAGCTGAGCGGCCGAATAAAGGGGTCGTGGTTTCCTTCACGCGGGGGAAGCGCCCCCTGCAACCGAAACAGCTCGGCCGTTCGGCCGAGCCCCTGGCCAGCGTGCCAGCTCGCCGCGTGCCGGGCGGCTGCCCTGGCCGGTCCGCCAGACAGGGCTAGCCGGGCCGGACCGCGCCCTGGCCGGACCGTGCTGCACCAGCCGGACCGGGCCACGCCCAAGTGGGCAAGGACCCGGACCCGGTTCAGGTCGACCAGGTTCGGGCCGACCCTGGGTGTATAGGGCCGGGTCGGACCGGGCCCGAACCCTTTATTACCGAACCTTTTTCGGTCCATTGCATATAACATGAGCTACAAGCCTCCGATCGACGCACCGTCACTTGATATGCGATCCCTCAATCGAGACGGTGGTTTTGGTATATTGCACTCAAGGTTTCGGAGAACATGGGTTTGGACGGGATGGTTCGTACACGAAACCAACCGGGCCCTCAGAGCGGAAACGCTTATAACATGAGTTCCGGATGTCTAATTGACGTGTCGTCGACTATGATGGATTCCTTTATGTGAGACGGATCTTTTGTCTTACTCTGCCCGAGGTTTGGATGCAGGTGGAGAACAGTCGGCTTCGTTTTGACTTAAAATCCAATCGGGCCCCTTGGACGAAAAAGCCAATAACTCTCAGACCGGGCATCTGATTGACGCGCCGTCTGTGGCATTGAGTTCCAGTTGACGATACGGAACTTTTGGATACATCAACTCTAGACTATGTATCAGTTGATTTATCAGCCTCTCGGATCGTGGAGGGGACCCTCCTGAATGTGTATGCTGTGTGCGGGAACCCTAGAGCTGGCTGCGGCTGCGTCGACGACAACGACTGTGCAGAGATCCTCAGTAGATTCGACGGCGATGACTACAACACTCAGCGATCCTACGTGGATCAGTGCTACTGATCTTGTGTGGGTCCGATCCTGTGTGGGTCAGCGCTCAGTGGTTCTGTGTGGGTGAGCTCCTACAGATCATGTGTGGGTCCGATCCTCTGTGGGTCATTGTGGGGGTTAGTTACCTATCAATCCTGTGGGGGTCAGATCCTTTGTGGGTCATTGCGGGGGTTAGTAACTATCGATCCTTTGTGGGTCCGACGGATTAGATGAATCAGTGGAAATATTTGATCATCTCTATCGTCATATGAAGAAGTATACCTATGTGAGATGAATCATGTTTTTCTTTCCTATGTGGATTGTGTTGTGCTATCCTGTGTGGATTTACGTTTTGATTTCCTGTGGGGACTGGGTTGTGATTTCCTATGTGGACTAGGTTGCACATGAGCTCGGATGTTGGAGCCGAACTGGAATTGATGACTTAGGTATATGTATGGGCATATACCTATGTAGTGTCTGATGTTACTTCGTGATTGTATCATTATTTTGTGGATTATCCTTTGTGAATTTTGGGAGTCCTTCGGGGGTCTCAGGGTCCGTTCTGAGTTGCTTATACTCACCCCTGCATAGGCTATGCCCGCACTACGTTGTGTTGGATGCAGACGACAGACAGTGCTGATCGTGGTTGAGGCTTGCGGAGCAGGACAGTACCTGTACGTGGACCACTGGGCGGGACGTACTCGAAGCGGACGACTGGACCGAGGAACTATGGAAGCTATCTATACTCACCCTTCAGGTGGGACTTCTAGTGGACGGCTCGACGCTGCGGCTTTACTTTTCAGTTGTTGTTTTCCATTTGCAGTTGTACTTTACTTTCAGTTTGGGTTTGTATACTGGCCCACGTACTTTTCTGCACTTACTGTTATACTCAGTTTTTACTTAGTGTTTAGTTATACTGCTTTCTTGCTCTGTGGTGTTTTTTTACTTTACAAAGGCAATGCCTTCCATTTTTACTGGGAATTATGCCTTGGTGCTAGTCGCCATCCCCTGGCCTATGGAAGGTGGGCTTGGGGTAGTCACGACACGAGCCCCGGGGACGGGTCGTGACAAATTGGTATCAGAGGAGTTCGGTTCTACCGAAAAACTCAGGACTCTGATCTTTCTCTATGTGAAGAAATATTGTTAAGAGTATTGAGTGTGGTTATCAGTCCAGGGAGTCCAGTGTTGGTGCGGTGGCCAATGTATTCGTACACTAGGACCCTGACTTCTGATTTCTGACTTAATGCACGAAAACATTTATTGCATATGTGTTTTAAGATTTCTTTGTGATTACTTTATGTCAGCTCACCAGGTATACTGTTTGACTGTGGCGCACCTGTTTCTTTTGAGGATGGCCCCACAACGACATCCAGCTAGGGTTCCGAGAGTTGTGCATGAAGACAGCCCACCGAGTGACAAGGCCTCGGTATAGGGCCCTTTGACAGCTGAGGCACCGGCGGTACTTCTACCCACAGAGCCAACGATTCTACCAGCCCCAGCCGCTGACAATGCACGTCGCCTTAGTGCACTGCACGAGTTTCAGCACCAGGGACCGCCCAGGTTCCGTGGGGAGATGGACCCCCAGGCAGCCGAGGATTGGCTGGAGGTAGTGGTACGAATTTTTAGGTTATTGAGGACACTAGCAGACCTCATGGTGATCCTCACAGCAAGCCTACTGCATGCGGCAACAGGCAGATGGTTGAGCTTGATGCTCTAGGTGCACTATGATGCATATCTCCTCTTGACAGACATTGATAGCCTCTTCCGCTCGGAGTTCTTCCCAGCCACCCTCTGTGTGGTGCGCATCCAGGATCTTCTACAGCTGCGGTGGGGCATTTTAACGGTCGCCCCGTACTCGGCGAGATTTACTGATCTCTCGCGCTACTCGATAGACATGGTACGGGACCCATTCTTCCGGGCCCGGACCTTTGAACCGGGATTGAGGCAGGAGATCAAGGCATTGCTGATCTCCCTCAGCATTCCGACTCAAGCAGGAGTACTGGAGCGAGCTCTTATGATCGAGAGCTTTCTTACTGAGTCTACACCAGTGGCGAGACCTACCGTAGGGCGACACGTGGCAGAGTCTTCTGCAGCCGGCAGTAGACAGATGTCGCAGAGGTCCAAGAGGGCTAGTCCATCAGGCAAACGACCACAGGATACTGGCTCGGAGGTGTGGGGAACACGCAATAGAACTAGTCTTACGAGTGTAAGACAGTGCTATGCATGCGGCGGGCAGGGCCACATGGCTCGTGACTGACCGACCCGCCATGCAGAGGAGTAGTAGAAGGTTGAGGAACTACCTATGCAGAGGTTGAGGTTCGACCGTGGCGGTCTGCAGGGAGCAGGCGGATGAGGCAGAGGAGCTAGCCGAGCAGCAGGTGGTGGGTGACGCTTTGAGGCTCTACCACCACCACCACCAGGAGGTCCACCCCAACCTCAGGGGAGAGCACAGCTTCAGGCAGCTGAAGCTTACAATCATGGAGCTCTGGAAGTGGGTGGACATGTGCGGGTCTAGCTCCAGGCATAGAGGCCTTTGCCCATTATGACTCTAACTTCGTTGTTTGTGTTGCCTTATGTCCTTGTACATTGAGTTGAAGTAATAAAAGACGCTTTAAATAGTGGCATTTTCATTCTTGTCTTTTGTTTGTTAATACTAAGAGGTGCTGGTTGAAAACTATTGACTTGACCCTCACTTGCGTGATTATTACTGGAGGAGACCTAGTGACCACACACTGATGCCGACAGTGTGAGTCAACCCTGGGAGGCGAGAGTAACAGTTGGATCTCTTGGTAGTAGCGTCGTGGCCTTACGACATCATCCATGAAATGAATTAACTAAACATGACGAGATTGACTGTATTAGGAAAAGAACATGGTTTATCCAGGGGATGAGACCAGATTTCCCTTTTCGGCAAAGGAAAAATATTTCCGGCATTTCAGAATGTTAAGGAGGAAGGGGAAACCCTTCGTGTGGTCAGACAGATGTCAGCAGAGCTTCCAGGAGCTAGGACAGAGATTGACCAGCGCCCCTATCTTCAGGCTACTGGAGGAGGGAGTTAGGAACGTAGTTTTCGGTGATACATCAGGGACTGGACTCGGATGTGTCCTGATGCAGGAGCGGGATGTGATCGCGTATGGATCACGTTATTTGAGGCAGCATGAGAAGAACTACGCTACTCATGACCTGGAGTTAGAAACAGTGGTCTTTGCTCTAAATATGTGGCGACACTATCTGATGGGAGAGCGCTTTACAGTCTATTCTGACCATCAGAGCCTTAGGTACATCTTCTCTCAGAAGGACCTGAACCTGAGACAACGGCGATGGATCGAGTTCCTCCAGGACTATGACTTTGAGATAGTATATACTCCTGGGAAGGGAAACGTAGTAGCTGATTCTCTAATCAGGAGAAAGTCCATTTAGCTACTTGGGGAGGCGACAGAGCAGCTAGCCACTTTGCAGATATCCTTCGTGGATATAGATGGAGCATCTTTTCGTCAGTCACTCACAGTCACTTCTCCACTACTACAGCGGATCAGAGAGGCACATCGTGGGGACGCTGACTGTTAGACGCAGCGTGCGCATATATCCTTAGTGCAGGCACCTGATGGTTTCTCCTTTGGAGCAGAGCATGAAGTCCTTTTCATAGGATGTACTTTCATACAAGTTGCTTTGTGGGAGGAGGTGCTGAGAGAGTTTCAAACTTCCCCTTTGGCAGTACATCCTAGAGTGGAGAAGATGTACCAGGATCTCAGACGAGAACACCGGTGGCTGGGCATGAAGAAGTTTGTGGCAGAGTTCATTTCTCGATGCCTCACCTGCCAAAAGGTGAAGGCAGAGCATCAGGTACTAGCAGGCTTGGTACAGCCCTTGGAGGTCCCGGAGTGGAAGTGGGACATGATATTTATGGTCTTCGTGACTAGAATTCCACACACTTCTAGAGGCCACGACTCTATTTGGGTGATTGCCGACCGACTCACCAAGTCGGCTCACTTCATACCCATTAGAGAGCAGGGCTCAGTGGGAGATTGTGATGTCTCTATGTTCAGGAGATTGTACGACTTCACGGTGTGCCGTCATCTATCATCTCCGATCAAGATGCTCGCTTTACTTCCCGGCTTTGGAAGGGGTTGCAGGAGGCGTTCAGGAAGCAGCTACGTCTGATCACCGCGTTTCACCCTCAGACAGATGGTCAGATGGAGAGGCCCATCCAGACTCTTGAGTACATGCTCCACGCATGTGTCCTCGACTTTGGTCGCAGCTGGGAGGACCACCTACCCTTGGTGGAGTTTGCGTACAACAACAGCTACCACTCCACCATCGGGATGGCACCATACGAGGCGTTGTATGACCAACCTTGCAGATCTCCTTTGTGCTAGACAGACCCTAGGGAGTCAGCACTTGTGGGACAGGAGATTGTCCAGGCCACGACAGAGAAGGTCCAGGTCATCCAGGAGCAGATGAAGACAGCTCAGAGCCGGCAAATGTCTTATGTTGACAGGAGGTGGAGGCCACTATTGTTCGAGGATGGCGACCACGTCTTCGTGCATGTCTCACCCCGACATGGTTTATGGAGATTTGTGCAAGGCGGCAAGTTCTCTCCACGCTTAATTAGACCATTCCAGGTCCTCAGCAGGATTGGCGAGGTGGTTTATCGCCTTGCTCTACCACCTCAGTTACATCGGGTGCACGATGTCTTCCACATATCTCAGCTGAGGAGATACGTGCACAACTCGACACATATCATTGACCATAGGGATCTGGACGTTGATGATGGGGTGACTTTTGCGGAGGTCCCGATTAAGATTGAGGATCGATAGGAGTGGGTCCTACGTGGATGGTCGATTCCTCTAGTGCACATCAGATGGCAGCACGAGAACCTCCAGGAGGGCACTTGGTATCATGAGGCTCAGATGCATGCTCCGTACCAACATTTGTTTGCCTAGTTTTTGATGTGTCTTTATGGGGACGTAAAGCCCTGAGGTAGAAGTGATGTAAAGACCCGTAAAATTCAAGGAAATGTTTTTTAATTTTATTTAGAATCTTACAAGAATGCAGTTTCTAACGGCACCTAATTATGAGTCCCGGTGTCCCCGGAATCATTTTCCTATGTTTATCTCGGGTACGTTCAGTGAACGAATAAGCAGGTTTTTCTAACTTTTGAACCGGTGCTCGGAATCGAATTCCGAGGGCACAGATGGAATCACAGCGCCGATATTTGATTAGAAACTCCTTTTCCGGAGTTGCGTTTGCTTGGGTGTGGTTTTTAATTTTTGGGGTTAAGTTAAGAAATAAAATAAAAGTGGTGCGACACTTTATTTTATTTCCCTTAAAGCCACTTAAGCTAAGTTAAGCGGATAAGGTGGAACCCACAATATCGTACCCACTTGGTAGGATATTTGTGAGGTGGGGCCCGCACAAGCCCCACCATTTCTTTCTCTCCTATGAAACACACGTGCAACCCCCCTTTTTAATGAAAGTCAAACCTTACATTTTTCTGGTTAAGAAACACCCCATTAAATTGGGCAGTTAAATCGTTACAATTAATTCTTTTAATTAATTGTTTTTTTCTAATCTTTTGAATTTAATATCC
Organism: Viscum album; assembly: GCA_963277665.1. NCBI lineage: Eukaryota > Viridiplantae > Streptophyta > Magnoliopsida > Santalales > Viscaceae > Viscum > Viscum album. The sequence goes on from OY728145.1 coordinate 1,660,449,090, forward strand.
TTATGTTGATAATAAAATATGAGGAATTATTTTATTATTGTTGGGGTTTGTGTTGTGTTAATGATTTGGGAGAAAAAAAAGAGGATTCTTCGTTCTTTGATGAAGAACATGAAGAACGCTCTACCGCCAATGAAGAACGCGAAAAACGCTCTACCGCCAACGAATAACGCTAACCTTCGTTGGCAAGAGATGACTTCCTCGGAGATCACCTAACGCCAGTGACGTTCCTTCCGCGATGATCCTCTTCTTCCACGATGACCCACTTTATTCTCGACGGTTAATTCTGTGACGAACGCTTGTTCGACGACAACGTTGAGGTAGGGGTTTTATGCGTTACTCTTTTGGGTTTTCTTCCGTCGTTATCTTCCCTTCCTTGAACCGCTTGTTATCATGATAATGGGAGGAGGTCAGATCACCCGAACACGGCCGACACTCCTCCTCTTCTTTTTGGTTGTTGGTTTTGTTGCAGCGATCAAGGCAACGTGGTGCCGAAGCACCGCACGAAATTTTGATAAGGAAAGGGGGAGAAGCACGGCGCCATCGTGTCGCGTCGTTGAAGGCGAACCAAAGATGTGGCGCCGTCACGCCACACCAGAGAACCACTAAAGCACCGCGGCCAAAGCGGGGATGCGGAAGAGGGGCGCGGCGCCGTCGCGCCGCGCCGGACGAACCAAGGCTGCGGCCGTTTCCGGGCCGCGGCGGAGCAGCGGAACCGGCGGCCGGTACCGGGCCGCCGGCGTCAGAGCAAGGGGACCGTCCCTTACCGGTCCCATGGTGGCGCATCCGGCCGGCCGGTGTGGGCCGGCCGGTTCGAGGAAAACGTCGGGGGTCGTAACCCCCGACCGGCCAGCTGAGCAGCCCAATAAAGGGCCGCGATTTCCTTTACGCGAGGGCAGCGCCCCCCATAACTGAAATTGCTCGGCCATTCGGCCGAGCCCCTGGACAGCGCGTCGCGCTCCGGGCGACTGCCCTGGCCAGTCCACCAGATCGGGCCAGCCTAGCCCAGGCCGGGCCGGGCCGTGCCCAAGCCGGGGCGGGCCAGACCCGGACCCGGTTCGGGCCGACCCTGGGGGTATCAGGGCGGGTCGGACCGGGCCTGAACGCCTTATTACCGAACCTTTTTCGTTCCGTTACCCATAACATGAGTTACGGGGATCTGATCGACGCACCGTCAGTTGCGATACGATCCTTGGATTGAGACAGTAGTTTAGGTATATCGTACTCAAGGTTTAGGAGAACTTGGGTTCGGCAGGGTTGGTTCGTACACAAAACCAACCGGGCCTTTGGTGTGGAAACACTTATAACATGAGTTCTAGACGTCCGATTGACGTGCCATCAACTTTGATGGATTCCTCTAAGTGAGAAAGATCTTTTGTCTTACTCTGCCAGAGCTTTGGACACAAGTGGAGTATGGTCGGGTTAGTTTTTACTTAAAAACCAACCGGGCCCCTCGAATGAAAAAGCCAATAACTCTCAGACCGGGCGTCTGATTGACGTGCCGTCTACGGCGTTGAATTCATGTTGACGATACAGAACTTTTGGATACATAAAATCTGGACAATGTGTCAGTTGATGTATCATCCTCTCAGCTCGTGGAGGGGACCCTCTCGAACGAGCTTGCTGTGTGTGGGAACCCTAGTGCTGGCTGCGACTGCGATGACGGCGACGACTATGTAGAGATCCTCAGTGTATTCGACGACGACGAATATAGCACTCAGCGATCCTACATGGATCAGTGCTACCGATCCTGTGTGGGTCAGATCCTGTGTGGGTCAGCGCTCAGCGGTCCTTTTTGAGACAGCGCCTACAGATCCTGTGTGGGTCTGATCCTGTGTGGATCATTGCGGGGGTTCGTTACCTATCGATCCTATGTGGGACAGATCCTTTGTGGGTAATTGTGGGGGTTAGTACCTATTGATCTTTTGTGGGTCCGACGGCTTAGATGAATCAGTGGAAATATCTGATCATCACTATCGCCAAATGAAGAAGTATACCTATGTGAGTTGAATCCCGTTTTGATTTCCTATGTGGATTGTGTTGTGCTATCCTATGTGGATTTACGTTTTTATTTCCAGTGTGGACTAGGTTGTGATTTCTTGTGTGGACTGGGTTGTACTTGAGCTCCGATGTTGGAGACGAACTGGAATTGATGACTTAGGTATATGTATGGGAATATACCTAAGTAGTGTCTGATGTTACTTCATGATTGTATCTTTCCTTTGTGGATTATATTTTGTGAATTATAGGAGACCTTCTGGGGTCTAGGGGTCCCTACTGAGTTGCTTATACTCACCCCTGCATAGGTTATGCCCGCACTACGTTGTGTTGGTTGCAGACGACAGACAGCGGTGATCGTGTTTGAGGCTTGCGGAGGAGGACGGAACCAGGAGGTGGACCACTGGGCAGTATATACTCAGAGCGGACGGCTGGACCGAGGAGCTGTGGAAGCTATCTGTGATCACCCTTCAGGTGGGACTTCTAGTGGATGGCTCGACGCTGTGGCTTTACTTTTCAGTTGTTGTTTTCCCTTTCCAATTGTACTTTACTATTAGTTTGGGTTTGTATACTGGCCCACTTACTTTTCTGCACTTACTATTATTCTCAGTTTTTACTTAGTGTTTACTTCTACTGCTTGCTTGCTCTGTGGTGTTTGTTTACTTTACAAAGGCAATGCCTTCCCTATTTACCAGGAATTACGCCTTGGTGTTAGTCTCCAGCCCCTGACCTATGGAAGGCGGGCTTGGGGTAGTCACGACATGGGCCCCGAGGATGGGTCATGACATGCATATAGAATTTAATGTAATATTATGTAATTGAATTATGAAACTGAATTGCGAAATTGAGTTTCTGAATTTGATTAATAATTTATATATTCAAAAAATGGAAAAAATTGTTTTGAAAAGAACACAATGGTTTTTTGGATAGGTTTATTTTGATATATATTCAGTTTTTTTAAAATAGTTTACTCATGAATTCTAAATATATATTTATATTTTTTAAATATATTATTTAGTAATCATTTTTTTTGAAATATTTTCCTCAATTGAAATGTAAACCATGATTTGTTTTATATACGCTACGGAACTACCGTGCATGGTTTATATTAAATTGAATTAATTATTTCTGTAATTATCAATGTAATATAATTATGGAATCCATGGTGAGGACCTAATGAGATTATAACTCACACCCTACCTATTCATTAAAGTATTTTTAGATTTTCTTTTTCCAGGTTCATGTCAGGGGAATGTGATACAAAGTGGTGGTGGTTGTTGATATCATAAACATGGATAGTGGATTCTATTGGTAATTACTATTTTTATTTTTATTTTTATGTTTAATAGTAAATTATGGTTGTAAATTGGGTTTAAATTCAAATATTACATGTATAAATTGTTCTCCATATAGAGTTTTATTTATATCATACTATCTTGTAACAATTTCTCCTAATGTTTATGTTGACAAAATGGTTCTGCAATTATCTCGTATGATTCCAGGTTCTATTTTACGTTCCATGGGGATTGGAAAATCATTTATCTTCACCTAATGACAAGATTTTGTGTCCAGTAACAAGGTAATCTTATCTGGTTTATTACATTTATACTATAAATTAATATAATTGTATTATTTTTCATTAAAATATTTTTTAGAAAAATGATTTATATCAAAAAATGATATTACATTTTCAATGATTAAATTAACACCAGATTGTTATTGATTTAATTTTATTATATATATTAAATAAGAATAATTATGAATTTAAATTTTTCTATTTATAATTAGATGTCCTATAGTTAAAATGATATCATTTTTTCCATTAAAAATGCATATATTGAGAAGTAAATTTTTTACATTCATGGATGTTTAATTTTAAAATAATTTATACCCATCATGTGATATGAATTTAGACATTTTTATTTTATTATTTCAATTATTATTGTTTAAATTATCTATAATGTAAAATTATTTTTTGATGACATTTAATATTTATAATTGAAAAAAAATTATTATAGTTAAAACTATTTTACCATGGGTTAAACGAAAACTATAGGGGTTATAAATGAACAAAAACCATAATAATTACTATTTGATTACCATATTAAACTCTATATTTTCAAAGTATTGTAAATTATCTAGTTCTATGTCTAATGTCCTAGAAAGTTTCATGTAACTTTTTAGAAACAATGAAAATTATAGGCTTCCACTCTCCTCAAATATAAAAGGCAACCCCTGTATGCTTTAGTTCACAGTTATTAAACCCATTGGATTCTCCATGACCTAAAAAATCATGTATTTACTTCCACCCACTCATCATATAATCCTTGGATTTATTATAAATCCTAAATGGGGATGTTTTTAGAGAAAACCTAAAGATGTTGTTTCAATATGACATAACATCCATAACTGATAGTTTTTTTATTTCTTTTTTCACTGCCTTTAAATATTATTAAAATATGAGAATATAATATCCATAGTATACTATATGTATTTATATTTTCTTCAATTATTTTTATGATTCACAACCATCTCCTCCCCATACTAATTAGAAATGAAATAGTTGATTGTGTGTGTGTTTTAATATTGCTTCCAAAACCAACATAATTTGACTTCAATCACTACTTGTCTAAACAAAATAAAATGAATTATTTAATGTATATTATATATGTATGATATTATTATTCTGATATAATTATTACATAACATATGACCTTTTCAATTTCCAAACCATCGGGAATACATTAAGGTCGCTCGTGCGCACAACAGACTAACAACTCGAGATGAGATGCAAATGCATTTTCACATAAAAATTTCATGGAAGGTAATATTGATAAAATTTATTAATAAAAATTTAAGTAAATAAATATTAAAAATTATATAAAAATAAAATATGGAATAATTTTTTACCATATTGTCCATTGAAAATGATAATTTCATTTGCATGTATCGCAAACAACCACCTGTTGAAACGATATGTTTCTTTATTACCACATCACATAAACTATATATGTAAGTGTATTGAAATATATAATAAGATATTTATTTACAAATTATAATCCCTGAACAATGAAAGATTACTTAACTTATTTCCTTCATGACATTGAAATATTGAAATGGTACTAATGTTTATGTACAACTTATTGTCTCCATGACTATAACATAGTTCATTACTTATAACCAATTTAATGGTTTTTTTAAAATATAAAATAAGTATAAAATTGAGAGTTATATCATTATTTTTATTTTATATAATATTATATAAATAATACCTTTGATCTTATCCAACATACCAATACGATTATGGACATAAATCCAATTATTGTTAACTCATCCATTCAGAAATTTATTGGTTTTATAATTGAGTATGACATGGTAAAAAAAAATAAATTGTATAATAAAAATGAAAAGAGAAAATAATAATCTAAATAATTATAATATTTTTATTGTTCATTCATATGAATAAATAACCTAATTTTTTTTAATTAATGTAAATTACATTTCTAACAGACTATTTCACTCAAGTTAGGACCATTCTCTTTCTAAGTCACCTTATATCACATTAATGATATAAAATAATTCAAAATAATTTATATATTTATCTCATATATATATACATACATTTTATGGGGTTATAAATTTATTAAGAACACTTCTAAAACTCATTCATGATGTAATATCTTTTCATTATGTTAAGAGTCGTGATTATAAAACTAATTTATTTACTAGAATAATAATTTTTATGAATTTTGATTGAATTCTTTATGTTTCAATGAAATTCCTATACATGAAAAAAATATAAAGGTTGTGACCAAAATGATATATCTCTCTAATTCACTAGGAAATGTTTTAGTCTAATGATACATCATTTATGGGATTAAGTATTGAACCCCATGTTTTTAGGAATTTATCCGCCATGTGATATTGTCTTTAGTGTTAGATAAGACATATTGGTTTCATATTATATGTTACATATGGATTTTCTATGTTGAAATGTTTTTATGGTACCTTTATCATTATGTTATTATCCATTGGGATTACTCATGTTCCATATCATTTATAGTGTCATGTTATACCTTTAACTCACATTTTATTCTTCCATATCTAGTTTATTTTCATAATATTGTTTTTAACTCCCAACAATTGTGCTTGTATTCTCCAGTATATCCATCACGTGTTATTAGATATTTTATATGTATTTTCTCATTATTGACAATTAAATAAATAAAATATTTTTTACTTTTAGTTATTTGGAAAATTATTATAGTATTTGAATGACATTATGACGCATAGATAGTTATGTTGGAAGTAATATATGGTATCTTAAAAAATCATGTAATGATATTTATAGATTTATTAGATCAGTATAATGTTACCCACTAGTCAATTATGAATATATAATTATGTTTAATAAATATTTTTTATCCTGCAGTGTTTAATGATGGTGAAATAAATTTTAGAAGATTACTATTTCGATTGAAGAGAATATTAATAGAATAAACTCATCTAGATAATAAAGAAAAAATAATGATATTCACTCTATTGAGTGGGATAAGTATATAATTTTATATTTTGATACATAAATTCTTATAATAATTTATAAAATATAGATACTAATTTCCTTGATCTAAATTATAACGATGATGAGATCATTAATACATGTGACGAAAATTTTACAATACAATAAAGGTATCTTTATAGAATTATATTTGAATGAGAATTTATATATTATTTATTCCTAAATGGAAGAAAACATTTTATATTAATGAAATTAATAATATGGTAATTTAATAAATATGATGGAATCATTTTATGCGCCACCAGGGTAAAAATGATGGTATTAGTTACCCATCAATATCATATTATTGATAAGAAAAGAATGATTTAATTGAACTGTTATTCTAATAAAAAATATCATTGAGGGAAGATTGTGAGCATTCATTTATTATATAAATAAGGAAAAAAATTTCGTTTTTTCAGGGTACTGGTAGCATCATTATTTTTGTAATAGTATGTCATTAGTAAATTGAGTTCTAATTTTAGTAGATTATGTTAGCTAACAATGGGAGTAGAGAGGAAGCTATATAGAATGTACCAAATTATAAAATTTTTTATGAAATTAATATAGTCATTATTCTTACTAGTTCATGAAACAAAAGTGTAATAATGTTGATTAATGTCAATAATACCATAATCCCATAGATTAAGGCCAATATCATGTGACCAGTATTGCTAATGTGTGGTATGATAATGATGTGGATAAAGGTAACTATCCTATCAACTATATAACTGCTAATGTCTTATTTGATTTTGAATATACCAAATATTTTAAAAATGATGAATTTTCTAATAGTATTATAATACCACCCTGAAGAATCGATTTTTAATCTAAAATGAAAAATCAAAATGGATTTTTTTCTCAAATCAAGTATATAATTAATATATGATTGATATTTTTATGAATGTTCACACTAAAAAATATGGCAGTCTTTATCATGTTGAATTTGAATATATTTTTGGAATGTATTTGTTTTATTGTTAAAAATCCAATATCTATTTCTGATTAAGTGAATTTGAATTTTAAATTCTAAACCAACCTATGGTGACCTGTAATTTTGTGGACAAATATGAAATTACAATAGAAATTACATTAGTTGTATTATATTAATATCTATTCAAATAGGGTCTTTATCTAATTTTGATGAAGATAAACTGAAAATCATTAATTTCATTATTATAATAAATATTTTATATTTATTTTTGGAAGTGTTTCATATTTTTTCACCGAATCATGATGTTGAGTTTCAACTATAAATCATATGTGGTGAAACAATTATATCAAAGATAAAATATTAAAATTGCACAATTAAGTTTCAGAAACTAAATTAGAATATCCATTAGATTATTCATAGGGGATTAATTCAACCATGTGTATCACCATAGAGTGTGCCTATAATTTTTTTATGAGGGAAAGTAGATCAATGAGACTTGTTATATATTTTCTGGATCAAAACAATATATCAATCACGAATAAGTTTCAACAACCTTGTATATATAATTTATTTGATTTGCTAGAGGGAGTTAAAAATTATTTAAATATGGATCACTAATCCGATACTATCAACTATGGGAAAATATTGAATACATATCCATGACAAGCTTTTATAAAATATATGGATACTAGGACTGTATAATTATGTAATTTACACATTCTAATTCCATCATATTCATAATTGATTTAAATAATAGTGATTATATAAAAAATTGATCTCTTTGGGGTACATAAATATATATGATATTAACATATTTTTCAAGAGTAAATAATATCAAATTGATCACACAAAAATTATAAAAAAGTACCTATAGAAGGTTTTGATATTTGTATAACCTATGATATTAATATTTGACACATAACTATTCATTTCAATGTAATATCATATAATATGAGTGTATATCGGTGGATCATCCATTGAAAATGATATGGAAAATTTTTCATTACCAACTATTATGATTGAGAACCTTATTTTAATAGGATTTAATTTATTTATTAAAAATGTGATAATTTAAACATGGATATGTAATCCATAAGCTATCTTAACTTGAAATAGATCCTATTACCTTTAAACTAATAAATCATTGGAAAATATAAATGAACTAAATATGGGGTTGTTCGTTTCACATATTCTCACAGTACCATTTAGTGAAGAAGGTATTTTGATCTATAATGATTCATCAAAGATGGTATTGTGATATATATTTATGTAAAATGATATAGTTATAGCTTATTAAGTATTCCAAATTGACGTTTCCTGAGTAAATATACATCATTCATTACATGGAAACTGCATTCATAATTTTTTCATTTCTATTAAGGATTCATTATCATATTATATAAATGTGTGTCTTATATAATGATAAAAAAATTATTGAACTATATTTTCATTGAGAAATATTTGAATATGAACCCTATTAGTTGTTCAGACAACATGATTTTTTATGACTACTAAATACATAACCATAATTGGAAGATGAACAATGTGGATAATTCTCTAATTCAAAACGATCGTGCTTGAATATCACTGATGTGGATTAAAAATATATAATATTAATGAATTTACAAAGGATGGATTTGGATGTCTTAATGAAAGAGTTGAAATATCATATTTCCCTAATAGGTGTTTAACTAAAAATAGATTTTAATATAATAAGGGTGTAGAAGGATGTTACATAGATGAAAGACATGGTTTGAAGAGTGCATGAGATCATCCAAGGCTGCAATCGAATTATATAATTTAGAAACTCCATGTATGACTAATCAAAACTACACCTGATGAAAAATTTATTACGTGAACATGGTTCCTCATTATTATGTACTAATATAAGATTCAAAAATATATATAAATATTTGAAAGAGTAGACGTAGTGTGAAAAATTAAGGGTGATATTCCCTAGTATGTATCTCAGTGCATGCAATATTAGTATGTTAAAGTTGATGGATGGAATTCAATGTGGGTTGTCACAACCATTACATCTACCAAAATGAAAATAGTTAAAAATATAATGGAATTCCTTACCGGACACCCCAAATACTTTAATAGGAATAATTATATTTGGTATGTAATTGATAAACTGAAAAAATGAATTTATTTCATTTCAATATCTAAGGATTTATCCATTGACCATATTACAAAAATTTATTTTATGTTTGTAGTATTGATTCATGTAGTACCATATTCAATTGTATCTCATTCTAATTCAAGGATTACCTCACTATTCTATTGAATTCTTCTGCAATATCTATATTCAAATTCATTTTAAAGTACTTATTATCAGCAAGATATATATTTTCAGTGTGATGGAACCATTCAATACTTGGATAATGTGGTAAGATCCTATTCTGTAGATTTCAAGGGTGGTTTGGGTCAAAATAGTCCTCTAGTCATGTTTCCATAGAACAATATCTATAACACGAGAATTGATATGGATAATTAAGAATCCCTTAGTTGATTGAATTTAAAATCTCTAAAATTCATAGATACTGATGTATAATGGAATATATTTATATTTACACTAGATTTGGATATGGGTAAAAATGTTAGAGCCATTCCAAATCATACCATGACTAATTGTATTTGACTGAAGAGTTATATTGAATATCACTAATGAGATATGAATTATAATGATTATGATATTATTGTTTTTTAATTCTTACATAGAGTAAATTTATAATATTATGAATGAAATTAATTTTGATACGTTTTAAAATTATTCCCTTCAAAATTATTGATTTGATATGAAATTTTGCTCGTCTCCTAGAATTTCCACAAAATATCTATAATATTCTTGATGTTTTTTATGTATATATCTTGAGGGAAGATATAACTGATCTATTACTAGTACCCAAATCATAGTTTATACCCATAAATAATTAACATTCATATAAACAATCATGGATAGTAGTATTGGATCATATAAAAAATAATCTATGAAAGATGTCTAATGTCTTAATTAATATTCATTGGATAACTTAGAAATTCAAATAACCAAATTTTATCCCAAGTATCTAATAAAATAATGAAATAGAAAAAATTTTATTTCCTAATGTGATTTATATGGATAAAATTAATTTAATGGGGTATAATGTAATACCATTTTATTATATAGGTATTTCCTGGGAAATAAACATTATGTATTTTTTTATGTTCCTTTACAAAAAACACTGAGTTACTATAATAAATGTTATACTATTGAATTACTATAATTTTATGTGACATTTATCAGTAGGATTTTCAGGTATTAATTTGAATAACAAAATTATAATAATTATTAAATATATATAGAATTAATGTATTAGTTTCCAGCTGATAACATCATTTTAAGGTAAAATGATATGTTTTTCTAAAAAATTGTTCTTATTCATGAAATCTATTTTTTAGAATAATATATTTTTTAATCAATATTGATGAATTATTTTTATTAAATGTATACATTTTATACTTAATCAAGCATTTTCCAAATTTTATAATAGTTTTTACAAAGCATGACATTATTGAAAATACAGTTTTTAATTAAAAAACATTTTTAAACAATGATTTAATTTATGTATTGTTCTTATTTTAAAATTATTTTTTCCAATTATTTATATATAATCCAAAATAATGGATTTTTATTTTCGATTCATCACTTAATTTTGTTTAATTTATACATATTTATTCTTTCATTATACAAATTATGTTTTGTAAGTATTTGTTACTATAGTAAGTGAAAATGGGTATTTAAGTTTTAAAATAATGTGAAAAGAACAAAAATTAATATACAACATATGATATATTTAAACAAGATTAGTGTATTTGTTGCTTAGTCAACCAATATTTAATGACATGCTACTTTTATACATTTTTCATGGATAATAAAATTAATATTATTTAAGGTAAATAATAATTCCAATATGTAAATCTATTTGTTATCATAACTCTAATATTTTTATATAGTAATTATAATAGTTTATAATAAACTAAAAATAATTACTTTAAAAAATTAAATACTTTTTGGGTCATGTAAAATTGTTGATAAATTTTTCATGGAATTACATTATTAAATTCTTAGGAATAAATGAAATTGTAATTTTAATGTTTTAGAAAACAAAAAATAGAGATTTATTAATTTTAGAAGTAATATAATTTTTATGAAAAAGCTTTTTCTATGATTTTTTTAATTAAATCATATTTGTTGTGTTCTAATATTTTGGAATCAAATTCTATTTCAATGTTGTTTTCATTAATGTCAAACTGTGTTAATTTTCCTAAAATTGACATTAATGGTATGTTAAATTCAATAGTATAATGTTTAACTAATAAAAATATATAAAAATCATAAAATTGTATTATTAAATGATATATTTTAATTAATATAATTGATTTTTCCTTTTCAAGTCACTTTCCATTTTATATTTTCTTTCATGATTGATAATTCTTAAAAATCATTGGCATGTTAATCATCCACAGGGTTCATAGGGGGTCAAACATAAGAGATAAAGATTAAAAATCATATAAAACATTAATAAATATTACTTAATTAGTGAAAATAATATCATACTCATCTAATTTTAAAATATATATATATATCCAAAAAAATATATGATAATAAATTTCTATTAATTAAATACATTATATACTTCCATGGGTTCCTCTCTCTTCATTTCCTAAAGATATCATGTTATTATAAATTATTCATAAGTATTTATCAATGTATTCATCCAAGAATAACACTAATATGATTAAACATCAATAAAAGCATTTGGGTAGTCCAGGTTTGATCATAATGAGATCTTATAAAGGCTAATGGTGTATGAAAAAAGGATGGTTCTCCAAAAATATTTATAAAACTTAATCGAGTCATTCAATTATATTTATTCTTTCACCATATATAAACAAATTGTCTACATGAAAAAAATATCTTTATTCAATATTATATATTATGATATATTTATATGGGAATCCAACATATATTTTCCACATTATTTTAATCAAATTGAAATTGAATGGATCGTTTCTACGTAACTACAGAGTACTTCCACAAAATTTCGATATATTTAATTTTCCTTCAATATATATATAATATTTTTATAAATAAAAATTCACTCAATATTTATGGAATTTATGAATTACAAATTATTCCCCTATTTTAATATATTATTTATCTTTATTTTATTTTATTATTGTGAAAATGAAAATAGAGTTCATTAATACATACAGACTACTAACACCCTGAACGATGTAATTAATTTTTCCATATCTACCTTTTATGGATGATTTTATAATTGATAATAATTAATGCACATGATATTTATATCTTTATTAAAAATAAGATATATATTTTAAACACGATCACTATAGAAGGAAATAAATTTCTAAACTAAAACATTCATAAATTAGGAAATAATTAAAAGTGGAGATGAATTATTTTACGATGTATTAATAAATGTGATTTGAAATATTATGGTGGGAATGTATATATATATAATTATTGGAATAAATATGGATATATTGTAGTATAAGAGTAAATTTAAATTTATTTCATAAGATTTTATATTTTTTTATGATTCAAGAACAATATGATTTAATGATAATTGGTAAAAATATGAAATTCTCTATGATTATTTATGTTTAATTTGATGATATGGATATAATATAATATTTACCTACCAAATATTATATAAATTCATACACAATGGTCATTCATTTAGATTCATGTCATTCTTTGATTTTCCACTCTATATGTATTAATGAAACCCACAAAATATTTGTATGTAAACATGAATATTTTTTTATTTAAACATGGATATTTTTTTTATGAATATAGATTCATTAAAATGTTATCACGAATGAATTTATTCTTGCACAAAAAAATTTAACTTTTTATTACACAATTTTTACATTTTATAATTTTTAAAATAAATTTCATTATTATATTCAAAATGTTGTAATTTTTTCCTAATACTGAAAATTTGAAGGGAATAATTTCCTTACATAAATTTAATGAATGAAATTTACCACCATTTTGAACTCTAAATTATTTTTTTCTTATATTTTAGTTTTCAATAATTCTATTAAAATAATATTTATTAATGATTTTATTTTTTTTAAATAGATTTCATTGAATTGTTTTCTATTTTATAAGGGTCTCTCCTAAAGAAATATTCTAATGATCCATAATAGAAGTTTTCATTTAATATAAAATACTTTTATATTATTTATGATTCACATGATATGATATTAAATGATAAATTAAATATTAATTCAATGAATGATTTTATATCTTCATGATATCATATTGACTAACACTATATTATTTACCATTTTTCTATTTATGATATCGTAATAAATGTTTCCATGCTCTTCTATCATACATGAGAATGTATTATGAATCTATTACTTGTAGGTATTATCAATCCCTCCAATTAATTAATTAAATATTAATGTTTTTTAGATTATATGGTTCACATGTTGTTATCAAAACCAATACTAGGGTACATGATACTTTTTCCCAATTACAATATCGGGTACCCAGAAAGTTTCCCAAAGTTGAAAAGAGTTTAAAATGATGATTTTATGATATCCAAACAAGGTGAACTAGTGGTTACCTCATAAAAATATGTTATGAATGTCTTGGTTGGTATATTTGACATTATATTCCTTCTATATGTATTATGAAAAAAATTATGAAAATATTTTAAGACATAATCAAAATCATATTATAATCTCTTATGGCTCATGACATATTATTAATTAACGATTTAGCTATTATAAAATGGAAAACATTATTCCATGAGTCTTGAATATGATATAGAAATTATTATGTATGTTTTGAAATTTTTAACACCATGATATCATAACCTTTTTCTTATGTTCTTCATAAAATATTATTGTAATGTACATTGTTTACCATTACTTAGCAACTCATCTAACCCTTTTTATGTCTCTTAATCCACTTGATATGTATAATAGATCTAATTATGATATGATGATTATGGTAGACAGTTGTGGGAATAATTTTTGGGATAATTGAGATCTACTATGTTCCGAATTTTTTTGTATCAATGTTTATAAAGATAGTAAAGCATTTCCTATTTGGCTTTGATTATAGTGAAATATAATAAATAATTATATACTAAAATATATTATTTAAGTATGATATTATTTTTAGTCTCATCAATATATTATGAAAATAAATCCAAATAAATTGGGAACAAAACTCTACATAAAGATAAAATTCAAAATACTATACATTCAACAAAAACATTCAAGGTCATAATGATCAATGCACCCTCACGATAGATTAAGAAATATCTTCTTTCAAATTAGTTTAAATTCTATTATAGATTAAATTAACATAAATAAAAAATATATATTTCATTATATATATTCGAATTTTTTTCCAATAGCATTTAGTTTCATCGATAATATCAGTTAGACACTCGATTATGTCATTCCAGAAAACAATATAATAAAAATATTATTATTTAACAGGATACATATCAATTAGCTATTTGAATGGAAGGAATGAATATGATTATCTTAATTATCAATATATGGTATAAAAATTTTAATATGAATAATTATTTGGTGAAAAAATAATTATAAATGAAAATAAAACCAATTGAATAAAAATGAACTATTTTTACATTATAAAATTTTTATGCCCACAAATGAGTTTTATTTAAATAAATTAATTTACACAATTATAGTGAAAGATATTAATGAAATGTATATGTGACATATTCAATAAAAAATTTATAAATTCATCCATCAATTTTTACAGTCATAATATATGAAATAAAACTTTTTATGTAATAACAGATTTTGTTTTTATATAATTCAGTTTTTCAGCCTTTTAATGGAAGTATACTATTGAAAATAAATATTGACTCATTTAAAAAATTTATGGGAAAAAAATTATAATATTTCATTAAATAATAATACAAATATTTACTTTTGGTGTTTTTTATATCTATTTGAGAAGATTTATTTTTTGATGAATAGTAAGAAAACTGAATTTTAATTAAAAAAATACGTTTTCCCAAAATATATTTATATTTTTAAATTATTATTTTAAATTTTTTTAAATTATCATTAGTTCAATTGTACATTAATCAAATCAATGGAGGCCATTGCATTAAATTTCACAGTGAAATTTTATATAAAAACATTTCAATCCTTAGAAACATTTTAATTTTAAACCCTCTTGTTATTTAGATCATCAGGAAGAATTTAAAATTAAATTAATATACATATATGATTTTATTTTGGAAAACTAAATTCTTAATTATTTTTTAGATTAATTTATAATTTATAGTTTCTTCAACATATATTTTTTCTATATATATTAGTGAATGTAATCAAAATCAAGAACATAATGAGATGTCCTCATTCTCTCATGATGTGATACCCTAAGTGCGCCTCTCATCCCCTTACATGGATTTCTGTCCCATGCATTGGAGATTCCTTGCCTCTGGTCTCTTCTGATGAGCTCTCTAGATCCATCTCCTCTATTATTTCAATGTTTTCATCCCCTGATGTTCTTTCTGGACACCTTTTTAACTTCTTTCTTAATCCTATAATTCTTTTGATCTTTTAATTCCCAAGATATTCTTATTTGTGTTTCAACCAAGTGTAAATTTTAGTGTTTCAATCCCTTTTCCCCTTCCTGGCTACATGATGGGTTTTGGTGGCAATACGGTTTTTGTGGTGTAGTTATATTGGCAATTATAGTCTCTATTTCTCTAGTGAAGGTTTGTCTTTGATGTTTTATGGTGAATATGATAGTGCATTCCAGGCCGAGACATGCTATGGATGTCCTTCCTTCTCATACTCCTCTATGACCTCTAGATCCACAAGTTCCTTCATGGTCAATGGGGCACTTTGGTTTCTATTATGTTTTAGGTTGTGTTAGAATTGAGATGAGGGGTTTTTTGTGGATCAGCTAGCGTTCTTGCATTGTCAGGATTCATTTTGGTTGGGAGATGACAATGAAGTACATTTATTCATATGAATACATTATTCTTCTCCTACACCACTATTTCTTTTGGTATATCATCTCCTTCATGGGTCGCTATGGTGAGGTGGCTGTCATGCATGCTATGGGAGGTGTTGTTCGAGTGGTCATCAGTGTTACAGGAGTCTTGATCTTCATTAAGTTGATGTAGTTTCCTTCTATTTTGGTATGTTGTCTACTGAGGGGAGTGAGGACTTGATGCTATTAACAGGTTGTGACGTTATGATGTGGTTCTTGATCAGGGATGATGATGGCGGTGATGGATTAGAGTTTGGTGTAAGCAGTTGAAGTCGGATAAGGACGACAGTGAAGGTGAATAATTCATTGACAATGGTGACATAATGACATGATATTGATGATAGTGATGTGATGTTAGACATTCCAGTGATGATGGTGGTTGGGTATTCCTCGATGGTGGGTTTCCTGGGATGCACACATTGCTACTAATTCCAATATTTGAATTTAAATATTAAATTTTGACTGCCAATTTTTGGGATCAGGTTTTTGTTGTACTATATTTAATTTTTATGATGTTTGAAATTTTTATTCGGTTTTCTGTAACTATCCCAAATTTCCAAAACAGATGTTTTTTAGAAAGTTAAAAAAAATAATTGAGTATGATTAAAATTAATTAATGTGATTAAGGTTTAAATGAGTTTAATTTATTATTATTATTAAATTATAATTTTTAAAAAATAACCTTACACATTTAGAAAAATAATTTATGGACATATGTAAACCCTTAAACCACTATGGTTTTTTAATAGACCACTTTGGACCCTTGTGGTGAAATGAAAACATGGGGATCACTCAAATAATATAAAAAAATACTATGTGTGTCCTCTCCCTCCACTCTAAAATGCACCTAAACCTCCCCCACTTTTAATAACTATAAATATTATTTTCTCATCCAAAAGTTAAAAATATAAACACAAAAATCATCATATCATTCAAGAAGCCTCTATTATGGAATAAATAAATCTGTGGATGTCTTTTGTTCCAATCCCAAAGGTGTTACCTTAAAAATATGTTACATTATTCAATGATCACTTTTGTTTAATTTCATTATCCCCCAATTAAATTATTTTTTATAATTATTACATAATAACCTTATTATCATTTATATATTGATATGTTTTTTTATATTTATGTCTTATAATATAACACATTATTATCATAAGGGTATGCAATCATTATTTTTGTGAACTATAAACTACATCCACACAAACCACCATTTTTTGATCTTCCATTTTAACATATCATGGTTGGGATTAGTAATGGAATTACTATATTTATATTTCATATATTATATTTATTATTTATGAATTCTTATATAATTATTATATAACACATAACATCATACTTTATAATTTTTAGGAATTTGATAACTACGTTGGAGGTTGGACTTCCACCTCCTGAAAGTGAATAGATTCATTCACGCTTTACATGATATATATTAATGATGCATTGAATAAAAATATACTAATACATTTTATTACTCATTTAATTCATTAAATAATTATCTATATATAAATTTATGGTATCATTTTATTCATTCCATTTTTTACTCATTAAATGTGATAACGTCGTTCATGGTTTTGTGGACTACTGCACCCTCGAAGCTTTTCAATTCATCATTTTTCATCACAACATCAAAATAATAATATATATAATTATATATAATTAAATAATAGGGTATTTATTATATAATTTTATTTATTTAAGTATATTTTTTACATAGAATTTTGTTTAAATTGATCCATTTAAAATGTGAATTTTCTAATTTGTATGTACGACCTATTTTCATCATGATTGTATCACTGTATCATTTTTGGTAACCATCATACAAGATTAGTTTTCAAAAAATAACATATTTATAAAAATTATTATTATTTCATTATTATTATTATTTTGTATATGATTAAATAATGACTGCTTATCCTTGAAATTTAATTTTTGACACAATTAATAAATCTGGTCTAAACATTTGATAGAAGAATTATTTATTTTCTAATTTGTTATAACATATTTATATGTTTAATAAAATATATAATAATATTATAAAATGATATCAGGAAATTAAATAATTTTATTATTATTATACAGGAATGTATAATAAAATTATGAAAAATCAAACTCAATGAATATGATAATCATCTAACATTTTACATATTTGAGAAAAATGTTATATTCACTGCTTAATTATTTTGTATAATTTATCTACTATCAATTTTGATAAATTATATCATGACTGTGTTTTATCTTAATTTTTTTTAAAATTTTCAGTTTTTATTATTACTATGTTTTTCGATTGAGATGTTACCACTCTTTTAAGGGTGTGTCTAGTCTCAGTTTTATTTTATTGAGACTTATTCCATATTAAACAATTACTTCATTTGTGTGGTATATATACTACCATTTTTCATTTTAAGTTATTAATTAAAATTATTTCATTATATTACAAGATTCAATTATAGTTATTATTTCACGGTACTCATAATTCTATAGTTTCACACATAGTAAGGTTTTTTATTATATCACCATTATTTCTATAAGATATATGCATATTCACCACTTATTTTTGGTGTGTGATTTATATAAATCAAACGACTGAATTTTATCATTCTTATCAATAAATTAATTTGGTTTTACATATCCGCTTTGTTATATCACTTTCATGGTGTTTACTGTTTCAATGCTTGAAAAACAGTATTGAATTTTTCAATACTTTCCTTCATTGTTATGTTTGTTAGGTTATAAAACTATTAATTATTTAAGGTGTATTTATATGACCTTTTAAATACTAATCATAGAAATGTTTATTATAATTTCATTAAATTTTTTATATAAATTTTATTACTTTGTAAGGAATCTATTTCATATTATTCAAAGTGGTATGAGACACTTTGAATGATTAATGATTATTTACCAGATAAATTTTTTTCTGATATAATAAGGACATTTAGATTAATTATCGAAACATTTACTGTTACATATACATCATTGGGGATATTATTTATTAATACCATGATCACTATTTCGTAGACTAGTATATGTTTTCTTTAAAACATTACTAAGGAACTATTTCTTTTTTATGAGATAATATTATTTCAAAGATATTTTTAGGGAAAAAAATTCATTTCCAAAGGATAATCATGTTTCAATAAAAATGTTATTGAAATAATATATTTTAATTCATATAAAAATATTTCCCCGAGATTGTTATGGAACTCATTGGATTCCATTTGATTACTATGTTTTAGAAATATTTTTTTGGAACCCATTACATTTTCATTTTCTAATCATTTATCAATGAATTTGACAACAAACACATTTCTATTACGTTTATTTATCAGTTTATAATTCAGTAATGACTATTTCTATGTCTTTTATGATGAATTTTTGTTATATTAGATGATAATTATACGAAATAGGTTTTCTAAAATACCTTATATGAAAGGTTGAGCCCATTACAGCTCACCAGTGTACGCAATATAAAATAAGGAAATGGTTGAATACCATTATAGATCATCAAGAAAATGTGATATTAATGTATCATATACAAAGGGTGATCCCCATTTTAGCTATTTAATGCATTGGGTAATAATAATAATTGAAGTCTTCGATGATTTTTTTCAACTAAAATCATTTTCTAATGGGTTTATGATATTCATACTCTAGGTAATCAACAAGAGTTGTAATTTTTTGAAATGAGATTATAATGTTTCTCATTATATATATTGATATCACATGTATCCTTATTATTGATTTTTATATCTCATTAATGGAATTTTTTGGGTTTTATGATCCTGGTATATATGGGTATAGATATTCAATTATTATAGTCATGTTTTTTGGTTCTGTCGTCAAATAAATATGCTCTTCTTATTTTCAATAATGATATTTTTATGTTAATTTGAACATTTTCTGTTAACGAGCATCTAATAAAATCCAAAATAATTTCCCCTTTCCCCAAGTTTAAAATAATTTTGTTTAATGAGGTACATCATAATGTGATTTAAAATAGATTATGATAATTTAATAATGTGAGGAATATAATGCTAGTCTAATTTTTAGAGATTCAAATTTAAATTAATTTTCATTATTTATGTAGGTGTTTATCATAATTATCTAAAACTATACACCAAAAAGTACCTCCAAAATTTAACTGGCGCATGTTTTTATTTATATGATGTAAGGTATTTATAGATGAAAATTGGTAATAATTATTGTTATTATAATTGGAAATGTAATGTTATAGATTCCAAAAAGGCATCAATATGTGAGGGTTATTTGTTTTTATGACCATTAATATGAATGTCTATAAAATTAAATATGTAAAAATTATTTTATTAATAAGTTATAGAACTAAATTTATGATATAAAATTGAAAAACACTTATTCCATATATAATATTCTCTTAGGAGGACCACCAATAATGGTCAATCATTATAGTTTTCAAAACACAGATAACCAAATCCCTTTCCATCTAATGTATAATTCCCATAAAATATTTTATTAGTATGATTATAAAAACCTATTATGTTGAATGATCTAAATCTCTATCACCCAGAAAATTATTCAACACAAAACTAGTTCCAATCCAAAACTATCCAAATATTACATCGTGAAACCCAATTAATATATCAAATTAAACACTATTTAAAATATGAAAAAACTCATAAAATGAAATAAAAACTTACACAAACTACTACACAGTTAATTTATCTCCCATTTTAAGATAATAATTATAAGAACATTATGAAAAAATTAAGAGGATCCATTACTAAAACCATATTTCAAAGACATTAAAATTTTTTAGGAACCAATTATCACTCACGATTCCTCATCCAAAACATTATGATTAGAATCATTGTCTACAATTTCCTCCCTTAATATCTCCATGTAGTAATTAAATTGACAAGGTAGAAATAATTTGGAAACTATGAACAAAAAATTAATAAAATTTTAGAATAATCATCTTCTCTATGTAAATATGGAGAAGTCCTCTTTGAATCTGAATAGTAATTTTAGAATTTTTATAAGTCTCCAATTCTGAAAAAAATACAACATACATTATCATTTCCTCTATATGTGAGGAGAAAATAATATCCTTAGCATAATTAAACATTAACATTTATAATCTCTCATGTTGAGAAGTATATTTTACTTCCTTAATGAATATTTTTATCGTACCATAATAATATATTTCATTGAATAAATAATGTATGTTAAAAAATATCCTTAAAAAACTATGTCTTTTGGAAACTAATGTGTGTACCTCCATTAATTAAACCATTTATCCTAAATAAAAATACAACAATTTTTATTTAGACGAAGTGAAATTATTTGTTAAAAACAATTTAATAGAATTATGTAATCTAGTAACTAGTTCCAGCCTCATATTCATGTCCCTATTTGATAATTTGGTTCATAAAATTCTACATGTTAAATATATGACTCTTAATAATTCTAATTTTCTTTGGTAAATAGTGTTTCTTATGTTATGTTATAGGGAAATTTTAATAAACTATATACCCTACTGAATTAATTTTATGTTTAAATTTTCCAAATATATGTTCTAGGAATCCAAAATATATATTCATTGATAACCTCTTCATCCTAAAAATCATCTAATTCATTTAAGTGGGAAATTGTAACATGAAAATGTACATCATTAAAAAAGAATTTATTTTAATAGTTGTAATTAATTCTTTAAAAATTGAGATGATGAGAAGTTTTATGTAGAAAACTTTATTTTTAGTGTTGAAAATGAACTCATATAATATATAAAAATCTTTTAAATGATGTTTGACCTATGAATAGACTAATATAGTTTGTTCACACTATGGGAAAAATTCTCATTTTCTTGAATCTCATTTAAATTAAATTAATAATAAATTATCACGGTCTAAAATCACTGATAACTGTAAAAGAGCATATATGGTTAGTTCATTTCCATTTAGAATAATGAACAATTTAATTTGGTGACTAAATTATTTTTTCTAATGGAAACAAAACTACCTTGAATTAAAGAAAAATAATGAAATATTAAATTAAATTCTAAATATATTTATGGAAATTTATCTGAGAAGAATATAATATTTACATTCTTAATGACCTCATTTTAGTATACATTCTTATAAGAATAAAAAACCATCCCAATTTTTATTTTTAATTAACTTCAATCCAAACATGAAAATCTGTATTTATATGTCTTGAACATGTATAGGAAAAAAATATAATGATCAATTTATATTATTCCAATAATTAAAGAATCATCAAAAATAATTTTTTTCTATTGTAATATATTATAGACCATGTATTCAACGCCTGTGAAGACAGAACCCTAATATAATGAATTAGTATTGTAAGGAACTCCATGATTGTTTTTGAATTGTAGTATTACTAATTACATTACTCATATTGAGTGGGTAAGAATAATTTATATTTCTCCAATGAAAGATAGATTTAATTTTTTTACCAAGTAGGATGGATACATCCCTTATGACATTGTATAGAATGAAGTATGTGTATCCAAAATATGATGTAATATTATGTATTAAAAAAGATCATGTCATTTTCCCTTCATTGATCATTTGATTATGTGAGTGGGTATGCACGAGTTTTAAAAAAATTATAGAAATAATAGGTAAAAAACTATTTGAGTATCTATGAAAATAATGATTAAAAAAACATTCCACAACCCTTTTGGAACATTTTAATTCAATCACTTCACTTTGGGTTACCCAATGTTCGTATTACCATTATGTAGTCTATAATGGGAATCTATATTGATACATTGATCGATTTTGTTAAATTATTTTTGGATTGAAAAAAAAATTAACAAAACATTTATGGGATAATTATGAAATAATTATACTTTATTTCATTATTTATTGATAAAATATTATTTTTGAACTAAAATATATTGTATTTATTGGTAAGGTAATGACTAGTAGTAGGTTATATGCAATTAAAAAAGTGATAATGTTTTATGAAGACGTTATCAATATCATTTCCCAACATTCCTCTCTAAAAAAATCCATGTATTATGGTCTTTATTATGATATACTAGTTTCTATAAATGGTTTATTATGCTCATAAACTCCATCAAAACACCATGTTTCTCTAGAAGTGAATTATGATCCAATTGTATGGATATAAATTTATGATGAATCATTCTCAAAACTCAACTTATTTAATATCTATAAAACCGACAAGGAAGATCTATATTAAAATCATTATTTAATACTCAAAATATGTTTATAATATATGTGATCTTAGTTTAGGGTCCATATAGGAGACACAATGTGTTATGACATTATATTTCATTTCATAGAAAATAAAATCATTGAATGATGTGAAAATAAACAACAACACCACTAAGAAATATTTTGTTATTGATAAATTTAAAAAATAAAAAAAAATTTAGATCATATCTATTAGGATCCACATTACCCTTTTTACCAATTATTCATCATTAAAATAATATTTCTTAAAAAAAATATAACACATCAAAAATAATTTAGTGGGTCCTACTCATAAAATATATTGACATTAAAATAATTTACAAAAATATGTTAATAAACATATACATAATAACCTATGTATCCTAAAATTAAATGGTAATTTATGTTATATTAATATATATCATTCATTATTTGGTGAGGAACTCTATTCTAAAATTTATTTTCCATAATTTAATAATATAGAAAACATTATAGCTTTGATTATTTTTCTTAATTTGATAGGATCTCTAGTGAAGAATAAAATAATTTATACTATAAATAACTATAATATTGATGATACATACAACTAATTGTTTTTCATAATCTACTCATTAAGAGATATGTATTATTTTGTGATAAATAATCCATTTTCAAATTTTACATCGTAGTTGAACAAAGATGACCTTTATCCATGAAGTGAACCATTACGATCATTTTTTTGAATAGTTAATTTTTTCCATTTAATAAATTATTATTTCATAACATCTAATTAATATTTTCATTAGTTTCACAAGATATTATCTATCACTAATTGAATCAAATTACCCATTATCAATATTTAATAATATAAATCTATGATTGTTGGAGTCTAAAATATATTTGGAAAATCACAAAAACAATTAATATATTTACATTAAAAAACATATTGATTTAATACCTATATAGGTTTAGTCCATTACCATATAGTCCAATGATCATTAATTTATGGTTCAGTTCCCTAAAGAAATAATCCAACAATGATTTGGAATTTCTAGGTCTAATATGTTTTATTTTGGAAAAAAAAATTAGATACACCTCCTCGACAATCATCTATACATATAGGATCACCCAGAAAGAGTCTAAAACCAAACATTAGATAACCAGTGGATATGACGTGTTGGAAAATGGGAAACAATGAATAAATTCTCATACCCAATATGAAAAAATGATATATAAATCTCATAAAATCCCTTAAAAAACTATAATGTAAAAAAGAAATAAATCTTATAATATCACTATTTTAGTTTATTTATGAAAAATAATTCATTTAAACAATTGAAAATGACAATTAGTGTGTTTAGAAAATAATAAAAACTCATTTTGACATTTACATAGTAGTAAAAATATGTCAATGGAAATTATAGAATCCTATAGTTTTTGGATAATGCACTATGAAGAAACAATGATAAAAAAAATATGTACATCAAAAAAAAATATTGAAAAATTATTGTCCGGAACTATAAAATAGTATTATTTTCATTCCTAAAATGTTCAAAGATTCATTTTCACTCAACAATGACAAAATTAAGATGTATATGGTGCAACATTGGGCTTGGAAGGATGATATTTGCTATATAATCATTTTTTATATCAATATGGTCAATCATATACACACAAAAACATATATTAAATCAATCTAATAACATTCATATATGGTAAAGAGAAATGATTCAGCCATTGAACCCTAAAACAAATTAGAAGAATGGGGGTTTATGTTAGCCGATTTACTAAAAAATATATGATTTCTAAGAGAAAATAATTCTTTTCTAGCAATTTTTTTTCATCTCTTTATTTTAATTTTATTTTTCATTTAATAAAAAATAAGAAAAAATATAAAATAACTATTATTATAAAAATTGATAACAAAAAAATTATTTATGAAAAAATAAAAAATATTTGTGTAACTTTGACACATCTTTCAAGGATGTAGGGATCAAACCCTTATCTAAAGAGAGAGATAAATTCCTACCACTAACTTGTGAGGTTACTTACTCCCACTATATTTTTTAACTATAGTTATATTTTATTATATATATATATATTGAAATTTCATTATATTATTTATTTTTTCTGATATTAACTATCACTCTGTTACTGTTTTTCTAAAAAAAATACTGGTTTTTATGATATTAATTTTTTTTAAAATATTATTTGAGGTAACCCCATTGGAATTTAATGATTTTTTTGTTATTCATGGTTATATTATTCATTATATAATTATTATAAAATATCATATGCATCCAAAATGATAGAACCAGTCTCTAGTCTTCTATAAAAAGACTACTAGTGACATGCATCTCAAAAATATTAATTTATAATATATTATAATCCCACTAAAACCTCAATAATTTCCCAATTTATATGATTATATGATATAGGGATTTAATATCATCAACAAATAAATTTTAGTCTAGATGTTATGTTAATTTAAACATTATATTTTTAGTTAAAACATACTTATATTATTTAATTTTAATTAAGATAACCAAAATTTCAATATTAAATGGGTGAAATATTTATTAATTAGATGTAAACGATACAATAAATATGTTACATAGAGAAAATTAGAACATATTTCAATTATTATATATTTCTTAATTATTGTTTAAGGATTTTGAAATAATGTAATAAATTTTTTTTGACAAAACAATAATAACGTCAATTATGTCACTATTCAATTCAAGGATTCTTAAAAAAATATAGATAAGATGTTATCATTAAACCACTTATTTTATAATATTCCTATATTGTATAGGTAATCTATATATATAATATTACATATTAATTATCTAAAATTTTATTTTTTTTACTATTTTGAATAACAATAATTTTATATATCAGTTAATAAATTAAATACTAGATTGACTTTGGAAAATTGTTTAATATACTTATTTATTGTGAAAAAAATAAAAAAAAATACTATGATGAATTAAAATATAATATATTTCCCAGAAATACTTCTAGTATAATTTTTATTTGGTAAAATGAAACATTGAAATTAGTATACTTAATAAATGAGGAATGTGACAACATTAACATCACTTTAAATGAAATTATATAACAATCACATTATCTTCAATAAATATAAAAATTTTCAATAACTCTACTATTGGATAATTATGGTCTATATAAAATCAAAAAAATATTAATTTTGAATTTTTTGGGTCTTTTAATGGTTATTACTATTTTAATAAAAATTATATTATTGATTTTTATCAATTAATTATATTTGATCACCATCAATGTTTTTGACTCTATGGTAATTATATATTTCATAAAAATTAAAAATAAAGTACCATGAAAAGGAAAACCATTTAGACCTAAAATAGGTATATATAATGGAATATTTCTTCTGTATAACCTTCTATAAAAATGATTTAACTACTCAAATTAGAGGGAGAGACATTTAACTTTTCATTAAATAAAATAAAATAAATATCATATTCTCATCCAACTAGCTTCCAAAGGACACTATTTAAACCCAAGGATGATTTAAGTAGAAAAAAAATCATAAAAAAGATATTAATACGTGTGTTATAGTATTTTTATATTTTTTTTCTCATCCTTAATTATTTGTTTCACCCTTATTCCATATTAATAAAAATTCGTGAAGTTACAATTCATAATGAAAAAAAATAAAAGTAATCTATTTACATAATTTGGAACTACGGATTATTAATATAGAATAAAGTTTTAAAAATTACAAATAAATAAAATTAATTAATTAATTTTATATTATTCCAATTTTAGGATAGAGAGAAAGAGTTTTTTAAATATAAAACAGTGGAAGAGATTGAACTTTTATTAAATCTGAATTCAATGTAAAATTTTTCTTAATCATATGCATTATATTTAATGATAAAAAAATTAAATATATAATTTAAAACAATTTAATAATATATTTTAAATACATTAATTATTTCAACGATTAATTTAATTTTGAATAAAAAATTATTATAATTTTAGTATTCATCAAATTTTAACACTAATCAGAATAATTACAAAAAAACATTCAAAGTAAATTTTTATATACCACTCCCAAAACGAAGTTTATTTTGTTTAATAGAATATATAAAAGTCTCAAAAATAGTATATAAAATGGGTGGTCCATCAACTAGTGGTAATGATGCAATTTTTGAAATATACTTTTTTAAAATGAAAAATTGAATTCAGTAATATATAATATCTAGAAAACATATAAGCTGAATTTTACAAAATATATTGAATACATAAAGAGTGATTTTATTATTTTATAAACTCACATATTTTAATTTAAATAGTATTATTAGAAGTAATTTGATACTATTCATACACACTATTATAATTACGAGGTAAAAATATTTAGTTGTTCATTTATAATTAGTCTTTATTGAATAGAATAAAATCAAAATGATGTCAAATTATGTGTAACACAATCAAATCATATTTTTACATATAATGTTATCTAATAAGGTGTTTCATATAACACGAGTTAATATTATTTTACTGTAAGACACAATATATCAACGAAATCAGAAAAAATCTATCTCATTAAAGCTTTAGGTGTTACATTCTACCCCCCTTAAAATTAATGTCACCCTCAAAATTCGTCGGGGTTATAAATTTTTTACTAGATGAATGTTTCTTTCATAGAAACCCAAATTGTTAAATAATAAAAAAAACATCATTATCAGAAATAATGTTAGAAACCTAAATATTACACTAAGTAACTCCTCAATAGGATTCCATATAGATGAATATGGATTGGAATCAGAAACATGAATATAAAAAATAAATATATAACCATCGTGTTCTGTTGGAGGGTGACAAAGAAGATGTTCTGATAAATGATAACAAACATAAATCCATAAATCTACGATGATTTAAGGGAAAATATTTTTAATCAGATATGAAGGTACTAAGAAAACATTTTTGTTGTAATGATTATTTTCCTAATGTTGATGAATTTTACATGATAGTAAATACTTACTTGATTTTTGTATAATCTCACTGGTGTTTATTCCATGAAAAATTTTCACATCATCTCTTAATAAATTAAATTATGTTGAATTTTTTATTCCCTAATTATTAGAAGATCTTGTGATCAATAAATATAATGATAGTTCACTCCACATATCTAAAAAAGGTATTTATCGGTTATTTAATATGCATATATCAACCTATAGTGAGACAATACAGTAATCTAACAAATATCAGCCATAATATATCTTATACTATACATAAATCAATAACCATACAATCCTTCTAGAATACGAAAATATAAAACTGTCTGAAGCAGTGAACTAAATCATCTTATCATTTACGAACCATATATCATAGGGTAGTACATGGCCGTCACATTCCAAACATGTGAACACATTAATCATTTATTTCATGGAAACATTGTAATAAAAATAATTTTAATAGAAACATAGTGAAAACATACATGCTACTAAAAATTAACACTTTTAACACACCAAATAAACCAAATATATATATATACACACAAACCAGGATATCACATTGTCCTTATATTATTCTTAAGGATATTAATTCTTTTAATCATTTAATTATATCATAATACCATCATTATAAACAGATCATGTACATTCCAAAAAAAATTCAATCAATTTTCACAGTTAATGGTACAATATACTTATAGAAAACCACAATGGACCAATACCTTGATATTTTAATATTCCATAATTCTATAAAAAAATATTCTACAGAAATATTCCAAAATTCCTTTACATAAACTCTCAATCTTTACACAACTTAATTTTCATACACAACATCGCCAATAGTAATCATATGTGCATTTAATTTTCCTTTGGAATTAGTAGGTTTTTTTATGAATATCATCATTTATAACCCTTAGATTATGATATACGTTATCATAACTCCTCATTTCTTTACACTCATATCATAAAAGTTTGGGTGCTGCATTATTTGTAGCCTTTTCTCTGTTAACATCAGTATCTAATTTTTCTCATTACTTCAGCACCCAATATCCCAATGATGTTCTTTTCAACACAAAAAAAATTTCATATTCCCATTATGACAATCTCCCTAACACTACTACAAATACGGCTTTTATCAGGGCTAAAAATGGCCTTTATCAGTGTTATAAAATCTCTGATAAAGACGGCGAAGATAAAGGGGGGGGGGGGTCCCATTTATTAGTTCTCCAAAAAGCGCTGATAAATACCCCTTTTATCAGCGCTTTTTTAGCGCTGATAAAAATTAAAAAATTAAAAAAAGTAAAAAAATTAAAAAAATTAAAAAAAATACTGCCAATCTCAGGGGGGGCTTTTTACAGCGCTTGAGCCCCCCTTTATCAGTGCTTTCTTGCACCTCCAGCGCCCTCGCACACTGCTTACACCCTTTATCAGCGTTTGCCCTTTAAATCAACCTTGCACGCGCACCCGTGCCTCCACTCGGATTTGATCTCGAGACCTCCCCCCTGCGCACCTAAAGCCTTTGCCATTACCCTATATTGATTAGTTCTCTTATTCATGATATATATATTTATTTATAAATATATTTATTTATATTTATTCGTATAGTAATATATATTTATATTATTATATATAGTTATATTAATATATAGATATATTTATATTAATATATATATATAGTTATATTAATATATACATATAGTTATTTTAATATATGTATAGTTATATTAATATATGTATAGTTATATTAATATATAGTAGTTATAAAAATTTTAATATATTTGTATTTTTAAAAAAATGAATATAAGTTATTATTTTGATAAAGCTAATATATTTTATATGTAAATATGTTTAATTATTTATTTAAAAAAAATTAATTTTTAGGTATGAATATATAAAAAAAATTCTATATATAGTTATATATTTTATTAAAAATAGAAGTTCATTATAAAAAAGGATTAAACTTCAAATACATAATATCAATATGAATGTAATAACATGGAATAAATTCAGTCCCCCCCCAAAAAGCCAATAATACCCCCTTAAACGAGGCTGAAAATCCACAAAATTTTAAAAAATATGGGTTCCCCGACAATGAACTCAGTTTTGGAGGAATTCAGGGCCTCTTTTGGCCTCTAAAAACGCTTTAACGGGGTCCTCCCTGCTTACAGTGATGTAGAGCTCGTCGCGGGCTTCGATTTGATATGTGGTAGAGCTCAAACGGACATCCGGATCAAAAGTTATGGCCGTTTGAAGTTTGAGTTGCGTATTTAACATATTTTGGATATTTTTTTAATTTTTTTTAATTTTTTTATTCTTCAAATTGTTATTAAATGACTATTACTCCATAATAATTATCAAATTATTAATTAAAAATATTTTTTTAATTTTTTAAGAATCCATTTTCACTAAATATTTTATATATTAAGTATATTAAGTGTAAATGTACATTTATACTTATATAAAATATATTGAAAAATTATATATTATGTTTATATCAATATAACTATATAACTATATTTTTATATTTTTATATTTTTATATTTTTTTTCAAGTCGACCCTTTATCAGCGCTTTTAATAAAATCACTGATAAACCCCCCCCCTTTATCAGCGCTACTAAACAAGCGCTGATAAAGGGGGTCCCTTTATCAGCTCTACAAAAAGCGCTGATAAAGGGGTATGTTTATCAGCACTTTTTATATTGCTGATAAAGGCACCCTTTATGAGCGCTTTTTTGAGCGCTGATAAAGCCCCCCCCCCCTTTATCATCGCTTTTTCGTTAGCGCTGATAAAGGGGGGGCGCTGGCCTTGCCCAGTTTTGTGGTAGTGTAATGATTATTTTCCCACACATTTAGCATAAGAAATAATGATTTTCCTTTCACCGTTGTTTTGAGAATTTCTGTAGAACTTCGTATTTCGTTTCTTGATAAAACCATAAGAAAGTTAGGTAACACCAATATCCATTTCTACCTTGATATTACAGAGCACAATATATTCATTGATAATAGAGTCACATATAGCTAACTCCCTAATAAAACGTGGTTTTAAACCACCAAAGAATCGATCAACCTTACTTTCAGGTTAGAGGAAAAATCCATAAGCATTCCATGCTTGTATTTCAAAATTTTAATCCAATTTACCAAAAGATTCCTAATCCCCTTTCTTAAGCTCAAGGAACTCCATTATAATATTGTTTTAATGAATTTTAGGAATGTACTTATTAAAAATTAAGGTCATGAACCCATCCTATTCAATGGATTCGATTTTATCTTGATGCATTGTATTCTTGATTAGTGTCCATCGATGGTCTGCTTCACCTTTTAAACGATAAACATCCAAAATGATTTTTTGATTTTCTAAACCTCAAAGGATGGAAAATATATTTTAAATGGTACTATTCAATGGTTTAGAAAAAAGTGAATCAAAAGACCCACCAAAATAAGGTGGATGTTCCCTCAGGACGGACTCAATCTAATGTTTTTCCACACTCTTCTGATTTGGATGTCCAGAATGATTCATAACATGTGTAAATATAGAGATAATATTTTTCAATACAAATCCCATAAAATTTAGTTTATCTAGAGTAAAATCATTTCATTATAAATAACATTGAACATTAACACAGTTTCCTCAGGTTCCAACTGTTTTCTATAACCCAAAATGGATAGCTTGGGAGGAAAAAATGTACTAGAAAAACAACATAATCAATGGGGTGTTATTCCAATATAAAAAATTTCAGTTTATTCATAGGTTATTCATTGTAATTAATACGATTCTATCACTATAACCTATAGTTACCCTTACCCTTAGCGACGTCCCTGGACGTATCCTTAGAAATATCTATAGGGATATCACTAAAATTTTCACATACTTGTTTCCAAAGGATAACTAAACAATTGGTCTGATACTAAATAAAACATCCCAATCATAACGTACATGTACATTACATTTTTTTAGTAATAAAAAATAAATTTCATCAAATAGAGGCCCAAATGATGTATTAGTTTTTTTATTTATAATCATGGAACTTTTTATTCTATCTTGGTGAAAGATCTTCAATAACTCCATTAAATATCTTTCCCCTTTGTTTTCCTACCTAAAACCATTAATTATACTGTAGGAGAAGGAAAACATAAATAGGGTGACCTCAAATTCTCAGTAAGGGTAAAAATGGAAAATATAAAACAGAACATAAACATAAGAATGTAAAAACATGAACATATATTTTGAATATATAATTTATTAGTCATAAAAATAAATATTTGCAGTACATATGGAATAAATAAAAATAGACAATTAACCATGATAAAATAGAATTGGAACAAATCATGGAATTGTTTCAAAGAAAGTATGCATATAAAATAATTTTTTAATTATCCAGGTCTCATTTCCATTAGAATCACAGTGGACAATGTCCATTATGGAACCATCTTCACTTCTCATACCATCTTTTTATTACTGAACCGAACTTATATGTTGTTCTATCCCAGTATTACTAAACCATATTTACATTAAATTCTCACCAAGCCTATCCCATGGGATATAAATCATTACCCAATTCATTGGAATGATATATTTGTCCCACCCATCTCAAAATTAAATCATACATGTGTGTGCCACAAAAACATAAATCATTCATCATAAGCATAATATAAGGAATAAAATGGAATTCATAAACATAATTCCATCATAACATAATCCATGAAAAATTGAATTTCATAAATTAAATAATAATCATAATCAACCCATAGGAACAATAGAAATTGTATAAATAAAACATAACATTTTCAGCATAGATGTATTATAATTTCCATAAAAAATATGAAATGAATTTTTGAGGAAAATAATCTTTCTTCTTCAAAAAATATTCTTTTTCTTAAAACACATAATAATGAAAATAATTTAATATGATGTGACCTAAAAAACATATAAGATAATCTTCATTAAAATATTTCATTAGGATAGCTTAAAAATACATTCATGTCTTATCATTTAAGATAAAACATCATTAACATTCTTTTTCTAGAAATTTCAAAATATACACAATACCAAAAATGGGAAAAATATTTCCTTCATAACTGTTAATAAAAACACATCAATGTTTAAATTTACAATTAAAAATTAAATAATAATAGAAGTAATATTACATATTTATGAATAATCTATGTGGATGATATATATACTCGTATAAACAATCTTGGATATTAATGAGATTACAAAATTATGCCTTACTATAGGTCTTCTATCCATTGTATGTTTTTAAACCTTCTGTATAATGATTTAAATAATTTTATTGGAATATTATAGAAACCAATTAATTTTTATGATATCATATATGATCATATTACCATTCTTTTGGAAAAAAAATTCATTATTACTCGTTAATCGGGTGTAAACTACTCTGTGTTCTTATACGTGTTTTGTCAAATAAGTTATTTCTCACCATTATAGGTCATATTTATATCATTAAAAATGATACTGACATAATATATACCATATTTATTCATTATTTAAATTTATATAATCATTCAATATTGAATATCATGTATACTGAATCACATCGCATAGTAGAGATGTTATGTCTTACGTACACCCGAGCTACGATATCACTCCAATATTTGTTGAATGGAACTGAATTGGATAGTGTATAATATTTCATATTTAATATCATATTATAATAATTATATATACCAGTTATTTCAATCATTGTACCAATCGAACTACGGTGGTGGTGAAAAACATATTACCCCACGGCGTGGAGACATTAAGTCGTACATACAAACGCATGGTGATTCCATTTATTCTTAGAATGGATAGAAAGAGGAAAATGATGGATTTATAATTTTAATTAAAACTATCTATATATTAAATATTGTAGATATTAATTTATAAAAAAACTCTTGAAGTAGATGTCAAAGAAGAAATAAGTTTGAATGAATTAGTGAAGGAAGATACCTCTAATTTGATGTGCTTCCTCTAAATCTCAAAATAGACCATTAGAGTTAGAATTTGAAAAGGACCAAAACCTCTATAATATAATGAGTGATGTTTATAAGGGATAAAGTAAGGGTATAGCTGAGATTGAAGGCTCAAATTTAATTGATTCAGTGAGGGAATAGGTTACCTTTTTTAATTGAGGTGCGGGGCACTTTTGAAAACCCAAAACATATTAATTTATAATAAAACAAAAACCCAATAAAAATGCTCAAATATTTCCTAATATATAAAACTAGATGATATAGGGTTGTAATATCATTCACTAATAAGTTTTAGAAAATTATTTATGTCAATTGAAACATTATCATTTTAATTAATACCTAGTTATTCTATTTAATTTTTATTTAGATAGAAAATATTTCAATATCAAAAGGACAAAATAATTATTTTTATGATGTAAATTAGACATAAAATAAGTACTCCATAAAATTGTATAAAATATTATATTTATAATATATTTTTGAATTTTTTTTATTTTTATATAATTTAATAATAAATTGTCTTGACAAAACAACAATAGTGTCAATTTTTGACATTATTCAATTCATTGATTTTAAAAATATCAAGATAAGATTCTATCAACAAACCAATTATTATATTATATTAATATTGGGTCTAGGTAATCTCTAAAAATAATTGTATAAAGTAATTAGCTAATATTATATTGATTTTAATATTTATAATAACATTAATTAGACATTTCCATTAATAAAATAATCACTACATCATTTTTGTGTATTTATATTATTTATGTATTTTTTGGGTAACAAATTAAAATAAAATAATATTATTAATATAAATATTATAGATTCCATTAAAATAATTTTATTAGAATTTAGATTCTATAAAATTAAACATTATAAATGTTATACTTATAAATTTATGAATGTGACAAATATAACATCACATTAAATAAAATAATATAATTCTTAAAATCTCTTCCATATGTATAAAAATGATCAGTAACTCGATCATTGTATAATAATGGTAATGATAAACTTGATAAATATTAATTAGGAATGTTTAAGGATCTTTTTATGGTTTTAATCATTTTAATAATAATTGTTTTATTGATCTCTCATCAATTAATTAACTTGTACATAGTCTAAGTTTATGTTTTACGGTATTTATATATTTCCTAAAAATTAAAAATAAATTACAATTATAAAAAAAAATTCAATTAGAAAAAATTATTTATAATAGAATTTATCTTATACATAACATTATGTAAAAAATTATTGTTAGTAAGATTTGAGTGAAGCATATTTAACTTTTCTTTAAAGAAAATAAATTATATCCCCTAATCTAATCCAAATGACTTCAAAAAACACCATTTCAACCCAATGATAATTGAGGATGACGAACAATCATCCAATGATTTTAAGGCAATTGTTATAGAAATTTAATAATAATATTCTAAACGTTAATTACATGTTTCACCATTTTACTATTTTAAAAAAAAATTATTGATGTTACTATTCATAATGGAAAAATATAAAATAAATATATTTACATAATTTGGTCCAAATGATTCCAAAAATGAAATTAATTTTTCAATATTAAAAATACAGAAGTTTTAGTAATTATTTTAAAATAATTCTCATTGTTACAAATAGATAATGAGTTTTTAAAAGTTATAACATTGTAAAAGATTGAATTTTTTTTAACTATGAATTCAATGTATAATTAATTCATATATTCTATTTATTTGTTAAACCATTAAATTATATAATTTAATTACGTAAATTATTTCTATGAATATTATTTTCCTATTAACAAATCGTGTAGTTTTATTATTTATCAAAATTTAATACTTATAAGAGAAATATTATAAATCAACCAAAGTAAATATTTATTTCCATCATCTAAAGAAGAAGTTTATATTGTTAAATATAATATATGAAAATGAAAAAAAAGATTTCATATAGGGTTTCCATCAATATTTGGCAATTATATATTTTTTGAAAAAGACTTCCTTTATCCAAAAATATTCATTTGTTCGTATATAATGATTAAAAAACATATACGTTGAAATTTAAATTTTATATTTAGTCCATAAATAATTATTTTATTATTTTATTTCCTGTCTTATTTTAAATTATATAATTTTTTTAAAAGGGTGTTAACACTATTCACACACACCATTATAATTATTAGGTTATAATATTTATTGTTCATTTCTACTCGGTCTTGCATGAAAGGATTCAATCAAAAGAACACGATTGTTTGTGTAACATAAAACATGGATAGTGTTTTGTATATTGCAAGATAATATGTTGTTATATATATCATAATCTAATCTTTGTGTAGCATACAATGAAGGACACCAATTAAATTAAAAAAAATCTCTCTCAAAAATATCGGTGTGTTACGTGAGTCTAACCTCAAATAATCCCTAAGGGGGGAGATCATCGATAACGGTATATAAATTTAATAGATATGTGATCCAATACCCTTTTTATTTTAACCAATATTGAGAGATATTATGTACCATCCTCAAACACCCCCAAGACACATATATATAAGGAAAACAAAATCCACCACACAAGAATGTTTAATGTTAAATTGGTAGATATACAAAAAAAAATCTAATGTAAGTACCGAAATTAAACTAAAAACTTACACTACAATGGACCCCACCATTTGAGATAGTAATTTCCATTATGTTCCATGGAATGTTCTTGGAAACCTAAAAAAATTATATGTGTTGGGTTAGAATACATGCATACTTTAAAGGGAAAAACCAAAGTAACTAGTGACTTTGTGGGAGAAGCATACTAATTCCTCAGTGAGAAAACATCAGGAACTAAAAAGCACCTAAAAAGGTATATTATCCAACCCAACCTTAAAAAGTAACTCTCAGTAAAAGATGTCATGAAAAAATAGCATAGTAGGAACATCAATATTTGAGTTCCAGCTCCACATTTCACTAGTTAACTGCTCATCCCTAATAGCGAACATCCAAATGCTACCACACTCATCAAAAATCAACACTGTCACATCCTACCCTCCCATACATGGGACACATACCACATCACTTCTTTCTCACGAGAACCTTGGCCAAAAACTACAACCCCATTTTGAAGACAACTGGGAATCACTACACAACTCTCCCAAAGTCACAAGGG
Organism: Viscum album; assembly: GCA_963277665.1. Taxonomy (NCBI): domain Eukaryota; kingdom Viridiplantae; phylum Streptophyta; class Magnoliopsida; order Santalales; family Viscaceae; genus Viscum; species Viscum album. The sequence goes on from OY728145.1 coordinate 1,660,486,972, forward strand.
AAGTACACATTTCCCATAGACACCTGGATGCCACAACCACTCCACAACAACCAATAAGAGTATAGGTACACCAAATCCTAGAAGAGGTAGCATCGAAGAGCCAATAACCATCAATCCATCCTCCCACCACGATGTTGAGAATGGACACCCTACCCCATAATAATTTGGGTGTTCAATACATAGTTCTCAACACAGATAAGGTGAATATAAAAATCACTAGGAACTATATGAATATATATAAATTCTAATCACTAATCTCGACCTATGTGTTTTCAGAAAACCAACCATCCCACACAAAACTATCATGGTTACTCCTTATAAATAAACAGACACACACAAAATGACATACGAAATTCATATCCTGAGTTAATTCAATTTTTCGACATATATTCTTTATTTAACAAACCATCTCTTCATTCAATCCATACATGGGAAACTGTGAATCAAATAATAAGAAGTAGACACAGTCAGCCATAACACACCAAGATGGGCCATGGTAAAATAATCCAATGGACATTCACCTTTCATGAAAATCCTTCCAACCACTTCCAACATCATTATTCAAAGTCGCGCTGCCATGTAATTCCTCAAAAAAATAAAACCCCGAGCACAACTCATCACAACCAAACTCAACATCCCCCTGCATAACAACATCACTACACCCAAAACTCCCATAATAATTAATACGAAACAAACTAGTCCCGAAACCCTACTTACCAACCACTACCCAGATGCAGTCTCATAAGATAACATGTTTATCCATTCCACAGTAAATCAATATCTCTACATGAGATTGAATTACAACACCCATACCACCTCATAATCACAACAACATTCCCATCAACAAAACCACAAAAATATCACAGGAACAAGGAAAAACATAACCACATATGGAACACAACCATGCTAATAAGGTAATGTTTATTTAGATATATAAAACACTCATGATTTAATTCCACATGATAAAATATAGGTTATAAAAAAATAAATTTGTTAGTGGGTAATACATATATTAAATCGAATATAAATGATTAACTATATTTCTATATTTCTTCCATTAAATGGGAAAACAAAACAAATATATTCAAATGTCATACATCTGTTAAAATAGAGGCCCCTAATGACCATGATTTTCTGAATAATAAAACACATACAAAACGTGTAATATATGAATAATAACTTATAAAAAAAATCAATCATCATCACTGTATATCATGCCACTCATGTATTAGTTATTATAATATTTTTTAAATTAGTTTTATCCTTATTCACAATGGGGACATGAGTACACCCACCCTGCATGATGTACACTCAGAAAAGATATAAAGGAATTTGTACATGGAATAACACACGATCATACATTCATCATAATTACAAGACGATGGGGTCACACAAACAACACGAGACTCCATGGATGTCTATATCTAAATTCCACATCATAACACACAACTCGGCAGGGAATAATTACTATTGTAATTCCATTAGAAAAATAAAAACACAAGGAAGATAATATCTTTGGACAGAACTGACAGATCATACATCAATGGGATGTAGCTCTTTCAAGGGCCATTAATGTCGGATCGTGATCATGATTATGTGGTTTTATTTTTTCAATGACCTCAGAATGTTAGGATATTAACAATCTAATTAATACCATTTGAAACTCACTTAGACATTCTCACACAATGAATGAAACTAAATTTATTTCAAATAAAATGTAAGAGGGGAAAATGGAAAAACATGAAAATGCTGGAAATGACTCATTAATGGGTGAGAAACCAACACAAGTCATTGATAGTGATTCACTAAATCCCGACTCATCATTGGATGAGCCAACATTGCTGATCAACTGATGTGACTCACCAACGTTGGACTCACCGACGCTTGACTCAATGATGCCCCAACTACCGACGTCACAAGCTACCAACATCCTTACCTACTAATATCATATCCTTCTGATTCCATGGCCTTCTAATGCCACAACCTACCGACTCATTGACCATCCAATGTCTTGACCTACTTACACCATGACCTATAGACACATAAAACTAACAAAACCTCGTCCAACTAATGCCCCATCTCACCGACTCATGAACTCACTGATGTTGAACCATCAATGCTAAGAATCCAATACCACCTACCGATGAAAAAAATATTATCTTGGAAAAATCGTGAAATGAGATACTATTACCTCCTAGAACAATACAAACAATGAATATTAAAAAATTAATACACCAGGGGGTCTGGTACATTAATTAAAATACCTTTCAAACAGTTATTTCCCTAAATAATTCAAAACAATACCCAAAAGGAATAGGGGTCCTAACGAACAACACATAAGATAACTCTCAATGAAAAAATACATATGATTTTGGGAAGCTAGATTAAACCATATCTATTAAAGAATCCATCCTCACAAATGAAAACCCAAATATCTACAAGATACACCATAAAAGAATCAATTTTCTGGATACATGGATTAATGAATTCATTCCTCCATGTTATAATACTATCCACTTTGGGATGCACTTACTCACCTAGTTATGATTAATCGCAACCTTTTTAATGTATCTTGATTAGGGATAAGCCCCCCCCCATTTTCCCAAGTTAGGACATTGTCAAATGTTTTTGAATAAGTAAACAACTCATGTCATAGAAAAAAGGTTCAAGAAAAACATAAGAAAGAAAAATAACATGAAAATCTCCAAACAAAAACAGGTACTATGGATATATCTACATATCCCATTCCTATGTATTGTCCACTAGTCCAACATAATTCGACAATACACATACCAAAAGAATACTCCTACCATGAAGAACCTTCCCAAACAATCTTGTATCTCTATTGGCCTCTCCAAAAACATTGTATCGTCCTCGACATCGAAAATCTACAATCAAATAAATGAGAGACATCGTGAAAATACCGATGATGTAGAGAGACATGAAAGACATCATGCATCATTCCCAAAAGTGGTGTAAATTCCAACAAATATTCCTCAACTACAACTCTTCCAACAACCTTTATGGTTTTGATAATATTGGGGGAAATATTACTCCCTCTATCAAACCTCTACATTTGATGTCTCAGGTAAACCTTCAAGAACATGTGGTCACAAACCATGAACTGAAATGGCCTTCACCAATGATTAGAATATGACTTCTTTCGGTCCTTTGTTGACTTTTTCATCTCATGGAAAAGTTATAACTTCTTTTTAGTATTCTATATCATGCCCAGACCGATAATATTTTCCACTACATCATCCATCCATCACAAGGGTGAATGAAATGGTTTTCTATATAAATCACTTAACAGAGCCATTTCAATGGATGATTGATAACTATAATTGCATGAAAACTTCAGTATAGGCAAGTGTCTCACCCATGATCCTCCTTCTTCCCTAAAACATTCCCGTAACATGTCATCTAACGTTTGGATGGTCTTATATAGATGACCATCTATTTGAGGGTGGAATATAGTGATGATGCATTACTGAGTGTGAAAGGCCTGTTGCAATTCCATTCAGGGTAGTGTGGTAAATTATGAATCCTTATCTAAGATGATATATCTCAGAACCCCATACAACCGCTCCTCCTAATCCATATATTAAGATTCTTGTCACTTTTATTACCAGTTTGTGAGACGATTTCTTCAACCCGACCACTATTACCAAGATTGAATCACACCCTCCCTAATCTCTGGGTATTACGATGACATAATCCATTGATATGTCATCCAACTCCCACTCAAAGACATCGTTGGGATGAAAAAGTTCACTGGGAACATGGTGCTCGGACTTCACATGTTGGTACACCATGAACTTTTCCACAAACTCTACCACTGCTTGCTTCATCCCGGGCCACCAGAACTATTTCCTCAAACCATAGTACATGTTATAAATTCTTGATTGTACTGTTAGGGTTGAGTTGTGAAGCTAATTGAGAACACACTCAAACACCACCACTGGAACAAACGGCTTAACATGGAACTTCATGCGATTATGAATATCCTCTAACAATCCCTATGGAGCATATCCCTAGTCTATGTGATCATCCATCACTTATGCCTCAATGTCTCACCACTAAGACTCCTCCACCTGCTGCGTCGAAGATATCTGCACCATCATCTGATATTGACATCCTCTGCCACCATACATTCCTACATCTATGTGTAAGGAAACCAACTCCTTATATCTCTCTATGAATATTTATATTCTCTAACCACATTATTCTATGACTTCCATATCAAATAATCAGCCACACAATTCTCCCTTCCTAATGTGTACGAGAATGTCAAGTCATAATCCTATATAAAATCCATCCATATCATCTACATAAATTTCATATCTCACTAGGAAATGATGTACCTCATGCTCTTATGTTATGTGAAGACCACAATGCAGTCATCAATAAGGTAATGTTGACACAATTTTTTTGAAAACATGACCTCTACTCGCTCAAGATAATGGGTGACCTAGTTACATTCATGGGGACGTAACTTCCTATAGCCATAAGAGATCACTTCCCATTGCTGCATCATCATGCATCTTATTCCAAAACCACAAGGTTCTCATAACACCTCAAAAATCACCCTTCCCCCTACCAACCAGATCATTGGAGCACTGACCAAATCCCCTTTTAGATAGCCGAATGCTACTTGGTACTATTCTCCCTACACAAAATCATTGAATATTTTTGTCAGACGCTTCAACAGAGATATTAATATGAAGAAAACAGGTATGAAGCTCGGTCAATAGTTTTCCAGGTATATAAAAATGTGATCCTATTTCATATTCCTGGATTATTCCTGGGAATCAACTGCCTCGACCTTCAACAGATCTACTGTTATACCCTGTTGTGACAACACATGTCCAAAGACGTCGTCCTCTTGGGTCCAAATCATGCACATGGACATCTTTTTTAGATATGGTGCTGTCAAAGGTTCTCTATGGTAGTCCGTAGATGTTTTCCATGATCCACCTCTATCTACAATTATATAAATATTTCATTGATTAATACGATGAAGTCCTGGTTTAAGAACTCATGAAATATGTAGTTCATAATCCCCATGGACACCAATGGTTCATTCCCAACACTAAACTACATAACAAATAACTCAATGTTCCCATACCAGCACCATAAATTAGTCTTCAGGATGTCACCCTCATTTTCCCTCCACTAGTGATACCCAGACCATAGAACTATTATAAAAAACCAAATTTCACCTCTCAAATGGTTTAAAAGATCATCTATCTATGGTAGAGTGTAACAGTTCTTGACCATTACCTTATTCAACCTCTTGTATTCTATACAAAACCTCATACCACGAAATTTATTCTTTGAAAATAAGAACGGAGCATTTCATGGTGACAAAATAGGATGGATAAATCCCTTTATCATATCATCAATATGGATCTGCAACTCCTATATCTACAAAGGCATCATCCAAGAATATTCCTTCAAAATCATACTACCACATGGTTGAATGTCATTCCTAAACTCAACGTAACATCGAGGGGTGTATATTCAAAAAGCCTTTAGAGGAAACATCCATTAAATTCCAAACTACTCTGGAATACCCCACTATCATAGAATCCACTGATTCCAATAATATTTCTTCTAAAAACTAATGAAGAGGATCCATATATTGACTGACCATCAGATAACTCTTCCCACCAATGAAACCAACATATTGGTCATATACATTGGAAAACACAACTCTTCTGTAAAATAAGTAGATAATTGATTTCACAATGTACAGCTAGTCGATTCCATGGATAACACTGTATGGATACATCTGTAGACAATAGTCCAAAACCCTAGAAAAAAAACAAAATTTTCCGACCTCCAACGGGTGTACTCAACACTTGGTTAATGAAAATTATCTCTATTTATATTCTAATATAATGGGATAGACCATGTGTATCAACGGGGTGTGAAGCTCTTGAATCAATCAAGACACAAATAATAATATTGAACAAACTTATCATGCCTCAAATGATATTCGAACCTCTTATAACTACTACATATGTGGTGTGCAATGGACCAAAACTAGCTCCTCTACCCCTATGATTTTGGATGCCTCTGTGACTATGCATGAATCGAGGTCCCTATAGAATTCCCTAAGGTCGGCCTCTTCCTACTCCATCTCCCCTTGGGAGAGCCGAAGCTTATTGTCCCTACTGCTAAGAAGGCTAGTCCGGAAAGATCTAGTTAGGGGGTGCTAGACATTCCCACCACTACATTACTGAGCTCGAGGTGGGAACTAACTATGATTGTTCCCTTCTCCCCAAAAGCAAAACACCTTGTTCTCATGTGTTTGGGAATATTAAATGGACCAAATGTTCAAAAATGAAACTTTTTGGGTCATCTCATCATTGGCTAAAATGTGGATTGTCCCAACATTGGAGACTTTCTATTGAAAACCTTATCCTTTTAATAAATTTGATGGCTCCTCTCATGAAGTATACCTCATCTCTAGTAGATCCATTCAACTAAAAGATCATTCTTCTGAACCACTAAGTATGTTAGTAGTTTTAAGGGAGTAACTGAATACTAGAGGAAATGGCGTAGTGCCTCCTCCAAAAGTCTTACTTGAGATTTCTCATCCGAAAATAGATCTGGAGAAAGGTGAAGGATATCATTGAACTTGATCCCTGACACACATACCGACATTCTTGCCTATAAGAGGGAGTGTATCTCATGTCACTTATCATCTCTCCACATTGAATAGAGAAATTATTCACAAATCTCCTACTCAAATTCATCCCACAAAACATTAGTTTCTTTTCTCTCCATGAGGTAAATAATCCCCCTCCAATTCACTTATCCCCTGATTTGAATCATTGCCCAGGGATCCCAGTACTGTTTTGGAGGCCAGATAAGGATGAAAGTGATAACCATATCCTCATGTCAACCCTCTGTCTCCACATCTTGTAAACTACCCTCATACATTCCAAGATTCTATCACTAGAATACAGGATCGGTCTTATACCATTGTTCATCCTCCTCCACTTGATCATCCATCTTTCAGTCGAAAATGTCATCCTTCTAAGCATCCATTAGACATACAACACATGAGATTCATCAGAGAGACATAATAGAATGGAAAATAGGGAACTCTTAAGCCTAGGTAGTATAGAAATTATTTATGATTAAATTTATCTCATTGATTATTAAAATTTCAGGAAAATTACCAATAAAAACATGAATAAATGCCCTCAGTATGCATGTACCTTTCCTTCGGTCCATACCCCACCATCATTGTAGCCTCAATTGGTCATTTGGTAATTTTAGGGTCCTTGCATTAGATCACTGGGGGGGCTAAAATCCCACGTCATAGCTCGTCTTCCCTAGCCTATGTCATTAACCTAGATGAACAAAAATTGATTCCCTACCATCCCATACATTCCTCAGTGCGCCTAACTCCAAATTTCATTCTATATCTAGACCATCACCTTTAATACCATTCTATCCCGACCTTCCTTCTTCAATATGTATAAGAGTTCATAACCCTCCAAGAACCGCCTCAAATAGGCCACTTGGTTTCGAAAATCACCAAGGGAATAGAAATCTCACAAAAAGGGTGAAATTACCGTTCTATTGAAACCAATATCAATATATAAGATGTATTAAACTCAAATAACTCTATCTTTATCAAAAAAAAACTCAAAAAACAATATGAAACATATATATAAGGAATCCAAAATCCATTCTATATGCAAGTTTAATATAAAATTGAAATAAATACAAAGAAAACTCCAATTGATGTACCAAAATTCAACAAAGATGTGACACATTGACTATCCCCAATGCCCGATCTAGTATGGTCTGACATAGTCTTTGTAATCTCCATGGACACCATAAAATAGTTTTATGTAGGTTGGTTTAGCATATATGTAAACCAAATAGGGAAAAACCAAATTCTCCAATGCATAAGTGCTAGTGGCATAATAATTCCCCAATGAGAAAATAAGAGAAAATCAAAAACCAAAAAAGTTATATTATCAACCCCAACCTCACCAAGTCATGTTCACCAAATAACAAATGTAATTTCAAGTAGTAAGAACATATATATTTAGGTGCCCTGCACAACATCCCACTAGTTTAATTATCATCCCTAATAATGAACATCCTAACACTACCACACTCTTCCACAAACCCAACATTCAAAACCCTCCCACACACACATGGGCCACAAAGCACATCAAATATCACATGAAAACACCTTGAACACAAACCTCAACTCCATCCCAGAGGAATCTGGGAATCACCACACGACTCATCCCAAAGACACCTGGTAAACACCACTTTCCTGCAAACACATATGCCTAACAATCAAACCACAACCTTCTTGAATGGTGTAAGGATAAATATGACTAAAAGAGGGAACAAGGAAGATCCAGTACCCATTAATCAATATCCCCACCAGGATGATGGGAAAGGATACCCTCCCCCCCATTGTGATTGGGATTTTTGGTATGTGGTGTTTAACATCAGTGTGGTGCATGTAGAAATTATAAAAAATTACATGTATATATATAGTTACCAAAATCTCATCCCAACAAATGGGAATTCAAAAAAACAACTATCCAACAAAAACCTTCCTTTGCAGATACCACTAAATGCACTACCACACAAAAAGGGGTAAGCCCAATTCATAAACCATACCCAATTCATTTCACCAACTATCGTTCTTAATTTATCAAACCATCTGTTCATGAAATACGTACATAAGAAACTTCCACAAAAAAATTCCACATTGTCATCCATAACACAATAGGAAGGACCAAAGAAAAAAAATCTATTTCACACTCCCCTTTCATGAACACCATTTTAACCTCTACCACCATCATTCATCTATGTCATGACTCATTTCCCTTCATCTCAACATGAAAAAACCCAACACACCCCATGAAAACCATATTTGGATGTACTGCTATATAACAACAACACCACTCCCAACACTACTATTAACATGGACATGAAAAAACCTAGTCTTTTTCCCCACACCCAAACCACTACACAGATTCAATCCCACTACATAAAAAATTCATCTATTCCATAATAAATAAATATTTCAATTGGAGATTAAATTACACCGCTGGTACCTACCCATACACACAACCACATTCCCATCCACAACACCACAGAAAAATCATATGATGAAGGCCAAACAATACCACACGCAACACACAATGACACCAACAAAAAAACATTATTCAAATTTAGAAAATAGCCAAGCATAAATTCCCCATGATACAATAGAGGTGATTATAGAATTAGTTTGATACTAGGGAATCATTATATTTAACCGAATATACATTATTACCATGTTTTATATATTTCAACCGTTCAACAAGAAAAAACATCAAATATTCAAAATTCAAATAGGTGCATAAACATAGACCGAAAAAGAAAATTATTTTCAAGATAATAAAAACCATACAAATTCAAAACATGGATCAAGGATAACATATAAACCAATTTGATCATCAAAATCATATAGGTAGCCCCACATTTATTACTTCTTATTATTTTTATTAAATTGGTTTCAACTATATTCTCAAAGGGGACATGAGTACACACACTGTGCATGATGAAAAAATGAAATAGAGATGATGGAATCCCTACTTGGAACAAAACAAGATCAATAACTTCTACTAGTGTCGGGAATAGGGGCTACGAAAATATTAATAGACACTAAGGATGACTATATCCGAAGGCCACAACACCACATAGGGCCCTGCGGGGAAGAAAATCTCTAGGGGCATGAGGAAAATAATAATACACACCAGGATGAGAAGATCCAATCTTAAAGGACCCAGATTTTATATCTATGGGTGGAAGTGGATTCAAGGGACATTAATGTCATATCACGATCAAGATTACACGGTTTGACTATTTCAATAATCCTTGATCATTAAAATATTAACTATATAATTGATATCATTTGTAAATCCCTTACAAATACTTAATCAAGGAATTAAACTCAATTAAAGTCAAATAAAATATATGATTGGAAAAACTTGAATAACCAGAAAAGGATGGAAATGACTTTCCGAATGGTGAGTCACCAAAACGAATCACTACACGTGATTCACTAATACCCGAATCATTGAATAATGAGACAAAAAATATAAACAACTAATGCGACTCAGTAACGCAACTCACTAATGCATGAGTCACTAAAGCCCGAGTCACCGATTCCCAACCAAAAAATGATCCAACCTACAAAATCCCTAAACTGCCAATTTTATGACCTACCAACGACCTAGACTATTGATGGCTCGACCTACCGATTTCCTGGCCTTCTTATGCTATGACCTACTGATACCTCAACATACCAATGCCTCGACCTTCTAATACCCTAACTCACAAACACCATGACTTAACAATACTGAGCTACTGACACTGAGCTACTGATACCACATACTAATGAAAAACATGAATTTTGGGAAACACGTGAAATGCGATACTCTTACCTCCTAGAACACCCCAAACACTGGATTTTGAAAATTTAATAGACCAGGGATGTCTGATTCATTACACCAAATTTGAAATAGTTTCAAAATCAATTTCCTTAATCTTCCAACAAAATAAAGAATATGTCTCAAAAAATGATAATAAATCCTTATACAGGGATATATTATTATAATCAAAAACTTTATATATATTGATATATGTCATTATATATATTTGATTGAAAATTTTATTTCTAATTGAATTCCTCAAATAGTTCATGAAAAATCTTGTGAAAAATATCCCAAATTTTTTGAATTATATTCATCAGTATGTAGGTGTATAATAAGATAAAACATTACTCATTATAAATAAGGATTCATTGTATGGTAATGTGGAAGGGTACATATTTAGGGGTACATAATGACATAGAAGCATCATATGCTGCGTGTTTCTATTAAGAGGAATATCTATCAATTCAATTTCATTGTTGTAGCCAATAACATAATATCAAACATGGTATGTGACATATGTAAAAATGTTTAGTTCAAGGAATGTAAATATATGGTAAATTTTATTTTTAGAGGAGATAAGAAGTCGTTTTGAAGTTAGATTGATAATAAATGACTGTTAGAGTGGAATATATTTCCCTAAGATTAATTTTTTACTAAAAATGAATCACGATAAGGTGAAATATTATTTATTCATAATGTGTTATAAGGATGAAATGTGGGTGATAAAAAATATATCAATAAGAAGGATCATAGAATACATGATAAGATAGGATTTAGATTATTTCTACCTATAGAATAATTATAGAAGAGAAAGAGTATGATGGTCATATGTTTTTGGGCACATTATTGTTTATATAGAAGATAATAGAGTGATTTGATGATTAAGTGTTAGTTATGTATGTGACACAATTTTTTTTCCAATTTATTGACTATTAGGAGTATATGATTAAATTTTATATTTTGATATAAATTATTGGATGGGGAATCATTTAACATTATCTCTTTTCAATATGAAATTTGTTTGATGTGAAGATTCATGGGGTGATGGTCCAAATGTTAATTTATGATGAAATGTTTAGATGGTTTTCTAGAATTTTATTGAATATAACCTTCAACAGATTTTATGTTCACTAATGATTATTGGTAATAATTAATCACAAATTGTTTTGACGTTAGGGATTTTTTATCAAAGGGAATTAAATAACTTCCATTGATGTGAAATTTATTTTTAATTCTTACTGTGGAGAAAATTTCGTTGGATGTTTATGTGTGACCTTTAGAATATAATATGCTAACATGTTCATTAGAGTGACTCCTTGAATGATAAAATGCATGTGGAACCAGTTTTTTGGATAACCCATACTATAACTGCTGGGTGGGATGACATAAACATGTTGGATGATGTATTATTCTATGACTAACTATAATGTTTGATAATTTATTGATTAATATTGTGATATTATTGATTTGGATAAATGAAATGACGTAGATGTGATTTCTTAAGTATACAAGACTTATAATCCATATCATGAGACACTTGTTTTTAAAATCATTGATTTATATTACTGGAAATGTTGTTTTCTTGAGTTTCATTGTGATTCAGGGACTGAAAATCAAAACAAAACAATTTATTAGTTTTGGTGAAACATTATTATATGGTTGAAAGAATCATTGTTCTTTGATTCATCTTGTTTGGGTAGGTTCTAGATATTTGTTGTAGATTTATAATTTTATGTGGTATATTTTAAAATATTTAACAGTTCTAGAAAAAAAATATGAACCAATCCTAAAATATAGTAGCATAAATTATGAAATATAAATTTAATTGTGTTTAAATTATGTTTTATAAAAGAATCATAATAAATTTTTACTGTAAAAACAAATATAAAAATACATATAAAAATATTATGGTTACATGTAATTACATTATTTTTGTGTTTTATAATATTCATGAATTACTCAATCCCATATAGCATATTCCCATACAATTTATTTTAATAAAATTAAAATTGTAAAATAAAAATAAAAAAATGAACCCAATTTCATATCATTTAAACTAAACCCTATGAAATGAATTATATACAATACTACCATTAGAATAGTTATATAACCACCATTGTATGTGATAAGATAATTTTATCCATATCACTCTACATCTTATTAAAAAAATGATTATATTACAGTACGTCTCATTTCCTCTAAAAATTCAATCAATATTCTTTGGTGAAATTAAATATCCCCCCTTAAAACTTTTAACCCTTTATAATCCCTTAAATATCCTCCAATTTATTTTACAAAGCATCATACAATATTAATAATGATTGAAATATAAAAAATAATATTCTCATGATAACAATTCCATATATTTTATTCAACACATCCACATGAAAAATGAATAATTGATATCATTTACAATACATTTTCATAGTGTTTTCATATATAAGAAAATAATAAATAATAAATTTTTTTTTTGGAAAAATAATGTCTTAAACATATAATATAATAATAATTTTTTTATAGTTGGTTTCTTAATAATTATAATTTTTATACACTATGAAATATAGTATTTAAATGATCATCAATCAGCTATCAAATATTAAATATCACAAAAAAACATTTTTCTATGAAGAGTATTCTGAATACTATTTTCACACTTTTCTACAATCATTATCTAGAAAAAATCCATAATTTCATTTAATTTACACAAATTTATGATGAAATTATATAAAAAATATATATTTCAACTTACTATATAAATATTTTAATTATATTATATGAAAATAATTGGAAGGGAAAAAATACCTCAATAATTATAAATTACATATTCAATAATTACCAAAATAATATGTATGTTAAATGGTGGTGTAATAATATTAAATACATATAGAAAAATATATATTTACATTGTCCAATGAAAACGCAGATGCCTCATGGAATCTTTACATGCATAGTCATTAGGTTAGGATGTATTTTATTCAAAAATAAATGAATAATCATATAAAATCCTAAAATTGGAATCATATATTCATTTAATAATAAATTAAATCATATTTAAAATTCACCCATCAAAATATATGATCCCTGTATAGGAAAATATATCAAGTCTATCTAGTCGTACTATCGAGGCTCCACAAACATGAGAATGTGGAAGTGATCCACTATATATTTTCAATACAAAAATAAATGATTAAAATATATTAATTGATCATTAATGAAATAAGGTATTTTTCCTAAATTTTTTATAATTGCATCTTAGATGATAAATTGATTTAGTGTGGTGTGTCTTTACAAGATATCAACTTGTGCTTATTAAGAACAATATGTATAATACACAATCTACCCTAAAGAAAAAAATTTAGAAACATAGTGATGTTTGAACTGATAATAACTTTAATAATTAAGAGATTTAAATGTAATTAAATCTCCTAAATCATATATTTATTCAGTCCCATTTGGGTTCTCATGAGACACTATTTGTCATCTCTTTTTGGTTTCATATCACTACTGAAATAGACATATGAATCAACATGTATATGTGATATCCAAAAAAGAGTCATGCTTGATGGTGCTATCTGATGAGGATAAATGTTGAATGTATGTTCATTAAAAATACATTATTATCAATATTGAATATTCTTCATTTAGGAAGAATATTGTTTATATGGAATTGTATTAAATATTATCTGAAGTGGAAGCCCATGGTTATAAGACTTCAAAAATAATCTTAAGGTTAAATATGAAAATTAAATTCCTTTGAAAATTAATTAAAAATCATAAAATAATCAATATGATTATTATCATATTTAATATTTTTTTCACATCTAAATATTTTGAGGTGAAAAAATTATATTCTTCTAAAAAAAATCATAGTGGATAATGTTTAATATTGATTTTAGACAAGCCAACTCATGTAAAAATTATAATGATGAATATATTAAATCATGTTTAATATCATATAACTTAGTAAAAGGAAACATACAGTTTTTTCATGAGAAATGTTGTTGTTGTTGATTCTATGAAAAATCTATAAACGGTAGAAATTCATGGGAATTGGGAAAAGTGAATGTAGTGAAAATTTTCAATATATTACTACACGTTTTTTGGAGTACAAATTGTATTTATCTACCTGTCCTGATTTTGATAACTAATATTGATGTGAGAGTAAGGTTCCATAATGTATAAATATACATTAATATATTAATTAACAGTTGGTGAGCATGATAAAAAAATGAGTAATATTTTAAAAAGGGTTATGTCTATATTTATATAAATTATACAATTGTAGATCAATGAATGATAAAAATTCAAGATTTAGTAATTATGTGTGATGGATCTAATGTTCGGTATTATTATTATAAGCCCATACAAATAAAATAAATAATCATGAAGACATTAATAAAAAATAATAATCATATGAGGTATTAGACATGATGATATTTTGAACCATTTAAATCGATATTATCCAAAATTGATTGTCACACATAGAACACTAAACTAATATAATTCTATAAAAAAATTCACAATATTATAGAATTACATTTCGTATATTATAATTTTTAAATATAAAGAAAATATTCAATTATAATAATTATATAATATTAATTTTCATAGTTATTATTAAATTATGAGGTTTGAATACCTATTAAATAAACGAGTGTACTATATTTTACATTAATAATTTAAACTGATCAAAGATAGTATTTTTATATCCTGTAATATTTTTTTACTTACAAGTTTTTTTTTCAAAATAAATTTCTGTATTAATTTATATTAATAAAAATAATGACACTAGTTGCTTGTGAACTATTGTATTCAATAGTATTTTTTTTATTATATACAATTTTTTAAAATAAAATTAATTTAATGAATTTAATATGATAAAAAAGATCATTATATTTGACCATATAATGTTTAAATTCACTTTGGGTTTATAATTTTTTTAAATAATAGTTTTCAATTTAGAATATTTAATCATAATTTTGAATGTAAAATAATACCAACTATAAAAATATATAAATGACTGTATAAAATATATATATTTAAATTTTTTTATAAAATAAATATATTTTTATTTGGTAAAATATTTAAATCCAAAATAACCCAACGATTTTATAAAACCGTTGTTTAAGAAATGAAGTAAAATTTTAAAACAACTTGTTTTTCATTTTTTACAATAATTAAATATTAATCTGTAAAATTCTATTTTGTATATCATTAAGGGGAACATAAATTTTATTTCATTATAATTATCCAATTTTTATCACAAACAACAATGACCATGATATTTTTACCATATTTAAATTTTTTATGTTTTAATTATAATTTTTCTAAAAATATGAATTTATGTGTTATATGTGTAAATTTTACAAAAAAATTCTGAACATATAAAATTTAATAAAAAATATATTATATATTCACAATTTCATCAAAAATTCTTAAATAAATACCATTTTATTTGATGAAATTAAATTTAAATTACATTGGAATAAATAAATTTCCAATATAAAACTAAAATGTAAAAATTAAACATTCTAAATATAATGTACTTATAATCAAGTTTAAAATATGTTTAAAAATGAGTTTTTGATGGATTTTTATCCTTATATAAACCCCCAATGAATTGTTGTGCATTTTAAAGTCTTCTATTGAACTAAAATATGTTCTCCCTTTTCATAATTTTGAATATTAAATAAATAAATTTTAAACCCATATAAAAGGGTCCCCTCACCAAACTAAAAATAAAAATAGAAATTTTATATCTCAATTAATATATAGAAATATTACTTCCCATAGAATCGTCTTTAAAGATCGAAATATTTCGCAATATCTTATCATATTCTTGTGATACCCACTGACACTTCCTTTAGAATATCGATATCCAAAATGTACTATTACATTCATGGGATATTTTCCTTTTATTCTTAGGTGCCCAAAAATATATTTTATACCTAGAATATAATAGAATATTTTAATTTTTTACATTATGCTTGTGCGGAAAAGGAAATAAATATTAAAAAAAATTCCCCATTTCAATTAAGTGAAAGAGAAAATATTATTCGTCTTTTGTGTGAACTACTCCCTCTATGAAGTGATATCATAATTTCATTCACAGTAAAAAAATATATTTCTATTTTAAATTAGAAATATAGTGAATAAATGAGAAATCAATTACAATCATTTTTATTATGATGAAACAGATATTACCCATTCTTTCCAACTAGTTTTTTGAGAACAATAAAATTGGTTATGTGTAGTACAAACTATGGACTCTATAGATGAACAAATATTATTTTCATTTAGATTATTAATTATTTATTAGATACAATAAGTATATAATTAAAAACACTAATATTTTCAAAAATATACAATTATCCAATTAAAATTATTATTTTATTCTATAAATATATGACTTGGATAATCTTATTCCCCCATTAATAATTGTATATTAAACTTTTAATTATTTTCTCCACTAACATTATAAATTAAATTAAATAATATATTTAATTAATATTAAAAAATAAAAAATATTATATATTTAATAAATAATAAATTGAATAATTTATTTTCTTTTTGGAATGGTTACATTAATATTAAACTCAGTAATTACGAAAACGCAATTTAAATATTAAAAATAAAAGAAACATTCTTGAAAACAGTGTGGTATTCTTGAATTGTAATAAAAAACATTTAATTAAACTATATAATTATTATTTTTTATAAAATACCAATTATAATATTTATTATTAACTATATTGATGCAAATTTGGAGATGAACGAATATTAACAGGTCAATTTCAAAACATGTTCAAAATGATTATGTTTAATTACTACTGATTTATAATAATTTTAATAAATAATATATAATAATATATTTAATAATATTAAATTATGTTTATTATGAATATATGTATAAATATGATTATAAAATAGGTGATTATGATATTTATGTTTGTTATACAAGAGCATATAGTTTATCTTACTCTGTTGGGAAATCCTACATGGGTTTCTTAATAAAATTCTCTCCAATGAGAAAATTTTCAAAGTATACACTGTGTATTTTTTTTAATATTATTTCTATTATACCATTAATATTTTCTATCTTGTACCACTAATTATTCAACAAATTTAAAATTTCATTTTATATCATAGATGTCAAGAGGTTTTGACATAAAATCTTCTATAATTGTTATGGGTTATTATTTAATATTTAATTTCATATTCAATGTTCGATATTCCATGAAATAATTTTTATTATATAAGGTATTAATATTACTTTTATAATCATGTACTTAATATCATAAAATTCATGTTATTTTAATGACATTTTCGGTCTATCCTCTCACCCTACTTCTATTGGTCATTATCCATTCATTGAGTGTTTTAAAGTTTTTATCATTTACAAATAGTGATATCAAGTAAATTATAATCCATTTATGAATTTATTATACTATTATATATATATATACACTATCATATTATTCTCCTATGGTCAATCATTGGGTTAAAATTCCAATTTTCCAACTTAATTTCTCTATTGGTACATTTTTAATCCATTTTGTTGAAATTGACCCTACCCTTTCTTTTTTAATAGGAACTTCTCTTTTTTAGTAACATAATTATTGTATGATTTCCTAAAAATCATAGTGTATAAATAAATAGTTTATTAACTATAGGTACTACTAAATGAACCCCTTTAAAATTTTAGAATAATATTTTCACATTCCTTTCCAAGGGTAATTTTCATCAATACTCATAAAGAATTTAATTTCAATGGTTTTGTGAATTAAAATATATCGACCTCACATTAAAATTTATATGAAACATTACCAGCACATTTTAATTGTTTATAATCTAAATTATTAGAATATTTTTATATAATGTTTCGTTTACAATGCATTCAAAATATCAATTATATTTCTTATATTTGATGTTATATTTCTAAATCATGAAAATTGTGTTTTTTATTTATGTCATTAAATCTTTTGATATCTTTTTTAGATAAAGTACATTCTTAAGTTTTACCATGATCCTTATTTATATCTATTTGTTATTTATTTCAGTTTTCTATCAGTGATATTATACATCACTGCTATTTTATTTCTAAATCACCCTATATTATAGGTGTGATATTTATTTCGTATTCATTGCATTGAGATTACCATATTGTCAACATAATTGATTAATTATTATTCATCTTCATCATATATTTAAATTTATTTTGGTTAATTATTTGAAAAACTATATGCTAATTTTTCTATATAATGTATATATCTTATAACTTATCATAACAACTTAAGAACATTTTCATAGAATGATCATAAACATGAAACACTCTGAGTTTATTTGAACATTTTTTCAAATAAATTAATCTTTTTGATGGATTTTTTTCATGCTACACAATGTTATGGTTGCTGTACATTCGTCACAAACTAAGCATATGATACATGAAACCCAACATTTATTCAATTTTTTTATAATTTCAATTTTTTGAACCAGAAATACTATTCACATGTGTTAGAATGGTGGGTATGGATAATATTTACTAAATTATAATCAAAATTGTCTATACATGTATTGTTAATTAATTCATTGGTGAATAATAAATTATAATGGAAAATAAAACAAATTTTAATTGAAAATGAATTGTTTTTATCAAAGTCTTTATAAATTTACACAAGTATGTATTTTAAAAAAATTAACAAATCACTTATTTCGTATTTTAATAATGAAAAATATATTAAATATATTTTTTAAAATTCACCCTTTGTGTTTTCTATACATGATATAAAAATAAAGGCAATTTTTAAAAAAAAAATATTTTCTGGAAGGAATTTTATTTCATTTTAATGGTTCACATATTCATAATGTTGATTGTGGTTCTTTTAGAATATATATTTTAGAATATAAACATCATTTTTAACATTTATTGTTAAAATTATCTCCAAGTGATTTTTTGGTATTTTTCTAATATGTTTCATTTTTCTTGATGAATAGTGAAAAATATTAAATTTTAATTACAAACTATCTTTTATTATAAATTATTTATATAGTTAAGGTATATTATAAATAATTTTCTTATATAAATAGTTAATTATTTCAAAAACTAATACATTTTGGGTTATTAGAGACAATTTAATATTGAAATTATATAAAAACACATTTAAATCTTTTTAAAAGTTTTAAATTACAAATATATTGTTTCTTTATATTGGTGAGATTAATTTAAATTAATTTTATCATATTTTAGGAATTGAATTTGGGAAATTATATTCAATATATTAAATCCGAATTTATATATTTAGTAAATAGGTCAATATTATTTATGAACTATACAAACAATTACATTTGTAAATTTTTGTTACCGTGTTTATGGGTAAATCATTTGATAAACATATAAATAATAATATTCATTTTAGAAAATTATTATAACACATGGATAAAAGTAATTTTTTGAAACTAATTTTACCCCTATAATATAATTTTAGAAATAAAATTATTTAATGTACCATTTTTCATGAAAATTATTTTTATATTATTAAAATCAAAGACAACGAAAAAATTATGCTCTTACTATAAATATGTATACGATTTTTAATATGGTGTATAATAAAATCACTTATTAACTCAAAATATTATTCATAAAAACAAAAGGAGTACAAAAATAATAGAAATTAATTTTAATTTTATATTGACAAATTATTTATCATAAATAAAAACAAAATGTTGTTGCATTTATTATTCAATTAACAAAATAAACAATTAAAAGATATTAGAATCATTAAAAGAAATAATATTTTTATTAATTGATGATATTAAAATTCTTTATTGGTGAAAATGAGATAATATGGGTGTATTATAGTACTTGTTTGGATTTTATATTGTTTTATTGGTTTTAAAATGAAAATTAATGAATAAAGTGAAAATTGGGACTAATAAAATTTTATGAAATAAAATTTTATTAATATATTTATAAACCATAAAAATATTCTATAATATAATAAATTCTGATATATGTCCAATATATAATTACATTCAATTTATTTAACAATTCAAACATTATATGTAAAAAATTACAAACTTTTTAAAATTGAATCATGTTGTTACAATAGTTAAAATTAAAATAGTTTAGGAAAGGGTTAATCCAAATTATAAACATTAAAATAATGCAAAAAATAGTCAGATTTATATTTTTAATTATAATAATGCCATATAATAACATATATTAGAATATATGGTACATATCAGTATTTATATTTAGGTAAATTTATTATTAATTAATATTTTGTAAAATTTTAAAACCGGACCTCTTATGTATAAAAAAATGTAAATTATCTTCTCTTTTCATCACACATATAAACACCATTTTCCCTAAAAACCATATTTAAATATGATCCTAATTTTCATCTCTTTATCAAATATTCAACACATTGGGATTTAATCTTGCCATGTAATCCATTTTTTGAAAACCAAAATGAGTTATCCAAAGATGAGGTAGCATCCTTAAACAAGGACTTTTGTTTCATTTCATTATCCACCTAGAAAATTATTCATATTCCATTATTATATTAAAATTATAATATCCTAAACATGTGAAGGTATTTCAATGTAATGTTTATGACATAAAATTACACACACTCTAACCAAATGAGATACACAAGCATCGTCGAAATGAACGGTGGACAACCACCTCACGCACTGATGGTGTTCCTCCTTCTATTTGCACTATTAATGGTTGAGAACAATAATGAAAAATCTATTATCATATGGAATATATTATATTTGTGATGTAATTATTATCTTTTAATTATTATATTTGACATTCCATCATTTTTTTTCTTGGAATACGATAACATTGTTTGTGGACGAGTGAATAATCGTCTCTTCAACGCGATGTGGTTCGTTCATACATTATACAAAATGTATTAATGTTTTGTTTATAAAAAATATATGATTTGTATAAAAATATAATTATAATATAATGATATTATATATATATATTTATATATTAAATTTACTTTATTTCCTTCAATACGATAATAAAATAGATATAACGTCCATGCATTTGTATAGCCTACCGTCTCCATAAACGGTGTGTTCAATTTCATATTTATTTATTTTATATATTTTTATAAATTCAAATATAAAGAATATGTTATATATTTATATTAAATTTCAAATTCTGGAAATCATGATATAAGTAAGAGGTGCCAAAATATTACAAATCAAAACATATAGGAAAACCAAGCTGTTATTAACAGAAACATAAATATAAAATGAAATTGTTAATAAAAAAGATATGTAATGTCATTATAAAATAAAAAAAGGTTCAATATATAATGATATGTTTTTTGGTATATTTTTTTTATATTTATCATATTTTACAATATTTTTGAACCTGTATGAATAATGTTAAGACTTCATGTAACAATTTTATCATTTCACCTTTATTTCTGTGAGATATATGTTATTTCTCCACCTATTATTATTTTTTGGTGTATATACTATCTTATATAATTTTATATCATGAATATATTTCATTTTTCAATACTCAATGCTTCAATTTTTATTAAACATTCATGCTTCTAATGATTCAAATTTTACAATTATAGGATAGGGATTTATAGTCTCACATTTATTTTTGAGAGAGTCATTCAATTTACTACACTTTTTTATGTTGTGTGGTCTATATGATACAGATGAATATAATATATGATATACATATTTTAGTTTATGTTAATTTTATTATATATTTAATTATATATCTTTCATGGGTTTTCCAATTCAAAAGTTATCAAATAGGTATGGTAATTTTCTCTCATTTTTTTCATCGTTAAGACACATGTTGTTTTAGGCACCTATATTATTTTTTGAGGAATAAATATTTTTTTGGCATGTTTTAGAAGGAATATAAATCCATAAATTATATTATAGGTATCATTTAATGTTATTATCTCTTTTTTAGGAAATCTGTTTTCCAAATTTTTTTCTAGAAATGCATTAAATGATCATTGATGCATTTTCATGGAAACAGATTTTAATAACGTTTTTAATGGGTATCAGATATTAATTTATATATTATCAAGGTTATTTTAAATTAAAAAGGGATTATAAATGTTTTAGAATTTCTATTTTTAAGATGAAATTATATATTCCTCATGAATTATTTCAATTAATCTTTCAAAACCAGTTTCCATCAATGATAAAATTGTTTTATGATACATATGATTTATTATGATTATGATTATAGGATTATATCCTTATTCATTCTATGGTTAGTTTATATTTTTGATGAATGAAATATTTTCTTTTGGAATACATATGTATGAGTGTAATAATTTTTTTGGAAATTATATCCCTCTCCAATACATTAGGTAGTGATTTATATCTCATGAGATAATGATAGAAAACTAGTCGATGGATTATATCTAATATGAGAAGATGGAGAATCACGATCCACTATCAGATGAATGGGAAACCTCATCATCTATAGGAATAAGGGAAAATATGATCCAGCATATTGAAACAACTGTTACTGGGGATGTTTGTGTGTCCCACCTAGTTGGTGTGTTTACCAAGAAAATATTATATATGTGTCAAAAATGAACCAATAATTATAAATAATAATATGAAATATTTATGTTTTTTCCAAAAATTCACGTTCAATGTTAATGTTTTGATATCATTGATTATGATCCTTGAATAAAATTATTTTAATTCCTTAAAAAATTCCAATCTTTAAGCCATGACTCGTGTATTTGATATTTTACATGTAGGGTGTGATATCTAAAAGTATATTTAATGATATCTTAAACATATGTTATTATTATGTGTATCCTGTGATTACCCATACTGACCATTTCAACTAACACTTTTCATAATGTTTTTTCATAGTTAATGAGGGATGCGATTTTTGGAATTTTATCTATTGGTATTTTAAATGGATGATATTAATGGCATATTGTGAAATAAGAAAATATGGGTATAATGGTAGATAATTTTGATCATATGAACAAGTTGTTTATTAACCCATTTTATTTTAAGTTTTTTCTAGTTAATTGAAACACTTAACCAAAAAATTATTTGGGTCTGTAAGTGATCAAATATTTAATTTTGGTGGTAATTTTGTTGATGTAACCAATTCAGTCTCATTTGTAAGTGTTATGTCTCCAGAAGTGGATGTATATGTTCAAATATTCAGTTTTATCATCTAGAATCAATGTTGGGCATAACTAAATTTAGAGATTATGATGTTTTACAAAAAAGTTTTCTTAAGTGTTATAAATATTGTCATAGGTGTATACGACCACCTGATAAAAGTCTTAGAATCCCCTTTTGATGTTTTATTTCAGGAAGTCCACTATCGATATTCATGATAAAATATATTCATGAGGATAGTAATGCTCAATATATTTGAGATTAAATATGAAAGTTATGAGATAACCGTTCGGGTTATTTTTTGGTAATGGTGAAAATTTTATGGTTATATCTTGAGTAATTTTATTTCATTTACAAATCTTTTTATAAAATAAATTAAAATATTCTTTTCAAATGAAAAATTGTAAGATGAGTGACAAAATGTCACATTTTTATTGGTCGTGGGGATTGAACCCATAAGTGAATTGTTATAATGGGACATTTTCTACCACTGGACTACATAATGTCCCATTTTGTTAGAATTTATATAGTTAATCAATTTGATCGATGAATAATATTCTCAATTTAAGGACTATGTGTCCTATCATATAAATACCCATTGTTTTATATATTTATTTTATGGTTAAGTTATTAAAGTTATTTTGGATAAAAAACTTTATTTTCAGATATCTTATACGGTATTAGAATATATTATTTGGCGAATAAGGGATTAATTTACGTTTATTGGTATATATGAATTTATTTTTGATTTCTGTTTATTCATGTTATTTGTGGAAATTTTTTTCTAATGTTAAATATTATTATTGAAATTACTTTTTTGTAACACACACTAAGAGTAATTAATTCTGTATAGAGGAAAATGAAAAGTATATCTTCATAATGGGATTAAATCCTTCTATATTAGTGGGTTTCAATATTTGCCCTGAATTTGATTTAATTAATTCTTTGGGTAAATATTTAATGAATGATCGATGTTGAAATTTCGGTATTACTAATATATTGAATTTTTTAGGCTTATATTATCCTGTAATAACAATTTTGATCTTGAAAAATTACTAAATATAAGGGTAATATATTTTTATATATTTTGGTATATTTTTTGACATATAAAAGATTCTTTTTATTCTTTAGGAATGGAAAATCATCATTAATAGTCTTTATTGAAGAAAAAGACGATTTTGTGGATTAAAATTATTAACAGATAAATCTCAACATTTCAGTTAATTATTTTTTCTTTATGTCCTTACACTATGTTGTAAAATAATTCCACAACTCTTGTAAAAGGATATTTGGCCAAAAACATTAACCTTTTACATTTCCTTATGAGAAATAAATTATCCATTAATAAATCAAGAGGTTATGGTCTTGTGATTGTAATCATTATAATGAAAAATATTTCTATCATCCTCCATCCAAAAAATGATAATTATATTTTTCTTTGATTTCATGGATATCACATATCTAAAATGATATATTAACCGAATGACTAATTTGGTGGTGACTTCATTTTAATATTTTCCTATTTCTAGGTGGATTTTTTATTAATCCTACTTATAGTATTGGTTTTTCAAAAAAAATAAATTTCAAGTATCAGTCTTTTTTTATGATCAATTTCAAATTTCAAGGATGTGATTTATGTATTTAATTTTTTGATTATATAAGAAGGGTACCATGTTAATTGATGCTAACAAAAAAAGTATCTAAACAGAATTATGTTTTCTATGTTTTAGTTCTAAGAAAGAAAATACCTGATCCATTACTTATACATAACTCTTAGGAAATAATATTAGATAATGGGTTTTCTTATAAAGATAACCAGATATATTTTCTTGGATATGGTAGATAGAGTTCTGAAAAATAAGTGGGCGGACCAGTTTGCAATACACCTAAAACTGAGAAGGAGGTGAATTAGTATTGTGGTATTTTTAATACTATTTCAAATTTTTATCCTTGTACCTATTATCTCTATTTGGATCATGATTCCATTATTTTATGATCCCTATCGTATGTAAATATATAAAAGTGGTAAATATAGAACACAATTTTTTAAAAAGTTACCTATTCATCAAAAGTATTTATTCCTTAGCAAGGTATAAAATAAATCGTGACCACTTGACCAGAATATAAAAATAATTTCTTGTTGTTATAATAATTAGGATATACCCTTACTCTTATTTGGCACATTAAAAACATCCCAATAGTGTTAGTTTTTTATCTTATAGATGGATCATTATACTGGATCCCAATACATGCTTCTCCTTGTTTATGGATTATAACACCAATAAATTATTCCAAATTTTGACACATGTTATATGCCAGAGTACTAATTTGATTTTACGAACTTCACATGTTACTTTATTAGCAACATGTAAGTAAGTCTTCTTACCTCTTCCATGTAGAAAATTATAATCTATATAATATTCTTCTTTTTTCAGTCATAATAATATGAATGTATTGTGTACTGATGAAAACTAAATTTACTCTAAACCAAATTTTAATAAATTGAGATAAATTTGGTCATTAAATATTTTAATTTAAACTCACATTCATCTTCATTGAAAATGAAAAAATACAATGATATAATTTTCTTATTCTTAATTGAAACAAAAAAATCTTTTTATTATTAAAACAATAATTTTCATCACATCATAGAATCACCATAATTTGATTATTTTTCTTTTGATACCCAATATCAATGGTGAATAAATTATCAGCTCTCTTTCTCATACTCTTAGTTTGGGTAATTTTTATTAGCGAACTCTTTTAGTCATTTTGTAAAATTACTTGCATCCAATGAAAACTATCAAGTATGATCTTTAAACTACCTTTAACCACATGACATGAGTGCTTCATAGATTGAATTTCCTTTCTAAAAATAACTATACACTTTGGAAGACGGATTCCCCATTTAATATTAATCCTCTGCTGACCTCCCATGCACCACAGAGGGAAATTACTTCATAGGGAACCATTCATTCCATGAACATATTCTTTTTATATAAACTACCTTATCCTTAATAGATTGGACCTGCTTCCACAAACTCTCTTCTCTACCGATGACTCTCTCCTCTGATATATACCTTCCATATATCTGTATACTATATTCACTTTGGTAAATATCTATTTCCACCATAGAATTTTTCACATGAAATTCTTATCCTTCATGGAAATCTACTTAGATAACTGTTAAGACCTCACCACAAACATCCCATAGTGAAGATGTTTTTAATGATAGTATCTCATAAATAATTATAGAAATAGAGTCCTTTATATATGAATATATATCCATAAATCCCATTAATATAATTTACACAAATCTTCAATGTCGTTCATCAGTCACTGCATATTGTGGTATGTACACTATTTTCAATTTGTGGGTATAGTGCCCTTGAAAACATCTTCTGCATATTATCCCAGTTATATGCCACTATCAAGAATGATACCTCATAAAATGATTATTTCATTATGTAGGTCAATGAACTACATAGACAAAAACGATTTTTAGTAACCAGAATCACAACCTATATTATGTAAATGAATGGGACTCCAAGATATCTTCATTCCTTTCATGATTATATATTCTTCCACATACTAAAAACCTCTTATGAATGGTTTTCCTTATGTGTTCCATGTACCATGCTTCTCAGTGTACATATCAATGCTATGTGATATCACACCTTTTCTTTTTTTCCATCATAGCTCTGTATACCAACTATGCAACACATGAACATCCCTTCACGGTCCTCTAATTGTGATCTGTGTAAATCATTCTTTTAAAAACCATATCCCAAATATTAGTCTTAAACACTAGAAAAAAATGGAAGATGGAGCCACCAAAAATATTTTCTTCATCATGAACAGAAATGATGCTTCACTACCATATGGATTTTTTAAATAAAAGCGTACTTAATCAATAAAAACTTATCTATCGTGTTACAAAGTCTTTGATCGGTCCCTATTAGCATCATCATATTTATAATGGATTGGAATGTAACATTCCTATCTTCCAAGAAGATCATTATATCCAATCAAACCTCAATACGAATGTCTACATTTTTTCTTCCCCTTAAATTCATAATTCTTGAATCACAATTCCTCCAAAAACATATGATATTTGAGTAATATAAAACATAAAATCCTCTTTATATTTTACTACGAGTTTATTAAACCATGAAATGACATCAAATGTAATATAATTAATCAATAACAAATATCCAGGAATCACCTAAAAACTCAAAGTCTCCAGATGACATTTCGTCAATTATCAAGATTATAATACATCATTCATGATCTATTTAATTCCAAACTATATCATGATATTGATGAAAATTATATCTTCTTATCAAATTAAACAACATTTACAACCAATTAAAATAAATAATCAACAAAACAATTCCATGCAAAAAGTGGTATATTCAACAAGACCAACCATCTTGTTCATGTTTTGTAGCCAAGCCACCATTTTTTAGATGTTACATGGTATCTCAAAGACGTTATTATTGATAAGTATCCTCAATTTTTTTATCATTAATAAAATTTTATATGATGAAATTAATTTTATATGGGGTATAATGTAACACATAGAGTTTTTATGTACAATATTTTTGAATAAATTAAAATTATTTCATGGATTGTGTTACGCGCTACACTATGTTAAACTTGCACTACATTAAACAATGAATTATATTGAACTACATAGAAAAATAACATTAAAGAAAAAAAATATTTTAATTATGTTCATAATCCATATTATTACATTAAATACTCATATTCATAAAAAATAATTGAATTCCATTCTGGAATTAAATTGAAAATTTCGTAATAAAGGTATAATTATATTAGTGCTATTTACAGAAATTATGGAATCTATAAAAATTCAATAGTAACCTCATCAATGAAATTATAAATAATTTTTTTCAATATTATTATTAAAAATATGACATACTTATATTATGGAATATGTAAATAAATATTATAAAAATGATAAATTAAGTGTTGATTTTTTTGGGACAAATAGATTCTTATTTACAATTTTATATTTAACAATAATATTGAAATAAAATTTATCTACATAAAATAGATTTATAATCAATATTTTATTATTATGATTACAATATAATTTTATTTAGCCTAAATAATTTTTCAAAGTGTTAAGGAATCTATTATATTGTAGAAATTAATATTTTTAGAATAAAAGAAGATATTATTGAAAAAATAAATTTATCATATTTAGAAAATTATTTTCATAAAATGGTGCCAATTTTATAATTCTAAACATTGTAAATTTTAATGGGAATGTTTGGGGGTTTTCATAAATATTCAACTTTATGGTGAATAGTGAAATACAATAATTTATGGAATTTAACAAATTCAGGAATTATAGAGAAATGGATGATGTAAGCCTCATTTAAGAAAAAAATAAATAAATATACATCACAATTTGAATATTTTTAGTGATAATTCTAAAACTATCCATAGTACTAAAACAACATAATTAACAAATGTTCAAAAAACAAAAAATGCTATAATCTCCTCCACTATAAATACCACCTTTTCTAGCTATTCTCCTCACACATCAAAGAGTTTTACCTTGTTTAATTTTTACCCAATTAACATCTAAAATTTCTTCCCCATACCCAAGTCTTGCTGGTATTTCCAAAAGACTAAAATTGATGTCCTTATGCGGATCTCAAGGAGAACAATTCTAGAGATAAAATCCCCTTCAATTTTTTTGTTTTGTTTTTTATTTTATTTTCATTTATACTTCAAGCATATCCAATAATAATAAACGATAACTTATTTCCTAAAATATCATACATATAATTATGTTTTATTGTTTTAATGGAATATTCATCATCAGAACTCTCCTTTTACCATCCCATTCTAAAAACAAAATTTATTGTCTGTGATGATTTAATTTACCATTGTTTTTTATAATGTATTTCCATTTTTCTTTAAAACCTTTTACTATGGATAGTTACATATTATAATGTTTAAATAATAAGGTATTATATATATTATAAGTTATATAATATTATGGAACCAATATATAAACAAGATATTAAATAAGATTCTATACGTTCGTGTTCGTCGTAAAAAACTCATTGAAATTATTTTTTTCAAAAGAATAATCCTCATGTAAGAATAAAAAAACATGATATAATTTAAAATTATTAATACATATGAATACCATTTTATTCCAATTTTTTAGTTTTTTTCCATTCAACAAGAAAATATATAAGGAACAAACCATGAAAACCATTAAATAAATGTACTAAGAAAAAATAAAAATAAGAAAATATTATTAATAAATGGGTGGAATGATATTATGAAAAGATCATATATAGAATTAAAAAATTGAATATAGTACTTTTATATATTAATAACTCTTTTTTAAAAATATAAATGTGGATTGAAATTGTTTTATGTAATATGAACCTGAGGTAGTGTAATCATTATAAAAATAATATTTTAATTTACTATATCCATAAAATTTGGAAGAAATTTTATGATGATGAACCTATTATTATTTTCAGATACCCTAATATTTCAATGAATGTTTTTTATTATTAATGATTGGACCTTTATCTTCCATCAATTTATTTGGCATGTTTTTGTTGCACGTTGTTCATAATGGTAACTATAAGTGTAATTGGGGGAGTTACATCAAAATATTTATGTGAGTGTTACATTGAAAGGTAGTGATGAGGGTTTATTATCATATAGTAGCTGGGAGATTTATTATATGAAGTATAAAATTCCCCAATTTGTATAAATTATTTACTTTTGTTTTCTACTTTTTCTGGAAATACATTCTTTTCATAATTTATAGGATTATTTGTGGACATGAAGTATGTTTTTGTGAAAATGAAAACATATGTTTATATGAATTCATGGAATTACAATTCATTTCAATTTTATGTCACTAAAATAAAACTTCTGTTCATATCCCATGTATTAAGAAATATAATATTGTTTAATGATATATTTGATAAATAAATAATCCATTTTTAATATTGTGAGAAATTTTCATCAAAATATTTAATGATCTATTAAAAAAATTTGTTTATAAATTTTATAGATTCTATTTTAGTAGTATACAATTTGTATGATTCTGAGTTAATGTGAGCGAATTTTACTATTATTATCTAATACTATAAACTAAAATTAACATTGGGAATTAATGTAAGTGAAAACAATTTCAATTAATGAGGTTATATTATGTTCAAGAATGGATCCTTAATGTTGGAATCAGATAACACTTTGGATAAATTTAGTGGTTTCGGGTGGTTTTCATTGAATACAATAAATAATTTTTACCTAGTTTTTATGTTTATTTTATATATTATTTATGTATTACCATGCTTATTTATCTATTATATGGCTGTTTAGAATGGTTTTTTGTGGATGAAACTGGGAAGTTGATGTATGAAGGCATCAAGATGATGATATATTTTTATTATATAAACTAGAATGGTTGGAATTGGAATTGCACAGTTGTAGATAGTAATGTATTACTTGATTCATGGTATAAATGGTAGTATTATCCATTCAATATAAAACCTAATGCCACTAGAATGTAACATGGGGATATTAGAACATTTTATCTAGAAAATCCCTCCTAATTTCAGTGGATCATTGGACAGATTCATTGTTGATAGTGTATTGAATCACCTGAAAAGATATTCAATGAAATGGTTTTTAGAAAATTAATATATAAGACTATATATTTTTCATTTTGTAGGTGAAACTTTGACCTGGTGGTGAATAATCAAGAATATCATGTATATCAAGGAGGTCGATTCGTTGGAATTGGAAGAATTTAAGGCTTTTTTCAAGGAAAAATATTTTCCTATGGTGCTTTTACATAGTATTGAAAACAGATTCATTAAATTGAATCCAAAGGAGGACAATTTTGTGTATATTTATGATTAAAATATAACCAGATTGAAAATATATTCTCTAAATCTTATTTGGGATAATGATAGTAAAATCAATCTCTTTCACTCTTGATTAAATCCATGATGTAGAGGGATTTGGACACTCATGAATTCAATATTTATATAAAACATTTTTGATTTCATGAGAGGGTACAAATTTAGTTTTATGAAGAACACATGTACATTGTAATAGGTGCATGGAGAGGACTAGATAAAATGAAAGGGGTAAGAAGCAATCATGTAAATTTGAAGGTATGAAATTCTGTATTTTAGTTTTTGGTATGTTTGGTAAAATGAATCATGTGGGATTATTTAAAAAATATTGTAAATGGTTTTTGATTGGGTATATTGTTATAGATGGCCTGAAATTTCTTTTAAAAAGGTCTAATAGATGGTATGTTAAACTCTAATAAGAAAAAAATAATGTGTTTTATGTTTAGTGAGATAGGTCAATATAAAAATACAATCTCATCAAAATATATGAATGATGGATTTGTGAAATATTATAAGGATAAAGGTATAAAGAAATACATTATTACAATGTCAACATAAGTTGGGAAAACCAATTAAATCATATCATGTAATTTATTTACTTTTTCATATATCTGTAATGTCTTGTTTTATTCAAGTTCTACACAATCTTTTATTTTTTTAAACATTTATGCAATGGTGGAAATTTCAAGTCACTATATGAGATCAATGATTATTATAATAACACAACAAACAATTTTTGGGGAAACTTTTCATAATTTTCTTTTTATTGTCTGTAGAAAGAAATTAGATGAAAAATTTGGTGTTCATCCCTTCGTATAGATAGATATAATTCTAGGTATAAAATGGATCTCTCTTTATGATGATAAGATTTATTGCAGAGCTAAAGTAGTATTTCAAGGAAGGGTTTCAGTTCATATACAAGATTGAATTAAGTACATTAATAACAAATCTAGACACTAAGAAACTATTAAGTGATAGAAATGAATGTTAGCGTGATCATATAGTTGAAAATAAGGGAAATATTCATATTAATGATGTGCATGTGCTATGTGAATACCTTTATATTTGTCTAGATGATTCTCCTAGTGTTATATAAGGCCAGGATGTTTATTTTACTATTAAAATATTTCATGATGAAAAGAAAATTTCATTTATACCTTATTTAATTTATTATGAGGTACTTATTGAATTGAAAAATATTTTTTAAGAGTTTCATGATAAATGGTTAATTCATTCTAGCACTTCACCATGGGGTTCTTTTATTTCTTTTTTTAAAAAGAAGGTTGGTTCCCTGTGAATTTTAATTGATTATAGAGGTTTTAATATCATTACTATTTAGAATAAGTATCAATTAATAATATTTATGACTTGTTTTATTATATCTAAGGAGCTTAGTATTTTTTCATGATTGACATAAGATTATGGTACCATCATATTATGGTTAAAGAGGGTGAAATTCCAGAAACAACATTCTAAACTATATATGGGCATTGTGTGTTTCTTGTTATTCTCTTTGGTTTGAAAAATTCCCCTACTATATTTATGGATCATATGAATAAAGACATATATTAATTATTTGAAATGTTTATTGTTGTTTTTATAGAAGAAATCATGGTGTTATAAAATTTTTATAAAGATCATGAAAAATAGCTAAGGGATTTCTTAAAAACAAAAATTCAAAGCAGTAATGTGGGAAAATTAGAAAATGTTATTATTGGTTGCAATAGATTTTTCTTCATAGTCAAATTGTAAATAGGGATGAAATAATATTTGATGTTATAAAAAATTGGTTAATGAATTGACAATAGCTGAAATGTAAGTTAGATAAGTAGTTTTCATAAACTCTCTACCAATGACCGATGGTTGGTTAAAAACATTGTATGTTAATCTAGCCCATACAAATATTTTACATAAAAAGGAGTTAAATTTCGAAGGATAGATGAATGTATTTTTTTTACTCAAGAACTAAAAATAATATTGGTGAATGTTTTAGATTTGGTCCTAAAAACCAAAAATGGTGATTTTTTCATCTAAATTGATTATTCATTGAATGAAAATCATTGTTTTCTTATACTTAATTAATAGTGAATTTATTATTCATTAAAATAACTGAATCATTATGAGTTAAATTATCCCACACATGATTTGGAATTACCAGATGTGGTTTTTCCCTAAACAACTTGGAGGCATCATTTCTAAGGAGCTACGTAGGAATTATATAATCACCACAACATTTTGAATTATATAATTACCCAGAAGGAATTTAACAAGGGAATATATGATTACTAGAGGTGACAATGGATTTTGATTTAATGGTCGATTACTATCATGGAATGAAATTTTTTTATGATACTTTGAATTTAAAAAACATGATACATTATTGTTGACATGTTTGAAACATGACCCCCATGTATAATTAATTGATTTCTTTTTTTCATGGATGTTGTTTGTCTAATTAATTCCCCTGTTTTGTTTTAAGTTTTATTGCAATCATCTCAGTGAGACAGAATTCATAATTTCCCAAAGGAATGTCATGAGTTACAAAAAATGGTGGAATTGGTGAAAATGGTATGTTTCAAAAAATTTGCATTGTTAAATATTTTATTTTTCCTATCTGGATTTAGATTTTTTGTTCATTATGATCCCCAACTACAAACAGACTTGTAGAGTTAATCTCATAGTTCTCTTTTTTTATTACATCTTGTTAGAACTAAGATATATAGGGAATAAATATATTATTACACGTGGGATGAAATGAAAAGAGATAATTTTTATTTATGAATAAATTTTTGAATTTTCATTAGGTTAATATATATCAAAAACTAAAAAAGGTGATGCTTTAACATTTTGCAATAAAAAAGTGAAAAATTTAAAATATATACACGGAATTCATTTTGAAACTACCATAGGCTTCTTGAGGTAACAATGAAATTTGTGTTATTGTTGATTGAATAACTAAATATAAAACTTTTCTAACCATTCGAGGTATTATTCTTTTAGATTAGAATTATCTATTGTATTTAAATGATATTTTTAGTATACATGTTTTTCCTCTCTACATTTTATCAGACCATAATCCAATGTTCACTTCTAGATTTGGGAAAGGTCATTTGATATTTTAGATAAAGGAATTAAATTTCATCAAATCCTTTCATCATAAATATGATGCAATGTAAAAGAGAACTATATAGAAATTTGAAGATATGATTCATGCTTTTTTTATAAACTCCCAGGAATGTTGGGATCAGTATCATTCATTTGTTGTGTTTCCATATAATTATATTTTTTATTCGAGTGTATCAAAGGAACCTTTTGAGGAATTATATAGTTTCTATTTTTGGAATCTATAATTTATGGATGATGATGTGGAATGGATGTTGATTTTACTTGAATTAGTAGAGGAATTGGAGGGGAAAGTGATCATGACCCAACAACGCATGAGGATAGAACAAAAGAAGAATAAAAGTTATGAACATAATAGGAGGAATGAATTTTATTTCAAGGAAAGATATCTTGTTTTACTAAAAATATATCCATGCTAAAGTTTTATGTGTTTTGAATACAATACCAAATATTATCAGTAAGATCTTGGTGAGAAGGCAGGGTGGTATGGTAGTTGGAATGATCACCATGTACCAATTTGGATTCGTCCTAGGAGGAACATCCAAAAGTTCCTATTCATAGCCTCTAAGAGTGTCAACATCCTAAGAAGAAAATCAGAGGGGAAATTTGCGATCAAAATTGATATATCCAAGGATTTTGACACATTTAAATGGGATTTTCTCATGGATGTCCTCAGGCGGTATGGCTTCTCTTCTAGATTTGTGAACATGATCCGCATAATTCTTAATTCTACAAGGCTGTCAATTATTGTGAATGGGGTCCCAAAGGGGATTTTTTCCTTGCACCTGGGGGGTGAAGCAGGGTGATCCACTTTCAGGAATTATCTTTGCACTTGTAGAGGATTATCTAAGTAGGTGCATTAATGATCTTGGTCATATGGGATGGTACAAGCAGATCAGGGATGGGGTGAGTGGGCAGGCTCCATCCCACCTATTATATGTAGACGCCATTATATTATTTGGACAAGCATCAAAGATAACCATATGCTCAATTAAGGCCCTCTTCAATCATTATGAGGAGGTGGCTATCTAGGTCAATAACTAGGAGAAATCATCAATCGTTTTTGGGAATGGGGTTTTGGTTGGTAAAAATAACATGATTGTAAGGTATCTTGGGGTGAGGATAGATCAGTCCCCTTCCAATACCTTGGGGTCCCAATGTTTTGGGGAAGGGTGAAAAGATAGTATTTGGAGGGCATATCTACTGGTATTATACATCAGCTGGCCAGTTGGAAGGGGAAGGCTATGTCACTGGCCGGGAGGGTCTGATTAGTGAATTCAGTGATCACATCGAAGTTATTTTATTCCTTATCCCTTTATAGATGGCTGAGAGGACTTATTAAGGAAATTCAGTGCATGGTCCAGAACTTCATATGGATGGGGTTGCCATATGAAAGGATGCTGATTACAGTGGCATGGAAGGATTGCATAAAGATTATGGAGATGGGAGGCCTTGGGGTAAAGGACCTCTGCACCTTCAATGATGGACTGATTGGAAAATCCACCTGGAACTTGATTACACATGAGGCTGATGATGATTTCCTCTCGAACCGAATTACAAGGAGGCTCCTTAATGGTTATAAATACTATCTTACCTCATCAGTTTGGGAATATCTCAAGCATTCATATGGAAAGATAGTGCAGGATACTAAGTGGTTGGTGTGAAGGGATTCAACCAAGAATTACTGGACTACAAAGTGGCTCACACAGCCCCTGGGTGATCTGAATGTTCCAATTGCTGCAGCCGATATGTCCATCTCGAACTTTATTTCACAAATGAAAGATCCTTTTTTGACATTCCTGTACAGGAGGAAGCTAAAATTAATGGCTATGATTTTATGGATGTGGATGCCCTGATTTGGGATCATTCAAAATAGGGAAGTTCAACTCGAAATTTTTTTACCGGACAACCTGTAGTGGTTCATCTATTGTGCTAGGATGGCTGATGTGCTTCATGGATGGACTCATTTGGTCAGCCAGATTGTTCTTGATATGGATATTATAGAGGAAGAGGATTCCAAAAAATGACATGCTCAAGCAGACTGGTCTGCAAATGGCATCAATGTGTTCCGTCTGTAGGGCAGAGGAGGATTCTATGCAGCACGGGTTTGTGGATTGTAGGAACGCCAAGAAACTTTGGGCTTACATTGAATATCTATTTGGGATTCTGGTTGATACAAGCAGGCCAGTCTTGGACCTGCTTTCTGGACTGGTACATGTCGACTACAGTGAAAAAATACAGAATCTGCTCTTGGTGGCAGTAGAGGCTGTAATTTCATATTGCTGGGAAGTCTAAAACTGCATGTTGTTTGGAGATGCTCACTCCACGGTATTGCAGTGGATTATGGATGTATATAGGGAGGTGTATGCTGCCTCCATGGTCCAGGATGGCACCATGTCTAACACTTTTTTGGATCTCTGGATTATTAGAAAGCTTGGTGTTTCGGGTAGGTCGTGAAACCCTCGAATGGTGAAGCATATTTGATGGATTCCACCCATTGTGTCTTGTCTCAAGGTTAATGTTGATGGGGATGAGTCAGGTGCACCAGGTATTTTGGGGTGTGGGGAAGTGTTCCGAACCTACCAGGGGTTTTTCAACGGGTGCTTCCGCCACACCATTGGAATTGGAAATGCATTCGAAGATGAAATTTAGGCAATGATATATGCTCTCAGGTACTCTGTCCGGTTTAATTGGAGGTGCATATGGATTGAATCTTATTCCCAGTCTTCAGTTTATGCTTTGAAGACCAAGACACATAATGTGCCTTGGTGTGTGCTACCTCAATGGTTTGATTGTATTAACAAGGTAGCACAAATGTGTCTGGAGGTCTCCCATGTCTATCGGTAGGCCAACCAGGTGGCAGATGCTCTGGAAAAGCGGGCACTTATTGATCCTGGTGGAATGTGGTCTTTCACGGAACCCGATTATTGTGCCCCACTTGTAGAGGCAGATAGATGTGCAGTGTTTTACACTCGATTATGTAATAACCACTTGTATGCCTAACTCTCCTAATTATTATTTTAATTTTATTAGGGCCAGATTCCACCGGTTCCTGGTCTTTATGCTAAATAAAAGTACATGATTCATTTTATATTTTGAAATTATGGGAAAATTAGGAGTAGTTTCATACCAATTAGCATTGCCTGTGATTTTATCTCATCTACACAATGTGTTTCATGTATTGATGTCAATAAAATAGGTACCATAATCATCTCAAGAGTTTCACCTAGAATTGATTAACTGTAATAGATCCTTTCATATGAAGATAATAATTTTCATATGTCTCATCACATATAGAAAGAATTATGTAATAACGAAATTTTCCAAGATCGTGTTTTTTTTGGAGAACCATGTGTTTGAACAAAAACAAGGGAATATGAAAATTGATACGAGAGATAGGTGTCATAATTTATTCATAATAGAATCAATATTTTAGGGATAAAACTTCACAATGTGTGGAAGAATTTATGAACCCACGTACTTATAAAATCATTTTTTCATTATATAAGTAAATTGTGAATTTAATTATAAATGTATAATGAAATAAGAGGTATTTATAGAAAATAAGGAATTCATAAAATTTAATAGAAACCAAAACTATGAAAATGTAGATAAAATTTATGTATACTATATGTGAATGTACGATATATTTATATCATGAATGGAGTTTATAAATCTTTTGAAAATGATACATTAAGTGTTGATATTTTAATAACACGTAAATTTTAATTTGGAAGTATATAATTAGCCTAATTATTTAAATTATTTTATAACCACAAATAAATAATTCAGAACATAATATTTTATTCATGTATTATTATAAGATAATTTTAAGAGACCTTAATTAATATATTAATTTGTTCTCAAATCAATAGTAATTTTGGTATATTTTAATAAATATTTATTTTTATTAAAAAGTAAATTTCTCATATTTATAAATTATTGACATAAAATGGAACACAATATTAATTCTACACAAGGAAAATGGTTGTGGTGAATTTATTTGGAATTTTTTAAAATAGGCAAATTATTGGTGAATAGTGAAATAAAGTAATCTTCAGTGTTTTATCAAATTTATTACATATCAATTAATTGATATTTTTTGGATGGTGTATGTCCAAAAATAGAACTGAATTAAATTTTTTATTACATTTAGTGATAATGCTCAATATATTCATATTCATTTTATAAAATAATTAACTAGTGAATAAATTAATTAAATATAACCATCTACCCAACTATAAGTAACACCCCTCACCACATATTCTCCTAAACATTCATCATCATGTAGCTTGTTTAATTTCATCCCAGTTATATTCTCATGTATCTTCTCAAATATGAATATATTCTAGTCTCACAAAACATCCAAATCCAAGTTCCTCAATGAGGTCCTTATATAGAAGAATTCCAATGGTAAAATTACCTTACATTTTCTTTCATTTTCATTTCAATTACATTTATTTTCATATACCCCATAAACACCACTCATTCAAGAGAAAAGATGAATACAAAATCATACATATAACGCAATTTTATTTTTTTAATTCTACAACCATCATCAAGCCTCTTTTAATGTCCTCTTATTCAAAAAAAATAATAGTAGCATTTGTGATTTAATAATTTAGCATCATCCTAGATGATGCATTTTCATTTTTTGGTAATGCATTCAAGGATGGTCATCAACCTATAATTATGATTATATAATATTTTATTATACATATTATATGTCATTTAATTTTATGTAACAAATATATAAAAATTATATTAAATAAAATGAAATATGTTGTTTTGGTCATAATAATTTCCAAATTAAATTAAATCTTTTTCATTAATGTTTAATCTAATGAATTTTAATCTTTTTAGAAGAAACTGATATATTTAATATTATAAAATTTTGGAATCATATATATAAAATTTTAATCCACATAATTTTTTTTCTTCCATATGAAAATAAATTCCCTATTGAACCAACCATAGAAAGCAATAAATAAATGCACTCAAAAGAATGAAAATAAAAAAATATTAATAATAAATGGATGGAAACATGTTATATAAAGATAATATAAGATTTTATAAATATTAATATAGTTTTTTAATATATGAATAATACTAATTAATCAATTTTATACAAGTTTTGAACACATTTTATGTATGGCACAACCGAGGTAAGTGAATTTCCTTAAAAAAATCCTCTTTATAATTTATATGTTTACAAAGTTAAAATGAAATTATTTTATGATGAAAGTATAATTATTTTATTATTATTTTATGGTTCATGGGATTATTTGTGATTAATGATGGGACCTATATCTCCATCCAATTCATTTCAAATATTTATGTTGTAGGTCTAGAGTAATTGTCACTCTATGTTTAACTATGAGGGTTACATCATAAGGTAGTTATGAGGGATACAAATAATATGGCAACCATGAGGTATAAAATATTTTCTAATTAAGGCCCCATATTACCTACATGGTTTATTTATCATTTATATGTTTTATGTAAATCTTTTCATTTCCCAAAGCATATATATGACACATTATGTGTGTAAATTATGTCTTTGTAAAAATTATTTCTTATATTTATAATTATTAATATACTAAAGACTCCTTTCTCTTTTTTTCCATTATTGATATTTTTCTTATCATCTAAATATTTAATTTCTTTCAAATGGATTAAATATTTTTAAGAAAACATTAATGTCCACGTTTAGTGTTGTGATGATTTTTCATTAAAATATTTCATGTCTAATTAAAAAAATTTATTATTGATGAAATGGATATCGTTTAACTAGTACCAATTTTTTATTCTTGTGGTTTGATGTGTGTGAATTGTTTTTGAATTCTATAAAACCCTAAACTGAAAATATTGATGGGAAGGTATAAAATTTATTTCTCGTTGAATAACAATATTATGTAATGTTAAAGATTATGTCCTTATAATAACCTTGTCGTTATATTGGTGGGTAGGATGAAAAATAACTTAGTTATAAAAATATTTTTTATGAATTTTTATATGAATAAATATTTGGTGAAAAATTAATTATAAATAATATAATCCCCTTTTAAAAATAAAAGGTATCAATTTTCAAATAAAACTATTTAAATGTCAAAATGTGTGTTTTCATCAAATTAATATACAAAACACTATTTTTATATTATTTTAATTAAATATATATTAAATATATTTTTACAAATTCATGTTAATGGTTTTATAGGCATGATAAATATTTGAACCAATTTTTATTCCTAAAACATG
This sequence comes from Viscum album, assembly GCA_963277665.1. Classification (NCBI taxonomy): domain Eukaryota; kingdom Viridiplantae; phylum Streptophyta; class Magnoliopsida; order Santalales; family Viscaceae; genus Viscum; species Viscum album. Next base: position 1,660,527,914 of record OY728145.1, read on the forward strand.
TATTTTATGAAATATGTTTTAATAACGTTTTATACTGAACCTACCCAAAATTAAAATTTTTTACCCTTATAAACATTATTTGAAAACAAATATCTCAATTTTTAATATATTACTATAAAAAATAACATAATGTGATTTTTTGTCAGTTTTTGATATGATTCATCTTTTTTGAGTAGTGAAAAATAGTGCATTTTCATTGAAAATTAACATTACATCACAATTAATTTTATAATAAATTCAAATATATAGTATATATATTAGATATAATTTATTTATACATCCATTAATCTATTTTTTCCATTGAAATAAATTTCATGTTGAATTTAGATATAAAAAGATTTAAATCTTTTCAAAATTTTAATATAAAAACTTGCTCTTTTGTCCTATCTGTGGGATTACCTTTAATTAAATTTATACAGATTATGTGAATTAATTTTTTTTAAAATATATTAAATATCTTTAATAAAAATTTCCATGTTTATTAAATAGTTCTGTTTTAGTTTTGGACAATATAAATAGTAAAATTGTATTATTTTTTTGAAATAGTTAATGGTAAATCCTATAAATGTGATTAAAAATAATAGTATAAGTATCAGAAACATACCATATTTATAATAAAAATATTATGTGAGGAATTTATTTCTTCCCATATAACATAAATTTTGAAATATAATTGTTAAATTAATTTTTTTATTAAATTTACTTTGATGTTATTAAATTCCAAGAGAGTTATAAAATGTTGCACACATACTTGTAATAATTTTAATAATTTAAATATTTTGACCATTAAAATAATTATATATATATATATTATTATTATTATTAAAGATTAAATATTTACATAAATCAAGGATATTTAATATTAAATTTTTGTGAAGAAAAAATGGTCATATATAGTAACAAAATGATGATGTAGTAAATTTTCAATTAATGGAAAAACCAATTAAATGTTATTAGAAATATATAAATTAAAATTATTTTAATTAACTAGGGTTGTACATTAAAATTATAGGTGAATTTAAAACCTTTTGAGGGTATTAAGTGAAATGGTTTGATATTATATTTCTTTATATATTTATCAATGTCAATGTAGTGAATAATGTCGAAATTGACAATAAAGTCATTTTTTGAAAATAATACATTATTTAATTATATTTTATTATTAAAAAAATTATATTAGTATAATTAGGATTATATAATGCCTATAATATGATAAATTTAAAATTTTATATCCTATTTACAATTTAATTGTAATAAATTAAAACCTTTAAACATTTAAAAGTGTTGTTATCATACATAAAATTAAAATTAGTAAAAGAATAGTTAATCAAAATAATATGGTGTAACATAACACCAAAAAATGTCTAAACAAAATTTATTTATGATGTTAAAACCATATAATATCTCATATTTGGAAAATGCCTTTTGAGGTATTTTTATTTACATTGAATTTATTATAAATTATTATTTCAATAATTTCTAAAAGTGCATCTCCCCAATCATATAAAGGGGAACCCCTTCTTCAATTTTTATCATACCTCTGAAGACTATGGGATCAAAAAACCAATTCCCAAATCTAAAAAAATATCCTTAAAAACATCATAGTGGTCTCAGTTTTGGAAAAAATAGAACTACAAAATCCAATTGCTGAAAACCAAAAGAAGTTTCCCAAAAAATATTACATACATAACTATGAAAATCTGATTCAATTACTTATCAACCCCATAATTCATCTTATTAAATGATTATATAATACCATCTGTATAATAAATATAGTGATATGTCTAATTGGAAACAATATGACCAATACCAACATATGATTCTATCAAAGGGGATACACCATCATCGTTCGTGCATAAGGCGAACTACAAACTTAGGGGAAAATATCATTTATTGTTCTAATTAATAGTATATATGGGGTGAATAATGTATTAAATTAATTTTTTAATTGTTATATAATATATTTATTATGTATTTTTTTAATTATTATATAACTCAGAATATAAATCGTTCCTTTTTGTGGGAAAATGTTAAAATCATTTGAGGACTTGTGGAATACCACCTCCTCAAAAAATGTTATTATTCCATACAATACATGGAATTTTATAATTGTGGTATAATTTAATGTATATTATTTATATGAAATAACAATGATACTATACATAAATGCCAATTAGGTTGTATCTTTCAATAAATCAAGAAAATATAATCATCATTCATGCATACGTGTGACCTACCATGAAAATGAACGAAGTATTAAATTCCATGTTTCTACCATTTTTATCTTATTATAAATAAATATATATTGAATATATATGATATTTATGTCATTCTTTACATTCTTTACATCATGATATAAGCTAGTGGGAAAAAATATAACAAATTTAAATATATATTAAAAATTCTATTATTACCTATAACATAACATTATCATGGAATAGTTAATAAATAGTATTCTAATGTCATAATAAAATCATATACGGTTTGACATATACTAATTTATTTTAATGTTAGATGGATAATAAACTTATATTTTATAAAAGTGTATTTTATGTGTATAATGAATGTTAGGACATAATATAAGGGCTTTCTTGTCTCAATTACATTTATTTGATATAACTGTTGTATTCACCCATTATTCATGTTCTATAGAATATATCGTAAATTATGAAATTTAATATCATGAATTAATTTTACTTTATTATATGAAAAGTTTGATTTTATTTTACTATTTCATGAGGCTCACCATTCGATAATCACTCTAGCATTACTGCGATTTCAATTCTATTTTTTATTTATATGAGACGTATGCCATATTCACAACACTATTGATTCATCCGGTGTATATACTATCCATGGATGTAATTTATTATCATTATTGTAAAATTTATTGGTATTTACATATCCAATTTATAAAATCCTCTTTTTGGGGTTTATAGTTCAATAGATACAAAATAATTAATTAATTTTGTCTTAATTTTTATTCATTGATACAAATGTTATATTATGAACCCATGTTATTTTATGAGGCTTATATATGGACATTAGAAAAATTTTATCATGAATATTTATATTTTAATAATTTTATAATTTTCAAGTAATTTTATTTCTTCTTCGGTTACAAATCTATGATAGATTAAATAAAATTCAAAAAAAATTAAAGTGTTTTAAATGATCATTTATGAATTTTAAAGGAAATTTAATTGATATATGAGTAAAATGATTTTTAAATATTAATTTATATTATTTCATGATTATATTAAAGGATAATTTTTTTAATTTTTTTTTATTTCTATTATTCAAAATATGATATAATATTTTACTCAATAAATGTTTTTAATGACATATAAAAATATTTTTACGTATTTGTTAACATAATGTAATGTTAATTATGATTCATAATGGTTAGGATTCATGGATTCGACCCATATTATTTTTAATTTCACATGAATAAAATGTTGAATGATTTAGTTATGTCACAACACATATATATGGTTTTCCGTACTTGACTGGTAGGAACTATATTTCCTTCCAATGCACTGGGTAATTATTTATATATAATGACATAATTATGGTAAATATGTGGACATACTTGATACAATACTAGAATATGGGTAAATTTATCATCTATGGTATGAAGTGGATACCAAATTCACTTTGGGTAGAATGGGGACACTGATCCACAATAAAGAATGTATTGTGACATGGTTCGGTGGGGTTTCATGATGATTAGGTAAACCCCACAAGAAGTTCCCTGATAATATTTAGCAATTAAACTTTAATTATCGAGATTGATATTATATGTTCATTTGTATTCCACAATTTCATTAATTAAGTAAAGCTATGATATCATGGATTATGTTCATTGGTTCCCTTCTGTATCAAGTATTTTGAACTGCCAATATTTATTCCATCACTCTTTTATAATATTATTGGCATTCTTTGTATAATCTCCAAAATGGAATCGTATAGAGTTTAATATGCATTTGGAGGAAGAAACTGTGGAGTAATCTCTTGAAATCAAAGACAATACAGAGGAGGTGGACATGATGATAGAGAGGATAATTCGAGTTAATACAAATGTTTAATAGTGTTCCTAGATAAACAAACAATATCTTATATTGATTAGAGTTTTCAATGATGGGAATATCACGTGGGGAGTACATCCAAATATAGAACAACTGTTTTATCATTTGGAAGACCATTTAATAGATGATCCTATAACATAGTTAGAATCTATCAAAGTTAAAAATTTTATGGTTAATGGTGTAAATAGTCTTAAGCTATTTTTCAATGAGTTTTTGATGACTTACAGTGTTTTTCATCCTAGATGAACTATTTTTCTTTATCATTTTCCTTCTCTAAAGATTTCAATAAATAAAAATTTTAATTTTTTGGAAAAAGTTATCTATTAGTTCTTAAACTAATATATTATTCATACATATCTCCCATGTTTTACCTTTCTAAAACTTTTAGAGCATCCATTTATTAGGTTTCTCTTTTTACAAGTTACGATGAAAGATGGTAATTGATTTTTATTAAAAATAATTTCAAATGTATGATGTTTATGACCTATTGTTAAATAATAAATGATTGATATAGTGAATGATAATACCGATAATTAAGGACAATTTCATTATAAAACCATTTCATTATGATATTTTCATAATTATCTAAATCTCTAGTCATACTAGATCATTGGGAATTTAATTAATCAATTATATTATTTTAATGTTGACTATTTTTTGATGGAAAATATTCGGTCAAATATGTAATGTTTCTATCTTTAGAAGTGGATCCTGAAGTGATGACTTTGGAATGTTACAATGTATCATTGGGTACAAATTGTTTTACATGGTTTCATTTTATAATTATTATGAATTAATTATTCACATTACTCCATTTAAAATGGATATGAAATCCATTTTTTCAAATGGATCCTATTGATAAGTTGAATGAATATAATAATCAATTCTATGAGTTCTTTATTGTATGCTGAATGAATTATTTTAGGAGGTACTCATATATTAGGATCATATAATCGAATCTTATATCACCATATAATTAATTGGTTATGTATTTTTATCTCATGTAATAATTATTGTAATCGAATGGAAAATTATGTCTCCACCCACAAAATTATGATGTGATATATTCTCCAATATAACATTGTAATTACATGGTGTGGAATAATTCTCCATGATAATGTAATCGTGTGTTTTATACATCATTTCTAGGTCATTTTTACTTGTACTCATGATTGTCACACATTCAAATTCTAAATCTTATTACTATATCATTAATTCATAAATCATGTTTTCTAATAGATGCTTCCAAACTCTTGTGATTAAATTATTACATTCTTTGATCCAAATCAATTATTTACCACATATAATATATTAATGATTGGATATAATTTTTTTTATTTTTATAGTCCCATATAATATCTTATAATTTCTTTAGATGTTTTATTATTATAACATATGTTTATAATTTCGGAAAATATGATCACATTCCTTTTTTATTTATCCATTTCCCCATTCATGGAAATTTAAAAATTAATTATTAGTTAAAAACCACATATTTTGTGGATTATTTGTAGAAAAATATGAAAATTTATTATCGATTACTTATCTTCTTATATAATGGAAAAATTCATCATTTTATGCTAATAACCTGGTCTCATAATGATAAATAATTTCTATAATTCAATAATAATCTAATCCTAAAATGATATTTGTAATGTATATCACTCATTATATATGAATTAATTTCAATCAAATTATATCAATCTAATCTAGTTTGTAAATGTATTATTTCACATAATTAGATATCGTCAGTATTAGGTTCCACCATTGATTCAAAAGTAATTTTTTTGATAATGTTAGAGGTTATGATTTTAATTGAGGATTCCTTATGTATTAATATGTTATGTTTGAACATAATTTAAATCGTATATATAATATATTTGGGGTTTTTAAAGTCATATTGACTTTTATATGGATTGTGATAAGATAAAATAAGTCAAAACACTATGATATGACTAATGGGATAAATCTCATTATAGTATATAACCAAAAAAAATTAAAAGTTAATTTTTGTTTGGTTCTCCTAGAAATTAATTTGTATTATTATTTTCAAATATAATGTACACCCTCATGGTCATATTGTTTGGGTAAACTACCATCAAATGGTGTATTGATTATTAACTCAATTCTCACAGGGTGCATGATAAAGAGGCATAACTAAACACCTAGATTGACACATTATGGGGATATGATATGGTTAACTAAAATTTTCATATAATGAAATTTTTTGTGTGATTTGAATATTATTTAATCTAATTAGGTCATAAAAATAAATAGGAAAATTATTATGTATATACAATTATTAAATAAAGAGAGTCATAGGATAAACTGATTATGTAATAGGATTAAAAAATTCATTCATAATTAATTTCAAAATCACATTATTGTTTTCAATTTATTATTTTTGATTTAACAATATCCACATGGGTTTAAATATTTGATAAAAATACATCAAAAAATAAAACTAAGATATGTATGTATTTATTATTAATGATCTCTTATAAATGAAAAATAGAGAATTGATGAATGGTCATGATTTTTAAAATATTTTTATTAAGTTATAAAATTTGAACATAAATGTCAATCATGTGGTAGTAAAGATGGTATAATAATATAATTTAAATATTGGTATTATTATCTATCTCCAATTTTTATTTATATTCATTGATGATATTCTAGAACATTCTTAATATTATAAACAATATTTTAATGATTTATAAATTACTTATTTTTCTTTTTGATTAAATAGTTTTTGATTCATCTAAAAAATTGTATGAATAACCATGAAATGTGATATTAGTATCCACTTAGATTTTTGGGAAACTCTCTAAGAAAAAATTATTGAGGGATAGATAACCCTTTATATTAAAAGATTAGTTATTATATGAAATGTGTGTGACATAGTATTGAAACTCTTATAGTTGATTATTTATTGAATTAAGAAGTTGTACAAGAAAATTTTAATTTAATGTTGCTCTTTTTAAGGATTATGATATATATTAAATATTCATTAAACGTATTGACTATAATTAGATATCATTTTATAGTTAATTATAGGCTATGCTTTTAGTGGAGTATATGATTTTTTCGATTAATGTAATATGGATTCTATAACACATACATTTATAAGTAAATTAATTGTTTATTATATATTTTTCTAAATCATGGGATTATATTTTGTATTATTGTTTGTTTTTATAGAGTTATGTAGAGAGTTATGGTGGATTGAGTAGATATTTTCTATATATTTTGTGTGTATAGCGTAGAACCTTTTCATTGATGATTTGGTGTTTTTTATGTGGCATATGATACAAATAAGGGTCTTTATAGATACTACACATTTTTGACATGGATGTTCTATGGTGAAATCCTATTGTAAAGCCTGGTCAAGAATATTTCTATTGAGTTTGAATATGTTGTAGGAAGGCCAACTACAATATAATATAAGGGATGGTTGTGCTATAGTCTTTGTGGGTAAATTTCATTGGATACTCCAATTGGCCAACCAAAAAGATAAAATAGTTGAGATGTTGCATATTCATATAGTTTTATGATTCACAGGAGGACTATGTAATATCCCCCTTATGCTAAAAATATAATCCATGTTATATTATCTTTCATGGATGTCAGAGTGGTTTTAATAGAAATGTTTCTCCATGGTCTTAGTGGACTGTGATGTGGTCTATGTTGAATAGGGTTTGATGTTATAGGTATTGTCATAGTACCGTGATATTTTACCTTATAGTTTTTTATTTTAATTGGTATCAATTTCCAAAACCCTATGTATTCCACTAATCATCGGTTTTATTGACTCCACATTATCACAAGAATTATTTTGAAAATTCCTTGTTCTCCAGAATATTTTTTTTATAAATCAAATGATTTTGAAGGTCAATATAAATAGAAAGTCATAGTACTATCTACATTCCCCTATCTAACCTCTCACTTTCAGTAACTAATATTATAATATATTAACCTCCATGCATTAATCTATGTTTCTTGTTGTATATTATGATATAATATTGTTGGATCTAGTAATGTGTAGAAGATATAAGGATATATGTTGATGATCATAATATGATTCTTCTTTTTCAATTGTCTTTAAAATTTTACTGTTATACATACCATCTCCTCCTTTCTATGACATTATGTAATATCTATTACTAATTTTTTTAGAAATTCATATAAATCCCATGTGTTCTTCTTGGAGGATCCCCATTGTGGTCATGTCACTTATATATATTTTTTAAATGATTTTTTTAAATTAATTATTTATTTTAATACATGATAATTGTTTGATGAAATTATTTTAAAAAATAATTTGCATCATAGGAAATTGTTTGGCACTAATTTTTCCAAACATTGTTTATGTGTGTTTATAGATTAGAAAAGACCTGGGATAATGGGTATATGATATTTGGGAACCTACAATGTTCGACATAACACTTGATAAGATCTATATTCCATTATAACATAATAAAATTATTCATATTTTGGTGATGTGACAAATTTATTGGAGACATCTATTTTGTATGGAAAAATATGTTTGCATTCATCGGTGTGTGTGTTTGGAAATAGTGGGAAGTGTGTTCCAAATAATAATACATTGTTTAATGATGTTTTTTTATTTTTTCCCCTAATCTTTTAAATTTTTTGGATATATCTTGCTACATATTTTTTATTTTATTTAATATAATATCAATTAACCGGTTCGTAACCAAGTTTCATGTTATTTGATGTATTTTTTTAATTCCTAATTAGATATTTGTTCACCCCATTGTTGGAAACAATAATATGCTTGCAGATTTTAAATACGATGATATAGAAAAATAAAATTTATCATATTTCTAAATTAATCCATACTATAATCATATATATAGTAGATTGATATGGATCATATATATTTTTATGGTGTTTTTTAGAAGTTGTTTCACTAGGGTATTTGGGTAATATAGTCACTCGGTCCTTTTTATTTTTTTAAGTGTTTTTGTTTTTACAATGGTGTTTTAATTATTTTTACGTTATAATATACTCTCGTACTCCTATATCATAGATTTGTTTTAGATGTCTTATTATTTTGTAGTTTGGTTTTTATACATAAGTTACAATAATACCCAAATTTTTTATTATTACTATGAAATTTAATTTTATCCTTTTCATTCATGGGGATGTCACCAATGGTTAGTATAACCTCACCTCCTCCCATATTAATGGGTGTGGTGGGATATTTCAAATGGTGTCACTATTTGTCAATACATCTATCTATTTTGGTTAGTTTGCTAGAGATAAGAATTTTGGAATATAAAATGTGTATCGTAAAAATACATTGATGATAATTAATGATGAACTTAAAATCCCCATTCATTTGAGGTGAAAAAGTTATTTTATGCACATCTATTTGAGTTTTCATCTCCTATCAATGGGTTTATCCAATGGTGGATTCATATTATTCATTGGTAGTGGTATATCCCACAAATAATAAATTGTTAATATTTGGTTGTATATTTTATGAAAATCATTAAAATGAGTTCTAATGGATGGATTTTAAATATAGTAGATGTTTTATTTATTTATGTGGACATTTTGAATTTTTATGCCTTCATATGATAGTGAGTGAGAATAAATGGAGTTTTTATTATTATATGTAATTGATGTTTCCAGACATTGTATAAATTATCTTGAATTTTTTCCATATAATCTTGTAGAAGTTGATCCAAAGGTATGCCATCAACTAATATAGAGTATGAGAAAATAATTTCAAGATGTTAACAGAGGAAACCCAAATGATAAAATATGTTATGTGTATCTATTTGTAATGTTTTAGATTTTGAATCCACCTATTTATCAAGGGGATTTAAAATCTAAAAATGTGAAGCGTTTCTTAGTTGAATGAATAGATTTTTTTATATTAGTAAAAAATCAAAGATAATGGTATTGTTAAAAACATGTATTTTACATGATCTAGAATATTAGTGGGAGGATTTAGCTGTTAATGGTAATTATTATAAAATAATTATATGGGAGTATTATGAAAAATAATTTAACATTATATTTTATACTCACACCTTTTATATCCTTATAACAACATATTTATTGTTATTTAATAATAATAATCTATTATGGATAGAATAAATGGATATGTTTATGAATTTTGTTCACATTTCACTAGAAGTGGATGTATGTGCATTCTTTTTGGTAAATTTTAATGATTTGGGGCTATGATCAGATATTCTCCTAATGAAAAAACCCTCATTATTATAGAATATATTGTGATAATAAATATAGTGTCATTGGTAAAAAATGATATAACTAGAAATATAGCCAAAAGGAGATTGTCGTTCAACATGGGAATTTGTGTGAACTCTAATGCTTGGAATAAGCTGGGGAGGGACAACTACATCAAGAATAGTTCTAAATCATAGAATAATATACTGATTGCACTAGAAATCCATCATTGACATAAGATTAAGAGGGGATTTTTCCTATGTGTTTCCATTGATCAAATAGAGAAATATTTCATGGCACCATATTTATCACAACATAACTCGAACAATATGGTACATCAATAGTGTTATTATCCTAGAACACAAAACCATTTTTATTGAATACATAAAATATCTCTCAAAAAATATGTGATTAAAGAGGAAAATATACTTAGAATAAACCCCTTTATTAGAACAATAAATGTAATTGAGATTCAATGAACACCACAACTTCTCATTAATTGAGATATCAACGTAGAAAAAAATAGAATGAGAAAAGGAATAACAAATTGTTTCATGTTGGGATGGTGATATCATAAAATAAAACTAGTTCATAAATGGTGTGATTTATGATTCTTGTTAATTCTATAATCATGTAGGAATTTATTGATGTTGTCATATTCAAATATTTTATTTATTCTCATGTCATGATTATTTTGGGTTATCATGTTTTGAGGATTTATTATGCCTTAATTCAACATACAGATCTTACAAATTAGACTATTAGGGTTTTGAGTGTGAGTAATTCATGATGAATATAAATGGGAATAAATTGTTATAATAATTATATATCATTGAAAGGGAAATATTTAACATGATTTTGGGAATGTATTCATTTAGGCATCCAAATCCCATATCAATTTTTATGATTGACTAGTGTGTTTGAAATCCTCAGATGGTATAATGAACCTTTTATAGTATTTTGGGTAATGGATGAAGGTATATAAGGACCATTTAAACCATTAATTGGAAATATATAACATTATTTGTGAGTGTTTACATTTTCATATTTGTATTGAATTAAAAATAATTATTTTCCAAGAATGGTTGATCAGTTTCATGATGTGTTTCTGGATAATTTCTCATTGTTGCCATCTATAAGGTATGCGGAGTTTATTTTTGATATCCTTTAGGGGTAAAATATTATTTAAATTCAATATTATAGGATTATTTCAATGGAATTGAGTTATTTAATGTCCAATGTGATGAAATAGAAGGAAAATGGTTAACTCGATAAAGCATGTCTCATTGGGAATAATGGATTCAGTTGTTAGTAAATGATTGTGAAACACTTAGTATTTTTATTGATTATCATAATAAAAATGAATTTCTGATAAATGGTAATTATATAATACCAAAAATTGAATAATTTTATGATAAATTCTGGGGACATAATTGGTTATCCAAAATTAACTCACTATTAAAATATTAGAAACATCCCGTTTGGATATAAGATAATCTGAAGATCGAATACAATACCTATTAGGGTCACTAGGTATACTTACTAAATCCATGTGGTCGAATGAATTAAAACTATTGGTTTGTGCAAGAAAAGATTAAAATATTTCAAAATATTATCATTTCACCAGTTGTGTTTTTGTGAGATGTATTGGTGTATTCTAGAACCCATTTCGACCATAAACAAAACTTGTCTATTTTTTACTATATTGAGTGAACATTATATTTTTATTAAATGGTGTATGTTTTATTTATAATTATTAGTGGTATGTTTATTTGTAATTTTCAGTTTTAGAATTTATTTTATATATAACCTAAAATGATTTATATTGTTATATATTGGAAACCACTGATGAATATAATTGAGATGTACATTTTCCATGGATTAGCATGATACAATCATTTATATATTGGTGTTTCATCCAATATTGACACAAAATATATTAATTTAAAAGGAATATAATTTAATTAAAATGGACATAATATGATAAAAAAACATTTCAATGTCATAAAGGTATCCTTACATCACCACAAATACACATATTTCTAGAATCATGAAAGAGGTATGTAGTCTATGGTGATTCATTAAGATCTTGAATTAGTTTTGTTCTCATATAGGTAGAAAATTTCATAGATTATGGTACTTGATTTTAAAGAATAAATGCAATAAACATGAAAATAGATTATTTGAAATTAGCTTTTGATGTACATTATTTGAATACATGGAATGATTATATTATTTGTTATGAATTTTTATGTTTACGGGTAAAAACAGTTTTGGAAACATTATATGAAATTAGTTTTGAATCTAAGGAACATATTTTGGATTGAATTTCATGAAATTCAAGACATTACCTGATGTATAAATTGGTAAATGGGAACTATATGGTTGATTCATTATGTAGGAAGTCATGTCATATATAGGACAAAAAATCATTTGATTAGTGGAACATATTTTCAGTTATAACCAATATTTATTTATAATGTGTTGGGTATGGTGTCATTGTATCCTTATTTATAGTTTCATGGTTTAAAATTATAAATGAAAACGCATGAGATTATCCACCATTAAATGAATATTGTCAGTGTTTTTTCATAATTCAATAGTGGGGAGACCATTTAATGTTCAAATATTGGTGGGAATTGTTTTCAACAATGTAGAGATTTTATTACTATTCATCCAAATTATCAAGAATTAGTTTTTTAATATTACCAAAAACAGAGTTGATCCAATAATAATAAATTTAATAAGAAATATTATGAATTGATGGAATAGTTTTTGTGGGCCAGAGTGAGAAATAATGTGGTAAATTATATTTAGTCATTCCAAAACCAATTAACATGTCAATGAAAATTCACCAATGGCTAGTTGGTTTCCAGAAATACATAATTAAACCAGTGTATATATTTTAAAATATAGTTATATATTTCTTAACATGTCTACTAAGAGTGAATTTCAATCATGATTCAATATGGATGATTTTGCATTTACTCATAAAATTAGCTTACTTATTCTATATTCAGGAAACCAATATGTTAGAAAAATTTCCCCCATATCACATTTTTATAATTTTAATAACACATGTTGTTCAGGTTTCAATTGTTTTTGGAAGATACCATGGGATCACATGTCTATTTTAGAAGTTATTAAATAAATTGCATGCATCGAACTTGACCGAGTGATCATATTATTATCCTCAAATGGATAAATGGTCAAATTGGACTACTAAATCACCGAATATCATGCTTAGAGATTCTATAATGAATTATTTAGGAGATTTGGATGATCACATTCTGACTGAAAATTAATTTTTTATTAGAGATCCAAAACACTTTTGAGGGAAAATTGAGAAACCCCAAATCTGAATAACATGTTCATGAAAACAAAAACCAGAACCAAACAAGAAGAACCACTCCTCCCTAACCAATGAAGAATGAAAAAAACCCTCACAAGTACCTGACCATTCCATAATCTATCCCATGTATGAATACACGAGCCCGGACCCAATGGCGTGGCCATACCTTCTCATGCTTCCCAATGGTATGCACATGTGAAGGTTTTGCTCTGACCCCCATGTGGAGTGGCCCCTCAAGAATGCTGGGAACATTGCCAAGCCAGCTGCAAAACCGTAATCATCTCCAAAATTCACAAATTCCAGACCAACATTCTTCCCCATCACATAACAGGTTCTATACCTTCCATCAGAATCGTTGAACTAAATTTTGAGCTTACCTGTAACCAAATCCCTAGACAACTTCCAATAAATGGAGGATACCCGGCTGCTTGGGACTGATAACAACAGGTTTTCAAGATCACAAGACAGCTAGTCCCATGTTTGTAAGTACTCTTCAAGACTGATCTTCCCTCTGTTGAAGCCTCTAACAAGAATTAAATCCTGTTTATCAACCCATGCATATTGTTCCTCATTGAGTGACACGTTTAACGTTCTCCCCATCATCTTAGCTGCCTCCTCTTCTGTCGCATTCAGCAAAAAAACCTGTTCGACCACCTCTTCTTCTAAGCTTAGCTGTAATTTCAGATTTTGAGTATCACCAACCTCTGATTCTGGTCTCATGGAATTTAACTTTTTTGTAGACCATCCAGACAGAGTCTCCAAAGTAGGAGGTAATGAGGAATAGTCCTTCTTACTTCTCCTCCTCCTATAACTTATGTCTCTCCTCAGGCTTTCATATTCACCAACCATGTGATAATGATCATTTACCATTGTTTATACCAAGTGTTCTCCATAAAAATCAATCAGGCTGCTGAGTTCAGCAACTAGGGCAGCCTCTGTAAGTGCTTCAAAACTGTTGGACAACATAACTGGGTTGAGAGATCCTCAAGACTCACCACCTGTCCACTCAGAAAAGACCTGCAAATCTAGATTTTGTTTCCCTTTATCATCAGCCTCCTTGCATGGCCTCAGGACCCCCACATAAGGATAAAATGTCTTATCCACCTATCCACATGACTTCTGCTCTATAATAGGTAAATCCCCACCCAATTGTGCAGCCACATGAACAACCTCATACTTAACCAAAGCCTCCCCTACTCCTACACCCTCAAAAGGACTTGTTTCCTTACCACAAGAAGGATCTGCATGATCTAGCCAAAGTTTGTTTGCAACTTCTGAAACCTATGGATTCCCCCCCATTTCCAGTGTCTTCTCCCCCAAAGTTACACCTAGCTTAGCCTCCAAAATCCCCTTGGAAACCACCGAATGACAGTCGAGTTCCTCCACCACCACAGGTGGAAATGTTGGAGACACAACCGCCCCATCCAAGTTGAGATACATTAATTAATGAGTGATGTGGATTATTTTTTAGCAAAAAACAACAATGTTCACTTCAGTGAATAATGTCTTTCACTGTCATAATTGAAGAATCACCATCCTTATCATAACCAAGAAGTTCGATGGGACTGTATTGATATTAAAATCTATGGTACACTAATTCATGTAGTAGTATGGATTTTTTTTGTTATGAGAATATATTTCATCGAAGGTAAATTATTATTGTATAGGTTATATGGCCATGTGGTAAAATTCATGTGGATAAATGTGATCATGGAAATGAAAAGTTAGAATAATATACTGATATCTTCCATATCAAAACTATTATACTACATTGTATGGATTATAAGGAAAATTGTATAGAGAATGTAAAACCCAAAGCTTCTTGTATAATTTCATTGTATTATGTGTTCCTAGTATATTATAATTTGTCGGTTTAGTATTGGATGTTAAGGTGGGTTTCTAAGTAGGTTTGAAATGTGGTTCTGTTTTTTTGTTAACGCTACACCATGGGGCATAGGGATATGGAATAGCCCTTTCATCTATATATTGTAGTGGAATATATTTTTGTGTAGGATAAGAAGAGATAAATTTCAGAACATATTCCCATTTTGACATGGATTCATTGTAAATAAAGTAAAATGTCTGTACTAGTTAGGGTAATACCATGGAGTTGGGATATGATGTAGGATATTCTAGTGTCATGGTGTAGAAGGCTTGGGTATGTTGTTGTCACCTAGGGGGAAATTCTTTGGGTTTGTATAATTTGGAACCCCTTAAATGTTAGAGTTCTGAAATAGGGAAATATATTTTCCCTTCCGTTTTGAAGAGGACTATGTTTTTCAACCCTTTTCATGAAATTAGGATATGCCATGTTCTTTGTGCTATATTTATTGGAGTGTCTTGACCATTCAGGTTATGATGTGTTGATATGTTTATTTGAGATGTGTTCTATAGTCACTATTCCACTATGATGTAGGTTTCCAAATTCTATGGTGTATATAGACCAACTAGTTTTATATTTAATTTTTTATTATTTCCCAAAAACATTCAATGGTCTTCTAATATTCCAAAAACTCAAATTCCTCTGCCACCAGAGGCTCTAATAGTTATTCACTTTGATCTAGATTTCTATTTTTTAAAAATTAATGGTTTTTGGATTTCTGGATAAATTGGTTATTATTAATTTTTATCTCTATCTATCTTTCTTTAGATCCTCTTGTTTTCTCAATATGATTATTTGTTATAATATTCCATAAATTGATCAGTGTTCCTTTTTTTAATCTCAAATAGATATTTTTGGTATCATGATATGTAATAATGAACCTATTCTAGATATTGATGATATTAGCAAAATTATTTATTATCTAATTTCATAGAAATGTGGGTGGAATAACTCTAATGTCCACAATTATGGAATTTGAAGTCCTGTTATAGAAAAAATATAGATTTTTGATATTTTCCTAGACAAATGTGGGATTTTTTAAGGAAAATATTTTCTAGTTATGTCATTAGAATGTTTGGAAATCAAGGGGTATTCAGAAATGCCTCTATTTATATTTTTAAATTATGGATTTAAAATAACGGATTTGTTCAAATGAATGAAAATTGGAATATTGTATGTTTTAGTGGGTCTATTAGAGTTATATGAAATGGTTGGCCATGAAATTTGGAATACATATTTATCATGAGTTCATTGTTTTGACATGATCTTAGAAAAGTGGTTTGTTCCAATAGATAACCTTCATTGTTAGACATGAACTTAGATAACAATAATGATGCATTTTTGCAGAAAGACATTGGTATCATTTTGATTTCATGGAGAATAATTGAGGGAAAACTAATGTTAAATGAACTATCATGTGTCACAAATAGGGGTGTTTGTGTGTGTTTGTTGGGAAACATGTCATACATTATAATAAATGATGACAAATGGTTTAATGATTAATTAGTTGATTCTATTTAACATTGAATAGGATTCGAGATAATGTGTTAACCTAATTGTAAAATAAATTGTATATATAAAGGCATATATTTTTTCATGTAATTATTTTTTAATTATATAAGAATTTTACGAGTCTTCAAAAATTGACGGCGCGTGATTCCAAGACCCAGAGTGCTAGGAATGAATTATTGAACTTTTTTACAGGTATGTTTAGAAAACAGGCAAGTGGGTTGTTTGTAACTATTGAATCGGTGCCCAGATTTGAAATACAAGGACACCATTGAACTCACAGTGACGGTATTAACTTATAGATACCTTCACCTCAACCGTAGTAGGTCGAGGGAGGATGTCCGGTTTTCAGTTTTTTTGAGGAAGAAAAATAAAATGATTAACATTTTATTATTATTTTTGAATCCTCTATTTTATTTATAGAGGTGGGGACCACCAGAGTTTGAAGCCTCGTTTTTAAATTCTAGTGGTGGGGACCACCCGAACCGTTCATTAATGTGGGGAAATCCCTTGGAATCCTCCCATTCAATTGTGCCAATGTAATTCAATATAATGTGACATTGAATTGTTCCATTCAATTATGGAAACTTTAATGTGCCAACATAACCAAATAAATTGTTCCATCCTTATTTATTTTGATAAACATATTTTAATATGTTGGATCCTCATTTCCGTGATGTAAATAATTATCAAAGGATATCTGGGTGAACCTTAGAGAACTAGGAAGAACTTTCTCCAACGGAGAACCACCCCCAACGAAGAACGAGGAACCGAACTCGAGCCCGGATTGGAAGCGTCTTGTGGAATCAACGAATGTTGATGCCCTCTTTATCAAATATGCCTTCTTCCTCAGGCCACCACTATCCAAAATTCAAGGTAGGGGTTTTTATATAGGTTGAAATCATTCTTTTGACTCTTCATATCCTAAATTCACTACGATGATGGCCCAACAAACATGGCCATCGTCCTACACATTAACCATGTTACTCTTCATTTTATTTTATAGCGCATTCTTCGTGCATCCTTCCAATGCCTAATATTTATTGATGCTGGAAACACAGAGTTTTGATGAGCGTGATATATGGACATGTGGCCCTCGACGTAAGGATCATGAATATGTGATCATATAATTTTTCAGGCTTGAAACGAAGCCGCAGTGGCACGTGGAAAAAGGTGGCGGCTGAAACCCGGCCGGTCGTGAGGAAGGAAGGGTGGTCCGCATCCGCGCCACTCGTTGAAGAGGAGGTCGCAGCCCATAGGCCACGGTGGGGTAGGATGGCTGCCAGAAAATGACCGGCCATGTGGGGTAGTGGCGGCGTGCCTCCGCACCACCGGTGGAGCAACTTGTCCTGGCCCCTAGGCCACTGCGGAGGCCAAACGGTGGAAAACACCCAGTCGACCATAGGTGGACAGCGGCGTCATCGCGATGCTGGAAGAAAGACTAGTCAGCTATTCTGGCCTGTCAAGGCACACCATGCAGGACCTTCAGGCAGTCCCACATACTATCCAGGCCGAATAGCAACCCGCACCATGGACCACACTATGGGACGCACAACAGGCTGCACCGCCGGCCTCCCAACAGACCACACCGCGAGCCGCCCAATGGGCCGCACCTATGGATCACATTGTCCGAGTTACAGGATCCCCCCTACACGGGCTAGGATGGACCACGTCCTAGAGATCCAATCTCATAGAGGCCAAGCCCATCTGGGCCTGGCCCAGACCGGGTTAGGTTGGGTCGGTCCGACCGGGTCGGACCGGACGCAGCCCATTAGGGACCCAATTTTACATTTTTTTCCATAACATGAGAACCAGGCATCCGTTTGTCGATCCCTCTATGGAGATAGAACCATTTTATTAAGATTTTACTTTTGATATACTCCATTTATATTTTGGATATGGTTGGAGTACGACTGGTTGGATCAGACCTCGAATCCAATTGGGCCCTCATATTGGACACACTAATAATCTGTAGACCGGGTGTCTAATTGACACGTCTTCTGTAATTTTGGGTTCCTTTTGATGTGACGGGCCTTTAGGATACTTTTTCATGGGACATCAGGGTGGTTGAGGTATGACAGGTGGCTTGGGGAGTGGTTCTCCCAAGCGTGATACGTGTGGAACCCTGCAACGGGATGATATCTGAAGAATGCTGACCATTATGACTCAGAGTGATTCGAAAGGCCCTGTGGGGAGCTCCTCAATGTGACATGGAAGACCCACAGTGGGGAGCTCCTTCGTGTGATGAGGCAAACCCACGGTACTCGGCTGGAGGAGTACCTCTGCATGCCATGAGGTTCTGCGCCAATATGTGACGCGACAAACCCATGGTAGGGAGTGCCTCTATGTGACGCAGTAGACCCATTGTACTCGAAATGAGGAGTACCGCAACAGTCCAGGATTAGGGGAAAGAACCTCTATGTGACACAGCATGCCCACTGTACTCGATAGAGGAGGAGGTCTCCAATAGTTGATGTGTTTGACGATGTGATTGGGGATGTTACTTGTTACTACCCCTAGAATAAATCACGGTGTGAGATGTCTGTAATTTTTTCTTGTGATTGAGATTATTCTATGTGACGCTTCACCTTCGTGGTGTTACCTACATGGTATACTTTCCACATGTATGTGATGAGTATAACATGATAACGTAGGATTATGTATGGGCATATACCTATGTAGAGTTCATCCCTTGCTTGTGGTCTTTACATTTTTTTAACTCTGGGAGAACTATATGGTCTCGGGGTCCCTACTGAGTATCGTTATACTCACCCTACATGTTCTATAGCCACACCTAGTTGTTTATGGTGAAGATGATGGACAATTTTGACTAAGGACGAGTCTACCAGAACTGTAGTTAGCTCGGATGTGGACTTCAGATTAGGTGTACCACAGAGACAATCATTCGAGAGTTGTACCTACCCTTCATGTAGGATTCTTGGTGGGCATTCATAGGAGTTGTTTCAGTTTTACATTAACTTTTCAATTAACTTTTACATTAAAGTTGGGCTTGTATTCTGACCCTTGTTTTCTTTCTGTACACACCCTGTGTACTATATAGTTTTACAATGTGATTGTATCCTACTTTGTGCTTAGTTGTGTGAGTTTATTGGTTTTAAAGGCAATGAATTCCCATTTTTAGGGAATGTGCCTTTCGGTGCTAGTTACCATCCCATGGCCCATGATACTAGGGATTGGGGTAGTCATGGAATGGGCCTCGAGTGACGGGTTATGAAAAATTGGTATCATAGGAGTTTGGTTCTACCGAAGTACTAGGACTCTGATCTTTCCTGTGTGGAGAAATAGTGTTAAGTGTTTTGAGTTTGGTTTTCAGTTCGTAGAGTCTAGTGTTGGTGGGGTGGCTGACGTATCCATACAGCAGGACCCTTTCTTCCGATTTCTGACTCTGTTCATGAAAAAAATGATTGCATTTGTGTTTTTGAAAAGGTTTCATTATGTATCTTTGAGTCCGCACACCGGGTATAAACATAATGATTGTGGCGCACATGTTTCTTTTCAGGATGCCTTCACGTAGATAACTATCCAAGATTCTAGTTAGAGTACATGATGACAACCCACCGAGCGATGAGGATTCAGTGCAAGGACCCCTTACAACACCTGTACAACAAGGTGGTGTCCCAGAATCACCACTAACCATTGGGCAGCCAATGCCACCAGCCCCGGTAGGAGAGGGTGCACGCCGGTTGAGAACATTGCATGAGTTCCAGTGCTTGAGGCCATCATAGTTCTTGGGAGAGACAGATCTACAGGTGGCATAGAATTTTTTGGAGGCCGTGGTTAGAGTCTTTCGACTAGTTGGGACAATGAATGATCTCATGGTGATCCATGCAGCCAGCCTTCTTCAAGCTGTTGCGTGAAGATGGTGGAGCAGGATGCTCCAAGTTCATGATGAGGTTACTCTCATTTGGGTGGACATTGAGAGCCTTTTCAAGGTATAGTTCATCCAAGAGACCCTATGCACAATGTGTATACAAGAGCATCTTCACTTGCAGTAGGGTCGCATGACTGTGGCTCAGTATTCAGTGAGGTTCACCGACCTCTCGATCTACTCCATTGACATGGTGCGAGACCCTATCTTTTGGGATCAAACATTCTAGAAATGGATCAAATAGGAGATTATATCATGGATGGATTCTCTCAGCATCCCGACACTGGCTAGGGTGTTAGAGAGAGCTCTTTTAGTGGAGACATTCCTTATTGCGCAGTCCCCTGTAGCGAGACCCACCACCTGAAAACATATAATAGAGTCATCATCATCTAGAAGTAGACAGATGATGTAGAGGTCTAGGAGGACCATACCTACATGCGGATGACCTCAGGATACATGGTCGGTGGTGCTAGGATCAAGATGCAGAGCATGAGATATGAGGATCATGCAGTGTTACTCATGCGGCGGGCAGGGTCACATGGCTCACGACAGCCCGACCCGCCATACAAATGACCAGAAGATGTTCGAGGGAGCACCGAGGAAAAGGCATAGGTTCAATCGAGGATGTCTATAGGTTGGTGGCGGTAGTGGCAGAAGAGTAAGCTGTGTAGCAGGCGGTGGGCCACTTTTCTAGATTCTACCACCACCACAACCAGGAGGTCTACCCCGACCACTAGGAGCAAGTGGATAGGGACGAGCTGAACTCCAGGAAGATGAGTCCTAGGACCATGGATCTCTATAGATGATACAATTTAAGATATATGTCTACTCAACCCATGATGTAGTACTTATAGTCATAGGATCCAGTCACACTTTTATTTCCACATCCCTCGTTCAGAGCTCAGAGATTCTGACGGTGTCATTGGCTAGATCCTTACGGCTAGAGACTTCTACATTAGCGGATTAGATGGTAATGCACTGGTACCGGTAGTGCAATATTACTCTAGGAGGTGAGAGCTTCGGCTGTGATCTTCTAGTAGCAGCATCGTGGCCTTACGAAGTCATCTTGGGGTTGGACAAGTTTTCCACTATCCATGCTTAGTTTGACTGTATTAGGCACAATGTGCGGTGTGTCAGTGCGAATGGGACCTGGTTTTCCTTCACCGGTTAGAATTGAAACTTTACAATGATGGATGGTCTTACCCAGAGGAGTGTGTATCCAATCACACATCAGTTGGATAGCGTTAACCTCTTATCAGTTGATGTTGAGTGTCTGAGCTATCTTGTAGTGTCGCTCCAGTACGCTGATGTTTTCCCTAATGATGATTCTGGTCTACCTCCTCATAGGGAGGTGGAATTTTACAATGAAATATACCCCGAGATGACACCGATATCTACCCCAGCCTATCGGATGGATCCTATGGAGCTTTAAGAGCTGCGAGTACAGCAGGAGGACTTTCAGAGCAAGGGGTTCATCAGGCCCAGTGTTTCCCCTTGGGCAACCAAATTTTTTTCCCCAAGAAGTCGTATGGGATTTTGAGACTCTTTGTGGACAATTCGTACCTAAACCATGTTACTGTGAAGAACAAGTATCCACTATTAAGGATTGAACAATTTTTTATCAACTGATGAGAGCATGATGGTTTTCGAAGATAGGCCTATGATTAGGATATCACCAGCTCCGGGAACGAAATCGGGATATGATGAAGACAACCTCTAGAAGTCAGAATAGCCATTATGAGTTCTTTTTTATGCCTTTTTGTGTCACCAAAACCGCATAAGTGTTCATGGGACTCATGAATAGGATCTTACAGCCATACCTCGATCCCTTTGTGGTCGTCTTCATTGACAACATCCTGATATACTTATTGATGGAGGAGGATTATGCCTATCATTTTCATATAGTTCTGGACACACTCTGAGATCACCAGATTTATGGTAAGCTCTAGATGATCCACTTTTTGATACGGGAGGTCCAATTTCTAGGACACGTTATCTTGGATGATGGAGTTTATTTGTATCAATCAATGATTGAGGCTATACTAGCTTGGGAGCCACCGAGGCACGTGATGGGGTTGCAGAGTTTTCTAGGATTGGTCAGTTACTACCGGAGGATTATGCCTAACTTTTCTAGAGTTCCGGTACCCTTATCAGTATTGAATTATAAGGGCAAACCCTTCTTGTTGTCAAAGATATGCCATCAGAGTTTACCGGAGCTGAATTAGAGACTAACGAGTGCCCCCATCTTGAGGCTACATGATGAAGGCATTTGGTACAAAGTGTACAAAGACACATCAGGGACCGAGAAATGATGTGTCCTGATGCAGGAGCGAGCAGTTATTGAAAATGGTTCTCGACCACTGATATAACATGAGAAGAACTACGCTACCCATGAGATGGAGTTAGCAGTAGTGGTCTTCGCCTTGAAGATGTGAAGACATTGCTTAATGTGTGAAAATTTTACAATATACTCTGATCACAAGATTCTTGGGTATATCTATTCTCATATGGACAAGTACCTAATACAGTGGTGTTATCATGAGTTCCTTCCGAACTATGACTTCAAGATAGTCTATACTCATGGGAAGGGGAACATAGTAGCAGATGCACTCAGCAGGAAATCAGGTATACAGTTGCTGAGTGAGGCGATGAAGTAGCTAGCTACTTTTTGGATATACTATGTGGATCAATATGGAGAAACTTTTCTTCAGTCATTGATATTCACTCCTCCAATCCTTTATCAATTCAGGGAGGCACAGCTTGGGGACACTCACCTCGAGGCTCGACGTGCTCATATATCTACAGAACAGACACCTGATGGATTTTTTGAAGGTGTAAAGGATGTCATCCTCTTCATAGGATATAATATTGTACCAGTGGACCTTAGGGATGAGGTTTTGAGGGATTTCCATACATCCCCTCTAGTGGTACATCCAATAGTGGTGAATATGTACAATGACCTCTAGTGTCAGCACTGGTGGCCAATAAGGAAGAAGGCAGTGGTAGAGTTTGTCTCTCGGTGCCTCACTTGTCAGCAACTAAAGGCACAACATCAGGTTCCAGCAAGATTAGTTCATCCATTAGTGGTACCAGAGTGGAAGTGGCATGGAATTTACAAGGACTTCGTGATAGGTATTCAACGCATGTCTAGGGGACATGATTCCATCTGGGCAATCGTAGACCGACTCACCAAGTCATCCCACTTCCAACCTATCAGATAACATGTATCAGTAGGTATCATGAGACACCTCAATGTGTAGAAGATTGTACGGATTCATGGAGTGGAAACTATGATTTTTTCTGATGGTGATGCATGTTTTACATCCCTTCTATGGAAGGGTTTGTTGGAGGCATTCAGAACCCATCTTCAGTGGAGCACTTCCTTCCATCCAAAGATGGATTGCCAAACAGAGTGGACCATGCAGACCCATAAGGAAATGCTACGTGCATGCGTCCTTGATTTTTTCCATAGATTGAAGTATACCTAGCTCTTAGTGGAGTTCTCATACAAGAACATTTATCACTCCACTATTGGTATGGAACCATTTGAGGGGTTTTATGGTTGACCATGCAGATCACCTCTGTGCTAGACTGACACATGGGAGTCAGCACTCCTCGGACCGGAGATGGTACGGGCTACCACATAGATGGTGAAGATCTTCCAGGAGCGGATGATAAATGCAAAGAGAAGGAATAAATCTTATACTGACTAGAGAATAAGACCTCTGGAGTTCAAGTATGGTGACCGTGTCTTTCTATGGGTCTCTCCTCGAAGAGGATTGCATTGATTTGGATGGGGTGGAAAGTTATCTCTGAGGTACGTCAGACCCTTTCTGTTCCTCAGCATAGTTGGCAAGGTGGCTTACCGCTTATCTCTTCTACCTCAGTTGCACCGGGTGCACGATGTTATCCATGTATCTTATATGAGGAGATACATGCACGACCCTTCACACATCATTGATTGGGGTGAGCTGGACATGAACGATGGGGAATAGTTTAGAGAGGTTTCATTAGAGAAAGAGTATCGACAAGAGCAAGACCTTCATGGGCTATCGATACCACTAGTGCGTGTTTGCTAGCAGCATGGGATCCTCTAGAAGTTCCCAAGGGAGCTGGATGATTAGATACTTCCTCAGTACCCCCACTTGTTTCCCTAGTTTATGTTGTACATTTCGGGGACACAAATCCATTAGGTTGGGAGAATATAAAGACCTGAATTTTTTGAAGTAATTTTCGTTAATTTTATGGGAATTTTATGAATCCGTGAAAATTGGAGGCATGTGATTCCGAGGCCCGGAGTGCCCTGAATGAATTTTTGAACATTTTTTCCGCTACGTTCAGTAAACATGTGAGCAGGATTTTGTAACATTTGAACAAGTTCTCAGAATTGAAATTTGAGGAAACCATTGAACTCGTAGTGCCGATATTTGATTAAGGAGATATTTACCTTGAACACATTAGGTCGGGGTAGGAAGTTAGTTTTTTAGTTTATTGGTGGAATAAGAAAAATAAAATAATTAACATTTTATTTTTCTTTTTGAAACCTTTTGTTGATTTATGGGGGTGGGGAACACCTGACTTTGAAACCTCTTTTTTGATTTATATTGGTGGGGACCACCTAAACCCTTCTTTAATGTGGGGAAATCCCATGGAATCCTCCCATTCAATTGTGTAAATGTAATTCAATTTAATGTTCCATTTAACTGTGACATTCAATTGTGCCAACATTAATGTGCCAAAATAACCAAATTAATTATGCCAACCTTAATTAATTTGATAAATATATATTAATATGTTGTCTCCTCATTTACATCATGGATATCATTGGAAATGGAGAGTTGGGAGAACTTCAGAGAACCGGGAAGAACTTTCTCCTACAAAGAACCACCACAAATGAAGAATGGGCAACCGACCCCGATCCCGAATCTGAATCGTCTAGCAGATGCAATGATTGTCGACATCCTCTTCATCGACTACAACTTCTTCCTCACACCACCTCCATTTTAAATTCTAGTTAGGGGTTTCTATATACATTGATATTATTCTTTTGAATCTTTTTATCCTAAATTCACAATGACGATGGCCCAATGGACACGACCATCATCCCGCCCATGTACCTTGCTTCTCTTCCTTTTATTTCTTCTCTCATTCTTATTTAATCCTTCCAATGCCTAATAATTATTGATGCTATAAACATAGAGTTTTACTGAGTGAAATGTATGGACACAGAGCTATTGATGCAAGAATAATGAATATGCGATTGTTTATTTTTTCAATATTGGAATGAAGATACAGTGGCTCATGGAAGAAGGTTGTGGCCGACACCCGGCCGACCATGAGGATGGATGGCCGGCATGTGTCTGCATAGCCAGTTGAAGAGGAGGTCGAGGACCATTGGCCATAGATAGGCAAGATGGTGGCCGAAAACCCGCATGCCGCATGGTGGAGTGGTGGTGTGTGTTCACACCTATGATAGAGCAGGAGGTCGCAGTCACTTGGCTGTGGTGGAGGCTGGACGGCGGCCGACAATCGGCCGACCGCAGATGGAAAGTTATGTTATCGCGCCGCTAGAAGGAACATCGTCCGGTAGTTCTAGCTAGATGAGGCGCACTGTGCTGGACCACAGAGTGGTCCCGCTTTCCAGCTAAGCCACACAGCAGGCGGCACCACTGGCCACACCTCAGGCCCCACCATGGGCCACATCGAGAGGCCGCAAGGCGGGCTGCACCGTGCGCCGCACTACGCGCCGCACCGTAGGCCACACCACGGTTCACCAAGCGGGCAATGCCAACACGTCACGTCGTTCGCCGGTTCGGCCCTCTAAGGCCCAATATTTCCGAGCCAGACCTGGACCGGGTTGGGTCAACCTGAACCAGGTCGGGCCAATCCATGCCAGGTTGGTGCGAGTCCGTCAGACCATGTCAGACCGAACCCCAGCCCATTAAGGACCAAGTTTTACCTTTCTAGCCATATATTGAGAATCGGTTGTCCGTTTGACGAACCGTCTTTTGGACCAGCATACATATATAGAGACGGTCCATTTGATATAATCCTCGTAAATTTTGTATAAGGTTGGAGTACAACCGGTTAGATCATACACCAAATCCAACTAGGCCCTCGGAGCAGAAATGATAATAACCTATAGATCGGGCGTCCTATTGATGTGTCGTCTGTTGTGTTGGGTTCCTTTTGACGTCACGAACCTTTGGGATACTTATTCATCAGACTTAGAGGCCATTAAGGTATGACTGATGGCTTGGGGAGTAGTTCTCTTAAGCGCGCTACATGCAGAACCCTGCGACTGGCTGAGATCTGACAACTAATGACCATTAAGACTCAGAATGATTTGAGAGGCCTAGTGGGGAGAAACTCTGTGGGAGGAAGCAGACCCATAGAGGGGAGCACCTCTATGTGATGTAGCAGACCCATGGTACTCGATTGAAGGAGTACATCAGTATTCCATGAAGGGGAGTGCCTCTGTATGATGTGGCAGAACCATGGAGGGGGTGCCTCTGTGTGATGTTCCAGACCCACGATACTCTATAGGAGGAGTACCTCAGTAGTCCAAGATTAGTGGGAAGCATATATTTGTGATTCGGTTGGCCCACTTTAATCGATAGAGGAGGAGGTATCCAGTAGTTGAGTTGTTCGATGATGTGATTGGGGGTGTTACTTGTTACTACCCCAAGAATAAATCCTGGAGTGAACTATCTTTACTTTGTTCTTGTGATTGAGGTTATGATTTGTGAAACTTCACCTTCGTGGTGTTACCTTCATGGTATACTTCCTACATATATGTGATGAGTATTACTTGATAAATTTTTTAATATGTATGGGAATATACATAAGTATAGTTTGGATATTTCTTGTGGTCCTTCCTTTGTGGAACTCTAGGAGACCTAAAAGATCTCGGGGTCCCTACTATGTATCGTTATACTCACCCCTACACGGGCTATTCCCACACCTTGTTGTTTTTGGTATAGACAACAGACATCACTGACTGAGGGTGAGGGTACCAGGACTGGAGGTAGCTCGGAGGTGGACTTTAGACAAGGCATACTATAGAGACAACCATTCGAGAGCTTTACCTACCCTTCAGGTAGGATCCATGATGGGTGTTCACTAGAGCTATTTCAGTTTTAGTTGTACATTTCAGATTACTGGTAGTTTATATTTGGGATTGTATTCTGGCCCCTTATTTCTTTATGTACTCAAACTATTTACTATATAGTTTTACATTGAGCTTGTATCCGAGTTTGTGCATAGTTGTTTGTGTTTACATGTTATAAAGGCAATGCCTTCCCGTTTTTAGGGAATACGCCATTTACTGCTTGTCGCTAGCCCCTGGACAATGGAAGGCAGGCATGGGGTAGTCAAGACACGGGCCCCATGGGATGAGAAGTGATAGTATAAAATTTGACAAATGGCTATTGTCTTATTGTTTTGTGATGGGATGTTTTTTTGAATTTCTACTATATTTATACTCACCATGTGCATAGAAATTTTATTTCATTTTTAGTTTTCATTTACTAACATATAGTAAAATAAATGGAATCATTTTTCTTGTGAGATTTGTCTATATACGACTGAGATTGTCAGGGGAGTTGATGTTTTGGTATTGGTGAGGTTTTTAATGGGATGATTTCTCATTAGTGTACTTGGGTATTTTAGTCTCTTGATCTTCCGATTAATTGAAACTTGTTTTTTTACTCTCATGTTTTTTTATTTGTTTTTAATTTTATTTTATTCTTGAGAATTTTCCTCATATAATTGATTTCTTTGTTTTATTATGGTCTAGTTATCTATTTTTCTTAATACGTTAAAATATTCCACAAATTTCTTCTAAATTCATTTACAATTATTTTCAAATATTTTTTTCTTTGGAATGTATCCCTAGATATGTATCTCATTATCTCCTCATATGAAAATGGCTGAGGGGTAGGATGTGATAGATTCAAACTATTTTGTTAAAGGAATAATATGGAATATGTTTTATAATTTTACATGTATATATTGTATGCATATTGATTTTTCAAGGGACTAATTTTTTGGGGTGAAGATATACAACATGATATAGCCCAATAGATTACAGTAGATGTCATATTAGACATTATACGCTAAATGATGAATAAGATAGAAATACCATCAACTGCACTTATTAGTGATTAATAACTACTATTTTATTAATGTGGTTTATTTAATAGGTGTAGAGTGTAATTAATTGATTTAATTGAAACTTTCATGTAATGCTATCATAAACATTTTTTGTAACACAACATACCTTTCTACTTAGACACCTAAAACCCATAAAATAATAAAACCCCACTAAAAATATAATAATTATTAAATAAAAGTAAGAAAATAAATTAAATTTATTAAATATTATTATTTTTCATTAATTATTACTTTTCTAGAAAAACCATCATGATGATTTTTTTTATAAATGTGTATTGTTTTTTAACTAAATAATTAGTTCTATAAAATTTTTCTATTTGTTATATTATGTAATATTTTTATTTTTATATTTTCATTTACAAAAATTAGTTAATTATATCTTTTTAAATAATATTAATTGCACTTGAATTTAAAACAAATAATCATTTCAACCGAAACTATTTTTCTTTCTGTTATATATTTTAATAATGAAAGTTTTACATAATTAAAATATAATAAAAAATTAATAAAATTAAATGAATTTTAAATTTATAATCAAGTTATTAGAATAATTTTATGTCATGATGTTTTTATAAAATAATATTTTTATTTGATCAGTTAAAAAGGAAATATTTAAAAAAGTATAGTGTTTATGGATATATAAAGAAATATGTAAAACATAAAACCATATAAAATAGTAATCATTTTTAAAAATAAGTAAATTTTTTAAAAAATATTTCAATGACATATTATTTACATATGAAAAATATTTTTGAAAACATAAGGAAGAGTTTCAAAATAAAATTAATTTAGGCCATTTATTTTAAATAAATATTAATTTTGTAAAATTAAGTATTATCTAATATTAAATGATATAAAAAAAATTAGTTTATAATAATTTAATTTATATGGGGAAAAATAAACACATATTCAATTTTCTCATACATGAAATGTTTTATCCTCAAATTAATCATTCTTCCTAAAATGGGTTTTTATACATTACTTGTGATAATGTTAAAAATGTTTATTCCATGAATATTGAAACATTAAATGATAAATTGATTTATTATTTTGAATAAATTCATTCAAATTATTTAATATGTATCAATTTTTAGTTACTCAATTTAAAATACATAGTTAAATATTAGTTAAGATAGAAAAACAGAAAATCTAAAATATAATTATTCTATAAGAGAATGACATAAATACATGCTTAAAACTTCTTTCCAAATGAATGGATGATGGATTTGTGACCTTTCCTTACCCAAAACTACATTATATTCCATTTTTAGGCTTCCTATCATGGTATTCATTTCCTCTATTTAGAACAAGTTATAACATTTATAAAAATCCATTTTCACTGCATGAAAAACGTTATTCTCATGAACACATTGAAATAACCAAAAAAATGTTTCATTCAAAAGTATACCATTCATATATTTAACAAAACAACTTAGGCATACCCGACTACTCACCCAATCCAACCCATTATGAGGTTGGATAATAACATAGTTAAGAACCAATTCCTGAAAAAATAGAAAAAAGGTTTCCAACCATTGTACTATTCTGAAAAAATAAAATATTAAACTTATCCTACCTAGAAAATCCCAAAAAATGAAATTTCTAGACAACATCTCCCCATGTTACCATGTTTTACCTCCTAACTACCCTAAAATAAAATAGAAACATAAAGAGAAGCATGTATGCAACAAGATGATATTCCATTTGCATGAATCCTACAAAAAGGATTACATACTTTGAAAGTAATATATATAGTTTGAAAAACAAAACATACTTTATTGATACCATTAAATGATATATACATGTTATAATAATAATAACGCACAAGTATATAATTTTAAATAAATCTAGGTTTTACATGAAGCATTATCAACAAATATGTTTAAACATCTTTTTAAAAATACCATTGTGATTTAAAAAAATTTCATGTTGTATCTACCAATGATAGAAACAAATTAGGTAAAGATAAGAAATGTAGACATATATGTGAACCATAATCTAGGAAATTAAATAACATGAAAGAAAAATACACCCACCAACTGGGATCTAGCCTATGAGTTAATACAAATCACATATAGTCAAGCACAACCAAGGCATAATGTGAGATCCAAAAAAACATCAAGGCCTACCATAGACCATCAACATATATTAGGTCACCAAATACTGGTGTAAACTACACTACTTATAACCATATTTATATATCAACATAACCATGCTTCGTACAATGAAATATTTTTCACATTCTATTTCAAAAATGATGCTCATATCTTTTTGATCCAACTAAAAATCCCATAAAATCAACATCTGTGTTTTAAAATATATTTTTCATTTCAAGACAACATAACTATTTTAATAATAAAACATCATTATAACATGATCCCATTCCCTTTTCATTTTCAATCCTTTTAGTTCAATTTCAAATCAAATGTAAATAAAAAAATCTATATGAAATGCAGGATTTTAGACTGATGGAATGGATCCAACAACCTCAAGAGAATAAAAAACCCTAACATCCTTTTACAATGGATATTAAAAAACAAAAGAACTACCTTAGTAGGACAATTCATGAAAAAATTGTAAAAATTATTAATATAGAACAAAATAAAATCATAAATCCATTAATGAACATTTCTACAATGAAAAACAAGATATAATCCAATATGAAGGATTATCCAAACATATTATATGCCTCACACTTCATAACAATTACAGAGAAAATTGATCAGGATAGAAATAAGTCTCTAAAAACAACTTATGGTAAGTGATTTGGTTGAGTGGAGGACGATCCAAAAACAGATTATCCCTCAAACACCCATAGGACACCATAAAAACTGTATCATTGGCATTTACATAACATGTAATCTTTTTTGGGTAGTGAATCCCTATTATATTGAGTAATACCTTAAAAAATGATCGTTTTTATTTATACTTTGTTTCTTATCATTATATGATGTATAAATGTCACACAATGTATAAACTCTCACACTATGATTTCCAATCATGGTATAAGTGTAGCTATCATTATATGTATGAAACACTACAACACATTGTGCAACATCTTATAAAATAGTATATAATGAACATGGAAATACATAAAATACTAAATATTTTTGACTTCACCGGTAGAGGTATCATCCCAATTCATGACAAAAAACACTTGCCCAAGAAAAATGAATCCCGATGATAAAAATCATAACATACCTAATTGATATATAATGGGAAATTGCAATCTCCTTACTATTAATTCATTCACCCTTAAAGAGATCAAGATACATGATCCAAATAATAGTAAGATAATGTTTCTTTAAAAAAAATCCATCCTCTCACCTCTCATGGTGATCATCTATACACTTCCATTGTACCCTAACAAGGTGATTCATTTTAATAAACAGTACCTTATCTTGGAGATCTATAATATGATGTGGATGCTCAAAAACAGTGTTTTTGTGCTTGAGAACAATATCCTCCAATCTAGTATTATATAAAAAAATTGGTATATAACTCCCCAATTGGGAAATAAGAAACACATCATGTATCGATGTCTAAAAATATCATATTAGTAACTTATTGGGCACCCTCCCCACTAATTCAATGATAGAAAAGGGTTACACATACCTCAATTATAACTTACCCTGCATACTGAACCAGCAATGTACCATGTGCGGAGAAACAATGAGAAAGACCCAATCACCATGATCAAAATCAAGATTTCAATGATAATGGTCGGCATAAGATATATGAAAACATTGTGACATGATCCATTGAATAAGGATCAACTAATATGGCTCTATCATCTCTTGAACAACAATTGTCCCAATGAAGGACCTCAATCCCAACTTCATCCAACATAAGGGATATTTACATGGACACCCATACAAAGCCTCATAATTCACCATCCTGATAAAATGATAATAACTATTATTTTAGGTTAACCTAATGAAAAGACAATTTATATCCCATGATCTTTTATAATCAAAAAACGAATCATGGATCATATCACCAAGAACCTGGATAAACATCCCTATCTATCAATCCATCAATTGATGATATGCCATGGTCAGTTTTGTCTGGGAAACCATTTAATCCGAAAAACTATTCTATAATAAGGATGTGAACCTTGAGTCTCTGTTAGAGACAACAATAGTTGGGACTCCATGTATCGTCATAATCTCTTAAATGTACAAGTCTACTAAGATATCCCACATCCATTCTATACTTTATTGGAACGAAATTTTTCAATTTATTGAGTATATTTAATAGTCACCCAAATCATTTCCTTCCCACATGGATTAAGTGGTAATCGAGTGATGAATTCCTGGGAAATATCATTCCACAGCTACAATGGATTTGGTAAAGGCTATAATTGAGCTAAAGGTCTCTTGCGTTCTTCCTTATATATTGGAAAAGTTTGACAGCCTGATACAAAATATTTATCTAACCATATATTCACTGTCCACTAATATCGATGTCTCAACTAATGGATCATAATTGTATTTCCATGTTAGATACACCAATAAGTCTATTTTACACAATCTAGAAACTCCTCCTAAAATAATATAGACCAAATAATATTATATTGAATCATATATCATCACTAGAAAACATAGACACTTGCACAAGGTCTCACTACCGTTTTGATTTTCCCTTAATCATTAGCACTAGGTGACTATTGGATTATTGATTTGATATCACTCATAAAATGATAATTCAACCTCTATAGAAGTAATGAAAACCTTTCCACCATCCTACAATTCTCACATGATCGTATTCATAATAAAAATAATTAGAGACCACTGCTCACCTGATTCAATCACTGTTTGTGTTAGTAATTTTTCCTCAATGCCTCTTCCACCACATTCCCTTTACTAGGGGGTATAAGTGATATAAAAATAAAATTCATGACGATTTTCAACCAATAGTCTATGTTAAATGTTCATATATATCTTAAACAAGATGTACTTCAGAATTGTTTTATATTAATATACCATAAATTATTCTCCAAATAGACAGTGATGCCAAATTTTTATTGAATACATAATATTTACAAACTCATGATAATGGGTGGGGTATTTCTTCTTATGAAGGAGTAACGGGTGGGATCCATAAGCCATAATAGGTTTTAATTGAATCAAGACACATCCCAAACATATACTATAAGCATTATAGAAAATAGAAAAGTTCAAACCTATTTCCAAAAGAATCAAAAATAATTCTAAATTCATCATCATCTTCAGATCCAAAAAATATGGTTGACATTTTTTATTATATTCAATCATTATAACATTATGAGTTAAAAACATAATCGATTATTTGATCTTTGATAATTCCATAACAAACTGCCTATAGTAACTTTGCAAATGCAAGAAGCTCTACATGTAAAACTCATTTCTTATATTCTCCGAATACATATAATCCTTCAACATTTCAGGATCAAATTTGACGCCCCTCTAAGATATCAAATGGGCATGAAAAAAACCTCCAAGATCCAAATCTCTCACTTAGAAATATTACAACACATATGATGTTCCAAAAATGTTGGTAGAAAAATATTTAAATGGTATCAATGAACCTCCTCTATCAAAGAGTAAATCAAGATACCATCCAAGAACACAAAAAGAAAATATTTTACTAACCGATGAAATATTATATTCATCAAATACATGAATCCCTTAGTAGCATTACTGAGTCTGAATGTAATAAATAGAAATTCATAATGTTCAAATCGAATCAGAAATGATGTCTTGGGTATATTGTCATCTCAAACTCTCAACTGGTGGTACCACAACCACAATTCAGTCATAGGTATCCAATGAACCCTTCTTAGAAAATCAAAGAGATCGTCAGTACATGGTTATGGTTACTTATTATTAAGATTCACCCAATTCATTATTTGGTAGTCAATAAAATGTAAAATAATTCTTCCAACCATAACAGAAAATACAAAATGAAAATACCATGTCGACATACATGGAATAATATATCCTTTGACACCCAAGTACCCATGTCAGACTTTATGCAGCACCAACTCAACATGTTCCATTTCAATGGATGACATAGAAATGGTAATCATTCTAGGTGACATGTAAATAGTAATCTCAACCACTATTTGTGCCGTCAAGTCTCAATAATTGCATAGAAACCCTTTGGGTACACACACAAAACTTCATGTTGTTGAAAACCCCAATCATAGATTAGCTTAAACCCTAAAAAATTATAACAAATTAAATTTGATTAATCCATTAGATGGAACAAATGAAACTTCCATGCCTAATCTTGAGTCCCAGTCAATTTGGAAAACATGAGTGACTCCATAGGTTGATAATAACTATTCCCGATAGATATAATAGTTTATATAGTTCTATATAAAAAAAATTGAAACGATGTTGATAATCATATAAATTAATTAGATATAAATATTTAATATTTCCAAAACCACCTCAATGATGTCGATAAGTACCTGACACACTATTCATTTGAAACATTGTTCAAACTGCTTTCATAATGAAATGGAATGGTCTATAAATAATCGAATAAGCTCTGAATGAAATCCCAACATATAAAAAAACATTCAGAATAACAAAATAGTGAGTATATGCAATATTAAATAATTATATCATCATAGAAGATGAAAAAAACACAATACCAACAACAATAGCATTTCACACTACAAATTTACTAGGAATACACTTGGGTACATAAATTCATTTGTACATAGATACCTAGACATCCAAATTTTAAAAATAATGAGTCCAAACACCATTGGAAGCATCATCATGAACCTTCAAACCCCAGTTGAATGTGAATCCCTCCTTACTGCCTTGGTTCATATTATCCTAAAAATGCTGCAGATGGCGAGATCACCCAAAATGATGACATGTTCTACGGACGTTTTTAAACTAAGGATTGACATGACCACACCTCACACACTAGTAGAAAATATTTTTTTTAAACAATTGGTGCACTTGAAAACTATCTTGTAGAAAACTATTTACTATTGTGCATTTTTATGACTAGAATAAGGACCCTAGTTAACTGTTTCACCCACATTAGCTCCTCATAATCATGTCCTCCCAATAATTTCAGCATTAGAAAAAAAATATACAATAACTATAAAATGTTTTGATGGAAATTTAGAACATGATTGATGAAACATAAGCCGTCAGCCCCATCTCAATCCTGCTACCTTTTAAGTAATAATTTGTGACTATCTCATATATAAAATGGACAAACTCATCCATGTGGGTTGTGTATTCATGAATGGTATGATCACATGACTCCAACATCATAAACTCTTATGTTGTTATGCATGTAATGATTCCAGATAAAACAACTTATTTAAGATAACCTTGTAGGAGATGTAGTTAATATATTTGTGAATCTTTTTGTGAACTATAAAATACCACTAAATTTATCATGGTCCCATGATAATATTAAGTGAAAAAACACCTCATAATTCCAATGTTTCATTAATAATATAAATATCCTATCAGTCCATTCATTTAAATACTCTTAATTTTTATAGTACTTTTTCACTATTGAAGACAACTAGATGGTTAATTTTAAATTTCAAACCATTTTCTGTTTCCCATCATGTGTTCACTTCACTGAAGTAACCGTGAGGTTATATTCTATGAATCACTACATTAAAAAATGATGGCTCATTAGGGTATCTCCTAGAGGAACCCACCTTATGTATTCACATGTTTAGTATTGAAGATATATTCTCATAGGAACTTTCTATTAAACAGAATAAAATAACCAATCAGACATAAGAAAAATTCAAAACCATCATATTAAAAACAATAGTAAAAAACAATTCTTTAAAAAAATAATAATTTAAAATATTTTTGAATTATATAAGAAATGGGAAACATGTTTTGAAAGGAACATGACCCTCAAAATAATCTCCCCATTTAGTTTTTTCAACATACCTTACACACACCGTGTCAATATAAATAATAGAGTGGATAAATTAAATAATAATACAATTAAATATATTCATTAGGAAAAACACTCATTCTTTGACATAGTGATGTTTTTCCAACCACCCATGGAATATTTGATTTAATAACATGAGTGAGATGGATATGCCCCTTTTCTACACTTGTTGGATGAATAATGATGATATTGATCTTGCTTAACCATGATATCCAAACAACTAAAGTATAGATGAGGATTTGAAAACCATTAATACAAAATTATAAGAGATAAACAAGGTCTAACATAACAAGTAACCTAATCATTCCCATGATAGGGTGGGGTAAAACAAATATAATAAAATAGGTCACGAATATTAAGAAAATACATACAACATGAGTACTATGAAAAAATATTTGAAATATAAAATTGATCCACTCTTTTTAAACTGAAAATACAAGATACTTTTATACAACATGTCTCCTTATGACCAAGTGTCAACTCCATACTATTCCCAAACAAAACAATAATGTAAAGATAAAAATCCATGATATATAATTCTCTTCCATTTACCCTGATCCTACAAAAACGTTTCATAGCTACCCATATTCAGGAGTAGGGTGTGATTAATAGATCCCTGAATAATACCAGAAAAACATATATACATGATTTTTTTTACAACAATTCAGAAGTCTAATCTTTTAAAAGAAATACAATTTACAAGTAGTTTTATAAAAAAATAAATTTTAAATTATTTTTGAAAACACCTTGATATTTTTCATAAATTTCATTTGATGTCTTGTAATTCTATAAAAAATAGTTAACTATCTCGAAAATTAAATTTACATGTGATCCAAAATCCATGAAATTAAAAATATAGATACAACAAGTAACATACAGTTTTGGCTATAGCCAATGGTGTAGAATGTAAAAGACATGCAAAATCCCAAAGAATTGATAAATATAGACCTGAACTAACTTCAAGGATTTCCATAGTCTATAGACATGTATTGGTTACCTCATTCTAGTTTCAAACCCATTGAGGTTACTCGTGTATCTATCTCAGCATACCCAAGGATCCATATGGGCAATGATTTTTGACAACATTTTTGGAAATCAAGTTCAAATTTTTATAAAAAAAATTTCTATTCCAATTAAACCAAATTTTGGTTTTAAAAATAAATTTTCCATTTTAAATAATTGATGTTTTATTTTCAAGTAAAATCCCTTTAAGGAATGAACCAATACCCCATTCAATTTCATCACATTAAATTTCATTTCAAATACCTATGAAAAAAATATGATCTATAATAAATTGAACAAATGATAACTGTGGAACAAATCATGCAATATCTAGAGAGTATAAAACCTAGCCACCTTTGAATGCATGGATTGGAAACAACAAGATATTAATTCTGAAGACAAGGAATGACCAAAGACTAAAAATGATTGATAGAAAACAATATATATCAATAAATCCAAATAAATATTGTTGGTAAAAAAACAAATTGTAGAGCAACCAATATAAAGGATTAACTGATGAGACAATGTGCCTAACCCAATTGATCAATTTCATATCGAGCCGATATGGACAGAAAGAAGACACACAAAATCACCTATAATAAGAGGTATAGTTGAGTGGATGATGATTCAAAAAAATTATCCACTAGACCCCCACAAAACCACCTAAAAATAGGAATTGAAGAAATTACATGGAATGTAATCTTCTAAAAGTCATGAATCCCTTTAATTTTTAGATACTTGAAAAACATGTCACCTTTTTAATTAAACCCCAGATTATCACTATACATTGAACTAAAATAACTATCATTATGAATTCCAATCATGGTATCTGTCTGATTAGAATTACACGTCATGAAACCCTACTATGAATCATGTAACTAAACATGTAATAGTATATAAATCCATGGGAAATGATTAAAATATGAAAAATATATGACTTCACCATTATAAGCAGCACCCAGTTTCATTATCAAATACTCACGCGATGAAAAAGGACATAAATAAATATTAGAACATAAATGATTCAAAGGTAACAAGTCATTATAATATATTATCTACAATCCTAATTTTCTCACCTTATAATTTATTCAAAATAAATTATCCTATGCTTGATATTTTGAAGGATACTTCCATGTTAAATCATTGGTTCTCAATGAAACTTATTATTTCCAGAAAACAATTTTTTTCAATCTAATATTCCAAAATAAAATTCTATAATTCACATACAATGTCATTAGTATTATATCTATAATATATTATAACATTATATGTTAATTACAATTGAATAAAATTCCATGTTTCAAATATGAAAAATAAAATCATTATTCTTGTTTTTTTGATATTATAATATCAATGGAAATAATGCTTTCATATACTTACAACTACCTCTAAAAGTTATTATAATAGGTAATGTAAAGAATAAATGGTAAATAATGTTTTTGAATGTTATTTTCAATATATATATATTATGATCCAAGATCATTTTTTTCCTTCATCATGAATTTAAAATGTCAACCAGGATTTTCCGGACTATAACCTCCATGAAGCAACATGTATACATCTTTCTATTGGATTAATTAATATTCATTAAAAAAATCAAA
The DNA here is from genome assembly GCA_963277665.1 of Viscum album. Classification (NCBI taxonomy): domain Eukaryota; kingdom Viridiplantae; phylum Streptophyta; class Magnoliopsida; order Santalales; family Viscaceae; genus Viscum; species Viscum album. The sequence goes on from OY728145.1 coordinate 1,660,567,575, forward strand.
TATATATCATAATATTAATTAAATCTATATAATTAATTATTTTATTATAATCATGATATTATGCATAATTGTAAACATTATAATAATCATTACAATCCAAATATTGTTGAATTATCTTGTTTTGGTTGGACTACGATAGTAACTGATCATTTCTAGGAAATTAAAATATATATGACAATGAGAAAATAACTATTGATAAAATATGATATTAAAAAGAAAATAATTATTTTTTTGGAGGGGTATCATTAATTTTAAAATCAATAATAATGATACAATAATTTGTTAGTTAATAATTACTAAAAAATTATTGCCTAAAATTTTGACTAAAATAATGGTAAATGAAACTAAAATAAAATTATATTATATGATAATTAAAAATAATAAAATATAATTTTAAATTAGTAATGTCTCAAACCAGGTGCCACAGAGTAGTTTCCCAAGCTAGTTCACCATAATACCTTATTCCCACCTCCCCATATGGTTGATGTTCCAGAAGAGAAGATAAGATCTAATAATTCAACCATGAAGAGAGTATATAATATTTTATCAGAGTAAACACTAGAGAAAATAACAATAAATAGAGTAAACAAATACATAATCACAAACAACACCAATATATCATGGAAAAAAGTATGAAATCTATTATCTATCTGAAGGAGAAATTATATCATGCTAATGTAATCATCAAGTGTCTAAAATTCAAACCCAAAATAATAACACCGATTTATATGAGTAGGACCCGAACCATTTTTTGGTTCCCACAAACATGTTCCATCACAAATGATCAATCTATCACATTCTCTTTTCTAATAACTTTTCTTCCATCTATAAAGTCAATTCGAGTACTGTTTAGGTATCTAGAGTATGTTGTGTGTCTGACTGAGTAGGCTACCACCAACAATGACTAAATCAAATGCATTCAAAAAATAGTTTATGTAGTTGTATAATTAACTAAATAAAATTTCTAAGTAAACAATTATCATAATATAAATTCATATTTATTTAAATACATAAACACTCGGGTTTATGTAGACATCCGAATCTCAATAATTTTTTCAACCATTGTTATATTCTTATCCCTAAAACAATATCAACTAATATTTCATTATTTTTTTCACTAAGCCTCATTTTCTATTGATAACATTTTTGGGTGTATAGATCTCTGTCTAGTAACTTGTTTATTAAACATGCGTATATCTATATATAATTCAATATAATATAACATCATGTCTAGGACCACTATTTCTCAGTCATGAATATATAGAATCGGGTTTTCATAATCATGTCTACCACCCTAGATCTAGATTTTGATCATATGTGATTGGTGTAGATCAACATGTCTACCACCCCATCTATTAACCGTACATATAGTTCTATCATCAGCATAGATCGCCATGTCTACCTCCATTTAGTTGTTATGAATATATATCATCATTGGAATAGAACGTTTTATCTAGCAAAAATTTATCATCAAATAATTAATTCATATTTTAATTAATCTAATATCCTTAATTAATTCATAAATTAATTGATCGTATATATTTTCTACTAATCAATTCAATAATTAATTAACTCTCCTCATACTCCAAAAATAATAACCAATTCACCAATTAAATATTCTAATATTAAAATTTTATTATTTGACAAATTAATTAACATTAAATTATCCCAGAATTAATATTTCAATACTTTGATAATCATATCATCAATTAATTATACAAATTCCACAAATTCCAATTTTCAATCAAAACCCCCTAACCTCAATTTGTCCCTTGATAATTAATTCACTATTTAATTATCCAAATTCAACAATTTATAGAATATTATAATCCATTGACTAATTATTTATAACGTTCATCGATCAATAATCTCATAATTTCACAACAATCTCATTTAATTAATTTATAACATTAATTAATTCAAATAGATATTTCAATTGCTAAACAACTCTTGAAATTATACATTATGGATCTACGTAATAAAAATCATTAGTATGATAATTAAATTTTAGACCACATACCTTTATCCAATGAATTAACAATGTTTACAACAGACAATGTCCAAGAGGAATGATGACAATGTTTTCAAAAAGCCTCATAGATATAGATTTCTTAATATCATTTCCAAAAACAAAAAATTACAAGGAATTTCAACAAAATATTTTGGAAATTAAGTAATATAATGATTAAATATAACCTATAATATGTAGTGTGGATTGATCTCATGAATTTAATGTTCAAAAGGGGTTTGGCACTCCAAATTTTCCTTGAAATTCACCCTACGTCTAGAGGAAAAGAGATGTTGGGGGTTCTAAAAATATAGCTAGAGAACACCTAAAAAAGTATGTCATGCATTTAGATGATGTGTAATCTAGTTACACATCATGAAATACTTTTTATAAATGTTCCTCTTGAAATAATTTGATCCTCGCATTTTTTTTGTTAAAACCCACATATTATTACACAATGTGTAATAGCGTTACACGATGTGTTAATTTTCTAAAGTTATCTGTTCAACACATTTTATTTTTAAATCCTCTTAATTCCCCATGAACCCATGTTTACACATTACCCATTTATATATGATCTCAATTAATTAACAATAATAAATCCCTAAACAATAGGTAATTTTCTCCAAGAATGTCTCTCCATCTCCATACAAGACCAAACCACTAAAAAATAGAGTGAAATGTACCTGAAAAACACAAGAACTTATAATCTCTCCACCATATAACAACTTATCATTGAGATCCACATCAAAACTAATATAATATTTGAACTCAAAAATAATTGGGCCATAGTTCATGGATATCTTATTTTCTTTCTCATGTTTCCTTCTTTATTTTCCAAGGTAACCACAATATATGAACTATCACCACAATCATTTCCCACAAAACATTCTCACTGTGATCCAACAAAATTATCATTTTCTCCTCGAATGATGCATCTATATCAAGATCAACATCATTCACATTGATCACACGACAAGGGTTGTGGTGATACTAAATATTGTTTATACATAGAAACATCATTCATTGCGCTGCATTTATATAGAATTGAAAATTAGTATGCCAACTGCCTGATTCTATTATTATCCTAAAATGGTCCAAAAACCTAGTCTCTAATATTTCATACCTTTTTATCATGTCGTGACCCAACCTTGGAGACACGTGAAGGATTACACGAACATACTTTGTATACTCTTACATCCATCATTGTCTATCTGCATAGGAGTTCTTCCTACTCTGAGTTGTAGCCATATATTCTTGAATTTTTTGTACCTTCTTTAATGTCTCTTGCATGAGACTTGGTCCCATCAACTCTAACATTCTTATATTATATAGTATGGTTGTGATAACAAAAGTCTACCATAAATAGCCAAATATGGGTTCATCTATAATGTTCACTAATAACTGTTTGTCTAGGAAAACTCAAAAAAAAAGGCAAGTCTCTCCCATGATCCACTGAAGTCACGTACACATTCACACACCATATCATTAAGTACATGTATAGTACTGTCTGACTACCCATATTTCTATGGGTGGGATTTCATACTCACTAAAACTTGCATTCCATGAATCTCCTTTAATCCCTACACTAATAGTGAATTATATCATGAATCATGGACTAAAACTATAGTTGGCAGCATCCCATGTAGACTGACTATCTCCTAAATATACAAAAATCTCCACATTTCAATTGATAATGTTTCCTATATTTTCATGAAATGCTCTACTTGTTTAGTCAATTAAAAATATCCCAAATAGAATAATTTTTTCATTGCATCTCCTGTAGTCCCACCACAAAGTCCTTAGTCATTTCATCCCACTTCCATTGTGAAATGGAAAAATGCTAATGAAATCCCATCGGTCATTGATTCCCTTCCTTCATCGGCTGATAGGAGAAAAATAATGTCACAATATATATTATCTTATTCATCATGGATAACCACCAAAACAATCATTGTAGGTCATGGTATATTTTTTCACACCCAGATGTACTACCCACACCGAGGAATGATATTGCCACATGATATCCTCTTACATTTTCATATGAACAACAACTTGATTACTGAAAAAGATGATATAATCATCTTATAGGCTCTAAATTTAAGTTTATTCAGAACATTGAAGGATTTATATTCAATTAAAACACATTGTATCCTCATAATTCACAGATTGGATTCGTTTGAAAAATATTGACTCCATAGAAACTAATTTATGATTCAACTTATCCTGAGATTCCTAAACCACCCCAAGAATCTAATCTAAAAATTACATCACTCTCCACACCGCACTTGACTCCTGAACTATATATTTATGTGATTTCCAACTCAAGTAATTAGCCACAATATTCATATTTCTATACTTATATTCTAACATAATGTCAACTTACTTCATATACTCAATCCATCTAATCTGCCAACGATTTGAATATACTTAGGATAACATAATTATTAATATCTTGTGATTGGTAAAAACCATAAACCTCATTCCCAATAGATAATGTCACAAACACTTTTGAGAATATTAAATAGCTACTAGATAAATGTTGTGGTTATGTTAGTTCTATTCATGTGGCCTCATCTTTCAGGACCCATATCCCATAGTCCTTCACCATACATCATCGTTTCACTGAGTTGGGTCCCTGAAGCATCACAAGACACCATGCACTCTTCACCTTGATAATTGAAGATAAGTATTGCTGTTTATGGAAATAGATTCATCAGTTCCTGTAAATAATTATCACAAAAATTCGACCATTCAAACTTCAATCCCAATTTGGTTAATCTCAAAACTGGCACAACCACAAAAAACTATTTGATGAATCTATGATAATTTCCAATTAACCCTAAAAATCATAGGATATTAAAAAAATTCTTGAGATACTCCCAATATACCACTTCATGAACCTTATCTGGGTCCATTGACACACCCACCACTTATATGATTTTCCTGTGAATTTTACCACGTTAATATGATATTTATGTGTAGATAGAATCTGGTATAACTGATACTATCTCAGTGTACTCTTGATGGTTTCCATATGTTGGGTATGACCATCACAATTCGAGGAGTACACCATGATGTCACCTATTAACACTACCACAATCTATTATAGATACATATATAAGATATTATTCACAAATTCCATAATTATTAATGATGTTTTCTTCAAACTAAAAGGATTTATTATGACTTCCAAAATACCATACATTCTTCTGAGTGTAGACTTATTTATGTCAGTAGTACAAACATTCAATAGATGATACCATGATCTCATTTATATCATAGATAACACACATGCTTCTCAGAACCGGCCAAAAGGGACATCTATATATGGAAGAGGATGTCAGTTCTTCAAACTCATTTGGTTCAACATCTATTAATCAAAAAATATGTACAGACTCAAATCATCATTCATTGAATAAAATAACTCAGGATAACCCCGAAGGCGACGTACAGAGATGGATAATTCTTTTATCCTCTAACACATTCATCTGATATTTTATCTCTTAAATCAATATCAGTTCCATTTGGTATGGTTGAATTGAAACTAGATCATCCCCTAACATGAGATCAATAGTGAATTCCACATATCTCTCAAGTGGATTCCCTGAAAATACTTCAAGATATTCATCCTGAAACTGTTATGCTACTTGTGGAATGATATCCATCTTTAAAACTCTATCATCCAGTAAAATAGAATTATCCTTGGCTATGAGCTCACTTAATTATTGGGTAATTGTCCATTATTGGTTTTTCCGGATTACCCATTCTGTATAGAGAATGTAATGGTCTCTCATGGGAGAATTAAATGTCACCACCCTTGGTAACAATCAATATGGTCTCACTATGCAATAATCCATTATATACCCAATTTTAAGAGGAATCACAACACATCAAGAATGTAGATATTCTATAGAAACTGATATTCCCCATCTTTAAGAGAAACTTCATTTCACAAAAAGATGCCTCTAGACCATACTCCCAATAATGTATCAATTTTCATTAATCCACTCACATACTCCACCACTAGGCTAAATCCACTAACATATTTTTTAGATATAAATGAATGTGAGGAACCTTTATCCAAATAGTAATTTATTAATTTTGATGCTACAAGAATAATACCTATCACGATCGATGTCCTTGGATCAATATCCAGTAATGTATTATGGGCTCGTGGATACCTCCATAACCATATTCAATATGATGTTGTCAATCTCCCCTATATTAGACCACTTGGATGCTATGGGTTATCATTCCTAGAAGCACAATTTCCACTTTCTAAAATAATATAAATCTAGCTTCCAGGATGATATGAGGCTGAAGATCCCCTTCACAAAAACTGGTTCTTCCTAACTCATCCATAAAAAATGGTCTTACTCAGGTTCCTAAATAACCATTGTATATGTCCCATATTTTCATTAGCTAAGCACTCTATTGGTGGTAGAAGAACATGTTGACGAAAGTTTACATACATTCCACATTTTTGGAAAATCACATGGGTAATATCTTAAGTTACTAGTCCTCTGGAAATCCCATTTTTCATCAAACTATTATTGATAATATTCTTATAACTACCCTTACTTAATTAAGATGATGTACCACTAGATCATCTGGATAAAACTAACTATCGACCACTCGATGAAACATTCAGTATTACCACAATAATGAGATCCTTATTCACCACTACTAGTAACATAATTATGTTGGAGATATTCATTTGGGACATAATATCACACACATGTCAATCATAAAATAGTTTTTATGAAGTACCCTCATCTTCGGCCAATGCCGGAGAAAAGTGAGGAAAATATTTAACAAGTCAAGAACATTTCATCATAGACATGATCCCCTATGTCAGTATCATGTTCTCATCATCTATCTCCTTCCTTAATGTCTCTATGTAGAAGTAATCCAAGAACATATCAATGAAGTACTTCCATAGAATTCCATCAATATATCCAATTTGAGCCTAGATGTCCCACTAATGCTTCAATATTTCTTATATAATATTAGTGGCCAAATTGATCAATTTAAAATGAGGAGTCTCAAAATTTTCATGTATCATGCCAATCGACTTAACCTAGAACTCATTTGCCTCTTTTCCATTATCTTAAATAAAATATTAAGGTATATATAACTAAATACCCCCTTTATTATTAAATATACTCATCAAAACATACCTTGGTTTTATTCCATTGATTTTCATGAATAGATTTATGGTCTTTCGAAACTGCTCCCCTCCTCCCTCACCCGACACTATTAGAACCTCAGGTTTCGCAACTATAGGATAATTCATAACCATGTCCTTTGTTCATCCTCAATGAAAACTACTTTATGGACGAACATCCCTAAAATTCCCAAAAAAAAATTTATAAACCATAAGACATAATTATTATATTTACATAAGAGGAAAAACTCAAACGTGAAAAATAACGTTTCTTCCCAAAATATCACCATGCGGTTCATACTAAGGCCCTATCACTACCCTTAACTATCATGCAGTTAGGTAATGGTTCTGAAAGGGTATAATCATTTCATGTTTCTCATTTTGACACCAATTTATTCACATTCTTCATCATTTTACCATTATTAAATTCATATTGGGAACCATTTTAATTTCAATATCAGAATAAATGAAAAATGATTTTGTTTGAAAACATACCCAAACCCATTTGATCATGCATCTATAAAATAATTCAGGTCACAAAAAAACCATTAGTGCCTAGAAGGATGAATTCAGAATGAACCCTCCTGCCATTCTGAGGTACATGTAAATTCATTAACTCTCGAAAAAATATTTGGTCACAAAAAAACTATGTCACTGAAGGTAAAATACCATTCAACTATAACAGAAAATAGAAATAACTATAATACCACACTAAAACATGGGTTATCACAGGTACATGTGTTTTCAAATACTATGAATGAGATCATTACTATTCCACAACTCCTCCCTGTCTCATATCAACGTTCCTAAAATTTCAATACAATGGAATAAGAAAAGAAAAATGGACTCTAATACCACATTATAACATCTCGGCAGGGTTTCTAGACGCCGGTGCCCAGATCTGGTTAGCCACATGACCTCACCCATGCCACCCTATATTCTAGTGTCTTCCTACTACAAACAAGGGTTTTGGTATGTCCTCTATTGGGATACTATTCCCTCTTTTATCAGAGTAATGACCAATGGAAATAAAAAGAACTATGGAAATAATATATATAATCACAAACAACACTAATATAATATACTAAATAATAAAATGAAATACAATATCCAATTGAAGGGGAAAGCATGTCATGCCTTTATACGTGTAATGTCTCTCAAATTCAATCCCAATCGAAAGACACTGACTACTCTCAGTGGGTCCCAAACAATGCTAGGTTCCCTCAACCATGATCTATCCTGAATCATCCATATATAATGGTTTTTATTTTCTTATAATATCCTACACCCCAAAATATATTTGGGTACCGATCAGTTAGGCTGAGTAGGGTGTGAGATTGACTTGTTAATAAATTAAGTTTAATGTCTAAAAAAAATACATTCAAATATTATGGTATACATTTCTATAAATTAATAATTAGAATTCAGAAATAAATAATTATCACATTATCTATTAATATTTATTTAACTAGAAAATCCCTTGGGTCCCCATGGACACATGAATTTTAATACCTACTTTTTCTCATGCCAGAGTCTAATCGATATAACATAATCAATTCTTATTTCATAATTTCTTCCTTGTATCCACATATTCCATTACAATATTTTTGGGTGTATATCTCTATGTCTAGTAACCACTTTATCAAACATGTATATTACAATATATCATTCATGTCAATATAAAATCATGTCTAACAACTATATTCATAGTCATGAATATATGATATTGGTTTTTATCATCATTTATAGCGCCCATGTTCCAAATTATATCATATTTTATTGGTTTAGGTAATTATGTTGATGACACCATTTAACAACCCTATTGATAGATCTTTCATTGTACTAAATCATCATGTTTATCCCCCATTGAAAAACTGTACACGTATATCATCATCGAACTATATCATCAGGTATATTACTCATTTATCAACAATTACTTAATTCATAAATTAATTAATCCAAGAACATTAATAAATTAAACAAATTAATTAGTCACATAAAATTTCCACTAACTAATTTACTTTTTAATTATAGATTCTCATAGTCAACCTCTAAAAAATAATTAACCAATTAATTAATATTTATTTAGAATTCAAAAATTTATTAATTAACTCAACAATTAATTATACGCAAATTCTAAAACCAATAGTTCAATAATAAAATAATCAATTAATTATCAAAATTCTACAATTCTCAATACTCAATGAAATACCCAAATCCACATTGAATTCATTGGAAATTAAATCATCAATTAATTATCATAATTCAATAATTTCCACAATCATATAATTATTTTTCCTATTCAGTATCTAATTCATCAATCCAAAATCTCACAATTGCACAACAATATCCACAGATAAATTTTGGAAATTAAAAATTCATTTAGAAATTTCAGTTTATAAACAACTCTATAAATTATAAAAATTGAATATACATAATCAAAATCGCAATAATAAGAGTTGAATTTTAGACTACTTAACTTTAATTGTAGATTGAGAAATGTTTCTAATGACAATAGTACATCAGGAAAGATTAGGATGTTTGAATAGAGGCTCCTAGATAAATATTTAAAAAGTAAGAAAACAACAGCACATATTCAAAGGGGTTTCAATGCAATGGGTGTGGAATGAGGGGTGACAAAGAACAAATCCAACAAAAAAGATATATCAGGGATTGATAACATGAATAGAATGTCAGAAATGGGTTTTTCACTCCTATATTTCTCAGGGGCCATCGTAAGTTGATAAGATATGATCTATAGTGGGAAAAACAAAAATAAATTACACAAACCCTTTAAAAGAGTTGGTAAGGAATTTACACAGCTTATAATATAGTTAAACCTCGTGAAATGTTTTATTAAAGGATTACAAAAAGTTATTCTCATCTGATTTAATTTATTTTATCCCACCAATAATTAAAAAACCTGTAATCCCATTAAATTATGTGTCAATTTTTTTGCATTTCATTATTCATACCAATTTCATTTTAAGGCCACTCATCTCACAATGAATCCATTAATTCAAAAGCATACATCCTAGATCATTAGGTCATATTTTGAAACAAATGATCTCCATCTCCCAATAATAATTGGATACAAAAAAATAATAGAGAGAAAAGTACCTAAAAATATGGAATCTTATAATATATATTATACTACCTATGAATGATGTAAATTTTAATTACAATGGAAAATAACACCATGGTTTCAAATCTATTTCAGAACAATCATGATTATTGTCACCTAATATTAAAAAATGAATCCAAATAACTAATATACACAAAGAGAATACTTATTAACCAATTTTATAAATTTTATGAACATGAATTATGTTATTAATGAGTTTATTAAATATTTTTTTTAATGTGTCTTAAATTTAAATTGACTATGTGGTGGAACATAGTATGTATTTTATTTCCCATTTTTCTTTAATAATAAAAATATCTAATAATAAACCATTCCATATTTGAGGTCATTTGTATACTATACCATTAATATAATTTGTTATTATCCTATCATTGTTAATTTAATAATTTGATTCATTTGAAATGAAAAAAATTAAATTGATTTTATTTTAATTATTCTATATTTATGAGGGGTTGTAGTCTGAATTTTCATTTTATGTGACATTTTTAATATTTGAAAACACTACATATATTATATGGTTTATGTTATACAATATTTCATTCAATAATGAAATAAAATAAATTTTAGTATATTTCATAACCATCTCAAAATATACATCTTAATATCATTTGATTTAAATTTTACCCATACTGTTAGGGATTTGTATAGGGTCCCATACTTTTTATACATCAATATTATATTTCATTATGGGAGTATTTAGTAGATTTTTTAAAAAATATCCCATAAAACTAAATAGGTTAGTCTGTTTAGGTACTAGAAACACAAAAATTTTATTTAATGAATGATCACTAACATCTCCAAAAATGATCATAACATTTGAGAATATTCCTTCAAATTCCATACATAAAACATTTCTTCATAACATAGGGAAATAAAACATAACAAAGGATGTTCTCTGATTCTCAGAAAGTGTAAACACTGGAGATATAATTGGATGAACACATGAATGAATATGGTAATAATAAGGGAATGGTATCATGATTCATGGGAGTTTCCCCAATTCATGTGAATCTAGAATATAAGGGAATGTTTTTTCATGGAAGTATACTATGAAGATCGTCCTCATTTATTCTTTAGTAGAAGGAGTTGTGTTCACTTAGCATCCACATGTGGTTGAAAGGATGGGTTGAATAAGGGAAGGGTGTCAAGATTGATGGATATCCAGTTGTTCGAGAAAATTAAAATGAATAAATGTATACAGGGTTCCATTAACCTAGGTGCACTCTAATCTTGTACAGGTTTAGTTTCGTTCTAGGAAAAAAATCACCAGAATATGTTGAGGCACGACATGAGATCTAAACTTGCTGAAGGGTATTGTTCTAGTGCATCTTATATATCTAATGATAAAAACCATGCTTATTCATGTGTAAGAATCATTGATGTTTAGACGCTCATGTCAGATGTTGCCATTGGACTGGGCTTCACTGTTATATACAATGTGAATCATATTGGAAGGGAGATAGTGGCTATGGATACTCATCTGTTTTTGAAGGAGGAAGATGAACTAACAGAGGTGTAGGGTTATATCCTATATACTGATTCTGATAACGACCCAATTTCATTGGATATTGATAGAGGTAAATATTCAATTATAGGTAATAATAGTGACAGCTTTAATGATATGAAGGAGAAGAAATATCATCCATGACGGGACAAATATAATATCCCTATAACTATTACTATGAGGTACAATTAAATCTCTGTAGATATAGTGGTAGTGATTTACACAAATAAAGATAATGAGATCCTCCTTGGTGGATTCTTTGGTAATGATCATACTACTTGAGCTGAAGGTTAATCTATACAGATTCTAAAGGCAAGGTCTTAGTCAGACACTAAACCATGCATCCCCTGGGGAAGAGGTGTGATTATTTTATTACCTCCAAATGGTAATAAGTTATTTTTAGATGAAGAAATAATTTCTTGTTCATTATATACAATAATTTTCGCTGAAATGATCAACGTACATGACATTCCCCTCTGTTAAAATTGAACTTACTATGTGGGTTCCCTTTAAACACATAAAAGTGGATTATCCTTGAAATTAAAACAATGACTGGTAGTATGTGTATGAAATCATGAGTAAAACTTAACATGTTTTTACCCAAACTATCATAGTTTATATGAATGATTCATAGTATATAACAATACCATTTCAAATGATATAATTCCAAAATGTGACAAATCAACATTAATCAAAAATGAACTATAACTTCATGCAATATAACTGTATAATAGTTATGACAATATAAATAATTAAATATTTCATGGATTTCTAGAAAGAGCATAAACTCATAATGGAAAAGGCATCAACACCTGGTTCCCATAGCAGATCAATCACTTCAACTTGTATCTCCTAAAAAATCAGGTATATCAACTTATTTACTATAGATGATCGAGAAAGTAAATATGTTAACCATAATTATATCATGACTATTTAACATCACCTGATTCATTTGAGGGAAATATAATTTTACAACCACCTGTTAAATAATGAAAACCATACCTCATTGAGCTATAATATCATGAAACATCCATCATATCATCGCATCACTCCACATGTAAATATTGGGGGTTTCATAATCATTTATTCAATCCATAATAAAATAACCGTAGGAAAATTAATGGGTTTAAAAAATCGCATCATAAAAATCATAAACCATCTAGTGAAAGAATAATTATGGTAACATTGGATCTAATCAACAAAAAATATTAAGAAATATCTAAGTATATCATCATCTATAGAAAATTATTTAAAAATATCATTTGAATCATTTTATAGGGAAATTATAATTTCTAATTTTAAATCACAATTTTAAAATATAATATTTTACATAATATTAATGAAAATGTTTTCATGGAATGTAACAAGGGATACATGTCAATTAATCATAATTAAATTATGTTCATAAGAGGTCAGGGAATTGTGTTCATTTTTTAATGTAAAAAGTATTATTTTTTATGATATTCATAAGATGAAAAATAAACCTTATGAAGAGAACGTGATGAATATTCCTTTCAAACATGTTGTAAATCCCAAAAAATGGTAATTTTTTTACTCAAACCCATTTTATAAATTGTCAAAATTTCATCAAAATATTTTTAGAAAACCTATACATGGATGAGATAAGTTATTTGAACATCGAGATAAATGAAGTGAAAATTTCATAAATATATTATTTTGGACGTTTTAGTACATACATTTATGAAAAATAATTTATTTCATGTATTCTATAGAAATAAATTATGGAGATGTGAGTAAACATATTTCATTAGAGTCATAGATGTTAATATTTCATGATTAAATATATAATCATGACCTTTCCGAATAAACAATAAAATTGTAACATAAAACCCATAAAAATTTTATATCATTAGAATCATAATAAAAATAAATGAAATAACAATATAATATTTTTTAATCGACAATATTAATAATAATCACCCAAAAATAAATTTATTTTTATTATGTAGAGCACATAAAATAAATTGTTGGTGATTATGGAATGTGTCAAACAGATAAAAATGTGACAACAAAATAAATTACCTCAAGTAATGAATTTATTCATACAACTAAAATAATAAAATATATTAATTATGGGTATATAAAAAATTTATATTGTGACAATAATATATATATATATCAAACCATTTGTGATTTATTAATACAATTTTTTACTTCTCATTATCATTTTTTTATTAATGTCACAGTTTCTGTTAATTAATTACTTGTTTTTCATGTTTTTATTAATTTTATAGCTTAAGTCCATGTACATTTATTATATCTAAATCATATAAATAAGGTTTATAAGTATATTTATATATTATATATAAATTATCTAAATATTTGTTGTCATACAAAAATGTTAGATATAGAAATATTAATCGCATCATTCGTGGAGATGGACAATTGAAGATTGCAATGAAATCTATTTTAATTTTGTTGATTGGTGGAATGAAAAAAAAACATTTGTATTAATTAACATTTAAATAGTCATTTTTATATCATATATATCTTATAATGTATTTAACTCTATTATTATGTCAATCCATGTCAAAATAGAATGAACACAATAAAAAATTATTTCTAAGTGGTGGCAATCCACATGTATGCATGAGCAACGTTATTTTTTTTAAAGGATTACATGATATAAATATAAATATTATTTTATAATATTGTGAGTATAAGTATGTAATATATATCATAAATATTATTTAAATACATCGTTATTTCTATCCATGCTACTCGGTGACTGATAAAAAACTACATCGCATCGAGAGGTGGTAGTCCCCTATACACAGGATCGGTGGTTTTGCTTTAATTATAATGGAAGTAATTATATATATAGTTCACTAATATAATATAATAAAATCTAACTATATGTAATATACGTTTTTAGTATTTTAATCATGGTTTAAGTAGTTTTGAATGATCTATTGGGAGAAGAAAATCTAAATTACTAGCTAAATAATTATTATCCTTCTTCAGACATCCTCTTTGGATTTGCACCAGAATCCTCTGTATGAGTGTTTTCTAATTATACTAAGGAAACAATGAAATGTGGAGATATTTAAGTAATGGATTTGGTCACCTAATTTTTGAACCAATATTAATGATATTTTTTAATGAAACATGATAAGTGGGCCCTTTTGTATTTGAGGTAGTTGAATTTTTGTAAGCACCCAAAAATATTCAATAATATGAAATAAAATTCTATTAATCCACTTCCAAAATATATAAATATTGTTTTGGATGGAATATATTGTAAATAGAGACCAATAACAATAATCAATGACATAAATAAACATTTTATTGGCATAACCTCAAAATATACAAACTTTTACGATTTTTTTTCACCACATTAAATAGTTTAGATACCAGACTAATTTATCCAATAAGACTAAAATTAAAAATGTTCATGGGAGATAAATTGGAAAAAATATTTTTTTTTAAATGATATAATATTATAGAAAAAAACCTATGAATATGGGAAGTTAATTTAAACACACATGTAATGGGAAAACCCTCGTTTTATCCTTAACTATAGTAATTAAATATTTTACTCATTAGAGGGCAAGAAAAGTTACAAAAAATTGACAAGTAAAACATAAGTTTTTTTTCTGATTTATATTTTCAACATTTAAACATCTGTTAAATGAATATAATATTTTTATGAATTTTAAATAATTTTATGTATCTTTATTTTTTATAATATTTCATTAATGTCAAATTTGATATTATTTAATTAATTTGAATTTAATAATATCAAGTTAGGTATAGAAATAATGTATATACATTTAAATATAACAGAAAATGTTATATTTTTCTCATACATTTTGTATCAATATAATTTATTCAAATTATTTTAGTTGTACTATTTTTAATTCATTTATTTCATGTTCTTTATATTTATATATTCTCTAAATCGGTGTTGCGTAAGAATTATGTTTAATAATTTCATCAAAAAAATTTAAAATAAAATACAAAGAAATGCATCATTCAAATGAATATTTCTAACAAAAAGTAACTCTTATTTTTCGAACATAGGAAAATAATATGTATTCAATATTAAGGGAGTGAATGTAATGACTTATATTTTCCAGATTTTATTTTGGAAATTAGTTTGTAAAATACCATAAACATGTACTAAGATGACATTGGATTCTGAGACCCGGGGTGCCCTAATGATTAACTGTAAAATGTAATGTTTCTATTATCATCTGAAAATGAATTTTTTTGAAAAAGGTATATATCTCCTAAATTAATGCCCTGAAAAAAATAGGTTTTCACCATTCATCTCAATTCATGGGCTTTACCCTAGGGGCGACCCATCTTTAGTCGGCACATGTCATTTATAGAAAAAGTCACGTGGGGAATAACCATAAATTATATAACTAAAAAATTATATTATTTTGAAATCCCAATAAAAAAAATTGTAAATAAACTTGGAAATATGATATCACTGTTGTGTTCTTATGTGGGTGTTTTCCTTAAAAAAGGTATAACCTCAACCGACACGGGTCGAGGGTGAATGTTACTTTTTCGATGATAACGTCATTAAAATATTTTATAAAAAATTATTGAATGTTGCATAGTGACATAAAAATTGTTTTCAATTATTAATAAGATGTGTTATATAAATTTAATTATATATCCATATTCCAAAAACTCCCCTAATGTAAGGAGAATGAATCACTCTCCTGACAAATAACGTGAGCTGATCAAGGATCAACGATGACACAGACCTCCATTCTTCATCATTGTTCAATCCAATCATCGAGCTGGGGTAATGATTTTATAATTATTACTTTTCCCCTTCTGTGAATCCAACTATGTACATAAAAATACTAGAAATAGCTCTATCCATAGTTTTATCATTCTTATAAGATGGATAATTATTTCTAGATTAAAGGGAATAGATCTTGTTAATTAATATTCTATTAGTTTCTTCATGATCCCACTAAAAATAATAGATCAAGGTCAAATGAACACGGGAATGATATGTTGTATAGGGGTTGGTATTTTTTATCTCTCCACTAAATCAATCGCATTTTTCATGTATTATTTTCCCATTGAAACCCAATGAGAACAATAAAATTTTCTACCCATGATCTTTATCACAATGATCTGAGACTGAAGGTAGTAATCCGCGAAGTCATTGAGGAGGTGCGATAGCAGATTAGAAGACCAAAGTCAGCTCACGATAAAGGGCATGATGAATGGAAGGACACTGGCAGGGTTTAAGGTGGAGAGGGAAGTCTACAACCTAGTGGGTGGTGATGATCTGGTGGGGACTACATCTGTGGTCTAGGAGGAATGCACCAGAGAAGGAGCCCATGGGGAAACATGCTAGAGGTGGTGGATGAGAGCTGAGGTAGGATTCCAAAATTTCAGTTGGGGTGGTATATGGCTCAGATTTCAGGTCGTAGGGGTTCCCCTAACTATCAGGGATACAAGACCATGGGGATGGGACCTAGTGTCGTCCATGTTGAACCTAGCGGCGTGTTGACTGAGATTTCATAACTAAGTCTTGCACTGAAGGAGCCAAACCACATGTTGTAGAATTCTTAGGGAGAACTGGGCCGAGGTACATTGTCCCAATGGTTTAGGTCCATCGATTCAAGATAATTCTGACTGGCCCAGACTGACTGTGATGGGTCAGGCCAACTGAATATGGTCAGGTCAGGTTGGCTGAAAAATATCCAGTCAAACATGGAATAAACCAAACCCTTTTTACTAAATTTTTCATATCATCAAAACTATGTGTTCATTTGATGAGATTTTTTCAGTGTTGTCACCCTTTTGACCACACGTGCCTTTGGTATACTCAAATTTATTTTTTGTGGATGTTTTCATATGACCTAATGGATTTATGTGTATGTTCAACCTAAAAAAGTGTGCTATGAGACTTCTAGTTGTGATTGTGTATTATTGGTGACATTGTGACTTGGGGGATATATGACCCATTAATGCTCAATGCTCCATTGATGCTCTATTTTCCATCGACACTTCATGCGCCATCCACATTTTATGCTCCATCGATGTTATGTGAACTGTCGATGCTATGTGCACCATCGATGCTCTGTGGACCACAAACCTCTCAAACACCATTATTTCTCTTGGTACCACTGATGCTCCATGATCCGCTGATGATTAATTCCCCATATATTCTCTATGATCCATCGACACTCCGTGCATGATCGATTCTTTGTGAGCCATCGATTCTTTGTACACTATTAATTCTCTATGTGCCACTGACACTTCTAGTGTCATGTGTAAGAACCCAGATCTTATTATCATGTATGTCTTCCTCTTTCTGGTGTTTTGTATGAAAAATGGGAATTTATGGAAATTTCTTAAGTACACGTCGTATACACGGTTACCGCGGGTAGCTGGGTGTGTAACAGCCGTGCACAAATCCTTGTGTAGTGACCTGGAGACCGCCTAATGTGGGGGCTCGTATGGTCAAGTACACGTCATGTACTTATAAGTCACACACCGTGTAGTTTCTTTTTTTTAATTAAATAGATTGGGGTCACGTCTAATCACAGAAACACCACATACAAGGTCCGACTTGTCCATGAGCATTTGTATTCCGACGAATCTTTTCTGATCCCCCGGCTCACTGTCTGTTCTTCGAATTGACTATCATGGATTGCGTTGGAATCGAGTTGGTGTGTTCTCACTTCTTTTTTAGCATCATATCCAGATGTATCCTCTCTCATGAGATATCCTTGCTTTAATGTTTTTGACATTTTGGAAGATCTACCACGTTTTAGGTTGATCAAATTGCCGATGCCGGAGTATATCGATCCAACAACCCTGAGGTTGGTGGTTTTTTTACATTCCTTAGATAGTCTTTGAATTTTATGTGCAAAGGTGAAAAATACGCTCATTATGGGTATTGCATGTTGTTGGTTTTTATCCCTAATTATGCCTGATATGCATTGTTTGTTTGGATAGAGGTTGATTGTTGACAATATGGTTATATTGGGTAAGCTATGGATGTTTTTCCCATTATTTCTTGTTTTGACCATTTGGCCCCGTTTTCTTGTTAGGATTTTTGCTTTCCTTTCCTAATATTGTTTGGATGAAGTGTTCTTTTACCTGACATACTGTTATAATGTAGATTGTTTTTCCATGTAGTACATGATGTTTCTTTGACCGCCATGTATTGTTGTGCTCGATTGACTTTGGTCCGTGAGAACCTACTGTAGTACAACATAGGGAGAATAGATGTTGAGGGATTGTCCAAAGTATCTATTTATTGTTATGTTGAAAGACTATAAGGGGAATTTAATACGGTCATTCTCAAATTGTTTGTAGTTCCTCGACATGGGCCACAATAGGAATAGGATGTTGAGTTCTTCCCAAAAGCGCCTTTTAGTTACTTATACGGAACTAGAGGGGGAATTGATGTTTAGTGCTTCCTCAGAGAGTCTATGCTTAAACTGAACCAGAGGGGTTAGACTGTGTGTACTTCCTAGAGGATTTATTGTGTTGTTTTGGTTGAACTAGAGGGGTTAGGCTGATATTACTTCCCTGAGGGTTTCCTATATTGATTAAGTTCTTTCTTGATATATGAAATTCATTAAAATTTAACTGTTGGATGGTTTGTTTCTGGTTACTTCCTTGTTTTCTACTTCTATTTTCTATTTTCCTACCACATATATTCACTTACTATGAGGCACAGATCATTTGGTGGTGGCCTACTTGGATTCATCTCACACCCTATTTGGGCCATGATTTTGGGCCCAAACAGATTATATGGTTGATGGTATTGATATGGGCAAGAACCCTTCTACTTCTGGTACTTGATTGTTGAGGAGCTAGAGAGAATGGGACCAATACAAGGGTTGTGATATCGCTGGAGTTTATCTATTTTCTTTTTGTACATGGATTATTTATTTATTCCATCATTGTGGCTTTTTTGGATACATTCCTAGACATAGGTATCATGCATCGTTTATATACGTTCTCATGATGTTTCCAACATTCAGTCTTCCGCTGTTTATTGTTGTTTGTTATTAATACTACTTCTGTTATTGTCATCTGCTTACTTCTACTTCCTTACTCTACCAATGAGAGCATAGTTTACCCACTATCACACTCAAGGCCCTCACTTATAGTCGGAAACCTCCAGCATTCGGGGAAATGCACTTGATGCCATGTGACAAACCGGGTATGGGGCGCCTCTGGGTGGCTTCCGAAACAAAGACATTACAATGTGGTATTAGAGGGATTCTTTTCTTCTTGAGTTACTATTTGTAACCTATAACCAGGTATAGGACTGAATATGTACTTGGTAATAAGATGTGCCCGAGAGTAGATAACTTGTGTACATGGAAAATAAAATCTACCTAATTTATTGAAAATATTCTAGTTTTTCAATTTTAAGGACTTTTTGATTTCACCATTTGGTGATTCACATGTTTTGTGTTGTTAGCATTAATGTTATTGTGGTTCCATTTCTATTGAAACCCGATGAGATGCGGGTATTCCATCTCATGAATCATATAGGAACTTGTTAGAAATCACATGTCATGAATTCTTTCCATTCCATTTAGGGTGCATTATCTATTTCATGTTTTTGTGATATAGGTTATGTTAGATCTTTATGTTTTTGTGATAGATTCCTTGACAGAGTACTTTATTTTAGGAAAGGTATTGGTTTGTGTAATGTTAGTTTTATTGAACACTAAACTTTGGTTCTTGAGTTGTTATGATCCCTCATGGTCCGGAATTTGGTGGATCATTTAAATGTTACTCTTGTTATAAAAAGTATAAGATTCCATGATTTGATTCTTGGGGAGTATGGTCCCTCACAGAGCAGAATTTGGAACATCAAATGTTCGTTTCAGTGATTTCTGGGTTTTAGAGTAGTTTTACAGGCTTACCATCTGGAGAAAACCCAAATACATAG
This sequence comes from Viscum album, assembly GCA_963277665.1. Lineage (NCBI taxonomy): Eukaryota > Viridiplantae > Streptophyta > Magnoliopsida > Santalales > Viscaceae > Viscum > Viscum album. The sequence continues at coordinate 1,660,588,322 of OY728145.1, forward strand.
CAGGTAATGTTGAATACACTCCATGTGTCCTTCTGTTCGAGAAGTAACTATTTATCTAATGTACATGTTGTGTACTCTATGTACACACCATATAGTCTCAAACTGTGTCACTGGAATTGTGTGAAGAGACATAGTGTTTGAATTCTTCGTGGGACATGTCGTTTACCATATGTACATGTCGTGTTGTGTAGACCATCTATCCACCTGTGTGACTAACGACATGGATGGATAAAAAATAGGTTATACACATCGTGTTAAGATGAACAAGTCGTGCAGTGTAACCCATGTATCTGACCGTGTAGTGAACAACACAGGTCGGTGAAATCCTTCTTGTACATGCCATTTCTGGAATAAACACGCCATTTATGGTCAGTACTATGTTCAACCATGTTACTAACAACATGAGAAGTTGAAATATAAGTAGTACATGTTGTGTCCATCAAGAACATGCTATGTAGAGTGATCCATTTAACAAGATTCGTGACTAACAACACAGGTCAGTGACATTCATCTAGTACACGATGTGCCTGGAACTAACAAACCGTGTAGTCTTTCTCTTGGATAACCATGTGGTTTTTCTGTGTAAGAGAACTCGGGTAGGGGAAGATAATTCAAGTACAAGCTGTGTGTTAGGACAAAATGCTGTGTGTATGGGGTGTTACACAGGTGGTTTTAGAAGAGGTACACACCCATGTGATTGATTAATATAACACTCCGTGTAGGCATTATACTCGTCGTGTATCCATGTTATGAAAAACTGAAATTATTTATTTCTCATACTCTCTTCTTGTAGTTCTAGTTTTCAATCCGTGATAAACATGATCTATGTTGTGCAGTTGACCTTGCAGAGTCGTTCCACCATGATGTCCTCTTGTTGTACACCAGTTGGAAGGCGGTGATCATACACTGAACATGGTTGATCAAGGACTACCAAAAGATCCCACGGTTGTGCCAGTATGGGCACCAAATGTCCTTTCGGGCACAGGTTTCAATGCACAGTTCTGAGAAGGTTTTATGAGGTTCATTCAAACTTCTAAGGATTACCGCATCCTGCCTCTTCTTTGACATAGTTGACGTGGTTTTTCCAGCACCAACATCCTCCCACCTTCACAGGGGAAGGATACCTCAAGCTGTAGAGTCATGGTTAGAATCCACGATGACTATCTCAAAATATCTGGAGATGCCTATAGAGATTAGGGTGAATATTGCTACTTATATGCTTCACGATTCCACCAAGGGATTGTGTGATGTGATATCATAGGTGGGACGCCAGCATGTTATGTCTTGGGATGGGTTCTAGCATTCCTTCTACGACTACATCTATATGGAGACTTTGATGGCTGATCAAGCCCAATTATTAATTAGTATGAAGCAGGGTACTCTTTCTATTTTGGATTATTCTTCTCACTTCGATGAGCTGAAGCAATTAACGCCTATTCTAGGAGGTGATGAGTTTTTCTTGGAGAGGAAGTTTTCAGATGGTCTCAGGCACGACATCTAACTCGGGTGAACATCTTCAGTTTGAATTCCATAACTTCTATAGAAAACAAGGCACTGATCCTAGAGAAGAATCTGAGGGTTTTATGATTTTTGAGCAAGGCAGGCTCCACATATAGAGTTAGTATTCCTCCAACTAAAATCAAGAAGCGGCGTATGGAGTCTATGCATGAGGATCCTAAGAGATGAGAGACATCTTCTGTTAGTTAGGTGGTTTTCTACCTATGTGGAATGTGTGGGAATACGAGGCCACATTTCCCGAGAGATCTAGCGGATTGCTGATCATGCAACAAGATTGGTCACCTTCAGAACTTCTGTCAGATCTCCTCACCAGAAGCTGGTGACAGGGGTTATTCTATGACTCCGCGTTCAAGAGAAGCACGACTAGTTTCTCATTATTCAAGGAACTGGAGTTCTTCCGGCTATTCAGGATGAGGTGGAGGTCATGGATGTGGCATCCATTCACCAAGATTTCAGCTACAATAGGGTTGATCGACTTAGTGTGGTCAGGTAGGGTCATATGGCCACGGTGTAGGCTTGAATTTTGTAATGGAGCAGACCTATCAGGAGCAGGATTCCAGACCCTCTATAGTTCTAGGAACAATTCTAGTGGCCTTATATTCAGTTTCTACTCTTTTAGATACAGGGGCTTCCCATAGCATTATATCTATTGCAATTATAGAGAGCCTTGGGCTCTGTAACACTTCTTCTACTGATATCTTGATGCTAGAAACTCTGTTTGGAACTAGAACGACTAGTGTACATCAGTGTAAGGAGTTTCCTCTTGAGGTTGGCGGGTGTCACTTCTTATGGGACCTCTATGTCCTAGAGATGGAAGGCTATTCCATTATTTTTAGAATGGACTAGTTAGTTCCCTTATAGGTTTTTTTCGACTGCTATCACTATAGGGTGAGTTTCACATCACCAAAGGGCATATTATTTCTAAATAAGGGTGAATGGGATGTCTATGTGAGAAAAGAAGGACCCGAGCATCTTGGGATGAGAGGAGTTGTAGCCCAGATTTGTAGTCAATATCTAGATGACCAAGGGACTTCACAGCTAGACATTCTCCAAGAGTGGATCATTTCAGGAATGTCATCCCAGAATAATTTTCATGTTTTCCTCTGGAGAGAGAGGTGTAGTTTTCTATTGATATAGTGCTACGAGTAGTAGCGGTGTCTATTCCTCCTTATAGAATGTATACACCAGTGTTGAATGAGCCCAATAAGTAGCTGGAGGTGTTGTGGGGAAAGGGATTCATCCGACCCAGTACTTCTCCTTCGGGTTCGTCTGTACTCTTTTGCAAAGAAGGAGGATCGTACAAAGAGACTTTGTGTATTATCAAATGTTGAACCAGTTGATGGTCAAGAACCAATATCCCTTACTGAGTATTGATTATCACTTTCATTAGCTTCAAGGATATAGGGTGTTCGTAAAGATTGACTCGAGGTCCAGTAACCATCACATGCATGTTAGACCATCTGATATACCTCAAAAATATTTTCGGGGTAGGTACATTTTATACGAGTATGTGGTTATGTCATTCAGTCTCATGAACACAACAGTAGTTTTCATGGCACAGATGACCTGAGTATTCCATACAAACATTGATTCTTTCATGGTAGTCTTCATGGACGATATCAAAGTGCACTCTCACACTCAACACGACCATGACACATATCTTGAGATCATTTTGAGTACACTAAGAGAGTATCAATTATATTATAATCTCTAAAAATGTCACTTTTTGATGGACCAAATTCACTTATTGGGTCATGTTAACTAAGAGAATGGAGTATCAGTTGACCTGGAGAAAGTGAGTGCTATATTTTTCTAGGAGAAGAATAAGAATGTCTTTGATTAATAGTGTTTTCTATGGATAGCTGGATAGTATAGATGTTTTATATAGGGATTTTTACATTTACCAGCACCACTATCAGACCGGACTAAGAAGGGTGGAATTTTCTTGTGGATAGATTATTTTGAGTCATCCTTTCAAGAGCTGAAGGGGAGGTTGACTTCATCACTCATACTAGTATTTCGAGAGCTGGGCAAGATTTATACTGTTTTTTATGATGCATCAGGTATTAGGATGGGAGCAGTGCTTATGTAGGGGGAATGAGTCGTTCCGAATGGATCTCGGCAGTTGAGTCTACATGAGAGGATCTACCTAATGAACAATCTCATGATGGTTACAGTTGTTCATGCATTGTGCTATTGGGGAAATTATCTTCGGGGAGTTCATTTTGTTGTTTTCACCAAACAAAAATGTCTCAAGTACATCTTTACTCAACGAGATCAAATTTGAGACAACAAAGGTGGGTTAAATACCTTAATTCCTTTTACTTTGAGTTCACTTATACACCTAGGAAAAGAAATGCAGTTGTCGATGCGTTGAGCCGGAGGACTCAGTTACATACATTTCAGGAGGCCAGTTGTGAGTGGAAGCTTATGGATCTGTTCTCTAAGATGCATTTGGAAGTGAACGGCTGATAATGATAGAAGTTTCTTTCATCTGTAATTGTTACCACTTCCCTACTTGATCAAGTACGAATGAGGAAACTATCAGATTCAGACGGCCTAGTCCTATGGGAATGCGTGTCAACAGAGGACCCTATTCTTGGATGGACCATAGGTGAGGATGAGATATTGGGTTTCTAGGGTGCATGTGGGTGTGAGAAGACATGTGCTAGGAGATGATTCAGGACTTTCATTCCTAAGATTGGGTAGTTCATCCTTGTGTCATAAAGATGTGTTGTGATCTACACCATTAGTATTGGTGGCCAAGTACGAAGGGAGATATTTCTGGGTTCACCATGAGGTGTACCACCTATCATTTGGTAAAGGCAGAGGATCAGCGACCAACATAGATTTGGAAATAGTTACCCATTCCTCGGTGGAAGTGGAATGATGTCTCAATGGACTTCGTGATAGGTTTGTCGAGGTTGCCTCAAGGGAATGATGTTGTATGGGTTGTTGTTGAGAGACACGTGAAGGTTTCTCATATCTTGCTGATCAAAGAGACCTTTAGTGTTGTTGAGTTGGGAAGGATGTACATATGAGATATTTTACATCCATATGGGGTTCCACAATCCATTGTTTTAGAAAGGAATGCCCATTTTACATCTCGGGTCAAGTAGGGGCTTCATACTGCTTTGGTCACACATGTTCTTTTGGGTACAACCATCCATCCCTAGACAGATGTTCTGTCCAAGTGTACGATTCTGGTTCTAGAGGACATGCTTCATGCATGATTCATGGATTTTGGTGGTTCATTGGATAAATACATACCTCTTGTGGGGTTTACCTACTATAATAGTTTTCATTAAAACAATTTATATGACACCTTATGAAGATTTGTATAGAAGTCCATGATGATCACCCTTATGTTGGCTTGAGGATGTAGAGGCATCTATGTAGGGACATCTTCTTGTCCAGGAGACCACGGAGTTCATATAGTTGATTCAGAAGAGGATGGCTATGACAAAATCACGATAGAAGTCCAATGTTGTTCATCAGAGACGACCTATGGAGTTTGAGGTCGGAGATCTGGTTTTCCTGTGTGTCACACCATGGTTGGGAATCTTGAGGATTAGGAGATAGTGTAATCATTTTCTGAGATATGTCAGGCCATTTAAGGTGTTGGATGGAGTTGTAATGTTTCCTATCGATTGCAATTACCTCATAGGTACCACACTATGCATGATGTCTTCCACGTTTCATAGCTTCGATGTTACTTCTCAGACCCCCCTCATGTTTTCCATCCCGAAGAGGTTGAGCTTGAGGTGGATTCCTCATTTGAGGATCATCCTATCCAGATTGTTGACCGTAGTTTGAAGGTTATCTGTGGCCATTTTGTTCCTCTGGTAGAGTAGAGGACAAGACTTGGGAGAGGGAGGCCGATGTGAGATCGCAATGGCCCGAGTTGTTCAAGGTTTCGTCTTCTACACCACCATTATAAGGAAATTTGGGGATGAATTTCTTTAAGGGAGGAAGTGGGTAATAAACTAGATCTTACTTTCAGGTATGTCTTCATTTTCTGTGGTTTTTATGAAAAATGGATCTTTCTGAAATTTATTAAGTACACGCCTTCTACCTTATAAGTAAACGATGTGTACTTTATAAGTATATGCTATGTACTCGGTAACTGCAGGTTGTCGTGTATTGGATGTGTAACGGTAATGCACATGGCCGTGTGTGGTGACCTGGAGACCACTTAATGTTGGGGCCGGTAAGGGAAAGTACACGCCATGTACATCCAGAGTACACACAGTGTACTTAATTTTCTTCATTAAACAGATCGAGGCCGCGTCTAATCGACAGAAACACCTCCTTCTATGTCTGACTCATCCAGGAGCATCTTCATGCCAATGAATCGTCTATGAGGCCACAACTCCCCATCTATTCTCCTAATCAACTGCCATCTATTCGGTTGGAATCTAATCGGTGAGATTCCCTTCTTTTTTACATTATTTTATGATTTCTCCTCTCTCTTGAGATATCCTCGGTTGACTGTTTTAGACATTTTTATAGTTCTACCACATTCTAGGTCGATCCAAGGGCCGATGCCAGAGTACAGTGATCCTACAACAACGAGGAAGGTGGTATGTGCCTTTCCATAGATAGTACTTGAATTTTATGTTGAACGGTGCCAAATACCCTCATTCAGGGCATTGCGTGTTGTTTGTTTTTATCCTTAATTATCCCTTATATGCATTTTTTGTTTAGATATAGGTTGATTGATGATAATATGGTTATATTGTATAAGCTATGTATGTTTTTCCCATGATTTCTTGTTTTGAACGTTCGGTCCAGTTTGCCTATTAGGATATTTTCTTTTGGTGCCTAGTATTATTAGGATGGATTGTTTTCTTTAACTGACATGATGTTATGTTGTATACTATTTATCCAAGTAGTTATTGAGGTTTACTTTTCCCCTATGCATTTTTTTGCTAGATTTAATTACACATGACCGTGGGAATTTGATGTAGAAGACCATAGGGAGAATAGACATTGAGGGCCTCTCGAGAGTGTTTGTTTACTGTTACGTTACGATACCATATGGGTTATTGACATAAGGTCTTCCTATGAGTGTCTATAGTTCCTTGTCATGGTCCACATGGGGAATGGGACATTGATTGATTCCTCATAGAACATTTTAGTTACCTATATGAGACCAAAGGGGGAATTGATGGGGAGGGCTTTCTCATAGAGTCTATGCCTAAACTGAACCAGAGGGGTTTGACTGTGTGTACTTTCTAGAGGGATTCTTGTGTTGTTTAGGTTGAACAATAGGGGTTATGAAGAGAGTACATTCCATAGGGATACATGTTTTTATTAACATATTGTTTGATATATTAAATTGAATGTAATTTTACTATTGGAATGTTTGCTGCAGGATACTTCCTTATTTACTTCATTTTTGGCTATTTTCCTACCATATATATTCACTGACTATTAGACACAGATCATTTGTTCGTTTCCTACTGGGATTCATCTCACACCCTGTTGGGGCCACACTTTGGGCCCAAATAGATTATATGGTTGCAGGTATTGATAAGGGAATGTGACCTTGTACTTTAGATACTTGAATTCTGAGGACCTGGAGATCATGGGACTACGCTGAGACTTGCGCTGCTCCTAGAGATTATATATTTTCTTTTAAACTAGGATTATTTCTTTATTACAACATTGTTACTTGTTTGGTTTTTTCCAATACATATGTATCATGCATCATTTATATATGTTCTCCTCTTGTTTCTTACTATCAATCTTTTGTTGTTTACTATTGTATGGAATTATCACTAATTCCGATATTGTTATCTATTTACTTCTGCTGTGTTACTCTACCAATGAGGGCATAATTTCCCCACTATCACACCAAAGCCACTCACTACTAGTTGGAATCCTATGGAGTTCTAGGAAATGCACATGAGACAATGTGACCAACCAGGTATGTGGCACCTCTGGGTGGCTTCTGGAACTGGGACATTACATCATTCAAACTCAGAGATCTATGGAATAAAACTATCAATACTTACCTAAATACTTCGTAATTATAAATATTTCATATGATAGTATTCACTACACTTTGTGTGTATCTTTTTTGGTGTTCTTCATGTTTTTACTTTGTGGTGTACTAGTTGTGTTTATTTTGTTTTATACTTCATGTATTTTTTATTTGTTTACCATTATGGTTTTGGGGTTCCTACTGAATATTGTTTTACTCAACCTTTCACGACCTATGCATGCATTTGTCATTTATTGTGAAAAATATTGATGCTTTGATGGATTCCATGGTGGAATCAGGCCAAGTGGATCTAGGAAAGAGTCTTGTCAGATGAGGTTTCCTTCAGTGACATCAGATAGTTGATTCTGCACATACCCTTCAGGTTGGGTTTTCGGCAGATGATATTTAGAATCTTATACCATTTTTTTGGATGGGCTTGATTTCTGGCCCGGTTTGATTTTTATTTTTTATTTATTGGGATTTTAGATGGGTATATGCGTGCATTTACTTAGTAAAATGCCTCCCATTTGTGGGATATGTGTACTCAGTTCTCTTCGTGTGGCACTGGATTTCTTGAGGTGGGCATGGGGTAGTCACCCCACAGGCCTAGTGGTATTGGTCACAATAGGGTGGTATTATAAGAGGTCAGTTCTACATAACCTACCAAGAGAATGTGAGATTGGGTTGGGAAAAAATGTCGACTGTTTCGAGTTCGGAATTCAGTCCATGGAATCCAGTGTTGGTGCGATGACTGACATATCCATACATAAGGACCCTGATATATGATTTTCGATTCAATACATGAAAACAGTAGTTACAGGGAAATTAAATGGTACAAACGTCATATAGGATTGAGTGTGTTCTTATTTAATTCTTTAGTCAGTGCCCTCTCAGCAGGTATAGTCTAATGAATGTGGTTTGTCAATATCTATTGGAGGATGTGTAACGCCCCGACCCCAGTTACCCAGAGTCGGTGCATTATTGCGTAACATTGGCATGATCACAAAGATTAAGTCTCGAATGACCGATTAGTTTAGTAGACATGAAACACTAGATACATTCATAAATGTTACATTACATCATTAAGTGAAAAACTACAATAACAAAGTCTCCATAGTCCACACTCATATCCTCTTCTGAATATCCCTACAAGTCATTCATAAAATACTTCTTCACATCCTGGAACATATCAAAACATTGAAAGGTGTGAGCTAAGATGCTCAGTAAGGATAACAATATTGCAGAATCTTTCATAAATAAACATTAACATTTACATCATTGTATAACTAAAACAAAAGCCTTTTTAAACTTGATCTTTAGCATAATATGGAAAAAATAAAATTAAATAATTCCATTTACTTACTAACATGGATATTCTACTAGTCGAATAATCACATGCAATATCAATAACCACTTTCATAATGATGAAATTCATAATTTCAGACTATCATAACTACGTATCCAAGGCCTCATGCCAAGACCACAAATAAGATTTTGTCAAGGCCTCGTTCCAAGACACTAGTTTGTCTCATGAGACCTACCGATGCATTGAGGAGTTGTATCGGGCTCCACCCATCACTTATTAAGTCCAATGCATTCATCATATGAATAGGTTTAAACATATAATAAACCATAACATAATCATATCACATAAAACATGCATAAAGGAAACATAACCTTTCCACATTTCAATAAAAAGATATAAATACAACACATTGATATAATAAAAACACTTTCAAAACCATTTTCAATACCAATATAAAATAAAGTTAAAACATTGTGTTTATTTTTCATTTAAAAAAAGGTATGGCTTGTAGAGGAAGCCGAAAATCTAATAATGGTCACGGCAGTGGAGAAGTCGTTGTCGCTGCATATGTACGGCAAGAAAAAAATTCCCTTTTTGTCATTTAGTAAAAATCATCATATAAAAAAGATTCCTTTTGGATAAACGTAAAAGTCAAAAGGGTTTATACACCGTATAAAAGAAAGTTGTGTATAAAACAAAATATGACTCAATGAAAGAAGATTGAGAAGAAGACCCTTACAAAGATCATTTTTTTAAAATAAAGTAGATATATTATGTGTATTCAATATAATTACACATAATTAAAGTACAAATACAAGATAGGACATAATAATATCATGACATAATTTGAAAGTAGGAGATTAACCCAAAGAATAGAAATTGGGTTAAGAAGTTCCCTTACATAGATCATTTTTTAAATAAAATAGATAAATTATGTGTATTCACTATAGGTACACATAATTTAAGTACTAATATAAGATAGACTATAATAATATCATAACATAATTTGAAAGTAGGAGATTAACCCAAAGAATGGAGATTGGGTTAAGAAATTTCCTTACCTCGTGTCCGACTTGACCCGATCGTTCATTAACCTCCTGAATAATAAACTAAAGTTAATTTCTATTTACTTAAGAACCTTTTTCATGTTAATTATTCATTTTATATCAATTATTACCATGTTATCAACATTATGTAATTATTTAAGTTAATAACGGTCATTTTGTCGATCTTTGGTACTTGAGTCAAAAATAATCTTCTTATAATTACAAGTTGTTCGTTTGGTGAAATATCAATTATATCCAGAATTATATTCATGATTTAGATATCATATTTATCATATATATCCATTATATACATTCATTTATAATATTACATAACATTTAGAGGTAAGAAATGAAATGCACCGTTCATGGAGACGGTAAGCCGTACGTATGCATGAACGCTACTTTCATTTCTATTTAATATTTAATGGAATGAAATCATAATAGTATAAAGGTGTATTATAATTCCAGTATAATATAATATATAATATCATTTACTCCATCCTTTATACATCCCACATATGGCATTAATGATTCATATCACTTTGAGGGGGCGGTAGTCTGCACTTCCTAAAATGAAAATATCGCATTTACCCATAATGGAAACCATAAAGGTATGACATAAATAAAAAATACAGAAGCTTAAGTATAACATAAACATATTATATATAATATATAAATATAGTGACATCTTAATGGCCACCTTTTAAGGTGTTATATGAGATTCGAACAATCATCGTTTCGTGTGGCAGAAATTTTCCATCCATAGAAACCGTATGTTTATTAACCATTAGACGAAGGTGTGTGTAAGTGTAAATAAAATAAATATCATAAAAACATCCTAGTATATTGTGGATACTGGTGTTGTTACAAAATAAAATAATAAAAAGGGTTAAAGGGGTTGGAGAAGCAAAATAAAACAAAATAACATAATAGAAGACATTACCTTAAAACCGGGTAACTCTTCTTTGATTTGATCCAAAGTCTTCCTTGAGAAGAATTATACCCAAATTAATGCTTCTAGGAGTAATAGAGGGATGTTGGGAGAGTCTTTTTCCAGAGTTTTTCCGAGCCAAATGGCTTGAAAGTGTGAATAAGGTGGTAGTGGTGGGGGCCTTTTATAAGAGGAGAGTAGGGGCACTCTTGGAAAGATTGAAATGTTACTTTATTATGAAATGCTTTTTCAGATTATAAAGTTCCTACACTTATATATTTCGAGTATAAGGTGATAAGGGTTCTAAATCTACTCATCCAATAGGTTTTTGAAAAGTTTAATTCTTAGATTTTACATTATCTTTTCATTTTATTTAAATCGTTAATTAATGAGGTAATCACTGCATCATCATGGTGTCCTAAATAATTTAATTAATTTAATGTCTAAATTTTATAAAAAAATATCATGATTTAGGAAATCTTTTTATATTTCTAATGAATATTTATAGTAAAAAATTTGACTTTTATAACCCTATTTAAATTTTTTTTAGTAAAACAACTCATGTTTGTGACATTTTTATTTTAACATTAAATAAAAAGTTATTTATGTCATTTTCCTACCAAAGTGGCTCCATGGGGTCCCCAAGTTGACCCATGGATTTTATGGGTCGGCCATGACACATCCAATAGGGGTTGGACAAGTTTCAAGGTCATTTCCTATTATTATAACATTATATTTACCTTAAATTTCACTAGTTACCTTTAATCGCGATTAATTAAACTTAATAGTTACTATTCACCAAAAAATTATTTTAATCCAATTGAACAACATTTTACTTCCTAATGAAAACCATGTATGTTGGATTTTTGAAAATCAAATCACAGAAGTGGTAATGTTTCATTTAAATGAAAAATCAGTTTTTTAACTACCACTTAGTGGTTTCTCTATTCATCAAAAATTGATGTTTTTCAGAACAATGCCAAAATTTCACCCTAAGCTATAATTGATATTCTGAATTAAAAAATTATGCCTATTTTAAAAAATGCAAAACATATAAGTTTCATTAATTAATTTTATAATTAATTCCTGATGTCACAACAAATAGCGTGTTTTTAAGAAACAATATATATCAAAAGATTGACAATTGTTTATGTCCAATTTCAAAGTGAAATAAATTCTAATGACCACCATTGGATAAAATAGTAAAAATATATTCTAATTATACTATAAATCCACTCAATATTATAATTTATCACTATAACATATTTTTATGAAAAAAGTTGTTTTTAAGTATTTTTCACTATTCATAAAAAATTGGAAGTTCTCATAAAATTACAAAAAATTCAACATTGGATAATTTCGATATTCCGAATACAGAAATGAAGTCCATTTTGAAATATAAAATATATATAATTTCAAAAAATTTGTATTACTATTCATAATTTCTACTTTGATTGGTCGCGGCGTGTTAGAATCTCGAACTAGTGTACAATGCAAGCTATTGAATTATTGAAAGGGATGTGTATCGTGAAAGCATGGGGTGTTACATTCTCCCCTCCTTCAATAAACTGTGTACTCACAATTTAAAAATGTTCTTCTAAAATAAAAGGTTGAAAATAGAAAATACCTTTGTGGAAAACCCACATCGGAAATAGGGTTAATAAGAATATAACATTAAAAGAAAGAAAGAGAAGTACAAAGGTCATCCGAGATAGCCCATAATAGGATTCTATGAAAATATAGATATGGAAGAAAATCAAACCAGTAAGGTCTGATGGAGAGTTGTAGAAAACAGGATTAGGAGAATGTTAACAATAAGAAAATCACAAACTTGTGATTGGTTAAACGATCATTGAATCCCCAGTTGGAAAAGTTAAATGACAACGTTTTTGTTTTAAGTTACCTTTTATATAGTTGTGGAATTTATTTAAGAGATTTTCTAAGAACGTAAGGAAATATAATTACTTGTCATGTAGGCTTTCATTCTTTAATAAATTTTTACAACGAACCCATCTTTCACTCCAAATGGTAACAGAACTCAAAAATATTCTATTTATCCTAATTTTATAAGGTACCAAATATTACCACATACCATTTAATTTAGGAAAACTATTTTTTAATAACCAGGGACTTCCTGTAGGCTAGTGGTAGGTAATAAGGGCCTCTCGCACTATGGTTGTGGGTTCGATTCCTACAGCTTTGTCCGACGCGAAGGGTTATTCCCCACCCTATAGGTTGTCCTTTTCCTAAAACTATAGTATTATAATATTCCAAAAATAATCTTCAGAGAAGTTTTAACCTTAAAAAACACTATCCAAAGATCAACTTAATCCATTTCATCCTTTATAGTTATCCAAAATACCTCCATCCAGACATTCTCTAAAGGGTCCTTAAATTCCAAAATCAATTGTAACATTAGATTCCCTAAACAAAGTAATGTTTCTCTTATTGTCACCTACTAAAAATATTATTTCCTTCATCCTATTAAAACCTTAATGATAAAAAACAAGAACTGCAGTACAATCCTTATATATATCACATTATTTTTATAACCACAATATAATCCTTGAGTCCAAAAGCACTAATACATTAATTATTCTGCTTCAATAGTAGTAACAGCATAAGATTGTCCTTGATCCCTGGGCCTTTTCTGAGGTAAGTTTCCTTGACTCTTAGGACATTCATTTGCATAATGCCCCATTTACCTACAATTGTAGCATTCAACATTGATAGCCTCTTTCTTTCCCTTGCAATCACGAGACTGGTGACCTTTTTCTCTACATTTATAACAAACTCCCATTCCTTTTAGGCAGGTACCAGGGTGATTCTTCCCACAATTATCGCATAATGGAAAATCCTTCTTTCCCTTTTTCCCTTTATCTGTCTCTTATTCCACTATTCTCTTCTTCTCTTGCTTTACTTTATTATCATAAGATTTAGAGAATTCCTTTTCTGTCCTAATATCACATGAGACAATATCTTCGTATGATTATAAGGATTATGAGACTAAGGCTCGACGTAGAAACAGTTTTAACCCATCAATAAAATGATCAATCTTACTTCTTGGGTTACGTATATAATCTGATGCATGCCTCGCTAACTGTGTTAAGTTAGACTCATACTTTGCGACATTCTCATCCTCCTTCTGCCTCAGATTCAGAAATTGTCTTTTCATATCTACTCTATGGTCACAGGGAAAGTATTTTTCTAAGAAAAGATCATTGAGCTCTCTTCATTCCATATTTGATACTTCATCATCTTCCTTTGTGTTTTGAATCAGCAACCACCATTGATCAGCATCTCCAGTGAGGCAGTAGACTGACATGACAACCTTCTCCCTTTCACTACTCCCCAAGGAATGGAATATTTTATCTAAGGGGTTTATCCATTGCTCAACTACTAATGGAGTTATACCCCTATTAAATGTTGGTGGTTGTTGCCTCATGAAGCGGTCTAACATTGATCCTCCACGTTGCAGTTCAGGGTGCTCCATACGAGTAAGGTTTTTATTCATAACCTGAGTGAGTTGTCCTAGTATGGTAATAAGTTGATCAGCACCAGTTGTATCTCTAGCTCCAAAATAATTATCTTGAGAAGGAGGGAAATCCCTACATGGAGTGAGTTCATTGATACAGTTTCCATTCCTTCTAATAGGAACCATTTCTAAACAATGGATTAAACTAGATTAGTTTATGAATCAAAATACGTAATTCCATACTTGTAAAATACTTAACATAAATTGAACTATTTATCGATATAATCCATAATCAGAATAATGTTTTCTTTGAGAAAGTATATACTCATAACCATTCATAATGGTTTGTAAAGAAAATGATAATTATCCTAATCATATCCCCCAGTAGTGTCATAACTAAGAGTGCAGCAAGGCCGGTTGTCGTGCAGCAGTCCCCGTTTGTGTCTAGCTCAAAGCGGTGTTTTCGGGTTTTACCCCTAGGTACATTTGTGCGAGAGCCGCCTCTTCCTTCTCGTATCCAGACAGAGATGTATTTCTCGAAATGCTCACAAAATCTCTACAACAACAAATTTCTAGGAAGTTCTTCTATACTGATCCTCAAATTTTATCTTTGGGCTATGTGCTCTAATCAGAGTTTATCTAAATCTAGCTTCCAAGGTTAGTACTAAACTGCCTCTGATACCAACTGTAACGCCACGACCCCAGTTACCCAGAGTCGGTGCATTATTGCGTAACATTGGCATGATCACAAAGGTAAAGTCTCGAACGACCGATTAGTTTAGTAGCCTTGAAACACTAGATACATTCATAAATGTTACATTACATCAAAATGTGAAAAACTACAATAACAAAGTCTCCATAGTCCACACTCATATCCTCTTCTGACTATCCCTGCAGGTCATTTATAAAATACTTCTTCACATCCTGGAACATATTAAAACATTGAAAGGGGTGAGCTCAGATTCTCAGTAAGGATAACAATATTGCAGAAGATTTCATAAATAAACATTAACATTTAAGTCAATGTATAAATAAAATAAAAGCCTTTTTAAAATTTAACTTCAGCATAACATGGAAAAAATAAAATTAAATAATGCTATATACTTACTCCCATGGATATTATACTAGTCGAATAATAACATGCAATATCAATAACCACTTTCATAATGATGGAATGCATAATGCCAGACTATCATAACCACGTAGCCAAGGCCTCGTGCCAAGACCACAAATAAAATTTTGTCAAGGCCTCGTGCCAAGACACTAGTTTGTCTCATGGGACCTACTGATGCATCGAGGAGCTGTAGTGGGCTCCACCCGTCACTTATTAAGTCCAATGCATTCCTCATATGAATAGGTTTCAACATATAATAAACCATAACATAATCGTATCACAGAAAACATGCATAAATGAAACACAACCTTTCCACATTTCAATCACAAGATATAAATTCAACACATTGATATAATAAAAACACTTTCAAAACCATTTTCAATACCAAAATAAAAGAAAGTTAAAACATTGTATTTATTTTTTATTAAAAAAAGTTATGGCTTGTAGAGGAAGCCGAAACTCAAATAATGGTCACGGAGGCGGAGAAGCCGTTTTCGCCGCATATGTACGGCAAGAAAAACATTCCATTTTTGTCGATTAGAAAAATGATTCGTATAAAAAATATTCTTTTTGAATAAACGTAATAGTCAAAGGGGTTTATACACCGTATAAAAGAAAGTTGTGTATAAAACAAAATATGCCTCAATGAAAGGGGATTGAGACGAAGACCCTTACAAAGATCATTTTTTTAAATAAAGTAGATATATTATGTGTATTCACTATAAGTACACATAAATAAAGTACAAATACAAGATATGACATAATAATATCATGACATAATTTGAAAGTAGGAGATTAACCCAAAGAATAGAAATTGGGTTAAGAAGTTCCCTTACAAAGATCATTTTTTAAATAAAATAGATATATTATGTTTATTCACTATAGTTACACATAATGTAAGGACTAATATAATATAGACCATAATAATATCATGACATAATTTGAATGTAGGAGATTAACCCAAAGAATGGAGATTGGGATATGAAATTCTCTTACCTCGTGTCCGACTTGACTCGATCGTTCTTTAACCTCATGAATAATAAACTAGAGTTAATTTCTATTTACATAAGAACCTTTTTCTTGTTCATTATTCCTTTTATATCACTTATTACCATTTTATGAACATTATGTAATTATTTAAGTTAATAACGGTCATTTTGTCAATCTTTGGTGGTGAGTCAAAAAAAAACTTCTTATAATTACAAGTTGTTCATGTGGTGAAATATACATTATATACAGAATTATATTCATGATTTAGATATCATATATATCATATATATTCAGTATATACATTCATTTATAATATTACATAACATTTAGAGGTAAGAAATGAAATGCACCGTTCATGGAGACGATAAGCCGTACGTACGCATGAACACTACTTTCATTTATATTTCGTATTTAATGGAATGAAATCATAATATTATAAAGGTGTATTATAATTCCAGTATAATATCATATATAATATCATTTACTCCATCTTTTATACATCCCACATATGGCATTAACGATTCAAATCACTTTGAGGGGGCGGTAGTCCGCACTTCCTAAAATGAAAATATCGCATTTACCCATAATGGAAACAATAAAGGTATGCCATAAATGAAAAATACAGAAGCTTAAGTAAAAAATAATCATATTATATATCACAAATAAATATAGTGATATCTTAATGGCCACCTTTGAAGGAGTTATATGAGTGTTGAACAATCATCATTTCGTGAGGCAGAAATTCTCCATCCACAGAAACCGTATGTTCTTTAACCATTAGACGAAGGTGTGTGTAATTGTAAATAAAATACATATCATAAAAAAATCCTAGAATATTGTGGATACTGGTGTTGTTACAAAAGAAAATAATAAAAAGAGTTTAAGGGGTTTGAGAAGAAAAATAAAACAAAATAACATAAGAGAAGACATTACCTTAAAATCGGGTAACTCTTTTTAGATTTGATCCAATGGCTTCCTTGAGAAGAATTATACCCAAAGTGAGGCTTCTGGGAGTAAGAGAGGGATGTTGGGAGAGTATTTTGGCAGAGTTTGGCCGAGCCAAATGGCTTGAAAGTGTGAATAAGGTGGTAGTGCTGGGGGCCTTTTATATGAGGAGAGAAGGGGCACTCTTGGAAATATTGAAATGTTACATCATTATGAAATTCTTTTTCGGATTCTAAAGGTCCCACACTTATATATTATGAGTATAAGGTGATAAGGGTTCTAAATATACTCATCCAATAGGTTTTTGACAAGTTTAAGTCTTAGTTTTTACATTATCTTTTCATTTTATTTAAATCATTAATTAATGAGGTAATCGCTGCATCATCATGGTGTCATAAATAATTTAATTTATTTAATGTCTAAAAATTATAAAAAAATATCCTGATGTAGTAAACCTTTTTATCTTTTAATTAAGATTTATAGTAAAAAATATGACTTGTATTAGCCCATTTAAAAATTGTTTTAGTAAAACAACTCATGTTTGTGACATTTTTATTAAAACATTAAATAAAAACTTATTTATGTCATTTTCCTACCAAAGTGGCTCCATGGGGTCCCCAAGTTGACCCATGGATTGTCTTGGTCGGCCATGAAACATACAATAGGGGTAGGACAAGTTTCAAGGTCATTTCCTATTATTATAACATTATATTTACCTTAAATTTCACTAACTACCTTTAATCACGATTAATTAAACTTAAAAGTTACTATTCACCAAAAAATTATTTTAATCCCATTGAACCACATTTTACTTCATAATGAAAACCATGTATGTCAGATTTTTGAAAATCAAATCACAGAAGTGGTAATGTTTCATTTAAACGAAAAATCAGTTTTTTAACTACCACTTAGTGGTTTCACTATTCATCAAAAATTGAAGTTTTTCAGAACAATGCCAAAATTTCACCCTAAGATATAATTGATATTCCGAATTCAAAAATTATGTCTATTTTACAAAATTACAAACATATAATTAGCAATATTTAATTTTATAATAAATTCCGGCTGTCACAACAAATAGCGTGTTTTTAAGAAACAATATATATCAAAAGATTGACAATTGTTTATGTCCAATTTCAAAGTGAAATTAATTCTAATGAACACCATTGGATAAAATAGTAAAAATATATTCTAATTATACTTTTAAACCACTCAATAGTATAATTTATCTTTATAAAATATTTTTATTAAAAAAGTTGTTTTTAAGTATTTTTAACTATTCATAAAAAATTGGATGTTCTCAGAAAATTACAAAAAATTATACTTTGGATAATTTAGATATTACAAATACAAAAATTAAGTTAATCATGAAATAAAAAATTTATATAATATAAAAAAGTGGGTATTACAATTCATAACTGCTACATTGATTGGTCGCGGCGTGTTAGAATCTCGAACTTGCGTACAATGCAAGCTATTGAATTACTGAAAGAGACGTGTATCATGAAAGCGTGGGGTGTTACAGGATGACTCCACAAATAAATCCATTCAGGATTCTGATGTGTGATCATGAGGATGATCCAACTATCAATTAGGTGTCGGTATAATGGAGAGTACCAGTTATTGCACATCCACGTGGTGTACAACTGATACCACCACCCGAATAGTAGTAGTTAACAACATTGTTATCGGAAGAATATAGAAACAATCTTATTCCATTGCATGGGTTCTATAGGAATTGAATATCCATGTTAAAGTGGGATCCAAACCCCTATGAAACTGAGGATTTTCTATAGGTGTTTACACAAGTCTTCGACCTATTAAGGATTCCACCCAACCTGATAGAAGTGCTAACCATGAGTATTCTCTGTGGAGTTGTAGGGAGATGATTGAACTTTTTGATCCATACATAAAAGGAAATTAGCATCACTAGTACGGACTTTGAGTGCCTCTTTAAGACTTAGTTATTACTAGTGACATCATGCTATATAAATTAACAGGATTTACTTTATCTATAGTAGGGAATCCATTTATTTGCTGAGTACTTGATGAGATTTACATATCTATCTCGCTACTCCACTAATACGGTGTAGGAACAATTCATCATGGAATAATCCTTAGATATTGGAATGAAATTGTATATTAAATCATCTATGATATCCGTTAGAATTCTGACATATGTTGGGGTACTAGAGTGAGATATACTAGTAGAGAGATTCCTAGATAAGCAGAGACTGGCAGCATGAGCCACCACTGGTTGTTAGGTAGCTGAGTCATCAACAATAGGTAGGTGATAGCTGATTAAAGGATACAATAGAATCATGTAGTTTATGAGATGACCCAAGGACATATGATAAGTGGTTTGAGGCTCCTAGGGTCGAATGAGTCAGCTGAAGGACATGTTGTGTTACTCATGCAGCAGTTGTAGACATCTGTCAAGAGATTGTTCGACCCATCGTATGACCGATCAATAGATCATCGAGAGACATCCGTTGTAGAGGGGAAGGCATTAAAAGTGTTTTATTCTATGTAGTGGTTCTAATAGATTAATTTTCCCTATATTAGGAGGTGGGAGGAGGATCGAGGTATTACCACCACCACCCCCTAGTTGTCCATAATGGGCTTAGGGATCTTGTGGAAAGGGTTGAGGCCAGCTTCAGGTGATGGAGTTTTAAAACCATAATAATCTATATATGATTATATGTACAATATATTTCATTAACAACCATGATTTTATATTGATAGACAAAGGTTCTATTCACACTTTCCTCACCATGACGCATGTTCAATTCATGAATATTCTAGTTGAACCATTGACTCAATCCCTATGTATAGAGACTTCTACCGGATGAGATTTGATGATCACACACTACTACCGATAGTGTGGCCTAAATATCGGGGGTTATAGTTTTGATTGGTAAATCCTAGTGGTATTTTTTAGCCCTTACGACATCATTCCTTGTATATACTAGTTATCCACAGTTCATGCCCAAATTGACTATTTTTGGTGAATAGTTTGGTGTCTCTACAGAGATGCGGCCCAATTTGTCATTTCAACTAAAGGTAAACCCAGTAAGTGTATCATGAAATATCATGTATTATGGTGCAACTGATCAAACACAATTTGGCTATAATGTCCCTTGGTGTAGTTCATGATATGAGCCCTCAGTTTCCTCCAGTTGTGGATGAGTATGTGGACATATTTCTGAATGATGTTCTATGATTACCTCGACACATGGAATTGGATTTAATCATTGATATTTACACTAGGGTGACACTAATATCTAAACCATCATATTAGATGGCTCCTGTGGGGATTGATGAGTTAAGATTACATCGAGAGGACTTGAAAAGTAAGGGCTTCATGAGAGCGATTGTTTCAACATGGTCAACCCCTATTTTTTTCAAGAAGGCATCCATGATAATAAGATTATGTGTGGATTTCCAAAACATAAAATAGGTAACTGTAAAAAATATTTATCCACTATCATGGATTTATGTCCTCTTTGATTAATTTAAGGGTGCAAGGTGGTTCTCCAAGATTGACCTCAGATGTGGCTATCATCATCATTGTGTACGGGATGAGGATGTATTGATGGTGACCATCAGATGTTGGTATAACCCATATGAGTTCTTAGTGATGTGGTTTTTTCATGATTAAATCTCCAACAATGTTCATGGGATTCAGGAATAGGATCTTCCAACATTATATAGACCAATTCATTATGGTCTTCATTTATGATATCCTCTTATACATGGAATCTGTGGGGGAGCACCTGATACACATGAGGATGGCCTAGGACATACTTCAATAGCACTGGAGTTATAGGAGGCTCTAGAAGTGTCAGTTCTAGATTTTAGAGGTCCACTTTCTATGAAATATAATTTCATAGTTTTGATTTTAAGTAGATTCAATAGAGATTGAGGTGGTGCTTTCTCGGGATCCACACAAAGGTGTTACCGAGGTGAGATGTTTCCATGGTTTGTATGGGTGCTATCTGATGTTTATAGCCAACTTTTACTAGTTAGAAACACCCTTTATGGCCTCAACATGGGAAGGAAATCCTTTTGGGTGGATATATATGTGCTAGCAGTTCTTTTTGGAGTGGAGACTGAGATTTATGAGGGCTACCAAATTGAGACTACCAGAGGAGGGTGTTGAGTACATGGTGTTCTATGATGCATCATGAATTGATCATGGTTTTGTTCTAATGTAATATAATTTACTGATTTTATATTACTCATGCTAGTTCGTGAATCATTAGTGGAACTATGTGACCCATTGTCTTCGGCTAGTAGTAATAGTCTTTATATCGAAGACATGGAGAATCTACTTGATGGGTGAGTGGATTACCTTCTACCTTAACCACATGATTCTCAAGTTTATATTCCCTAAAAAGGATTATAAATTTAGATAGATATGATGGATAAAGATTAAATAGTACTATCAATATGAGATTATATATACTCATTGGAAGAGTAATGTAGCGGAAGATTCTCTAAGAAGAAGATACAACATTCTGTTGTTGAATGATATGTTAGAGAAGTTAATCTCTTTGTAGATATCAGTTATGGATAGAGAATGAGTATATCATCTTCTATTGATGGTTTCTACAGATCTACTCTTATAGTGAGTTTGGGAGGCACAACATGGAGATATTAACTGTTAGACTAAATTTTATTAGATGTCTATGGGGCATGCCACTAATGGATATTCTAAAGGCTAGGAGAACATCATTCTCATTAGAGGGTGCACAAGAGTACCATTGATGTAGCATGAGGAGGCATGGTGTGTGTTTCATTCATCCCCATTGGTGTACTTCTAGGAGTCGAAAAGATGTACCAGGACATTGATGTCAGTTCTGGTGGCCAAGGATGAAGAATGTTTTAGCAGAGTTTTTTTTATCGATGCTTAACATTGGATTAAGTTAATATTGGGTCCTAGGTTCCCGTTAGGTTGACCAACCCATTGATGTGCTAGAGAGGAAGTGTTATGGGATATCGATGGACTTAGGGATGGGTTTACCATGTACGCCTAGAGGACATGATACCATTTGGGTGATCTTTGACCGAGTCACTTTGTCATCCTACTTCCAACTGATCTATGAGTTAGGTTCAATATAGAGATTGGTATTGTCACGACCCGCCTTCACCAAAAGGAGATAAGGGACACCTGATTGTCATTCCATTCCTTCTTTAAGTTGAAGGAGAGATAATGAACCCTGAGACCTGCCTTTGATAGGTCCCAGAGTGGCGACAAGCACCAAGGGTATATAATCACACACAAGATGGAAGGAATGGCCCTTTTTATTTTTATAGGATCAGGAGATATGATATAAACTCCAAAAACACAAAATCTGAAAGTAAAGGTAATGTCAAATGTAAACCATTATGATATTCATGTTCAAAATTAAATGATACAAGCCACCAGAATTCCAAAGGTAAAGTACCCAAAAAAGGAAAACGACAACAACAACTGCCCCAAGATCCGAGCTAGAATGGTCCCACAAGATCCCTGAAGTCCTCCTGGAAACCTGAAAGCAGTTTTATATACGTAGGGTGAGCATACAAGTATAATCAGTAGAGAAAACCAATGACTCCCATGCACAAGTGGGGAGACATTCTAATTCCCTGTGAGAAAAATACAACCAAGGCACTTAACATGGAAAACTATCCACCTGAACCTCACCAATGCACACTCCCCCAAATAATGCTAGTCAAGTAATGAATAGTAATAGCAAATTGACATTTGGGTACCCCGCACCACTTTCCCACTGGTTATTGAAGACATATTACGCCTCGTACCAATCCCGACATTCTAACTGCAGTCCAACTACTTCACCCTCCCGCACACACCTAGGCCACAACCACAAATCAGTCCTGCAAACACCTGGGCCACAACCACACATTCCGCTCGCAAACACCTAGGCCACAACCATCACGCCTAACCATGCACGCAAACACATGGGCTAGAAAAACTACTTCCACGCCCGAAGGTACCTCGGC
Source organism: Viscum album (assembly GCA_963277665.1). Lineage (NCBI taxonomy): Eukaryota > Viridiplantae > Streptophyta > Magnoliopsida > Santalales > Viscaceae > Viscum > Viscum album. The sequence goes on from OY728145.1 coordinate 1,660,611,642, forward strand.
CTCATCCCATAGATTCTTTGGAACAACGTGCCCACACACACCTAGTCTAACCACCACAACTACCCTACCCGAAGAATCATGGGATATAATGGATCTTAGGCTGTCATAGCTTGCCCGAAGAGTCTTGGATATTCGGGAAAGGGAGAAGAAAAGGATCTAATAACCATCCACTCAGAGGAGTGTTGGGAAAAACACCACCCCCATGAAATGGGGGTGTTCAGCACTATGTGCTCAACTTGGGTGGGGTGCGAATAAGAAAAAATTAAAAACTACAGGTATATGTATAGTTATCAAGCACTCATCCCATCCTAGGGTTCCCAAAGCCAACCCAAGCATAACACCCTTGTTACTATTCATTCATAAAATAAGCCACAACACTCACGGCCAAGTCACAACTCATTCCCAAAACTAATTCCCCATTTAACGAATTCTTAGTTTCATGTACAAGTTACATCATTTAAATAAATTCTACACTACTAGGAAACTAAAAATCATAATCATAGGCCATGAAAAGTGAAACAGCCAAACAAAAATTTAAGCATTCACACCCGGTTCACTTGTGAAGTCACAATAACAAAGGGATAATTGAGATCTCTAGATGTACTGGAACCAAACCAGGCCTCAAAATATAGCCCCACGCCATTTTAGATTCACAACCAACAACCGTTACACAATAGAGGATCCCATCCTCACCCACATCATCCCTCAAGCATCGAACAGAACAACACACCTGCTGCAAAAAAAAGAGTGGGAAACTTCCAGGTTCAAGAACATTATTCTGTAGGTTCTTCATTCGGTTTGTTAACCGGGGTGATCACACAGTGATTTTTGTTTAACTGAACATCCACTTAAACCAAACTGAGTTTAGGTGACTAACCAATTACATGTAATAGTTTTATAGTAACCACAAAAGACAAGGGTTCATTAGGACGCAAGGAAAGACCACCAAAAACCATGATTTTCCGTGAGCACGAGCCCATACCATTCAAAACACATATCAACATAAAGGAGCAGAACATCGATCACACACCCTTCATTCATCAAATGTACATTCATTATCTTCATTAATTTTGGTTCCATCAATCCCCACAAAAAAATAGCATACCCACCCCGCATGATACACAATAAGGAGAGGTGAAGGAAAAACCCTACATGGATGATCAATGATCTATGTTCTTCTCCACGTGCCAAGAACGTGAAATGCGCGACAAGTAGTGGACAACATCGGGGATCCTACGGGTGAGAAAAAAATGTTCCGGCGCACCTCTGGTCTCGGGATAGGAGACTCCAAACTCCATGGGACGAAAATGAAGCTGGAAAAGAAGAATAAGAAGAATAAATTCTTCTGTGATATATAGATAAGATCTCGTTGTTACGGGATATGGGGATTTGAATGCCTCTATAGTCGGATCATTGTTTCACCACGCTGTTGGGTTTTTACACATGATTTAATAAATTGTTATTTAATGCTTCCCATTGGAAAAGGTGGTAACAATAGTGACTTTAATGATTTTATATAAATAGAGGGTCACTTTATGCGGCACTAGCTAAGTCCGTTGAGGGTCGCCCCACTCTTAGGAATTTTAATCATTAACTATGGGCTAAAAGAAAACACCCTTTAACAACTTCAAAAGGTTGAAACAGCTAACAGTTGTGTTACAAGAGAAACCGCAGAAGGAAACCCCGACAAGGCTGGGTGGCACCGATCGTGCCACACACCGAACGATAGCACCGATCGAGGAGGCACCGATCGGTCGCACCGATCACCGAGGAACCGATCGGTTTCAGTAATCGGTCGCAGCGATCGTACCACACACCGATCAGAAAAACCTATCAGTGAGGCACCAATTAGTTCGTACTGATCGTTGAGGCACTCATCGGTCGCACACCGATCAGTCGCACGCCGATCGGTCGCATACTGATCAGTCGGACACCGATAGAGTGTCCTACAATCGAGGCACCACCCTAGGATCCGGATTTTGGAAAACGGATGGACCAATGAGGATCTGGGACATCACATCACATACCTTTCAAACTATTCTCATCCTCAAGATTTAAAACCAAGACAGACGAATAAGAGAGGGTCCGGACAACCACCTCGAAAGATACCTCTCAGGAGTGAACCTCTCCGACATCTAGAAACACCTCTCCCCCCAAGAAACCATGCAACATTAAAGGGTCAAGCAGTCCAGTCATATGGGTTTGGGAGTTTCTTCCCCCATGTCAAGCCACTATCTGCTTTGGGCAGCACTGAATCACCCGCATGGGTTTAATTGCATCAACCTTAATGCGTCTTGATTCGGGATCGGGTCCTCCCCTCATTGTAGTCAGGACTTTTCACATGCATTTAGTGAATAAATAAAACCATACATTCCATAGATTACAAGGTAAAGTGTTCCATCACAGACAAGTACAACAAAACAGGACAAAACTCAAAACAGCTCTGGGAACTGGGCACGCATCTGTGTCTCCTGTTCCAAAGTACATTACTCGAGCCCTCCATTCCTCCACAACATGCGAACCAAAGGAATGGCCCATCCATGAAGCACCTCCTCCCCATGTTCCTCGATCCTCACCGACCTTTCCAAAAAAGTCAAGTCAGCCTCGATGTCTATCTTTCCCTAGTCAAGGATGTGTGAATCATTGTACATATACTGTTGGAGTTGTGACTCATAGAAGAAGTCGTGTATCCTTAGTAGTGGGGGTGGTAACTCTAGATTATAAGCCACTTCTCCGACCTGCCGCATAACTTCGAAGGGTCCATTGAACTTTAGAGAAAACGTACTCCCCCTGCTGAACCTCCGTTGTACACGCAGAGGGGAGACCATCAAGAACACGTGGTCCCTGACCCCGAACTCCAAGGGCCTCCCCCTATCAATGGCATATTATTTCTGCCGGTCCCGATTCGCCTTCATCCTCTCCCGTATAAGATGAATCTTCTCCATTGTGCTCTAAACCACCTCTGGGCCAAGAACACTTGTTTCTCCAAACTCGGTCCAGTACACGGATGAGCAACATGGCCTTCCGTACAAGGCTTGGAATGGAGCCATGAAAATGGTTGAGTTATAGAAATTATTTTAGGAAAACTCTACCAGAGGCAAGAGTCACACCCATGATCCCCCAAAATCCAGTATCATTCCTGCAACAAATCCTCCAAGGTCTAGATGGTGCTCTCTATCTGTCCATCTATCTGGGGATGGAAAGTAGTACTAAGACGTGGTTGTGTGTCAAAACCATGCTGCAATCCTCTCCAGGCTTGTGAGGTAAACTGTGAATCCCTATTCGAGACTATGGATCTCAGAACTGAAAGAAACCAAAACACCTAATCCATATACATCCATGTTAAGGCATCCACTTTTCTTGATTCCTTGATCACCAGAAAGTGGGACAATTTTGTCAACCGGTCCACCACTACCCAGATAGCATCGCAGCCTCCTTGAACCTTTGGTTGCCCTGTGAGGAAATCCATCTAGATGTCATACCACATCCATTCAATGACATCCAAAGGCTGCAACATGCTGCTTGGAACATGGTGTTCAGCCTCCACTTGCTAACACACTAGGCACCTGGCCACGAACTCTGCCACCTCTCACTTTACCCCAGGCCACTAGAATTGACCCCTCAAGCCCCGATACCTCTTGGAAACTCCCAGGTGCACTGCTAGGGGTGATTTGTGGAAATCACTAATAACCATTCCACACATCACCTCTAGGACAAACAAAATCCCTTAGAAAAGCATCTGGTTCTGACCATCCTCTGTCCACCCTTTCGGAGCATCACCGTGGTTAACCCGGTCACACAATAGATTACTTTATGAGTCTCCCAACTGGGACTTCTCCACCTGCCATAGTAGAGAGGACTGCAATTTCATCTGATATAGGCCACCTCTATCACCATCCATCCATGCTTCCAGGTGTAGGGCAGCCAACTCCTTCATCGCCTTCCAAGCATCTGCCGAATCTCGAACCACATCCTTCTGGGACTTCCTACTCTAGGAATCAGCAACCACATTCCCATTTCCTGAGGTGTCGGAAATATTGAAGTCGTAGTCCTAAATGAACTCCACCCACTTATACTTTCACGAGTTCATGTCCCGCTGGGAGAAGATATAATTAAATCTTTTTCGATCGGTGAAGGCCACGAAGCGGTCCCTGACGAGGTAATGCAGCCACAACTTTAGTGAAAAAACGACTACAGCAAGCTCTAGGTCGTGGGTGGCATAATTACGCTCATGGGGACATACCTACCTAGACCCATAGAAGATCATACCTTACCTCTGTATCAACACGCATCCGAGGTCTTTCCCTTAAGCATCACAGAACACATCATACGCCACCCCTTCTTCTAGCAACCTCAGCACTGAGGCACTTACCAACTTCTCCTTTAGATAGCTAAATGATGCTTGGCACTACCCATTCCACACGAAAACCTGGTCCTTCTTGGTCAAAGCCGTCAAAGGTTCCTCAACTCGTGTGAAGTTGGGAATGAACCTCTAATAGTAACCTGCCAATTCAAGAAAACTTCGAACCTCTGCCACATTCTTGGGTGCTACCCAAGAAACAACCACCTCGACCTTCGATGGGTCAACCGTTATCCCCTTCTCGGACACTACATTCCAAAGGAAGTGTACTTATCACATACAGAACATTCACTTGGACAACTTCCCATAGAGTTGGTGTTGCCGAAGGACTTCTCAAACTGCTCTCAGGTGCTCAGCGTCATCCTCCTCTGATCTTGAGTAGATCATGATGTTTTCAATAAACACGACTGTGAACCGGTCCAGATACTCCCGAATAATGGTGTTCATGAGCCCCATGAATACATCTGGATCATTCGTAATGCTGAACGACATGACCACAAACTCAATGTGCCCATATCTACATCTAAAGGAAGTCTTTGAGATGTCAGCCACCTTCACCCTCAGCTGGTGATATCCCAATCAAAAGTCAATCTTAGAGAACCAACATGCTCCCCTCAGCTGGTAAAAGAGATCCTCTATCCTCGGAAGAGGTTAGAGATTCTTGACTGTCACCTGATTCAGCCTCCGGTAGTTTATGGAATGCCTGATTCCACCATATTCCTTCTTTGCGAACAAGACAAGAGCACCCCACGGTGACAACCTTGGATGAACAAAACCATTATTCATCAGATCATCAATCTGAATCTGCAACTCCTACAACTCAGATGGTTCCATCCAGTAGGGAGCCATCGAAATCGGACGGGCACTAGGTTGGAATTATATTCCGAACATAACATCACGTCAAGGGGGTAGAGTCGCCACCTCTTCTGGGAAGACGTCCAAAAACTCACTGACGATCCCTGGGACTTCCACCATCTTTGTATCCACCGACTCTACTAATAGTTCAGCCATCATGAAAAGGTGGGGCTCCTCTCGTCAGCTGATTTTCTAACAACCCTGCTTGCCAATGAAAGTTACACATCATCTGCCAAAATCTAAAAACACAACCCTTCCTCGGAAGCAGTCAATGATGGAATATTTTGAGAACAACCAATCAATGCCTAGTATGAAATCATATGGATGTATCTTCAATAGTAGAAGAACCAAGATAGACTAATGTGTCCCTATCATCAGTTTACTCCCTTGAAAAACATAAGACAAGTCGGTCTGATCTCCGACCGGGGTGCTCAGCACCAGGGGAACTACAAGTATCTAAGTGTCTAAACCCAGAGAAGGGGCCAGAATAGGTGCAAAAAAGTAGTTAGACTCTCCTGAATCAATCAAGTCATAGACTAGAGTACTAAACATGCTGATCATACCTCGAATGAATTTTGGCCCTACTGGAACTACTGCCTCTTTGACGTGAAATTGTCCATGCCTAGCTCCCCTGCCTCTCGGATGTCGGTCTCCTCCCCAACCACGCTCTGGTTGAGGTCCCTCGGGGGTGCTCGGTTGTCGGCATCCTCCTGCCACGTCTGGTCTTAGAGGGGTGGTATCCTGCTGTCCCTGCTGCTTCTACCGAAGGGGCCTAGCTGGAAACTACTGAAGCTGAGGTGGGAGCTGAACCTGCCGACCCCTACTATACTGTACACAATCTAGGCAGTAATTCCGAAGGTTTCCATGGCTCCCGCAGATGAAACACCTCAGTCGTGGGCCCGAAATAAAAGGGCAAGGACCAGGAGATCGGAACTGGAATTGATGAGGCATCCTTCCTACTGGTCGAAACCTAGAGGGTCCTGATGCTAGAGGCTTGCTGCTGACGACCTTCCCCTTCGACGAGCCCAACTGGATTCCCCATCGTGATACAACTCCTAATGTGTGCATCCTTTCCACCACTTCAGATTTCTTCTAGACCTCTAAGTTGGTCGGTAATGTGAATATAGTAACAGCATACTGAAGAGAAGGTCTAAGGGCCTCCACAAAACGTCTCGCTTAAGACTCCTCATCCAGAAAGAGGTCCAGAGAAATGTGAAAGAGACCCTTTAACTTTATCCCCTACTCTCTTACTGACATGCTCCCCTACTAGAGGGAGAGAAACTCTTACCTCTTTCCAGCCTTCATCGTGGAAGAGTAGAATTCAGCCTGGAACTCCCTCTCGAAGTCAACCCATGCATCCTCATCCTCCTTCTTTTCCCAAAGATAAAGAGTACATCAATGACGAGCTGCTCCTCGCATATGGATGATGGCCGGAGGAACCTAGTACTCTGTCGGAGCCCAAATGGAGATGAAATCTATTACTAGATCCTCGAGCCAGCTCTATGTCTCCACACCTGAGATGCTGACCTCGTACTTCTCAAGGGTCTGCCGCTGAAATTCATGAAGCCTCCTCGGCAACTGATTGTCCTCCTCTCGGTCAGCCCTCTTTTGATAAGCCAAAGAAACCTCTGGGGCCTCAATCATTAGCACTAATCATGGTCATCTCCATGTTTCTATAGCTGTAAGGGAAACAAAGAATGCCTTTGCCCGATTAGTGTATAAAATTGTTCTTGAATTTTTCTTATACTTGTTGTTCATTTTAAATACTCAAACACCCATAAAACACAAGAAAACAAGTCATTATGATGCATGTACCTTTCTTAGGGTCTCTACCCTATAATTATTGTAGCCTCACTTTGTTGTTCGGTAGGTCCAGAGTCCTTGCATCAGATCATGGGGGGCCCTAAAATCCCATGTCTTAGCTGGTCTTACATGGTCTATTTCACACACCAAGATCACCCAAAACGTTTTCCCTGCCATCTCATGCAATCCTTACCATGCCAAACTTCTTACTCCATCCTATCTCTCAACCATCACCTCTAATACCGTTCTGTCATGAACTGCCTTCACAAAAAGAAGAGAAGGGACAACAGATTGTCAGACCCTTCCTTCATTAAGATAAAGGATAGATAATGACCCCTTGAGACCCACCTTCGATAGGTACTGGAGTGGTGACCTGCACCATAGGTATAGAATCACACATAAGATGGAAGGCATTACCCATTTTATTTTTATAGGATCGGGAGATAAGATAGAAACTCCAATAATACCAAACATGAAAGTAAAGGTATAGCCGAAAGAAGACCGTTCCCATATTCATCTTCAATAGTAAAAGATAAAATCCACAAGAACTCCAAAGGTAATGTACTAAGAAAAGGAAAACGACAACAGCAACTGCCCTAAGGTCCGAGCTAGTACGGTCCCACACGATCCCTGAATTACTCTTGGAAACCTGAAAGTAGTTTTATATAAGTACGGTAGGAATACAAGTATACTCAGTAGGGAAAACCAAAAGACTCTTGGTCACATGTGGGGAGACATTCTAATGCCCTATGACAAAAAGACAACCAAGGAACCTAGCAAGGAAAGCTATCCACCCGAACCTCACCAAGGCACACACCCCCAAAATAACGCAAGTTAAGAAATGTATAGTAATATCACATCAACATTTGGGCACACCGCACCACTATCCAACTAGTTATTGAAGACATCCTACGCATCGTACCAATCCCACCATTATCACTATAGTCCCACTGCTTCACCCGCCCGCACACACCTGGACCACAACCACACATCACACCTGTAAACACCTGATCCACAACCACACATCCCGCCCGAAAACACATGGGCCACATCACGCGTAACCACACCCGCAAACACTAGTTCCAGAACATCTACTGCCACAACCGAATGTACCTAGGCCTCATCCCATAGATTCTTGGGAACATCATACCCGCACACACCTTGGCCAACCACCACAACTACCCTGCCTGACGAATCTTAAGCTATAATGGACCTCAGTCCGTCACAGCCTGCCCGAAGAGGCATGTGATATTTTGGAAAGGGAGAAAAAAAGGAGCTAATAACCAGTATAACGACCCATACTTTACATACATGGTTATTACTTCAAAATTGAAGCATACTTATTACAAAATATAACAAAACCATGAAAGGACCATATAGGTATAGTGTCCTTAGAAACTGGGAAACATAAACAACAGGTTCATAAATCATCTACGTTGTCTCCCATTTATTTCATCATATCTAGAGTCACTTTTCGGTATATCCTACTTAATATCCTTCTTCCTGACCTGGGGAAAAGAAAACATACAAAAGGCTGAGCTCAAATGCTCAGTAAGGGTAAACAAAAGAAATATCAAACATATCATATTTATAAGAACATAACATTTTGAAAATCATATCCTGTAAAAGAGATCATAACATGGGAAAAATCATAGAAGTGAAATGTAATCCCAATAATCATAACCTAAAACATGAAGCTTTGTGGAATACACACATAATAATAGAAAATCATTTCTTAGTAGTCAAGACTCATTGTCAAGACTATCTTAGTGGACAAAGTCCATTTCTGAACCAAGTTCACTCCTCGTTTCAGTCCTGTTTCACTGAACCGGTTTAACCTGCCATTCCAGCCATGTCTATCTCACGAGATATAAAATCTTTTCCCAATGCATTGGAGGGAGATATAGGTCTCACTCATCTCATAATGATATCATTCTTATGTGTGCCACAAAATCATAAACCGTACATCATAGCATAACCCAGGTAATAAAAACGGGAATCTTAAACATAATGAAATCATAAAAATATTTCCATCAGAACATAATCAAATCAATGTAATAATAGGGATATAAATAGAACCCTATATTATCATAGATGGAAAATTATTTTGATAAAACTCTTGAACTCCATTCTTGGGGAAAATGTCCTTTCTACTTCAAATTTTTTTTCCTTTCATAACATGTCATACAATCTTAAACTAAAAGAAGTTGATTAAATATAAACTTGAAAACATGTAAAGTAAGCATCTTGGAAATAATGTTTTAAAAATCCATTCATGAGGTATAAGTTAAAAAAACATTATTCTCGTACTTTTGTAGGATAAGTCAAAAAGTACCTCGTATGAAAAACAACAAAAGATTACTTTTATATCTTTTACTAAAAACTCACCGAAGGGTAAAATTGGATTTAAACAATTGTAGGAGGGTGTGAATAATATTATATATTGAGGAAACATTGATGTGGATGATAAATATTCCCAAGTAAATTCTGAAGTATAAACAATCTCGGATAAAAATTGAGATTGGGAGATTATCCCTTACCATTGGTCTGATTTGCTTCATAAGTGTCCGAACCTCCTGTATAATTATTTAAATAATGTTATTGACTTATTCCAGAATCATTCATATTGTTATGATATCATATATGGTCATATACTTAGCTTCTTATTAGTAATATTTCATTAATACTTATTATTCGGGTGTTTATTACTTTTTGTTATTATGAGTGTTTTGTCGAATAAATTCTATTTCTTCTCTTTAGGTTATAGATACCTCATTTAGAGAATGTTATTAGTGTACTATATATCATATTTATTCATTGAATTCATTTATATAAGCATTATGAAATGAAGATCATGTAGTATGAATCGCATCACATCGTGGAGACGGTATTCCGTACATACACATGAGCGATGATATCATTTCCATGATCGTGGAATTGTATTTGAGTGTATGTATACTATTTAAAAATAAATAAAACTTTAAAATAATCATATATAGTTATTTATTTGCACCATTATACCAATAAAAGTAAGGTGGTGATGGAAAAAAGATTACACCATGGCGTGGAGACGGTATTCTGTACGTACGCATGCGCGGTGATTTCGTTTTCCATAGGATGGATAGATGGTGAAATAGGGTTGTTTCATACTTATAGTAACATATCAGTAAATGAGTGATACTGATGTTATTAATTAATAATGAAACAACTAAATAAGAAGAAGTGTAGGAATAAATAATGTTGAAAAATTCGGTAATGGACATTACCTCTTCTTTGAAGCGCCTCTTTGAGACCTCCTCTGAGGGCACTACAATTGTTCTTTGAAGAAGACCAGGACCTCTATGATTTTCTACGGAAGTGGGGAAGTGAAATGGGTAGGGATTGGCCGAGCTTGAAGACTCAAATAGGTGTGAGGAGGAGAGTAGGAGGTGCCCTTTTATAAGTGAGGAGAGGGGCACCTTTGGATATATAAGAAATATTAGTTTATATTAAATCCCAACCCCACATAAAAACTTCCAAAATGACTCATATCTGAAGATTAGATGCGATAGGGTTATTATCTCATCATCCAATAAAATTTAGACATGTTAGGAATTTATTTTAAACATTATCATCTTGATTTAGCCTTATTTATTAATTTAATTTTATTTGTGGTAAAATTATTCTAAATTTTTAATTATTATAAATAATTACATATGTGTTGTGAATTTTCCATAATTTGACACTTTATGACATTTTCGACCATATTAATTTTAATTAATAATTTTTAAATATTTTTGTGATTTTTAAACAATTTTATAATATGTTGTTTTTATAAACTACAATACTGTCAATTTTGACACTATTCATTTATTTGAATTTAAATAAAATATATACAGACGATATGTTCAAAATAAAAGTTTTAATAGATTCATAAAATGTCTTATGTATCTAAAAAATTATTTGATCACATTAAATAATTCATATAATATTTATTTTAATATTTTTAAAACCATTTATTTGATAGTTTAATTAATAAAATAATTTCAACATCACTATTGTGGCATAATTAATGATAATTATTTAATCCCTAAAAATTCTAAATAACGTCCTATGATTTAGATAATTGTATTATATTTCTGGAGACTATTCATGTTTGAAGTTTCATTAAGTTTATCACTAAATTAAAATTAATATACTTATAAGATTTAAGAAAGTGACATGTTGCCACATTCATTGGTTTTAATAATAATTAAATTATTTTCATGCAAAAAAGTCCATTAAATGAATCTAATACTACCCTTAGGTGATATGGTTCGACCTTTAGTCATCCAATAGGATTTTTTCAGGTGTTAGGGTAACTTTATAATCTTATATTTACCCTTAATTACCTGATTTACCTTTACCTATGGTAAATAAAATTTACCGTAGTTACTATTCATAATGCCAAAAAATAAAAAGGTAGCCTATTAAAATAATTTAGACCCAATAATTATAAATATGGAATCCATTTTTCAAAATTCATAACATATAAGTTGCAGTAATTAATTTTAAAAAAACCCCATTGTTAAGAAAATGGGTTTTAGAAGTTAAAACATTGCCAAAGATTGAAATGTTTTTACCTATGAATTCAATGTGAAATTAGTGCTAATGACATACATTATATTAAATGGTAAACATATATTCTATTTATACATTAAAACCATTCAATATTATAATTTAACAAAAAAAATATATCAATGAAAAAAGTCGTTTTTAATTAAAAATTAGCGTATTTTTACTATTCATCACAATATGAAAGTTATCAGAAAAATATAAAAAATTTTTCCAAAGTAAATTTTTATACCCTAATTGAAAAGATGAATTTTATTTTGTCAAATTGAACTTATAAATATGTCAAAAACTAGATTTAATGTGGGTGCGCCATCAAAAGGCGGCAAAACTGCATTTTTTTAAAAATACTTATTTTACCTGAAAAATATATTTTTTTCTCTTACCATATTCTAGAAAATGTGTATGATGAATAATAATGTTATAAAATTCAAAATGTAGTTAATACTATTCATAACTGCTAGTCCATAATAATATATCTTTGTTTAGTGAAACCCGGTATTACGTACTACACACGCTATCGAGGAAGGTCATGATTGCGTGTAATGCAAGCCAAGTCCGTATTGTTTTCTATAAAAGATTCCGTTGGTGTTGCGTATAACATAAGACATAAAAAAACTATTTCTCATAAAATATCAGGGTGTTACATTCTACCCCCCTTAAAAGAAATTTCTCCCTCGAAATTTGTTACTTCATTACAAACAGATGAGGATACTTCTCCCTCATCATATCCTCAAGTTCCCATGTATCTTCTTCTAATTTGTAGTTCCACCATAAAAATTTCACCAAGAGAGTGGTCTTGTTCTGTAGGACTTTTTCGCTATGATCCAGAATCTCTATTGGTTGTTCTTCATAAGAAATATCATGCTCCAGCGGTACAACTTTTGAGCTGAGTACATGTGAAGGATCAGGTATGTACTTTCTCAGGCGAGATACATGGAACACATCGTGAACTTGAGAGAGATTCGGTGTAAGCAGCAATCGGTAAGATACCTTCCCAACACAGTCCATAATTTCAAAAGGACCAATATATCTAGGGCTCAACATTCCCTTCTTTCCAAATCTCATCACCCTCTTCTAGGGAGATATTCGTAAGAACACTTTATCACCCACATCAAACTCTAGGTCTTTTCTTCGGTTGTCTATATAACTTTATTGTTGAATCTAAGCTTCTATTATGTGTTGTTGAATATAATTGACCTTTTCTGCCATTTCATCAACAAGATCAGGTTCTAATAGCTTTCTTTCCCCAACATCATCCCAGTAAGTTGGAGTCCTGCATTTCTTTCCTTATAGAGCTTCATAAGGATCCATCTAAATACTAGAGTGAAAGATATTATTATAAGAAAATTCCACCAAAGGTTGTGGTTGATCAAAACCTCCTTTGAAATCTATAGATCAAGCTCTCAACATATCTTCTAGAGTTTGAATTTTCCTCTCAGACTGACCGTCTGTCTGAGGATGATAAGAAGTGCTGAAACTCAACTCTGTATCCAGAGTATGCTGAAGACTTCACCAGAATATTGAGGTGAACCACGGATCTTGATCAGATATAATAGAAAGTGGAACTCCATGCAATCTAACCACTTCCTTTACATATATCCTGGAAATCTGGTCTAGAGTGAAATCCTCTCTAATAGCAATGAAGTGTGCAGACTTTGTAAGACGATCAACTATAACCCAGATAGAATTATTGACTTTTTATGTTTTAGGAAGTCCAGTGACAAAGTCCATAGTTATGTTTTACCATTTCCATTCTGGTATGGGTAATGGTTGTTACATCCCCTTAGACTTTTGCCTATCAGATTTAACTTGCTGACAAACCAAGCATCGAGAGACATATTTAGAAACATCTCTTTTCATTCCATCCCACCATAAGTACACTTTCAGGTCCCTATACATCTTCATGCATCCAGGATGAATAGAGAATGAAGAACTATGAGCCTCTTCTAGTATCTCTTTCTTTATTTCTGGGATGGGAGGAACACAAACCCGATTCCGGAACCTTATTATCCCATCACAATCATGGTTGAATTAAGGAACATTTCTCACCTTCTTTTGTAACTCGACATCTTAATTCTGTGCCTCCTGAATCTTCACATGTATAGATGGTTGAACATTTATTTTAGAAACATAATATTTCTCCCCTTCCATTAAAATTCCAATATCTATCCTTTGTAAATCCATAAATATTGGATCTTTTTTTATCCTCATTATGGATAAGCTAGCATGGTCTTATCGACTTAATGCATCTTCCACCTTGTTTGATTTCCCAGGGTGGTAATGAATTGAGCAGTCGTAATCCATAATCTGCTCCAACCATCTTCTTTGGCGCATATTCAACTCCTTTTGTGTGAAAAAATACTTTAGACTTTCATGATCAGTATAAATGTCACACCTTTCTCCATAAAGATAATGCCTCAAAATCTTTAATGCAAAGATTACCGCAGCTAACTCCAAATCATGAGTTGGGTAATTTTGCTCATGGATTTTCAACTATCATGGGGCATAAGCTATCACCATATCATTTTGAATAAGAACGCACCCCAATACCTTATTGGATGCATCACTGTAGATCACAAACCATTCTCTACTACAAGGTAGTGTGAGCACAGGTGCACTGGATAACCTTCCTTTTGACTCCTTGTAATTCTCTTCACATTCCTCCATCCAAATAGACTTAACTCCTTTTCGAGACAACTTGGTGAGTGGATTAGATAATAGTGAAAAATATTTCACAAAAAGTCGATAATATCCAGCCAAACCAAGAAAACTTCGGATCTCGGTTACTGTTGTTGGTCTCGACCATCTTTCGATAACCTCTAATTTTTCTAGATCCACAGATATCCCCTCTTTTGAGATTATGTGACCCAAAATGTAACTTTTTGAAGCCAAAATTCACACTTGGTAAATTTGGCATAAAGCTTCTCCTTTCTTAGGGTCTTTAATACAATTCTAATGTGATCTTCATGTTCTTCCTTGCTCTTTGAATAGAGAAGAATATCATCTATAAAGACTACCAGAAACTCATCAAGATAGTCTCTAATGACTCTATTCATCAGATACATGAAGATAGCAGGGGTATTAGTAAGACCAAATGGAATCACTATAAATTCATAGTGTCCATACCTTGTACGGAAAGTCATTTTTGGTATATCCTCCCTTTTGACCCTTAATTGATGATACCCTGAACGAAGATCAATCTTGGAAAAGTATTGAGCTCCGCGTAGTTGGTCAAATATGTCATCAATTCATGGGAGAGGATATTTCTTCTTGATAGTGATCTTGTTAAGTTCTTGATAATCAATACAGAGTCTCATTGATCCATATTTCGTCTTAACAAACAGAACAGGTGCTCCCCAAGGTGACGCACTAGGGAGTATGAATCCTTTATCAAGATTCTCTTGGAGTTGATTATTCAATTCCTGCAACTCAATTAGGGCCATTCTATACAGTGTCTTTGAAATAGGCAAAGCACCCAGTACGAGTTCAATTGAAAACTCAACTTCACTATTTGGTGGAAGACCTGGAAATTCCTCCGGAAAGACATCATAAAATTTCTGTACAATTGGCATATTCTTAATCATGAGTTTCTTTCCAACCATTTGAGATAAATAACCCCCATTTAGTGGTATCAAGACCCATAAGATGGAAGAAATTTCCACTTGAAGGTTATGTTCATCCTTGCATCGATAGACGATCGTAGATTGATCTGGAAAATGAAATGTGAATTCCCTTATTTAGAAATTGATATGAGCTCCATATAGAGAAAGCCAATACATGAAATTAATCACATAAAATTACACTATATGAAGGATCACAAGATTTTCAGGAAGCACGTTCCCACAAACTTCAATTGGAGGAGAATTGTAAACTTTTGATGCGATGGTTGTGCCATTAGGAGTTGTCACAGCCAACTCAACATCTAATTGTTGAGGTAATATGGCGATACCCATAGAAAATTCTTCAGAAATAAAAGAGTGGGTGGATCCAGAATCAAATAAAACATTTCCTACTTTAGAGTGGATGGTAAGTGTACCTCTCACCACTTCATTGTCATACTCCACATCGCTGATAGTAATTGCATGTGACTTTCCTTTGTCTTTGGCCTTAAGAGTTTTTTGACGTCGATTTTCATCATCAACCCTTGGATTTGGGCATTGATTGGCATAATGCCCCATCTCCTTGCACTTGAAAGATTGAAGTGTGTTAGGTTCATTCTGTGTATCCCTTCCTTTGTTTGCATCATTAGACATCTTCTTCCCATTATTTCGACATTCAATTGCCCGATGACCTTATTTTCCACACTTATAACATTTTCTTGTCCCCTTAAGACAATTTCCACCATGATTCTTTCCAAACATTGAGCATAAGGGAAAACTCATCTTCTTTTTAGTGTGGTATTTATATTTTCCTTTGAATTCCATTTTCCTCTTCTTATCAAACCCATGTGACAGATGGGTTACATCAATCTCCATATCAACCTAGAGAGCACATCGAAGAATTTCCTCATAGGTATTGAAGTCCCTTATGGATAACACCCATCAAAGACTTGGATTTAAGCCACTAAATAATCGATCGATCTTACTCTCAGGTTGGATAATAATTCCAGAAGCGTACCTTGCAAGTCTTGTAAAATTTTCTTCGTAGGTACCAACAGATTCATCATCCTTTTGATTCAGTTCAAGAAACTCCTTCACCATATTTGTTCAAAGAATACGAGGGAAATACTTATTGAAAAATAAGTTCTTGAACTTGTCCCATTCCATGGACTCAATTTCATCCCTTTGCCTCGTATTCTTAATATGATTCCACCATTGATCAGAATCAACTTCCAAATGATACACTGCTAAGATAACTTTATCATGTTCCGAACATTGAAGAACTGAAAATTTATTTTCAGTGGTACTGATCCATTGTTCAGCCACTAATGGATCAGAAGACCCGATGAATGAAGGTGGACGCTGGCTCATGAAGGATTCAACAGCATGTTGCTCCTTCCTTTGCTCATTTGGAAGTCCTGCATGATTCATAGTTTGAGAAAGTTGTGTGAGCATGGATATAAGATTTTGAATTCTATCTCCCATAACGTTTGGTTGCTCAGGGGGACAATCATTGCATTGCCCGTCGCATTCCACATTAACACAGTTCCTTCGGGTTCCATCCATTGACTAAAACCAAGAAGAATTGTGTGAGGAACACTAATTATAATAAGAAAACCACATAATCAAGAATAAAATTTCACACTTAAGGTCTTATCATAGGTTGTTCATGGCCATTTCTAAAACACTAAGATTGTTTTCTATGCTTAGACATATCCTTAGGTTTCTTACTAAGGATTTCACATCCTAGTTTCCAAAGGATGACTATACCTTTCCTTTGATACCAACTATAATGACCCATAATTTACATACATGGTTATTACTTCAAAATTGAAGAATACTTATTACAACATATAACAAAACTATGAAAGGACCATATAGGTATAGTGTCTTTAGAAACTGGGAAACATAAGCACCTGGTTCATAAATCATCTAAGTTTTCTCCAATTTATTTCATCATATATAGAGTCCCTTTTTGGAATATCATACTTAATATCCTTCTTCCTGACATGGGGAAAAGAAAACATACAAAAGGGTGAGCTCAAATGCTCAGTAAGGGTAAACAAAAGAAATATCAAACATATCATATTTATAAGAGCATAACATTTTGAAAATAATATCCTATAAAAGAGATCATAACATGGGATAAATCATAAAAGTGAAATGTAATCCCAATAATAATAACTTAAAACATGAATCTTTGTGGCATACACACATAATCATATAAAATCATTTCTTAGTAGTCAAGACTCATCGCCAAGGCTATCTTAGTTGAAAAAGTCCATTTCTGAACCGAGTTCACTCCTTGTTTCAGTCCTATTTCACTGAACCGGTTTAACTGGCTGTTTCAGCCAAGTCTATCTCATGAGATATCAAATCTTTCCCCAATGCATTGGATGGAGATATAGGTCCCACCCATCTCATAATGATACCATTCTTATGTGTGCCACAAAATCATAAACCGTACATCATAGCATAACCCATGTAATAAAAATGGGAATCTTAAACGTCGTGACATCATAAAAATATTTCCATCACAACATAATCAAATCAATGTAATAATAGAGATAGAAACAGAACCCTATATTATCTTATATGGAAATTGTTTTTGATAAAACTTTTGAACTCCATTCCTGAGGGAAATATCCTTCCTACTTCAAAAACATTTTTCCTTTCTTAACATGTCATACAATCATAAACTAAATGAAGTTTATTAAAAATAAACAAGAAAACATGTAACGGATGCTTCTTGGAAATAATTTTTTAAAAATCCATTCATGTCGTATATGTTAAAAAAACATTCTTCTCGTACTTTTGTCAGATACGTCATAAAGTACCTCGTACGAAAAATGACAAAATATTCCTTTAATATCTTTTACTAAAAACTCACCGAATGGTAAAATTGGATTTAAAAAATTGTAGTAGGATGTTAATAATATTACATTTTAAGGAAACATGGATGTGGATGATAAGTATTCTCCAATAAATTCTGAAGTATAAACTATCTCGGATAAAAATTGAGATTGTGAGATTGTCCCTTACCTTAGGTCCAATTGGGTTCGTAAGTGTCCAAACGTCCTGTATAATGATTTAAATAATTTTATTTACTTATTCCAGAATCATAATTATTTTTATGATATCTTATATGGTCATATTATTAGCTTCTTTATTAGTAATATTTCATTACTACTTGTTATTCATGTGTTTATTACTTTTTGTTCTTATTCGTGTTTTGTCAAATAAATTCTTATTTTTATCTTTAGGATATAGATATCTCATTTCTAGAATGGTATTAGTGTTATATATATCATATTTATTCATTCAATTCATTTGAATAATCATTATGCAATGATGATCATGTAGAACGAATCGCATCACATCGTGGAGACGGTATTCCGTACGTACGCACGAGTGATGATATCATTCCAATGATCATGGAATTGTATTGGAGTGTATGTATACTATTTCAGAATCAATATCACTTTACAATAATCACATATAGTTAATTATTTGCACCATTATACCCATCCAAGTAAGGTGGTGATGGAAAATAGATTACACCACGACGTGGAGAAGGTATTCCATATGTACGCATGCGCGGTGATTTCATTTTCCGTAGGATGGATAGATGGTGAAATAGGGTTGTTTCATACTTATAATAACATATAAGTATATGAGTGATACTGATATTATTAATTCATAATAATACAACTAATTAAGAAGAAGTGGAAGAAGAATTAAAGTTGAAAGAATCGATAACGGACATTACCTCTTCTTTGAAGCGCCTCTTTGAGACCTCCTCTTAGGGAACTACAATTGGTCTTTGAAGAATACCAGGACCTGTAATATGTTTCTAGGGAAGTGGGGAAGTGAAATGGGAAGGGATTCTCCATTCTAGAAGGCTCAAATTGGTGTGAGGAGGAGAGGGAGGAGGTTCCCTTTTATAAGGGAGGAGAGGGGCACCTTTGGAAATATACTAAATATTAGTTGATATAAAATCCCAAACCCACTTAAAACATAAAAAATGACTCATATCTGAATATTAGATGAGATAGGGTTGTAATATCATTAACCAATAAAATTTATACATGTTAGGAATTTATTTTAAACATTATCAACTTGATTTATCCTTATTTATCAATTTAATTTTATTTGTGGTAAAAATAATATAAACTTTAAATTATTATAAATAATTACATATGTTGTGTGAATTTTCCATAATTTGACACTTTATGACATCATAGACCATATAAACTGTAATTTATAATTTTTAAATATTTTTGTGATTTTTAAACAATTTTATAATATGTTATTTTTATAAACTACAATAGTGTCAATTTTGACACTATTCATTTATTTGAATTTAAATAAAATATATACAGAAGAAATGTTTGAAATAAAATCATTAATATATTAATAAAATGTCATATGTATCTAAAACATTAGTGGAGAACATTAAATAGTTCATATACTATGTATTTTAATATTTTAAAACCATTTATTGGATATCTTAATTATTAAAATAATTTCAACATCACTATTGTGGCATAAAGAATGATACTTATTTAATCCCTAAAAATTCTAAATAAATTCCTTTGATGTATATAATTGTATTAGCATTCTGGAGACTATTCATGTTTGAAGTTTCATTAAGTTTATTACTAAATTAAAATTATTATACTTATAAGATTTAAGAAAGTGACATGTTGTCGCATTCTTTGGTTTTAATAAAAAGTAAATTATTTTCATGGACAAAAGTCTATTAAATGAATCTAATCAGACCCTTAGGTGATATGGGTCGGCTTTTAGTCATCCAATAGAATTTTTTCAGGTGTTAGGGTAACTTTATAATTTTATATTTATCCTTAATTACCCGATTTACTTTTAACTATGGAAAATTAAATTTACCGTAGTTACTATTCATAATGCCCAAAAATAGAAAAGTCACCTATTAACATAATTTGGACCCACTGATTCCAAATATTGAATCCATTTTTCAAAATTCAAAACAAATATGTTGCAGTAATTAATTTAAAATAAATCCCGTTGTCAATAAAATGGGTTTGAGAAGTTAAAACATTGCCAAAGATTGAAATGTTTTTACCTATGAATTCAATGTGAAATTAGTTATAATGACATACATTATATTAAATGGTAAAAATATATTCTATTTATACTTTAAAATCATTAAATATTATAATTTAACCATATAAATTATCTCAATGAAAAAAGTTGTTTTTAAATAACAATTTGTGTATTTTTACTATTCATCAAAATATGAAAGTTATCAGAAAAATATCAAAAATTTATCCAAAGTAAATACTTATACCCTAATTCAAAAGAAGAATTTTATTTTGTCAAATTTAACTTATAAACATGTCACAAACTAGATTTAATGTGGGTGCGCCATCAAAAGGCGGCAAAACTTTATTTTTTGAAAAATACTTATTTTACCTGAAAATTTTATTTTGTTCTCTTACCATATTATAGAAAATGAGTAATATGAATAATAATTTTATAAAATTAAAAATGTTGTTAATACTATTCATAACGGCTAGTCCATAAAAATATATCTTTGTTTAGTGAAACCCGGTATTGCGTACTACACACGCTATCGGGGAAGGTCGCGATTGCATGTAATGAAAGCCAAGTCCATATTGTGTGCTATGAAAGATTCCTTTGGTGTTGCATATAACATAAGATATAAAAAACTATTTCTCATTAAATCCCAGGGTGTTACAACTAGCCACTCAGATATGTTTTTGGAAAAACACCCTCCCCCATGAAATGGGGGTGTTCGTCACTAAGTGCTAAACTTGGGTGGGAAATAATAAGAAAAACATGAAAAATACATGTATATGTATAATTAACAAGCACTCATCCCAAACTAGGGTTCCCAAATCAAACCCAAGCATATCACCCTCGTTACTATTCATTCATAATAGAAGCCACAACACTCACGACCATTTCAAAACTCATTCACAAAACTAATTACCTATTTAACCCACTCTTAGTTTCATGTTAATGTTACCTCATTTGAGTAAATTCTGCACTACTGGGTAACTAACAGGAATAACCACATTCCGGGAAAAGAGAAACAACAAAATAGCAATTTAAACATTGACACCTAGTTATCTTGTGAAGTCACAACAAAAAAGGGATAAGTGAGATCCCTCGATGTACTAGAACCAAAACAAGCCTCGAAATACAGTCCCACGCCATTTAAGATTCACAACCAACAACTGTGCCACATCAGAGGCTAACATCCTCACCCACATCACCCCTCAAGCATCAAACAGAACAACACACCTACTGCCAAAACATAGTGGGAAACATCCAGGTTTAAGCATATTATTCATTAGTTTCATCATTCTGTTTTTTAACCTGGGTGATCACATAGTGATTCTTATTTTACTGAACATCCATTTAAACCAACCAGAGTTTTGGTGACTAACCAATTCCATGTTACAGTTATATAGTCATAAATAAAGTCAAGGTTTAACTAGGACGCAAGCAAAGACCACCAAAGACCATGATTTTTAGTGATCAAGAGCCCATACAGTTCACAAAACATATAAACATAAAAGAGAATTACATTTATCACAACCCCTTCATTCTTTAAAGGTCTGTTCATTGTCTTCATTAAGTTTGGTTCCATCAATCCCCACAGAAAAAATACCATACCCACCCCGCATGATACACAGTAAGGAGAGGCAAAGGAAAACCCCTACCTGGATGATCAACGATCAATTTTCTTCTCCAAACGCCAAGAACAGGGAATGCGCGACTTCCAGGGTGAACGTCGGGTATTCCATGTGTGAGAAAAAAAAGTTCCAGCGCACCTCTTGTCTCAGGAAGGGAGACTCCAAATGCACTGGGAAGAAAAGGTGGCTGGAAAAGTAGGAGATGAAGAAGAAATTCCCGTTCAATATAAAGATAATATCTCGTTGTTACGAGATATAGGGATTTGAATGGATTTAATGTCGGATCGTGGTTTCACCACATGGTTGGGTGGTTACACACGATTAAATTAATTGTTATTTAATGATTCCCATCGTAAAAGGTGGAAACTGTTGGGATTTTAAGGATTTTATATAAACAGAGGGGCAAGTTACGTGGACACCAGCTGGGTCCGTTGAGGGTCACCCCACTCTTATGAATTTGAATCATTAACTATGGTCTAAAATAAAACTCCCTTGAATCACATCAAAAGGTTAAAATGGCTAAAAGTGGTGTTACAGGAGAAACCGCAGAAGAAAACCCCGACAAGGCCGGGTTGCGCCGATCGTGCCATAAACCGATCGGTTGCACCGATCCTGCTGGGAACCGATTAGTGAGGCACCGTTTGGTCATAGCAATCAGTGAGGTGCCATTCAGTCATACCGATCAGTGAGGCACCGATCGGTCGTATGCTGATCAGTTGCACGCTAATAGAGTGTTCTACCACCGAGGCGGCACCCTATTATTCAGATTTTGTCAAAGGGATGGACCATGAGGGTCTGGCCATCAAAGGTACACCTCTATATTAAGATGATATTTCGGAATTAGGGATTTCCATAAACAATCATTCTCAGATCATGATGCTCACTTTACATCCTAGTTGGGGAATATGTTTCATGAGACATTTGGGAAACAATTGCGCTTGAGAACGAAATTTCATACCTAGCTCGATGGCCAGACAAAGAGAACCATCACGGTTCTAGAGGAAAATCTACATGATGGGATCCTAGAAATTGGTCAGAGTTGAGAGGAACACCTACCTATGGTGAGGTTTGGATATAGAAATATCTACCACTCCACCATTGCCATTTCATAGTTCGAGGATTTTTATTGGAAACCAAATAGTTCACCACATTCCTAGACAAACCTAGGGGACTCAACACTCATGTGTCTAATGTTGGTATGGGAAGCCACTGAGAAGGTGAAGATCATCCAGGAGCAGATGTGGACTGTGTAAGAATAAAATAAGATGAATGTTATAGGTGTCTGCATCCTATATATTTTTAGGAGGGATAGAATGTGTTCATTTGGGTCTCACCTAGATGGGGATCACAAATATTTGGCTAGGTGACAAGTTATCTTCAAGATACATTGATCTTTTTTAGATTCTGGGTAGATTTGGTAAGGTGGAGTACCAACTTGCTCTAACCCTGTGGTTGTACATCGTTCATGATCTCTCCCAACTGTCATTGCTGATGAGGTATTTCATTGATCAATCACACATATTCAACAAGGGTGAGATAAATATTAATTATGTGATGACTTTTTAGATTACTAGATAGAGATTGTGGATCGATAGTAGTGGAACCATCACAACCATTTGATTCCTCTACAGTGCATTTTGTGGCAGTATATGGATATTCATTAGAGTACTCGGGAGTGGGAGGCTCAGATTCATACTTAGTACCCTCTCTATTTTAATTTGTATCCCAATTTTCACTTTCTGGGATATAAATCCCTAAGGCAGGGAAAATATAATTACTCGGATTTTCCTGATATTTCTAATAAATTATTTAGGAAAATTCTCAAACCATGCACTGAGAGAATGTACAACTCCGAGTCCCGGGGTTCCGTAAATGATTCATTGAAAATGTTGTTTTTTAATAGAATATTTACAAGTACATTCTCAAAATGTGAAATAACTCTTAAAAGATTTCATGTATTTGAAATATGAGGGCTCCATTGATCTCAAATTAGTGGATTTACCTTAGGTGTTACCTTACATTGGTCAGAATGAGTCATCTATAGAAAACGTAATTATGGAAAAACCATAAATAAAATAATTAAATAATGATTATTTTATTTTGAAATAAATATCCCATAAATGGTATGTTGGAATTGAAATCTGATACCACCGTTGGGTTATTCAAAGGTGTTTCCTTAGGCAAGGCCTAAACTCAACTAGTGCAGGTCGAGGGTGAACACAATATTTGGGATGTGAACATATTTTAAATATTTAATAAAAAATTATTTTTGAAAGTTATGTATTGAAGAAACAATGGTTTTCATTTATTAATATGCCATGTCAGAGGAACTCAGGGTAATAACCATACCATAGAACTCCTCTGAGGAATTGAGATGAAAATTTCCCCAACGATGATTGTCGGTGGATCGAGGATACATGACGACGCGAACCTTCATTCTTCATCAAAGTCTTATCCAATAAATGAGGTATGGTTTTGACCTAATTGTGATTTCTATCCCTATTTATTGAATGAAACAATGATTGTTGACCAACCCATGAAAAGGTTGATCTGTTCTTTGATCATTCTTCTAGGACGGAAAATTATTACGGGATTAAAGGGAATAGATTTGGGTGATTATTCTGCTGTTGATTTCTTCATGTCCATTTGAACATTATGGAATAAATCTTGAACGAAGAAAGAAAATAAGTATTCTATGGATTTTTATGTTCTTTATCCATCAACAAAATCGATCGAATTATTCATGCTTTAGTATTTTTATGAAACCGTACACAAACAATTGATCATTGTGCCCTTGATCTATAGAGTAATGATCTGAGATAGTTGGTAGTGATCTGTGCTGGCATTGCGAAGGTGCGACGAGAGTGTAGTAGGAATTTGGTGGCTCCCAGAAGAGGGTGCGATGAATGGAAGTCTTCTGGCAGTGTGGCCGGAGGTGAGGGTAGCACGCATCCTGGTTGGAGGCCAACTTCCATTGGGGTGCACAGATGTGTCCCATCGAGACCGTGCTGGAGTAGGAGCTCATGTAAACACATACTGTGAGGTGCAGTCGTGAGGAATGACAGGAGGTTGCGGTGTTAGCTTCTGTGGGAGTTGGATCAAACACTATGTTTAATTATAACCCCATGAAAGTAGGGTGATGGTTAAAGGAGACCTTGAGGTGGTGTCATCCATGTTGAACAAAGCTGTAGTTTTTACCAACAGAACACTGTTGAACCATGCATTGAAAGAGCCAACCCAAATTCGGTAGGATCATATGGGTAAACTATCCCGCTCTGGTGGTCAAGGGGTTGCGGCCCTACATGCCAATAGGCTAGGCCCTTCGGTCTAGGCCGATTCAAGCTATCCCAACCCGAATGGGCTGGTTTGAGATGAATGACATGGGTTAGGTTGACCAAACTGGGTCGAGTCAGACAAAGCTTCTCATGTCGGGCATGGACTGGAAGTGTCCCTTTTTACAAATTTAGTCATATATTTCAAACCATGTTTTAGTATTTCCATCATGGTGGGGCATTGGGAACCTATTGATGAGACATTCCGTTTGAGATACTCTATGTGAGTTTTTGTGGAATTTGTTATATATCCTAATATATGGGTGAGTATGCTCTCCCAGAAAAGGAGCTCTAAGAGTTGAATCTTATGGCTGGCTATGACTATGTAATCTTGGTGACTTGGTGACATCGGGGCTACTAGAAAAATTAACACTCTGTACACGCAAAACAATAGGTGTTCCACTGAAATCATGTGCCATCAATGGTTTGTGCCCAAACGATGCTCTATTCACCATCAATACTTAGTGGGCCATCGACATCCTAGAAACCATTACCGCTCTAGGAGGGACCTATGCTCCATATTCCAGTGACACACTATGCGCCAATAATTTTCCATGGGCCATTGACGATCCATGTTCCATTGAACCTTTGTGCTACGTCGACACTCAGCGCTCCCTCGAAACATCTAGTGTCACAGAGTGTCGGAGATCGATGGACGTTATTTGGGAGTCCTTTTCATTTTTCATTAGACATATACTTTGGTGAGATGGCCATATTGAAAATACTTCTTGTTTTTCCAATGAAGTGTTATTTTTCTATTTCCATTGAAGTGTATTTCCTATTTTCTGTTGTGGTATACATCAGGTGTTTCTTAGTAGTGTACCTTTACATCTTTATGGTCCATACTGAGTATTATTTTAGTCATACCTACATGGTCCATGCCCTAACATGTTGTGTCTTTTGTAGATGATCAATTCTTTAACAGAGTCCTTGACAGATGAGGGACAAGTGGTGCTTAGAGAGAGGCCTGACAGACAATTCTTGCCTCAACGACATCATACAACTATTTATTTACCTACCCTTCAGGTCGGATTTTCTCCAGAAAACATTATGAACACTACTAAAAATTCTGGTTTTTGCGCCTGCAGAAGCGGGCGACCGCCATTGGCGGTCGCTAAAGAAGCTATTAGCGACCGCCAATGGCGGTCGCTAATACGAAACTAAAAATCCAGCGCGATTTTTTTCCCGCGCGCGCTTCTTCTTCTTTCCCTCCTATACTTTTGCCGCTGCAAATAGTCACCGCTGCACACCGCCCCACGACGCTGCACGCCGCCGCATGCTCCCACACGCCGCCTCATTCTGTCGGACGATTCTTCCCTCGTGACCACCGCCCCATGCCACCGCCGCCGCACGCACCCGCCACACGCTCCCGCACGCCGCACGCCGCCGCACGCACCGCCCACCGGCCGCCGTGTGTCCGCCATAGCCGGTGGGGAAGGTCTGTGTCCCTGCAATATGCCGCGAGACGAGAGGAGACCCGCATGCG
Source organism: Viscum album (assembly GCA_963277665.1). Taxonomy (NCBI): domain Eukaryota; kingdom Viridiplantae; phylum Streptophyta; class Magnoliopsida; order Santalales; family Viscaceae; genus Viscum; species Viscum album. The sequence goes on from OY728145.1 coordinate 1,660,638,374, forward strand.
CCTGTTTCCTTCATGTGAAACAGTAGCGACCGCCATTGGCGGTCGCTAAAGGGCTTTACCGAGGAAGCAACAGCGACCGCCAAAAGCGGTCGCTGGGCGGTCGCTAAATCCTTTTAGCGACCGCTTTTGGCGGTCGCTAAAACTGCTATTTCCAGTAGTGGAATATTTGTTTTTCTCTTTTCAGTTGGGCTTGTATTCAGGCCTGTTTACATTTCAGTTTAAGCATTTTGGGCTTGGAGAAGGGTGTTTGTCTGTAGATACTTATGAAAATTCTTACCATTTGTGGGATATTATTATTTTGTGATACTCACTAGACCCTATCCTATTTGAGGTGGGAATTGGGTAGTCATAGTATGGGCCCTGGGGTATGGGTTGTGGCAGTGATTTTCTTTCCTTTACATGAATTAATATAAAGGAAATTACAATAGGAATATGGATCAAAAAGCAAAATTTTACTATATTTATATTATGTAGGGTGTAAATAATGAAAAAAATATAAATTTGATTAGTTTTATTTTCATTAAATTTATTTTCTTTTATTTATTCTTTGATAAAACTGTTTTAACATTATTTGTTGTGAATAATTTTTACTATTTTTTATAATTAATTTTTAACATAGATTATGTTGAAATTATTTTGTAAAATTAAGAATTTGGATTTGAAATGTAGAATTAATTAAATCAAATTCAATTATAAAAAGTGATAATTTATAATTTTAAAATGAACAAACAAAATGTTTTAAAATAATAGTTTCTTTGAAAATTTCATATTTCAAGCATGACATGATCATAATTATATGGATTAAAATTAATATTTATATATTTATATAATTATATTTATTTTAATTTAATAAAAATTATTAATTATTAATTACTATTTTATTTAACTAAAAAGTAATTACATTAGTCATTTAAAAATAGTTTTATATAAAAGGAATTATTCTTCACTATTCATTGAAAAATAAGATTATTCTTAGAAATATCAAAGTACAGCTCTATTTTAATTTTAAAATAAATATATAAAAAATTAATTTCATTTTATAAAATTAAATTTTGAATAGATTCAAAAAAGAGTTATAATATTTTCAACCAAAATTCAATAAATTGTTATTTGAAGATGGAATTATTTTTGAAAAATAAAATAAAATTCAAAATTTTTGAGTGATTATTAACAAAAAATATATCGATGAATAAATTTTGAGTTGTAACGACATAAATGTATTTCCTAAATGTGTTAATAATATTAATACATCCTAATTTAATGTAAAATCTATATCATTCATATTTACATAATAGTATTTCATTAATCGTTTTAGATCATTATTCGTTGTCATATACATTATCAGAAAATTCATTTTTTTAAGAACTGTAGTTGTTATAATCTACCCCATAAAAAATTATTTCCTCTCAATTTGAATAATATCATGTTAAATTATTATTTTCCATTCAAATAAACCATTTTTTAAATCAAAAAAATTTACAATGGGTTAATGAATCTTCTTCTTAATAATTAAGAATTATTAGTAGGAACGTGTCCTATAATAAACAATTACTAGGTTTCCAAAAGTAAATAATTATTTTGATGTTAAATATAGAAATATAAGAGAAAAATAACTTCTATAGAATAATAACTGTTGATGGAGAACATGGTAAGGAAATAGTTACTTTAATTTAAATCATAAGTATATGATAGATGAAAATACCATTGATTCATAAAAATGAATTAAAAAATATAATATTTTATTTTAAGATCTTTCTCCTAAAGTTGAGATGTTCTTCTACTATTAATATAGTGAGAATGATAAGTTTACATTAATGATATATTTTTATATCAAATGTAAATTTTCACAAATTGGTAGTGATTTTTTCAATTTTCACTTCCTCTATTACTCAATTAATTGCTGATACATGGTGAGTCTTTTTATTCCTAATGAACTAAAATTATCATTTATGAGATCATGGTATCTATAATATATTGGAATGAACTCTTTCCCTCTAAATATTTATTAAAACTATTTTTTATTGGAATTTTTTTTAAATATGACAATTTATAAAACCAAAATAGTAATATCCAATGTTAATCATAATCCATTAAATCTCTATTTATGCTCAATATATTGTAAAAAATTGAATGAAAAAATTAATAATAATAATTTTCAGGAACACAAATAAATTTTCAATACCAGATTATCATTAATCCCCTATACCATTTCAATGTAACTCATAACATTTCATAAAAAATTATTGAATAAATTGATGACTATGAAACGTCAATGAGAAAATAATTACATTCAAATTAACAATATAAATATTCCATAATGAAAATAATATATTATCACCCATCTTCCTTGAATTTTTAAATGATGTAAATTCGGTAATAAAGTACTTATCACCAAATCAATAATTTTTTTTAAAGTTTCAAATAAAATCATATTTACATATTCAATTTCAATAATATCATTATCAAAACTAAACATTATTATATCACTACTTGGAACATATTAATTGTTATCTTTCCTTATGTCCTTTGTTTTTCAATAAATATCACATCTCAGTAAAATTAATTGTATAGGTCCTCAGTACCATTCAACAATTGATTAAAAATATTTAATGGAAAATGTATACCTAAAAATCATTATATATTTCAAGATTCGTATTACTAGAATAATATTCATGAATCCGAATACATAAAAACATGAATCATTATATGTATATCATTAATAATTATCTAGGATTCATCATCATATTACTTAATACATCTTATGATTCATATTTAATTTATAGTCTCTTCATCATAATGAAAATATTTAATACAAAAACTCTAATGATAATCATTATAGTGTATCCCCCAAGGTAAATTATTTGAATAGTTCTCACACATTTCGCATTATAAACACTCATCCTTTAATAATATATTAGTTAAACAATTATTATCGTCTATTATGATTACAATAGTTTCTATTTTTTCCATAGCGATTAAATACCTTGTGTTGTTATTTTCCACACCCAAAAAATCTTCAAATTCTTATAAGACATTCCTTTGAGTGCTTCTTCAAACATTCTAAGCATGTGATTATTCCACCATAGAAATCGTGAATCTCAATATTTATCTTGATAGTGGTTTTATCAAATTCGTCCACATCTACCTTGATAATCATAATATGAAATAGATTATTAGGAATAATAACATGGAATCTCATTAAAATACTCAGTTCACTCGGATTTTTATAAGGAATATCATACCATTGTCCTACATATTCAATGTTAAAATAATAATTCCATGATTCCTTCACTGAATAAATCCATAATTCATGTTGTTAAAAACAAAAATAATGATTAGAAATTTGGGAAACATATTCATAGTAATTATAAATCATAAAAATTTATTTTCAATATAATAAACCCTTAGTTTTATCCTTTAATATGTATTTTCATCATCAAATACATCATGTTTGATTATTAAGAGTATGGAATATTTCCAAAACATGCCCTTATGATTTAGAACATTTGGGTTCCATTCATCTGAACCTGTGATTTTCTAAAAATGTAAAAGGGTTAAATTTCAAATCAAAAAAATCATTGTATAATAATCCACACAAGATTCCTCCCCCTCAAATTAATATGACCCCATATTCTACTGTGAATCTGACATTTTATATCTTTTTTTCAATCTTAATTCTTTCATATTATTTATAATATAGAAAAAATACAAATATAGTATATTAAATGATAAATATTTACTATTAATCAAAATATAATATGTATACAACTTACATTAAAAATCATATATTTTATGATGGTAAAAAACAACCTTGAATGATTTAAGGGAGGTATATAGAGATGGGGACCCTTATATTATACTTTAACTATATTATTACATTAAATGGAAGTGAACATTTACTTGTGAATATAATAATAGACTTACTATTGTTATATTTGGAGGCTAACTAGTCAGCTTATGGTTTCCATTACTCATTGTATAAAAAACTACTATACGTTGGTTAAGAAGATCATTTAATTATCTAATAATTTTTAAATGTCTATATTGAGTGGGGGTAATGTCCTAACATGATATTCTATACCAAAAAAATTATTTCCAGTGACATAAACTGTATTTTATATAATGAATATATGAATATTCCATTTTTATGACCTTATCGTTGTCTATGAGAGTGATATAATGTCAGTAATAATTGATTAATTATAACCCCCCCCCCTTATAGGCTAAATGAGTTCATGTACCATATTTTCATTTTGATCTGAGGAGACATTGGTCCCATCATCCTACCTCTATTATTGGATCACTATCACAACCATACCCTCCATGGAGAAATCTTAAGCCCCATTTTTTTATGAGGAGAATACTAGAAAATTTTAATAAGGTGTTTATATTTCACATTCCTATTATTTTTGTTCTTAAGATATAGGATGAGTATAAAAAAATAATATGAAGATATAGGTTAAATACATTATCCTGGAATCTAACATCATTTCAATACTCCTACATAATTCGACATTCACCTTCTATAACTTTGAACTACACTTTTATTTTATTCATAAATATAATCATATAATGATTCAATTTTTAAGATAAATATCGAATGACATTCAATTGAATGTTCTTTCTTACACAGTGAAGGTTATAACATAATAATTCTCTAGTAAAATCCACATCATGAAAGGTTTAAGGGAATTTTTATATTTTCAAAGTATCATAACAAATATATAAAGAAACATTCCTAGTGAACATTATCTATAATACACTATTTGTAGAATAATATGTTCTAACAAACCAATACCGGTTAACAAATAATGTCATCAAAATATACCCATAATAATGATTGAATTTCATTCATTATTTCTATTGGATGATGAAAAGTACTATTGAATTGAATGAAATAAAATGTAAATGATTTCACCAACCAAAAATCATTGGATAATAAATAAAAAAATATGAGTTCCACATCTCATATACAAAAATATCATATGTAAAAAAACAAACCATAAATGTTACATCCATAAATTGGATAACTAGAATAAAAATATAAAAAATTCAAAAAAAAACACCTGGATCCAAGGAAAAAAAATAGTCAATATCTTCCTTACCATATGTGACCTCCAACCTAACCAACTTGAAAAGAAACATGATCTTTGAATTTGATCCTCTACATGATGTTCCACCCGTTTTTTATCTTACATAACAAATTATACAAGAGTCCAATGTGAAAATTATAGCGTGAGCACTAAATATTAGCAGCATGCCAAATAAAAATAGATGAAAATCCAATCCATGTTAATCTATTAGTTTTTTTATAAATAAAAATTTTATATTACTTCATAAGAAATAATTTTTGATATAAATCATCTTTTTGATTGCAATTTAAAAAAATAGTAATATAAAAAACAAGATGAAATAAAAATTTAGTATAAGGTGTAATTAATTTCATAAAATTTGTATGAAGAATAAATATACAATACATGTGGAAAATAACATCACCAATTAAACATAGATTTATGTTTTCTGTAAAACAGAAGGGTATTATCACAACACATGGCTGTACAAATCTATGATTAAGAAAGATACAATTACTGGAAAAGTCAGTACAATTTATAATAACATCAGTTCCCCAAAATGAATTCCCACTACTTATACATTTAACATGTGATACTTCCCAAAAATATTTACACATGCTAAGAATCATATATATCTAATTTATTTCCATTTCCCACGGTTTCCCAAATGTGTTAATATAATTCCATTCCATGAACATGGACAAAATCATGATACATATAATAATTTAAAAGTAAAATCAATTATACATTTGATATATATTTTTATAAAGGATATTTCATTATGATTCCACAATGCTTCCATTACATGATCAAACCATCTAAAACCATGAATATAGTAATTTCATCATTTGACAGTGATAATATAAAAACCAGTGAATAAACCATTTAAAAATTACTACATAGATAAAAAATATCAACTTCACCTATCAAGGATTTATAATAAAAAATTTCAAAAACCAAAACAAAATGGTAATCAAGAAAATATGAGGCACATCAAGGAATATACCATAAAACACAGACATCAACATATTGAAGAAAATTAATCATAGATTCCATTAATTCCAATATTTGTAAATAATGATATCTAGTCCTAATTAGAAAAGATATACAAACAAAACAATCAATTATTCAGATTCAACCATACATATAATAATTTTTTTCCCTACAGTGTTTCAATAAATAATGGTTAGGAGATCTCATGTCTTGAACTAGATTAAATTGAAGAAAAAAATAGAACATTACATGATGATATCTACTATAAAGGGTCAGCAATCAACAATGAATTTTGGGGAGTCTAGACTAGATAAATATCGAGTGTAATGATTAAGCTAATGATATATTATTAGTATATTAGTTTTAAATTAGAATAGATGTGTCATAGAAAAATTTCAATTTTATGTTGTTAGATTGGGTAACTTGTTTAGGATGTGTGGTTGCAAAAACAATATGCCAACCATCCAGATACCACTTCACCATGAAAATAAACACTCTTATTTTCATGGTATTGGTCACAAATTTTGGAAAACAATAATATAAAATTAGGTTAGGATATAAAAAATGCAATAATCCTTTTTCCCCAGTGACTCCTATAATTAGAAAACACATGTCCATACAAAGAAAAACCATCATAATATAAATTAAATTATCATATTCAAATAATATAATCAGCACTAATGATACCCTTAATCTATTTAAATAATATATTTCCCTATAAATCAAAATTTTTAACCACAACTCCCAAAATCTCCCAATATGACATTAGTTATAAGCTATGATTGAAAAAACTGACCTTTTACTCAGCGACATAACAATTCTCTCAAAAATTAGTTATTTCTATCCAAGAGATGGATCATTATCACAAAACCAAAATGGATATATTTTCATTTCAGAATCATCAAGGCCTCAAACACACATGATTCACGAATATCCCCATAAAATTTCCACCACACATAATCCGATGGTATCATTGTTCCATGTAGAACATTATGATGAGGGTCAACTATCTAAACATACATTTCAACTATTGAGGTAACATGTTTAATATAAAATTTATCTCAGTCAATCACATTGGATATATCTAGATGAAACTTTATCAATTGAGAGAAATAAAAAATGGTATGAATTAAATTGATAATTATGTTAAAATTGATAATTTAAATTTTTTGGTCACTTCACAACCTATAATGGGCAGCCATAATCCAATACTAACATTCCCAGCATCCCCACAACAAACATCTATGTCTGAACTGGGGTTAAAATAGTAGGAAATAATGATAACTAATATCAAATATAAATGGATGTTGGAATCAATTTGCATATGGTTTTTGGTTCTTCCATGATATGGATAAAATGTTTCTAATCAATTTCATCATAACTAATATCTCCTAAATGATTGTATTCCCATCAATGGAAAATTCTCTAAAACATTCCTTATAATTAGGTAATCTGTATTTCCTCCCAAATAACAATTTAAATGTGTCCATCCTTATAAAATTTATATATTATTTATTATATAAAAACTACATGGAGTGAAAAAAATTGCCCACAGATCCCCTGAATTAAAGAACATATTCTCAAATCTTGTATTTGAGAATCTACTTAGGTATATTAGTTTTCCATCAGTCAATGAATGTTAATCCATGATCAAAATAAACTATGAATGCATTTATATGTAAAATATTCATAAAAAATTTGTATATTCAGATAGGGTCACTATCCATAATAATATCCATTGGCACACCATGAATAATGTAAATCTCCCTCGCATAAATGTACATGGGGTTTTTACCTTTTCCAATTCCACATTATGTAGGAAAATGTTGATTTTGTGATTTTATTAGTAATAACCCATATTAAATTCATATTACATGGTTTCCATTGTATAATAGTTATTAATTCTATGAACAAGCTTCCCATCTTGATATTACAATGGTTAAAATATGATGAAAACTAAAATGCCTCTATCATTTAACCGTAAAAATAAAATTTATTTTCCATCATATAATAATGTCCAATAACTTGTGACCTCATTCATAAACACTTGTAATGAAATCTCAAGTCATGAAATTTTTTTGGGGTCTAGGGTGTATGAACTGTGTCAAGTTGTTTCACTTATCAAATAATTCATATTTACAGTATATATAATGAATAATATTTTCTATGATATGGAAAAATCCATCAAATTTATAAGACCACCCTGCATATGTCTCCACAAAATAAGGATTAAATCTAAATAAGTAAAATTATACATCATCTGCATGTAAGAAATTAATATGGTAATCAAAAAATAGTCATTCTCATGTAAAATATAGTAATAAAAATATATCATTTCTTATTTCATGCATGGGTAATCTCATCATACAAGCTCTAGAAGAACTAATCATACAATGAATCTCTTAATTCTTGATTAAATAATTTTTCGTTTAATGTTTTAGTAACCATTTTATTTTTTCGTGAGGTGTATGAAATTTCAAATTCAATGTTTTGAAGGTACTCTAACATGAATATTTTTCAAATTTTCAACACTCTTTTGTTGATATATACTTTGGAATCTTATTAATAAATAAATTGTGAACCACCCAACAATGGAATAGTGTTACAAATTATTATGTATATAAATCAAATCCATAAAATAATGAAGATAAATGTGATAGATTTAATCATTGGGTTATGAAGTAAATTTTTTTAAAGCTACTATAAATCTAACTTTAATTAGAACACAACCCACATCCATTCCTATGGAACCAAAATAGTCATAATATAAAAAACTCATCTCTGAATGAGTGATGATATGGGTAAAAATTAATCTAACATTGATCATATTAGTGGGTATTTATAACTCATTTCATCAAAAAAATCACTTATTTTTTAGTCAACCATAACATTGGATATGAAAAATCATGTAATTTATGAGAAAATTAACGATAAGAACAAGTTAATATTTGGAAATTCTGATTCTAAAAAACATATATTGGATTAAACCATGAAATCACTACTTAATTCTTTATAGATTCCACTAATTCAACGTTATTATAATTCATGATAGCCATAAATTTAATTTCATCAAGGAAAAACTAAATTTTTTATAGGCTCCCCAATAGATGATTCTATCTCAAGATTCTAATGATGAAAATAAAACACTCAGTATAATCTTGTTTGAATCATGTATCATCATGGATATCTTCATAAAATTCATCAAGGAATTAATCCATAATTTAATGGAATATTAAATTATTAAACACCCAAAAAACTATTATATAATAATAGAAAACCATGTTTTCCAAAATTTTGATATTTATTCATGAACGAAATATTAATAACATATTCCTAAAAAACACTCACCATATTATTTCACGATATCCTAATTTTTTTTTATAAGCACCGTGATCTCTTATGTTTATTAATAAGGTAATCAATCCAATGAGTGGAATGATTCATCTTCACATTCACCTAATAATGTATCTCATAATCAATTCCCTTTTAACGGAACTCTTAATTTATTATAAGAGAACTAGTTGATTGCAAGGTGAAGTTCTAGGATAATTAAATCACAGATCTAGGATATCGTATAGTTAAATATTTATTTCTTTAATTCAGTGGGTGTTATATGAAATGATGTTAAAATAATGGATCTCCTACATCACATAAATTATATATAAAACTCAACATTATAATGAGTGGTTAACCTAAGGATATCACATGAACAACCATTACAGTAATCAATCAACATCATAGTAAGATGACCACTAATACAAAGATCCTGAATATCAAAACATCCTAGAAAAAAGATATGAGATCATCTTAGTAGTATGAATAGAGGGACATTCATTCCATGATATTGAATCCCAATCAAACTGGAATACAAGAGTGACTCCAAAATAAGAGTGATACTCACCATAATGATTAATAAAATTAATCTAATATATACAAAATAATACAATCTATAATTATAATAAAATAAATGATTCCATTCTTGTTAGACAAAAATACACTTATAGTTTGGAGGGATGTGATCATCACCAAATATTTGGGTCATATGAATCTATGATCTAATTATGTACCTAGTGGAGTATAATGTATCGCCATGAAATTTGTAAACTCTTACAAGAATACTAAACCATCATCGAACATACATAACAAAAATTAATTAGTTTTAAAAGTTAAAAACAATTAATTTATAATAGAATGTTTGATAAAGAATGTATCTCTCATATTTGATGGTCTGATATCTAAATACTCTATTAAAAACTAATCTATAAAGACTCATTCATCCTCATCAATCATTTCATCACGACTTGGCCATCACCTTTGGGATGTGGACGAGATACCAGTTCTTTTTTCTCTGAAAAAACTAAATTGGTATCCAATGGTTTTTATTGATCTAGATATACTGCCATGGGATTCCCAGTAATTAAAATATAATAGATGAAAATATTTCCCTTGACTATGATGGATCATGGATTATACTCTACAATATGGTTTTATAATGTATCTTTATATAAAATAGGTAATTTAACACTTGACTCTTCAATAATATATAATATGCGTCACTACTAAATCCTCACCTCTATTCAACTCACATTGTTTTTTACATGAATGAGTGCGTTGGAAACATCATTAATTCCCTCATTCTTTGAAGAGTACTTTTTCTTGCTATTTCCACCTCATATATAGCATAATTATCCACAACATAAATGATTGTGGTTACATACATAAGAATTTTTAATTATCAACAATCATACCTCAAACCCATATAAAACAACTATGAAAAAAAAATTATTCAGAATATGATATGGTGATAGGTCGACAAACATGGATAAAAGAGTGGGATAATTCATGACTAAACCATCTACTTGATGTAATCTAATGAAATCATGTGACTTATGTGCTCCTAGTGTCCTTGGATACACCTATTCATTTGATTCCGTCTTAAAGGTTTTCTGTGTGAGATCATTGTGAAAATTTTCATTAACTATTGATTCCCACAAAATCAATGATATACCATCAATCAAAAAAGTATTGAAACAATCAATAGAAACATAGAGAGTGTTCATGATGTAGAAAATCTACTCAATTTCATAGATTGGATTTTCTCTATTTGATGGAATATTTTAACAATGAATTATTGGTGTATGATTGTTATTTAATCCAAATTCATGGATCTCCTTCTATTGTTGATAAAAACTTCAAACATTGACCACAGAGTAGATAGTATGGACTATAGTATCCACCAATCAATTTTCAATTATAATATCCACATACCAGGATTTATCTCTGGATTCCACAATAGTATTATTAGATATTCTTAATGATGGATTCATAATCAGGATAATAAGGGGGTGTTACATATTTAAAATTTAATTCTATACCATAATCTTAAATAAATTCCAATAAATAAATAAAATAGTGAAAATATATACTATATTTGATTTATACATCCTCATATTTCACATGGGGTTCTAGGTTTCATCATCAATGTGAGTTGTTTGGGAAAACCCCCTCAGTATATCTTTATTTTTTATAGTATGACCTCTTATCTCTCTACAAACCCATATCATAAGATGGTGAAATATAATCATGATGGAGGAATTAAATATATCATATTTCATTGATTTTAATTTGAATTAAACCAACATAGTTTTTCCCATAACTTCCACTCAATTCACCAACCAATATTATTGAATCTTTCTTTCAATCCCTTCGGTCTACAAAAAGTCATTGGTATAATAAAAAAGAGGTGTAATGAATTATTTTAGCATCCAAAAATAATAAATTATGATTGAATAATTAATATTACCACAAGAAAATTATAAATACATCATATGTAAATGGAATCCAAACCAAATAGGTTATATCTGATTTCTATATAAAAATTCCCAGATGAACAAATTTTAGACTAGCACATTGATCTAAATGAAATCTATGTGTGCCACTCCTCGAGACCATATGTCAACACAATCCCAACCCACAAGAATAAAAATTTGATCTAGGAGATTCATCCCCTAAATGATGTTTAATTAATTACTTTTATCCTATGAAAACATTTCTATAACTGACCAAAGCTAGAATTTGTGTAGGATTTTTAAAGATAATTATTATACATCTATGAAATATATAAAATTATTATCCACAAAAATATTTTACTTCATATATAAATTGTATTTTTGGTTTTTTATGGATAAATACTTTTCCAGGAAAAGCCATCCTTTTTTTAACATAATATGAAATAGAATATTCAAATATAAAAAACAATATAAATTAACATTTTCCCATTTGTCCTGATTGAATTTTTTAACAAATTATAGAGGAATAAATATAAAAACATGTCTGAAATAATAATATCAATGTAACATTACCATAATGTATTCATTTATCACTATGGGGACTACAAAAAATTGTGTACCAAACAATGACCAATAATAACAACTTGAATGTATTAGTTAACTATAATGTATGAAATCCTTTATTCCCTAGAATGTAAACTCACTAGGATTATATTTTATCATGGGAACCACCACTATAAATTATTAAATCCAATATATTTTAAATATGACTAGTTTTACTCTATAACCCATGGTAATTTTCATTTATTAATATAATTATATTACATTAAAATAATTAGGTTCAAAACTCATAAAGAATTATCAATTAAAAGAAAATTTTCAATTTCATTATCATCTAAAAAAAATTTATATTAGTTCTTGATTTCTTCCACTATATTAAAAACATTTTCCAACCCATGTGATTTTATTTCTAACTCCAAAAAGTCATGAATCATTTTTCAATGAAAATTCCATATAAAAACATTACATAACCGATAATGTTCAACATTACCATCACATATTTAAAATTATTATTTTCATAAATGAAAATTTTTGTTGAATGAAAAGAACATAATCCATGATAAGGTATGCACTATAGGATAAAGAGAAATATGTCATAATTAATTGAATCATGGATGACAAGAAATATGATCCTAGGTAAACCGTGTATTTATTCCTCCTTATCCTTTAGCTATTAAAAACATTATAAATTATTCATATTTGGTCGTACATTCGACAATCTCACCCTAATTGGGTTTCAATAGAAAATTTGAATTTTAGATCTAGGATATATATATATATATATATATATGTATGTATAGTAGAAGAGACTGAGAGGAAACTGATCTTACAATGATGATATCCAACCAAAATATTCATGTATCATCAAGGATTGAATTTGGGTTTTCATTAGGTAATGTTGTTGGTCTAGGTTCATGCTAATTAGTAATTAAGATAACAGTTGGGAAAACCCATGGGAATCTGTGGATTTTTTCCATCTAATATATTATATTAGAATCACATGGTTTGGCCCTATTTTTGGGTAAATTATAAACCAACCATGGGATAGATAGTACCCATCGAAATCAAACTCCAATTATTTCCTATTAACATATAAATTGGTTGAAAAATATATCTCAAACCATGAGGTTGCCTCTAAATAAACACCCAAAAACCATGAGTCTCTCCATATAAATAGAACTGTTAGAAAAAACCATTCTAAATACATGTTTCATTCCACTCGAACTCAAAGTTATAAATTTAAGGTTAATAGAAATGTTACCACACACTATGTAAATTTTATTTTTCTCATTAAACATACTCATGATAACCTCTGACTTCTTAATAACATGAAACCTCATTACGTATAGACTGTGTCAAAACTACATTTTTTTCGTCCGATCTAGTTTTTCATTTGGACTTGCGGTTATGGATCAATTCCCTTGGGTTATGGTTTTAAAATTTACATTTAGAGGTGTTTTTAGTTTTTCAAATGGCCAATTATCTATATAGGAAAATCAAGTGGCCTACTCCAGGTAATAGTGTGAGACTTGGTGTGCTAATGGTTTAGAGGGAATAGTCTAAACATGGTGAGACAACCATACGATAAGATCGTGGGGATCCAATATCTTGAGAAAGATCCATTCCTCATGGTTGTAACATTGCCTAAAAATCACATGGAGAAACCTTGATGGTTATTTGTTTTGTATAGTAAGGGGATAAAATTTGGTGTATATTTTTGTAAAACGTGTAGCCAAACTGGGTGAGCATCCAAGATCTAAAAATTTTGAAATTAAAACTCTACCTCATTCACGATTTTAACCCAAAACATCTCATTTCTCCACACACTAGATCATTTAAATCTTTTTGTTGTTCCCCATTTTTATTAAATCATCATACTGTCTCCTATGGTGAAAATATATGGTTTTATTTTGGTTATGGGCTAGATCATCAATGTAAACCACCTCCTCCATTCTCCCTCTTCATTTTTACTCAATTGATTCTTGAGATCATTTCCCACATAGGTTATGTGGATCTAGAATTCATTTTTCAATTAATATTTTTTGTGGATTTGTGTATTTACCGTTTCTCTTAACAGAACATGTCTTTTGGATCCCACATTGTGTGATTTCATGTTTTCATTATTGTAGTGTTGTGAGATTGAGGTAGGTTTCCCTTTTCAATAGGAAATTAAATTTAATATTTATTTGATTAATGATTTTAAGACCTTACTTAAATGTTAAATATTGATGTGTGATTATTGAAATGATTGTTTGCTGTTAAATGATGTGATTTTTCCATTGTTATGTCATTAATGGCATAGATTTGTCAAATAATTCAACAAAAAGTGTTTAATTAAATTCTTGGTTTTATTTTTCATTTAATTTGTGATATCTAGCGAATGGATTGTATTTGTGATTATATTTATGATATTTGAAATAATTATTTGGCTTCAAATGTGGGTTTGGATTTAATGGTATTGGTTATCAAGAATTTTATAATGGTTTGAGATAAGGCTATAGTTAAGGACCCGATTGAGAATTTATTAAAAATGGAATGGTATGAAAATGTAACATGAATGTTTGAATGGTGATATTACGAAATTTTTATGAAATTTAATTTTTTTATTGTATCTTTTTGGAAATGGGAATTTGTTATTTGATAAGGATAAATTATTAAAGAATGTTTGAGGCCCTTTTAGAACATTGTGATGTTGGTGAAAATGATATACATGAAAACTATCCTTTTATAGTCATCATAAATTATTTATATAATTATTTAATGGGTGGTATTTCCATTTTGTGGAATCCATAGGAACCATTTAAATTATTGTCGAATGGGAGATCCCCAATGTGGACTCATTTATGATCTTTTAGTTTCATGGAGAGAGATTTATCTTTGGGGTTATTTAAGTGATGCCTATTCTATAAATTATTAAATATATGTATTTTATTGGATTATTGGTTTTCATAAGTTCAATCACCCTTCATTATATAGTACAAATGGAGAACATGGAATAACAATTGAATTTTTTTAGAATTATTTCATTACTTGTTAGGTAACAACCTTTCTAGTGGCGTATAGCAGAGGGTATATTAGTTATTATTGTAACATCCTAGGGAAATAATGAATAATTTATTTTCCATAATTATTCATATTTTTAATTCAATTTTAAATTTACGTTCAAGGGTTTTCTATGTTCGATGGTGTACCCGATACACAACAACATGGTCTTGGAAATCATTTGTTGCACACTAAAAATATGACAATATTATTTTAAATTGTAGTTAATGTCTAGATTTTTTATCAGTGGGAATTAATTTAACTAACTAAAATATGATTATATATGTTTTTTAAAATGTTTTTACATTTATTGAATAAAAGATTGAGCCTTAAAATGTGAATTAATCTAATTTTAACCATACAAACTCTAATATTGTTTTAAAGGTCAATTTACCACCTTCTGATCGTGAAACCTATTTAAATCTAGTAATAGTCACTTTTATATGTAATATATGAACAAATAAAATTCTTATTTAGAATCGGGACTTCAAAATTTTCTTTGGGTAAATTTTTGGTATTTTTTCGGATAAAATTCATTTTTTATGAATAGTGAAAAATACTGTATTTTAATTCAACAGTGCATTTTAAACTAATTTATTTTATATGGTTAGATTATCTTTTTAATTAGTTTTAAAGATTAATTATATTATCTGTTTACAATTTAATCCAATGTTGGTCATTGAAATTAATTTCACATTGAAATTGGACAAAAACAAAAATCAATCTTTTAATAGTTACTGTTTCTTAAAAACATGCTATTGGTTTTAAAAACTGGAATTAATTTTAGATTAATTAATAAAACTTTTATGTTTTGAATTTGGTAAAATAGAAATAATTTTTGATTTTCAGAATATCAAATATTTCATAGGCTGAATTTTTGGTAGTTTTCTGAAAAAATTTAATTTTTGATGAGTAGTGAAACAACTAAATATTAGTTAAAAAATGAATTTTTCATTTAAATGAAATTTTACCGCTTCTGTGGATAGAATTTAGAAAATATGACAAACATGGTTGTCATTAATAAGTAAAATTTGGATCAATAATATTTAAAAAAATTGTGATTAGTAACTGTTGAATTTTATTTACCATGGTTAAAGGTTAATACGATAATTCAAGGTAAAAATAATATCATAATAATAAACAAATACCCTAACACTTGTCCTAACCTTATTGGTTGAGTCATGGACGACCATGGGCATCCTTGGGTTGATTTTGCAACCCCATGGGGCCATTTGACAGTGATAATGATTGTTTATGTTAATTAACTTAATGTAATGGAAAAAATGACATAAACAAATATCGTTTGGTAAATTAATTTTTACATGGGGTTATATAAGTCATATTTTCGACTATAAATATGAATTGAAATGCAAAACATATTTCCTATTTCATGGTAGTTTTTTATAATTTTTAGAATTCAAATAAATTATATTATTTATGACAAAATAATGAAGCAGTATTGATCTCATTAATAAATGATATAAATAAATAAGATTATTAATGTTAAAATAACATACAAAACATGTCCAATTATTATTGGATGAATATATTTCGACCATGAGTTTTCTTATCATCGAGTTTAATTAGTTTTGGGCCATTAGAAATGGAATATCATTATATAATAAAATAATATTTTCACACTTACCTAAAGAGCCCCTCCCCCCCTTATAAAAATCCCTCACTTCTAACCCATTCCACAGACCTATCACGTTCCTTGGCTCAACCAAACCCTGAAAAAATAATCTCTCGTGATCCATCTCTTCCATATAGTTTCCTTACCATATCAGAAGTTATTCCAAGAAGTCCTTTTGGTTCAAACCAAAGGGAGCTGCAAAAATTATTTGTAACGGTTTCTCTTAATTTATTTTATGTTATTTTACTTCTACAACCCAGTTTCCGACGCTTTTACGCTGGGGTGCGCACGTTCTCGTCTGTTACGCATTGGAGGACACGCGGTTCGTTGCCCCACATTCCCGCTTTCCAAAGGCGGGCGGCATCCATTCATTATTCAGAGAAGTCTACTCCTTGATCGAAACCGGGATGATGGGTTGTTTGTTCTTCCTTCCGTGGATTCCTCCTCGGAGCTCGTCACCTAATCTGGGTCTCCCTCATAGATTTAAGATGGGTTCGTGAAGCTTATTCTTGGCTCCATATCTACATGGATGCCAGTTAATTACGCTGCTTCCATCGAGACGCTCCAAGGGGTCTTGTCGGGGCTGCAACCTTCGGTGAGGAGAATGGTCACATTGGGGTGTCATTGGCATGTCTTGGCGATGGGGATCAGGATGTCTGTCTTATGTCCCTTATCACAGGGCTTCTCGAGGGCGCGGAATTTTGAGTCATCCCACATCGAACGCGGGGAATTGTGTACCACCTGAGGTTTTCCTCAGCTTCCCATGTTTAACAAGGGGTATGCCGCGAGTTTAACGTCTTGCGTAGATGGATCGAGCTGATGGAAACACTGAGAGTTTATCAGATTGAAGGACCCCCTTAGGGAAAACACTGATGTTAGGGCCAGCACGTGGGCGGCTTCCCGGATACTATGGAGTGGGGTGGAGTGGCATGATCTCACCAGGATGTGGCGTCCTGTGTAAGGATCAGGTTAGATGATGGAGTGAAGGGCTTGAACCTCGTGGAGGCTTCCTTCGTATCCCCATGGAAGGGAATCAATGTCTGTGTAGTTCGGTCATACGGTGGGACACCTAAAAAGGAGACTTGTGAGAATGGACACATGGATGGGAGCCTGGAGGAAGTAATATCTTCGAGCTAGGGAATGAGCTTCCCAAGGCACGTGGGCTTGAGGGGGGAAGTCGGGATGAGACGTGGATGTGAGGCATGGGGCTTATGCTCTGAGACGGCCCAAGAGTGGGAATACAGTTTAGCGTCATGTGGGATGAGATACAGTTTAACGTCATGCGAGATGAGGGGATACAGTTTAACGTCATGCGGGACGAGTGATCTGGGGCTTACGCTCTGAGGCAGCCCATGGGGAATATGGGGGGCTACGCTCTGAGGTGGCCCATGTTGGATATTGGGCATACACTCTGAGTTGGCCCATTGTGGATATGGGGAACCGACGTGGAGAGGTTGGAACGACCGGGTGGTGGGCTTGAACCTTGTGGAGGCTTCCTACGTACCATGCGTTAGTGCGGATCAAAGTCAACATAGTTTTCTGGTATGTGGATTATGCTCTGAGACGGCCCATAGGAGGATGTCATGGTCGATGCGCGCTCTAAGCCAACATGAGTCATGTTCGGTGTGGGAAACAAGAGGCAACAGTGACCAGACGATCACATCGTGAAGGGTGCATCCGTGAGAAGCTGAATGGGGATTACGCGTTGAGCGGACCAAAGAGTAAACAGGGGATTATGCGTGGTTATTGTCCCTGGGTGCCAGGTCTTACTCTAGAGTGGAGGCATGTGGTGCGACAAAGCACAGTGGGAAAGGGACTCCACTAGCCTTGGCAGTGGGGAAGTACGGAGGTGCATGGGTGTAACCTTCCGTAAGAGAGGCTAGGGGCTTACGCTCTGAGTCAGCCCTTCCCCCGTGGACAAACGCCACTCCATCAAAGAGGATCTCATTCCATGTGAGGAAGATTCTGTTCCTGTAGAGACGAATTGGCGTAAAGAATGTCCGAGATGGGGGGAACCTACGTGCGAAGCACAGGGTCGGACCATAGTTTAACGTCATGTGTTAAGGACGGTGTGCTTAGCAGTTTAACGTCATGTATCTTGGAAGAGGTGGGTTCGCTCCACACCCTAAGGGATTACATGCCCAATTCCCTCTACCCCTTGTGGGAGGGAAGGAATCAGTAAGGCCGTAATGAAGGGGGGTCGCAGGGCAAACCATTGGGGGGTCCACGTTAGTGTGGCTATGAAAAGTAGCAAAAGTCGTTAGCGTGCCTATGTGGAGAAGCATAAGGAAAAGAAACTCAATAGGAAACACCACCCAAGGGACCTTAAGGTTACTTCGTACAAGCCTAGAAGGCTTTACGGGAAAAAAACGCATGGTGCGCATGCCCGTCAGGGTAGAAATCAGGTGCCGGCGCGAAAAGGTAGCCAAGGGGAGTCAAGGTAAAGGGGTCCTGGGTGTTGCGTGCAAAAGGAAGGTTTGCGCGCAAAACACCGGGATGGCATGCAATAGGGCAAGAGAATTGCACTGATTGGTGATTAAATGCAAGGTATTGCGTGCGTAGAAGGATATTGTGTGCAAGGGAAAACGATCGCGCGCAAGGGAAGTAATCGGAGGAGGAGGAAAATTCACTTAAGCTGGTGGAGTTTCGCGCAAAGGAGAACTTCAGGGTAAGGTTGCGCGAAAAGGGGGATTAACTGGAAGTCATATTTCGTGTGGGGGGAGTCAAATTGCGCGCATGGGAGCCGATCCGAATATCTCAACCCCCAAACCGTCTGGGTCACCTTCTATTTATAGGCACCAGCTGACACAGAATCCAGGCAGCACGCGAAAGGTTCCACGATGGGAACTGTCGGTGCGCAAAACCTCACCGCGCGGAACCGGGGCGCACAAAATTGCGCCCACCGGTGGCTTGATTATGCGAATATCGGGAATGCTTCATGCGCACATATTTATTTTTCACAAGCCCTCATTATTTTACGCACCACATACCGGGCCTCCGGACCGGGCCTCTGATTTCGAATATGACTTCGCTTTGCCATTTTGAAACTTCCTCTAGGAGTTGCGGACTTTTTGGGAATCTACAAATGCCCCCCCCCCCTCGGAATTGGATCGGTGAGAGGTCGCAACGATCGGATTCCGAGGGAAATGACGAAACGCCGAAGCAGAGCCAGTCCGAGGCGCTTAGCGCGCAAACAACCCACGTGGCGCGCAAAACGACGGATCAGCGTGGAATTTACTTTCCACGTGACGCGGAACCCTGGCCTCGTCTACAAAAAGGGGCACTGGGACCCAAATCTATATCCCATATTTTCCACACGATAGGCTTATAGATCTCGTGCGTGAAATTTCTCCCACGGATGCGCGTAAAAAACGCTCTGGTAGCGCGGAATTCCTTCTTAATATTGGCCGTCCTTGCGCGACTACTCGAGATATTCCTCGCATAGCCCACCGATTGCGTGCTCAACTCCAGGATTTCACAACGCCAATTCATATTTCGCACAACACTCTCCAATTTCTTTCACTACATCCCAGTTTCGTGCAACTCCCGAAATATTCGAGATGGCCGCAAACTGAATTGATGAGGGGGAAGTCGCCGCTCGTATAACCGAATTGGCGGCGAACAAGGAGGTTTATGGCACCAAGGTGATCGTTTCTGACAACATGACCTTGTTCAATCTACTGAATCCAGCCCAAAAGACGTATCCATTGTCGGAAAACCTCCCACTCTGGTGTTTTGTTATTCTGGAGGAGGGGCCTCTACCAGGCTTTGAGGTGGACACACCGCGGTCATGGGTGACTCGGGAGGACGAGCTTCCTCATTACAACATCACCAACAACGGCCGTCCTACCAGGGAAACCAGACATATGGACGTATATGTCCTAAAATCGAGGATCAGGACCATTACTGGGGATGAACCTGTCATAGAGAATTCTCCGGCCCTCTACGTGAGCACGTTCCGTCAGAGCATCACAGATGACACGAAGGGCTGCCTGAAGGATTGGGACCTGTGGCCTGAGGGTAACTTCACCAGCGAGTGGGCCTGGGCATTCTGGGTTTTCCATACCTGCGACCAGTTTGGGGATGAACTGCTGTATATTGGCCTGTTCGAGGCGGTATGGATGTCGCAGTTCCACTTCCACCGTCAACCTGAGCTCGGGCCGGAGCTCTTCACACGGTGGTCTCCTGCCACCAATACATTCGTCCTTCATCATGGGGATGTCAGCATCAGCCTATGGGATGTTCACTACATCGGGGGTATCCCACTGGAGGGCTACCAATACGACGAGTTCATTCCACCAATGAAAACATGGGAATACAGGTCATGGACGCCCATGCTGACGTGGAACCGGCTGGAGCTGGCCATAGAGAGGCTGGGGGTCAAGGACTTCTTGAAGGACATTGCCTACAAGGTCTGGTTCAGCCTGTTCCATGAGAAATATTCGACCGTCAAGATGCCAGAACCGGGAATACAGTGTCCAACCGTGGCTCAGAGGAGTAGGGATGGGTCATACTGGAAGTCCCTAGAGGCGAGGCAATACCAATCATGGGGATATCGCGTCATCGAGGCCCAGGACCCGAATGCCCGGTATGCCGGGTTCTTTGCCGCCTTCCTGAGCGAGTGGCTCTTGTCGGTGTGGAACGCGAGGATGGGCATCCGTCCAGTAAAACTGGTGATGGCGGGCACCATGGCTGCCAACAGATGGTTCAACTTGGGAATCCCCGTACTGGCTAAGTTGTATTCCATACTGGGATGCATCTCCTGAGGGGGTCGCCTCGGAGAGTATGTGTCCCCTTCCAGATCTTCCATGGCTAGGTGGCGGCTCACCTTGGTGGGTACACTTTCCCAAATGCCATCCATCCACCGGGAAATGGCATGCGACCATCCTTGCGGAACATCACAAGGGTGGCGCCGATGCCGCTCAATGAGGAGGGTGTGGGAATCCGCATCGAAAACCACAACAACTTCCACTTCAGCCCTTTCCCCACACCGGTCGGCCAGATTGTGGACAATGGGCAAGGCTCTCTGGAACAGCATGAATATTTCCATAGCATTCGAGGCGGGGTGCTCATGGCTCGGATCGATGGGAAGGTGATCTGCGAGCCTTACGTGCCATCCTGATCCGCCAGGCAGTTCGGGTGCCTCCAACGAATGCCGAAGAAGGTATTCGCGGCTTTCGGGCAGGAGAATAATTCCTGTGTTCTATGCCATATGTGGTTGATGTTTTCCACTTTCAGCTCTGGCGATGTCATTACTCTTCCTCCCACGGGGGTTGATTCCGGCCTGACAACTGAGTATGTCGAACACTGTACCATCGCGTATCCTGAGGGGATTTTATGAAAGTGAGTCCGGAAACTCGAGGTAACTTGGGTGGAATCCAGGCGATGGGGGAGAAGGCACGGGGATGCCGGAAGAGTGGAACCAGGGGTGCGTCAGGCAGCAAGGCCTGCGCAGGCCGGGACTTCAGCAGCTTGAACATCACGCAGCGCCGCCGTGACCTCGTTGCCCGTGGGGGGTCACATGAGGAGGCTAGGGAACTGCCCGAGAAGTAGATAAGATACCTACTCGAACCTTCCCAAGATGTAATTTTCCTGGCACTATGGTCGGCCTGGATGACCATGCGGAAATCGCTAAGCATTGAAGTTGTCTGGCATAAGATCATGCAAAACGGGATCCAGCTGCCAGAGGTGGGGCTCGTTTGAGTTTCCGACCAGGCAATTTTCCATCAGCGGTATGCTTACCTGATGTACATGGACACATATGTGTGCCAAAGGGGTCGGCGTGTGGGGCCACATTTCCTAGTGAAAGTGATGCTCGTCCAGAAGCACGATCCAGAAGTGATGTCGTCGAGAGAAAGTGACAGCGACGAGGAGTCGGAGGGGGAGGAGGAGACCGGAGAAGATGAAGGTGAAGGAGAAGAGGAAAAAGAGGGAGAGCCCGAAGATGAGGGGTCGCATGAGGAGACCTACCAAGGGAGTCTCCGAGAGAGCGGCGAGATTGTAACCTATGATCTCGACATAACCGAGTTACTCGAGGTTTGTCTCTATCTTCATTCTTTTTCCATCGTCATCCATTCTTCTTTCAATTTCTGAACCATCTCTCTGCCTCACTCAGGAGAGGATGAGTGTTAGATGGGAATCCCCACTAGAGGAGGGAGGAGAGGAACTGGTGGGACATGATGGGGATCCGACACCCATCATTGAATTAACAAGTTCAGAGGGGTCTCTTATCATGTCGGCTCCTGCAGCGGCCGGAACACTGGAGACCGACACTCTGGACTCCTGTAAGTCTCATGCTCCCCTAATGGTTCTTGTTATCAAAAGATACCAAATAATTAGTGTACGCCTTGTGCAGTGATCTCAACATTAGAGACTTTCCGGTTGCGGAGCCCGGGCCGTCCGTGGGTGGACCAGTGGCGGAAATACCCCCTCATTCAAGAACGTGCTCCTCAAACTGAGTCAACCTTGGAAACTGGTGAGCCGGGGGCAGCGGATGTCAGCGGTGCTATTCTTGAGGTGAGGTCGGAAGCTGACAGGGGCACCGTCGCTGCTGGGCAGAGAGAGGAAGGTCTCCCGGACATTGAGGATCCTATTCCTCACAAAGAAATCCCGGAGGAAGATCCTGCTGCCGATCTGCTGGTTTCCTTCCCTATATACCGACCCACTGAACCTGTGGAGGTAGATGACTCTGACTTAGAGGCAGCCGAGGAGAGCCAGAGGACACAGCGCAAAGGGTGGAAGTGTATCTGATGCTTCCTCAGACAACCCTAGTCAGATTGGCTGAGGCTTATGGTATCACTCCAGACCTGGCTACGCTTCCTGTGCGCCGGAGGGGCTGACGATCAGTGCCTTCATCTGACGATCCATGATTACATGGCCGAGAAGATATTCTAGAGCAGCCGACGCGCTGATGTTTCCCAGTTTCGGGAAATATCGGAGAGTGCCCAAGCGTTGCTGAGGGTGGAGCCGGAGGTTCAGCACGTCAAAGGGTAGGCGGCAGATAAAGAGGCCTTCATTGCAACATGCTATGAGATTTTGGAGCAAATGATGGCCTAGCTGGCTAACGCACAAGAACAACTGATGGAGGCAAGTCACCAGTTGACGGTACTTCGAATCGAGTGGGCGCAGGCACAATCTAGGATTGGAGAGCTGCGATCTGTGGTGGAAGATGAGGAGAGAGTCTTCGAAGAGCGAGACACGGTCCTGGAGGCCACCATCCAAAGGGTAGCAACGCTGGAAAGTTCAATTAAGCACGCCGATCCTTAAGGTATTTGTTTTGGCCATATCATGAACCTCTTTCTTATTCTGCTCAATATCTCAATACAATACATGGCCAAATTCATTCATCTATACTGTTGATTTAATATGCTCAACCATAATTCTGAAATGAATAAAAACCCATCACTAAGCTCTTATGGGTCGCACCCAATGCGAGAAGCAAAAGATACTCGTGTCATCATCTCGTCCAACTATGGGGAATTGACCAAGTTTTAGGCATCTGAAATTGGGCCTGGATTTCTGAGGAGGAGACCTCAGACCGATTGGTATATCACCATCTCAATGTGCTCTGACACACAAGCGGGGAAATGTCGGGGGCATTGAAATCCTTCCGAACATAGGGATATGGATTGAAAATGTAAATCATCCTACCTGAATTCGGAACACTGTGGGGTGCGACAATTGATGATAACTGTTAACCGTGATGGAAACACAACATCCATATCGTGTTGGCCTAGAGTGGGGACAATAAATGAGGGCTGACCGCGGACCATGTTCGCAACATGGGGCATAACTGAAATATTGCCGGTCAATTTCGCAGAACGTTGGCCTAGGACTGCAGGAGGACTATAGGTCTATCATCCATGTTGCTACAATAGGCAGACCAAAGGTCAGCCATCCATATTGTGGCAGTAGGCGGACCAATGTCTGTCACCCATACTGTTATGGGGTCCCGTCAAACATGACCAGTCCTCCAGAACGTTGGACCAGGACAGTAGGCGGACCGTAGGTCTGTCATCCATACTGTTAAGGGGTCCCATCATACGTGAAAGAGAATGAGGATCCGAATAAAGGGGCACACAATGCATGGAAGGTGGAGTGGTGGTTTGTTTTAACATAGTCCAACACTCTCGAAATTGTGCCACTGTGGCGGAGGCGCATCATGCGGACGTACCAACCTGGTCATGGGTCGTCCCAATTTTCAGGTAGGACCTCTATGGCGAGAGAACTATCACTTCCCATTACCACTAGGGGGCATCCTAAACTTATTCGTGGTGGATGTTACGATTACACCACTTCCCGCGATGTCAGGCCGAGGGGCCGACAATAAGGAGGAACATGGTTTGGTAATCCCTAGGGATAGACCCAAGATGAAATGTCCGGGAGTTCCTACGTATCTCATTAGGTTAAGAATCAAGCCACATGAAGTTCTTGAGAGACAGTTTAATGTCATGATGGACGAAATATAGTTTAATGTCGTGTGGGATGGGGGACACATCTCATCTGGGGACAGGCATGGAAGGACGAGTATCCCGATTTGAATGAGGACATAATCCTACACCACACCATACAATCCCACAAGAGAGACTGAGTCGCGGAATGCCATGCAAAGGATATTAGTTTTAGGTCTTAGAACTCAGAAAAAAGGAGAAGGGGAATGGGAGACACATGGTAAAGTGGTAGAAAAACCCAACGTGAGTGTGGGGAAAATCCCTCATTACTATGTGCTCCTGGGGACGCGTTTAGGCCGCGAGACCGAACCTGCAAAGTTAGGTTGGGCCTACGGGGAAGTTCCCAGGCACTCCTACGTATCTCATAAGGATGATAATCAATCCATATGTAGTTCTTGAAAGGCAGCATGGCGTGATATGGCGCCTGTGCAAAGGATGAAGAAGTCGTGCGGGTCTAGCCCTCGCACCAAAAGAAGCGGCGTTTGACATGTCTTGTTTTTTCTTGAAGGTAAATGGTTTTTCTTTTGTGGGGAGACTGGCCTAGGGTAGAAATTCCTAGCGTCTCCACAATAATCAACCCATAGTAGGCGTTGACAAGCGGCATGGTAATCGACCAATACGTGGTGTGATGTCCCCCATGGGGATTTCATCACAATGCGGTGCCATTTTTCGACGTGCGGCTAGGATGATATCATCACAGTTTATGGTCATATGGTTTGGACCAGAAACATATTTTAAGGTCATATGGTTTGGACCAATAGAACAGTTTATGGTCATATGGTTTGGACCAACAGCATAGTTTATGGTCGTAAGGTTTGGACCGTCAGCACAGTTTAAGGTCCTATGTTTTGGACCATCAATACAGTTTAAGGTCATATGGTTTGGACCGTCATCATAGTTTATTGTCATAAGGTTTGGACTAACAGCATAGTTTAAGGTCGTCAGGTTTGGACCATCAGCGTAGTTTAAGGTCATAAGGTTTGGACCGTCAGCACAGTTTAAGGTCATAAGATTTGGACCAACAACACAGTTTAATGTCATATGGTTTGGAAGAACAACACAATTTAAGGTTTTAAGGTTTGGACCTCTAGCACAGTTTAAGGTCATAAGGTTTGGACCAAAAACACAGTTTAAGGTCTTATGGTTTGGACCAACAGCACAGTTTAAGGTCATATGTTTTGGAAAAACAGCACAGTTTAAGGTCGTAAGGTTTGGACCGTCAGCATAGTTTAAGGTCGTAAGGTTGGGAAAAATACCACAGTTTAAGTTCGTAAGTTTTGGACCAACAACAACACGCACGATGTGATAAAGCATACCTGATGCGGGTGAGGGCGTAATCACATACCCCCACCGTGCACGATTCTGAGAGAGGAGCCTCGGGCCAAAGGGGCCTACGAGGGTTCAACAATCAGGGGGGGCAGGAGATGCTAGCTCCAAGCTATGCTGGCCCCGAAACGCAATGTCTGGGTGACTCCTAATTCCCCATGGGTATGAGGGTCAAGCTGCACGCAACATATAGAGAAGAAACCCAAGCCCATACTCTAGCGCTCAGATCGCGGGAGTCCCGAGAGACACTGTTAACCAGCTCAGTCTGTCTGATGTGTGGGGGTGTACTGAGGGTTAGTAAAAGGAGTGTCGAGATTCCACCTTGACACGGTGGGGGTGGAACACAATGTGAATCATGCAACCAACATTCATGGCCCGAGGAAGCCGGCGTGATGACTGAGGATTACTCTTGACCATGTTCGAAACACATCATCCTTTCACGTTAGCCTAGAAGTAGGGGCAAACAAATGAGTATCAACCGCTGACCATATTCGCAACACGGGATTTGTATCAATTTGTCGCCCAAAATTGTCGGGGGAATTGCCCCGTGACAGTAGGAGATCACTTAGGCATTGTATCCATGCTGTTCTTGGGGGTCCCTCCAGGTGTGAAGGATGGTGGGGCATGAATGAAGGGGAACACGAAGCTTGAAAAGTTTATGAAAACTTGTCTAAGTTGAATCTGACACTCCTGGTCCTAGACCAGAGTACTCTGAACACATTAGAAGACAACTGGAAAGGGTCGAAGGGCTCAGTTTGAGAGCGGCCAAAAGATGGCGGATTCCAGAGGGAAGGGAAGGCCAAAAGACTGAGGCAACCAGGAGATCATGGGATCTCCTAAGAGACGGGGCGGGACCTGAAATCTAAGTGTTCAGGCGGTGCTACGTACCCCATAAAGATGGGAATCAAGCCACACGTAGTTCTAGACGGTGCCTTTTAATGTCATGGGGAACACGACATAAGAGGGCTAATCCTGATAACAAGGCACGGGTGGTGCAACTATTGCAAACCCGACGTGAATGAGGACATAATCCCATACCACACCACGCAATCCTATGGTGAAGGCAGCAAAGGTGAAACAGGCATGATGCATTATCAGACCTCAAGCTGGACCCAAATACAGAATATTTGGGTGATCCTAGGGCTTTACCCGAGACTAAATGTTTGGGTATTCTTACGTATCTCATTAGGATGAGAATCAAGCCATATGTAGTTATAGAAGCACAGTTTAACGTCATGTTGGACGATATACGGATCTTATTTTTAGGTGTTAGAACTCGAACCAAGGTGCAGATTAGGGTCGTGCTGGACCGGGTGCAGTTTAAGGTCATGCGGGAATGAAAAGTTTAAGGGCATGCATGACCACACAGTTTAAGGTCATGTAGGACCACAACAGGCTTAGGAAAAGTACTATTTGAGGAACCTGGCGTTGGTGGGAGGAGTTATGCGCTCACTATCCATAGTCACTAGAGAATAAATTCCATTGGGGTAGACCTTATGGACAATAAAAGGCCCCTCCCATTTTGGCTTCAACTTGGCTGGTTTCCTGCCGGGAATCATTGGCGCTCTGAGATCCTGCACCAGGTCACCATATAGGAAAGAGCTGAGGAGAACCTTATTATTGAAATCTCGAGCCATCCTGTCCTGATGCCTTTCCATGTTATGTAAAGCGTGATTCCTATTTTCGTCCAGTGATTCCAATTCGGCTAGACGGATCTCGGCATCTCTATCCGGCGCTTGCTAGTCGTAGACCACTATGCGTAATAAGGGAAACTGGATCTCGATGGGCAGGATGGCCTCAGCTCCATATACCAGGGAATATAGAGTCACCTGGGTGGAGTTATGAGTCTTTGTCCTGTAAGCCCAGAGGGCTTTGGGGAGCTTGTCTGGCCAACTTTTCTTGTTTTGACCAACCATATTTTGCAGAATGTTAGAGAGGGTTTTGTTAAACGCCTCGAAATATCCATTTTCCAGCGCATGGTAGTGGGAGGTGCGGTTAGAGAGAATGTTGTACTTAGAGTACAATTTCTTCAGCTCAGCTTCTCAGAAGTTGGTTCTGTTATCCGTGAGGATAGCATGAGGTACTCCAAACCTATAGATGATATTGGAGCTCACGAAGTCAGTGATAGAATAGGCCTTGACTTCCCTAAGTGGGAATGCCTCCGCCCACTTCGAGAAGAAATCTGTAGCGGTTAAGATGAACCGGCACTGGCGGGCTGTCGCCGGCGGGTAAGCCCCACGACATCCAACCCCCAGACTACAAATGGTAAAGAATACTTAGTAGTATGGAGAGGCTCCGGTGGCCAATGCACAAAGTTAGCATGAATATGGAACCCATGGCACCTCTTGGCATACTCAATGAAGTTGTGAATCATGGAGGGCCAGAAGTATCCCAGCCTCTGAATCTGGTGGGACAACTTCGACCCCGCCTTGTGGGAGCCACAGGAACTAGCATGCACCTCTTGCGTGACCTGTGGGATCCTGACTCCTTGAAGACAACGGAGGAGAAAACCATAAAATCCGCGCCTATAAAAGAGCTTCTCAAGGCTGGTACCACTCTGAAGGGTGAACTGCGGCGCGCAACGTCAGATTCGTTCTCGCTCGGCTCGGTCCGGCGGAAGATTGCCGTGATGGAGATATTCAACCAAGGGAGTCCTCCAGTCAGGAACTGTCCCGATTACCGTGCATGAAGCCCCAGGGGATCCTGACGTAGGGGCACCCGTAGTGAGATGGTTCAATCGCGGACAATGATCACCTTTCGGAATAATAGGAGCAATGATTCTCTGGTGCGCCACGTGGGCAATTAGGTCATCATGTTCGGGCTCCGCAAGTGAAGTGGCCATGCTGGACAAAGAAACTGCTTGACTGTACGGTGACCGGGGAATGTGAACGACCTCTGGCCGGGAGGGGAACATAGCCATTAGATGGAGGGTGCACTCCAGCAATGGCACGAGTTCTGGATTTCTGACAGCATAGTCACCATTGACCTGTTTGATGACCATCTCGGAGCCCCCCTTTACATACAGATGGGGTATTTCAATCTCGAGAGCCAACTCGAGGCCAATAATGAGGACATGATACTCTGCCTCATTTTTGGTGTAGTCTCTTGACAACAGAAATGAATACGGAATAACGGCTTGCTCTGGGGTGATGAAGATGATACCCAGGCCCACTCTGTTAAGCCTAGGATCATTGAGCCTTCTACCGGTGGGGCTCCGGGAGGCATCGTCAAAGTGCATCGTCCAGCATGGGATGGCGTGATCAACTGATAGGATTTCCTCATCAAGAAATCCTAGATCCAGTGGCTGGTCCGCGGAGGTTGGGTGGGAACCTAAGAAGTCTGCCAACACATGTCCTTTGACGGCCTTCTGAGGTACCAAACTAATGTCGAACTGCTAGAGGATCACTGCCCAGTGCGCTAAATGGCTGGTCAACATAGATCGTTTCAGGATGTATTTCATCGGGACTACACGAGAGACCAGCTTTACCTCGTGATGCTGCAAGCAGTGCCGAAATTTCTGCATGGCAAATACGAGCGCCAAGAACTCTACTCGATGGGGGATTATTTAATTTCTGTGTTGAGGAGCATGAAGCTGAGGTAGTAGAGGCTATTCTTTGTTCCCTCGTTTTTCTTCTGTGCCAGAAGTGCGCCGAGGGATTGCTCTTGGGCGGTCATGTAAAGGACCAGCGACTTTCCAGAAATGGGTGGCATCAAGACCGGAGGTTGAATCATATACTTCTTGATTTCCTCAAAAGCGATCTAACACTCCTCGTCCTATTCGTAGGCAGCACCCTTCTTTGTAACACCCCGAGCTTCCACGATACGCTTCTCATTCAATAATGCAATAGCTTGCATTGTACACAACTTCGAGTTCTAAAACACCGCGACTAATCAAAGTAGCCGTTATGAATAGTAATAACCACTTTTTAAAATTATAGAAATTTTATATTTCAAAATGGACTTCATTTTTGTATTCGTAATATCGAAATTATCCAAAGTTGAATTTTTTGTAATTTTCTGAGAACTTCCAATTTTTTATGAATAGTGAAAATTACTTAAAAACAACTTTTTTAATAAAAATAATTTATGGTGATAAATTATACTATTTAGTGGTTTTAAAGTATAATTAGAATATATTTTTACCATTTTATCCTATGGTGGTCATTAGAATTAATTTAACATTGAAATTGGACATAAACAATTGCCAATCTTTTGATATAAATTGTTTCTTAAAAACACGCTATTTGTTGTGACAGCGGGAATTAATTATAAAATTAATTAATGAAACTTATATGTTTGTAATTTTTTAAAATAGACATCATTTTTGAATTCGGAATATCAATTATAGATTAGGGTGAAATTTTGGCATTGTTCTGAAAAACATCAATTTTTGATGAATAGTGAAACCACTAAGTGGTAGTTAAATAACTGATTTTTCGTTTAAATGAAATATTACCACTTCTGTGATTTGATTTTCAAAAATCCGACATACATGGTTTTCATTATGAAGTAAAATGTGGATCAATGAGATTAAAATAATTTTTTGGTGAATAGTAACATTTAAGTTCTTAATCGCGATTAGAGGTAATTAGTGTAGTTTAAGGTACAAATAATGATTTAATAATATGAGATGAGCATGACACTTGTCCTACTCCTACTGGATGAGTCATGGCCGACCAATACAACCCATGGGTCAACTTGGAGACCCCATGGAGCCACTTTAGTTGGAAAATGACATTAATATATATTTATTTAATTTTAAAATTAAATTGACACAAACAGGAGTTGTTTTACTAAAATAGTTTTTAAGTGGGGTTACACAAGTCCAAAGTTTGACTCTAAATATTAATTAGAAAGATAAAAATATTTCCTACATCATAGTATTTTTTTATAATTTTTAGACATTAAATAAATTAAATTATTTATGACATCATGATGATGTAGCGATGACCTCATTATTTAACGATTTAAATAAAATGGGAAGATAATGCAAAATCCAAGGCTTACACTTGTCCAAAGAAAATTGGATGGGGAGATTTAGAACCCTTATCACCTTATCCACGAATTATATAAGTGTGGGACCTTTAGAATCCGAAAAGCATTGTGTAATAATGTAACATTTTAATCTTTCCAAAAGTGCCCCTCCTCTCCACTTATAAAAGGCCCCCACCTCTCCCACCACATTTACACTTTCAAGCCATTTGGCTCGTCCAACATCTGCCCAAATACTCTCCCAACTTCCCCCTCTTACTCCTAGAATCCTTACTTTGGGAAGAACTCTTCCCAAGGAAGCCTTTGGCTCAAATCAAAAAGAGTTACCCGATTTTGAGGTAATGTCTTTTCTAATGTTGTTTTGTTTTATTTTTCTTCTCCAACCCCTTAAATATTTTTATTAATTTCTTTTCTAACAACACCAGTATCCTCAATATACTATAATGTTGTTATAATAAGGATTCGAGCTAAACTTACACACACCTACATCTAATGGTTAAAAAACATACGGTTTCTGTGGATGGCGAATTTCTACCTCACGAAATGATGATTGTTCAACACTCATATAACACCTTCAAAGGTGGCCATTAAGATGTAACTATTTATATATATGATATATAATATGTTTATGTTTTACTTATGCTTCTGTATTTCTCATTTATGGAATACTTTATGATTTCCATTATGGGTAAAACGCGATAATTTCATTTTAGGAAGTGCGGACTACCGCCCCCTCAAAGTGATTTGAATCGTTAATGCCATATGAGGGATGTATAAAGGATGGAGTAAATGGTATTATACACTATATTATACTGTAATTATATTATAAATTTAAATAATTATGATTTCATTCCATTAAATACGATATAGAAATGAAAGTAGCGTTCATGCGTACGTACGGCTTACCGTCTCCATGAACGGTGCATTTCATTTCTTACCTCTAAATGTTACGTGACATTATGAATGAATGTATATACTGTATATATATGATATATATGACATCTAAATCATGAATATAATTCTAGATATAATCGATATTCTACCACATGAACAACTTGTAATTATAAGAAGTTTATTGTTGACTCAAGTACCAAGGATCGACAAAACGACCGTTATTAACTTAAATAATTACATAATGTTCATAACATTGTAATAAGTGATATAAAAAGGATAATGAAATTGAAAATGGTTCTTAATAAGGTAGATACTAACTCTAGTTTATTATTCAGGAGGTTAAAGAACGGTTGAGTCAAGTCGGACACGAGGTAAGGGAACTTCTTAACCCAACTTCCATTCTTTGGGTTAATCTCCTACTTTCAAATTATGTCATTATATTATTATGTATTATTTTGTATTTTTACTTTCTTTATGTGTACCTATAGTGAATACACATAATATATCTATTTTATTTTAAAAATGATCTTTGTAAGGGACTTCGTCTCAATCTCCTTTCATTGAGGCATATTTTATTTTATACACAACTTTCTTTTATACAGTGTATAAAACCCTTTGACTTTTACGTTTATTCAAAAGAAATATTTTTTATACGAAGCGTTTACTAAACGACAAAAGGGAATGTTTTTGTCGTACATATGCGGCGACAACGACTTCTCCACCGTCGTGACCGTTATTTGAGTTTCGGCTTCCTCTACAAGCCATACCTTCTTTTTAAAATAAAAATAAATACCATGTTTTACTTTTCATTTATTTTGGTATTGAAAATGGTTTTGAAAGTGTTTTTATTATATCAATGTGTTGTATTGATATCTTGTGATTAAAATGTGGAAATTTTATGTTTCCTTTATGCATGTTTTATGTGATACGATTATGTTATGGTTTATGAGATGTTTAAACCTGTTCATATGAGGAATGTATTGGACTTAATATGTGACGGATGGAGCCCGCTATAGCTCCTTGATGCATCGGTAGGTCTCATGAGACAACTAGACGTGGAATTGGCCGAGGCAATTTCCCAATTTAATTTATGGTTTTGGCCGAGGCCTTAATCATTTTAGACGTCTTGGCCGAGGCCTCGACAAAATGTTTCAGAATGTCTGGCATTATACATTCCCTCATTATGAAAGTGGTTATTGATCTTTCATGTGATTATTCATCTAGTAGAATATCCATGTGAGTAAGTAAGTGGCATTATTTGATTTTACTTTTTCCATATTACGCTGAAGTTCAAGTTTAATAAGGCTTTTTTAGTTATACATTGCCTTAATTGTTAATTTTTTTTTATGAAATCTTCTGCAATATCGTTATCCTTACTGAGCATCTGAGCTCACCCCTTTCAATGTTTTAATGTTTTCCAGGATGTGAAGAAGTATTTTATGAATGACCTGCAGGGATAGTCCGAAGAGGAAAGAAGTGTGGACTATAAAGACTATGTTATTATAGTTTTTCACTTTGTGATGTAATGTAACATTTTATGAATGTATCCAGTGTTTCCAAGGCTACTAAACTAATCGGTCTTTCGAGACTTGATCTTTTGTGATCATGACAATGTTAAGAAGTAATGCACTGACTCCGGGTAGCTGGGGTCGGGGCGTTACAGTTGGTATCAGAGGCAGTTTAGTACTAACCTTGGAAGCTAGATTTAGATAAACTCTGATTAGGGCACATAGCCCAAAGATAGACTTTGAGGATTAGTATAGAAGAACTTCTAAAAATTTTGGTATTGTAGAGATTTTGTGAGTTTTCCGAGTAATACATCCCTGTCTGGATACGAGCAGGTAGAGGTGGCTCTGGCGCAGATGTACATAGGGGTAAAACCCAAAAACACCGCTTTGAGCTAGACTCGAACGATAACTGGTGCACAACAACGGGCCTTGCTGCACTCTTGGTTACGACACTCCCGGGGGATATACTTAGGATAATTCTCATTTTCTTTACAAACCACTATGAATGGTTATGAGTATATACTTCCTCAAATAAAAACTTTTTATGATTATGTATTATATACATAAATAGTTCAATTTATGTTAAGTATTTTATAAGTATGGAATTATGTATTTTGATTCATAAACTAATCTAGTTTATGACATTGTTAGAAATGGCGCCTAGTGGAAGGAATGGAAACCGTATCAATACACGCACTCCGTGTAGGGATTTCCCTCCTTCTCAAGATAATTATTGTGGATATGGAGATACAACTGGTGATGATCAACTTATTACCATACTGGGACAACTCACTGAAGTTATGAATAATAACCTTACTCGTATGGATCACCCTGATCCACAACGTGGAGGATCAATGTTAGACCGCTTCATGAGGCAACAACCACCAACCTTCAATGGGAGTACAAATCCTATAGTAGCTGAGCAATGGATAAATTCCTTAGAGAAAATATTCCAAGCCTTGGGGAGTAGTGAAAGGGAGAAAGTTGTCATGGTAGTTTACCGCCTCACTGGAGATGCCGATCAATGGTGGTCACTAATTCAAAACACAAAGGAAGATGATGAATTAACAAACATGGAATGGCAGGAGTTCAAAGAGCTGTTCTTAGAAAAATACTTTCCTCGAGACCATCAAGCGGATATGGAAAGGCAATTTCTGAGTCTGAGGCAGAAGGAGGATGAGAATGTCGCAAAGTATGAGGCTAACTTTACAAGGTTAGTGAGGTATGCTGCAGATTACATACGTAACCCAAGAAGTAAGACTGATCGTTTCTTTGATGGGTTAAAACCATTTCTCCGTCGATCTTTTGTATCACAATCCTTCTCATCATACGAAGATATTGTCTCGTGTGCTATCAAGACAGAAAAGGAATTCTCTAAGTCTAATGACAAAAAAGTAAAGCAAGATAAGAAGAGAACGATGGAACAAGAGATAGATAAAGGGAAAAATGGAAAGAAGGATTTTCCATTATGTGATAATTGTGGGAAGAATCACCCTAGTACTTGTCTAAAAGGAATGGGAGTTTGTTATAAATGTGGAGAAAAGGGTCACCAGGCTCGTGATTGCAAGGGAAAGAAAGTGGATATCAAAGTTGAATGCTACAATTGTAGAGAAATGGGTCATTATGCAAATTAATGTCCTAAGCGTCAGGGAAACTTACCTCAGAAAAGGCCAAGGGATCAAGGACAATCTTATTCTGTTACTACAGTTGAAGCAGAATAACTAATGTATTTGTGCTTTTGGAATCATGGATTATATTCTGGTTATTAGAATAATGTGATATATATATATATAAGGATTGTACTGCAGTACTTGTTGATTTCAGTAAGGTTTTAATATGATTAAGGTAATCATATTTTTAGTATGTGACAATAAGAGAAACTTTACTTTGTTTGGGGAATCTGATAAATTGATTTTGGAATTAAGAGACCTTTTAGAGAAAGTCTGGACAGAGGTATTTTGGATAACTATAAAGGTTGGAGTGGATTAAGTTGATCTTTGGATAGTATTGTTTAAGGTTAAAAAATTTATGAAGATTATTTTTGGAATATTATGATACTATAGTTTTAGGAAAAGGACAACTTGCAGGGTGGGGCATAACCCGTCACGTCGGACAAAGCTGCAGGAATCGAACCCACAACCATAGTGCGACAGGCCATTATTTCCTACCACTAGCCTATAAAAAGTTCCTGGTTATTACAAAATAATTTTACTAATCTAAATGGTATGTGTTAATATTTGGAACCTTATACAATTAGGATAAGTATAATATTTTTGAGTTCTATTATCTTTTTGAGTGAAAGATGAGTTGAAGGTTGAAACTCTAATTGTCAAGCATAAATATATATATACCTATCTCTTATTCAATGAATAAATTAATTCATAAACTTTAGTAATGGGATATTAAAACAAAACAAATGTGTTATCATAATACCTTATGTCCTGTTGAACTGATGATATTTTAAATCAACATAGATTGAAGGCTTTGAGGCCCTCAATTTGACAGTCGATTGTGATTGATGACCTCAATCACTCCCTACAAATATTTACGTTTTTCCTCCAATTATATGTCTCTAATTGCCACCAATGTTCTCCTAATCGAGATCATAATTGGATGGTGACTTTTTCTATTCCTTTTCCCTCTTATTAAGGCTAAATTTTATTAATCTTATTTCCGATGTGGGTTTTCCTCAAAGGTATTTTCTCTTTTCAACCTTTTATTTTCAAAGAAAAATTTCAAATTGCAAGGACGCAATTTATTGAAGGAGGGGAGAATGTAACACCCCGAGCTTCCACGATACGCTTCTCATTCAATAATGCAATAGCTTGCATTGTACGCAACTTCGAGTTTTAAAACACCGCGACTAATCAAAGTAGCCGTTATGAATAGTAATAACCACTTTTTAAAATTATAGAAATTTTATATTTCTAAATGGACTTCATTTTTGTATTCGTAATATCGAAATTATCCAAAGTTGATTTTTTTGTAATTTTCTGAGAACTTCCAATTTTTTATGAATAGTGAAAATTACTTAAAAACAACTTTTTTAATCAAAATAATTTAGGGTGATAAATTATACTATTTAGTGGTTTTAAGGTATAATTAGAATATATTTTTACCATTTTATCCAATGGTGGTCATTAGTATTAATTTAACGTTGAAATTGGACATAAACAATTGCCAATCTTTTGATATAAATTGTTTCTTAAAAACACGCTA
Source organism: Viscum album (assembly GCA_963277665.1). NCBI lineage: Eukaryota > Viridiplantae > Streptophyta > Magnoliopsida > Santalales > Viscaceae > Viscum > Viscum album. The sequence continues at coordinate 1,660,675,853 of OY728145.1, forward strand.
TTTGTTGTGACAACGGGAATTAATTATAAAATTAATTAATGCAACTTATATGTTTGGAATTTTTTAAAATAGACATCATTTTTGAATTCGGAATATCAATTATAGCTTTGGGTGAAATTTTGGCATTGTTCTGAAAAACTTCAATTTTTGATGAATAGTGAAACCACTAAGTGGTAGTTAAATAACTGATTTTTCGTTTAAATGAAATATTACCACTTCTGTGATTTGATTTTCAAAAATCCGACATACATTGTTTTCATTAAGAAGTAAAATGTGGTTCAATGAGATTAAAATAATTTTTTGGTGAATAGTAACTTTTAAGTTCTTAATCGCGATTAGAGGTAATTAGTGTAGTTTAAGGTACAAATAATGTTTTAATAATATGAGATGAGCATGACACTTGTCCTACTCCTATTGGATGAGTCATGGCCGACCAAGACAACCCATGGGTCATCTTGGAGACCCCATTGAGCCACTTTAGTTGGAAAATGACATTAATATATATTTATTTAATTTTAAAATTAAATTGACACAAACATGAGTTGTTTTACTAAAATAGTTTTTAAGTGGGGTTACACAAGTCCAAATTTTGACTATAAATATTCATTAGAAAGTTAAAAAGATTTCCTACATCATAGTATTTTTTTATAATTTTTAGACATTAAATAAAGTAAATTATTTATGACATCATGATGATGCAGCGATGACCTCATTATTTAACGATTTAAATAAAATGGGAAGATAATGCAAAATCCAAGGCTTAAACTTGTCCAAAGCAAATTGGATGACGAGATTTAGAACCCTTATCACCTTAGCCACGAATTATATAATTGTGGGACCTTTATAATCCGAAAAGCATGGTGTAATAATGTAACATTTCAATCTTTCCAAAAGTGCCCATCCTCTCCACTTATAAAAGGCCCCCACCTCTCCCACCACATTTACACTTTCAAGCCATTTTGCTTCGACAAAATCTGCCCAAATACTCTCCCAACTTCCCCCTCTTACTCCTAGAAGCCTTAATTTGGGCAGAACTCTTGCCAAGGAAGCCTTTGGCTCAAATCAAAAAGAGTTACCCGATTTTGAGGTAATGTCTTTTCTAATGTTGTTTTGTTTTATTTTTCTTCTCCAACCCCCTAAAATCTTTTTATTCATTTCTTTTGTAACAACACCAGTATCCTCAATATACTAGGATGTTTTTATAAGAAGTATCCGAGCTACACATACACACACATACATCTAATGGTTAAAGAACATACGGTTTCTGTGGATGGCGAATTTCTGCCTCACGAAATGATGATTGTTCAACACTCATATAACACCTTCAAAGGTGGCCATTAAGATTTCACTATTTTTATATATGATATATAATATGTTTATGTTTTACTTATGCTTCTGTATTTCTCATTTATGGCATACTTTATGATTTCCATTATGGGTAAAATGCGATAATTTCATTTTAGGAAGTGCGTACTACCGCCCCCTCAAAGTGATTTGAATCGTTAATTCCATATGTGGGATGTATAAAGGATGGAGTAAATGGTATTATACTCTATAGTATAATGTAATTATATTATAAATTTATATCATTATGATTTCATTTCATTAAATACGAAATAGAAATGAAAGTAGTGTTCATGTGTACGTACGGCTTACCGTCTCCATGAACGGTGCATTTCATTTCATACCTCTAAATGTTATGTGACATTATGAATGAATGTATATACTGTATATATATGATATATATGACATATAAATCATGAATATAATTCTAGATATAATGGATATTCTACCACATGAACAACTTGTAATTATAAGATGTTTATTGTTGACTCAAGTACCAAAGATCGACAAAACGACCGTTATTAACATAAATAATTACATACTATTCATAACATTGTAATAAGTGATATAAAAAGGATAATGAAATTGAAAATGGTTCTTAATAAGGGAGATATTAACTCTAGTTTATTATTCAGGAGGTTAAAGAACGGTTGAGTCAAGTCGGACACGAGGTAGGGGAACTTCTTAACCCAACTTCCATTCTTTGGGTTAATCTCCTACTTTCAAATTATGTCATTATATTATTATGTCTTATTTTGTATTTTTACTTTCTTTATGTGTACCTATAGTGAATGCACATAATATATCTATTTTATTTTAAAAATGATCATTGTAAGGGACTTCGTCTCAATCTCCTTTCATTGAGGCATATTTTATTTTATACACAACTTTCTTTTATACGGTGTATAAAACCCTTTGACTTTTACGTTTATTCAAAAGTAATATTTTTTATACGAAGCGTTTACTAAATGACAAAAGGGAATGTTTTTTTCGTACGTATGCGGCGACAACGACTTCTCCGCCATCGTGACCGTTATTTGAGTTTCGGCTTCCTCTACAAGCCATACCTTCTTTTTAAAAGAAAAATAAATACCATGAATTAATTTTCATTTATTTTGGTATTGAAAATGGTTTTGAAAGTGTTTTTATTATATCAATGTGTTTTATTGATATCTTGTGATTAAAATTTGGAAATTTTATGTTTCCTTTATGCATGTTTTATGTGATACGATTATGTTATGGTTTATGAGATGTTTAAACCTGTTCATATGAGGAATGTATTGGACTTAATAAGTGACGGGTGGAGCCTGCTATAGCTCCTCGATGCATCGGTAGGTCTCATGAGACAACTAGACGTGGAATTGGCTGAGGCCTTTTCCCAATTTGATTTATGGTTTTGGCCGAGGCCTTAATCATTTTAGACGTCTTGGCTGAGGCCTTGACAAAATGTTTCAGAATGTCCGGCATTATACATTCCCTCATTATGAAAGTGGTTATTGATCTTTCATGTGATTATTCATCTAGTAGAATATCCATGTGAGTAAGTAAGTGGCATTATGTGATTTTACTTTTTCCATATTATGCTGAAGTTCAAGTTTAATAAGGCTTTTTTTTAGTTATACATTGCCTTTATTGTTAATTTTTATTTATGAAAGCTTCCGCAATATCGTTATCCTTACTGAGCATCTGAGCTCACCCCTTTCAATGTTTTAATGTTTTCCAGGATGTGATGAAGTATTTTATGAATGACCTGCATGGATAGTCCGAAGAGGATAGAAGTGTGGACTATGGAGACTATGTTATTATAGTTTTTCACTTTGTGATGTAATGTAACATTTTATGAATGTATCTAGTGTTTCCAAGGCTACTAAACTAATCGGTCTTTCGAGACTTGATCTTTTGTGATCATGCCAATGTTACGAAGTAATGCACTGACTCCGGGTAGCTGGGGTCGGGGCGTTACATTCTTCATGAGCTGGGAAAAGGGCATACACTTTTCGGCCAGATTCGCGATGAATCGGCGTATATAGGCTAAGTGGCATTGAATGCCTCTCAGCTACCGAATATTAACCGGGGGAGGCATCTAACTGATGGTCTTGATCTTTTCTGGGTCGATGTCAATGCCTCGATACCTAACAATGAAGCCAAGAAACTTTCTGGAGGTGACCCCGAAGGAACACTTCAATGGGTTCATCTTCAAGTGGAGAGAACGGAGGAAGTCGAACACTTTCTCAAGGTCTTTGAGATGGTCCTGGAGCTGACGAGACATAACCACCAGATCATCCACATAACACTCCAATAGTGTCCTGAGAATCGCCTTGAATATGAGGTTCATGGCCCGTTGATAGGTGGAACCTACATTATTTAGGCCGAAGTGTATAACCTGGTAGTAGAAAGTAACCTGGGGGGCCCTGAAGGCAGTGAACTCTTCATCCTCAGGGGCCATCCGGATCTGGTTGTACCCGGAGTATCCATCCATGAATGAAAGGGCTTGGAACCCGGTCGTGGCATCGATCAACAACTCTGTCATGGGATGGGGAAAATCATCATTCGGACAGTGGCGATTGAGATTGTGGAAGTCGATACAGACCCTGATCTGCCCGTTCTTCTTCCTGACTGGAAAAATGTTGGCTAGCCACCTAGGGTACTAGACTTCTTTGAAGAAGTTGGCATTGATGAGCTTATCAAATTCGGCCACAACCATGGCACCATGAGAGGGTGCAACTTTCTGGGAGGCTTCTTGAACCCGCGATGGTTTGCTGGAAGGCCAAGGCAGTGGATGGATACCTGGGGATCTAGTCCTGGCATCTCGCCATAACTCCAGGCGAACACATCACAATGTTGTCTGAGGAAGTATAAATTCCGTTTCCGTTCCTCAGGGGGGCATAGCGGCGCTGACCAATGTGGGTCTCGAGTCTGCCTTGCTACTGAGGTTCACCTGCACTAACTCGTCGACCGTGGTGGGGACGACCTCCTCAAAAAAGGGGGAGCATCTTCCATGTCCTCCTCTACACTTGTGGAAGGATTATCCACAGGGGGAGCCCTTCCAGGGCTGCCAGACCCTGATGGGAAGCTGGTGGCAGCTTGGGCGGCAGAGGTTGCCATGTTAGGGGACCCATGCACTACAGAGAACATGGCGACAAAGGCGGTTGATCCAATCCCATCTATCCTTCGGCCCATGGGGCCACGCTTTATGACATCAAAGCAGTGGTGGCGCATTGGCTTGAGCCGATCGATTCCGGCCCGACAAAATAGGCATGTATGACATACTGTCGTTGCCATGAGCCCAACATCCCGATATCGTACAGGGGTAGGAGGCTCAGGGATCACCTGAGCCTGGCCGCTGTAAGAGTACGAGGTGATTTGACACCGTCGTTTGGACCTGGAAATATGCCTTCCTATAGTACCTGAAACAACAAAGCACTACCCCATGTCAGGGGTTGTGGCCTCCAACCGATGGATTGGCCAGACATATGCGTCATCCAAACCTACCCAGGGACCAATCGCGACAGTGGCGGGCTCGACCTCACCTGCCAGGATCTGCTTTTCCTTGCCCTTGTAGTATTTAGTGTCCAGATAACGGGTTTCACATAAGGAAAAAGGAGATGCATCTCCTTGGAGCACGCCCACTAGACCCTTAAGGGAGAATTTGAGGCACTTGTGATACGAGGAAGGGACCACTGTGTGAAGGAGGAGACACGGCCTGCCCATCAATGTATTGTAGGCAGTGCCCTAAGAGACAACCATGAATTCAATATTGGCAATTAGGCCGCCGAACTGGGTCTTCAGATGAATCTCTCTGAGTGAAGTTTACTCGGTCCTATCATACCGCTGGATCCTGAGGTCGGAGGGAGTTAAATCATCCTCAAACAACCCCAGTTTCCACAGCGTCTAAGTTGGGATGAGGTTAATCCCAGAACCAGTGTCAACAAGATAGCGGCGAACTTCCACACCATTGAACTGGACGGGGACGTACAGTGGGCGAATGTTCCCCTATATGGGAGGGTCTTCATCTTCACCAGAAAACGAGATGAACGCCTGACATTCGACATCTTGAATCTCCTCGGTGTGGAAGGCTTCTACGGCCGCCACCTCCGTATCAAAATGGAGGGGGCTCCTTAGAGCCTTCGCAAGAACCTCACGCATTTCAAACGATATGCGTAGGGCCTTAAGGATAGAATGTCTTGCTGGAATGCTGGCCAGGTGCTTCAGAACATCATACATTCGGGCCAAACGTGAGCTTCTGCTTATGAGAGGCCGCTCTGCGACTGGACGTATGATAGGCCCTGTCGGCAGGACCGGTGACTGACTAGTACTAGGCATGTCACACTGTTCACTAGTCGAAGCCCGAGAGATGGCTGCTGCATTAGGACTGGAAGGCTGTAGTCGGTCGGTGGTAGGGCAGTGATGGTTGCGACATAGAAGAGGTGGTCTCGCCTGATCTAGCAACAAAAAACGGTGGTGGAGGCGAACCTGTCGACACCGGGTGAGGGGACCGTGTGCGCTGATCTCTGTATCGGGCCTGCTTCCTGGTCTCAATAGCGTGCACGACCTGGCTGGAGCTGACCACTTTTTTGCCCCGACGATTCACGTAGCCACGGCTCCACTGGTGTTGGTGATGGCTGGGGACATTGTGGAAGTCCACCTGGAGATCCTCATCGTCGAGAGCCAAAAAGGGACTTACCAACTCTACAGTGTTAACCGAAGCGTACCCCTAGCTTTACCTCGAGGAGTCATCTGCTACCGAATGGAGTCTCGGAGGGATCCCCATCTCTGGGGTCATAAAATCTCCAAGCGTTCGGGAAGATGATGACACTGGCAGGGCGCGTTCTTTCTTCTTGCGTCGCCGCTTTCTCTTCTGGGAAGAGGTAGGCTGGGACGATGATGCCAAAGCAATACTCACAGATTCTGAGGGCTCTGGATGACTTAGGCGGGCTTGGATGATGCCATGGGCAAGGGAAACAGTCCTTCGGGCTATCCAGTCTTTATACTTCCGGGACCCACGGTCGGAATCCTACGGCCACTCATCCTCGTTGTCGCTGCTGCCATCTGATCTCACGAAGACTCCTTCCACCTGCGTCGGGGTTGGGCCCAACTTGACTATGTTATTGTCAATCTGGTCTTGGAGCCAATCCTTGAACACATAGCATCGCTGGATGCTGTACCCAGGATTCGGTGATAAGGGAAGCAGTTATGGTGATCAGTGAGACGCGCCTCTTCTAGCTTCCGGCACTCAGGCAGCCGCACGATCCTCTACTTCAAGGTGCTACAGAAATAGCCGGAGACCTGAGCCTCGTCAAACGAGTAAGTCCTATTCCTTTTGTCTGGAAAGGGGGATCTTGGAGGCTAAACATGACCTGGGGCTGAAGGAGTATGCCGAGGAGGTGGATCCTGATTATCTCGCTTGGGTGGTGGTGGTGCGTCACGCGGAGGCGCCTTTCGATTTGGAGGCGGTCGCTCCCGGGCCGGAGGTTGTGCCCGTGGGGGTGGACCCCAATGGGGCTGATGAGATGACCTCACTAGTAGCTACTCTAGCTGTCTGAGGGCGTCAATCTAGGCTACAATAGTGGTCTCAGCTCTGGCGTCTCTCCTTGTAGGGATTATAGGAGGCAGCGGGAATTCTTGACTGCCCTGTTGCAGGGCTTCTTTGAGGCGTTGAGCCTTGTCTGAGAAATCCCGGAACCCTCCAGGGTAATTCTGAGTGATCAGAGAAGGAACCAGCTCTGCCTTGAAGTTCCCTACACACATTTTCAGTAATTTCTATTGAGTTAGTGGCATGTCAATGGAGTACGTGGGCCCCTTACACCCGGCGATGATGTCCGTGACACACTCATCTGGCCTTTGTTTGCACCTGAAGAGGTCTGCAATGTTCGTCTTCCGGGTTTTGGAACTGAACTGGTAGAGGAATTTCCGGCAAATGTCCTCACATCTAGTCACAGATCCAACAAGGAGCAGGCTATACCAGACGAAGGCTGGTCCTTCAAGTGTCTGAACAAAGCAACGGAGCATGGCAGCCTCCTGCTGCGCCGGAGTCCCCAACATAGGCCCGCACATCGAGTTGAAGTGGGGACGATGTTGTGGTTGGTCTCCTGTCCCGTTAAAGGGGGCGAAATTGGGGTTCCCAAATCTTGGTGAGGCCGGCATATCATCCACCCATGATGGGTATGGCTTGCCGTCCTGTGGTATTGCCACCTACCGAGTTTCCAGGGCTTCCAAGAGGGCGATGAGTACTTCCATAAGATCGTCCAGACACAGATTCCTATCCTGACAAGGATCTCTAACCACAAGCACATTGTCGGGCTCTCCAATCTGGTATTTAAGCTCAGCAGCTTGCGGGGTGGCTGGCGGAGCAACTCTCAGGGCAGTGGGAGGAAACTGAGCAGGGTCCCCGAGTTGATTCCGCCACTCGGGAGGGTTCGGCAAGACGTATCACGCCCTCTTGCCATTGGCTTCGGCCTCTCCCCTGTCGGCAAATTCGACATGGTTGCGGTTTCCCAGGGGAATCTTGAAAAGGGTTAGGTGCTTCTGCCCCTAATGTCCTCACCTGGGATTACCGTAGTCAGGCCGCTGCTCTGCAATGCGTTCGGCCAAGAGCTCATCAACCGGCCTCTTTTTCTCAGCAATCTGCTGGCATAGCGTGGCCTTCTCAGAGTCTTCCTCCGCCTTCTTTACCGAGGTATATGGGTCGGCGATCTTGACAGCCCCGACATGCTCTTTACCCTTCCCAATGTTTCGGCTCAGTGTTAGTGCCTCAGTGGGTGTGGGGAGACCTATGAGGATCCTCTGGTGGCGAGTGATCCTCCCAGACGGGTCCAGTGGCGGCTTGTCCTTAGGGGGTGAGTCCCCATCGAGGAGCTCAACACTGTTTCCCTCATCTGAAAGGTCATCCATGTTAACGGCCACAGCCTTTGACGACATTCCCTCAGGGCTGCCCGTTGAACTGGTCTGTCGGTGGTTCACATAGAAAAGAAGGTCAACGTACTTCCCCCATCCGCAAATGTGCGCGTGGGGGGTGGATTCATCGATAACCTTGCGGAGTACTTGAAAACTATGAACTCATTGTTGCTGGAGGGCCCTGCGATGGCTAGGCGACTCAGGGTGCCGAACCGTAGGGAGCGTTGCCAGGTCGACCCGACGGCCCTGCTCACCGATATCCTCGAGATGTGCTTGAATCCCGGGATAAGGCACTAGATGATGGAGAAGACGGGAGTGAGTCAACCGTAGAGTCTAGAAGAAACATTCAACCTCTCCCGGGGTGAGCGCCTCTGGCATATCAAAATCTGATCCTGCGACCGGCCAAAACTTCTCGGGGAAGTGGCCCGCTGCGAGGATGGTCTAGAAGCTCCATGACTCTGGATCGGGGTCCAGACCTTACTGCTCCTTCTCATCAACCGAGAATGGTCGGGGGGATGGTAATGGATCCAAGGTAGGTCGACGGGCCGGCGAGCTGGCCGGCGGGGAATACGGCGAACAGGCCGATTGGCCACAGATACCTCAGTCATCCCCCAAGGGCTTCTGTGCCCTAGCTGCCATGTCGCGATAGGATGGGCCAGCGAATGGTCCCCTTGTCACAGCGTCGGTGCTCATCGAGCGTGTGTCGTCTTGCGACTCTTCCATTGGTCTCCTCCTATAATGCCGAGTATATCATGACGTCGTCAAGGAAGACCACAATGAGGCAATTGAGGTAAGTCGAGAAGATCATGTTCATGAGCCCCATGAACACTGCTGGAGTGTTGGTCACACCCAAGGGCCTCACCATGAACTTTTAATGGCCATACCGACATCTGGAGGCGTGTTCGATACATCCATATCCCATTCCTTGAGCTGGTGATAGCCTGATCTGATCTCTATCTTCGAAAACCATAATGATCTATTTAGCTGATCGTAGAGATCATCAATCCTCATGAGTGGATATTTGTTCTTCATGGTCACCTGGTTTAGGGGCCGATAGTCTACACAATTCCACAAACTCCCATATTCCTTCTGGAAAAATAATCGTGGATTCCCATGAAGAAACATTGAGCCTTATAAACCCATTATTCTGCAATTCCTCCAATTGTGCACATAACTCAAAAAGCTCTGAGGAGCCATCTGATATGCTGGAGTAGATACTAGTGTGGTCCTAAGGTATAAGTGGATATCGAATTCTCCCTCTCTACGAGGTGGATATCCTTGTACATCATCGGGAAAAACATACACATACTTGTCCACCACTACAGGATAAATCGAACTCATGACATCACCTTCTCCAAGAGTATGTCCGGCAAATTTATTAGTGACCAGCCACACCCTCTTTCGAGTAAGTTAATATTGCTCTAAAGATTCCATGTTAGTGAAAAATAACCTTGTCCCATCCTCGTAGACACACCACACTATGCACCTAAACCAGTCAATCTGAGCATGGACTATGGATTGCTAGTCTACACCACAGATGGCATTGTAAGGCCTCAATGCCACTACTAAGAGTTCACATCCCAAGCTATTGCCTCCTAGAGTAATCTCACACTATAGGCACCAGTGTGTAATCGTAATATCCTCTCCCGTATGAGTATCTAATTGTAAGGATCGATCTAATGTCTCTACCGAAATCATCGTGCTCCAAACGAGAGCTGTGGAAAAGAAATAGTGACATCCACCTCTATCTATAATAACTGTAGCTAGGGTGGAATAGACACAGATCATACCTCTAATCATCTATGGGGGCACATGGAGATGTTGTTGTATCTAGGTTCATTTTTTTGGTTTTCATTCAATTGTTCCATTTTTTATGTGTAAATTATGTTCAATGTTACGTTTAATAATAATTAGGATGACCTCCCTATCTTTATGCAGTTTAGATTATTTATTTTATTGAGAAAAGTCTTCCCAGTATTGTTTCACTTTTGGGACCTACATCAGTTTACATCAATTAGGGATCGAGAATTACATTCGGGCAATATTCAATATAAAAACAGGATACCTGTTCAGTATTGACCTGGGTTGGTTCGGGACATGCTAATCATTATTATAAACAAAAATATTACCTTGATAAACTTGTATATGTTAATAAATTTACATAATATAAATTTAATATGTTTAATTCCATTAAAACCATAACAAGTCAATAAAAAACCACACATTTATATTATTTTAATAATTTCACAAATATGATATTTTATTTTAATTGTTAAAAATATGTAATTATGAATTATTCTAAATTGAACATATAAACTATATTGCATTTTTTATCATTTATATTTTATATTAATATTATAATTTAATATTATATTTCATATTTAATATTTTTATAACAAAATTTAATGCCATGACATATAATTTGAAAATGTTATCTAACCTAAAAATTAGATATTATGTTTATTTGTTAAATAAATACATAATCAAATTATTTTTCTAAATGACAAAATGTGTCATTTACTAATTTATAAATATAATTACTAAATATATTCTTATTTTGAAATATCACGTTTGATCATTAAAATAAAAATATAAACCACCCAATTCATTTATTAATTGTTAACACGTAAATATTTTTCATTTATTTTATTAATGTTATATAAAAAGTGTATTTAATGAATATTTCATCTTATAAATTTGTATCCATGTTTTCTATCAAACAATGTGTTAGATAAAAAAATTTTCCAATAAAATTTACACATAAATTAATTTTTAAAGGTGAAAATAGAACATAAACCCCTTTATGATGATAAAATCACATATATGTTATCACACATTATGAAATAACATGGTATAAGATTAAAAATAAACATTCAGATACATTTATATATGTGATTCATCCACAAAATTTCATGAGTAAGAATAACTAAGCCAATCTCACATTATTTGACAGTTTAACCAATGATATTCCAACTAAAATCAATTTACCTTTCATGAAATGAACTATATAAGAATAAATTAGTGGACTTAGTAATCAACACATACAACTTTAGTAGATTTTTCTAGATATATGGTTTCACGTAGAAACTCATTCCTCATTTTCATGGGTCCACCCTCCTTGGTATTATCGAGTTCCCTGTTGCTCCACGGGTGGATCATGCCACTGCTCCGAGCTTCATTTATAAGATTCTTGCAACTTCGGTGTTGGATACCCATATATTTGCATTAGATCTGAATAAAAATGTCATTGGAGATGCTCACGGTGTTCGACGGGTTTCACTGGGTGCCTCATCGACATGTCAACAATATATTGTATGAATGGTTTCTAAGTCTGGAAGTTCTGTGGGAGTCAACGTAACATTGGGGGGATCAGATGATATTCCACTGATTTCATCATCATTTCACTTCGAACCACCTATGGTGGTGAAATTTTCACAGTCTGTTTTGAAGGAAATGTCTCTGCACAGAAAGGGGTTGTCTAGTCTTTCATTGAAAAGGGTGATTGGGAATCACCCTTTGGACTATATTGTGAATAGGGGCATGTATTTTACTTGACTTTTAGTGGAGAGGGACCTTGAAAAAACCCCTTCGATGAGGGAATCGATGAGTCCTTCATGAGTAAAATTGACAGATGCAGTTAAATCCAGTAGGGATCCCGCAAGAGGTAGTGGGGATTCTGACAGAAGACATTTTACATTGGACTGTGATGGTGTTGTAGAGAGAATTGTTATAAAGGGTGATAATGAACACATTTTTTCTAATAGGTAATCTATCCTCGATAGATTTTAGATATGTGACCATTCAATTATCTCTAAATTAGTTCTTCTTAATGGTATTCAAATTTGGAGGATTGATGATTTGGTTCGGAAAGTAACATCTACATGGGGTTTTTTTTATTGGAGATGCATACCTATGGGGTGTGGATTTTTCTACATTTTATTTACATGAGAGGATATAAAGTTGAGATCATGGGGGTTAGGGCCAATTTCTCTGAAACAAAGTATGATTTTCATTCAAGAATTAGACTTTCATTTCAATCCTTTCTCCAAAAAAATACAAAGGAATAGTGTGGATTAAAATTTTTGGCCTTCAATGGATCTTATGGAATATTGATTTTTTTTTGACATTGCCTATGTGGTGGGTATTCCAATTAAAATTTATAGGACCACTGAGGCTATGTAATTTGGACACTATCCTAGGGTATTGTTGGAATTTGATCTAAGTACTTTCAAAATTCATAATATAGTCTTGTCTGCCTTAGATGATGATATCTCTCTAAAGATAGAGTACGAGAGAGTACCTAACTTTTGTATGAATTTTCATGTGATTGGACATGTTAAAGATACGTGTTGAAAAATATTTTATGCATCTTTTTCTCATTAAAATGGCATCGCAAGACTTCTTGTAGAGTGAAGGTGAGGAAGCAAAAAATACAACATCTTATGGGTGTTAATCCTTCATAGGTGGTGGATGATGCTTCTTGAGAATTTTACGAGGAGCCTCACATGGATAGAGATACATAGAATATGGGTGCTCATATTTCACAGATGGTGGATGATGCTTCTCATGATTTTTCAGAAGTTCCTCAAGTGGATAAGAATGCAGAGCACAGTTTGCTGATGCATCATGTTGAGGAGAACAAAAATATCATACATGAACCTGGTGAAATTTTGGCACTATCTTTGACTCATGAGTATGTATCCCGGGGTGGGGGTGACATGATTCCAAGAGAGTTGAAGGAAATATTGGGTCCTGTGCTTGAGGAGCAACAAACTACATGTGATGGTGAGATGATTTCAAAGACCCAATAGGAAATTCATAAATTAAAGGAAACACATGGTATTCCTGGAAAGTGGGATGATATGGAGGAATACTCCCCACAAAAACTAACTTACATTTAGGCATTTCACAAAGGTAAAAATATAGTTTTTGATGTTGAATTTTTTCAACTTGTTCTTCCAAGAAAAGTGAGATCGAGGAAGGATTACACATACCTGAATCCAACATTGGTTACCAGGTCCCATAGACCTCTTGATTGTGATTTGGAATGGGACGATGACAATGAAACTTCTTATCCTAGTGACTTTGATATTTTAGTTCTTATTTTGGTTGGTTCTCCTCGGGTACAAGGGCATGTGAGCGTGTATGAACCCATCTTTCCTATTTTTGTCTCTTAATTTCTGTTCATTAATAAAACAGCATGTACCCTAATCTTAGGGTAAGTATCATTTTGTGAAAATATTTATTATTTGAAATATGTTCATTTAATTTTTTTTTAAATGGTGAAAAGATTATATTATATTATATAATATCCCATATAATATAATAAAATCAAATAAAAATGGTTATATTTCACTTCCCTCACACATTGATGACCTATAGTGTATAATTCATCCAAATCATGTATTATGATAACAAAAATTGTAAAAAAACGAACATAGGAAATTATTTAACATATAGTATTCTAATTAAAATAATATCCCATGATATGAATATATAAAAAAAATTGTGTATGATTTTGGAAATCAGAGGTTATGGTAATGCACAAATACCACTATTGGGTTTATTTAGATCAAACAACATTTTTTAACAAAATAATTTACTTAAGAAATCTAAACTTCAATGGAAAAATCAATCAATCACAATCATATGAAAATATAAATGATGAAATAATATTTATCTATATCAATAAATGTACAATTATAGTGCCAAATATCACTTTTCTTTATCACCAATGGATGATTAATATCAGGAAAAATAAATAAAAGGGATCCTCCCTCTATGGTGTAACGAATGGTTACACCTTGGCTAACATATTTTTAGTTCGGTTCACTCCATATATTTTTAATTTTCAGTGTCTTAGATATAAAATAGATATGATGTAATAAAGAACCAATGAGATAGCTTTTTTGGATTGCTATGTGTAATATTCTCATGATGTCAAATCCCAACCTATAAATTCCAATTATAAGCTCTCAATACATTCTATAGTATTTATACATTCTAAAATACATTAATAAATACACATGTGAATCCGAATGGTTAAAAAACGATTATTACATTCAAACATAAACACTCTGAATGCATTAATTTTAAGACTTTTTATATTAATTATAATTTACATAGAAAATCATCTCATATGATTAAAATTATCAATTAGATGATGGCTGAACCATATAGTGAAAACAATGATTGACAATGTTGCATATATCAAGTGGAATTAATATAATATCCATATGTCTTAAAATCTAATATACCCAAACTACATACAATATTAAATGCATATCATTCTATATGACCATAATATCACACCATACGATATTGTATAATCTTACATATATGTATTTATTTCCAAATAAATTGTAACCCTGAATAGATCCCAACCCATTAACTTTTCATATTTTCCATTAACACATTCCTTATGATATATATTTTTATGTAAAGATATGATATAATATTCATAAATATACCACAACATCACCTTAACTACCGACAAAACATTCCCGATTAGATTATCTATCATCTACATGATTAAAAAAACTAAAATATACTATAATATAATATTAGATAAAAAATAATAACCATTAAAAATATAAAACAAATATTTGAACACTTATAACACATATTTTATACATCCTACCTAAGATAAATTTCAATAATAAAAAAATAATTCTCTTCAACATACCTAAAAAACAAAGCCAATTAAATATCTGCATTAATAAATTTAAGATTCAATTTATGGCAATTTCCTTAAAATGAATATCAAAAAATCAAATTTCTAAATTGATATACCGTAGGGATAAAATTATTATGTTATTATAAAAAAATATCTAAAGTATTCATGTCCCACAATAATCATATCAACCCACTATTATTACAATATACAAACTTTTATCTATAGTTTATCCAAAAGAAAAAATATCATGATTGAGAAAACAAATATAAGGCTACCCTTTAGATAATGAGGATACATCCTCTAGATTTGATTCATGGCCCACCAAATTCATTCATAACCACCATTTAGGAGCGTTTATACCTTCTCGGGACTCACAAAATGATAAGAGAAAAAATTTTGTAAAATAAGAAACACAATATTTAATTTTAAAATACATTCGGCATAAGTAAAAAAAAGACAACATCTACACTAATATAGTTTTTGTGATTAAATAATTATCTAACAATTTAAAATTCATAAATCATCATAATATGAAATTTTTTGTTAAAATGTTTGTTCAAAAATATACGTCGGGCCTAAACAACATATTAACCATGAAACTATAATTTTATAATCTCAATATTCCTTAATATTAAAATTGGACACAAAAAACTCTTCCACCATAACCCTGGAAATTCATAAGTAATTATAACTAACCTTAATATTTTTCCTACACATTTTCTGTAGAAATATTAGAAAATACGTTCCAATAAAAAAATTACTCTTCCCAATAACTAAATAATGGAAGGAGAGAAATCATATAACCTAGTTTCCATTACTACAAGTGTATCCTCAATTTATTTTAGTATAATAATTACCTCTTTATTGTGATAATGTCATTGAGAATGATGAATATATGAAACCCATGAGATAATCAATTAAAAATCCTGAAATTTAATCATTAAATTTTAATTTTAACCTTAACATCTACAATTATCATACAAATTCACAACAACCTTACCTAAATATTTATATCTAAAATGTAATATGAGGATAATCTCTAGGTCTCTATATTATTATTTTATCTTAGATCTTATAATATATCAGCATCAAATGTCAATGATTTACTATGGTCCCTTATTTTTCAATCATAACAAAAATATCCTCTAATTAATTGTATTTTTTTCATATTAAATTGATTCATGGGTTATAAAATTTTATTATTTTATTAATTATTGATTATTCATTACACCTAATAAAATATCATAATTTGTCAATAGATATAAATATTGTACTAAATTTTATACGGAATTCACAAAAAAAAACACTATCGCACTCCCTCATATATGAGAACTACTTTAGGTTGAAAATTATCTTAATTAAAAAACATTTATCATATTTTAACAACTCTTAACCCCATTAAAAGTTTCCAATATTAAAATTATTTATCCTCTTATACACTTAAAAAAATAATCCATATATTGTGCCTTCATCAATATTCTATTGGGCATATATATATTTTTTGTTTTTTTGAGAAATACCATGTCGTATCATTATAGAATTATCCACATCAATGAGATTCAAATATTTATTTTTGTTTACTACAACCATTTCCACTAAATTTATATCATCTTAATGTGCTCAATAGTAATGTTAGAACATTCAACAAAATAAAAAATTTCATTGAAAACTATTATCAATGATTTACAAAACATATCAACCTATTTTTTGGATTTGTGAAAATGAAAATCAACATTGAATATATCATTTCAAATTTATTATATAATTTAATTTGTTTGGAAAATATAATATTTCCACAGAATTAATTATTATTTGTATCATCTGTTATAATATTTTATATATTAATAATGAAATTTAAATCAACAATACTAATATGAAATTTGGATTATTTTCCAATATATAATATAATATGAGGCTAGTCTATATTCTACTTTGTGAATGATTAATCCTTATCTTTATTGAATGTATATTTTATAAACTCCTTGAGCAGCACTAAAAATTATATCCCATATATATTTATTATTCATCAGAATCATATTCTATATTTTCAATTGAATTATTTTATTTCATTTGAGAGATTATATTATTCCTTGAATGCAGGATCATATAGATCCTCTGAAACATAGAATTCACTTTTATTCACTTTATCCAAATAATAAATAACATATTGACCTAGAAAATATTTCATTTTTTATGATAGATATATATATGTTTCAACATTTTGATTACCACATCATCCTTCATTACTTGATTTTTTATAGCACTTCATCAATTTTCATTTTGGTGGATTATCTATTTCCTCCTCAGGAAACATCTAAGATAAACTATGTAAAAATTCACTAATAAATACAAAATAAATAAATTTTAAAATAATGTTAATTACAAAAATACAATTGATAATTAGAATGAGTTTTTATAAATGTGAAAAAATATAGTTATAATATATTATATCCAAAAAAATCAAAATATTTATCATGGTATTTTAATAGAGAATTGTTCAATAATTATTTAAATTACGTTTTTGACAAATATGTTTCATCAATAATGTTATAACTCTTTATATATCATATGTAATAATCATTTTGTTGAGTTTTTTAATTTTGAACAAATAAAAACCATGAAATATCTATTCTAAATGATTTTAATATTATTTTTCAGGTGTAATTCAAATAATTTACATTTTGACTCTATAATCAGCTACTGATTCATACAAGACACATATATATATATAATGTAAAATATTTTATACAAATTTTAAAAATTAATACACAATTTCGTTCTTTTAGTATTTATGTATTCAAATTGGTTATGAAAATATTTATTTCCATATTATATTATGAAATATATGTATTCATTAAAATTCTTAAGTTTATGCATTGTAGGATTATTAGATTTCAAAACAACGAAAATTAATTGTTCAAATTATGTGTTTAATTAATGAAACGTATTTAGATATATTACCTCAAATTAATTTTTTTATTCAATATATATGACTCCCATCATCGCTATGCTCAGTAAAAACATTAAAATTAATTTAAATATAATTTAATAAAATATACACCAGTTCTGGTATCAATTATATCCTTTAATACTGTAAATCCATTTATATTATCACAATTAAGCCCTTATTATATATATAATGACTAATCAACATTAAAAAATTGAAAATTAAAAATATATTAGAAATACAAAATAATAAATGTTTATTTTCAACAAAACTAGGTTCTGATACCAATTAAGTATACTAGGTGAATTTGAGGATAACATATATAGTGGGAATCACTATACATAAAAACATTATTTAACACCATGATATTTTATGAAATTTTTTTCTTAAAATAAATTTATTTTCCTCAATTTCTTCCAATACATACGACTCAAAGTATTAATGGTCAACATTTATAGTATAATATTATAATATAGTGATAAAACTATGTAGTATTAATAGAAATATCCATTTATTTCAAAACAATTAAGGTTCCAATAAATAAATAAATATATCAATAAATAATTTATCAAAATATTTTAAGGTCATTCGATTAATTGAAAATTTATTTTTTCCAAAAATAGTGCTTTTATTTTATTTGTGAGAAATTATTATAAATAAGTTACACTAGATTAAGATTATTTATTTTCTATAATTATCTTCATCTTTTAAAACATACAATAAAAATTATTTTTGACTGATTTGTTTAGATTTAACTGAAAATATTGAATTTTTTGATGAATAGTGATGATATTGATTTTTATTAAATATTCCCTTTTCATTTCATTAGTTTATAAAGATTATTTTTTATTAAAAGCATTGTAAGTAATATTATTAAATTTATATAATTCATAATCTATGTAATTTTATTATAAAAAAAATTTATGAAAAAATTATGTATTAAATGTTTTTTGTAATTAAGATAAATTTTAATTTTAAACAATTATTTTTCCCCTTGTATTTACCGGATGTATATTTTAAAAATAATATTCTACAAATATATCATGAATTTCATAATTCAAATTTTATAGAAATTTTTTAACCTTATGTTCATTCAGATATGGAAAATTGAAATTTTGTATTGATTTTTCATTGTTATATATTAATAAATTTTAATCATTCATGAAATTCAATATTTGTCCCCAACCCAAATTATTTAAAGAATACACAAATATCCAATCATATAATAGAATTGATACACCTACATTGAAAAAATGCCTTAATAGTATCTTATAAACATACATAACCACGATATAAAGGTTTTTTATCTCTTAAAATATTTTTATGATGGTCCTTAAATAGAAATAATGGGTGTCTACTGAAGAAAGGATAAAAATCCGATTAAACCTAATTCACATTATTTATTTATATAAAATATTTGGATATTTTTTATTCATCAAAAAATTATAATTTAATTACTATAAATATACTTATTATTTAGATGTGTTTTTGTCATTATACACACTTTCTCTCACCATGTTTGATGTGAATGTGTTGCTTGTAGGTTTGTTTAGACTACTGTATTCCTGTATTGATATAATTCATTTTATCTTACCATCATTCATGGTTGGTTATTATGATGGGTATAATTTTTATATACAAAATTTCCTAAATAAAATTATTAATTTCTTATAATGTCATATTTTTATTAATGCCTTCAAATTCATTAAATAAAAATAACTCTTCCAATGCATAAGTGTAGACTACCACATCGACGATGAGATGCGATTTTTCACTTTAATTTTAACTGGATGGTAGTAAAGTTATATTTATGTAATATCAATATTATTAATAATATAATTTCCTATCTAAATTAGTAAGAAATGTTTTATCATTATATCATCTTTTCATAAGAAAATAATCCATCGTTCACGAATACACACCACTTACAATCTCCAAAATGGTCTAAATAATATATATATCTCTAATAGAATATTATAAATATATAATATATATAGATTCAATATTTATAATATTTATATCATGAATATAGCTCTAGTAATTATATAACTATTGAAAAATATAATACCATGAATAGTTGATCCAAAACATGCATGAAAAAAAGAAAAAGTCAACAAATGAAAATGATTATTGTAATAAGGAATTATAAATAAATAAATATTTATTTATATTTTATATCAAATTATCATATATGACAAACTAAGTATAAAAATTAATCCTTTATACATTTATAAAATTATTTAATTATTATAGTATTGGTTATATTTCATATAACAAAATTTAAGAATGAGGATAGGGATATATAGTTCAATCTAATTTTATTCCTAATCGATTATTCTTGAAATTCCATTGATGAATTTTTTTTGAAACTTTTCTGATAAAATAATTTTATTTTGTTCCTATTTATTATTTCATTAGTTATTAATTTATTGTACCATTTTCTCCTTTTTTATAATAAATGATTGATAATGTTATTTAGAAAAATAGGCTATTTTTTATTTTCTTAGAAATAATTTATCTTGCATGTTCATGATTTATGTAAAATTGTTTATTAATATTATTAATATTTTTCTATAATTATTTATATTAATTATTATCCTTTTCTGAAATTATTTTATAATTTATAAATAATATATTATTGTACTATTATGAATGATGTACTTTGGACTTTTTACAACAAAATTTTGAATGGAATTTTTTTAATTCATTATTCATCAATATAATTTTATTCCTTCATTATTCAAAAATTATTTGAATGTTCTATAATGTATTCCCATGTTTTACTTTTAAATAAAATGTATTCCTTAATATTTTTTGAATACTAGTTTTTTATATTTTATTTGAAAATGAAATGTTTGTTTTCCTAAAAAAATATTCTAGTAATCATTGAATGTTATGTTTCATCTATGGTAAAATCATTCAACGATACTTATACATTAATTAGTAAATGTTCCAATAATGCAGTCCTTTTTTCTCATTTTGGTTAATTATTATGGTGATAAAATCATTATGAATTCCATTTATTTATCACTGCAATTTTTATAATGATATATTCTATTAAACATGTATCATGCTTAATGGTTATGATATATTATGAATGGATTATGATATTTTATAACACATATGATGTTATTTTGATTTTGTTATTTGTGTGTCTGAAATTATATGTCCCACAAATTCATTGGGTAATGATTCATATCTCTTGAGATAATTTAAACTAGAATGTTGAGGGAACCCTGTTATATAATGTTGTATATTCTTAATGATAGTATTTAAAATGTCTATTGGAAAATGATATGAGGAATTTGTGAGTTAACCCATCACAGAATTATTTAATTGGATGTGATTACACAATAAATATAGGATTTTATATGCTAAAGTTTTTATAAAATAGTTATATGTAAAAACAATTTAATTAAATATTTTCTCATGTTAATTAATTCTATTATGATCATTGTCTTATATTTTCCATTTTGTTATCATAAAAAATTATTTTGATCTTTTATAAAGGGGATATATTTTCAAAATATTTGGATCTTGTTCTCCTGCCCTTATTTACATCATATTCTAAAAAGAACATTAATCTCAAACATGTTATACCCTACTGGCCATCTATCATAACCAATTATTATCTATCATTTTACCAATATTAAGGAAAATGGGTGAACGTAATATATTTATATAGAATGCTTTCTTTATGAAAAATAATTTGGGACATTATGTGGATCTATTTTGTTCCACTTTGTTATGTATCCTTGTTTTTGAAGTCACTAAACAACGATTAGTTTGGTTGATCAAATTGTTTCTATTACATAATCATATAATATGATGAAATATCTATTTATGAATATTATGGGACATTGTAGAAGGGATAAGTGAAATTATTATATTATATTTTAAATTATGATGTGGAAACACTCTTTAGAACGCTATGGAAACCACTATGAGTAAGAGAACTTATTATGTTATTGTAATGAGTGGATTTTTGTTTTCATTGGAAATTAATTAGTATTTGTATTATTGAATGTGGATGTTGTTGTGTCATATTATACCATGGAGTAACAAAATTAATTTTTTTGATTGAGTATTATTTAGACTGTCTTTAATTCACGATGAATACAACTACAACTATAACTACCCGCTTATCTCAAAAATATTCGGATACAAGTGTGGGATAATTGGGATTTTATATAAGATATATTATTTATAATTTAAATAGATATTGAGTTCATATGTCCTTATTTAATATATATGGTGTCATATATTGAAAAGATGGTTCCCTGATTCCGACATCATATTACTGATTTTAATGATTATATTATTTCCCAGAATTATTATTATCACTCATACTAGTATTTTAGACTCATTTAAGTACAAGATATAAAAGGAACGTCATTAATACTTAATAAGATATTCAATGTAACAATTTTATTAATAGAAACTAAAATTTTATCAGAGATAAAATTTAAAAACTTGTTCTTATGGTTTTGTATCATTATCAATTTATGTGTCAAGGATACATTCAAAATAATTAATTGAGGGAATAAAATTCACATCAATACATCATGATAAAACAATCACATTCTTAGTTGGTTTTCTGATCTACTAGATGAGGAGAAATGAATTTTCATTATTGAATATGTATTTTAAACAATCTAGATTTAGAAACATGAAAATTTTATATTAGTTGTTTTTTCTATTATAAGGGGAAAAAGATAAATAGAATTATTTTACAGAGAAAAAAATGAAACATAGAAAAACAAACTATGTGTAATGTGAAGCTGTTAGGAGAATATATATCAATAAGTATTATCCTCATAATCATCATTTAAAAATTTATAATGTTGTTCATGGGAAAAAAATAACAATGTCAAATCCATTATTACCTATGATGACTTTTTTTAACTACATCAAATATTTGATTCTGATATTATTGTCCAAAATGAATGAAATATTGATCGATTATTCAAGTGATAAAAATAACTTCTCTGTAGGTAATTACACATACGTGATTTCTAAATCAATGAAAAAATAATAGACACAATATAATAGTTTAATTTAATAATGATGGTACACATCCATATCATAATTTTAATGAACATTGAAATGCTAATATCAAATAAAATTATCATTATAAAAACCATGGATGAAAGAAGATGATATTTTCATTTTTCCTGATGTGTGCAAAAAAAATGGCAAGATATTGACTCAAGTTTACTAGTAAATTCTTTTTTTTAAAATATGTATATTAAGCAATAGAATGTTGAATTTCTGTGAAGAGGCCAATCACATAATGGAAGAATAAAACATGTCAACAGAACGTACCACCGACTCCCCAATAATTCAAATACATGAAGTATTAGAATTATGATAACATGTTCATGAAAATGAAGTATAAGTTTCATTATCACCATTAACATCCTATGAATGTTAATAAAAAATTTAAATATCCTAAAATCATTATTTAAATTTGGGGTTCCATAATGAAGAGATGAAATGTATACTAAAAATCCACCAAAACTATTAATATCTTATTTGAATCAGGATATTCCAATTATTTAATATTTGAGACAATTTCAATTTGTATCACAATAATAACAAAACTATTAAATTTATAATTCTTTGTGAAAAAAATTAATTGTATGACAATCACACATCAATTAGATCATTCCAATCTGATTAAAATTTGGGGGAATGCATTTCTTTCTAATCTATTCATTCTCCTAGTAATGGAATTTTACGTAATTTTGAAATTGTATTGGATTTATTTATGTAATAACATAATAATTTACATGGATGGAAATTTTAATTTGATAAATAAAAATTTACAATGATCTTATATTGATGCATGATTAAATATTAGTGCCCCATGAAAATTACATCAAAAATATTGGTCTTTATTCTTATAATTTTTTTTCATATATGGTTTTCGAGAAACTCATCATTTATGATATTACACTATTATAAATGCCTATTTATTTCTTTCTAAAGGTGTTCTCTATTATTCCTATGAATCATGAAGATGAGTTGTCAATAGAAATCTTAAATGGAACTACACATATTTCAAAAACTCCATATAAAAGTGATTCACTTTACATAAAACAATTTTAGCATAAATTCCAAATTATTTTTTCATAAGAGTATAATATAACCTTATTAATCACTATTAAGTGTGCATTTTTTTGTTAGAAATAAAATTTGTATAGTTTTCCTTTCCATTTATTATCCTGAACATAACAATGTCACAATCAAAAATATGTATCACCATCTAATATGAATGAATTTCTTAGTAAAAAACATAGAACTCAATACTTATTCATGATAGGACATGGTTGTGGATATCATATATCAATGGTATATAAAGAGGTTATATCTAAAAAATCAGTATGATGTATAAAAATTATAAATGTGTCATTATGATATTCTTTATTTCTTATTCTATCTATATATTCATCGATTGAATGATTACATTCTTCATATAATAAAATGATAAATTTGGGTTAGTCTATAGAGATTATATTTTTATATATTCCTTGTGCAACGATGAACATGAACAGAAAAAGAGAATTATAATAAATAATTTATGGAAATTGAAGTTGTTGGAAATTATTACCATGATTGAATATTTGTAATAGAAATATAATAATTTCGGGAAATATAATACCATTGGGTTTATATCAATGGATCCATCAAAGATTGATGTTATTAAAACTCTTTCCATACTATACACTATTATTACAATAAAAATTTATCTTGGTTTAGTGGTATATTATCAATGAAATTGTAGAATTTATTATAGTGATCCAATATAATCACCATGTAAACATAGATAGGAATCAAGTTACTTTTGATAGATGACTTCAGTAATATATAAAGAAACTAATTTGAAGGATAATAGACAGGAATTTGAAATCATTTCTCTGTAGTGGATAAGGGTTTATGATCTGTAGTGATATATAAAATAACGGTGTTATATATATCATCATGATGAATAAATTAGTTATTTCTTGTGCCTCACTAAAAATGATGATTAATGAGAACAATTACTGAACACAAGATTTGTAGTTAATAATGATTTTTTATTAATGATGTATTGGAATTATATTTTTTGTCTAATAAATAAAATAGTTATTGATAATTCAATCTTAAAATATTTACTAACTCATAAAGAGTGTAAAAGGATATAGAAAATATATTTGGAGATGAATAGATATTTTTTCTAATCAACACATTACCACCCTAGATAAGAAAAAATTATGGAAAATGCTCTGAGATGAAAATATCAGGAAAATATATCAATGATGAGGATATAAAAGGATATAATATTTATTGATTTTCGAATGAAGATCCTTCTAATAATGATTAATGGGGAGAAACTTTATCTTTTTCAATGTTTTTTTACCATGTATCTATGTGATGATTAGTGAGGTTTATAAAGATAATGTGTAGTGGAAACAATGTTGAGAAATGTTCCTAAATTCAACATTGATTATGATGGAACAATAAGGATAATCAGCCTTGTATGTTTACAGTCCAAATGATATTTGAATGTTTTTTTAGTTGAATCTCATATATTAACATTATCTAATCATGTTAGATGTATGAAGATGTAATGATAATTGAAAGATTAATTCTATCACGACCCGTCCCCTAAGGCCTATGTGAAGACTACGCAAAGCCCTCATTCCATAGATCAGGGGTTGCTAAATAGCACCGAAAAGGAATATCCCTAAAATAGGAAGTCATTGCCTTTAAACTGATACCTACACAAAGTCCAATAACACAAAATGATTCAACCACAAAGTAAAACTGCATTAATAATAGTATGTACTGAATGTGAAGGGACGAAATACAAGCCCAACTGACAAGACACAACTATAACAGAAAACAGTTAACCACACATAAGATAATCCATGAGGATCCTACCTTAGGGGTAGGTACAACCCATCTCCACAGCTCTCCACATCAAACAAGATTGGATAAAACATGGTTATGGTAGAAACCTTATAAGTGTTCCATAAATATATGGCATCAACCTTTTTTATTAAATAGATATACAAGTCAAACATTAATGTTAATTGATTAAAAAACAAATTTAGCCCATACATGGTTCCCAAACTCTAGTGTATTTGTATATAGATAGGGAGACTATTAAATTTGTAGTTGTGGAAAACACCTAATTAGAGGTCCATATCTATTTTTCAACATCATATCTATTTATAATAATAAATGAGGGGAAAAAATTTGTGGTTTAGTAAAACAACTAAATGGAGTCCTATATATTGACTTGTACTTCCTATCTATTATATGGACAAGGGATTTAGATTAGAAATGTCAGTGCTTATTATTAATATTAAGAAAATATACATTTTTCATCTTCAAGCATTTTTACTAGATAATGAATGAATATGATAGAGGTTGGGAATTAATATGTGTTAGAGGAAAAAATTTGGCAATCATCAAATTGTTTACTAGAAAGTCGAAGATGTAGATAAAATGATATAGCTGAATCTTATTCCATGTTTGAGGAATATATATTCATGTAAACTACTTTTTTGTTGGTAAAAATATGAGAAATAAATCATTTATATAGTTGGGATTATTTATACATGTATTACCACATATGTATGTTATAAATCTGTCTATTGGGAATAATTTGTGTAATGAAGACTCGGGAGGATAGTGACTTCACCTTATAGGAGTACTATATATAGTTTACATCAACAAGTTTTTTTGAAACTATATATGAAATAAAAAATGGATGGGATTTTCCCCACAATATGCATAATGAGTAGATGTGGATGTATTTCCCTTATTTTTTTGATAAATATATAAGGAATTTTGACACTAGAGTATTGTGTTTACATATAGTTGGAGGCCATTATATGGAATTGTACCCCCTATATGATAGTAACTTGATAAGTAAGGGAGAGTGGAATGGTTAGGTAATACACCTAGTATGAGGCTTATATATTGTTTCTCTCATGTTGTCATATAATAATGGGAAAACGAAGGAAGACCAGATAAATTGGGGTATACAGCTTGTAGGTGTACCATATAGAGTGTTCCCCAAATTATAATTTTTATCATTTAAAAAAAATTAATGTTTGATTATAATATGAAACAATGTAATATAAAAATAAATTATGTATTCCAATGAATTATAGTGCATATTTAGATTATTGAAGGTTTTTATCTTGTGGAGGTTCCAAAAGAACATAATTTTAAAACACTACTTCTCCCCTTTAATATGAAATAATATTAATTAATCCACCATTTATAATATCTTAAATAACTCCCCTTTTTATGTTACCATCGTTAAGAATAAATAATAATATATTGATATTAAAGTTAATCCATAATTGTTTTTTTAACAACTATCAACATCTTTTTTGAAGAACATGTCTTGTTATAATCCTAAATTGGATCATTTAGTGAGAATTCAATTAAAATTATTTCATACTTTTAATGTATAAGAATTTAAAATGTTGTTCTTCATTCTCCCTCTAAAATTTGAATCGAATAGGTTTTTCAAATTATCTTCTCAGGGGGATCTCAATATACTATGAATTGTGTTTGTTGCAACAACAATCTTATCCATATTTTATATTTGAGGATATTTTAATATCATCATGAGCATCTGAACTAATTTTATATCCAAAAATTTCAACGAATGACATTTTCAATCAATATTTAATGATGAAAATTAATCAAAATCATCATTAATGGTGGGTTTATCTCAGTTTTATTTTAAACAGTAATTTTCATTATATTTGTATTAATGAATGGATCAGTTACATCCTCACAAAAATTTTCAATTCCTTAAAAGATATTTATTCTCAATTTATTCCTTATAAAATTATGTCCCATGGGCATCCCAGAAAAAATAGTTATAAACCATTACTCATAGATCGATACAACATTAGTTTGGAAATAATTGAATAATCCTTGTGATTTCTATATTTGCATCCCATTTTTGTAAAAATTTCCAATACACAACAACTTCTTTATTCCTTAGTGTAGTATAATAATTGTTGAAGTAATTGTTATATTTAAAAATTTATTTTATAGTCAGCTTATATAGTGGAAAATATTCTTTATATATATCCAAAATTACACTGGTTATTTTTTCTATTTAATTTTAATAACTCTTTGCCATAGTATTCCAAGCACTAAACTGAATCATCATCCATTTTGACATAGTCACTTTTCATCCATACTTTTTATATTTTGTAAAATAATATACATTTTAATAAATAAATATGGGTTTTACTTAATTCTATATGATTTATATTATACAAAATTCAATATGTGTGTTTCTTGTGGAAACAAATTCCGAGACTTGTAATGATTCACTACAAGTACTCTCCTCCAAAATATGTACTTGAATGATAGTAAAATTTTTATATATCTTACACCTATAAGTTATTAATGGTGATATTATAAAATGGATTATTATTTCCTACACCCACTCAAGTATTTTAAACAAATTAAGGGACTTGATTCCCAATAAAGAGAGGTTTAATGATATGTTTATTGCATGAAGCCTCAATTAAAATGGGATTGACTTGATCATATATTGTTATCATATTACATTATGTTAATATATAATATTGGATAAATTTTTGGTATCTATGATTTATTTACATATTTTGTGGGCTAGATATGTCTTTCAAAATCCATTCAAATGTTAATTATAGAGGGAATACAGAGTGTATTGCATTGAATATAAACCAAACAAAAGGACCAAGCATTTCATGGGATCTTGAAAGATACCTTTTGGGAATACGCATATGCCACCAATATATTATAATAATATTATATTATTTAGGTAAGGGTTTTGGGGAATACAAATAGTAGGAGACAATTATTATATCTCTCGATCATCTTGTTGAACAAATGTATCCACTACAATTAAATACCAATTAGATTCAAGACGTGTATCATTCATTATGAGAATCAGGATAATGGGGAGGCTTGACCTGTAACCTAATGATATGTACACTCATTGTAATGGTATTATATGATCATAAAACCATTTTATTCATAATGGTTAGTGATGAAAATATAATATATGTGAATTATTATGTGTATACATGATTAATGAGTCACAATAATATGCACAGCCCACTATAATTTATCTTCTGATGTTATGGAAGATAACAATATTGAAGGGAGATTTATTGTTTTTCTAATGGTGAAAGGAATCTAGTATGGGAATTAGGGTTAATTCTGAAATGAAAGTTAATCTATGAAAATGATTGAACATGAGAAATATGAAACAATATATTATTGGGTAACCTCACAATTTTTCCTTTAATAGACTATATTCTTCATGGTTTATTACCATATGAAGTCTCCTTATATAATTCATCCCCACCCAATATATATTACATGATGAAATTTAAAGATAATTATATGGTTCACATAAAATATATGTTCAATGGATTATAAAGATGTTTTTATATGGTTTTTCTCTATGAATATATTTTAGACGTTACCTTCTCAAAGGCGATCTATATTGAAGTTTTCATAATGAGGTCCCCATTTATATCCAAAAAATGGGCCCTACATGGATGGACCTATGAATGAAAGGTAAGGATGGACATGTTGGATATGTTATCTTGAAATCACATGGTGTATTATATGGCATTATATTGAAATATAATTCTAATATTATTTACGAATTATGGGTTATTTTCAACCAAATGAAATAATTTCTTAATTTTTTTGTAAGTATTTGTATTAAATTTATTCCTGAATTATTATATTGTCTAATAATCAAATAACCATATAGAATATATAATAGTAGGATGAAAATGACTTCTAACCATTATTAGAGCATGATACTATAGATGAATCCAATCAATACTCCATAAATGAATTAGTTCATGGTTTTATCACAAGATACCAATGGAATCTCACTAGTACTCCCGAAATTGCATTTTTTTATGAATATTTATCCATGCATAAATCCTAAAAATTATATGACCAGAAACAATCTTTGGCCATATTGTTTGTACGTGTATTGAAGGGTTGTATCTCTAATATAAAAAATTATGATTGTTAATTATGGATGCACATGGATAAGATATTTGATATATATATATATATATATTTGGTGCAATTTCAAGAAATAACACTTCATGGATATTTCTCATTTTCTATTTTTACCACACTACTAAAATGGATGGTGACATAAAAGGACATTAATATTGGATCCATGTGCCTATTTTTTATCCAAATGTAGTCAAATCAATCCTCGTATCATAAATAAAACCCTTATTTAAATGATCATCCCTTTAGAAGATGTTTTAATATTGAAAAAAAAGTCCATAGAAGATCCTAAAAATTGGATTATTCGGATTCGACTCAACTTTTAAACCAAAAAAATATGAAATACATTATAGTAATCTAACATAATTCAATTACCTAATGATATCAGACTTGATGAGTTTTCTAATGGACATAGTGATTTTCTATTACTCCTTCTCAGTGTACTAGAATATTGGATAACTAGACACCATACATAGAAAACCAAGTAGACCTCAAATGTACTCAGTATAAAACTAATCTCAATAAATACAGATGAATATTTGAAATTAAATAGTCATTGAATTAACAATTTGGTTACTAAAGTTCAATAATCAATTCTATATCCATAAGAGAAAATCTCATTAATTTCCAATTAAACTATATGATATTATAAAATTAATTACATTTATTAATTCAAAATATTATATTAAAAATTATTTTTCAACAATAAATCAAATCAAAATACATATACAAGTGGTCCCACATAAAACTTTTAAATTCCAACTAGCTCTCCAGTTTATCTTCCATTTGAGATTCATGGATTACAAGACATTGAAATATTTTGAATATAGATTTAATATATTTATTAGTACCATATCATCATGGTTTGTGGCTAATAAATGGATAATCATCTATTTGACACTAAAAATTGAGAACTAATATTAAAATTCAATTAAAATGTTCCCAATTCACTGATTCAGAAAAATGTTCATGGCCATAAAATTATATGATATATGAATATCCATCCTTTTACTAGATAACAGATTATTTTAACACGTCAATTATGATTGGGGTAATTTATTTTCAATCTCCATTTATAATATTTAACTAAAACATGATTATTATTAACACTCTCAATAATCTCCAATGTGTAGACTCAATTAACAAACTCTAGAAACACTCCAATAGTTGGTCGATTTCCATTAAAAAAATTATCAGTGTTATCTATTATTCTTTCATTCACCCAATTCCATTTGAGGAACAATATTTGGTTAGTATTTTATCGAATAATTTCCTTGTTAATTTTTGATCTATATTACTAATTTTGGGAATAATTTAAAATCCATTAAATTCTCTACTTGAAAATTCTAGATAATGTGAAATTTTGATTAGATTTGTTTCAACCTTTTGTGATACACTAGTCTACAAGAGAACATAATTGAAGTAATAATTTAATAGAATAACTATATACACTCCTTGAATATTTTCTGTTTCTGTAGAAATAGAAATACAAATATTAGTTTAGTAACATCATCACCAAATAATAGGTTCCAAGATGGGGTTCCAAATGACCTCATGTGTGCCTCCCTGTAATGCCCCGACCCCAGCTACCCAGAGTCGGTGCATTATTGCGTAACATTGGAATGATCACAAAAGATCATGTCTCAAAAGACCGATTAGTTTAGTAGCCTTGGAAACACTAGATACATTCATAAATGTTACATTACATCATAAAGTGAAAAACTACAAGATATGAAGTCTCCATAGTCCACACTCATATCCTCTTCTGACTATCCCTGTAGGTCATTCATAAAATATTTCTTCACATCCTGGAAAATATTAAAACATTGAAAGGGGTGAGCTCAGTTTCTCAGTAAGGATAAAAATATTGCGGAAGCTTTCATAAATAAACATTAACATTTAAGGAAATTTATAACTAAAAAAATCCTTTTTGAACTTGTTCTTCAGCATAATATGGAAAATGTAAAATGGAGTAATTCCATTTACTTACTCACATGGATATTCTACTAGTCGAATAATCACATGAAATATCAATAACCACTTTCATAATGATGGAATACATAATGCCAGACTATCATAACCATGTAGCCAAGGCCTCGTGCCAAGACTACAAATAAGATTTTGTCAAGGACTCTTTCCAAGACACTAGTTTGTCTCATGAGACCTGCCGATGCATCGAGGAGCTATAGCGGGCTCCACTCGTCTTTTATTAAGTCCAATGCATTCCTCATATGAATGGGTTTAAACATATCATAAACCATAACATAACGGTATCACATAAAAAATGCATAAAGAAAACATAAAATTTCCACATTTCAATAACAAGATATCAATACAACACATTGATATAATAAAAATATTATCAAAACCATTTTCAATACCAAAATAAATGAAAATTAGAACTATGTATTTATTTTTCTTTAAAAAAAAGTTATGGCTTGTAGAGGAAGCCGAAACTCAAATAATGGTCTCGGCGGCAGAGAAGTCATTGTTGCCACATATGTAAGAAAAAACATTCCTTTTTTCGTTTAGTAAAAATGCTTCGTATAAAAATATTCGTTTTGAATAAAAGTAAAATTAAAAGGGGTTTATACACTTTATAAATGAAAGTTGTGTATAAAGCCAAATATGACTCAATGAAAAGATATTGAGACAAAGTCCTTACAAAGATAATTTTTAAAATTAAATAGATCTATTATGTGTATTTACTATAAGTACACATAAATAAAGTAAAAAATACAAGATAGGACATAATAATATCATGACATAATTTGAAAGTAGGAGATTAACCCAAAGAATGGAAATTGGGTTAAGAAGTTCCCTTACCTCGTGACCGACTTGACTCGAACGTTCTTTAACCTCCTGAATAATAAACTATATTTAATTTGTAATTTCTTAAGAACCTTTTTCAAGTTTTTTATTCCTTTTATATCACATATTACCATGTTATGAACATTATGTAATTATTTAAGTTAATAACGGTAGTTTTGTCGATCTTTGGTACTTGAGTCAAAAATAAACTTCTTATAATTACATGTTGGTCATGTGGTGAAATATCCATTATATCCAAAATTATATTCATGATATAGATATCATATATCTCATAAATATCCAGTACATACATGCATTTATAATATTCCATATCGTTTATAGGTAAGAAATGAAATGCACCGTTCGTGGAGACGGTAAGCCATACGTATGCATGAACGCTACTTTCATTTCTATTTCGTATTTAATGAAATCATAATGATATAAAGGTATATTATAATTCTAGTATAATATCATATATAATATCATTTACTCCATCCTTTATACATCCCACATATGGCATTAATGATTCAAATCACTTTGAGGGGGCGGTAATCCGCACTTCCTAAAATGAAAATATCGCGTTTACCCATAATGGAAACAATAAAGTTATGACATAAATGAAAAATACAGAACCTTAAGTAAAACATAAACATATTATATATCATATGTAAATATTGTGACATCTTAATGGCCACCATTGAAGGTGTTATATGAGTGTTGAACAATCATCGTTTAGTGAGGCAGAAATTCTCCAGCCACAGAAACATTGTGTTATTTAACCATTAGATGTAGGTGTGTGTAAGTGTAGCGAGAATACTTATTATAACAACATCCTAGTATATTTATGATACTGGTGTTGTTACAAAAGAAATTAATTAATAGTGTTTATGGGGTCGGATAAGTAATATAAAACAAAATAACATAAGAGAAGACATTACCTTAAAATCTGGTAACTCTTTTGATTTGAGCCAAAGGCGTCCTTGGGAAGATTTCTGCCCAATGTGAGGCTTCTAGGAGTAAGTTAGGGAAGTTGGGAGAGTATTTGGGTAGAGGTTGGCCAAGACAAAAGGCTTTGATAGTGTGAGTAAGGTGGTAGTGGTGGGGGCCTTTTATAAGTGGAGAGGAGGGGCACTCTTGGAAAATAATGAAATGTTACTTTATTATACAATGCTTTTCGGATTCTAAAGGTCCCACACGTATATAATTCGAGGATAAGGTGATAAGGGTTCGAAATATTCTCATACAATAGGCTTTGGACAAGTGTAATGCTTATATTTTACATTATCTTTCCATTTTATTAAAATTGTTATTTAATGAGGTAATCGCTACATCATCATGGTGTCATAAATAATTTAATTTATTTAATGTCTAAAAATTATAGAAAAAATATCATTATTTAGGAAATCTTTTTATCTTTATAATGAATATTAATAGTCAAAAATATGACTTATATAACCCCATTTAAAAATTGTTTTAGTAAAACAATTCATGTTTGTAAAATTTTTATTTTAACATTAAATAAAAAGTTTTTAATGTCATTTTCCTACCAAAGTGGCTCAATGGGGTCCCCAAGTTGACCCATGGATTTTCTTGGACGGCCATGACTCATCCAATAGGGTTTTAACAAGTGTAAAGGTAATTTCATATTTTTATAATACAATTTTTACCATAAATTTCACAAATTACCCTTAATCGCGATTAATTAAACTTAAAAGTCACTATTCACCAAAAAATTATTTTAATCCCATTGAACCAAATTTTACTTCCTAATGACAAACATGTATGTTGGATTTTGGAAAATCAAATCACAGAAGTGGAAATATTTCATTTAAATGAAAAATCAGTTATTTAACTACCACTTAGTGGTTTCACTATTCATCAAAATTGATGTTTTTCAGAACAATGCCAAAAATTCACCCTAAGCTATAATTGATATTCCGAATTCAAAAATTATGTCTATTTTACAAAATTACAAACAAATAAGTTGCATTAATTAATGTTATAATTAATTCCTGTTGTCACAACAAATAGCGTGTTTTTAAGAAACAATATATATCAAAAGATTGACAATTGATTATGTCCAATTTCAAAGTCAAATTAATTCTAATGAACACCATTGGATAAAATGGTAAAAATATATTCTAATTATACTTTAAAACCACTCAATAGTATAATTTATCAGTAAAAATTATTTTTATTAAAAAAGTAGTTTTATGTATTTTTCACTATTCATTAAAAATTGGAAGTACTCAGAAAATTAAAAAAACATCAACATAGGATAATTTTGATATTCCAAATACAAAAACGAATTCCATTTGGTACGATAAAATTTACAAAATTTCAAAAAGTAGGTATTACTATTCATAACGGCTACTTTGATTGGTTGTACTGTGTGTTAGAACTCGAAGTTGCGTACAACACACGCTACTGTATTACTCAAAGAGAAGTGTACCATGGATGCTTGGGGTGTTACATTCTCCCCTCCTTCAAATAATTTTGTCCTCAAAATTTCATATAATATCACTATATAAAAAGACTCAGGTGATTCTTCATCATATGTTTCTCGGGTTCCCACGTTGCCTCCTCCATCTTATGGTTACTCCATAGAACTTTTACCAGACGAGTCGTCCGGTTTCTCAGCACTTGTTCTCTTATATCAAGAATCCTGACAGGATCTTCGCAATAAGACAGATCGGGTTCCAGTTCTAATTCCTCATAGGTGAGTACATGCGTTGGGTCAGGCATGTATTTTCTCAACAGTGATACGTGGAATACATCATGAACTTTGGAGAGACTTGGCGGCATTTCCAAAACGTAAGCTACAACCCAAATTCGTTCTAGAATTTCGAAGGGTCCGATGTACCTGGGACTCAATTTAACCTTCTTACCGAAATGTATAACTCCCTTCCATGGTGATACCTTCAAGAAAAAATGTTCTCCTGCCTGAAACTCCAAATCCTTCCTTCGATTGTCAGCATAGCTCTTCTGCCTACTTTGAGCTGCTTTGATGTGGTTTTGAATTACCTTCACCTTTTCCATCATTTCCTCCACCAGTTCTGGGCCTACAAGTTTTCTTTCACCAAAGTCATCCCAAAAGTTTGGTGTGCGACATCACATTCTGTATAATGCTTCATATGATGCCATCCGAATACTTGAATGGATGCTATTGTTATAGGAAAATTCTACCAGAGGTAAATATTGATCCCACATTCCTTGAAAGTCATGTGAGAATGATCTCAACATGTCTTCTATGGTTTGAATAGTTCTTTCTGAATGTCCGTCTGTTTGAGGGTGGTATGCAGTGCTCAAACGAAGTTCAGTATCCAAGGCCTTCTGAAGACTTTTCTAGAATCTTGATGAATAGCGGGGATCACAATCCGAGATAATCGACATGGGTACTCCATGAATTCTCACAACTTCATTAATATACAGTCTTGCTAGACGTTCAAGTTGAAGATCTTCCCTTATAGCAAGAAAATGTGCTGACTTGGTGAGACGATCAACAATGACCCATATTGCGTCATTCCTTCGTGGGGTCTTTGGTAGTCCCATGACAATACCCATCGTAATATTATCCCATTTCCACTTAGGTGTGGGAAGAGGTTGCAATACTCCACCAGGCTGTTGCCTTCCAGCTTTCACTTATTGGAAAACCATACATCTTGACACAAAATCGGAAATCTCCCTTTTCATGTTGTCCCACCAAAAATTTCCCTTTAAATCTCTATACATTTTAGTGCTCCCAGAATGTATAGAGAAATTGGAACTATGAGCATCATCCAACAATTCCCTCTTTAAATCAGGTATATCGGGAACACAAAGTCTCCTCCCAAATTTCAAAATTCCATCTTCATAAACAATGTCACTCAACCACCCATCATTCATAGCTTTAATCTTATTTTTCAACACTTCATCATCGGAATGGGAACTATTTATCCTTTCTAGTAAAGATGTATTGGAAACCATTTGAAAAAGTTGTGATGTTTCACCCTCCATGGTGATTCCCATATCCATCTTTACTAGATCCATGAAAATAGGATCCCCTTCCACTCTCGTCATGTTCCAAACTCCATGATATTTTCTACTCAAAGCATCTCCAACCTTATTTGCCTTCCCTGGGTGGTAGTGTATCGTGTAATCATAATCCCTGAGTAGTTCAAGCCATCGTCATTGCCTGATGTTGAGTTATTTTTGTGAGAAAATATATTTCAAACTCTTTTGATCGGTATATATCTCACATTTTTTACCATAGAGATAATGTCTCCATATCTTAATGGAAAACATTACAGCAGATAACTCGAGATCATGAGTAGGATAGCTCTGCTCATGAATTTTTAGCTGTCATGATGCATAGGCAATAAGCCTATCATTCTACATAAGGACACAACCATGTCCTTTCATTGATGCAACACTATAAATAATGAAACCATCATTCCCTGATGGTAGATTCAATATAGGAGCGTTGAATAATCTTATCTTCAATTCTTCAAAACATTCTTCACACTCATTTTTTCAGACAAATTTAACCCCTTTACGTGTGAGCTTCGTTAATGGGTTAGCCAATCGGGAAAAATTCTGGACAAAATGTCGATAATAACCTGCCAAACCAATAATGTTGCACACCTCAGTTATACTCGTCGGTGCTGGCCATTCATGGATTGCCTTGGTCTTAGAAGGATCAATGGAAATTCTATCTTTAGAGACAATATGGCCAAGAAAATAAATCTTCTGAATCCATAATTCACACTTGTTAAACTTCCCATAT
Source organism: Viscum album (assembly GCA_963277665.1). Taxonomy (NCBI): domain Eukaryota; kingdom Viridiplantae; phylum Streptophyta; class Magnoliopsida; order Santalales; family Viscaceae; genus Viscum; species Viscum album. Next base: position 1,660,713,347 of record OY728145.1, read on the forward strand.
AATTCATGCCTTCTAAGAGTCTTCAAGATAATGCGCAAGTGATTTTCATGATCTTTATAGCTTTTGGAGTATACTAAGATATCATCAATAAATACCACCACACAATCATCAATATATTCATTGAAAACTATATTCATTAGATCCATGAATACAGAGGGTGCATTAGTCAATCCGGACGACATTACTGTAAACTCATAATGCATGTATCTTGTTCGAAATGCTGTCTTCGGAATGTCATCCTTCTTCACACACAACTGATGGTATCCAGATCGAAGGTCAATCTTAGAAAATTATTGAGCAGCATGCAATTGGTCAAATAAATCATCAATGTGAGGTAGGGGATACTTGTTCTTTATTTTTATAGCATTGATATCCCTATAGTCAACGCACAACCTCATAGATCCATCTTTCTTCTTAACAAAAAGGACATGGGCTCCCCATGGAGAAACACTAGGGCGAATAAATCCCTTATTACTCAATTCCTCTAGTTGTTTCTTTAGTTCAACTAATTACACGATGGCCATCCTATAAGGGGTCTTCGATATAGGCCTTGATCCAAAAATTAAATCAATGGAAAACTCAACTTCTCGTTCTAGAGGATGTCCAGGTAAATCTTCTGGAAACACATCTACATATTCTTTAACAATAGGTACATCTTCTATTTGATCATTCCTTTCCTCGCCATTAGTCATTTCATTCTCTTCCTCCCCATTAATTGAATTTATTTGAGCTACTGGGGGTGGATCTAAATAAGAATTAGGTGGTGAAGATTCTGCTCTAAAAATAAGCTGTTCTTTATCATCATCATCAAAAATCGTAACCTCCTTCTTCTTACAATAAATCTTTTCATCATAGTCCGAATGCCAATCCATACCGAGGATTATATCAAACTCAATCATAGGTATGACAATGAGATCAGCGGATAAAGAACAATTATGTGCTCTAATGGGGACTGATTCACAAAACTTTATTGCAATAATACTTCCCTTAAGAGTTTTGACTGACAATTATCTTGTTAAATCAAATTGGAAATATCTAACTTTCTTAGAAAACTGGGAAGATATGAAACAATGCAATGATCCAGAATCAAATAATGCATTTGCTAAACTTGAGGAAACCATTAAATTACCTGCCACCACGTCTTTCGGAGCTTCAAACTCAGTAGTAGTGATAGCATAAGCTTGGCCATGATCCCTTGGCCTCTTCTAAGTTAAGTTCCCCTGACACTTATGACATTCATTTGCATAATTACCCATCTCTCTACAATTATAGAATTCCACATTGACAACAACTTTCTTTCCCTTGAAATCATGATCTTGGTGGCCTTTTTCACCACACTTGTAACAGACTCCCATTCCCTTCACGAAAGTACTGGGGTGTTTTGTTCCACATTTACTGCAGGGCTGATATTCAACTCTCTCCTTCTTCCCCTTATATCCATTTCCAGATTGATTAGAAGATCTCTTCTTTTCTTGCTTTGCTTTAAAGTCATGAGACTTAGAGAATTCATTTTCCATCTTGATAGCACATGAGACAATATCTTCGTATGACGAGAAGGTTTGTGAGACTAATGCTCGACGGAGAAATGGTTTTAACCCATCAAGTAAACGATCAATCTTACTTCTTGGTTTATGTATATAATCTGCAGCATGCCTCGCTAACCTTGTAAATTTATCCTCATACTTTGCGACATTCTCATCCTCTTTCTGCCTCAGACTCAGAAATTGCCTTTCTATATCTGCTCGATGGTCATGTGGAAAGTATTTTTATAATAAAATATCCTTAAACTCCCTCCATTCCATACTTGATACTTCTTCATCTTCCTTTGTGTTTTGATTCAGCGACCACCATTGATCGACATCTCCAGTGAGGCGGTAGACTGCCATGACAACCTTCTCCTTTTCGCTACTCCCCAAGGGGTGGAATATTTTCTCTAAGGGGTTTATCCATTTCTCAGCTAATAATGGATTTTTGCCCCCATTAAATGTTGGCGTTTGTTACCTCATGAAGCTGTCTAACATTGATCTTCCATTTTACAGATCAGGGTGCTCCATACGAGTAAGGTTATTATTCATAACCTGAGTGAGTTGTCCCAGTATGGTAATAAGTTGATCAGCACCAGTTGAATCTCCAACTCCATAATAATTATCTTGAGTAGGAGGGAAATCCCTACATGGAGTGCGTGCATTGATACAGTTTCTATTCCTTCCACTAGGCGCCATTTCTAAATAATGGAATAAAATAGATTAGTTTATGAATCAAAATACATAATTCCATACTTGTAAAATACTTAACATAAATTGAACTATTTATGGATATAATCCATAATCATAAAAATGTTTTCTTTGAGGAATTATATACTCATAACCATTCATAGTGGTTTGTAAAGAAAATGAGAATTATCCTAAGTATATCACTCGGGAGTGTCGTAACCAAGAGTTCCGCAAGGCCCATTGTCGTGAACCAGTTCTCGTTCGACTCTAGCTCAAAATGGTGTTTCTGGGGTTTACCCCTAGGTACATCTGTGCCAGAGCCTCCTCTACCTTCTCGTATCCAGACAGGGATGTATTGCTCAGAAAACTCACAAAATTTCCATAATACCAAAATTCTAGGAAGTTCTTCTATACGAATCATCAAAGTCTATCTTTGGGCTATGTGCTCGGATCAGAGTTTATCTAAATCTAGATTCCTAGGTTAGTACTAAACTTCCTCTAATACCAACTGTAACGCCCCGACCCCAGCTACCCAGAGTCGGTGCATTATTGCGTAACATTGGCATGATCACAAAAAGATCAAATATCGAAAGACCGATTAGTTTAGTAGCCTTGGAAACACTAGATAGATTCATAAATGTTACATTACATCATAAACAGAAAAACTACAAGATAGGAAGTCTCCATAGTCCACACTCATATCCTCTTATGGCTATCCCTGCAGGTCATTCATAAAATACTCTTCACATCCTAGAAAATATTAAAACATTGAATGGGGTGAGCTCAGATGCTCAGTAAGGATAAAAATATTGCAGAAGCTTTCATAAATAAACATTCACATTTAAGGGAATGTATAAAATAAACAAAATCCTTTTTAAACATAAACTTCAGCATAATATGGAAAAATTAAAATGAAGTAATGCGATTTAATTACTCACATGGATATTCTACTAGTCTAATAATCACATGAAATATCAATAACCACTTTCATAACGATGGAATGCATAATGCCGGACTATTATAACCACGTAGCCAAGACCTCATGCCAAGACTACAAATAAGATTTTGTCAAGGCCTCGTGCCAAGACACTAGTTTGTATCATGAGACCTGTCGATGCATCGAGGAGCTATAGTGTGCTCCACCCATCACTTATTAAGTCCAATGCATTCCTCTTATGAACAGGTTCAAACATATCATAAACCATAACATAACCGTATCACATAAAATATTCATACATGAAACATAACATTTCCACATTTCAATAACAAGATATCAATACAACTCATTGATATAATAAAAATATTATCAAAACAATTTTCAATACCAAAATAAAAGAAAATTAGAACTTGGTATTTTTTTTAAGTTATGGCTTGTAGAGGAAGCCGAAACTCAAATAATGGTCACGGTGGCGGAGAAGTCGTTGTCGCTGCATATGTAAGAAAAAACATTCCTTTATTCTTTTAGTAAAAATGCTTCGTATAAAAAGATTCCTTTTGAAAAAAAGTAAAAGTCAAAGGGGTTTATACACTTTATAAATGAAAGTTGTGTATAAAACCAAATATGCCTCAATGAAATGAGTTTGAGATGAAGTCGTTACAAAGATCATTTTTAAAATAACATAGATCTATTATGTGTATTTACTACAAGTACACATAAAGAAAGTAAAAAATACAAGATATGACATAATAATATCCTGACATAATTTGAATGTAGGAGATTATCCCAATGAATGGAAATTGGGTTAAGAAGTTCCCTTACCTCGTGTTCGACATGACTCGACCGTTTTTAACCTCCTAAATAATAAACTATAGAAAATTTATAATTGATTAAGAACCTTTTTCATGTTTTTTATTCCTTTTATATCACTTATTACCATGTTATGAACATTATGTAATTATTTAAGTTAATAACGGTAGTTTTGTTGATCTTTGGTACTTGAGTCAAAAATAAACTTCTTATAATTACATGTTGATCATGTTGTGAAATATCCATTATATCCAGAATTATATTCATGATATATATATCATATATCTCATATATATCCAGTATATACATGCATTTATAATATTCCATAACGTTTAGAGGTAAGAAATGAAATGCACCGTTCATGGAGACGGTAGGCCGTACCTACGCATGAACGCTACTTTCATTTCTATTTCGTATTTAATGAAATCATAATGATATAGAGGTATATTATAATTCCAGTATAATATCATATATAATATCATTTACTCCATCATTTATACATCCCACATATGGCATTAACGATTCAAATCACTTTGAGGGGGCGATAGTCCGCAATTCCTAAAATGAAAATATCGCTTTTACCCATAATGGAAACAATAATGGTATGCCATAAATGAATAATATATAACCTTAAGTAAAATATAAACATATTATATATCATGTATAAATAGAGTGACATCATAATGGCCACCTTTGAAGGTGTTATATGAGTGTTGAACAATCATCGTTTCGTGAGGCAGAAATTCACAATCCACAGAAACAGTATGTTCTTTAACCATTAGATGTAGGTGTGTGTAAGTGTAGCTCAGATACATCTTATACAAACATCCCAGTATATTGAGTATACTGGTGTTTTTACAATAGAAATAAATAAAAAGAGTGTATGGGGTTGGATAAGTAAAATAAAACAAAATAACATAAGAGAAGACATTACCTTAAAATCGGGTAACTCTTTTGATTTGAGCTAAAGGCGTCCTTGGGAAGCATTCGGCCCAAAGTGAGGCTTCTAGGAGTAAGTGAGGGATGTTGGGAGAGTATTTGGGCAGTTTTTGGCCAAGATAAAAGGCTTTGATAGTGTTATTAAGGTGGTAGTGGTGGGGGCCTTTTATAAGTGGAGAGAAGGGGCACTCTTGGAAAGTAATGAAATGTTACTTTATTATACAATGCTTTTCAGATTTTAAAGGTCCCAAACTTATATAATTCTAGGATAAGGTGATAAGTGTTCTAAATATTCTAATACAATAGGCTTTGGACAAGAGTAATTCTTATATTTTACATTATACTTCCATTTTATTAAAATTTTTAATTAATGAGGTTATCGTAGCATCATCATGGTGTCATAAATAATTTAATTTATTTAATGTCTAAAAATTATAAAAAATATCATTATGTAGGAAATCTGTTTAGATTTAAAATGAATATTTATAATCAAAAATATGACTTGTATAACCCCATTTAATTTGTTTTAGTAAAACGACACATGTTTGTGACATTTTTATTTTAACATTAAATAAAAAGTCGTTAATGTCATTTTCCTACCAAAGTGGCTCGATGGGGTCCCAAAGTATACCCATGGATTGTCTTGGTCGGCCATGACTCATCCAATAGGGTTAGGACAAGTGAAAAGGTCATTTCATATTTTTATAATACCATTTTTACCTTAAATTTCACTAATTACATTTAATTGCGATTAATTAAACATAAAAGTTACTATTCACCAAAAAAATTATTTTAATCCCATTGAACCACATTTTACTTCTTAATGACAACCATGTATGTAGGATTTTTGAAAATCAAATCACAGAGGTGGTAATATTTCATTTAAATGAAAAATCAGTTATTTAACTACCACTTAGTGGTTTCACTATTCATCAAAAATTGAAGTTTTTCAGAACAGTGCCAAAATTTCACCCTAAGCTATAATTGATATTTCAAATTCAAAAATGATTTCTGTTTTACAAAATTCAAAACATATATGTTTCATTAATTAATTTTATAATTAATTCCCGCTGTCACAACAAATAGCGTGTTTTTAAAAAACAATATATATCAAAAGATTTACAATTGTTTATGTCCAATTTCAAAGTGAAATTAATTATAACGAACACCATTGGATAAAATGGTAAAAATATATTCTAATTATACTTTAAAACCACTCAATATTATAATTTATCACTATAAATTATTTTTATTAAAAAACTAGTTTTAAGTATTTTTCACTATTCATTAAAAAATGGAAGTACTCAGAAAATTACAAAAACATCAACTTAGGATAATTTTGATATTCCGAATACAAAAACGAATTCCAATTGGAATGATAAAATTTAAAAAATTTCAAAAAGTAGGTATTACTATTCATAACGGCTACTTTGATTGGATGTGGTGTGTGTTAGAACTCGAAGTTGCGTACAACACACGCTATTGTATTACTCAAAGAGAAGTGTACCATGGATTCTTGGGGTGTTACACACCCAATATATATAAGTATTTTGAGTTGCTATGAGTCCCACTTATCATTAAGTGGTGAAAAAACTATTAGTATCATGGAATATGATATATAATAGAAGTGATAATAACAAAATTCCCGAGTAATGAATAATATAATAATCATCATATTAGAAAAAATTAAAATATTATATCTTGTATAGTAATAAAATTTCATATTACATATAAAAATAATAAATTAAAATGATAGAATATATGAGATCACACATATAAATAAAAACACAATATGACATCCAAATTGATCTCTATTTAGAAATGTGCATATCCTATAGCTCCAAAAACGCATCCATCTAACAAAAGGCTCCTCCCATTGCTCATATATCATAGAATGAAATCCATATGCTTATCAGGATTCACATGCATAGTGTGGCTAATAATACCGAGTTAGACAAAACCAATTCATCCTTTATAACTGATAACTTGTATAACATGTATATTGGATGGTAATGGTAATTTTTTATGTGTACTATAAAATATTAAATCACATACAATGTAGAAATACACTAGAAAACTTTCCATAATCCCACATCTGCACATTCATAACCACTGATGTAAAGATAATAATGAGAAGTTATAAGTAACCCAAAAATACCATGATGATGTGATAATTGTTTCTAAAACCCCTCATGAAATCATGTGTTCCATGAATTTGTTTTATCAAGGCCGTTTGTATGCCATGATTCTCATAAACCTTTTAGTCATCAATTTCTATGAATGTAAATCAACTATCCCATTAGAATTCCCCACACCAATCAAGTAGGCATTGGGTGTGTTCATTCCAAAACAACGATTAATCAAACTACTCAATTTATGGATTCTATGAATCGAATACACCCTCATGTTTCATAACATACCCATATAATTATTAGTTCCATCAACTCAATCATCATAAATCATTTTCACTCCCCCTATTATTGATAATAAACTAATATTCTCCACCTTCCTCAATCCCTAATATAAACATCCATCAATGATAACACAAATACCATGGTATAGAATAAAATAAAATAATGGAATATAATCATGATAATATTGTACCAATATATAAAAATGTGTGATCATTATCAAACATTATAATAAACTACTCTAACATTTTTCATGGAATCATATATAAAAAATACATTCCATGGGAAACAGACACACAGACTTGAATTCACAATCAAGAAAGGTCATCAAAGTATTAAAAAATCAAAATTATGTTATTCATGTGTATAAAATATCCCCAAAGGGGCATGAATTATATACCACATTACATTAATGAATAACAGTGTTGTCCATCATGGAAACATTTATCGTGTCATGTCTAGATATTGTAAGTAAAACATACTCCCCCAGAATACATATAACCAAAACCAACAATTTTGCTTCCAAAATAAATAAAACATCACATTAAAAAACATCTCCCTACCCATGAAAATCTATAGATTATCTCATTATTCCAACACATTTATTGAAGTCATGCGACTGTCTAGGTCAATCCTGGTGGTTTATATCGAGGTTTCATGAGTTATTTTTTCAAACTACATTGCATTTATATACATATAGTTTTTTCAAAAGGGTATTTATTATTTAATGATGGGTCATCCGACAAAGTTAACCTCATATTTAAAGGAAATAGACCTTGAATTTATCTTCTAGCTATCCAAAAAACCCCAAAAAGTAAAAAACATTGTATCCTCACAATGGATTGTAAATCACAATTCATGTAGTTATATAATTTGATCATTTTTTATTTTATTTTAGATATACGAAACTCAGAATGTTACTAGATAGAAATTTTCATGAATCCAATATTAACTAAGACAATAAATGTAATGTCCTGAAAACAATATATCATTGAATATATCAATATATCTACCGCTAATAAATATAGAATAGTTTTTATGTAAGTGAACATATATAAAATTTTTCTTACTTATACACGGATAATTTTAGGTTTTATACAATAAATATGAGACTCAATTTCATCAAATCATCTGAAGACATTCGGTAGCCTTCTATATGTTGTATCATTGATATAGATTCAATTTACTATGATACCTATATCTATATATTTATTGATTAAACAAATAATTTTTAATAAACAAATATTAATAAGAAAAAATACTATAAATATCACCCATTAATGTTGATGGAAAATCAGTAGTCCAATAGAATTATTGTAAGAGAATATTATAGCATACAACAATGTTTTTCTTGGAGTAATGTAGTCTATAACCTCAATCATGTAATTTTTATATAATTTAAGAGTGTAAATATAAATATTAAATTCTCTTTATGTTTCATATATAATGGTATTCTATTCTATAATTATGTTGTAAACTCAAATTACGTATATTTTTAAAATATTTTCTATCAATTATATAATTAAAATCATAAATTATCTTCTAATTACTATTGAAATATAAATTAACAAACATCATTTCATTGATATATGTTATATAATTAATTTCATTCCCATAATATCATAAATCTTCATAAAAATAGAGATCCATGTTTTATAGAGTGAACTATTCCATATCCTTTTATGCATAAAAAACATGATTCTTCTAACACGGTTCCTACATTAAGCAATATAGGATCTTCCTCACCTTAAATATGAATCCATATATTCGATTATCCTTAAAAGAAATCAGTTTCATAATATATAACTATTGATCCATATGAACAAGAATAATCTACATAATTATATCTATCCAATCAAACTACATATTAGAAGATGCAATAATTATTTGTACATTGCTTATTTTAGGAAGCTTCACTATCTCGAAAAATGATTTTAGTGAAATCTGTATCCTCTTTCAACTAGACTCCCATTACTACAATTAATGTGTAATTTATCATCCTTATTTCACCTTACGCCTTCTAAAAGAACACCTACTTATTCTCATAGGTTAATTTACACCATGGATAATCAGTTATATCAGATATTATATAGGACATAATATAATAAATTTAATTTTCCTTAAATAATTTCCCATTTTAGATTAAAAAAGTGTGTTATCCTCTCTTCTGATGTCATGTTACCCATCTCTCATTAGGTAAAATAAAATAATCTTTGCCACAAACCATTATAAATTCCAATGGAATTAGGATGATTTTGGTAATTGATGGTCCTTCTGTATTCCATTTAACTTTATAATTTTTTTCTTTATATTGGAATATTAATTTATGATCCCCACTAATCTCATGTATTCCTTTGGGATTAAATAATCTTATGGTATTTTGGATCATTATTTTTAAATGTCATATATATTATTCTAAATCACCCATCCAAGCTCTCTTTAATTTATTCCCTTACTGTGTCAATATTCAAATATACTCATAAATTTCCATTTTATCGGTTTATATTTAACATTGGTATATCTATATTCTAATCCATCCACACCAAAAATATTATTAATGAGAACATCTCTAGTCTTAATGAGGTATTTCATGTCTTAATCCCATAGTTTGAATCCAATGTTTTCATCTCTATATCTAGTAAAGAAAAATGAAATAGATTTCATAAATATCTTGTCTCGAGAAAAATCATATACATAAAAATATAGAAGACACTTGATATTGTAATTTTGGAATTAATTTATTTTCACTAAAACATTTCTATTATGAGAAATTTTTCCCCATTAGTGTTAACTTAATACCATTAATGAGTTATATCATTGTAATAAAAGTTTTCACCAAAATGTTCAGGTGATTCCATTTGTGTCCTCACAAGATTCATTAATTCTCTATTAAGATGTGGATAATTCTCCATATCACATTTTTTTTGTGAATTACTAGTAAATATTTCTCCATCCTAATCCCCTTTGTTTAATATTATTTACATAACTTCCTTCATTAGTACTCAAAATTATTACCAAATAATAGAAATCTATAGATAAGAAATATTTACCATTTATCTTAGACTATACATTTAATAAATTTCACCAAATTATAATTGATATGATACACTATGAAATCCCAAATATCTATGCTATAATCATCAAAATATGCTACCTAGTAATGTGACCTAGAGTGAGACTGAACTAGGGGTGTTGAAAAAAATATGAATGAACAATCCATAACTATAGATCATAGGGATTCCAAGCTTCATATTGAATTGATCCATTTTTTCAATTAATTAATGATCATAACTATTGACTTTATGTCCAGCCAATCAAATTTTGTATTTTATATATTCCCATGTTTATATCCATCATGAAAATCATTCTGTTCCTTTGAAATTAAAATATTCTCTAATTAAAATATATAGTTGTAAGAATCATCTCAATTGAACTATTAAATTTAAATGTTGCCTATTTTTACACCATTTAAAAAAATTATAGTACCCCCATGAAATAAAAATAATTTCAATCAAAGATATTATGAATTAGTTTAGCTAACACCTTCTGTTTTGTTGAATTAAAATAAAACCATAAATTTTTTCCACTTTCTTTTCATCTACTTCCATTAAATTTAATTAACATATCACATACAATGATATGAATAATTGAAATAGATACTTTAATATACTCCTATTACATGATGAACTATATGTTTTAAAGAACAATAGTACTCACCTACCCATATATCCATCAATAATGATTTACAAATCAAAAAAATCAGAATGTTATAAAAATGGGAATGGATAATTATTTTATGAGGTTCATAATTATGTCCCTCATCTGTGGAAAACACACTATTTATCTTAAATTAAGAAGATACCTGAATTAAAATACAATATCCAATTTATTAAAATTATATCACAGATTACATGTACATATTCATTCACATAATACCACATGTTCTTGAAGACTCACTTGTAATATGTTATTGTCCATTAAGTAATGTCATAGTCATCTGAGAAACATTATTTTACCACCATGGAACCATGTTTATATGTAATATATTGGTAAAATTGGATCCTAACCACCATATATCAGGAATATCAACGGTTACCTCTTCAAAATTTCAAAAAACAAATTAAATATTCAAAAAATTTGATTGAATATTATTATGTCCATTGAGACTAACCACAAAACATTCCAATAAAAAAATTCCACCATCCAACTAATGTATAATAATGTAATTACTCTAAATTTAATATTTTCATCCTTTTTAATATTTTTACATCTATAATGATTTTTTTCCATAGAGTATTAAATTTTTTTTCTATAATAGGACCAAGAAATTAATATATTAAAAATAAAAATTTATTTTAAGGAACCAAAATGTTTCATTTTAAGATAAATTATTTCTCCATTGATCGATTCCACATATGGAAGATACAATATTTTTTTTTGAAATTTTCGATTTAACCTATACATGGAATAAGGATGGTTGATGTTGTATGTTACCTTTTAGTAATCTATTTTAGGTTGTCTTAAATATATTAGTTGAAAAAAATTCAAAGTGTTAAATTTGGAAACAAAACCACATCCCTTTATTCATACCTCATTATGAAACGTAGCTAAGGTTATCGACATAACCCTCAGAATTCTGACTGTTATAAAGAATAATTTCATTTGTGTTTGGAACATAATAACATGGAACAATGATGAATAGTTAAGGGACTCATGAGTTAAATGATGAAAGTAGTAGGATTTTGACCTTCAATTATCGTAATTATCATTATCATAAACTATTGATACATTATCAATGTATGACTTGTTATTTTTCAAATTTCATACGTTCTTATTTTATTAATCATATGTCAGGAATTATTTTATTAATTTCCTGATTTTTATTCTTCACATGAGCCATGGAATTAATTCTTAGTTTTAATTATATTATCTATTTTTTAGTAGACATATTTTATGACTATTATTTCCATAATTTCTATTTAATTATATAAGGTTTCATTGTTCAATTATATCTATAGTACATTATGGTTCATTTTTTTATCTACCATTATTATTTATACAATATGGGCCATTGGGTTTAGAGTTTTGAAAATGGTAGGGATGATTTAGTGCAATAAAACATTAAATATTGTGAAGGATGTCTGAATAACTTAGGTTCCAATGGTTATCATATATAATAAGTATGATTTGTGTAATTCTATTGATTGATCCATGGATTAGGGAATGGATAATTCCAAATGATATGAAGGATATAACTCATTAGATCAGAGTCATCGACCATTTCCTAGACATCCTAAATATTAAAAGAAATAAAATTGTTACAATGATAGGTGGTATGGGTGTGTCTTGTAACAATGGGAAAATTAGATTTTCTATCAACGGTAAACATAATAATATAAATTTTTTCCAAATAGAATTCATGTCGTGTTCATTGGAATCTCATTATTTTTTTAGTGTTTTCCTGAGTTAAAAATCAAATGTTATGTTTCAGGCTGAACATATTTATTGATTTTACATTTATATCATAGAAATTTGGAGAGATCAGAAGCGCTTGACCTTAGGTGAATAGACATGATATGTCTCCATAGGGGTAAAAAATGAGGGTAATCCAGTTAATTAAATCCATGTGTATGGGAAGAAATTATTAGGACAATAGATAATTTCAAATCTGGGGAGACATGATATACAATGTAACACCCCGACCTCAGTTACCCAGAGTTAGTTCATTATTACATAATATTGGCATGATCACAAAAGTTCATGTCTCGAAAGACCGATTAGTTTTGTATCCTTGGAAACACTATATATATTCATAAGTCTAACATTACAACATAAGGTGAAAAAACTACAACAAATGTTTTCCATCATATCCCCTCATATGATTTCTATAGGTCATTCATAAAATATTTCTTCACATCCTGGGAAAAATACAAAATTGAATGGGGTGAGCTCAGATGCTCACTAAGGATAACAATATAGTGGAAACTTTCATAAATAAACATACACCTTTAAGGAAATGTATAACTAAAACAAAATCCTTTTAAACATTAACAACAGCATAATATGTCAAAGATAAAATAAAATAATTCCATTTACTTATTCACATGGATATTCTAATAGTCGAATAATCACATTCAATATCAATTACCGCTTTTATAATGATAGAATGCATAATGCCAGACTATCATAAACACAATGTCAAGGCCTTGTGCAAAGACTACAAATAATATTTTGTCAAGGCCTTTTCCCCAGAAAATAGTTTTCCTCATTAGACCTACCAATGCATCTAGGAGATATAGCAGGCTCCACCCGTCACTTACTATGTCTAACTCATTCCTTATATGAACAAGTCTAAACATAACATAAACATTCTTATTAAAACTAGCATACAAAATGTCATTAATTTATCCATAAACCATGAAGGGTATAAAATTAACACTTCCACTATCAATCATATAAACAAACCATCAAAGATATATTGATGTTTTTTATCATAATAAATGAACTTCAAATAAGCTTACAATCCATCAAAGGATGTTGATATAGATGAAAACAAAACTATTTGAGAGATATCTATTTTTTTCAAATCATTTAAAAGTCAACAAATTATAAAGTAAAACATTTAAATTAAAAATATTCTTATAATATTTTAAGGGAATCATCGACAATTTATAATGGCGGAAAATATCCGCACACGTCGTATAAGTTAAAAAATACATTCTTACCTTAATTTTGTCGAAAAGTTTAAAAAGGACCTGGTTTGGAAAACGACGGAAAGATTACATTATAAAAATATTATAAAAATTGAAATATGGGTATAAATTAATTTTACCCATAGTCTATCAAATATTAAAAATGTTATTGAATACTTTTTTAAGAAACATGGATGTGGAAGATAAAGAGGTCTTATAAGATAATTACGTATAAACAACCTGTGATAATGAAGAGATTGTGAAATAAAACCTTACCTTGTACGTTTCCATGTTAGAGGGTAGTTTAACCTCAAGTAAAATACTTAAATAATTGTTATTAAATTATAAACCCATCATATACATAAATATGATATCATATATGATCTTTTAATATTGCTTTGTTAATAATATTTTAGTATTATCGTCGTTTTGGGTGTACACTTACTCGTTTTATTTTATATGTTTTGTTACAAAAGAAGTGTTTGTTATGGATAGGTTGTATCTTATTCATATCCATAATGATATAATGTTCTCAAAAATTAATTTTAATCATCATATGATAATTATTCTTGAATGGATACGATGGGTAATGAATCTAATCGCGTTCGTGAAGACGGTAGTCCTACATAAGCACGAGCGACAATATCATTATTTTGATATTAAAATAATATATAGTGAGAGGGTATATAATATATACAGAATCATAACAATTTTATATTTATTATTTTCTTCAATTACACATCATTATCATACCCATCCAAATAATAATGTTTGGAATAACAATTACACCATGACGTGGAGACGGAAAGCCGTACATACGCACGTATGGTGACAAGTCATTCAAAGGATGGATAGAATACTGAATATGAGTGGACCATATTTATAATAACATCAAAGTATGTAGAAGATACTGGAGTTATTATTTTAAAATGGAAATAACAAATATATAAGAAGTGTTAGAAAAAAGGATCTTGAAAGAGGGTGGTGAAAACATTACCTCTTCTTCGGGTTCTTCCTTTTGATTCGATCAAAAGGGATATTTAGGATTTTTTTCTGATCAAACAAAGGAATCTAGGTTGAATTGAGGGAAGTTTAGAGACTATTTGTTCAGGGTTTGTCTGAGATAAAAGGATTTTAAGGTATGAATTTGAGAGAAGGGGGAGTGCCCTTTTCTAAGAGTGGTGAGGGTCACCATAGTTAAAACATAAAATTTTATTTTATAAAAAATTCATATTAAGTTTATAATGGCTCCAAGGTGACTTATTTCACATATAATGTGGTGATGGGTAGAAATACAGTCAACCAATAGGTTTTAGACAGGTTTGGGTCACTTTATTAACCATATCTTTTAATTTTAACTCTTAGATAATTAGTTTTACATTTACCATGCCTCTTTGTATTTTTATATTATATGGTTAATAAACATACTATAAACATCCAATATACCCCCAAGTGCTCCATTAATAATACAAATATCATGATATATGTCCTTTTTCTGAACATTATATTTTTAGTAATATAATATCAATTAATAATATAGTATTTTTTTTAAAACTCTTATGTCGATTTTGACACTATTGAGTATTTTGTTTTAGATAAATTCATAACAGCATTATTACTTCGAAAGAAATTAATATAACCAATCCTAATATTTCATATTTACCTATATTTTTATTGGAATTCATAAAAAGTATGAAATTACATTTATTTGGGTATTTATAATATCGATTATCATAATTTTTCATTAATACGGTAATTATTGCATCATCATTGTGTCATAAATAAATTAAATTTTTTAATGTCTAAAAATTAGATATAAAATACCATTATGTAGGAAATATTTTTATATTTCAAATGAATACTTATAATATAATTTATCTTATGTATATCCCTATATTAAAAATCAAATAGTTATTAAACATTGATTATAACTATTTAAACACTTCTTTGAATTAAATAATAATAAATGTCCTAATCCAATCCAAGTGGACGTAAATGATAATATTTTATTCCTAAGGTTCTTTTTAGTCGATATAAACTTGTCCAATATAATTATGACATGTGTTAGGGTAATAATAATATCATTTTTACCCTTTATTACCTTATTAACTTTTAACTATGTTATATAACAGTAAAAAGTTACTATTCACCAAAATTTATTTTTTCCTTATTGTAGAACATTTTAATCCTTGATATTAACAGTGTCTATTGGATATTATTAATTCACTCATAGAAGCGGTAAAATTACGTTTTATGTGAATTTGGAAATTCTCCTAGGAGATGCTTAAAAGACGGTGAAAATTTCAATAAAAGATTTATATATCTAAAATTATTATAAACTGACACCAATGAATTACATTGAACATATATAGGTATTATGTATCTATTTTGACCTAATATAAATTTAAATAAAATAAATAATTATTTAAATAAAAATTCTGGTTCAAACTATGACTTATTGTTTTTAACTATTCATCAAAAATTGAATGTTTTCAGAAAAATACTAAAAATTCACCCTAAGCTAATTTCGATATTCCGAATCCAAAAATGAAGTCCATTTTGAAATATATATTTTAAAAAATTTAAAAAATATGGTTTTAATATTCATAATGGCTAGTTTGATTGGTTGTGGTGTGTGTTCGAACTCGAAGTTGCGTACAACACCTGCTACTGTATTATTCAAATAAAAGCATACCGTGGAAGCTTGGAATGTTACATTCTCACCTCCTTCAATAAACTTCCTCCTCACAATTTTAAATTTTTCTTCAAAAATAAAATGTTGCAAATAGAAAATAACTTTGTGGGAAAACCCACATCGAAAATTGGGTTAATAAAATTTAGTCTCAATAAGATGGGAAGATAAATGAAAGGGTCATCACAAAATTATGATCTCGATATAGTGAGCATTGGTGGAATTTATTGACACATAATTGGAGGAAAAACGTAAATATTTATCGGGAGTGATTGATGTCATCAGTCACAAACAATTGTAAAATTGGGGGCCTCAAATCCATCAATCTATGATGATTTAAAATATCATCGGTTCAAAAAAAACATAAGGTATTAGGATATCACATTTTTTGTTCTAAGATCCCTTACCTAAGGTTTAAGAATTTATTTCATCATAGAATAAGAAAGGAATATATATATATATATACTTGACAAGTATTGTTCCATCCATTCACTAATTTCTACCACAAACTCATCCTTCACTCTAAAAGATAATAGAAGTTAAAAAATCCAATTATCCTCTTCATATAGGGATCCAAAAAAATGAATTTCTAATTTATCTTCCAGAAAATTTAAAAAAACTACATTATTCAATCCAGGAAATCACGTGGGCTAGTGGTGGGTGATACACCCTTGTCGCCCTTCGGTTGTAGGTTCACGTCTCGCGGCCTTGCCGGACGCGATGGGTTGCCACCCGACCTCCAGGTTGTCCATTTGTGGAAATCCCAAAATAATCTCAAACTAGAATTATCCAAAATAATTTTTTCCAAACTCACAGTCCAATATTTATAAAGAAGGTAAACACAATGAATAATGTTTTTTCCACATAATAACATGTGAACACCTTTATCTTGTCTTCTTTTAAAACACTTCAACATCTTGAATTACCATTAAACCTTATTGATTACTTTCATAATCCCTTTTTATTTATATAATACAAGTAATACTACTTCTATCCGAAAATGTTTTAAAATCCAAGAATGAAAAATCATTTATCTGTTTCAAAGTAGTCAAGAATATCCAATATAATTTATTCAAATCAACCATATCTTATTCCCAAATCACTACCTCATTATCGAGACCATATTAAGGAATACCTTTCTTTCAACCTTTTATTTTAAAAAAGTGTACCTTACTATTAAGTAACTTTTCATAGAACCATATAATCTCAAATCCACAATAATATAGTACTGCAGTACAATCCTTATTTATTTCAAAAATTCATATAACCAATATATTGTTCATACAACACTGAAATGGTATAATCCTATAATAACAAGATAAGAACACTAGTGATTATTCTTCATCTAAGGTAGTATCATATTTTGATTATTATCCAATAGCATCATTTAGGGCATACTCTGATGATTTGGACATTGGTTCGTGTAGTGTCCCAACTCCTTACAGATGAAGCATTGTACATTTTAAACCGTTTTTTTACCCTTGCAGTCACGTACGTGGTGTCCTTTTTATCCACACTTATAACAAACTGTAATTTCCTTCATGCATGTTCTAGGGTGCTTCTTCCCACAGTTATCACATATAGGAGTGCTCTTCTTTTCCATCTTCCCTTTATCCAACTTTCTCTCTTCCATCTATTTCTTCCCTTGCATCCCTTTAATGCTATAGGACTCAGAAAATTCTTTACTTATATTATTAACGCATTATACTATTTCTTCATATGTTGAGAAAACCTGAGAGACTATTTCCATTCTAAATTTTGGCTTAAAACCGAGTAATATATGATCCTTCTTACTCATTGGATCATATGTATTGCTGGAGTTCACATTCATTCTACTGGGCGCCATTTCTATACAATGGCATACACTAGATTAGTTTATGAATCGAAATACATAATACCAAACTTGTAAAACACTTAACATAAATTGAACAGTTTATGGATATGATTCATAATCATAAAAATGTTTTCTTAGAGGATGTATTTACACATAAACCCATCATAATGGTTTGTAATGAAAATGATAATTAACCTAAGCATATCCCCCGGGAGTATCATAACTAACAGTGCAGCAAGGCCCATTTTCATTCACCAGTTCCCATTAGAGTCTAGCTCAAAGAGGGGTTTTTAGGTTTTACACCTAGGTACATCTGTTCCAGAGCCACCTCTACCTCCTCGTATCTAGACAAGGATGTATTTCTCAGAAAACTCACAAAATCTCATCAATACCAAAATTCTAGGAAGTTCTTCTTTACTAATCCTCAATGTCCATCTCAGGTATATGTGATCTAATCATAATTTATCTAAATCTAGCTTCCAAGGTTTGTACTAAAATTACTCTGATACTAACTGTAACTTCCCTACCCTTGTTACCCATAGTCGGTGCATTATTACATAATATTGGCATGATCACAAAAGATCATGTCCTGAAATACTGATTAGTTTAGTAGTCTTGGAAACAGTAGATATATTCATAAGTCTTACATTACATCATAAAGTGAAAAAAACTACAACAACATCTTGTTATCATATCCCCTCATACTATCCCTTCGGTTCATTCATAAAATAATTTTCACATCATGGTAAAAATAAATCATTGAAAGGGGTGAGATTAGATGATCAGTAAGAATAACAATATAGCAGAATCATTCATAAATAAAAATAAACATTTATGGAAATGTATATCAAAAACAAAATCCTTTTAAAAATCAACATATGAATCATATGGAAGAGATAAAATGAAATAATTCCATTTACATGTTCAGACGGATATTCTACTAGTTGAATAATCACATGCATTATCAATAACCAATTTCATAATGATGGAATTCATAATTCCATAATATCGTAACGACATAGGCAAGGCCTTGTTACAAGAATAAAAATAATATTTTGTCAAGGACTTGTGCAAAAACACGAGTTTATCTCATGAGTCCTATAGATGTATCGAGGATCTATAGCGGGCTCCAACCATTACTTACTAAGTCCAATGCATCCCTCATATGAACAGTTTTAATCATAACATAAACATTCGTATTAAAACTAGTATACGAATGATCAATACATTATTCATAAACCATGAATGGAATAAAAATAACACATCCACAATCAATAATATCACAAAATCTTAAATACCATATGGAAGTTTTGTATCATAATAAATCAACTTCAAATAAGCTTAAAATCCATCAAAAGATGTTGATATATATTAAATCAAAACTATTTGAGAGAAATATCTCTTTTTTTGAAATAATTTAATAGTAACATAATTATAAAATTAAAAATTTACATTGAAAATATTATTATAATATTGTAAGGGAATCTTCCACAATTTATAATGGTTGAAAATATCCAGACCCACTGTATAAGTTAAAAAAGACATTCTTACCTTAATTTTTTAGAAAAGGTTAAAAAGGACCATGTTCGGAAAACGGCGCATTGATTACTTTATAAAAATATTATAAAAAGTTAAAGAAGGGTATAAATGAATTTTACCCATAGTCTATAAAATATTTATAATGTTTTGAAATACATTTTTAAGAAACATAGTTGTGGATGATAAAGAGGTCCATGAAGATAATTACGTATAAACAACCTCGGATAATAAAGAGATTGTGAAATAAACCCTGACCTTGTACATTTCATTGGTAGGGGGTACTTTAACCGCTAGTATAATATTTAAATAGTTGATATTAATTTATAAAATAATCATATATATAAAATTGATATCATATATTATTTTTTAATATTGCATTGTTAATAATATTTTAGTATTATCTTTGTTTTGGGTGTACACTTACTCATTTTTATTTATAAGTTTTGTTACATAAGCTGTGTTTTTATGGATAGGTGGTATATTATTAATATACATAATGATATAAGTTTCTCAATCGTTACTTTTAATCATAAAATGATAATTTGTCTTGAATGGATACGATGAGGAATGAATCTCATCGCGTTTGTGGAGACGGTAGTCCGTGCGTACGCACGAGCGACAATATCATTCAGTTGATATTAAAATAATATATAATAGTATGGTATATCATATATAGATAATAATTATAATTTTTTATTTATTATTTACTTCATTTAGGGATCATTATCACACCCATCCGATTAATAATGTTTTGAATAACAATTACACCACGATGTGGAGACGGTAAGCCATACGTACACAAGTCTGGTGACATGTCATTCAAAGGATGGATAGAATAATGAATATGTTTGAACCATATTTATAATAACATCACAGTATATGGAATATTCTGGAGTTATTATTTTATAATGGAAATAACAAATAAATAAGAAGTGGAAGAAGAAATGAACTTAAGGAGGGTGGTGAAAACATTACCTCTTCTTCCGGTTCTTCCTTTTTATTTGATTAAAATGAATCATTGGGAAGGATTTTTGATCAAAATAAGGACTCTAGGTTGAAGTGAGGGGAGTTGGGAGAATATTTGGTCAGGGGTTTTCCAAGCCAAAAGTCCTTGAAGGTAAGAATTTTAGAGAAGGTGGAGTACCCTTTTATAAGAGGGGTGAGGGGAACCTTAGGAAAAATGTAAAATATTTTTTTTAATAAATTAATTTTCTATTTTTAATGGCTCTAATGTGACTTAGTTCAATTATATTGAGGGTATTGGTCTAAATCCACTCATCCAATAGTTTTTAGAAAGGTTTGTGACAGTTTATTAACCTTATCTTTTAGTATTATCACTTAGTTAATTATTTTGACATTTACCATGTCTCTTTGTATTTTTATATTATATGGTCAATAAAAATACTATAAACTTCTAATCGATAGCCATGTGGTCCATTAATGATACACCTATCATGATATAACTCCTTTGGCTGATCCTTATATTTTTAGGAATATAATATCACGTAATAATATATTATTTGTTTTATAAACTCTTTTATGTCAATTTTGACACTATTGGGTATTTTGTTTTTGATAAATTCATAACAACATTATTACTTCAAAAAATATTCATATAACTAATAATAAAATTTCATGTAACCTAGAGAATTATTGGAATTCATAAAAAGTATCAAATTACATTTTTTGGTTATTTATAATATCAATTATCTTAATCATTCATTAATACGGTAATTACCGCATCATCATTCTGTCCTAAATAAAATATTTTTTTTAATGTCAAAAAATTATAAATAAAATATGATTATGTCAGAAATCGGTTTAGCTTTCTATTGACTATTTATAATCTAATTTATGTTATGTATAGCCCTATATTAAAAATGTTTTAGTAATTAAATATTGATTTTAACTCTTTTAACTCTTCTTTGAATTAAATAATAATAAATGTCCTAATCTAATCCAAGTATACCTAAATGATAATATTTTATTCCTAAGGTTGTTTTTGGTCGACATACAGTTTCCCAATAGAATTAGTACATGTGTTAGGGTAATATTAATATCATTTTTACCCTTAATTACCCTATATACTTTTAACCGTGCTAAATAAAAGTGAAAAGTTACTATTCATCAAAAATTATTTTTATCGTATTGAAAAACATTTTACATGTTGATATTAAATGAGTGTATTTGATTTTTGAAATTTAACACAAAAAAGCGGTAAAATTATGTTTTATGTGAATTTTCAAATTCTCATAGGAGATGGGTAAAAGACGGTGAAATTTTCAATAAAATTTTTATATTTCTAAAATTATTATAAACTTACTCCAATGAATTGCATTAAACTTATATAGGTATTATGTATATATTTTTACCAAAAATATATTTAAATAAAATAACTATTTATTTAAATAAAAATTCGGTTTTAAACAATAACTACTTGTTTTTCACTATCCATCAAAAATTTATACTTTTCAGAAAAATATCTAAAATTCACCCTAAACTAATTTCGATATTACGAATCAAAAAATGAAGTCCATTTTGAAAGATCAAATTTATAAAATTTCCAAAATTGTGTATTACTATTCATAGCGGCTAGTTTGATAGGTTATGGTGTGTGTTATAACTCGATGTTGAGTACAACACATGCTACTGTATTATTCTAAGAAAAGAGTACCATTGAATCTTGGGGTGTTACATACTAGTCTTGTACATTTCTCTACAACATATACCCAAAATATATCCTGATTTAGAACTCATATAATTTCCTATGTGGATTATATCATAATAGGTATTATATATTGGACTTGGTGGAATGACTTTTTTTTAATCCGATATTTATTGTGACGTGTTGAACGATATAAAATTTTTCTAGTAATTATTTTTCAAGGTCTATGATTGGGATCATCTTTGAAAGGGGTTATAGGGATGCCAATCCCCTTCTACACAAGTGTGTGGTCCCCATACACTTTATAATTCTATTTTAAGTACTCCCCCAAAAAATAGACGTGATGTTATCTCAATTAATTGAGTGGTACTCCCTCATAATGATGATATAATGGAGAGTATATCCCTCACCAATGATATTTCTTGTTTAGCTATGGATCATATTGAGGAGTATCATTCAATTATTCATGATTCATATGAAAATGATCATGTTTTGTTTCATTGGAGATGAAATTACTACATCTACTATAAGAATAATTCTATTTCTTAGCTAGTTTTAGATATTAGTAATTCCATCTTTCTTCAATGGAGGATTATGTATGTGCATATCTAATTATTTGGTTTTTTTGTACTATTTTAAATTATTGAGGTAAGAATTTTATTTAGATTACTCAATCATAGGTTATGGGTAATCAAACCACGATATTTATTCTCTTTTATATACTTTTTATTCACACATGGGTCATTACATTTGACGATGACATGTAGACCAACTATCAATTAAGAAGACATAATATCATAGGAATATAGTATTGCATTGAGGTGTTTTCCACAATTGTTGGTCTGTATCAGGTATTGGGAGATGTGGAAATTTATGTTTTCACATTCTCTATTAGAATTAATGTGGGGACCTCCATTCTATATGTGCATGTTTTTTTATCTATATAAAACTTTTTACATCGTTTCATAATGATAAAATTCATAGACATTATTTTATGAATTATTCACTCTATGGATGTTATAGTTTTATAATTAATTATCTAAAACTATAATGTAGATAGGTTAGTTTGTATGTGTATGGGATTTATATATATATAATTCATTACACTCCCATTTCAGTGGTATTCTTACCCAATTCATGATGCCATCCATTGGTGTTTTAGAGATGGTCTTGTAGTTTCACTCGTGGATTTCATCTAGGATTTTGGGGACTCCTGTTGGTGAGTTTGTGATAGATTAATATTTAAGGAGTCTTATCATTTTGTTTATATTTAGAGTTTGATATTTTATGATTATTTTTATAGACTAATGCAAATTAAAATAGAGAATATAAACATTATCTCACAATCCATGGATCCTTGTGCAGGTGTTGTAGCTAATGCAACCACAAACCAAGTATCAAACCTCCACATTGTATATTAGGATTGATAAGACATAATTAATTGGTAGTATAATTATTTATGTTCCATATTTTATTTCTTATATTATATTTTATTCCCTTTTTGAAATATATTCCTAGAAACTATCATTTGAATGTGGAAATTATTTCTAATTCTCAGGATACCACATTCATAACATATAGCTATGATACTGATAAAGGTTCACATTGAAGACAAACTGAGTGATGAGGCCTCAGGGAAGGGGCTGAATCATGTGGTTTCCCACCATGTCACCATATACGTGTTCTGACACTAGATGGGAAGAACATGGATCCACCTCTATTTGTATAGTACGATGATCACTTGTTTGGAAGATTGTATCTCTAGAGGGATAGGATGACGTTTTTCACCATCTTTCCATGTTACATGAGTTTTATTTATATATTCAGTTATGTTTTCATGTAGATCAGACCATGGGGATACCATGAATTTCGTTTAGGAAGATTTTTAATACTTCCTTCATGTACGTACCTCAAAATATCATATTGTTTCGCATGATTTTAATCTTCTTTATGGAGAAGTATAGCAATGGCTGTGTCTAATCAATCATAACCGGGACAAAATAAATATGTCATTGAGATTTTATCTGTATTTAGACAAAAATGACTATTATACTTAAATAAAAATTAATAATTTTGATCCAATGAAATTTTGATATTCAGTAGGAATATTTGATGTTTTTTAATAGTACATCGAGTTAGAGTAATCTCATATGTATCCATCTCAATTTTTTGTCAGATGGATACTTCCATGAAAGGATTATTGAGAAGGGCCTTCATATAATCATCCAAGCTAGAACAAAATCTTTTTAAAATTCCACAATTATATGATATTTTGTTCTGTTCATTGTTTCAATGAATATTCTGGTATACTTTCATTAGGAAGTTAGAGTCTATAGTGGAAATTGAGGGGAATGTTTTTCTAAATTAGCTAGTATGAGTTATTTTGTAGTGACTCGATATTATAGGCATAACTATTTTTAAACTCACACATATGTATATATCGAATAGATATCAAAGATAGGATAAATTTCGTCTTTATAGGTGTGGTGATATGTTAATCATAGGTGGGATCCCATTCATCATGATTTCTTAATTAGATGTATTGTAGATTATAGGCAGACAATGGATGAACCACTATGGTATATGAATATTCATGATTAGAGATCCCCAAAGAATGATCCACCCCCTAAAAATGACATGAATATATATAATAAATAGTTCCCTAAATGTATTATCTTTTACTGTACGATGAAACTCTGAAATAAACCCACCACCATTACATGGTTTCCCAATCCAGTATCAGAGGGACAATCGTTAATGGAAATGATAATTACAATTCACTATGGGATATGCCTTGGATTCTCATGATACTATTTTTGGTATGATCAATGTCTTATCTACATAATATATAGTTATTTTTAATCAAATAAATAATATATTTCTACATCTCAATATCAAATATTTTAGAGTTAGATGTTCTAGCATAATATATTATTCCATCAAATCATGATCGAGGTTATTATTGGGACAAATTCATCAATATCACACAACTTCATGTATTAAAATTTGATAAAAAATTGATAGAGTTTCTCATGACAACTCTATTTCATTATGATGAATACATATGAGGTCATTTTGTGTATGTATTGGTATTCTTTATTGTATTCTCTGACAGAATTCCATCACATAGGAGTTGCATGTCTATGTGTAAATGGGAAGAGATTATCCTTTATGATTAAGAAGAATGATATGGCTATTAAATTGGGGTCAAATGGTAATAAAACACTTATCACCCACCCATTGGTGAGTTTTTCCCTCAGTGTAGTGGGGGTATTCAGAAATCTATCTTCCAGTGGTAGATGAGGATTATATAGATGTTGTTCCAGAAGATGATCATAAACTACCTCTATGTTGTGTGATTTATTTTTTGCATCTAATTTAACCCAAATACAACACCATTATCTTCTATATCATATAGAATAGACTATAATAGGATTTAAGATCTATGGATATAATTGGAGGGCCTTTAATATATTGGTTTTATCAAAATAAGTGTATCTCCCAAGGTGGCGCCAATGATCCCAATGGAAATGGTAGACTAGATCTTGGGGAATTAAGTTGACACATAACATCTAAATTAGTTGGTGATAAATAAATTTTACCCTGTAACATGGATTAATGAAATGGTTGACTATATTAGTTTTTCATGTTGGGTTTTAAAAAATTAATTGAATTCTGGCTACCATTTGATGAATTTTCATGACAATTATATTCTGAAACTTTTATTTCTAGTTCACTGTAATAATTATTTCAACATAGTGATTCATTCCGATGTGAGGAATTAACCCACTATGTTCATGGAATTTACTAAATTCACATTCAATATGTACATGGATAAATTTATAGTTCTATTTAGCAATGAATTTGTCATTTAACATACATATTCAGTAGTGCATATATGGAATTTTTAGATTATCCTACAATTACTTTAGAAGATACCATTTTAATGTAAAATCTTGAAGATTTATTTTATTATTTGAGATGTAAATTTTCTATGTCATGTCATCTCTAATAACATCGCACCTATGGAATAGGAATATATTGATTCATTTGTTTCTTTGGAACACCAAAACAACATATCAGAATTGAGGATTTTCCTTGTTTATGTAGGGATCCATATGTGGTATATGGAAATTGTTTATAGGATTTCAATTCCATTCAAATATTTTATTGGGAAATTGAATACTTTTTCCTAGACTAAAATGTTTAAGATGGACTTCAAGGAGTTGAGTAAATGGATAAACAATGAGGCAATACAATGATTACAAGAGCTGGGACTCGAGTATTTTTTGTTATTTGGTTTAATTAGAGATGATATGAGATTATTATTTATGTATATAATGGATGTAATTATTATTGGTCTAGGCAGTTAAGACCCATAAGTAAAATCTATAAGAAACATTACTTAGAGTTTGTTGTTTTATTTATTACCATTAATATTTAGAATTATTTATTTTTTTAGTGACTATTTATTTGTTTACTCAAACTACCAAATTATAATGTATATTTTTTCCCATATAAATATACACACAATATAGAATAATTTTTTTTAATTCATTCTAGACTATGATTTTAAATTTTCTAAAATATTATAAGGATCAATGTGGTGGAAGATATAGTCTGTAATAAATCATGTTCTCTCTTTCTAGAGGAGGCATCTTTGTTGGGGACTCACTAACGCCAACCCTGGTGGAGAAGATGGGTGATGCTTTATAACAATTGATGGTGGATAATTTAACTCATCTTCATTTTGTGAGAGAGGTTTTGTTTAGTGATGTTGACTAGGAAGACATATAATACCATATATCAATAGAATATACACCAGATATATTTTCTGAGGGTCTAGAGAGTGTCCTTATTTTTTATGAATTGATGATAGTTATGATCATGTTGTGTGAGGAGTTGTTGAGGGAGTTACACACATCCCATTTTTAAATAAATAAATTTGGGGAAATTATTTACATGGATCATTAGATTAATTTTCTTTTGGGATAGAATTAGGTAGATTATTTTTGAGTTACATTTTCAATTCCTCATTTGTAAAAATAATATGAATGAATAAAATGTTCCACTTAGATTGCATCAATATATTTTCATTCCATAATGAACGTGTGATTTCATATTAATTAAATTTTTTTGTGGAATCCAAATATTACTAAATTCAATGATTCTATCTTTTTGGTTTTAAAATTTATTAGTAAGTAATAATAAAATCTCCTCATCCAGGAGGAGATTTTGATTGAGATTAATTGGGAATTTATACATGCATAAGATCGTCTGGCTTCATGTGATACCGTAAATGATATTACCAATCTACAATATTTGGTTTAAAGCACAATTAAAAAGAGGCTTGAATGAGGATCTGATGTCCTATTAATTGATGGGTATGTCCCTCCCCCCATATAATGATACGTAGAATGAGCAGACCATTATAGTTGTGAAGGATATGAAATGCAATTATATTTTTGGCTTCACCTAGAGCTGGGAGGACCACTTTTTTATTTTTGGTGTCTTCTAATATTAAAATATGTCACTCCACTATCGTCAGAGAACCTTTTGAGGAACATTTTATGATACCTTGTTTGTATAAATTTTGCTAAATAGAGATTGGAGAGACACCTCTTATTGTTCTGTAAATAGTTTTCTCTAAACCCAAGAATGTTAAAGCAACCATTCATTATATGAGTATATCCCAGAGTAGAGAATAGTGTTTCATGGAAAGATTTCACATAGAATTATACTATGATAAGGGAGTCCATGTTTTTTCAAAGACATTTTCTATGATGAGGAATTTGTTGAGTTTTATGGGAATGAATGTATTTCATGATATTATCAGGTTATTATAGATCCTACAAACATTTCACGATGATACATACAACATTATCATCATCCCAATGTTTGAACAAGTTCATGAATTCATCTATTTCTCATAGATAAAGAGATATCTGCATGACCAAATACATTTTATTAACTTCGGTCAGATAGAAAAAAAGGATGAATCCACCATATCAGAATACATGTGGGGATCAATGATAGGAAATCGAATATTCTCTTTAGATGAACAATTCTTCTAGTTTGAGTGCATTGGTTTCATGAGGGCATGTGAGAGAGATCCTATGAGAGCGAGATTTACAAGAATGAATAGTGACAAATTTTGTTTTTTTGGTTTTCCATGTGAATATACTTGATAGGGGTGTTAACATAAAATATATGATTATAATAGTATGATCATTTAAATATTTACAGATATATCTTTAAATTTCCCGTCAGATTTTTTACTCTATTTTGGCTATCAGATTACTGGAAAAGTTATATATGAAAATTATTATAATATATTATTCATATACATACATATTTTTAGAAATTATTTTTTTCTCATTTATAATTTCCATATATGGAAAATCTAAGACAATATTTTCTTCTAGAAATGGTGGTGTACATTTGGTGGAACATATGATTGGTCTTCATGGGGATTTTTTTGAAAGATCCCATTAGAGGTTGCATTAAATAATTTAATGGAATATGAATTTCAAATAAATAATTTGAAAAAATATACTTCCCCATCTATTTAATTGTCATTATGATTAATCCTCATGGCTATATGCATAACCCCAGGAAATTTGAAAGGTAGAAGGAGATCTCTATTCGAGTTAGTAACTTATGAATGTGGATCAATGATAATTGATCAATGGATTCAAGAGGTAAACACTAAATATATCATGATATTCTTCATAATAAATAGCACATATATTTATTTCTAATTACTAGTCCATTCTTGAGGAAGTGAACATTATTTTTAGGATAACCAACTATTTGATTTTTTAATTAGTATGGATTATATTTCTACTTTGTCTCATTTTTTATATTATTTAAATGGTTTATTGAATTTAGAAGAGGTCTTGAACTCTATTATATATATTGCATTTCCCCATATTCCACCATTATTGTGCCCACAATTTTGAATTCAATATTGGGATTACATCAACCATTAATAATCTTACATAATTATTCTTTCTTCTGATATTCACCAGAGTCTTCATTTTTTTTACTTTTGGGCTAGTGACAATACATTATCATACCTGTAAAACTATAATTAAACTACAAATAACGTAATACATTCCAAAATGACATATGAATTGATGGTTTTATGATTTCTCTCAGATGCTTTTCAGAACAATATTGATGGATTAATATATTGATACCCTTGAATGGATAAAGGAGGCACAAGAACAATGACATAAGAGATAATAATTCCATTTTCTAGTATCAAATGTCCAATAATTTGAACGGGGACCTTCCCCAACAATTTTAAATTATTAGAGTCACTCAAATAGTGATAATAGAATCATAATGGTTTGATTTATCAAGTAAGTGACACAAATGGATATTTTTCATGAACAAATATACATGTAACAAACTATGGAGTACGAAATTTTTTATCCATGGATTCTCATGGTAAATATTATTTCATATTGATTTATGTGTCACACATTGGGTGGAGAATCTAATATGTACGGTTACACATCAAGGGTACATAATCTGTATGCTGAGATCACATGCACATGACCCTAAGAGAGAAGACACAATATTGGAATATATATGGTTAACTGATCAATTTATAAGCGTAGAAATTCCTAGGAATGTTAGACTATGTAAAAATTGTGAAATATTGTCAAAAATATCTACCTAAGGCATTAATCCTTTTGGATGTCTGATTTTGGATATTGGGTAGCTTATCAGGTTTATTATTCCAAGTAAGATTTTATGGAAGACATTTTTTCATCATATATATGATGAGGGGTGTTAGGAGTGGGATATATCATCTAAGGATTCATATTCAATGACTATGATTGATATTTTTCATCAAAAATAATCTATGGATCATACTCTGGTATCAAACATGGGTACATGCCCCACATATTTATTATATAAGTATAGTTTTTTGACATAATAAATATGTTATTATTCCTCCATCTATAGGGTGATAATACACTATAATTGATAATTAATGGGTAGATGGTCCTCCTACATATTAATTTACCCCTCCTCTTTGACACAAATTGGCATAGAGTGGTACCTAAACCCTTTTTTATGAGGTTATATGTGGTGTCTGTAATTAGAGATATGACCTTTTGAGGATTTAGAATAATGAGAATCATTGTTTAAGAGCCATGGATTTTGAGAAATATCTACTTTTATAACAACTCTTCAGTATGAGTATATCTGATGATTGGGTTTTTATTCCATCATTGTATATCGGTTAAGATGAATTCAAAATTCTTTCACTTACCTGGATGTTTATTAGGGAATCAAAATTATTATTATTATACTCATCCCTACATATGATATTACTGAAAATTACATATCTTGTGAAAATGATTGGAAGATCAGTAGTGCTGTTAGTGCGGTTGGTATTAGAGGGGTATAATTGTACATTTATGTGTTGGAAATCTTCATTGGTGATCTACATAGGTTATGATTTATGATCTATCTAGTTTTCCCCTTTATCAATTTAATTTACATTGGGACCATATTTTGTATTATTCATATATCTCCCCCCATTAATATTTATATTCCGTTAATGTGCATTGATATATTTTCAAGTGGTTGTTATGTATAATTGTTTCTCTCAAAATGATCCAATTTTATTCTAATATATCTATACTATTGAATGTTTCTAGGTTTGTACTTGTGTACATGTATATTATAATGACAAATATCATTTCTGTGATATTACGACTCAAAAAATTTAAAAAAACCTTTTGTTGTAGAGGTAGGATTATGTAGTCACTCTCAACATATTTATGTCCTAGGAATGGGTATAGTGGGTTGGGTCCTGACACTTTTATTAGAGATCTAGATTTTAATACAACATTCATCCTGACTATACTATTTTCAATTTGTTCATCCATTGAATAAATTTTACTCACACAATAATAGTTTTTAAATTCCAAATAATATATGATGTATTCCATGTTGGAGGTTTTTACAACCATGTTAATAAAAAAGTTAATGTCTTTTAGGAATCATTGTCACTTTCTTAATATCCTATAATGATATACAAGAACATCCATTGAATTTCATCTATATATAAAGATTTAATTATATTCATTTATATATGTTATTTCATCTGAGTGTGGATCGTACACTAGATTATTTTATAATGTTCACAATATGTGCTTCTTTTTCCAAAAAATATAATTAAATGGGTTTTGAATAATTTGATCCAATATTAAAAAATTTCCTTTCTCATATATATTAGTATTTAAAAATTTATACTCATTAATATTCATCTATATATGTATTTTGATCAAAATTATATAGAGTTTTTAACTCAATAATATCGTGTGTGTCTATATATATATATATATATATATATATATATATCTAGTATTAATTCCCATTTAATGTGACGTGACTAGTAGAAATGTAAATTGTCACTTACATATATTTCTCTCAGTTCGGAAAAAGATTTTAAAATATAACATATTTGTATCATGTAATCTTATATTGTTAAAATTATTTGAATACCATTGAAAATATATAATTAAAAAATAATAATCCACAGAATTAAATTTTTAAAATATAAACACAAATTATAACTAATAATTTTAAACATTAATAATTGATTTCTTTAGATAAACTAATAATATAAAATATTATAGTAATGATATGGGTAAATAAAATATAAGATGTCGATAAATAAATAAATAAATAACTATTAAACAATTATTGTGATTATAGTTGTTATCAAATTTAAAATTTCCAATCTATATTAATTGATACAAGTTTGAAATTATCAGATAATTTTATATCCATGATTTCTGAACCATGGATGATATTCTTTAATGAAATTATATATTAGAGTATTATTATTTTTCAAATTGAATATTTGATATAAACAATTCATGTGGATAAAAATTTCATTAAAAAATAATCTAACAATATTTTGATGATGTATTAATTTATTTAAAATATAATTCCCAATTATTTTTTAACTATATTATTGAATAAGTGGTAGAATAATTATTTTAATTAAAATATTAACAATTTTATTTTTTATTTATATTTAACTAAAACATTTTTTGACATATAATTTTGGAGTTTCAATTATTATTGATAATGTTTTTTAACTACTCCATCTAAAAAACTAAAATAGTTATTTATATTTCCCAGATGAAAAATATATTTATGGTTACATTTTTAAACACATTATCAGCTTCAATGAATATAAATCCATCAGCAGACAATATCTGATTAATCTATAAGAGACTAAATTTAGTGAATTTTATTATCTTTATATTATTAATGATATATTTTTTTATATTTTTCCTTATCCCATGTCTTCCTTTTACAAAATTTTTTTATATTGTTATTTTATTATTCGTATTAGATATGAAATATTTTTAACTTTTCATTTTTCATTTTTATCTAATACACCCATTCCATAATACATTTTCTTATTTTTATACATTATTGAAGATTAACATAATTTCTACTCTTACATGAAATCTATAATTCGAATATGTAAAACTAAATGATTTTATTGTTTATAAAACATGTAAAAATTTTCAAATCTTGTTTTGTGAATATATTTAAATAATATAAATTATTTCATTATATATGTGATTAAAATTCTAATTTAAAATAAGACTATTTGTATTCATATTTTATATTTTTAAGGAGAAAAAAAAATTTCTATTCAAATAACATTTTCTTTATTCAAATCACTTCCAATGTTACAATGAAACTACCTTGTTCTAAAATATATTATATCCAATTTCAACCGATAAAAATACTCCATCCCTATAAAATATAAAAAATTATCAAACACAAATAATAATTTTTTAGGAAATCCAAATGATAATTATAATTATCCCAATCACAAAATTATAACTATTCATATTAACAGAAACATTAGTTCATCAAAACCTTTTTTAAGAAAAATATAAAATCTCATATTTTACAGGTAACAATGTTTTCATTTACTATAAGGGAGGCATTAATCGTTTTCTATGACTTTTTAGTTTATATGGAG
Source organism: Viscum album (assembly GCA_963277665.1). Lineage (NCBI taxonomy): Eukaryota > Viridiplantae > Streptophyta > Magnoliopsida > Santalales > Viscaceae > Viscum > Viscum album. Next base: position 1,660,747,117 of record OY728145.1, read on the forward strand.
ATATTAAAATTTATCTAAAATTTAATACTTGAAAAAAAGTTGATAAAATTGTTGCTACGGTTAAAAAAAATATTAATGTAATTATTATCTTACCCCCTTAAAATTTCTTTTTATTATTATAAAAAAACACTTTTGAGGAAAAAGTGAGAAACCACAACAGTTAACTAGACAATCTAAACACCGAGAGAAATCAAGCAGTACGACCCCACCCTCGCACCTGTTCCATGATGAGAAGCCTTCAGCGATGTCAGACCCCTTAGTAGAGATTCCCATGCAGTGATGCACGAGGCATAAAACTGATGGCAACGCCATACCCTTCCAACATACCAAATCCAAAAGGCCTACACTGATGAAGACTTATTTCTCTGATCCTATTCTGGTGGAGGTCCAAGAAGACTGCTGGAAATGAGGACAAACTCACAACAAAGTCAAAAAACAAGGGATCCCAAAGTTGCATAGCTCACACAACCATTACCCTTGAGCCAACCACAGGAGGCCCAAAACATAAACATAGGATTTAAATATGAACCTGATGTTACCCGAATCAGTTTCTCTATATAATTCCCACGATAAGGAATCCATATTTAAATCAGTTACTTCTAATATCAGCGTCTCAAATGATAAAGCCAACTAGTCCCAAGATTGAATGTAATCCATGACACTGATCTTGCCTTGATTGAAACCTCCAACAAAAAGTGAGTCATGTTTGTCAATCCATGAATATTGCTCCTCGTTGATGGGTACCCCAAGAGACCTCCCAATCAGGTTAGTTTCCTCCTCTTAAGTAGCATTGAGAAATGAAGTATGTTCTATCACTTGGTCTTCGGAACTTAACAGTAAGGCCAGGGGATGATCATCCTTTACCTCACATATCTGGTGTCTTAGAGCCTTCATGTCCATCTTCTTGTTTCTCATTTTAATTGCAGAGCAGGGATCTATAGGAGGAGTTTGCGAGAAGTATTCCTTCCTACCCTTACTTCTCATGGAGTTACTATCTCATTTTTGACATGAGTCCTCATCTTCCGAGTGAGCGTTTCCAAGAACAATGTTAGCCAACACATTGGCCCTGATATTCTCACCTGGAATAGTGTAATCAGAACTCAAATCGGCCTCTCAGAGGCCTGAAAACATGTTGCACAAATGAACCATCATCCTAAATGAACCAGAGTCCCCCTTCTTCCCACATCCGGTTGTAACATGCATATCTCTATCATCCCCTTTCCTCCCCTTACTAACATCAGCACTCACCATCCATACCTTATCAGCAACCAAGCCAGACAAATCCACGACCTCACTGCCCGATGAGAAATCCAAGACCTGGTTTCCCTTATTCCCCTCGACATCCACCTGAACATCCACCTATGGGGCTTTCTCATCTTCATTCTTCACACTATAGATTGAAGTACCCGTGAGATACCTCCTCGGTCTTTTGAACACATCCGACACCTTCAGATTAAGTCATTGAGCCACAGTGCCAATTCTGAGGAGACCCATCCCCACCACAATGTAGTCCACTGCCACTCTCATAGGAAATTCTCCCACAACCAGCCGTCATAACAGAGGAATGGTCTATTGTACATAGTTTGTAACCTCACATACCACCGGTTCCTTGCCCTTTCCACTATCCACCATCTGATTCGTGACACGCCCACCCTTGCGCCACGCTTCCATTGATTAGAGGCCAACTCTCTTACCCTCTATCGATGAAGACCTATGTCGGCACCTATCTGAGATGTGCCCTAGCCTACTGCATAAAGAACAATAGTCCATCTAATCCCCATTGACAACACGTTGTTTACACCTATATTCCTCACCAATCGTAATCCAGAAAAAATTGAACGGGTCCTTCGACACATCCATCTCAACACATATTCTCAGATAAATAGGATGAAATACTGATTCCGTTCGGCTATCTGAACAGAGGTATTTTCGGACGAGGTTACCAAGCATCCTGATGATAGATAGGTTTTGAAACGGTAACGAATGCTTTGGAAAGCTAACCCAAATGGCTGCAGATAGCGGGTCATGATTCATGTGGAATTAAATTGACCAACAAAACATGAATAAGCGGCAGCCATTTCACATCCGAGGCACCCTTCACTATGAAAAGATGACATCCCCCTCTGAATAAAAATCGGATCATGATATGATTGTTATCGAGCAAGCCAATCGTAGCCCGCTTCTTGAGATCCCAAGTGTCGAAGATGAACCTGTCAAAGGAATCAACCAACGGCCTTCTCTACTAAAAAAATTATCTATGATAATTTTTGTTTCAGACAAAAAGTTATATAATATTCAAAATTTCCATCGAATTTTTGTCAAATGGAAATGTTTCCAAGAATTATCTGAGTGGAGGGGGGATGAATCACGGTGAAGGTAGATTACCCAATATTTTGTCTACTCTAACATTATGATAATGATCCCTTATTATAATGAAAAACCATTCAATATATTTAATATAACTGTAATAATATATATATATATATATATGAAATATTAAAGGAATCTAGATATATTATATGGTATAACCACACTAGACTACATCTATGGAGAATACACTCAATATTATGATGGTGTTCCAAAAAACACAATAACTCGATATTAAATTGAAAATGGGCTTATATATTGTTTATCCTCACATAGGAATTCTACAAGAAAAATATAATGTAAGACCACTTCCATCTAATACATAATAACTGTAAAATTGTTTTAAGATTTCTCATTAGTAACCATAGATCACAACCACTAACTCCTTCTTATGAAATACTTTAGTGAAGGTATCAGATTATAGAAATGAAGGTATATTCTCTTTATAATAAAATGAATTTCACTATACATTCTATACATGATTTGGGAATCACCTTTCCCAATGGGGGTGGTTCTAGGATTAAAAAATGATCTTGTCTTGGTCTCATATTAATTAGTATAAACTCCATGATAGAATAATTTATCCATGATCTTCAAACAATTATTAAAAAAAATTATTTCAAAATTATTATGTATTTTTAATGATTCATAATACTAATCCTTCTACCTGATGGTAATTCAATTATGATGGAAATAGCTATTGAAATTTTCATTATTACCACTTCTCATGGAAATGATGCACTTAATCTATATATTATCTACCCAAATCATATGAACTGTATCTTTTTAAGGACACTACAAGACAATGGAGGTTCCTCATTATATAATATACATCCAACATAGATATAAAAAATATATAATTATTCATGGGGGCCCAAAGGATATATTAGAAATCCATAAATCTATCAGTGCAATATATTAATGATTTGACTATAGAAACTTTTGATATCCATTAAAAAATATGGATAATATATAATAAATCAATTCAAATTGGCTAGTATACGATCGATAAATAATAATATTATACTTGAATATGTACTTACTGACATTATCAACATGTCAAAACCTTGGCTCAATAACCAAAAAAATTATAAATCCTTCCCCCAGTGATAAATGATCTCAATGAGACTACATGGTGTTACAAATAAGTACATCGATACATATGTCCTGTAAATAGTGAGGGTCATATACAATAATATCAACTAAAGCCTTTTGCACATATTTTTACATTATATTAATCATAACTATATATGAATTGAAATCCAAATATTTAAAAGTCTATTTTCTTTTTAATACTACATATAAAAGATGAAATAAGAATGTAGGAAAAAAATATCATTTTATAAATCTATATAATGAGCCATTAAATCATTTTTAGATTCTATAATATCTTAGGATTACATGGGGAATACATTAAAAAATTATAAACTAAAAAGCCTAGTACGTGGTTAATCATGGGAACAAAACATTACACATGAGTTAGAAGGCATAACATGTTTACATAAAAGTAATATCTCATGATTAACCATATAGAATCCAAATATTTAAAACTCAAAATTATTTGATCATGGAAATATTTATATTTGGATGGAACACATAATATGGAACAAATATGATTTATATATGACTTCATGACTATATCAATTGGTGTACAATGTCCCATAATGTATTATGATTACTCCCCAAGCACATACATGTTGTCACATGAGACTACAGACTGCCTAATGAATTGGAGTTCTATCTGGGTTCACCCAACATAATATGATAATATATATGTGTTTCATATAAGGAATTAGGCATTATAAATAAACATATCGTTTTCCGATGGAATGAAATGATCTTCATCATTTTTGGATCATTTTTTTCAGGGTTTCCTGGTTGATATAGTTTTATAAAATTAAATAAGTTCATCTAAAATAGGTGTAATTCTAATAAGTGAAATTATATGGTCTTAATTCAATTAAATAAGTTTATATGATCCCATATATAACTTTGGATTCTAGTATGAGGATGATTCTTTTGATAAATAATTATGGATAATTATTTCCTTTGGTGGTTTTCCTTGAATCATGAGCTATTTCAATTGTTTTTACTTTGTATATATTTTAGTTGTAGAAAATGAAAAACGCTATCCTATACATAAAAAATATGGTTTAACCATAATAATGTGTCTATGAAAATCCTTAATGGTGGAAATTAAAAATGAAAACTCATTATCCATGGAGACGGTAAAACACAATAATTTCGACAAAAGATACATTTCATTGATTAAGAGTAGAAAAGAAAATAGGTGGATAAAATATATTCCATAAAAAATAAAGCATTCCATAATATAAATAATAATATATTATAATTTTTTTATGGATTATGTGGGTGAGGATAATTATGGAAATAAATTAAATTAAATGGGATGATTTGATAAATTTATCTCTTGAATTACACCTCCATTGAAGGAACCCTTATGGAACATGGAATGATAAATTTGTGGGAAATAGTTGCTCTTGTAAGTGGGTAAGAGGCATGGGATGTTCATTGGGTAGAATATTAACAATATAAAATGTTTAGAATGTGTGAGGAGAAAGGGTGGTGTGGTGTGGTATTTATAGGGGAGGAGATGGGTGTTTTTTGTTATTATATTCAGTAGTTAATACTTTTGGATTAAGACTCCCTATAGTGTATATTCATATAACTAAATATTTTAAATTGATATGGATGGTTTGATCCAATGCCTCTTCTGATCATTCGTGATAGAAAAAATCATTTATTACACTTAAAATGTTAAATATTGTAAATTAAATTATTTCACTATTCACTACAAATTAAAACATTTTATAAAAATCCCTAAAATTTCAACAAATTAATTTATCAAATTGTATTTTTCGATAATGGACTCAATTTTTTAAATTTCGTTCATAAACATTTTAAATTTATTTTAAATTTAAATACATTATGTTTTAAAAAACCCTACTTTTAATATTATAATCAAATTTTGACCCTTTGATAAATTTTCTAATGTCATGTATAATATCATTAAATTATAATAAAATGAAATAATAATTTATAAATATATATTTTTAATTTAAATTTTCTTTTTAATCACTGTACTAATTATAAAATTCGAACATAACATTTATGTTTTAGAAAAGCACCAACAATAATTTTTTTCGTATTTCATGATATAAATATATCATTTTTTTATTTATAAGACTATGTAACGTCCCGGTTCCGGGTGCCACTCAATGGGTGCCCTGAACCCAGTTCGCCACATGACCTAAAGCGCATTTCCCAAAAATCCAGAGGCTGCCGACTAACAGTGAGGGTCCAGGTCTGATAGTGGGGAAACTATGCCCTCATTTGTCAATGTGTAGCGCAGCGGAATACAAAATAAACAAACAACAAATAGCGGAAGCAGTAAACCATACACAACTGAAATAACAATAGTAGTGGATATATCCAACAATAGATAAACAATGATGCTACATGTCTCATGTTCTAAGAAAACAGCCAGAACATGTTATAAATCAATACAATACATTAAAATACAGATTACAACAAAACAAAGAAAAACAGCAGGAAGCCGCATCATGAGCCTAGGCTTGGTCCCATGCCCTCCTACTACTCAGCAACAGTCAAGTACCTATATAGGCACCCTTTCCCATATCCACTCATACAAAAAGTTAATCTGTTTGGCCCGAAAATCATGACCCAAACAGGGTGTTAGAAATATATCTCAGTAGGCACCCACAAAAGTCTTGTGCCCAACTGCGTGTAAGCATGCCACAATAGTGTGCAGTAGTAAAATGCAATAAAGTAAGAAGTACTGAGAAGTAACTAACTTAACCAGTTATATTGCCATTTTAATATTCTTTTTAATAATTTAATTTAAAATATCACCACAGTGAATATTTTCAGCAACCAACTAATTTCCTCAGACACGGAAACCCCTACTCCCAGGTAAAGAATATCCAACACAAGAATCTGCCCTCAGGCAAAGTAGAGTTTTCCTCCGGTGTAGGTAGTGTCACCCACAAGCACAGAATCAGCTGCACATAGGCATGAAAGATGTTTCCCTCAAGCCAAAATAACTACTGCCCATAGCCTCAATAGTGTAGTTCCCACAGGCTAATCACAACAATGCCCTTAGGCTAAACAGGTAACTGGGCCATGCCCAACATGTAAAAAAGCAGTAAACAAGCAATTCCTCTCAAGGAAATTCTACAATTAATACTTTAAAGGCATACCCTCGGGTATCCTGGCAAAACGGCTAAATAGTGTGACACACCCCTGGGGTGGTTCCAGATCCATGCAACGATCCCAACCAGAATTTTAATGTCACATTTAAATTACATAATCAATTCTAGTGGTTTAATATATCAAAGACATCAGCCACACGACACCCCAACATGGGTTCGTGGCACAAAACTACATAAAACACATGATAGTTGGAAAAACAAACACCAAGCCACATACCTTATACGTCAACGAGCGGTATACATGATCGTCGATCCCGGAAACGCCCATGAACGACATAGATATGAGGTAAGAAAACATTCATTCAACCTCAAATAACTCCCACTAGGTGAAGAATTGGTCAGCAACACACTAGTAGAAGAGAAGTCTTACCCGCACGGTTCCAACAAGATCGTCCGAGGAAGAATCAAATTCCCAACGCTCAATCATTTGATTCATGAAGATCCGAACATCCTCCCGAGGGCCTTCCTCTGGTTCTAAAACTTCCCTGTGAACAGGGGAGGATACTGCCGATTTAAGTGAAAAAAACAAAGTACACAACATATACTTCCTTCATTTAACAATTCCTCTGGTGGCACCGCCATACTATTCATCCGTCGACATGAGTACACAGCATGTACTCCCATGTACACGGCGTGTATGGTCACCTAGCTGGTGGCTGCTCCACTGCCTTATTATTTTCGTCTTCTGATGGACTACACGGCGAGTAAAGGACCACTACATTGCATTTAGTCGGTTCCTACACCCTTCATCGCTGACATGGCTACATGCCCCGTGTACCCATCCCACACGGCCAAAAGTACACGGCGTGTGGAAAAGTACACGGTGTGTAGTTCCAAAATTTAGGATTTTCCCCCATTTTTCATATTTTGTCAAAAACACTTTAGTAAAAGAGAAAAGAAGAAACCCATACCTCAAATATAAGAATCGGGTTCTTACAAACATCCGCCCTTATAAAAAATCGTCCCCGAATTGCCCTTCCAATGGTGGAGAAGATATAACCGTGAACAAATCTGGGCACTGAGCATGCACATCGGTTTCCCACTCCTAGGTTTTGTCCTGCACTCGGCCATGCTGCAATAGCACCCGCACGATAGGAACTGACCGGCCTCATAGAACCATCAGTTTCCTATCAACGATATGAATCAGATGCTCCTCAAAAGACGCATATGCTTCTAGCTCAACCTCCTCAGCCTAAAAGACGTGAGACGGGTCTGAATGATAGCAACGCAACTAAGACAAGTGGAAGACGCCGTGCATGGCTCGGTACCGCTATAGTAACTGCAACCGATAGACAACCAGCCTAACTCTCTCCAGAATTTCGATTGGCCCCACATACCTTGGTGAATGCTTACCCTATCTCCTGATACGCTTGTGTCCTAGCCTCGGCGAAACACGTAGAAAAACTTGATCCCCGGCCACGATCTCTAAAGGTCATCTGCGATGATTAGCATAAGACATCTGACGAGACTGCGTGGTAACCATCTTCTTTTGAATCAACTCGACCTACTCAAATTTCTCCTACAAGAGCTGTGGCCCCAGTAAAGCTGCCTCACCTCCCTCAAACCAGCACAAAGGTGAACGGCATGGCCTACCATATAAAGCCATTTATGGTGCCATCTCAATAGTTTCCAGAAAACTATTGTTATACGAAAACTCGATTAATGGTACATAGTTCTCCCAATATCCCCCAAAGTCCAGGACGCATGCACGTAACATTTCCTCTAGCACCTGTATCATATGATCTGACTGGCCATCGGTCTGAGGTTTGTATGTTGTGCTCAGAAGAACCTGTGTACCCAATGCCCCTTGAAAACTCTGCTAGAAACGAGACGTAAAGCAGGCGTCCCTATCAGAAATGATAGATCGAGGGACCCCATTAAGATGTATGATCTCTCGGATATACAGCCTTCCCATCTTGTCAACACCGTAGGTCTCCTTGATCGGAAAGATGTGAGCTACCTTCGTGAGTCTATCCACAACAACCCACACTGGATCATTTCCTTGTGGTGACCTCGAAAATCCCATCATGATATCCATCGCGATATCGTCCAATTTCCACTCCGAAATGGGTAACTGTTGTAACAGCCCAGCTGGCCTCTGGTGCTCTGCCTTCACCTGCTGACAGGTGGAACGCCTCATAAAAAAACAGTTATCTCTCTCTTCATACCCGGCCACCAGTACTGATGTCTCAAGTCATGGTACATCTTGGTAACCCCGAGATGAACTGCCCAATATGAAGCATGAAACTCCCACATCATCTCCTCTCGTATATCACCTGGAACCCACACTCGTCCATGGAAACTCAAAACCACATCATCACCTATCGTCCACCCAGGAGAAGGGTCCCCGCTTTCCACTGACTCATGTAGAACTAGTCCTTCAGAATCTGATAGTTTTCTCATCCTCACTCTGTCCAGGAGGGTAGAAGTCACAACTATAGATGAAAGATAAGACTGCCTCTGTCTGTTATGAACCTCCAGATGCATCTCAGAGAACAAGGCCATAAGCTTCCACACACCAATGGCCTCCTTCACTGCACGTATATGAGTCTTCTTGCTCGGTGCGTCAGCTACTGCATTACCCTTACCAGGTGCATAGGCAAGGTCAAAATCGAAGGACTGTAAGTACTCGGCCCACCTCATCTGCATCAGATTCAAGTCATGCTGAGTAAAGATATACTTGAGGATTTTGTGTTCAGTGAAAAAAAAACAAAATTCTCTCCCAAATGTTAATGTCTCCAACAGTGTAACACATGAACAACTACAGCTAACTCGAGGTCATGCGTCGGGTAATTCCTCTCATGTGGCCTCAACTGCCAAGACCCGTATACAATGACTTGATCGCCCTACATCAACACTGCTCCTATCCCAATACCTGATGCATCACAGTAAGCTGTATAGATCATCCCCTGTATTGGGAGTATCAGGTTCGGTGCTGAAGTCAACCTTCCCTTCAGGTCCTGAAAAGTTGTGTCACAAGCTTCTGACCAAATGAAGTTCACACCATTCATAGTCAGACCTATCAACGGTGCTGCTAAGAGGGAGAATTCATGTATGAAGCATCTATAGTAACCAACCATCCATAAAAACTCTGTATCTCAATCATGTTCTTAGGTTGCTGCCAGTAAACTACTGCTCTGACCTTCTATGGGTCTACTACAGCTCCTGCCTCTGAGATAATGTGACCCAGGAAGTGAATCTGGTCCGTTAAAAAGTGGCACTTTGAGAGCTTAGCATATCACCGATGCTCTCTCAGTGTAATCAATACGATATCAAGATGGGTGGAATGTTTGTGTTGAGTGTGATATTACACCAAGATGTCCTCCACAAATACTACCACAAAAGAATCAAGATACGGATGGAACACATGATTAATCAGAGCTATGAAAACTACTCGCGTGTTCGTAAGTCCGAATGGCATAACCAAGTACTCATACAGACTATATCTGCTCTAATAATCTCTAAGCGATATATCAGATGGTCTCATGCACAGATGATGATATCCGGATCTCAAGTCAATATTCAAGAACACTCGTGTTCCACGAAGCTGATATAACAGATCATCAATCCTCAGCAAGGGGTATCGGTTCATAACTGTCAACTAGTTCAGCTTCTGATAATCCACATAGAGTCTAAGGTTACCATCCGCCTTCTTCGCAAAAAGGACCGAAGAACCCCAAGGAGAAGTACTGGGTCGGATAAAACCCTTCGCTTGTATCTCCTCTAACTGCCTCTTGAGCTCCTGCAGCTCAAATGTATCCATCCTATAAAGAGGAATGGGAACTGGTGTTGCGCCTGGAACCAGCTCAATAAAGAAATACACATCACACACTGGAGGTAGACCCGAAAAGATTTCCAATAAGACATCCCTGAAATGAGCAAAACCTATAGGGAAATCTGTCTGACAAGTCCCCTGGTCATCCAGATACAAGCTCACAATCTGCGCTGTGACTCCACCTTGCCCATGATGCTTTGGTCCATCTCGACTCGCTTGAACATCTCATTCACCCTTGTATAGAGACTATCCACCCTATGGTGATGTGAAACTCACCATGTGACGATACCAGTCTACAAAGTCTAGGATGGGAACCAACCAGTCCATCACGAGAATGACGTCATAAGCTGTCATCTCTAAGACATAGATGTCCCATAGAAAGTGACACCCACAAACCTCAAGGGGACAATCCTTTCACCGATGAACACCAGCCATTCAAGTTCCCAACAGAGTGTCTAGCGACATGATATCAGATGATGTAGAAACACAGAGCCCAAGTCTCTCTAAAACGGGTATAGATATGAAACTATGTGTATCACCCGTATCGAAAAGTACAGAAGATAAGACAAAAGCTACTAGAATAGTACTTATGACTGTCGAAGGTCCGAGATCCTACTCCTGCTGGTTCTGGTCCATTGCATAAGCTTTCCGAGTGCCGCGGCCCTAAGATATAGCCTGACTACCCAAAGTTGTCCCGCTCTGCTGCCTCTGAGATCATGGTGTCTGGCTACCATGGCCACGACCATCATCTCTACCTGCACGCCCTAACGTATTCCAGTTCCCTGACTGGTAAGAAGCCACTAGTCCTACTCCCGCACGTGAAGTCTGCACATAACCCCTCTCACTATCCACTGGTGGAAACTCCCTTCCAAAGCGCTGAAGATGACCCAACATGCCACAAGCTCGTCACTCCACTGGGTCTCGTGGACACTGTGGCCTCTTGTGCCCCTCTCTACCACACCGGTAGCACATGACCTGGTCACCTGAAGAATTCGTCTAACTGGTACTGCCACACTAAGAGAAGTCCATCTGTCTCCTCCTCTATCCAGCAGAAATAATACCAGTAACTGGTGCTGAACCACCCTGGCCCACACCACTAGATTCCCGCAGGTTCCTCTCCGTAATCAGCACCTGATTCGTGACAGAATGTATAGAAGGCAACCTGAAAACATTTACCAGAACTCGGATGTCATAAAGAACACCATCCTCAACACTTCTAGCTCTCAACGTCTCATCACCCACCAGCACGGGTGAAAAGTGAACAAGTTCAGTGAAACAGGCTGAATAATCCATCACCGACATAACACCCTGCTGCAGATTCATGAACTCTCGAGCTCTGTCTGCCCTCAGTGTCTCCAGAAAAAATAATTCATAGAATACTACCTGAAAATCATACCACGCCATGTCTCTGTGATGCTCTGACTAGGTGGTAAAATCCCACCACCTCTTGGTGGAATCACATGGCATATATGTCGCGAGCTTGACCCTCCACCCTAGAGGCATCTCAAGATGCTCGAAAATAGTCTGTATCGACCCCAGCCAAGAATCCGTAGCCTATGGTCCGCTATCCACTGAAAACGTAGGCAGATGTTGCTGCTGGAAGATATGAGTCAGCTCGGCCATAGATGTGGCAGCCTACTGTGCTCCCTGAAAGGTCTTTATGAACCACATAAAGACCTCACGGAACTGCACGTCCGCACCTCTGTCCGTTATAACAGATTGCGCCACATCTTGCTCTGCTAGAGGATCAACTGGTAGCCCATGGCCCACCATCTCTGGAGTATAATCGTCGCCGCTCCCCTGGCGAACAATGCACGATTGTCTAGGCGGAATGACACTACAAGGTCAAAAACACACCTTAGATTCATGTTTTTTAAGATCGAAAAGTGAAGGAACCACAACGGCTTCCGTTGAACAAAAACTACACAGCGTGAATAATAACTACACGACATGTATGGTGAAATTTTCCAACTGCCCGTGCCATTTGTGACAGGGCCGACTACTCATCTTACAACTACACGGTGTGTTACACCCACACACGGCGTGTAGACCACTCCGTTTCCTAGCCACACGGCTAACACCACATGGCTTGTCCTCGGACTAGACTACACGACATGTCCCACAGGTACACGACATGTTTAAGGAGAGGTGACACCAGACCATGTTGCTAGTTACACGACTGAGTCCCCATGTCACACAACACGGCATGTTCATCATTGACACAGCGTGTTCTTTACAGGAGTTCACCAACCTGTGTTGTTAGTTACACAGCCGGACTCCAGGTCAACACTACACGGAAGGTACAAAAGCTACACGGCGTGTTCGCCCCAAGCTCTTCCCTTCCCCATGTCCCCACCCACAAGGTTTGTGACACAGGAAGAGACTACATGGCGTGTACTTAAGGTACATGACTTGTACTCAAAAAGATTATTTTTCTTCCTGAACAGAAGAACATAGACAATGTGTATAAAGTAATACACGGTGTGTATACTGGGTTTCTAGATAGTATCCCTTACAAACTTCCCCGGATCCCATAAAATACTAGAAACCAACACCTCATTGTCAAATTCCGATCTGTGAGGGCCCATACTCCCCAAGAATCAAATTTTGACATCTTATCTGTGTTATAACAAATAAACAGTCAATGATCCACCAAATTCTGTTCAATGGGCGCCCATACTCACCAAAAATTGAATTTTGGCGTCCATTCTATAAACAGGCTCAAACAAAAATATCATATCACAAAGAAGGTATTTATCAAGCAGCTATCACAAAAGCATGATTTATTAGCACAACAACTATCTCAACAACATGCAATTTCTAATGCACTTACATGGCATGGAAACAATGCATGGAATGTGTTATCTATCAAGTGCCTAAATGATGCATGAGATGGGATACCCTCATCTCATCGGGTTACAACTCAATAGAACCCACAGATAAATTATAACAGCACAAACTCAAGTGCGTCACTAAACAGTGAAATCAAATCAACTGTTAAATTTGCATACTCAAAAAAATTGCAAAATACAAGGTAGACTGGCTTTTCTCTATACACGGGGTTGCTACGCCCAGGCACATCTTATTACCAACTACCATTCTCCTATCCCTGACTACGACTCCAAATAGTAATTCAAAGAAAAGAACCCCTCAGATACCACTTTATAATGTCCCGGTTCTGGGTGCCACTCAACGGGTGCCCCGAACCCGGTTCACCATGTGACCTCAAGCGCAATTCCCCAAACGCCAGAGGCTACTGACTAGTAGCGAGGGCACATGTCTGATAGTGGGGAAACTATGCCCTCATTTTTCAAAGTGCAGCATAGCGGAATACAAAATAAACATACAACAAACAGCGTAAGCAGTAAACCATACACAACTGAAATAACAACAGCAGTAGATATATCCAACAATAGATAAACAATTATGCTACATGTCTCAAGTTCTAAGAAAACAACCAAAACATGTTATACATCAATACAGTACATCAAAATGCAGAGTACATCAAAACAATGAAAAATAGCTGGCAGTGGAATCGTGAGCCTAGGCTCGGTCCCATGCTCTCCTACTCGTCAGCAACAGTCAAGTACCTCTATATGGACCCCTGCCCCTATCCACTCCTGCAGAAACGTAATCTGTTTGGGCCAAAAAGCATGAACCAAATAGGGTGTGAGGAATATATCTCAGTAGGCACCCACCAAAGACCCATGCCCAACTACATGTAATCATGAAACAATAGTGTGCATTAGAAAAATGAAATAAAGTAAGAAGTACTAAGAATTAACTAACTTAACCAGTTATATTGCCATTTTAATACTCTTTTTAATCATTTAATTAAAAATATCACCATAGTGAATATTCTAAGCAACAAACTAATTTCCTTAGACACATAAACCCCTACCCTCAGGTAAAGAGTATCTAACACAAGAATCTTCCCTCAGGCATAACAGAGTTTTCCCTCAGGCGTAGGTTGTGTTGCCCACAGGCACAAAATCAGCTGCCCACAGGCATGGAAGAAGTTTCTCTGAGGCCAAAATAACTACTGTTCACAAGCTAAATAGTGCAGTGCCCACATGCTAATCACAACAATTCCCTCAGGCTAAACATGTCACCGGGCATGCCCAACATGTAAACAAGCAGTAAACAAGCAATTCCTCTCATGGCAAATCTACAATTACTACTTCAAAGGAAAACCCTCGAGAATCCTGGCCAAACGGCTAAATAGTAGAACACACCCCCGGGGTGGTTCCGGATCCAAGCAACGATCCGAACCCACATTTTAATGTAACATTTAAATTACCTAATCAATTATAGGGATTTAATATAGAAATGGCCTCATCCACATGACACCCCAACATGGGTTCGTGGCAGAAAACTACACAAAACACACGACAGTTGGAAGAACAAACACCAGGCCACCTACCTTATACGTCAACGAGCAGTATACATGATCATCGATCCTAGAAACGCTGAATAATGCTGTAGATCTGAGGTAAGAAAACTTTCATTCAACCTCAAATAACACTGGCTAGGAGAATAATTGGTCAGCAACATGCTAGGAGAAGATAGGGCTTACCCGCACGGTTCAAACAAGATCGTCCGAGGCGGAAACGGATTCCCGATGGTCGATCGGTTGATCCACAAAGAACTGACCTTCTTCTCAATCTCCTTCCTCCGGTTCTAAAGATTCCCTGTGAATAGGGGAGGCTACTTCCGATTTATGAAAAAAAAAACAATTTACACTGCGTGTACATCCGAGTACATGGCATGTACTTCCTTCATTTAGCTATTCCCCTGGAGGAACCACCATACTGTTCATCCGTCGACATGAGTAAATGACATGTACTCCCATGTACACGGCGTGTACTGTCGCCCAAATGGCGGCAGCTCCACCGCCTTACTGTTTTGGTCTGTCGACTGACTACACAACGTGTAATGGACCACTACACGGCGTGTAGTCGGTTCTTACACCCTTCTTCGCCGACATGGCTACACGCCCTGTGTACCCATCCCACATGGCCAAAAGTACACGGCGTGTGGAAATGGACAAAGCGTGTAGTTCCAAAATTTAGGATTTTCCCCCATTTTCCATATTTTCTCAAAAACACTTTAGGAAAAGAGAAAAGAAGAAACCCATACCTCAAACATGCTACAACCACCCACCATAGTTGTCCCCACCAGGCTCAGGGAGCTGGAGGGCGGAGTAATAGTGCGGCTGTAGGTGGTCAAGGAGTGTTACCCAATGGCTCTAAAAATGATTCAAGGGACAGTCTATGTCCACTACTAGCTGCCGTAGTAACAAACGTCGATATGAATTATTCCTTACTATCACAAATCTTGTCCTAGACCTAGAGTACCTGGTAAGCCGTAGGCATGACCCTCACATCTGAAGATACCTTGGGAGAAGACTCGATAATCACACTTACGCTGACCGTGTGGTCAGACCCACGAGCAGAGAGTTTCGGTTGGAATATCTTGGTGACAGCGTCGGGGCCTTATGATGTTGGTTTGATGATGGACTTGGCAATCACAATTCGTGCACAAATTGATGGTATTAGGCAAAAAGGTTATGGTCTAACTACAACATCGGGATGGGTTTTCTGTGGTCAGTGAATGGGAAACCTCAGGCAGCACATGATAAACTCATGCATAGGAGGGATTTTCCGATCACTCTTGAGTCGGCCAACCTTACCGTCACAGAAGCAGGACTTTTGAGTATCAGTTCCAAACAGGAATAGGAGACCTCTAGAGTTCGAGGAAGACAATCATGTCGAGGTTTACGAAGATGTGGCCGAGGAGACAAGTTATATCCGAGTTTCAACGGACCTTTCTAGGTCCTAAGTAGGGTAGGCGAGGTGGTTTACTTCTTGACCCATCCACCTCAGTTGCACCAGGTGCACGACGACTTCCACGTATCTCAACTGAGGAGATACGTGCATGACCCAACGCATATCATCGACCATGGGTGTAACACACGAGACATTTATGAGAAATATTTTCTTTTTATCAAAGGAATCTTTCACTACACACAACACAGGATTGGCTTGCTTTACCTGCAATCGCGGCTTTCCTCGATAGCTTGCGTCGTACGCAATACTGAGTTTCACTAAACAATGATATGCTATTAAAATATTATTAAAACTAGCCGTTATGAATAGTAATAACCACTTTTACAAATTTTCGAAATTTTATTCTTCAAAATTGACTTTATTTTTGGATTTGGAATATCGAAATTGGCCTCGGGTGAAATTTTTTTATTTTTCTGAAAACTTTTAATTTTTGATGAATAGTGAAACCACTAAGTGGTAGTTAAAAATACTGAATTTTTCATAAAACATAATTTTACTGCTTCTGTGAGTAGAATTTCAAAAATCCTAGAAACACGATTAATATCAAGGACTAAAATGTGGTTCAATGAGATGAAATTTTTTTGGGTGAATATTAACTTTTTACTTTTATTTACCAAGGTGAAAAGTAAATAGGGTAAGTAAGGGTAAAAGTCATATTATTATTACCCTAACACATGTCATAATTCTATTGGATAAGTTTAATTCGACCAAAAACATCCTTAGGAATAAAATATGACCATTTAGTCCCACTTGGATTAGTTTAGGACATTTATTATCAATTTACTTAATGAAGGGTTAAAATAGTTAAAATCAAAGGTTAATAAGTAAATCCTTTTTAATATAGGCTTATAAATAATATAAATTAGACTATAAATATTCATTAGAAAGATAAAATGAGTTTCGATATATTTATATTTTTTTTTTAATTTTTAGACATTAAATAATTTAATTTATTTATGACACAAAGATGATGTTGTAACTATCTTATTAATGAAATATTGACATAATTGATTTTGTAAATACACAAATAAATTTAATTTGAGACTTAATATAAATTACAAGAATTTTCTAGGTTAATATGGCATGTTAGTATTGATTTTATTAACTTGGTTCGAACTAATCATTCTGTTATGATTTCAAAAAAATCAATTACTAAATAGTGTAAAAATTGACATAAAATAGTTTTTAAAACAAATATTATATTATTAATTGTTATTTTATTCCTAAAAATCTAAGGTTCAGCCAAATGATTTAGATAAGGTTATATATATTACCAATAAACAACCTGGTGTTCGTTTGGCTTATTATAGTATGTTTATTAACCATATAGTGTAAGAACACAAGAAGACACGGTAAAAGTAAAATTATTTAACTTAATGTTAAATCTAAATGATAAGTTTAAAATAGGAACCTAAACTTGTGTAAATTATATTGGATGAGAGGATTTAGACCCATACCCACCTTAGATTCTAAATAAATCAATTTGGATCTATTTAAACCCAAATTTGACTTTATAATAAAATAATATTTTTAGTTATTCCAAAGGTTCCCCTCTCCACCCTTATAAAATGCACCTCCTCCCCCTCTTCCTCACAGCACATTGAGCCTTCAAGCTCGGCAAAAACCTGATAATTTCTTATCTCCACTTCCCTAGAGACATCCTATAGGTCCTGGTCTTCTTCAAAGACCAATTTTAGTGCCCTAAAAAGAGGTCTCAAAGAAACGCTTCAAAGAAGAGGTAATGTCTGTTACCCATTCTTTCATCTTTATTTCTTCTTAAACTTATTCTTCTTTAGTTGTTTCATTATGAAGTAATAAAATCAGTATCACTCATATAAGGATATGTTATTATAATTATGAAGAAACCATATTTCACCATCTATCCATCCAACGGAAAATGAAATCACCGCGCGTGCGTACGTACGGAGTATCGTCTCCACGCCGTGGTGTAATCTATTTTCCACCACCACATTACTTAGATGGGTATAATGGTGTAAATAATTTAAAATATGATTATTTTAAATTTATATTTATTCTGAAATAGTATACATACACTCCAATACAATTCTACGATCATGGGAACGATATCATCGCTCGTGCGTACGTACGGAATACCATCTCCACGATGTGATGCGGCTAGTTCTACATGATCTTCAATGAATAATGAATATATAAATGAATTGAATGAATGAATATGATATATATTACACTAATAAAATTCTGAAAATGAGGTATCTATAATCTAAAAATAATAATATTAATTTATTCGACAAAACACGCATAAGAACAAAAAGTAATAAACACCCGAATAACAAGTAGCAATGAAATATTACTAAAATAGACTTCTCAAGGTATCAATATGAATTGGGTTGTTTTTTTCGGCTAAAAAAATGCACACCTTTTATTCCTATTCGAGATACAATGTTTTTTATCAGATTTCTCAACAATAACTGAATGTGATTTTCTGGTCACATGGAGTTCCTCTCTCCATTGAATCAAACAATGATCACATGTTCACATAAATATTTTTTAAAGGAATTCATTTTTTTGGGAACTGAATTAAATTTCATCACAACCATACATCCCCAAAATGATGGACATACCAATTGAATAATTCGATCCTTGAAATACATATTATATTCCTTTTCAATTAATTACCTGGTATGTTGATATCAACATATACCATTAGTATTATTTCGTTATAGTAAGAGTTTTTATACATGTACAAATATGGATCATTTTTAGTATTTATATGGATATCAGTGTCAAACTCCAATATTTTGGCTATATATTTGCGAAATAATGTTTATGGGACTAGAATTGGTTGGTGAAGTGGTCATGAAATTAAAAATGATCAAGAAACATTAGAGGAATGCTCAGAGAAGTCATAAAAGTTATGTGGATAAACATATTAAGGATATTTATTTAATTGTTGGCTGTCATGTCTTTGTCAATTTTCTCCATGGAGAAGTGTTATTCATTTAAGTTAGAAGGGTAAAATAAGTCCCTAGATCATTAGACCTTATGAAATATATAGGATTTTGGGACAGTTTCCCATGATATAACTTTTCCACTCAGCTTATATTAGGTACACAATGTTTTTCATGTCTCAATTAAATGAATGTTTATTCAAGATTCATCAAATATTTTGAGCTTAAAAATTATATAGCAAGAGGAGAGCCTTTTATGTGGAAATTTCTTTTCAAATTTCTGATTTTAGAGAGAAATTATTTTCATATAAATTAATTCACCATGATAGGTTTCTGTGGTGAAACCACATACTTAAAGATGCAATATGGGAACCTAAAAATTATATTACAGAAAGGATTCCTTAGTTTTTTAATAAGTAAATAATAATTTCAAAGATTAAAATTATTAGAGTGTTATGAGAAATTAATGACCTAGGTACTTATAAAATATTTTTTTCATTCGTAAATTAAATAATTAAATTAATTATAAATGTATAATGAAATAATATATATTTAAAAAAATTATATAATCTTTAATAATTTATTATTAACACCCACAATGAAAGTATATAAAAATTTATTTAACTTATAATGGAAAAAATGACAAATTTATATCATGTACTATATAAATAAATTATTTGAAAATTATAAATTAAGTGTTTATATTTTTGTGAAATTTATATTTTTATTCACAATTTTATATTTAATATATTGATTTAAATGATTTTTTTTCATCAAATAGATTCATAAATTATATGTTTTTATGAATTATGTTATAACGATAATTTTATGATACCAGAATGACAATTTCATAGGGTTATAAAATTATTTATAATTTTCAAATATGTTTTTTTAAATTAAATAATTTTTTATTAAAATTATTTTTATCATATTTTGAAAATTATTTTTATAAAATTTATTTCATTTATATTCACATCACACCGAAAAATAGTAATGGTGATTGTTTTTATGAAATAGTTTATTATATTTGTATAATAAAATAGAGTAATTTAGGGTTCATAAACCTTTTATGTTAAATACATTATTCCCTAATCCATATAAAATTTAATCAAAATAATATATAACTTCCATTCCTTATTTCAATATATTTATATATATTTTTCAATATATTCATTATATTGATCCAAAATAATAAATTAATGAATACAATATTGATAAAACACCCCTCTCCTCCACAATAAATTTCACCCCTCACCACCTATTCTCCCCACACATATAAAGTAATTTAAATTGTCTAACTAATGTTAAATCCCCATTATAATCCCTTACCTATCTACTGGTATCAAGAAAAGGTTAATACAAAGGCCTTATGTTAGTTCTCAATGT
This sequence comes from Viscum album, assembly GCA_963277665.1. Classification (NCBI taxonomy): domain Eukaryota; kingdom Viridiplantae; phylum Streptophyta; class Magnoliopsida; order Santalales; family Viscaceae; genus Viscum; species Viscum album. Next base: position 1,660,767,677 of record OY728145.1, read on the forward strand.
GAAAAATTCATGTGGAAAAATCCTCTTTGATTGTCTTTTATTTTCCTGTAAGATTATTTTTCATTCTTTTTCATAAATATTCCCCCTATATAAAAGCAATAGGATTACTTAAGTAACATACAAATAATGGAATGATATCTTTCTAATAGAATATCAGTCATAAAACCTCACCTCTTCTCCTCTTATTCTAAAAAATGAAAACATCTCTCAATATGTGTCGATTTAACATTATCAAGGATGAAGTTTTTTCATTTTAATTTTTATCCATAACATCAAGTCATAAAAAATCAATCTATATAACTATTATTTTATTATAAATATTATAAGTTATAAAATTTTTTTGGAACCAAAATATACACATTATATTAAATAAAATGATATAAGTTTGTAATAATTGTAAACTGCCAAAATAAATTAACTCATTTTCATTAATGAATTATCTAAGTAATAATCTTAAAATAAGGAAAATTTTATTATTATGTCATTTAAAATTATTGAAAAATATTAAGACCATTTCATTATCATTCAAAAGTTATTTTTATTCATGATAAAAATCCATAATGATCCCGCCTTGGAAACGATGAAATAAATTCAACTAAAATAATGAAAATAAAAAATTATTATTAATAAACATGTTGAAAGATGTTATAATAAGATCCTATAAGTTATATTAAATATTAATATATATCTAAAATATATTTATAACACTTTAATAACCATTATACATGGTGGTTAATCATTTTGGAATTAAGGCTACCCCGAGGTAAGAGACATTTCTTTAAAAATCCTCTTTTAAATTTCCATTTTCACAAAATTTAAAAAAAATGTTTTTTGATATATGTATTCATTTTTTTATTATTTCTTTATTCTTCTTGGTAATTATTTTATGAAGGGTGGGACATATATCGACCTCTAATGTATTATGTGAGTTAATGTTGGAATTTGACAGTAATAGTTAATCCAAATACAACTATGATGGTTACACTATAAGGTAGTCATGAGGGTATTTCATAAGGTAGTAATGAAGATTAAATTGTTATGTTTCCATGAGGGTAATAATTAATATTTTATCCCTGATGGAAACAATATTAATTATGTAATTTCCGAAGATAAATAAATGGTTTATTTGATAATTTTATGTTTTATTGAAATCAACTTTTTTTAAAATTATGTGTATGATTAGTTTTATAGAATTATTAAATTGTGAAAGTAAATTAAAATGTTTATATATATTTATTAAAAAATAATTAATTTTTCCTTTATGTCCATGGCCTTTTTTTTCTGATCCCATTTTTAAAATTTTTTTCACATGGTTTAATAATTTTTAGTGAATAGAAGAATCCATGATGAATTTTATTAATAAAATTCTTGAAAATAAGTCAGGTCTTACAAAAACATTTATTATATAACAAATGGACACTTTTTCTATAGTATGTATATTTTATTCTGTTGGGATATTATATATGAATTATGGAATAATTCTCTATAAATCTAAAATAATTTCTTTGTTTGGAATGTAATAAGTGTACTAAATTTGAATTAACCAGTTTATTTCATGTTAATGGACATATCCATATAATATATGACTTAATACTCAGTTATTGTGTGGTAATAAAACATGGGATTTGTTACCTTGTGATGAAAACATATGATGATTATATACCAAACATTAGTATGGAAATATACAATATTACAGAATGTATGGATGTGTGGATGTCTGCAATGGATAATCCAAATGGATTTCAGAAATGGTCTTATAGTTCTGAAATGGGTTTCTAGGTATCTTTTATTGTCATGACATTTAATTTTGAAATTATTTAAACTGTTTTGCATAAACATTTATATATAAATCATCTAACTGGTTTAATGATACTGGTGTTAGTTTTGAATCCATTGGGGAAATTCTATTGTGTTTTATAGTAACACAATTATATAGAACATTGGTGAATACTTATATATTTCATATCAACATATATGTAAAGAAAAAGTATCCTAGTTATATATTGATGCATCATGATACTTTTGTAATGTATTGCTGAGTTATTCTTGGAGAATTTTGGGACATTCTATGTTGTTTTTTTAAAATTTTTATAAAAATAATTTTTTAAATGTTCATTTAATATTTTATTTTAGATTTGATACTTATTTTATTTTATCACATTATACTCACACATTATTTTTTGACTGATTGCTTATGTCCATATTTATTTTTTTATGTTCAAAGTGTAATTAATTCAATAAATATTTATGATGCTCTTAGAATTTATTTCATTCCATTGGTATATTTGATATGTAAAATAATCATAAGTGGAATGATATGAATTTTATCAAGTCAGTGAGGTAGGGTGGGATGGTAAAAATGGTATTATACTTGTTTGGTGTATATATATTTTTGAGACAAATGGTATCATGTTTTGTAGTTCTAGAGTTCTGAAATATTTCTTATTTACTCTTTTGTATTGGGATTGTACTAAGGAGTATGATATAAAAACATATAAAGTAGAACATAAAAATGGAATAGAAATCATATTTATACTGATCATGAAATAACTTAGGAGTTTGAAAGATAAGTTTTTGGAGACACTTCTAAGTGTTATAACATCATATTATATGGTTTATCTAATTAGAAATCCTGTCATGGAATGAAAGAAATTAATTCCCACTTTTATTTCCTATATCATTCTGGGTAATGTTTGATGATATCATTAGTAAGTGTGGAGTTTTGTTAAATTTTAAAAACTATTTGATTTTCAATAAGTATGATGGCATTTTTAAAAGTGTAATGATGGAGTAATTTTTGAGTTTCGTACTTCCTTTTTTATTAGCATGATGTGATAAAAAATAAATTTCTAAGAAAAAAGATTCTAAAGAGTAAGAAAATAGGATTTTTGTTTGGGTTATATGTAATTGAACTAAATATGCACCCTAGAAACTAACTGAAAGAGGCCATTGAGATTTTGGTTGCACTTGATCCATAAATGTACTAATAGTTTGTTTGAAGAAACATATATTAATTTCAAGTAATTGATTAAGGAATTCAATTGTATAATCATTCTGCAATATTCTTCTCTATATAACATACTTTATGAAGATAGTTAATTGAATGATAATAGTTCAGGAAGAAAAATCATGAAATCCATGTTTTCAAGGTTTGGTTGTACTCATGAAAATATGCGAGAACTCTTTTACCTAGAGTAAGGGGAAGAGGTTAACCAATTTGTATATAGTTTCAACACATAAAACTAAAACCATAGGAATATTTTTCTTTCCCAAAATGTCTTGAAACACTATGAGGATGTTTAAAATATGGTTCCATATTGAATATCAGGACAGACTATACAATGAAACCCTGAGCATGTCACAATTTCAAGACAGATTACAGTATTCAGGTCTATTATCGTAGTGCTCCATAGTCAGGTGTTAGGGATACATCTCATGTTTTATAGATAGTGTATTATTTGACATGATGAGTGCATTAAAATAGCTCTTATCAGAAAATATAACAATTCCTTGGTGATTCTAAGAATACAATGACTCTCCATCCTATGAAATATAGGACATAGTACTAGAAGGAATCCTGCAAATGAGTATGAAATTGTATGGATGTGAGAAAATGTAAATTGCTGATAAATATTTATATATTATGGTGAGTGGTTCGAATATTTTTTATTCATTTTTTATGAATGATTTTTTTATATCATTGCATCTCATTCATTTATTTCATCTCATTTTGATGAACTTCTTGGTTTCTATATTGACATTATGCCTTCAATTTTGATACATAAAACTATTCGTGGACAAAGGGAATGTCGATCCTTTATGAAAAATCCTATTCTATAATATTGTATTGGGATGAATTGATATTTTATTTATTTATTCTTTATTGGTATGAATTGGTTGATAGTTATCAAATAATAAATAAAAGTTTATATGTGTCTGGTTAGTTTTTCAACTGATGATGTGATTAGGACCTCTTTAGAGGATATAAAAATGTAATTCATGCACTATAAGATATTTATCTATAGAGGATTGTGTTATCACATACATGTTAGAAGATTTTACCATTTCATCTATAGATGATATCAAAATTTGAGTGTTGGAATAATTTTTTTATTAATTTACTTATGTTTCCAAGAAATTTGTCACATAATACTTCCACAAGAGAAGATGAATTTTCTATTGATCTCTTTATAGTGGCTATTTATAAATTAAATCCTTCATATTAGATAACACAAATAGAATTATGGGAAATAAATTTCCAGTTGGATGAGTTGGTATTAAAGGGTTCCTTTATCCCTATACGTTTCTATGGGTAGAAAAATCTTTTTTGGGAAAATGTAAGTCGGAATTACTTGGTAGTATATGGATAATCATAATCGAAATCATATTATGATTTATAATTAGTATCCACCTACATGCATATATGTAATTTTTTACCAATTTTTGGGGGAACTATAGTTATCTAAAATTTAATTATATTCTGGATATCCACCAAATGTGGTTTCAGTTGGAGGATAATCAAAAGAAACATTTCAAGTGTAGATATGGGTATTAGAAGTACAGTTTTTTCTCTATTGGTCTTATGAATTAAGAAGATTAATTTACAGAATTGATGAATAATATTGTACAAAGGTATCATGATTATTTTGTGCCATTGTTTGTGGATGACATAATGGATTATTTTAGGAATATGGTTGTGCATGATAAACACTTTTGAATAGTTTTGTGTGTGTTATAGGATCATCATATGCCTAAAAAAATTCAAATTCTAATTTTTCAGAATATGATGTATGTTTCCTTGGACATGTTATCTTTGGAATTGTGTTTTTTTGTATCCAATAAATAAAGATTATGTTATTTATTGGAAACCAAAAATGCATTTTTTAGATACATAGTTTCTTTAATCTAAATGGTTATTACTGATATCATGTTCATGAATTTTCACAACAAGAATCATTGATGTCATTTTTTTATGATAAATTATATCATTCAAATATAACTATGTATCATAGATTCCTTTTAATGATCATAATATATGACTTACATTTTTACCAATCATTATATTTCTTATATCGTTACAAGGTTTTTGATGTGTATTATGATACTTTGGGATCAGGATTGGTGTGTGATCTCATTCATATAGATGATGTTATTTTTTAGTTGATGGTATTTATAATTTCATGAAAAAAACTCCACAATTTTTTTTATAATTATATGTTTTGGACCATTCGTTAAATACAAGTTTTCATTATACCTTGTGTTATAAATTCATAATTTTTATAAACCATTACTCATGAATAACATTTTCTCGAAAATATATTTTGAATCTAGAAAAAAGACTATGGAGGGAGTATAATCCAATGTTTAACTATGACATAACTTAATCACTATGACAAGAGAACACTATGGTAGATGGAATAATAAAAAATCCTATTCAACTAAGGATATAGGCTCTAGATCAATGGAATCTCATGTTCATAATTGCTAACATGAACATGTAATATGAAAACATAGGCAATATTTCATTTTTTTTCTAGTTTATTTTGATCATGATTTTGGACAAGGTAAAATAAGTATAGACATATTATTTTCAATTTGTCTCTCTATGTTAAAAACAAAATTTTTGGGAGTCCATTAAGGGATAGAGTAATTATAGAAAAATGGTTTTATGGTTTCAAAAAAGGATATTCATGGATTTGACTTAGAAGGATCAACTATTTCATGTTTATTACCATTCGAGACGGGATTTCCATTATTATATTAAAAAATATATAATGCATTGAATGCAAAAATTTTTTAGGGTGGTCATAAAATAAAGAGTGGAATAATTAGTTTTGATATGGCTCATGTATCAGTATGTTATGGAAGAGCACCATTGCCCAATGAGTATACTGCTATCATTACTAATTCCCATGTGGAAATGTGAGTAGATAACTATATATCTTTATTATGCATTTGACGAATGGTTTTGAAACACAGTTACATATGGGTGACACTGGATAATCTCAAAATGAAGGGCTATGACATCCATATTTTTTATGCTAATATAGTGGATGGAAAACCAAACCACTATATCTATGTAGTGGAAAAAATTCATAGTGTTAAAATTTCGATAATATCTTAACTAGGCTTTAGGAGTACATTTCATTTCTAGAATTACTCAATGAAATTACTTGGGAAATAGTTGATTATTTGAACAATGAATTATCCTTAAATTCATGTACAATCTCAAATGATGATAAACGAATTATAGGTTATGCTTATGGATTATGTAATGTATTATTGTTTATCATAGGAAGGGAACATATAATTATGGGATGTCTTATTTAGAAACGGTAGGGAAAATTCTCAAAGGATGGATTTTAGATTTTGAAGATGAGTTTTTTTATTTTTGTGCCATTATTTAGTTTTTCCAACATATAAGTGTAATGTGGATTCTCTTTCATCAACACATGATTAAAAAATGATGTTTTGACTTCAAATTGGATGAATTATATTTATTAAAATTTTAAATTGATGTGTAATTTTGGACAGAAACCCACATTATATATGTAATTGAGAAATTATTAAATTTGATCTTTTAATGTATTTGATAAATAATTTTAATCATTTCATTTCAAAATTACTATTTTTTTAGATTTTTATATATTTGTTTTAGTTTTGGGTTCATTAAAATCATTTTTTTGAATAGGTTGGGCATCAATTTTGGATTAAAATGTTTGTGGAACATGGTTTCTGTAATGACCTAGGTATTTATAGAATAAAATTTTTTTCCACATATTAATATTTATAAATAATATATTAAATTTAAATGAAATTGGTTTCTTTTTCTGTCAGTTTAATCGGTACACAACAACATGTTTCTCCGAAAACATATGTTGCACACCACTTTGAGTTATTCCAAACTATTCAATATTATTATTATTTTAAACAGTAGTTTACACCTAGCCATTATATTTTGCAGGAAAGAACAGGTCTAACTAAAATATTATTATCCATTATTGTTAAATTTTTTAACATTTTTCAATAAATTTTAGAGGATTAAAATTAGGATGAACCTAATTTAAATCATAAAATACTCTAATATTTTATAAAAGTCGGTTTACTTTCTTATGATGGAGAACACTTTTTAAATTTAGTTTTTTTAAATATTATATGTTAAAAATGAATAAATAAACTTCTTTTATAGAATCCGACATAATAATTTACATTGCATAATTCTTTGGTAATTGTTTGGTAAAGATCATTTTTAATGAAAAGTGAAAAATTCTGCATTTTAATTCAAAATTATATTTTCATCTAATTTATTTATAAAGTTATATTTTAATTTTAATTGGTTTTAAACTGTAATTTAATTAGTATTTTTTTCATTTTATCCCATTGTGGTTATTGGAAGTAATTTTACATTGGAAATAGACATAAACACTTGTCCATCTTTTAATAGTTATTATTTCTTAAAAACATGTTTTCTCATTTTGACAATGAGAAATAATTTTAATTTAATTTTTTCAAATTCTGTTTTTGGGATTTCAAAAAATGGATTCCATATTTGGTATTAAATGTTTCAAATTGTGTAAATAGATAACTTTTTTTTAACATTATGAATAGTATCTTCCGTAATTATTTTATTTACCATGGTTAAAGAGTAAATATTGTAAATAATAGTAAAAAAATAATATAACAATATTAAACTACCATAAAACATTTTCTAAAACAATTATATGAAATATTTATGACCACGTGAATCCTTGGTTATAATTTCGGACCCAATGGAGCCACATGCATCTAAAAATGACATTGTATTAGAATTAATTTAAAATAATGATAAATATAACATAAACATGTATATATTACTAAAAAAATTATATTGGGGTTTATAACATATCTATTAGACTATTAATATTAATTAAAAATATACAAATAGATCATACATTCTTATATTTTATTTATAAAATTTAGAAATTATATATATAAATAAATATATATATATATATAATTATGACACAATGATGATTGAGTGATTGTTTCATTTATAATGGATTCAAATTATGGATATTATAAATGTTAAAATAAATATTATTTCACATAATTTATGACATTCCTAAACATTAAAGGTGAATATTACATGTCATTTTTAATTTAATTTTTTTTGTTTGATGGAATCAAGTTGATATGAATTTTTAAAATGTCATGTATGAATACTTTCTAAAAACGAAAGAATTCATCACTTAAAAAATAAATTAGATTATTGAATGATATTAAATTCGTAAAAATATAATATTAGGAAAAATGGTTAATATAAGTCCAAATATTTCATAAATAAATTTTTTTAGTTTTTTTGGGATGATATGGTATTTACATTAACCCACAATTTGTAAATAACATGATATAACTACAAGATTTAATGGGTTGAATTAGGGCTAAACGAAAAAGACAAAGAAAAAATATTCAAAACATGTCTAATATTTAATTGATTATGGTTATTTGAACCAAAATTCTCTTATCTTTGAGTTAAATGGGGTATGGACCAATTATAATTGAAATTTTAATTACAATAAATTAATATTTCAATACATTCCTAAAGTGCCCCTTCTCCATCTTATAAGAGGCCACCACAACTACCCACATAACTCCCAACTCTCAAAACCCTTGGCTCGACCAAATTCTACAAAAAATTTTCCAAACATCTATATAATATTCCTAGAATAATTACCTTTGGTAGAAGGCAATTCAAGAAATCTATTTGGATCAAATCAAAAGAAGTTACCCGATTTAATTGTAATGTATTCTCTCAGGTTTTTTCTTTTATTTTCCTTCACCACTCCATTTGATATTACTATTAATTAATTCCATATCCAAACCATTTTAATTAATATACTAGGTTGAATTAATGACAGGTATTATAACTACACATACACACACCTCTATCTATTGGAAACGATCATATTATTTCTGTGTACGACGAACTACTGCCACATGAAAAAATGATCACTCGATTTTACCCTACAACCTATCATGGTGGCCACAATGATAGAACCATGATTATATATGATATATATTATATTTATATTATCTAATTGAATTTGTAATTTTTATTTACAATATACATTTATTCATTCAATAATGTGTAAATATAATAACTTCATTTGAGGAAGTGTGTACTACCACCCACTCAAAGTGATATGACTCATTTATACTATATATAGAATGTATAAAGGATGGTATTATTAAACCTATTATAAATATATGACATAAATATAATACTATTATTATAATATACATTTATATCATTTGATTATTATTCTTTTAGAATGGAAAATAAATGAAATAAGTGTTCAAGCATAGGTACAAACTACTGTATCCATGAAGGTGAATTTCATTTCTTATCTCAAAATTTCATTGCGTAACAACTCATTACTGTCTCAGGTATTTCAAAACCATTTTTTGTTACATTATTATAACATTAAATAGGAATGAAATGGTTTATTATTGAAAAGTTTCTTTTTTTATACACGTCACAGAATGGTAAATTCTCAATTATTACTCATGAATATTGAATTAAATATTTTCATAGTTCAACACTGAGTATGTTTGAGTTTCTGAGGTCTGAAAATTCTTGGTAAGGTCTGAATAAAAATATTAAAAATGTTATTTCTGACACGAGAAATTTATTCAAAATTATTGAATAACTCCAAATCGGTCCATCATATGAGAAATTTGAGACCATTGTTATATCTAAAATATGGTTTTTACCATAGGAGGGGTATAACATTCAATGTAGGTTGAAATTTGGATGTCTCTCTCTAGAGATAGAGTTATTAAATAATATTTAATAAATTATTTATTAAAAATAGTTAAATATCTCTCAAACGGTGTGACGTATGGGAAATCTAAGACCACTTATGGGTCTAGAATAAAGGGATTACCATAGAAGAGGTATAAAGTTTGTCCAATCATATCCAACTTCACACCGGAACTCCATTTAAACATATAAGAGGTTTCAAAACTAATAGTTTTGGATTGTTTTTAACTGTTTCAATTATAAATTTATTAATTGTGTGAAATTAAATGATCAAAACATAGTTTTTGGATGATTCATTCAATAAATATGGTGTTCCTTTTTGAGATATTTATTGTTGTTTTTTAGGGTTATAAATATTAGAATGGTAAAATCATTAGATTTGGTTTTTTCCTTCATTTTTTCACGGCTTTAGAACTCATCAAAGTGTGGATATAAACATTTTTTATCCGGAGTAATTCAATTTTGGTGTGCGATAACACCTCACGCCTGATCACATTGGTTTATTTGGTTTTTATTTTTTCGTTTTGATTTGTTTAATTTTTGTAATTTATTTTCTTCATATTCTTCATCCTTTAAATTTCAGATAAATATATACATATTGAAACCCTTGTTTTATCTTGGCAGTTCATGTGAGATTTTCAAAAGGTATATATATATACAAATTGTATATATATACATATATTTTGATAATCACATATTGTACTTAAGGATAATTTTATTAGAAAAATTTATTAACATATGATTTCCAGAATTATCAATGTTCAAATATTTTATATTTTATCACTAAATAAATTGAAGGTTTTATTAAATGAAAACTGCATTATCAAAGGATATTTTGAAATATCTACATATATATTCATATATGTGTGTGTGTATAAATGTATATATATAAATATGTAGAATTCGACTTCTTTTCTGTAATTAATTAATTGGTAAAATTCATCAAATGATGTTTATTAGATTATCATATGTAATATTCTGAAAGATAGTTATTGTGAATTTATCAAAGACCAATTGAATTGAAAAATAAAAAATGATTATTTTACATATATTATCAAAGGATAATTAATATAATAATCAATGATAATTTTGATATCATCAAAGGTTGATTATTAATATTATTAAAATGATAGTGGTGAGCTTATCAAATATAATTATTATGAGGGATAATCATGAGCACATGCATTAACGTAATGATAAAATAAAAACTTTCAATAAAAGAAAAATATTATCGCATGTGATCACATATTTATATTTTGAAACTTATCCAAGTGAGATAAATTATCATCGCATGTGATAATTTAAAATGATAATCTAGATACTATCCCAGAGAGAGAAAATCTTATCACATGTGGTGTTTTATTTCATTGAGAAATAAAATAGGGGGATATATTTTTCAAATGAGGTTTATAGTTATTATTAGGGATATTTCTTGTGTTATTACGTGTTAACAGAAAATGATAATTCAAATATTATCCTGGAGAGATAAAATGTAATCGTAGATAATATTTTACTAACTTGTGAAATAAAATAGACGTTTTGCTTCTAGGACCCCTTGTCGAACATAACATTGGCATATCAACATTTTCATTATTAAAGCCCTGGGAAGGTGTATTGAACCACACATTCTGGTTTATCATTTTCATTGATATTGAAGACCTTTTGGTAGGTGGTTCCATCCAGACATGCCAAATTGATTATCATTTTATTTGCATGATTTATTTCAATTGTTGATTTAAATTCAATTTCTCAAATTTTCATTAAATTAAATTGATAAAAACTTGATTCCAGTGAATAAGATATTTGAAATGGTTTTGGAATGGAAATTTGGAAAAATTCAATTCCATTGAATTGGGTGGGTTTTATAGAAATTGGCCGATTTAATTTGATTAATTAAAATTTTGGATTTGATGGAAATGATTTTAATTAAATTGTTGATTTTAGTTGTGGAAATAAATTTTGAAATGATTGAATTGGTATTAAATGGATTTAAAACTGGTGAAAATGGATTATAATTATTTGATTGAAACCTAATGGTTTTATCCTGTAAAAAAGTCATGTTTTTTAATAAAACCTGTTCGGTTTTAAATGGAATGAAATTGGAACATTTGAAAATGGATGAATGGGATTGATCATATTATAAGATGTCAGAAAATAGCTCACCCCTCATGTAAGAGTGTATATAATACATAGGTAGTTAGTGAGTTTTTTGGATACACTATATGCTACGACAACGTTCTAAAACATACTTACAGCAGGTGACATCCCCGATGGGTTGGTGATGAGTCTGATTTGGCCAGTGTAATAGGGGCATGTGTATAAAATTTTTGTGGAGTTGACATATAGAGTACGGAATCCTATAGCCAGTTAATACTATCATACCTTTTGGAAGATGACCATATTGCTCGCTTGTGTATTTATATTTGTGATATAAGTGTATTCCAATACTTTTGAAATTCATTACATGCCTACTAAATTTATATAAACTCTTTTATATAAATGTTTTACATAAGAAATTATTTTAGAAATATTCCATCATTTGTAAAATCATTGCTTAAAATATATATTTCCATCATTTCAAAATCTGTTGCATGTTTTGTTTAAATTTGATTTTGAATTTCCAAAAATGTTTACATTCCCACTTGTATGTTGTACGATGCCAGGTTCTAGTCATCGACCGTGGGGATCAGGAATACCTTTCAGGATATGTCAGGGTCAGATCATTTATCAGGTTACCAGTGTACCCATGTAGGTTCGTGAAAAAATGGTATAAGTGGGAGGTTAAGCATCTTGCTTTGATTATAGTATGCATTTCAGTATATTTGTCGGGACATAGGAGGAAGTTGTGATTGAGTTCCTGGTGAGCTCTCACTACAATCAACCTTCAGTCACTAGGGGTGGTTAGGGAAAGGTGTCTTGTGTATTAGATCTTGTCTTTTCCTAATTTTGATTTGGACAGAGTGAAATCCAAATCATGTAAGTTCTACCAGTCAGGATCATGTTTTCACACATTGTTATATACGAGCATTATCTAATGTCTTCCTTTTTCTCTACTGATGTTGTGTAACATCATTCCTCCAAGAATACATGCAAATAATATCCAGGAAGAGTCTATTGTGGAACATCTGTGAGTGAATCCTCTAGTGGACCCAACCATCTGTGAGGTGATTGTGAGCAGTGTCTAAGCTCTGGGATAAGCACACCTCTAGTACCATTTCAGGCTCTAGCTGTGGTCCTTTTGTGGGGGTTTCTCTTCAATTTTTTTCTGAAGAGTTATTTAACCAGAAATAACCAATTTTCAAAGTCTTCAATGATCCTCATCATGTTAAGGAATGGTTGGGAAGTATAGAACTTATGTTTGAGTTCTTGTAGATACCGAACGAGATCAAGGTGAAGTGTACCACCTATTGTGTTGGAGGGACGAGGAAAAATATGGTGGGACATGATAGTGATGACAAAGAAACGTGAGGGCATAGATGGGAAGGAGATCAATGTTTATTTAACCGAATATTTCTATCCATATCCAATGTTGTTGGCCAAAGATGTGGAGTTTTTCATGCATGAGTAGGATAAAAGAACTATGGCTCCAACAATCATATGGGGGACTTACCAGAGTTATGACACATCATTCCCACTCCATGAAGCGACACCAGATCAACAAAATCTTCTAGGACTATGTGGAAATCAAATGATTCACATACAAACGGGTTCCAGCCACCGATATCCAGAACGACGCTTCTTCACTCAGTAGAAGAGCCACAAAAGGATTTAGATATTGGTCCAACAACCGTGACTGGTATCATTACTATAGATTTATCTTTATTTTCTACCATATTTGATATATGTGCATAAAACCTCTGTATTTCAAACTATACCATTAATCTACTTAATCTTCCTATGGAGGTTTTATCTTGTGCAACGGATATTACTATACCCCTTGGCGTGATGAGAGAGTATGGTCTCTTTAGTCATTCTTGTGTCCTCTCTTTATCATATTTCAATCGTGCATGGAGTTCTCTGGTACTCGATATGAAATCTCTTGACATCATATTCAAGAAGGATTGGTAATTTCCAATAAAGCCCATATATATTGTTATCTTCGATGGGTATATCTTAACACACTTAGTTTTGTGTCTATTTTCTTTCATGTAGAATGGAACCAAGGTCGAGCAGGGAAAAACCTATTTATCTATAGTTTGGGATTGTAATATTAATGTCTTCTTATGATTTTTTTAGCTTACCACTGGTAAGGGAGGTTGTGATTTCTTATTGAATTAATGTCTGGTACTCAATATGTTATTTTTCTCTCTTATGAAATGGCTCCAGTTGAACTGAAATAACTAATGTCCCATTTGGGCGATCTTCATGAGAAAGCCTTTATTCACCCAAGTGTGTCACCTTGGGTGGAACCGGTTATGTCCGCCATGAAAGATGATGGTCCTATAACATATTCTCTTTTCAAGATGATTCTTTAGGAACATAAGGTTCTTGAAGAATTCCATAAGTATTAGAGTCTCTCGTTATGGTGGGGAGACTGATGCCCAGTGGTTGTTCTCCAAAAAGGGTGTTCTGTGTTATCCGAACCATTATGTAGCACCATTAGTGACAATAAAGGATATAATTATGGGTTTTTATAATTTTGTTTGGGTTATGAATCTAAGAAACACTAAGATGTTCTACGACATGAAACATCAAATTTGGTGACTATATATTCTTGAATGTTTCACCCTGGTTGGGTTATCGACGATTTGGAAGGAAAGGGAAGCTATCTCCTTGTATTGTGGGATCATTTGAGATGTTGATTATATAGGGTAATTAGTTTACCTTTTATCACTACCACCGCAAATGACGTCGATACAAAATGTTTTTCACGTATCTTAGTTTCGAAAGAATTTATCTGACTCATCTCATGTTCTGAGGTGGAATGATCTTGAAGTGAAACTTGTTTTATCTGTAACTGAAGGACCAATCATAGTTGGTGATTATGAGACCAAGGTACTTAATGGGAGGATGTTACATATGGTCCAAATGATATGTAAGCATGATTCTAATTCTCATGATACATGAGAGAGGGAGTCACTGATGGGAGAAAAGTGGACTTGTCTTTTTGAGGTGGAGGTTTCTTCGTAGGATTTATGGGGATATAATGTTCATATAGTGGGGAGGATATAACCTCTGGTTACTGTTTCAGGTATTTCTAGACCGTCATTTGTTAAATTATTATTATGTAAAATAAATAAAAACTGGTTTATCGGTGAAAAGTTTAATTTTTCAAAACCATCGCAGAATGGTAAAATTCTCAATTATTACTCTGTAATATTCAATTAAATATTTTATTTTTTAAACACTAAGTATGATTGATTTTTCAAGGTCTACAAAGTCTTGGGGAGGTCTGAATAAAATTATTAAATATATTATTTTAACTATGATCAATTTATTCAAAATAATGGAATAACCCCAAAATGGTCCATCATATGAGAAATTTGAGACCACTGTTATGTCCTAAATAAGTTTTTTAACTTTGGAATGGTATAAAATTCGATGGAGGAAGTCATTTGGATGTCTTACTCGTGAGATAAAGTTATTAAATAATATTTAATATATAATTTATTTAAAATAATTAAATATCTCTAAAATGGTGCATTGTATTGGAAATCTGAGACAAGTGATGGGTTGAGAATGAGGGGTTTATCATAGGCGAGGTAAATCGTTTGATTGAATCCGGTGTGTGGATGCCTCACTCGCAAAATTAACACTTTTTATATTAATTAATTAATTATTAAGAGTTTTCTTTAAAAAATAATTAAAATCTCTCAACCCACTCATCGTTTGAGAAATTGAGACCACCGTCGGGTTCGGAGCATGGTATTTACCCTAGACAGTGTATTACTTTCATTCACAATGGATCTTTGGTGTCATTTAATTTTTTTCATTAAATATTTAATTTTATTAAATTCATTTGATAGTTTAAAAATCATGGTATTATTCAATCATCTACAACTTCATGCGGAAACTCCATTATAACGAATAGTGGGTTTCAAAACTATTGGTTTTGAATTGTTTTCCACCATTTCAATTATCAATACATTAATTGGGTGAAATTAAACGATCAAAACATAGTTTTCATATTTTTCATTCATTAAATCGGGTGTTCCTTTTTGAGTTATTTATTGCTGCATTGATTTGGGGTTTTAAATATTAGAACCGTAAAATCCTTAGATTGGGTTGTTTCATTCAATTTTTCATGCCCTTGGAACCCCTCAATGTGTGGCTGTAAACTTTGTTCATCCAGAGTCTTTCTATTCCGGTGTGCAACAACTTCTCATGCATCATCACGTTGGTTTGTTTAGTTTTTGTTTTTATTTTATTTCTTTAATTTCTTTAATATATTTTCTTCATTTTCTTCCTCCATCAAAATTCCAGAAAAATATATATATATTTAAACCCAAGTTATATATTAGTATTTTATGTGAGATTTAAAAAAATCTATATATGTATGTGTGTGTATATATATATATATACAGACATAATATATATATATATATATATATATATCTCTATTTTGATAATCACATAGTGTGCTTAGGGATAATTTATATAGATTAATTTATTAATGTATGATTTCATGAATTATCAAAGTTCAATAATTGAATATTTTATCACTAGATAATTGAAAGGTTTTATTAAATGACAATTTCATATTCAATGGATATTTTGACATATATACATATAAATACATATGTGAATATATATATGTGGAATTCAACTTCTTTTCTCTAATTAATTTATTGATAAAAATTATTATGTTTTGTTTATCATATTATCATATGTAATATTCTAGAAGATAGTTATTTTGAATTTATCAAAGACCAATTCCATGGAAATATCAAAAATTATTATTTTACCTATATTATCAAAGGACAATTAATATAATGATCAATGATAATTTTGATATCATAAATGGTTGATTATTAATATTATTATAATGATAATTTTGAGCTTATAAAATATAATTATTCTGATGGATAATCATAAGGACGTGTGTTGACATAACGATAAACTAAAAATTTTCCATAAAAGAAAAATAATATTGCATGTTATCATATATTTACATTTTGAAACATATCCTGGTGACATAAATTATCATCACATGTGATAATTTAAAATTAAAATCAAGATATTATCCAAGGGAAAGAATATGTAATCACATGTGATAATTTATTTCCTTGAGAAATAAAATAGAGGGATATATTTATCAACTGAGGTTTATAATTATTCTTATGGATATTTCTTGTTATTGCATGTGTTATCATAAAATGATAATCCAAATATTATCATGGAGATTGAAACTGTTATTGTATGTAATATTTTACTTCCTTGTAAAATTATATAGATGTTTTGGTTCTATGGCCCCTTTACGAACATTGAACATTGGCATGTGGACATTTCCATTATTATTACTGTGAGCAGGTGTATTGAACCACAAAGGGTGGTTTATCTTTGTTGTTCATATCGATGACCTTGAGGTAGGTGGTTCTGTCCCGACATGCCGAAAAAATTATCATTATATTTTATTGATTTATTTCAATTGTTTATGTAAATTTAATAGCTCAAATTTTCATTAAATTATATTTATAAAAACTCAATTCTTGTGAATTGAGATATTTAAAATGGTTTTGGAATGGAAATTTTAAAACCCCAATTCCATTGAATTGGGTGTGTTTATTGAAATTGGCTGATTTTAATTGTCTAATTTAAATAATTGATTTGATTAAAATGTTTCAACTAAATTTTTGAATTTAACTATGGAAATTAATTGTGTTAAGATGGAATTGGTTTTTAATGGATATCAAACTCGTGAAAAATGGCTTAAAATTATTTGATAGAAACCCAATGGTTTTTTCTTTTGAAAATGGTATGTTTTTGAACTAAACTTGTTTGGTTTTAAATAAAAATAAATTGTCTTTTTTGAAAATGGAAGAATGGGATTGACTATATTTTTGGCAGTCTTAAAAATTTTCACCCATCATGTAAGAGTGCTTACATGCCTTAGTTAGTTAGTGAGGTATTTGGATACACATTACACTATGACAATGTTCTAAAATATACAGGCATCGGGACACATCCCCAATGGGTTGGTGTTGAGTCACCTTTGTCCAGGGTCATAGGGACATGTGTATACACTTTTTGCTGAGTTCATATATAGTGTGAGGAATCCTATAGTTGGTTAATACTATTGTACCTTTTGGAAGATTACTATGTTGCTCGCTTGTTTATTTATATTTGTGATAAATATGTATGCCAATGATATTGAATCTCATTACATTCCTACTAAATATATATACACTATTTTATATAAATCGTTTACATAAGCCATTATTTTAGAAACGTTCCATTATTTTTCAAATCATTTCTTTAAATATTTATTTCAATCATTTGAAAATATATTGGATGTTTTTTTTAAATATTATTTTGAATTTCCAAACCTATTTACATTAAAATTGAACAGTTTTATTAGTATAATATATATTTAGAATATAATATGGAATCTTTGGTGGAATTCTACAGGGAATAGGCACACACCCTACTTTTGCCTTTGAGTGTTTGTGGAATTTATTCTTCTAGGTCTGAGAAAATGGAATGGATCTCTTGGAGGTGGATCCACCTGTTCAGTTATGGTGTTGGTGAGTTGTGTCCTTCGGGGCCTTGGAGTTGTTTTTCCCATTTTATTACTTTGGTTATATTAATATGAGTTTTCATGCCATGTTGTATTATGGTACATCACTCCAAATAGAGTTTCATTATTATGAATACTACTTTGTATCTTTTTTCTTCTACATTCGTGTGGAAAAAATCATTCCCCCTTGTATTTTATAAGATGCCAGGTGCTTATCGCCGACCTGTGGGGATCAAGAATTCCCTTTTGGGCATGTCAGGGCCGGCTCGGTTATCAGGTAACCAGGGTACCCGGGTTGGTTCACGACATATGAACAATTATAAATACATATATACAAGATATTTATGGTATTTAAATAATAAATATCAATTTTTTTGATGATTTAATTTTTATTATATGTACAATTTATATCAAAACAATTTAATTTTTGACTCATGTACTGAATATTGACAAAACTACAAACAATAACATAAATAAATATGTAATCATTTCAATGTTGTAATAATTGATATAAAGGGAAAAATAAAAATAAAAAATGTTACGATGCAAGTAGAAATTAACATAAATTTATTATTCAAGAAGAACAAAAAACACATGTGATTATTCAGACTCATGGTAAGGGACTTCGTCTCAATCTCATTTCATTGAGCAATATGTTGATAATATACACCTCCTTCTTTTATACAATGTATAATATACCAATTTTACTTATAATTTCATTCAACGAGATTCTTTCTTTCCTCAAATCATTTTTCTTAATGGAAAATAGTATTTTTTTTAATGTATGTGGAGAAAACTACCTCTTTTCCACTGTAATCATTATTTTATATTTGGATTCCTCGATAAAGCATAATTTTTTGAAAAGAAAAAACCACTTATTTCCTTATTGGGTTTTTTCGTATTGAAAATGGTTTTTGAAACATATTGTGTAATTCTATATCATTAAATTATTTCTTATGATTTCGAAAGAAATTTTATTAATGAAATGTTGATATTCGCAAAAAAAATTTGTGTTCTGATTATATAAAGGTACTAATACATTTCATGGGTTATTACATGATAAAGCAATGACAAGTGGATATGTGATAAACCATATGGCGGGTGGTTAAATTATAACTTCCAATGAATTAGGTATTGAAGTCGGTTGTATGGCTATGCCCTTTACTGAGATGTGTGAACATAAACCATATGGTTATTCCATCTATGTATGATAATTTCCAAATTTACAATTATATTTTCTATATTGACTTCTAATAAATTTATGGTAACCATTTTATTATAATTGGGAAAGAAATGAGCTTCTATTTTCTGAAGTATTTTTTCAACTACTTATAGTATTAGTTTATTAGAAATTTATCAAGGTTCACATGTTTTTAGAAGACTAACTTTTTTCATTATTTTTATATCACTTACTGATATTTTTATGCTCATCCCATGTTTTGAAAATTTTATCACAAAAAATATAGAATAATTTAGTCAAGGTTGTGATCAAGGAAATATAGGACCCCATGAAACCCTTAATGTGGAGGGGTGAATCAGGGAGAAAACTTTTTCTTTTAATGTGATGGATCTTATTCCCACGTTGGAAGGAACTTGTTGAACTTGTATGATGAATTTGATTACAAAGGAGACATTAACATGTAGAGATATGACAAATAACTTTTTACTTGGTTCACCACTAAGGGCTACATCTAAGGAGTATACACCGACATGTTGTTGAGCATACCAACTTCCACTAAACTTCCCTAGCTGTGTATTACAAAGGATTCGGCATAGTCAGTCTGCCCCAGGCTCACTGTCTTTAAATGGTTCAGGGATAGATCACTACGTCCCTCGGGTCACTCCTGTGGAATCCCCCTAGCTCACTTCCTTTGATGAACTCCCACTCAGTTTATAGACGTGAAGGTCTCATCATCTTCTCTAATGAATACACCATCTGTTGTGGGTAGATTCTCAGTTAAAGTCTATTTCTCACCTGTAGACTAATCTCACATTGTACCAAAGGTATCGGGAAATTGTCCAGCTTTTGTGCAGCTCCAAAAAGATCCGAGAGATTATACTACACCCGGCATGCTTCTCTAAGCCGGCGTGCAAGTTTCAAAGCCAGGGCACAAGTCCACCTCCACCACTTGCGCGACTCACACTTCTTCAACAAAAACATGCGTGAAACACATTATTTTCCACCCAAACTGCTTTTGGCGCGCTATGGACAACTATCTCTCTTCATCAAAACTGGTGGGAAAGTATCACCAAACCACATGCAAGATACTTCCTTCCCCAACTCCAAACACGGGTGACCAATACCCTTTCATGCCCAAGCCACCTTGGACGCGCAGCAAAAAATAGTCGCGCAACTTCAACTTGCACGACTCACCACCATGTTCGCAACCACTACACCAGCCCAACGGGAGAACTGAATTTCACTAATTCTCAATCTTTGTACCGAATGAGTAGGGGTCGACCTTTATTTATAGGCATTTGGATACCCTGCACGACGGAACACAAGTCTTCCCCTGACATTCAAGTTTCGGCGCGCAAGTATCTGCCGCGCAAATCACTTGCGTGACCAACTCTAAAACATGGGCGCCCCTTGTCCCTTTGCAATATTTTTATGTTCAGATCTTGGAAAAAATTAGGCATGAAAGTTTCCTCTCCTTCAAGTACACATTGCGTAAGTCCCTTTTCCAAAAATCACTTTTCATCATTTGTCGATTTTAAGGTCCAGAAATTTGGAAAACACTGGAAAACGGTGCCACCATCAAAACTTTTACTTTCTTTTTTTGTATGATCACATTGCTAGAATAAATTCTGAACTTCCACTTAGGATTGATAACAAACACAAAATATACTCTAATTCCTGCATAGTACAACCATGGTTCCAACATTAGAAGTTATGTTTGTTAAAACATGAAATGATGTCATGATTATTTTTAAAGAGTTTTTGTTTTATAAAAAATGGATAGTATGTAAAAATGTATAACATTAATATTCATGCTGTAACATATCTGTTATTACCTAATTATATAATATTTAAAACCATAAATGTTCCACTATGTGAATTAAAGTAAAATTAATCACATGACTAATGATTACATGATGTTTAATGCTGGTCTATATAGTTGGTATTAGAGGTTGGTTTTATACCTTTAGTGGTTATGTTGTTAGATAACAATATGGGAAATGTTTTATATAACCTTAGTGGTAATCATATTATAATTATTCATGGTTATTTTAGATAAATTGACTGACTTTCAGAAACATGAATAAGTATATTTTAGTGTTTACCCACCTCATAAGATAATATAGCTTGATTTTACTGATATACTCACCCTATCCATTTATGATTCTGTAAATTGATGGAACTACCAAGTACCAATGTAAAAATGTTTGTGAAGTAAAATTTGGTGGTTTTCTGAATAATAAACCGAATGAAATGGGATCTAAAATGAGAACTATTATAGTTATTCTTAACCAACTATTTGGAGTCATGATTGGCCACTCAAGCCTTAGTGATTTATCAATGTCATCATGTATGCGATAAAAAAATCCATATGGACATTATGGTAATAATAATAAACATATGTATATTCAAAAACCTAAGTGACATGTATTTGTAAATAGACACAATGAAATATGTTTGAAAGGTATGGGAAGATTTTATAGATGTGTTAATGCAGTTCATAAAGAAAAAACATTCAATGGAAAAGAAAAAATTCAATTGACTCATAGAATTAAAAAAAAGTTCTTTCCAAAGGATCAATTGATTGTTTTAAAAGAGGCATGCATGGTCATAATTAAAATAGATGTCATATGAAGAAGGTTCTATAATATGAGCAGTGGGAACATATTAATATATCTTAAAAAATTCCTAATTCCATTCCAATTGAATATGAAGAAACTGAAATTGGCCTATGAAAGGTATGGATTATTTCTAAGCTCATGTTTGGAAATAAATTAATTTTTCTAAATTATGCTATATTTTGATTATAGGAATTAATTAAAATATAATAAGATAGAAAACATGGATAAATTATCATGATGAATGTTTGATGATTTAGATGTGTACATTTTAGGAATTTAAGAGTTGTGTATGATCTATGGAGGATAATATGTTTAAATGTGTGAATTTTTAGATTACATTGGATAAATTCTAGTATTTGTATCCATTAAACTGTTTTATAAAAAATTCAATTTGTGAAGAATTAAATTTTCTTTTGTGGATATATTTATAAAGAACCATTACTATTTATATGATCATAGATTTTGAGTCTATTACGAGTTATTAATTTTTGGGGTGAAAAATGTGAGGTATTAGATAACCTTTTAAGTTAAAATTTTTTTATGGTTATTTTTGAGAAATTAATCTCATTTTTTGGAATGTTATAAAATTATTTAGTTATTGAAAAATATTAACACAAAAAAAATAATAAATCTCATCGCGTCAGACAAAGCTGTTGGAATCAAACCCCAAACCAAATTGCGATTTGGATTTATCACCTACCACTATACTACGTAAATTCCTTGGTCAGTATGACTTATTCCTTTTATTTATATGATTTTTTTATTAATAGTATGTTGATTTTTGAAACATAGGTTTTATCAAATGGATGTCATTAGTATCGAAAAATGGTTTTTTGAAGAAGTGATAAATGTTATTTCAGAAGACGCTCGCTCTTTGGGGAACACTATATGCCCATGGAAAATAGAATACTATGGGATTTCATTTGAGGAGTAATTGTGGAATTTTATTTAGGAAGAATATATGTTATATTTTTATACATATGGATAATTGGGTTAATATGTGATTAGGTTAATTACTTTTTAGTATGGGATATTTAGAGTAGTTGATGTTATTTGGAGATAATTGTTATGATTTATTGTGTAGGACTATGTTTAAAAATCCTTCGGAATTATGGGTTTCAATTATAGTTTAGATTATTTTGATGAATTTTAATGATAATTTTTTATTGAATGATCTGTATGGAAAATTTTGTATTTTTTTGTTGACTTATAAAGATTAGATGTAGTATTTATTTATATAAATGATTTTTTATCTTTTATTTTACAATCAATTTTGGATTTTGTTATAATATTCAGATGGGGAAAATATATTTTTCCTATTTTGGGGATTATAATATTCTCCAGAAGATTATTCTATAACTTCATATGTCACCATTTCATCTTGAATACTCATCGTTTGGAGAAAATATGAGTTTTCAGTAGATATTTATTAAATAATGAAACACTTCTTGATAGGTATGTATGTTTCCTTATATTCTAACCCAAGATCAAAAATCAATTACTCACCCATATAAAAAGATTCCTAAAACAAAATCTTTGTCCATTTATTTTTTATAATTAGGAGCATTGACTATTTAACCCATCACAAGTTTGTGGTTTTTAGATTTTTAACATTATATATATCATGTTTTCTATCACTATTTATTAGACCATGACACTTAGTTTTTCTTTCATATCTTTGTTTTCCTATATAGAATCCTAGTATTTGTTATATCAACTTACTTATGTAATTTTCTTTCTTTCATTTAATGTGATGGTTTTATTTGTCATTTTCGGATGTGCGATTGTCGATGAAGATTCCAGGCCCAGTTGTAAAATTGCAAGGATTCAATTTACGAAAGGGGGAATGACATAACTACCTAGGTATTTATAGAATAAATCATTATCATATCTATTAATATTTATGAATAAGATATTAATTTAATATTGTCGATGATTCTTTTTCTGATAGTGTACACAACACGGAAAAATGAGTTTCTTTGAAATATGATGTTGCACACAACATTGAGTTATGCTGAAAAATAATATACAATTATTATTTTAAATGGTAGTTTACAACAAGGCACTGTATTTGTAAAAATAAATATAACTAACTGCAATATTATAATAGATTTTTGTTTAATTTTTTTACAATTACCCAATAAATTTAATAGCTTTAAAATGTGAATGAATCCAATTTTAATCATAAAATACTGTTATATTTTTAAAAGTTTGGTTTACCAGCTATTGATGGAGAAATATTTTTAAACGTATTTATGCCACTATTATATGTTCTATTTGATAAAATAATCTTCTTTTCTATAATAGTGACATAAAAATTTACTTTCGTTAATTGTTTTGGTATATTTATGATAAAGATAATTATTTTAATGAATAATGAAACATACTGAATTTTAATTCAAAACAACCATTTCATCTGAGGAATTTATATAGTTATACTGTAATTTTAATTTGTTTTAATGTTTAATTGTATTACATATCTATTATTTTATAGAATTACGACCATTGAAAAATTTCACTTTGTAATTTACATAAAGACATGTCAATATTTTGGTAGTTATTACTTCTTAAAACCCATCTTTCTGGTATTGACAATGAGAATTAATTTTAAAATAACTTCATCCAATTATGTGTTTTGAATTCCGAAAAGTTGATTCGTTATTTAGAAGCAGAATGATAAAAAAATTTATATAAGAACCTTTTTTTTGAAATGATAAATAGTAACATTAGTAATTAATTTTATTACCATGGTTAAATTTTAAATCTAGTAAATAAGGGTGAACATTAATATAATAAAAATATTACACTACATTATCACATGTCATAACCTATTGAATGACATATGTCCATCCCTGGGAATCCTTGCATTAATTTTGGGACCCATGGAGCCACTTGGATGTGAATATGACATTTTATACTAATTAATTTAAGGTAAAAATAAATATAACGTAAATATGTATCTTTTAGAAAATCATTTATTATATATGGTTATATAAGTGATATCTTCGACTATAAATTGTAATTATAAATCTAAAAATATTTAATAAATCATGAGGATTTATATATTATTTTTATAATGTATATAAATGATTTAATTATGACGCAATTATGATGTAGTGGTTGCATAATTAATAAAGGATTCAAATAAGTGATATTATAAATATTAAATTAAATTTTATTTTACATAATTTATGTCATCCAAGAATTTTCATGGTGAATATGACATGTTAGGATTGATTTAATTTTTTTAGTTATAATCAAGTTGTTAAGAACATTTAAAAAGTCAATTACGAATAGTGTCTACAATTGACACAATTCATAACATAAAATATAAGTCAATTTATTAAATGATATTAAATTCAAAAAAAATATAATTTTCAGAAAAATGGTTATGATAAGTCCAAATATGACCTAAATGACTATTTTTTGATTGTTGGACAAGATTTTCTAATTACATTAACGCCCAATATGTAAATAATATGATATCACTATATGATTGAAATGGGTAAAATATGGGTTAAACAAAAAAAATATGGATAAATGATATTCAAAACATGTCTAAAAATTATTAAATTATGTGTATTCAAATACAACATTTCTTAACTTCGAGTTAATGGAGGTTTCGACCTTCTTTAATTGAATTTGAATTTAAAATAAATTAAAAAATTTAGACTTTTTTAATGTTCACCTCCTCATCATATAAAAGGCCACCACCTCTACCCACACAACTCACACCTCTCAAACACCTTGGCTCGTCCGAATTTTTCCCAAAAAAACCCCAAAATCCATACCTTCCACCTATAATCCTTTCCTTTGGCAGAAGTAAATTCAAGAAAGGATTTTGGATCAAATCAAAAGAAGTTACTCGATTTAGAGTTAACGTTTTCCATCAAGAACATTTCTTTTATATTCCTTCTACACTCCCAATTATTTTAATATTCATTGATTACATAAAATCACAAGTATACTCAATATACTATGATGTTTTAATAAGAAGGATTCAAACTACACTTACACACACATCCATCTAATGGATACGAACATTCTCATTCTGTGTACGACAAACTACTGCCCCAAAAAAATATGATTGTTTGATTTTCACCTACCAAATATCGTGATAGACATTATGATGGAACAACATTTATATAATATATTTATTATATTTATATTTTCTCTATGATTCTATAATTTTTATTTACAACAGACATTATGCTATTGAAGATGTGTAAATATGATAATTTCATATTAGGAAGTGTGGACTACCACCCCCTCAATGTGATATGACTCATTCATGCTATAAATAGAATGTATAAAGGATGGTTTTGTTTAAACTATGAGACATAAATTGCATAAATATAATAATTTTATTATTATAAAAATTTATATTATTTAATTATTATTCTTTTAGTATGAAAAAAAATAAAGGTTGCGTTCAAGAACACCTACGACTTTATGTCTCCATGAATGTTGCATTTCATCTATTAACTGAAAATGATATGGAATATTATATATACATATATACCAGATATTTATGATATTTAAATCATCAATATAATTATGTAGATTATTTACGTTTGATTACATGTACAATTTATTTCAAAACAAGTTCATTTTCGACTCATGTACCGCATATCGACAAAATAACCGATAATAACAAAAATAACAAAGTAATATTCATAATGTAGTATTAAGATGTATTAAATTAATAATAAAGTTGAAAATGTTTAAATTCATGTAGAAATTATCTTAATTTTATTATTAAGTATGAACAAGGAACATACATGACGATTCAAAGCCAAGGTAAGAGACTTCGTCTCAATATACTTTTAATGGGGTATATTATGATCATTTACACATCCATATTTTATACGGTGTTTATTAAACCCCTGTGACATTTAATTTCATTCAAAGAGAAGTTTTTCATATAATTTTTTTTAATAAAAGATAAATGAAATGTTTTTAATGTATGCGGCGACAACAACCTCTCTGCCGCTAGTAATCATTATTTGATATTTGGATTTCTATATAGGATTTAATGTTTTTAAAGGAAAACGAAACCCCTTTTTTCGTTTTTGGTTTTTTTCATATTTATAATGATTTAAAAAAATTGATTTAGAATATAAATATATTGAAATGATTTTTTGGGATTGTAAATGAAATTTTATTAGAGAAATGTAGAGATTTGAACTATTTTATTTTTTATTATTAAATAACGGTACATAGACATTTGACAGGTGATTATGTGATTAACATATGATGAGGGGTTATGTGATAAACAAAATGACGGTTGGTTCCGTGACATACCAAGGACTTCTGGTTAGGATATAACCTCTAATTCATTGGGTATATAAGTTGGTCGTATGACCATTCCATTTAGTGAGATGTAGTGATGGTGAGTGTATGTATATTCCATTTATGTATGTTTATATCCCATGTTACCTTTATATGTTTTATGTTCCATTATAAAGACATTTTGGTATTATTTTGGTCATAAAACTCTAAGTATTGAGCATATATTCAGTGTTGTTTTTTGCTAGTTCTTAATGTATTACATTATGATAATGTTATCATGGTTTACATGTTCTTAGATGACTAAAAATTTTCATTAATTATTTAACCCTTACTGATATTTTTATTCTCCTCCCATGTTTTGAAATTTTTTTCACAGGACCAAAAAAGAATTATAGTGACAATGAAGGGATTAAGAAAATTTTATTCCGTGAAAACATGAAATGATGTTATAGTTTTTATGGGTTTTTGTTTTATAAATAACGCATACAGAGTAGATGTGACTACTTGTAAATTTCAAGCTGTAATGTATCAGTTATGACCGAATTATCTAATGATCTAAGCCAAAAAATATCATTGATGTGTTTTATAATCATGTTATTGAATTAAGTCATCATTTTTTAATGTTTATGATTGGGGTCTTGTATTTTCAGAATGGGTTTTAAGCATATATATTGATGTGGATTCATGTATTACACATTTCCTGATTGAAATTTGTCCTACTTCTCTGTTCCAAATGTCTAATAGAACACGGGATTTGTAAACTTGTGAAAGAACGATTGTTCTAAGAGAGAAAACACATGATTATGGAACTTTATACCGGTCAGTAATGTTTGGATGTGTTGATTTGCAGATTTCAAATTCCTAATGGATTTAAAAAATGTTTTTTAAGTTTTGAAATGGATTTACATGGAACAACATTATTATATCAAATATTGAAATTCATTAAAAAATGTTTATTTAAATATTCCTATATTAATGTGATAACATGTTCTGTTATAGTGGAGTGAGTTGGGAAGTCATTAGTTAAATACTACAATGTTTTATACTCAGCCTATTCTTAGTAACTTTTGTGTGTTGATATTTCTTTTATATCTAGATATGTAAAGGAAATATAACCCATTACATTAGTGATGCATTGTGAGACTTGAGTAATTGAATGTGGGTGGAGCTTGAATCCTGGTGGGACTTGATATTTTTGTCCAATTAGAGTATCTGAGTTCTTTAGGATTTATTTCATCTAATTAATATTATATTTAATTATTTTTTGGTTAATTTTTGAGTAGTACCACATATTACTCATGCATCATTTACTATTTATTTGGTTATGGTCATTTCAGTTTGGTTTTATTATTTTAAAACTAAAAAAAACCTTATATTTATATAAATCCCAAAGAATTTATTTTAGTATTTTGATGTCTTGGTGAGGTCGCTCTATGACCTAGTATCACCCTCTATATCTTCTCAATCCAATGATATGTGGTGGGTTGTTACCGGTGTTTTCATCGTAATTTGTACGGTTTAGAGCAATTCATTTTCCTTAAATTTCATATTCATTATCAATAAAATCTTGATCAATTAAAATAAAATAATTAAAATATTAACATATATACTCTAATATGTTATTATGATATTAATATACAATAAATCCATCCCCTCATACATCAAATGGAAAAAAGAAAATTTTCTGAATGGATGACTACCACTTTGCAAGCCAATGTAATTATTTTTCCCTCACTAAATCTGACGATTGGATGTATAAAAAGTTTTAATATATATTGATTATCATTATAAAATAATTAAACATCATGATTTATAATACCAACTCTACTATAGATCCTTTTTCTCATTTGAAAAATGATTATGTCACTCAAGAGTATGAGTGGACTACAACCTCCAGGAAGATATACGACTACTTTTTTTATTTATATTTAGAATGATGGTAATAAAGATATATTATGTGAATAAATATAATTTATAAGTTATAATAATGAATTCATAATGATTATTTATTATTTAAGATACATTAATTCCATTAATTGAAGAATGACGTCATTGTTTATGTTTACCAACAACCTGCTATCTCCATAGACTATGAAATTTATTTATCAATCTATAATAGTAACTAAAAACCTTAAATAAATATATGATGAATATATATTCAATAATTATATAATGATTAAAATTTTTTATAGGATTTTATAATAATAAATATATAAGGATCAGAACAATTGAAACAAAAAATACATAAAAATGAGTTATTTCTCGAAAGAGTGATTTAAACAATCATTTCAAAATAATAAAGTGATAAAATATTATTATAAAAGCATATATCATAATATATATATGAATATGGAATTGGGATAGAATTATAATAAATATAAATTTATTACACTGGGTGTTTGAAGACATACAAATGATGTCAGACCTAAGCATCGTGTTATTTATCAATCTCATCATTAAATGAGATTGATTATGTTTATCTATCCATTAGGTAAAAGATTTTATATTTATATCATACAACCAATATATTTTCTTTTATTCTGGTAATTTTTATAGTAAACATTATGTCCACTCAATTTACCCTCTTTTTGTAGTCATGATTAGAAAATAATATTTTTATGTAAAAACATTCACTTATACACAATTAGAAATACTTATCTTCCAATTAAATATTTTATATGAAATATAAAAATTATAATTTTTATATTCCCAAATAATTTATTAAATAAAATATTAAAAATATTCGACTTTTTAAAAAATTCATAAAAAAGATTCATATTTTCATTTCATTGAGGAGTTATGCTTAAATATTTTTAAAAATCTATTAAATGAATGTTTTTAAAACATATATTGCATCGTCGTAATTAACCAATATCATAAAAACTCATTATTATGTTGATTCAATTACAATTTTATAATGTTATATTCAAATAAATTATTTTCCTCAATTTTTTTGAAATATTTAATTCATTAAATAATAAATATTATTGTGAAAGGTTTATTTTCAATAAAATGTTTTAAATTAATATATTTAATTTATTTTAAGATATATTGGTATAAATTATTTATTAATATTATAAGGATTTTCTCTAATGATATTGTTGATTATAATTTTCTGGATCTTTTATGTTCAATTTGATAGGATATTTTTTATAATATATATTAGAATATAGATATTTTTGTATTGGTAACATGTTCTTCTTCGGATGTGTTGTTTCTCATATGAGGAATTAATTGGAATTATTATGTGATGTGTATTGAATTGGATTACGAATCCCTAATATGCATCGATAGGTGTCATCAGATGAGGTAGATTGGCAATTTAGTCGAGGCCGAAGACATTTAAGTAAGATGGGATGAAAATAGAACTCAAATGTATGTTTTAGATGACTTACAGTATTCCCTATATTATTAAAGTAGTTATTGTTGTCCATCTGACTATTTCAATAATTATAACATCTTTAAAAAAATTTATAGCTAAAATGAATATTTTTTTGAATTATTTGATCTTCATTTATTCTATCCATATTTTTCTTCTCTAATTATCATCCATTGTATTGAATCCATTACTAGGCATATTATCTCACCGCTTTATTAGATTTCATGACCCATAAATTTAGCGATTTGTATTATGATTTATATATAGGACTTCACAAGAGGGAATATTAGTTCTATCAATCAAATTACTAGGTAAAATTTTATGTTTCCTAATTTAATGTGTAATTCGTTTAAGTATCTAGTTTTCCTTGAAAACGAAACTATTTAATCCTTCATGATTTGAATTATTATATCATTTTCCAACTTAATAATGTAACCACTACTTCTAGAATACTGGTTTTGTGGTATCTATCGTTGGAATCTAATTTTTTTAGAATAAAAAATGTGAACTATATTTAGGAAAACATATATTAGAGAACTTATTAATTTGAATGATATTGATGAAAATTATAAGTATATGATAACGTAGGAAATATATGGTATGTTTTAGAATAAGTTTTCCCCTATAAGTTAATAATTGTTTTGATAAAACATGTATACATGGTTTTATTAGATGAATAAATGGGTAATGAACCTATGTTTGTTTTTATATCTCCTCCAACGTTTGGGTTCTTGGCATTTGTATACATACTACATCCTAGTTGGAAAATCCATAGGCTTATTCTAGTTTTAATTGTTTTTTTCATTACAACCCATTTTGAAAGAATTGAATATATAAAGATCTTGAATAAACATTGAAAACCCTATGGTTTGGTTGATAGAAATGAATTTTTCATGATTTAGATATCCTATTTATGAATTATCGCATTATTCAAAGAATTTTAATGGTCTTTTAAACCAACATTATTTTACATAGGGATTACACATATAACAATAATGTAAGGCTGGTAAATGATATGTTCAAATATGGGATTAATTTCATTTTGGGAAATTTTCAATTTTCAATTTTATTAATAAACTTATTTTGGAATGATAATTCATAATCTCATTGATTATATACTAAATTAGTGGTGAAAATCCTAATAGTTGTCCAACAACTTCTCAAGGAATTTTCCCCTTTATGATATATATTTTTCCTAATGACCATCCTTCTAATCCTATTACAATTCCCCATATTTAATTTTATTTTTATTATTGATATGTATTGGGAAACATAGAATAGAGTATAAAAAATTACCATGGTAGGGGATTTATAATTATTAATCTATATCAGCCTTTAATCATATATTATTGTGAGATTGAACATGATCAGCTATTAGAAATTTATTATTTCATATGATTTTTTCTACACATTCAAGGATTATTTTTATCTTTACTATATTTTAATAAACTAAAGACCGAAAATATTCTTATTTTCATGAATCTGTATTCGTTATTCTCAAATAACTGCATAGCCATTCCCATAAAAATAATGTTTAGTGTTCAATGGAGGTCACACATGGTTCTATTCATAATATGATGATTCCATAGTGATTAACTCTAGTTGAGTTTCATTAATTTAAGAATAAACAATAAAAAATTCTAGATAATGGATTCATTTATCTTAGTTTCTTGTAATGGGGTTCACCGCTACCTTTTTTAGGAATAAATAAGGGTTAATGCATCATTCCATAGATTCAAAGTAACATAAAAAGACAATCATTAGTAATATGTATCCTCTATAAATATAAATGATGTATATGATCAATTATGAAGAACTATATATTTTTCAATGATATATCATTGTTCAATTTATCATCATAAAAAATCATTAAAGTGTATACAACCATGAAAACATTGAATATATGGGATGGCTGTTATGAATTTATAGTGATTATATTTAGGTATTAAATTTTCATTTTGATCATAATTTACATAATGAATATAGTCTTTATATATTACCTTAATTAGTATCAGTAAGTATTTATATATGTTATTTTTAAAAAACAAAATCAAAATTAATATAATGTGAACAATTAGGAATTGTGCTAAATACCCTAATACAAGAGAAGTTGTATACTAAATTTTGAAAGAGAGAATTTCAGATCTAATGTCTTTAATTATTAGTCTATGTAATCACATATAACAAAATGTAAATGAATTATTCAAAGATAAATGTTATTGATAAATGGTAGTGGCAAAAAATGGTAACTAGGATACTTTGTTTTATTGGGTTGGCATGATAATGCTGATAATTTTAAATATTTTTGTCATCACTATCTAATATAATCACAATGTTGACTTGGAAAAGGGTTATGTTATATTAGATACTAAAATGTGAAGAATGATTCATGGAACTAAAAATATGGTTAGTGAGGGTGCCAATGCTTACACTTGTAAGAACCCAAATCTTTATTTCAGGTATGGATCATGAATTCATGATGTTTTGAGGAAAAAAGATTTTTTGGAAATTTCGTAAGCACAGACCTTGTTCTCTGGAGTACACATCGTGTACTAGGTTGTCGTGCATATGTCATGTAACGACTGAGTAGATAGCTATGTAGGTGACTTGGCAGACTGCCTAAAGCAGGATCCCTTTGTGGCTGGTATAAGATGTGTACGTTAAATGAACATGTGATGTACTTTTCTTGTTTAATTGATAAGTTGGAG
The DNA here is from genome assembly GCA_963277665.1 of Viscum album. Classification (NCBI taxonomy): domain Eukaryota; kingdom Viridiplantae; phylum Streptophyta; class Magnoliopsida; order Santalales; family Viscaceae; genus Viscum; species Viscum album. The sequence continues at coordinate 1,660,801,336 of OY728145.1, forward strand.
CAGGGTCATGTCTCGTCTCTAGAAATAAATTCTTCTGTCCTTAGTTTGTACAGTAGCGGCCAGGAGGGATGATCAAAATCCAATCGACAGTTTCTTCATTTGAGGTCTGATCTGAACTCGGATAGGTGATTTGGAATCCCACCGATGAATTTTTTCTTTTCAAAGAGCCTCCCTTCAAAATTTCTTCTCTCTCATGGGTTGTCTATGGTTGATTGTTTTTAACCATTTTGTGGATCTATGTCATTCTAGGTCTATTCATGTCCCAACATTCATGAAAGTACTTCATACAATGTCGAGATAGGTGGTTTGTTCCCTTCATTGATATTTTCTAGATTTTATGTTCTTAAATTGTCGAATAGCAATTTTAGGGTATTTCATATTTTTTGAATTTGGCCATTTCTATTACCTATTATAATTTAGTAGATTGATAAAGGGGGAAGTTTTTAGGAAAAGGTTTTTACCTTTATTATGTATGTGTTCCCCATGTGTAATTGTTTATGGTCATTGGGTATAAAAAACATGTTAGGATTTCATTTTTTCCATGCCTAGTGTTGTTAGAATAGAGATACTATTTATATGAGATTAATCTGTCTCACATTGTGAATGTATGTATAAGGGTAATTTACTATGAAAGATTCTTGAGGTATGGTCTTTTAGGTATAATTGTTGTTATCAATGACCAGATGGGTTAGAAAATGAGAGCTACATGGTGGGTTGTTATTAAATGATTGTTGGACCATAGGAAATTGATTGTGAGATATGACATATAGTCATTATAATATATTGCTTCTATGCATACCAAAGGGGAATTTATTGCAATAGCTACCTAGGAGGTCATTTGTAAATTATTAGTGATGTATGGGACCAAAGGGGTTATAAAGTGTGAGAATTACTAGAGTTTCATTAAATATTGAATTATTGAAATGTTAAACTGGAGGGGTTATAATATGAGAACTTTCCTATAGGTTTTATTTTGAATGTATGGATGATTACGCAGTGTCTGCCAAGACAAAGTTCATGTTTGGAATCAATCTTACTATATTGAAAGATGGCCTTGTGAGACGTATGTTTTTCTATTACATGGAGGGATAGAGAGCATAGGCTAGATCATGGTATTCATTATTCAACATTTTGAATAATTAAAAAATTGAAATAATAGTAATTGGAAAATTAATTATTGTTTACATTTTAGTAATTTGTAGTTTATTGATTTATTTTTCTTATTATCTGTTTATAAATTCACTGACAGTTAGGAATAGATCATTTGGTGGATTCCTACTGGGATTCGTCTCACACCTTCTATGGATCATGCTTTTGTACCCAGAAAAATTATATAGTTGCAGGTATAAATAAGGGAGACACCCTTCTTCACCAGTTAATGATTGATGTTGGAGTATGAGAGCATGGGACCAAGATGAGTCTTGCAATGATGTGCTGTTTTCTATTTTAATAACTTTGAGATTATTATTGTATTTATATAATTGTGACATGTTTCTATTCATTCCAAGACACATTTTACATGCTTCATTTATTTATATATGTTGCAGTTGATTATATTACCTATCTTCTTCTATTTAATTTGTTGAATGGTATTTCCAATTTCGTTGTTGTCTTTTATTTGTTACCATTTTATTACTCGGACAATGAGGGATGTGATTATCCCCTATCACAACAAATTCCATCACGTCTAGTAGGTAGGTTTTGGATTTCAGGGAAATTCACTTGAGCTCATTTGACCACCCGGGTCTGGGGCACCATTAGGATGCACCCAATCCTAGGATGTTACATAGTGGTATCAATGGGTGTTATTTTTTTATTTTTCTTAATGTTTGGAGCCTATAGAGATGGATAATATTGAATAGATAATTTGTAATAATATGTTCCCGGGAGTAGCTACCCTACGTACATGGAAAATCCACGTGGCCACAAATATTGAAATTTTTCTAGTACTTCAATTGTTACAGTTGATTTCATTTCACCATTGGGGGAAACACTTGTTTTGTGCTGTTATTGTTTTTATCATATTGGTTCCATTTTGGTTGAAATTCTATGAGATGAGGGTATTCCATATCATGCATCCTGTAGGGACTAGATAAGACAACTTTTCATGCATTTTTGTCATGCCATTTTGGGTGCATTACTGATTGCCTATTATTTTGATTTATGGTGTGCTAGATACGCCTGCTCTTGTGATTGATTCCATGGTAAAATGCCTTCTATTTTGAAATGGTATTGGAAACTGTAAAGAGTCATTTTTTGGATGCCAATATTTTCTCCATGAGTTGTTATGTGACCTCTTTGATTGGAATTTGGTGGATCATGTGTGATCATAAAATGAATTATGTCAAGTGATACTATTAATATGGATTCAAACCATTTATTTGGGGGAGTATGGGCTCTCATGGTTTGGAATATGTCATACCTTGGAAAAAATTATAAGATTTCTAGGGTTAGGGGGATGTTTTAGAGGATTATTATCTTGAAACCTAGATGAAATGACGTGTGTTGTTATGAACACAAATCATGTCTTCATATGTTTTGGAAGAAAAAAATTTTATTAAGTACACTCTGTGTACTATATGTACATTTTCTGTAGTATTTAACTAAATGAATGACTGTGTGGGCAGCAACATGGGATTAAAAAACTTTGGTAGTACACGCTGTATACCTTGAGTACACGTTGTTCAGTATAGACGGTGTGTCTAGCTGTATGACTAACGACACAGGTGGTTGAAACATAGGTTGTACACTCTATGTCCTAATCTTTCATGATAAAAAGATTCTATCATGTCTATGATTGTGATACTGACAACAATGTTGTTAGAACATAAGTGGAACACAATATGTATAGGGTGAACATGTTGTTTAGTGTTACCTAGGAGAGAACTGTGTGGTTTATCCATGTAGAGTAACTTGGGAAGTAGGGATATTTAATGTAAATGTTGTGTCCTAGAAAAAATATTATGATTTTAGGGGTGTTACATGACTTTGTTTAGAAGAGATACACAACCATGTTAAACTGTAAGGGAACACGTCGTGTAGTGGTTGCAAACATAGTGTAACCCTGTTTTTCTAGAACATGAATTTTTTCCTTCTTTTATAACTCTCTATAACATAAATGTTGTTATCCTTGATAAACATAAACTGAGGTGTGTTCTTGACAATGTAGAGTAATGAAAATGAGACGTCCTCTTATTATACACTAGGTTCTGGGCGATGACTAGACACTAGAATTGGCAGATCAGGGACAAGTGGAAGATCCTCCCATCATGACCATTTTATCACCAGTTTTTATACCGGACGCAGGTGTTGATGAACAGTTAATTGAATGCTTTTTGAAGGATGTTACAAACATTTTGTGGAGCACCGCATCCTGCCCCGTGTATGGAAGACCTGATGTTGGTGTTTCAACTGCAACATCCTCCCACATTATTTTGGTATGGAAGACCATAGGTTGTAGAGTCATGGTTGGAGGCCTTGCTTGCTATATTTCAAAATCTATATACACATCTAGAAGGGAGGTTGAAGCTCATGACATACATGCTACATGATTCCACCAAGATATGGTGAGATATTATCTGACAAGCGGGACATCATTAGGTTATGGCTTGAGAAGTGTTCCATAGGAGCTTCTATGAGTACTTCTATCCTGAGATGGTGAGGGCCTATCAATCCTGAGAATTCATGCATTTAGAGAAGGGAACCTTTTCAGTGAAGGAATATAAATCTCCATTCACATAGCTTTAGCGCTTCGCACCAGTTCTAGGAGGTGATGAGTTTTGTTTGGATAGGTGATTTGAGGATGGTCTCAGGTATAACATATAGTCATAGGTGAATTTTGTCAGGATGACTTCAGTGATGGCTATAGTGAACAAGGTGCTGATTATCGAGAGTAATCTAATGGATTTGGGAGCTATGCTCAAGGGCAATTCAACCTCCAGGGTCGGTACTCCTTCATCATCTAGTAGGATGCTCCGTAGGGAGCCATCATGAGATGTTTCTTTGGGTATCAAGGAGGAATGATACTAGAATGGTAACAATACAAATAATAGAGCACATTTTCTAATTGAATATGTCTTGGGTAAGTCCTGTGAAAATATGGGAAACCATTACTGTTTATGTTTGGTGTTCTCAACAGTAGTGAGTGATTGGGGTTCTGCTATGACTCCACATTCAGGATCAGGACCACTAGCATCTCATCAGTCAGGGAACATGTGTTCATTTGGCCATTCAGATCGAAGAGGAGTTCATGGATGCGGTAGCCACATGGTAGGTTTTCAATGACTGTAGGGTGATTCTACTCAGGGTTTCCAAGAAGGATCTCATGTTCGTGGTACATGTCAAACTTTTGCAGTGTAATAGACCCATTAAGATAAGTATTTTGTACCCTCTACAATTATAGGTAGAATTCTAGTTGCCTCCGTTTTAGCTTATGCCCTTTTTGATATTTGGGATTCCCATATTTACATTTTATTTGTTGTGGAGAGCCTTGGGCTATGTATATTTACTTTTAAGGAGGTTATGATGCTAGACACTATGTTAGGGATTTAAGGGATATTGTACATTAGTCGAAGGAGTTGGAGGCGATGGGTTTCATTAGACCTAGTACTTATCTTTAGGGTTTGCCTGTATAGTTTTTTTAGTAGGTGGATGTCACCCTCAGACATTGTGTGGATTATTATAAGTAGAACCAATTGAACGTCATGAAACGATATACTTGGTCAATGATTGATGATCTATTTGATCAGATTATATGATCTCGGGTGCTCTCTAAGAGTGTCTTAATATCCAGTTATCATCCATTGCGCGCTACACCATCAGATATATCTATGATATCCTTTAATAGGCTGTATGGTCTACATGAGTAAGCAGTTATTTCATTCGATATCATGATCACGTGAGAAGTTTTCATCACACTGATGAACTGAGTGATCCATCCTTAATTGGATTTTTTGTGGTAGTCTTTGTGAAGGAAATCCTGGTGTACTCTCATACTCAACCAGACCATTCAACACATCATGATATTATTTTTAGTAAACATAGAGATTATAAGTTATATGTAAAAATAAAAAAGTTCTACTTTTGGATGGATCAAATTCACTTCATGGATCATTTTATCTCAGAAACAAGAGTAGAGGAAGACCCAGAGAATGTGAGACTATTATATTCCTGGGAGCATCCAAAGAACGGCTTTGAGGTATGGAGTTTTCTTGGGAAGTTTGGATACTACATGCGCTTTATTTATCACATTTCATGCATAGTAGTGCCACTGATGGGCCTGACTATGAATGGTGTGAAGTACGTACATAAATATTCATGTTATTTATCCTTTCAAGAGATGAAAGGAAAATTGACTTCAGCACCAATTCTGATTTTTCTAGATTTGGGAATGGGTTACATGGTGTAGTGTGATGCATCAGGTATAAAATTGGGAGAAGTGCATATGAAGTGGGAATGCGTCGTTACATACATGTCTCAAAAATGGATACCACATGAGAAGAATTACCCAACAATCTCAAGTTCTCTAAAGTTGTTAATTCTTTACGATGTTGGAGTCAGTATCTAATTGGAGATAATTTATTTGTATACAATGACCACAAAAGTCTCAAGTATATCTTTACATAGTGTGATGTGAATTTTTTGAAAGTGATGGTGTGTTATGTACCTTCATTCCATTGACCTAGAAATTTCCTACACACCTGGGAAAGGAATCATAATTACAGATGTGTTGAGTTGGAGGACTCAGATATAAATAGTTTAGGAGGCCAGTAGTGAGTGGAAGCTTATGGTTATGTTATTTGTGATATATTTTGAGGTTCATGATAGAGAAGGGGCTATTTTTATTTCTTTGATAGTTATTACCAATACTCTAATAGATCGAGTAAGAATGAGTTAGATATAATATTTTGAAGGCCTAGTCCTATGTGATAGTGTATCAGTAAAGGACCCTGCTTTGCGGTGGACCATATGTGATGATGGGATCTTGCATTTTCATGGGTGTGTTTGGGTGTCAACAGACATACACGGTGATCTGTTCAATGATTTTCATGCCTCTCTTTGGGAAGTTCATCCAGTTTTCACCAAGATGTATCAATATCTAAACCATTAGTATTGGTGGCCATGTATGAAGTGGTATTTTTCTGGTTTTGTTATGAGGTGTTCCAACTTTCAGAAGGTGGAGGCAGAACATCAACAACTGACATATAATTTACTAACATTTCCCATTCTAGAGTGGATGTGGAATGATATCGCGATGGATATCATAATGGGTGTAACGAGGTTGCCTTGAAGGAATGGTGTCGTATGGGTTGCAGTTGAATGAATCAGGATGGTTTCACATTTCATTCCATTAAAGGAAACTGTCAGTGTTGATGATCGTGGATGTCATTACATCTGATTGATTTTAGATTTTCATGTTGTTCCACACTCTATCATTTCGGAAGGGGACACCCGGTATACCTCTCATGTCTAGAAGGGACTATAGAGGTCTTTGATTGAACAAGTAAATCTTAGTACAGCTAACCAACCATAGACAAATGGCCCGTTCAGGCACTTGAGTCGGGTTTTGGAGGACATGCATCAAGCATGCATCAGGAATTTTAGGGGATCATGGGAGAGACACATACCCCTGATGGAGTTTTCCAACAACTACAGTTTCTAGGCAATGATTCTGATGGCACCTTATGAGGATTTGTACTATAGGCCATCCTGAACACCCCTATATTAGCAGGAGGTAGGAGATGCAGCTACATTGGGACATCGTCTTTTCCAGGAGACCACTAGGTCTGTGGAGATGACTCAGAAGAGGATGGATACTACATAGTCTTGATAGAAATCTTATGCTGATCAACAGAGACAACCTCAAGAGTTCATGGTCAGATATTAGGTTTTCTTACATGTCACACTGAGATTAGGACACATACGGATTATGAGATATATGGATATTTCACCGAGATTCGTATGACTATTTGTTGTGATGGATAGATTCGGGTCGGTTCCCTATCGGTTATAGCTACCACATAGTTAACGTGCTATGCTCTATGTCTTCCATGATTCTTCGATATGACATTACTTTTCGGGCTTGTCCAGTGTTTTTTAATCTGAGGATGATGAGTTAGTGGTGGACCCATACATTGAATAGAATACTATTCTGATTGTGGATCACGGTACAACAATTATCCATAGACTTTTTGTTCGTCTAGTACGAGAGCTATGGTAACACCGATGAGTACAAGATGTGACATCAGAGTGGTAAGATGATGTACAATTGTAGTTTCCTGAGTTTTTTTGAAGCTTCATCTTCATCACCCATGTATGGGAAATTAGAGGGACAAATTTCTTTATGAAGGGATGTTTCTAAGAACCCAAATCTTCATTATAGGTATGGATCTATAAATTAGGTTGTGTTGAAGAAAATTGATGTTTTGAAAATTTCTTATATACATACCATTAACTCTTTAGTACGCTCCAGGTAATAGGTTTTCACACATAACAGTGTATTGTCCGTGCCAAGGCTGAGTACAAGTCAGTGTATTGACATGGAAGAGAGCCTAAAGTGAGAGCTGGTAGAGGCTACTACACATCATGTACATTAATTGAACACAAAATTTACATTAATTTTTAATTGATGAGTCGGTGTGGGGTTGTGTCTCAAATCCATAAAACACATCATCTGACCTTGGTTCATACCGGAATGAGCGGGATGGACGATCAAAGCTTGAGCCACTGTTTTTAAATATTTGCTCTGATCTGAACTCCGTAAGATGCATCGAAATCCAACCGGTGAGTTCTTCCTTATCCTAGAACATCTCTTTTTGATTTCTCCTCTCTCATGTGTTGTTGAGTGTTGATATTTTTTACACTTTTTTAGGATCTACATCATCATAGTCCAATTAAAGGGCTAACGTTCAAGTGTGTTCCTCGTACAACATTGAGTTAGGTGGTTTGTGACTTTCTTTGATTGTCTTTGGATTATGTATGCTTAATGTGCAGAATACCCATGTTTAGGGTATTGCATGATTTGGAATTTGACCTTGTTTATTACCTGTTATGATTTGGTAGATGAATAAAGGGTAAATTTTCAAAGCATAAGTTTTAAAAATTGATTATGGGTGTATTAACAATATTTAAATTTTTATAGATGCTGGGTCTAGGATTTATGTTAGGATTTCTTAGTTTTCATGCCTAGTTTTTGAAGGACCCCGGGACACCCTGAGAGGGGAGGGGTGAATCAGGGTGACAACTTTTTTTTTAATGTGATGGATCTTATTCCCATGTTGGTAGGAATTTGTTGAACCTGTATGATGAAAATGATCAGAAAGAAAACATGCACATGCACATAGAAGACACAACACTTTTTACTTGGTTCACCACTATGGGCTACGTCTAAGGAGCAAACGCCGACAAGTTGTCAGTCGTACCAAAATCCACTATGCTTCACTAGCTGGAGATTACAATTGTTCGGGCACAGTCACTCAGTCCCAGGCTCACTGCCTTTACAAAGGTTCAGGGATAGCTCACTGCTTCCCTCGGGTCACCCGCGTTGACTCCCACTGTCTCACTACCGTTGGTGAAGTCACACTCACTTTATAGACGTGAAGTTATCTTAAATTGATAGACATGAAGTTCATTGACTCCGGTTCAGCATGAGACATTGCTTGCATTAGAGTCATGAGTTAATGCTATGTTAAAGTCCAAATTCCAACGACTGAGGAATACCCCCTTTTCCCTTGTCCACTGGGCAAATAACCTTTGGAAAAGGCCTTCAAAAAGAACCCTACTTCACAAGGCTCCTAATTTTTCAAAACTCAAACATGCCTTCGCGGAGCCCCTGCCTTTTCGCGAAGCTCAATCGTGAAGCACTCTCGCGATGCTCCAGCCTTCGCAAAGCTTGGATATCGCGGAGCTCCTGCCTGTTCACGAAGCTCACTTAGCCAATGCGGGGCGCAAGACTTTCGCGGATCTAGAATAGCCATCGTGATGCTCCTCTTTCGCGAACCACACTGCCTTCGCGAGAGACGTTTGCAAATCGAGAGAAAAGGTTTTCCTCTAAAATTCTCTCTACTTCTCTCGAGGGGGTCGACCTCTATTTATAGGCGATTCCACCGACCCTCGACCCTTCCGCATGAAGTTAGTGCCACGTCAGCTCAAATCGCGAAGCTCCGAAGTTCCCGCGGAAAATCTCTCAAAATCGCGAAGCACTACGACAATTTTCCATTCGTAGAGATCGTCGTAATCGCGGAGTATCACCATCATCATTCCTTCGCGCCTTCGCCGCAAATCTCCCTCGCAAAGCCCTTCACCACCGTGATGCACTTCAACTCTTCTGTTCACGAAGTTTTGACGTAATCGCGAAGACTCACCACCTCCATTTTTATGGTCTTCGCGATTTCCAGACCATGCATCCTCTCTTTGGGAAATTCATTCCTTTGCCATATTTAATTATTATCTTCATGGAAAGACACTTTTCACAATGCAAAAAAACTTCCAGATTTTGGACCCCAAAAATTTGGCAAACACTGGGAAACGGCGCCACCTTCAATATTGTTGTCTGCTTGAACGGTATGATCTCTTTGTTGGTACACGATCCGAACTTCCATTGTTGATTGACAACAAAAACAAACTAGACTCCAAATCATGAATAGAAAACCATGGTTCCAACAATCTCCCCCTTTGGGTTTGTTGTGATTCAGAAGATAAATTCAAAAGATCTCTATCTATGTGAAAACCAAAAACACAGGAATCAACTCAACCAATACTCTAAGTCTACATGAGCAATGATCTGTGTAGAAAACAAGAGAGGAGGCTTGAATTGGGTTCCACTATTTTCCTTCCACATTATTCTCATCACAGAAGTTTCCTGAATTTATTCCTTTATCATTTCTCCCCCATTGACAATAAATCCAAAGACTAGAAAGAAAAAAAATTCGCGTTCACCTCAAACCATACTCCCCCTCGATAGTATCTCCCCCATAAACCTGCATCACAGCCATAAACAGATTAAAACAGTTATAACAAATGGGGATAGGGGAATTTCAGAGCCTCCTTATGTAGTAGGAGGCGGTTGAACACTGAGGTTCAACCAATTCTTCTCAAACACAGCCGCAGACAGTGGCATGGTCAGGATATCAGCCACTTTCTCATCAGTTCCAACATGGTCCATTTTAATCATGCCTTGTTCAAACTATTCTTTAATAAAATGATACCATATTTCATATGTTTTGTATGAGAATGTTGAACCGGATTCTTCGTAAGATCAATTGCGCTTTTTTTATCACAGTAAATCAACATTGGTTGCTGCACCTTATCACCAATATCTACTAGTTGCTACTTCATCCAAAGCAGTTGAGTGCATGCCTTTGTGGCAGAGATATACTCTTCTTCAGCAGTATAAGAGAAGTACTTTCTTGTTTCTTGCTCAACCGGCCAACACATTTATTCCCAATATAGAAAGCTCCACCACTAGAGGACTTTCTGTTTACTACAACACCATCCAAGTCAGCATAAAAAAACTCTGATAATTCACTGTCAATGCCTGCAGCAAAAAATATCCTGAAGTTATGTGTACCTTTAATGTACCTCATGATTCTTTTTACTGCTGCCATATGTTCCTCCTTTGGATTACTCTGAAAGAGATCCTCAAGAAATGTTGCAAAGACAATATCTGGACTTGTCGCTATCAGGTACAGTAGGCTTCCAATGATTCTCTTGTACACGGTGGGCTCAACAGAGTTCCCATCCTCATGCTTTCCATGTTTAGTTCCAACTGCAATCGGAGTTGACATTGGTTTGGAGTCTTGCATATTGAACATCTTCAATAGCTCTCTTGCATATTTTTTTATGATAAATGAAAGTGTATTCCTTCTTTTGAATCACTTGCAACCCCAAGAAATATGTGAGCTCCTCAATCCTAGACATTTCATATTCTGATTTCATGTGGTTGGAAAATTCATCCACTGATTTTTGCCTGCTGCCACCAAATATGATATCACCAATGAAGATAAGAACCATGAATTGATCTTTTGGAGAATTCTTCACATTGAGATTGTGATCAACTCCTCCTATTTTGAATTCCATCTTCTTGAGATATGAGTCCAGCCGTGAGTACCATGCCCGTGGTTCCTACTTCAAACCATATAGAGCTTTCTTCATTTTGCAGTCCTTTGTTTCATCATTACCCTAAACAAAGCCCACTTGTTGTTAAACGTAGACTTCTTCATCGAGTACACCATTCAAGAATGTTGTCTTGACATCCATTTGATATACTTTATATCCTCTTTGTAGTGCCATGGCAAGGAAAAGCCTGATTGACTCCAGTCTAGCCACTGGAGCAAAGGATTCTTCAACATCAATGCCTTCAATCTGGGAGTATCCTTTACATACCAGTCATTCCTTGTTTCTGATGACACTTGCATGCTCATGAAAATTATCTTTGAAGATCCATTTGGTACCAATCACATTGTGACCTTCGAGTCTCTGGACAAGATCCCATGTTTGAGTCTTGTCAATCTGATCTAATTCATCATTCATGGTTTTCACCCAAGATTTATCTTTTGTAGCTTCTTCGAATGGGGATGGATCTACAACTGATAGAAATGCAGATTGCGTGTTATTCTTCATCCTTATTGTTTGAGTGGGTGCACTTCTTTCCCCAGTTATGTTGGATGGATCAATCTCAGCTCTTCGATTTCTCCTGCGCGGTTCAATAGTATTCTCTTCAGCCATAGTTTCTTCTTCAGTTTCTTCTTTTGAGTCAACATCATGATGTGACTGCTGATTGTTTTGCACTGCTTCCTCTATTTCTGCATTTGTATTTTCTTCACGTTCACATTCTTCCGGAATTTCTATCACATCAGCATATGACATCCTTGAAGCATTTTTGGTTTTCTCTTCAATTATCTTAACATCACTGATTTCCAGAATCCATCCCAAATTCTTGTTGAAACATTTGTAGGATTATCTATTCATTGAGTAACTGAGGAAGATTCCTTCATCTGCATTGTCTCCATATTTCCCTTGAATTCCTTCTTTGTTCCTGATGAATCATTTACTTCCAAAGAAACGAAAGTATTTTATAGAAGGCCTCCGTCCATGCAACAATTCATATGGTGTCTTCGTCTCAACCATATAAAGTCTTGTTCGATTCTGAATGTACACTACAGCTTGAAGAGCCTCTTTCCAGTAATGTCGTGGAATACGACTCTCAATTAGCATAGTTCGTGCCATGTTGTTCACCTGTCAATTCCTACATTCAACAACTCCATTTTGTTGTGGAGTTCTCACAGTAGCTACCTCATGCTATATCCCATGCTTCTCCAAATAATTCTCAAATTCAATGGACATGTATTCTCCTCCATTGTCAGATCACACCACTTTGATTGTTCATCCAGTATCATTCTCGGCGATTCGCCGATATGTTTTCATGCAGTCAAGGACTTGTCGTTTCCTATGAAAGACCATCACACATTCCATTCTACTGTAATCATCAATGAAAAGGACAAAGTACCTTTCTCCATGAGTTCCAGCAACATTTATTGGCCCACAAACATCTGTGTGAATAGGATCATGAAGGTGAGACACTCTTTTCTTCTTTGGCCGATATGAACTGCAGACCAGCTTCCCACGAATACAAGCATCACAAGATTTTTCACGCTCACACTTCAGGTAGGGAATTCCCATGTCAATTCACAATTTTTATATTTTCTCTATGTCTTGTTGATTGATGTGTCCTAGTCTCCGATGCCACAAATTTTTTTCTTCTTCAACAATCATGTAACATACATTTTCTTCACTATCAACCTGATACAAGTTGCCTTCTGTTCTGCATCCCTTCATAAGTGAATTTCAAGTCTTTCCCTTGATAGTGCATCATTTCTAATTTAACGTAACTATAAGTCCTGAGTCACAGAGTCGACTCACGCAGAGGAGATTATGACGTAGGCTATCTACGTAAAGGGCTTCAGTTTTCTTTATTTCTCCATTAGCTAATTCGGTACTTCCACTCCCTTTGATTTTTAGAGCCCCATCATTACCAAATCATACTATACCACCGACATTGCTTATGATATTCGTTAGTAGGCCGGCATTACCTGTCATATGAGATGAAAAACCGCTATCCAGAATCTTGGTACTGTTGTTATTTGAATCTTTGAGGGCCACCTCTGCAAGGTTGGATTTCTAAATCTTCTTCCTTTCCTTCCATGAGACATCAGATCGAGTATAAATAAATGACGTCCTTTCAATTATCTCTTTCGCATACCCAAGTTCTTCATAGTTAAAGTCTTCTTTGAGAGGTGAAAAACTGTTTGAAAGAGCAACAATGTCTTGCTGATGAGACTTGACTTGTCTTGAACTTCGGTATGAGGTGTCCATGTCCCTTCTCTGCCTACAATTAGCGGCCTTATGACCAAAGTTAGACCAACAAAAACAATATCCATAGAAATTATTTCTTCTATTAGAATTAGTATATGAAATTATTCTCCTTTGTTGAGCTTCTATATCTTCTCCATTCAGATAACTTCTTGCCTCTTAACAATAAGACATGGTGTGGCCCTGATAGCCACAGAACTGACACTTCATGAGAGGAAATGACTTCTCACTTGAATTTGACCTCATACCTTCTTTCTTGGGAGAATAGTAAGACTGTCTGTCATTTCTGAATGTTTGAAGATAATTTTCAGGTCTCCTTTTAGTTTGGATTGAGGGTTCCTTTTTCAGCACTCTAGGTAACATTTCAACATGTTAAAATTTCATCTTATATTTCTTTTGGATCTTTTCACTTCCAGCAGTAGATGTCTCAGCCTCACAGCCAATTCCACTCTTTCCCATGCAAGAGGGTCTTTGATCACTCAAGATTTTTCCAACCCCATCTGAACCACACTTGGCTCTTGCTGGTAATTCTGCATCTGAGAATCTTCCAAATTGTATTTCTTCCTCGATTCTTTTTGTAACTGATTCAGTCTCCAGTTTACACCTTAGAGTAACTACTTCCTCCTCAAGGCCATCAGCATACTTGGATTTTTCATCCAGTCTGGAGGTGAGGTCATTTATGACCTTTGCCTGCTCTTCAATTCTCAGCTTCAGATCTACTACATCATCATTGCTTTCAATTATTTTAGACTGTACCTTCACAAATTCTTCCAGTCGTTCAATTTCAGCTTCAAGTTGATCAACATGTTTATTTGATTCTTCTACAATTGATTTCCACTTATTGCAGCTCTTACATTTAATCTTAATCTTACTAACCACATCCTTAAGTTGCATCTCAGGATCTACACAAGTTCTCGGTTTTTTTTCTCCATCAGTATCTTCTAACTTTTCAATGGTGGCCATCATAGAAGCATGGTTCCCAGTTTTGAATTCTGGTTCTTCTTCATCACAGAATTCATTATCATCTTCTTCCTCTTCACAGACAAAACTCCTCCTATGCATTTTCTTACCAGATTTGAACTCTCCATTTTTGAAGAACCTTCTCTGAGGCTTCTTGAAGTTTTCATCCTCACTATCTTCATCATTGATCATTTTTAAGCACTGATAGGCAATGTGCCCAACTTTTCCACAACCGAAACACGCGAGAGGTAACATCCCTTTGAATTTCCCTTTCCCCTTATGGAACTTCTTTGTAATGAGAGAATGAATTTATTTTTCTTCGACATCTTCACCGCTACTATCCTTTGAGATTTTAAGTTTATCCATGGCCTTGAATGCCATTTCCTTGCTCACCCGAGTCGTAGCATCTTCTGGTTTGACTCTAATTTCATATTCTACCAAACTACTCAGTAGATCATCTAGAGAAAGTTTGGAAAGATCTCTTTCCTCAAGGGATGACACCTTCGCATTATACAGAGGTGGAAGTCTTCTCAATATTTTCTTTACAATATCAATTTCGTTTATTTCTTCGGCTAGACCCCGAATTTCTCCAACCACTTCAGTAATTCGATTGAAGAAAGAGTATGCATTCTTGTCTGGATGTATCTTCATATCATCAAACCGATTGTGCCACACTTGTAGTTTCACCTCCTTAACTTTTCTATCACCTTCATAAATATTCTCAAGTTTATCCCACATGGATTTTGCTGAGGTGAAATTCACCACCTTTAGATAGATCTGATCAGAAAGGGCTGCAGTGAGTGTATTCTATGATTTAGCATCTGCATCAAGAAGTTTCCAATCTGTTTCAGTAATAGCTAGGCATGTTGGATCAGTGACTTGTATTCCTTGCACAGCAGAAAAGAGAACTTCCATTCCAAGAGATCTTAGATGAGATCTCGTTCTGTTCTTCCAGATCTGGAAATTGCTTCCATCAAAGGGAGGGACTCCCCTAACATTGACCGCATTTTCCATGACGAAAAAGGTCAGATTCAACACCAGCAAAATTTACCCTCTGATACCACTTGAAGGACCCCGGGACACCCTGAGAGGGGAGGGGTGAATCAGGGTGATAACTTTTTCTTTTAATGTGATGGATCTTCTTCCCATGTTGGTAGGAACTTGTTGAACCTGTATGATGAAAATGATCAGAAAGAAAACATGCACATGCACAGAGAAGACACAAACCTTTTTACATGGTTCACCACTATGGGCTACGTCCGAGAAGCATACGCTGACAAGTTGTTAGTCGTACCAAAATCCACTATGCTTCAATAGCCAGAGATTACAATTATTTGGGCATAGTCACTCTGTCCCAGGCTCACTACCTTTACAAAGGTTCAGGGATAGCTCATTGCTTCACTCGGGTCACTCCCGTTGACTCCCCCTGGCTCACTACCATTGGTGAAGTCACACTCAGTTTATAGACGTGAAGGTCTATTCAATTGATAGACATGAAGTTAATTGTCTCCTGTTCAGCATGAGACTTTGCTTGCATCAGAGTCCCGAGTTAATGCTCTGTTAAAGTCCAAATTCCAACGACTGATGAATACCCCCTTTTCCCTTTTCCACTGGGCAAATAACCTTTGGAAAAGGCCTTCACAAAGTACCCTACTTTGCAAGGCTCCCAATTTTGCAAATCTCAAACAAGCCTTCGTGGAGCCCCTTATTTTTCGCGAAGCTCAATCGCAAAGCACTCTCGCGATGCTCCAGCCTTCGCCATGCTTGGCTATCGTGGAGATCTTGCCTCTTTGCGATGCTCACTGAGCCAAAGTGGGGTACAAGACTTTCGCGGAGCTAGAATAGCCGCCGCGAAGCTCCTCTTTCGCAAAGCAAACTGCCTTCGCAAGAGACCTTTGCGAACTGAGAGCAAAGGTTTTTCTCTGAAATTCTCTCTACTTCCCTCGAGGGGGTAGGTCTCTATTTATAGGTGATTCCACCGACCCTCTACCCTTCCGCGCAATGTCAGCGCCAAGTCATCTCAAATCGCGAAGCTCTGAAGTTCCCGCCGAAAATCTCTCAAAATCGCGAAGCACTACGGAAATTTTCCATTCACGGAGCTCGTCGTAATCGCGGAGTATCACCATCATCATTCCATCGCGCCTTCGCCGTGAAGCTCCCTCACAAAGCCCTTCACCGCCGCGATTCGTTTCAACTCTTCCGTTCGCGACGTTTTGACGTAATCGTGAAAACTCACCGCCTCCCATTTTCTGGTCTTCGAGAATTCCAAACCATGCATCCTCTCTTCGCGAAATTCATGCCTTTTCCATATTTAATTATTATCTTCATGGAAAGCCACTTTTCACGATGCTCAGAAACTTCCAGATTTTGGACCCTCAAAATTTGGCAAAAACTGGGAAACGGCGCCACCTTCAATACTGTTGTCTGCTTGAATGGTATGATCTCTTTGCTGGTACACGATCCGAACTTCCATTGTTGATTGAAAACAAAAACAAACCAGACTCCAAATCATGAATAGAAGTCCATGGTTCCAATAGTTTTGTTAGTATGGAGTTACTATTTATATGAGATGCATGTGTTTCACATTGTGAAATTATGGTAATGGGTAATTGACTGTGAGAGCATCCCGAGGTATTTCCTTTTATGTAAAATTGTTGTTATCATTGACCAATGGGTGTAGAATGTTAGAGATAATCATAGGGCCATTATTAAATGAATTTTTGAACATAAGGAATTGACTATGAGAGCAGTCAAGTGGTCATTATATTATATTGATTCTATGAAGACCATGGGGTATTGAGCATGAGAGATACCTAGGTGGCCATCTATAAATGATTAGTGCTATTTGGGACCAAAGAGTTTAGACTGTGTGATAATTCTTAGAGGGTTATTATTTAATGAATTGTAGATATGTTTAACCAGAGGGGTTAGATTCTGAGAACGTTCCTAGAGGTTTCCTTTTGAATATTTGAATGACTTCCAAGATTCTTCCACAATAAAGCACAAACTTGGACTCACTCTTACTATATTGTCATACGGTCTTCTGAGACATTTATTTTTCAATTACACAGAGGGATACAAATCTTAGACTAGATAATCAGATTCATTATTAAATGGTTTTAATAATTAATAAATGAAAATGAATGTAATTTGAAAATAAAGGATGGTTTACTTTTTAGTACTCCCTAGTTTATTCATTTATTAAGTATATGGCCTGCTGCATATATTCACTTACAACTGGGCATAGATCTTTTGCTGGTTGCCTTCTAGGATTCGTATCATAACCTATTTGTGTCAGGGTATTGAAAAAAAATTTATTATATTGTTGTAGATATAGATAAGGGAAATCACCCTTTTTCATCAGGTTCTTGCTTGTTGTTGGAGCTGGAGAGCATTGGACCAAGCTGAAGCTTAAGACGCTGTTAGAGATTATTGTTTTCTATCAATTGGTTTTAGTATTTTATTTATAGCATTGTGACCTATTTGGAGGATTTCGTAGACACATCTGATGTGATTGATTTATTTATATATGTTTCTATTGTTTATACTATTAGTATTTTGGTTTTTACTTTTTTTTATGGTATTAATTCTTTTGCTACTATTTATTGTTTGTTTATATTATGTTACTCTAAATATAAATAAATAGTCTATCAAATATCACACCTAATTCCATCACATCTAGCCATCATCCTCTACCATTCGGGTAAAGGAACTAGAGTCCATGTGAAAAATGAAGTATGGGCCACCATTGGGAATCATTCGAACACAAGACATTACAAAACTAAACTGGAGTGGAGAAGGGTTTTTGATATATAGGTTTTTATCAAGGAAACTAAATGGATCTATCCTCATAAATAACATCATTTTAAAATAAAATGGATCTCTCCAATTAAAAATTCTTCATAAAAATTACTAGACATTCAATTTGGAATTGACATTGGTAATTTATTAATTGATGATACAAAAGAATTATTTTTATGGATAAGGGTTTAATATATATATTGATCATTAATTCAAGAATTAAATATCTATTTTGAATTAGTTTAATATGTGTCAACAAATATTCTTGGATTTGATAACTATTTATTATTTCTCAACATATTACTACCCTGGGAAGGAAAATAAGGTGGCTCATTCAATTTTTAAGAAATTCAATGTAGTCTTATGTACGATGAGGATCACAAATTATCTAATTTTTATAAATATTTAACTTTTTGACACTTATATCATGATATTATGGGTTAAATCACATCTTCATAAAATAAGTGTTTATCAATCTATCAATATATGGGTTAATGAAGTGTAGAAGTAATATGTGGAGCTATATTAAATGGTGAGAAGTTTTCTGTAGATCAACCATGATTGTGATGGAAACATTTTTTTGGAGAATCATATATTTTTTCATATATAAAATATTTCAAGAATTAGTTATTGAATAATAATTTTAATTTATCTATCTCTATTAATTAGGGAATTAGAAATATTTATAGTGTTTAACAATTTTTTTTCTTAAGGTAGAATAATATGAGAGACATTTCTGAGAATGTATCTCATTTCCAAGAATGTTTTCATGTTAAGGATAAGTTGGTGAAAAATTATGGGATGGTATGACCATTACTATTATAGTAATATAAATATGATGACATCAACAAGGATTTTTCACTATAATACAAAAAATATCAAATGACCATAATGCTATATTGGAAGTAGTTAACTACCCTTAGAAATCATCAATACTCATTTCAGTCAGAGAATATATATATATTCATAATATTTAAAGAATATAAATTATTGAAATGTTAAAGTTTTATTCAGTACCACAATATATATTACTGGATTGGGATCCATGTTTTAAGTAGGTGTTATAGATAATCCTTTAGAAATTTATTGTTATAGAATAATGTTCTATAACTCCTCGTCATCCTTAGATAGAGGGATTTTCTGAGAGGACCGTTCAAAAACTATTAGATGTGTATATATGTTGTTCTATGTATCTTAAATGGGGTTAAAATTAAAACTCTAATTTATTTGAGTTTTCTTATAATAATATAATTCAATAATTAATTCATATGGATCCTAATGATTCACATTATGGAATGATTTTATTAACTCAGACAGTCTAGAATGATGTTATTAAAATAAATATACTAGTAATTGAGAAAGCTATGTATATTTTCAAATAACATCATTAGAATATAACTACAAATCATGGTATCCTAGATTCAATAAAAAAATGAACAGTGTAAATGATTCATGAGATATATAATTTCATGTTTCTAAAAAGGGTTTTCTATGAGTTTCTTAGTGGAATATGTTTGTGATATATTGAAGAATTTGTAGTTCATCCCAAAATATATTGGTGTATTTTATATTCTTCATCATGTAAGGATGGTAGTTTAATGATTTACACTTCCACTAAACATATATTAAGTTCCTTATGTGCTCGAAATGTCTCCTTTTGAGGATGTAAATACATGTTCACTAATAATGTTAATGTTATTTTGGAGAATAATAAATTTGAATAAGCTATATGGGGACCCATGGATTTGATGTCGTTGAGATATCCTCATTGTTTTTGAAATAGAGTAATATAATTCTGAGGGAAAATCAACTTAAGGGGGTTAAATTTATGCCCTTTAGATGTTATAATATATTTCTTTTTAAATACTTTTATTCACTTTGAATGAATGTGAATCTTGAAACCCAGTGTCTAAATAAATCATAACATATAATATCATTATAACATATCAGATTTATTTGTGAGTATGAATATGGGATATAACATTAAGAAATGTATACGGTATGAATATTTATAAATTAAATTCATTAGTTATCAAATGATTTTAATTGAAAATAAATACCATTTGGATGATAATTTAATATTTCTCTAAATAATGTATTTTTAGAAAAATTGTTTTTTAATAAATAATTTTAAACACATGTATTGGATGATTTTAATGGAATTTATATATTGTATATTCAATAATTTTATTATCTTTCATCAAATATTGTTCTATGAATTAAACATTAATAACTCAGGTTCCTTAAATAAAAATTATATTTTTTTCTAAAAACATGTGTCATCATTTTTTGCGAGAATAATTTACATTTTATTTTGCAACATTCATAAAATTTAATTCCAAAAATAAATATCATTTTTTAAGTTAAATATATTTATATTTGTTAAATTTATTTTGTACCCTTTTATAATAACTATTTTTCATGAATAGTGAATAATCTATATTATTATATACATTTTTCTTTTAATTTTTTGAATTTATATATTATAATTTATATATTTTTTTAAAATTTATATTAGTCTAATTGTAGTTTAATTAATTTAGATTTTTTAAATTGAGTAAATGTTATAGTTAATTTTGATATAAAATTTATTATACTTATGAAATATTTTTCTATTGAAACCCCGTAATCATCACATATACATGTATATTTTTAAATATATTCTGAAACATGTAATAATTTAATTATAAAAAATTTATTATATATTTTGAATTATAATAATTAATATTTATCAATAATTTCAATAAAAATGGTTTTTTATTGAATACAAAATATTATAAAAATTAACTGTGATAGATAATGATAAAACATGGTTTTCACCATATTGTGTCGACGACAAGATGAATTTTTTAACACAAATTTATTTTGTTTATAATAAATTTAATTTCATAGTTATTAACATTTAGAATATTTTATTAAATAATTTACATTCAATTTTTTTTGATTTAAAGTTAAATTACATTGGTAAAAAAATAGTTATGATTATGAAAACTAAAACGATAAAAGTGAGTTACCTCCTCGGTAAAGGGGGAAATAATTATTTATTCATTATTTTTGAGTTTTTTTAGACATTATCTTCCATATAATCCATTTCTTATCAATTTTTGAGTCAAATTGATTGAGCGTGACTTCCCATTAGAGAATAGTTTTTTGTATTTTGAAAAATGTACATTGTTATGAATTTTCAAAGATATCCCCATCCCTCTCATATCCAAACATAAATATCATTTTAGTTCTAAAATTAAATATTAAAATTAATTATATAAATTCCTTAACATTACATATAGTAACTTTTCTATTATAAAAAATCGTATAAATTCATTATATCTAAAATTAAATAGATTGTCTAAAAATTGGGTATAGTTCTTGACTATGAAATTTCATATTATTTCATATTCTACGTCCATCAAATAATCATAAATTATTATTAATTAATAAAAATATTTTCTTACATACTTAATGTTGTTATTATTTTGTTAAAATTACATATAATTGTCTCCCCTTCCGTCAAATGGGAAACTAAACCATGAACAATTTTTATGGAAGACTACCTCATCATTAATCGATGTTATTGGTTTTCAATCACCGACTCCCATAGATAAAAATAATGATATATATAATGTAGATATATATTTTTATATATTAATTATTCGATTAATGTTTTTAAATTATAATATAACATCCTAATAATTACCATACAAATAGTTGTAAAACAGTTACATCACTCATGTATATGTGTAGACTACTGCCTCCCCAAAGTTATTTTATTCATTTTAATCTTATTTTAGCATGGATGGTAATAAGGATGGGTTTGATTAATATATATAATTAATATGATATTATAAAAAATTTACAATTTTTATTTATTATATATCATTATTTTCATCCATCTATCGAAAAATGAAATTAAAACATTCATGAGTAGGTTATGCATGTCATCCCCAAGAATGGTGTAATTCATTTTAAAATTATAACATTTATGGATGAATATAAAAAAATATATAATATATATTATTTAAATATCATGATTTATATTTTTGATATGGCAGTCCCATTATCATTCCAAAATGGGTAAAACTACCAAACCAAAACATACATAAAAAGAAAATTATTTGTTGCGTGAAACATTGATTTTTACGAAGTATTGTAAATTAATGATTTCTTAATGATTATAATTGAATAATATAAGGTTCTATATATATGATTATGGTTCTATAATATATTCAAAATAAATATATATTTTTTATTCTAGAGTTATGAAATGTATAATGGATGTCAGACATATTTTATAGGTTTATGTCACAGTTACATCATTATTCAAGGGTTTTTACGTCTATTTCCCTAGTAGGGAATTTATATAATCATTACAAAATAAACCAAAAAATATTTATCATGAAATTTTTATTTATATTCATAATATTTTTTCATTTCAATTTCCACTTATTAAGTACATATGCTACAACGATAATATATTATAGAAACTTGAGCTTTTTTTACTCATGTTGAAATAATTCAATTACCTTTCCATATTTTCATTAATGTTAATTATATTTTTTTGATAAATTATCCATTGATTTATTTAATAACATTTTACCATTTTTGACTTTTTAAAAAATGATTTAAGTGGAATATAATTGTCATCTTTTAAATGAGATACTTTTTGACCTTTTAATAAAAGTGTGAATTGATTGTTATTTATATAATAGTGAATGAGAGAAATTACCATACATATATCACACTCATTATATTGAATCTTAATTTACAATTTTAAATGTTCCCATATAATTGATCTTTTTTTCTTAACATTTTTGAAATATTTTATACTTTATATAAGTTATTTCAATGTTATAATGGAATTTTCCTCAAGAAATATTATAGTAATACAATTTATTAATATTCATATATGTGAGAATCTATAAATAAATCATATATTGAAGGTATAAACTATTTCTTCCATTCTCCATATTTCATTAGATGGAATATGATCAGTTTGAATGGGGTGATAATTGATATTTAGTATGTGATTTGTCCCATATTTTTATATTTTCATTATTATGGACCATTTGTGAAGTTTTTTTTATATTCATAAGTTGAAATCATTATATATTTTTTTTTGGGATGTTGTATAATAATACATAGCACTTGATAAATATGTCTATATAATGAGACAAACTTTATTAGGTATTTGGTAGAGGTCTTAGTCCCTTATATAAGATGTCATAGAATAAGACCTCAATAGTATATTTTAAATGATTATAATAAGAAGTTATATAATATTAAAATTATTTATTGAAGTACATGAAATTGATCAAATATATATGATATCAGTGGAATCTTATATAGGTAATGTGACTATTTTTTATTATTATTGGATAATAAATTATTTCTTCAATACTATTAATATCTTATTATAATTCTCTATATGGATACCCTTACTAAACATCTATGCCCACCCCATCCATATTTTTTATTTCCCATTCAATATAAGAAATCAATTATTATTCATATGTATGGATGTATTATATTGAATAATGGTGTTCTCAATGAAATTACTATGTTTTATTTTATAATTTCATATTGAATATGGTATTTATTTATTTATCTATATTTACAAGACTACATAATTATATGAACCTAGGATATTTGATTCGTTGTATCCAGTGAAACCATAATAATGTTTACACTTACATTAGGAAACTTTGGTTGGGGTATTTACATTTCATATATTATTTCCAATTTTTATACATACAAGATTATTACATCAAATTTCCATCATCCCCATATAATGTTTTTAGGGATATTGGATGGGATATCGGTTGAATTATTTTAGGATTCCATATATCCCTTGATAAATGGATTCATTTCATTGTACCAATTTATTGATTAAATAAATTTGAAACCTATGTATGTTTTCTAAAATGACCAATGTTGAGTACATAGAAGTTTAATAATTACAAGAAATCATTAATTTTCATCGGAATCTATTAATAATTTTTTCAGAGAGGGATCCTTTATTTACATATCATTTTTGAAGTGGCCTCCATGATGTGAGAGGATATCATGTTTAGTTAAGAACAACATAAGACACATAGATGTATGATCAGATGGAAGTTTCCATATAGAATATGGATGAATAGATACATGCTGGAATTCCAGAAATCAGAGACTCTCATGATTTATATTCAGGAATCATAGTGTTTTTAATAACAATTGTTCCCTTTTGGAAACTGAAATACCAAACATTGAGATCTTTTATGGAAATATTATTAAATCACTACACTGATGGTAGGAGGTTGGTGAAAAATTATTGCAGGACAATATTTTTTCAAAGCGAAGATGAAAATGATTTATATGATCCATCTGATAATTGAAATAGATTAAAATAGGTATAAATATTATTCAGTTCATAATAAATATCAGTTTTATTTATCAGTTTTGTCTAGATGAATCTCAACAAACAAAATTGGTTGGGAAGTATATGTCTTGGATAATAATGGATGTTTTCTTCAACAATTTTTAGATTGATATATGTTAATGATAGTATTAAAAAAAATCTATCCATTTATTATATCCACCACTAATGGAATTAATCCTTGATGTATTTCATGCATCATAGCTCAAGAATTATAAATCATAAATGCACTACGTATATAATTTGGTGGACCAGGATGTGTATTGTGTTTTTAATATGGACAAGCAACCATTTTGACTTGTTGATTCACAATAAAAAGATTATTTATGGAGAAACCATAACTTTAGAACAAGTTTAATGCAAACTTGGATATGTGTCTCATGATTTGAGGGAATAGATTGCACTGATTAGAGATATTTCTCATCATTTCATTTTAATGGTGTCCTCTTCATGGGATTTATGGAGGATGAAATAAATTATGATAGGGAAAACAATGACATTTATATAACTCATTTCAAGTATGGTCCTTGGATTATTTTGGCTCTATATTTTTTCATCCATATTTCTAGTTCATTCCCTTCATTTATTTTAATGCATAACTTTGGGATCCTTTATATAAGTTTTTATTGAAGTCTTTATTATATATTGACATGTCACGACATTCATTGAAAATTTATACTTTGCTGGATACTAGCCAATAAGTGAAAAATACTATTTCTGGAACACCAGTTTATCAGTTGTAGTATAGAAAAATGATTTTTCATCAAAATCCTCCTAGAGAGATGACAAGGTCTATAATCATAATAGAGTATTTATAGAAGAAATGATTTATTAAAAGAACTCTACTAGCTAGATAGAGGGTTACCTAATGAGGTAATAATTATTCCATGATCAAGTGGTTAGATTGTGGGATCAAGCATCTATCATGTTATGATAAACATGGAGATAATGGGAACAGAATTATAATATTTTAATTTTCTTAATCAGCAATGGTATTTAAAAAGTCATCTCCCTCAACCATAAATTAGTACCAACAATTTTGGAGTCTCTCGAATGTTGACGTTGTCCCATAGAACAGTTTTTCATCAATGATCAATGATCTTGATAATGTATTTATTCCCATCAAGTATGATTCATCTAAATTGGATTATGAATTCTTCATTCCTTTTATCACCCATTCATGACCAGTGGTTCTTCGTGAAATTGATGGATATATATCATAAAAAGATGAATTATTGTCCCAAGATTCCACCATGATTGATCTATCATTAAAATACCGATTGTTATATCATATTTTTTGCGATTTTTTATCCTCTATATGATGAAGATTGGGTTTTAAGGTGATTAATATTAATTGAAACTATTATTTCACGATTGATTTAAAATTGAATTTATTTTTATTTAAAGAGAATGATTTATTTATTTTTAATTAATTCTTTTTAAATGGAATGTTATACATTATAAAATCTCTTTTAAAAAATATATGAATATATAGTATTGATATTAGTGAAAAGATATTGAATATAAATGTTTATTTGAATCTTGATTTTTTTATTATGCCTTTCATGATGAAATGGAATGAAATAATTTCTGAAATTTAATGGAGTTTTATTGTTTCAAAAAAATTAATATACATGAAATATATTTATTGATTTGATTTTTAAAATTTAATTTCATTTTTTGATACATAATCATGTATATGGATGAATGTATTGATTTGATATGGTTCACGATCGAAAATTTTAATTAAATCTCCCTATTTTATTTTTTATATTTATGTAAATGGTAGTTTGGATTTTTGGGTGGGAAAGAACTTGATTTGAATGTGTCTTATCTACTTATAAATTGATTGAAGATAACAAGGATGACAAAAAAATTTGATGGTATGAGGTTTATTAATTGCGTTGGATTCAAATTCCCCCAAGAGATATCATATAGGAATCTATGAAAACCTATAGTCATAACTCACAATGATGTGTGAAAATCTTAATACTAATTATAACATAGATCCCATTACCATGCTGTTATGAATGAAAATGATCTATACATTCCATGTTTTTAAAAAAAAATTATCCATTAATGTTTTAATAAAAATTCATATTCATAATTATTTTGAATTAAAATCACTTATATAAATGATTTTTAAAGGCCGTTGATTTTTTTTAGAATCATTATATGTTAAGGGATATGAAATTTATTATATGTCATGTTTTATTAAATTTTTCTAATATTTATTTGATTTGGGTGTTTTTTTGATTTCATTAAAATGTCATACTAGGATTTTTATATGAAATACAACTTTTTTCATGGTGTGTTTCAAAAAATTCTTATACCCAGTATAGGAAATGAGGAAGAAAAACAGTAATGTTTTCAGAGATTTTGAAAAAGGGACCTTATGTGTCATTAATGAATTATGGTGTTAGATTCTAGTTTTGTTGAGGAGAACATGTTATCACATTACTATTAGTGTTGAGATTTCTCATTTGATGACATTCTTACCATGTAGTTTTTATCATTTAAAGATTCTTTGGAATATTGATAATCTATATATTCTTATCCAAAAAAATGTCTCCATTGGTTATTATTTTCGTGAAATCACTCCCTATTAATTTTTCATGATACTGGTGCACCGACAACCATCCAATGGGGATCAAAAATGCACATCAATCGATTTCATGATTGATTCGAGATCATATTTGGTTTTTTATCTAAGTTGGTTCATGATAGTAAAAAACTAATTTCTATTTCACTTCATTTAATTTATCATATAATTATTTAGGTTGATTGATGGGATAGACTTTAAAATTGTTATATTCTATAGAGTGATATGTATTCATATTTATTGCCTAATTAAATATCCATGTTAACTTTGACGAGGGAGATGGAGTTTCTCATTAATTAACATCTCTTGAGAAAGAAAAATATAATATAACTGATTATGTATTTGATTATATAAATCATCGTGATTTTATTTGTGAAAATATTTATTATCTTGGTATAATTATTTAATGGTGAAGGAAGAGAATATTATAAAAAAATTCAGAGTTATTGTTTCCACTATTAGTGTGTCATGATATTATTTTTCTCATAAAAATAAACTTTAAATGATCATGTTCGTAATGAAATGAAATTTTCATATATACCATTTATTAGTTTTCTTATCCATTATCAAGTATATTATATATTTTTATTATCCATGGACACTTAAAAAATAGACTAAAATTTTCGACATATAATGTCAATAGTTCCATTACAAAAAGTTCATTAAATTCTCCTTCTGTATTCATGTGGTACCGTTTATATGGAATATTAAATCATATAACATAGTGATATAGGTACATGAAAATATTGAGGACATAATTGATGAGAATCCCTGAATAATATAGAAAATTTTTCTATTATATGAATTTTTATCATGAATTCTCAAATTAGTTGTCCTTCAACCAAAGCATTTTGATAAATGAAGTAATGTTTTAATAGAATGAATTGTGGTATGAATTAATTATGAAAATTAATAGAATATCGACCTCATCTAAAATTAATATTCAATATAATATTGGTGCTAATAATAAAATATATATAGATAATATCGAGTTTTTTGCATTGTGTTGACATTCAAAGATATTATGTGGTGGAATAAAGTTATAAATATTTTAGTAAAGAAAAAAATATTTATTCATATAGTTTCACAAAATAAAAAACTATTAGTTTTTTTATGAATAATTAATTTTCTATTAAGATAAATAAATACAATGATACATTTTTCACTTCAGAGAATAAATTTATATAATCAACATGGGATATAATATAACAAAATATTGGATAAATTTTTATTTTGAATAATTGTTTAATGAAATATAATGTTATATGATATAATAAAATTGACCCCTCATAATGTAATTATATAATCATATTCATTTATTGTTATAATGTATATATTCTTTGATCTATATCTAGTGTAGGAAATTATCTGGGTATACTGAAATTTCCATTACTAAACTGTAATTTCATTATTTTGGATTATTTCATGTAATGTAATTTATTTAATAATCAGTTTAATATCATGTTTGTTTATTTATATATGGTGAATAAATAGTAATGATTATATAGGTCCCTTTAAATTAGATTAAATTTTCAAATGATATATGTGTTTTATTGACCCACCCTAGTTTCCCCAAAATGGTTCCCCAAGAAGGTGGGCCACAAGACCTCTAGTGTTCCTCCCTATACAGTAGACACTACTGCAAAGAATAGATGGCCTATGGTGTACCCATTAAGATACTATTCCTTCCTAGATAATAGTGACCATAGTAGTATATAATAGATGATGAATATAATAATCATAAATATGAAACATAAGGTCATATAAATAATAGAAATTAACCTTGTCATATAAGTAGTCAAATGGCAGATGTTAAATAAATATTACATGTCAATGGTAATGATGATAATGATATAAAAAATTGAGTATATACATAATAAAGTATTGAGGTATATAACACATACAATACAATAATAATAAAAAGGATAAAAACTTCTATAACTATTATCTCAAACATAGGCTTGGTCTACTTCTCTGATACACCTTCAAAATGAAATGAATAAAAAATCAATAGATTGATGCTTCCCATTTCTATACCTATAATAATAAATTATTCATGGGTAAAAAAATGATTCCCAAGTAGCGAGTGAGGTAAAATATCATTAGTTCACCACCAATGGGGTCTGTTCCAATAAATTTATTGAAATCAATATGTGAAAAGTTCTTTATAAAATATATTTGTTGGGAAATAAATAGAAAAATTAATACTTCAGTCCGAGTTCCTATATTTAATCATGAAAGATATCACTAAATCATCCAATAGAAGTTATCAAAACAAAGGTACTTGTATAATTATTGATGTTAATTATGATACAATGTAAATAATCAACCCAAGGTAGTAATACCACAATATTGTGATTTTGGCCTAGCAATCAAATATCCATGAAATAATACAAGAATATAAATAATGTAAATATGAAACATCAAATATTACACAATAAATAAATTCTATCATCTCAAAACGTGGGGTCCTGAGATCATCTTCGTCGAACTATAATAAATCCCATGGGTTTTAATGGGAGCCTCTCATATAATCAAAACCACTGAATCATTCTAAGTAAAAACATTCAATATTCCCTTATGTCACTCGTGTAATGGTGAAATCTGTGTCCTTACTAGGTATCTCACATAGTAGACTAGGTAACCCCTATGTCATGAAATAAAATATCATTCCCATGATTCCATCCACATTTTCTCCCCTAGAGAACTAGTGACACTCCCAAATATAAATTCATCCACCTAGAGAACCAATGGAAGATATGTTAATGTATTTGTTTGGTTGCACCAAATAGATCTAAACCTAACCTAGTGAGACCATTCATGCCATCATTATGTCAGGACCCATGTTCTCTCTCATCACATAATTTGTAATGTATGGATCCTACATTATATATCAAAATTATTGGAATATACTATCACATGTCATAAAAAATAACTCAATACCACATGCCAATATGTTTTCCAGGTTATTCAATTTAATCCAAACAAGTATAGCACTGATGAACATGAAATAAAACTAATAAGTTCATCCAATTAAAGAAAAATGTCCTGTGGAATAAAAAAAATATTTATCCTTAGAAACAAAATCTAGTATATGGTACATGAAATGACATCAATGTAATATAATGAGATACAACATATAGTGTGAGGTTAATCTATATGAATGACTAATCTGGCATTTCTATGTGAACTATCTCATTGCTCAGAAATCATCATAGTTTAATTTAAAATTTTATGTCATTTTCGAAGGACTAAAATGTTCACAAATGTATGGTTTTCAAAACTCAAGTCACGGGAATTTAGGATATTAAGATGGAAACACCAAAAAGTGGTTTCTAATGACATGGAAAACAACCCACTTATATTTTTCTCTATAAGGTACTGACAGTAATGACTTGTGGATGCTATTAAATTAATATATTTAACATTTATAAGTAATTTCCAAAAGTTTTCATCATTCATCGCAACAAAATGTTATTCAATAAATT
Source organism: Viscum album (assembly GCA_963277665.1). Classification (NCBI taxonomy): domain Eukaryota; kingdom Viridiplantae; phylum Streptophyta; class Magnoliopsida; order Santalales; family Viscaceae; genus Viscum; species Viscum album. The sequence continues at coordinate 1,660,831,967 of OY728145.1, forward strand.
GCAACAAAAATAGAGGGAAATATCTATAAAACCTTACGTGGAGTAGTATCACTCCAATTATCCATTTTGGATGCTTCAATCATGATAAAATTTGAGATAGTAAAGGAATATTCCAAGTCCATGAATAATATGGGAAATTATGTTTCACTTACGTAGTAAAACAGAGGATGTAATCAAGGAGAACAGTAACCAATAAGATCATATAGATTACCATGTGATTCACAATTAATCTAATTGATAGAAATTTGTAGTAAGGATGATGGAGTTATCTCAAAACAATTGGGGGGGATGAATGAGTCACCAAGCATAAGGTAGTATTAAAAAACCACTAGGTATAAAAAGGAGAACAAATATATAAGTTTAATATATTAATTTGGGGATAATTATTAATTCCACCCATATGTTGGGGTGAATGGTTTTGATGCATGGTTGGAAAAACAATGCCCATTCTATGCAACATGTTACTATTCAAGAGGACCCTTGCATGGTCCAGGGGCATGGTATGGATTACCATATATAGCTTGTAAAAAACGGATCTACCATGATATATCGGTGTCCCCCAAGAGAATTCACCTGGGTAAACATTGTTGAATAAAAACCACGTATCCCTAATCAACCCATTATCTGATGTTTCACAATTAGTGAATGTATGATGGATGCACTGAAATGGTTCTACTAATCGTGCTACCAAATCTCCCTATTCAATAATTGGGACTCAAGGGTCTGAATATGCCTTAGACACTAAAATCATTTTCTTTAACTCTTTATGAATCATTATTTAAATATAATTATGGAATTTAAATTTTAATATAATTTTACAAAACATTGGGAAAAGTCATGACATTACAACCTCCATTCCTTCCAAAATCTTATCATTTCGTTTTCCTCTTGAGGGTGAAAAAATAATGACTATGAAATATTTTAGCCACTGCACATGTACATTGGCCTCTAACTTCAAGGTCTCACCCTATAGAAAATCATTCCCCCATCGAACCTGGATAATTGGAGATGGCCTACCCTGAAGAGACTTTGGGCTACCATAAACTACCCATGTCAGATAATCTTCAAATGATGCATCAGTAAACATCTATATATCCTTAGGGTCAAGAAAATGAGACAGGTCCTCATGATACCGTTGAATATGAGATAAATAGAATAATTCATGTATGGCATAGTGTCTTTTAGGAAATATCAATGGATAGGCTACCAATAGATATATATAGTTGATAATTTTTTCTCTCTCTGAATTCCTTTACACCCCAACCTAGTCGATCCATGCTATAAAAGACTCAATGACCCACCTCAAACTCTAAAGGACTACGATGATGATCCGTATAAGAATTATAAACATATTTATATACTTATATAAAATCATAAATCAAATAGACATTCTATGAAGTCTAATAAATTGTATGATGACCATTGTGAGTTACCAATCCTTCCTCTAGCCATTATAGAGATGAATTTCATGGACTACTTTCAAATACCACATTTGGAGCCATATAAATAATTTATTGAAAAATATTTTTCTACGAAATCCCAAACATAGTAATATGATTTTCCCATAAAACATCAAAATAAATGAAAAGCTTCATAATAATATCATACAACACCTATTATGTCATCCCAGAATAGCTATCGGTGTGAAAATGATATGACGTACTTAAGAGAACTTGTGAACCTAGGGCCTTCAAAAACACTTTTAGGAACCATGAAATTAAGCAGTCGTCTCAATACAAACATATATAATGGGGAACACTATGAAGTAACACTATATCCTATATATAAATCCATCCCATCTCATCAAGATATAATTTGTCCCAAATTGGAATAATGTTTACAATAATTTTCAAACTATCAATGATCACCCATGCTACATTTATAACTCAGGGTGATTTCTTAAATCTCATAAAACATTCCATTTCAACATCATTCCATTTCACTCATGAATGGAGTGATGTTGTAAAATTCTAGAAATTAATTGGTGTTATGCCCTCACCTACTAACAGGTGGTGCACCAAGTGATAAAACATGTAACTTTTTAATTTATACATAGCCACATTTACTAATTATTGTTATCATTGTACATCTTATTATGAGATGAATGAAATTTAGAAATATAGTATAGAGATTATTTCATAAACTATTCATTAACATCAGAAGGCACGTAATCGTGCTCATAGAAGAGTAGTGTGTCATTCTCATCAACAACCCAAATAAAAGGTTTTCTCCCACTAATGATGCATTCCCTTTAAAAGTTTATTTAAAATCTTAAATATTATTCAATTTAACCCTCATAATAATGAATTAATTCAATGATATAGTTTTTATAAAAGGATTATTATTCCATTCCAGAGCCTCTATGTAAATTTTGTAAAATATAACCACCACCTTCCACTCACTCATGTACTCCTTGATAGTTTGTGTATCAGTATTCTAGATCCTAGAATTATCATTGGAATTTACCATTATAGGTATGTGAGAAATCTCAATGTATAAAAAAAATTTATTCTACCAACCCCTGGTTCCTCATATTCATGTATAACTATTTAATGATGAATTTTTCTCGTTTTTGATCTTTGAAAAAAAATATTGTCTCAGCCAATAGGTTGTGGCTACAACAACATAACTCATGCTCCATGGATACTAGATCTATGTTGCTCATTGGATAATTCCCCTCATGAGGCCACAACTAATGGTATAGGTACACTACTAACTAGTCAACCCATATCATAAATTATATAAATATAATAATTGAAGCATAAAAATTATATTATAGCATCTACTAGGGTTAGGAATAGTTCATATCAATTTTGAATTCGTACTTCTCTTAAACTCTTTAAAAAGGCCTCACAAGATTCATTGAATTCAAATTTCACACCCTTCATGGTCACGAAATTAGGTGATGCTTTAATGAATGATATTTCATGAATGAATTGGATGTAATTGTTGGCTATCCCTATAATGCTTCATATTTAAAATAAATTATTGGGCTTCCCCAAGGAAACAATTGTTCTACCTTTATTTGTGTAAACCAATATGACTACTTTAGATATTGTATGACCCTGTATGTGAACCTTATTGATCCAAAAGTGGATTTAATAGAGCGTCTCATATGTTTAGTTCTCTCTTAGTGTTCTAAACATGATCTAATTATGGATGAACTAGTAGTTTATGATATGTGAAATGAAAATGATTTCTCTCATTAAGACTATGATAATTAAGTCTAGATATAGGTGAAAAACATGATTCATCAATTCAATGATGTCATTTTGAGTATTTGTAAGACTAGAAAACAAGAACATATATTTGAAAAAGTTGTACCTGATCTAGAATTCTATACACTATAAATATGATTTCCTCACTTGAATAAGATGGTAGCCTTCCCTCAAATCAATCTACGGAAAATGGTTACTCCTTTGAGAAAGTCCTTTAGGTCAACCATCCGGTGAAGTAGAAAGGTATTATTTAACATAATTTGTTTCAGTTAGTAGCAATCAATTCACAATCTATGGATACAAAGAAAATTATTTTAAAATCTATATGTGGACACCACAGAGATGTTTTGGGTCATATAATTATCTTATCCCCAAGGCCATCATGATTCATTTTTAGTTCTTGGAGCTCTATTAGACCTATCTTATACAGATGAATTGAAAAAAGTGTCACACTTAACAGTAGATCTATGGTTAGATCATTTTCTCCAGAAAATATTAATCGATTGAAATTATCAAGGATGGAATCACTAAGATTTTCCACTACATGATGGTATTATAATAACTCTATTCCAATATTTCTTAGAACGATACAACAAATCTGGGGTTTCACTCACTCAAGACCATAATGTTTTGTTTATCACAACTTTTTTGGAAATTTAATTCACTCTTATGGATAGATGTTCTTCGATTTGGGGAGTTTGAAGTCAATCTTTGGGGACAAAAATCAATATGGTCAGGATAAGGAAAATCTATTCCATGCAGAGAATGATATTGAAGCGATTCATATTGAGGAATAAGATATTCAACATAAAATTATCCCCACATTTTGTATGGGGGAACTCATACCACTAAAATATTCCCTCTAATATAACCCCTACAGGTTTTTGGAGATACATAATATATACGACATAATTAATCAATTTCATTTCTCAAAACTTCAATAAACATTGACAATATAAAAGGGTGTTATGCCCCTATATCAAATAATGCAGATACTAATGAAGAGGACTGTAGAATAGTTCATATAGCTGTATATGGACATGGAAACTTCTGCATAGGTGTAGGCTTAGATATAAAAATATATCTCAAGACACAACCCTATGTTAAAATCTATCCATAATGAGAAGACCCACTTTGCCGATGCAAAATATTTAGGTACTGGATACCGTGACCATGACCACTACCACGTCAACATTATCATCCTATAGAATATCGACTCCCAACCTAACTGGGATTCACATATGCTATAGCTAATAATGGTTTTTTATGGATCCCATATCACTATATTATTGATTAAATGATCATTAGAAGAACAAAAAGTGTATTATTATAAAATATCATTGGAAAATAATTGGGTTCCTCATGTACTAGGGGTTATTTTTCCCTGGACAACCACAATGGTGAAACACAACATGACTATCTGTGCATGTCACTTGGCTAGTGCTCCCCTCAAGTGAACCATTGAAATGGTGCATAATACATTGATACAAACCATCCACCTACCTTATAACTGAAACCCCTCATATAAAATTTCCATCATCCCAAGGATCTTGTTATTTAATTATATACTGGTTGACTATTATTGTATTGGTGTTATACTTAAATATTTTCTCCTAAAATAGGAAATCATGCTGATGGTTATCCTCAATTCACCACATAGTCATGTTCTCATCGTTGATCAGAGACATAGGAAAACACTGATGCTCCATTTGGTGATAAGAACACTCTATCATGGTCATAGTGCTTTTCTAGAGATGAATAAACTCCCTGGAATGTCACTCCATTTGTGGCTATTGAAATATATTATCATAGTTCTGTTGAACCTCCTCATCAATGTCATCTTAAGATGGTTGAAGATTGAAACCATGGATTCTAACCATGAATCAATAGCCTATGGACCGACATACCCTAATAGGGTGGGAGGATAATTTCATTGTATGTCTCAATTCATCCATAACACGGTAGAAGTATCCCTAATATAACCATGAATAGAATGCCTAATATGAAGAAAAATATTGATTTAATAAGAATGTTTTACGATTGGAAGAGCAGTATGAGGTTCCTCATGTGGAACTAATAGAGGTACTGTGGCAGGATCAAGGCCCACCATCTCCAGAGTGTTTTCATCCCCACTCTCAAAGAATAAAAATGACAGTTTTGTATTCACATATCACTATAGTTTCCAATCACTCTCCTCAGATTAGATGTATAACAGATAGGAAAAGAAGATAATGAATTTAATAACTATGAGGGACAAGCACATGGCCTCCATATAGCATGGAATAACCCTTAACTTGTTCATGGAGCCAGATCTAGGTATGAAAGAAACAATATCAAATGTCACAAGAGACACATCCTATTTCCAATTTCTATGTTTGGGTCAGGTTTAAGGTATCTTATTTCTCATATAATTTAACTACTTCATTTTAATGGTGTTTTATAGTTTAATTCTTTTATGCATTTAAAAACAATTAAAATAATGAAATATATGGATCATCAATTCAAATTTACAAGGGCCCTTAAAACTTCTAAATTGATATATGGGGTCCAGATAATCCTAAACATAAAACTATCCATCACATGTGCCCAATGGTACATGACTCAATGTCTAACACAAATGACATAATTTTTTTTATTTAACCTATGCAGGAAAACACTATTTTTAACGGAATACACTTTATGTGTCTCTAAGGTTTTCCTTATTCCTACAATGCATTTCAATACAATTGAATATATATATATATATATAATGATGTAACTACATCATAAACATGCATTATAGACATTGCACACAGAAAGTGAATATGGAATTGAATAATGCTTGGAATTTTTTTCCAATTCTTTATAGTATGATGAATTACATGATACTCCCCTATATCCGTATACAATGGTAAAACATGCCATTATAGAAACATCAAGGCCAATAACAACACCAAACATGTGCATCACATAATAGTGAAATCCGTTAAAATGTAATAGTGTATGAATTAATATCATTAACCCATCCTAGGATGTTTGGTTTACACCCGAACATTGGTTAGATACTATAACACATCATCTCATTACCAAATTACAATATTCCTAGTCTCATATCTAATAAAATCAGATGAATAAAATTAAAATGTATCTTATACAACTTCATATCATCCTGCACTGGTTTCCACTCAATAGTTAAACAAGCTTGTGGGCCACATGACCTCAATCCCGCATGCCAAAATTCTAAAGTCACCCAACTAGCAGCACGAGCCGAGGATGCAGATATGATGAGACTATTCCAACATATATCAGTGTGACCAAAAATATAGTTAATTGATGATAAATTATTGATAAAGATATAGTAAATATAAAAAATCATAAATAATGTAAATAAAACACTTAATATTGGTAAAAATATGGTAGAATCTGAGTAAATAATAAACTTCATTTATAATGATGATCATTATGTACAAAAACAATTGAGTTCACATAAAATAGGGGATTTATAAATATAGTACATGGTACAAAAAAATAAAAAACATCCAAAAAACTAATACAAGATTCATCCTGAGAATATGCACTTTCCTTTATCCCCACACACTATCCAAATAATAGGATTCAAACATTTGATGTTTTCAACATCCCTTTGTCTGTACATGAAATCAAATAGTCTTCTTAGATTCCAATGTCACCCCAGCAGGGTGATAGAAAAAACCTTTCTAGGCCACCACCAATGGTGTCATGAACAATATATTTCAAGAAAAAAATAACTGAATAGTGTGCCAAAAAAACTCAAGGTAATAAATAAATAATTAAATACATCAGTCTGGGTTCTTAAATGTAAACCTGACTGATAACAATATATTTATCCTATGATGGATGTTTTAACCACGGAACATATACAATTATTGAGGTATGTGTATGGGCCATCATTTATATTGCAACCAAGTTAGTCTTACCTCAATATTTTGGTTTGTCTTGGTGGTAACGTCTCCATGAAATCATACATGATTTACTAAAATGAAAATAATAAATAATAAATATTAAATTTGAATGAAAATATATCAAATAAAAAGGTGGTCTCGTGAGTCCATCCATTATGATACTTACATAATAAAAATGGTCACTATAGGGGCCTCTGATATATCCAATACCTATGAGTCCATCCAACGAAACTCATGAAATATTTCCTTGTGTCAATCATGGATTGGTGAACATTAAGAACATATAAATTATCTCACTAAGGAGACTAGGTATCAACCAAGGCCTGGTGTATCCATATTTCCAAAAATCCCTTCTAGGAATTCTCTCATAGGTAATCTGTGTCCCTAATGAGTATAAAAAAATCAACATATAATGCTTCTACAAGTAAAGCCCATTTATTTCACATATGAAATCATGTAGATCTCAAATAAACATGGTGATTCTATCCAAAAATTATTTATACAATCCCCATTTTCTATCTTTTCCTGTAACAGGTGAGGGATTGAAACCAAGAAACATATCCAAGGCATTACATATAAAATCAAATTCCAATACTAACAATATAAATATCACATGATAAATGTTAACCAAGTTAAAAAATATAATCCAAACCATTATGGAATATATAAATTAGAAAAAAACTGAATCACCTCATCAAAGAGAAAGAACATGGGATGAGGCATAAGGAAAAGGGAATTTATACTAATGAAAACGTTCATGTATAAGTCACATAACATGGAATCAATTTAATCAACTGATATATGACATAAAATATGTGTTCAATCAATAATCATGATTAATCAGGAATTTCTTATAAGGCTATCTCATGGATAAAAACTCATCTTGATCTAATAACATAATATAATACATTTCAAAAGGAGAAACACACATTCACAAATATGGTGGTCACACCCCAGGTCATGAGAATTTATGCAATTAAGATTGTCACAACCCAATTGAGTGGCTAGCGATAAGGGGAACAAACCATGATTGGTCCTTTCCATGAGGTAAGGTCACATAAAAACAAAGAATCCTATTAAATTAAATTATATAATATATTTTAGGAGTCCCTGGATGGGTATAATGTGTGTCATAATGACTCAAAATTACTAAAAAATGTAATAAAATAAGTGTAAATACATATAACACCTATGTAGATATATTATCACTCAACTCATCAATTTTCAGCTCATGAATCAACCTGGAATGGATGAAATCATATAAAGAGTCAAACTCCCTAAAAATATGGGGATATAGTTCTCATATAAATAGTAAGATGAGGATGGAAGAAAGGAGAAAAATAATCAACAAGACTATATATTTTTGATGGCTTTATAAAGTGTCTTTTGAAGAGTGATTCTGATATAGAATGACGGGGTAATATCAAAACAAATAGATGTGGAAGAGGGGGGATTCATGCCTAAGGAAAGAGGAAAACCCCATCGGAGAATACAGTGATAAAAAAAGAATAGGTGTTAAAAAATTCCTTAATTGTAAATTTTGAATATATCCATCAAAATAAGGGGCACATTGTTTTTCCACTTTGATGGCCAAACCCCGCACCAACAATGTGCCAACACACAACTCAGGTGGACCCCTCACACGATATACGCGGACTAATTTATTATTCATTAACAACCCATACAAAATGGCACTATCATGAATGATAGGTGGGCCCCATGGGTGTGTGCCTGGGTCTTCATGATTGTAGAAAACACATGAAGCCACAACACCATGCTATCCGAAGTTGCACAGTTAGTGAAACAGTGCAAGATGTGCATCTTGGTTTCTACTGACTGTGGGGCTGAGTCTGCCTTTTCAATTATTGAGGATTAAATATCCGAACAATCCCCCTACACCCTTAGAGACCTCGATGACTTCTTAGGAATCATTATATGGGTCAAAATAAGTATTCAAACTATATTCATGGAATGTGTACCCTTGGTAAAAATCAATCAAATTAATGTTATTTTATTATCTATTCATTTAGAGGACATGAAAGTGTTTATTACAAAAATTTATATGTTCATGTTAATTATTTCATAAAGAATAATAATAAGAGTGTCACGACCCGACCCTACCCGAGATCAAGCCACAACTACCCCAAGCCTGCCTCCATAGGCCAGGGGCTAGTGACCAGCACCGAAGGCACAACAACTCGGGGAGGCCTTTACCTAAGTAATTGTACAGACACACACACATCACACTCAATGCAAAAGTGTAGGGTAAAAGAAAATACAATCATAGTAATGTGAAACTACTATATATAAACCACCAAAAGTGAATAGACCTCTAATCAGTACAAAGAAAGAGCTGAAGGTACACTGAAATGAAAAGGGGAAAAACACGCGCCCAACCAGAAAAGTGCAACAACCCAACAACAGGTAAACAAAACCAAATAGTTGGAAGGGTCCCCCACCTAGAACCCGACTCCAGCCACCATACGCGGTCCAAGCCCCTAAAATCATAAGCTCCACTGAAGTCACGACCAACCTATCCATCGTCTGCAAGGGCACACCAAGTGTGGGCGAAGCCACAGCAGGGGTGAGTATAAATATACTCAGTAGGATGACCTGAAGGCTCGAGGGAGCGACAAAGGAGTTACCGAAGGGTGAGCAGTAGATCGAACAGGGAAAGGAAAGTGCAGTAGAGATTACAGTAGTGAGTCCAGCTCAACCCAACAACAGGAAAGAAGGTAGATTCATCCAGACAAAAGGATCTGGAAATAGTGAAAATATAAAATTCCTGTCGAGTCTTCGCTACCTATAGCAGGAGAGTAGACTCATCCAACCACAAGAAGCTAGACACAGAAAGCACGTGGCATACCCCACGTGTCATCCCATCCCCTGGATGGAGAGTAACCAAACCCAATAAGTGGGTACCGGAAATAGGTATATACATATCTTTATGCTCAATCAAGATGCATGAACAAGGTCATTAGGGGATGTCCATCCCGTATCTCATCCCAAGTAAAGTGAGTCACCAACAGTCCTAGAAGTAAACACTATCGATGCCTAGCATCCCGCATGTCTGCCCCAAAATACATGTCATGGGGCTCAAACCACCGTACCTCAACATTATCTGCTTTGGGCGCCACTAAATCGCCCACATGGTTTTAGGTCGCATCACAAGGACGCGTCTCGGTGTGGGAAAGATCCCCTCATACTTGAGAGTTCCGGGTTAAGTCAAACCACACCTCTTCACTTCCCCACAGTCGACAGATCCCCTCAATGTCAAGGTCGTTCCATTACTGACCCGTACAACCAAGGTTCCTACTCCGGTAATCACGGAGGAGGGCTACAGACTAGCCTAGAAGAAGGATAGAGCCTGAAAAGACAACGGGTAGGCACTGCCCAGCCCTCTTGAAGGGTAAAACATAATAAGATATCAAGTGACCCATTGCCCAGCCCTGATGGAGGGTAATCCCTATATGATATCGAGTGACCCACTTCCCAGCTCTGCTGGAGGGTAAACCCTAATTAGATATCGGGTGACCCACTGCCCAACCCTACTGGAGGGTAAACCCTAATACATCATCAGGTGACCCACTGTCCAGCCCTGCTGGAGGGTAGATCTGGAATAAGCTGATAGGTGACCCACTGCCAAGCCCTGCTGGAGGGTAAACCTGGAAGAAGCCGACATGTGACCCACTACCTAGACCTGCTGGAGGGCAAACCCTAATACATCATCAGGTGACCCACTGCCCAGCCCTGCTGGAGGGTAGACCTTGAATAAGCTGACAGGTGACCCACTACCCATCCCTGATGGAGGGTAGACCTGAATCCAGATGACGAGCATCCCACTGCCCATGCCTACTGGAGGGTATACCCTCAAGATTCGTCAGGTGACCCACTACCCAGTCTCTACTGGAGGGTAAAACCTAAGAGTGTCGGGTGACCCACTACCCAGTCCCTGCTGGTGGGTAACCCCTACAACCGCTCTGGACATCTCTACTGGTTGGTACAATACTGGCCAACCAAACACAAAGTGGGTATCACACAACCACCTAACTCCAAAACAAAACCAGAGGAAAGCACTCAAACTTGTTGGTCTAAACCATCGATCGCAGAGCCAGGGGAAAAACTCAACCCCACTGGTCAACAATCGAGAACAGAGGAATCGTCTATGTCAGAAGAGGTTAAAATTACGCCAATCAAAACTTGGAACACACATGGGGCCCACACGACGTGTGGCCCCAAGTCAACCCCAACCAAACACACAAACATTCTCAGGTAAAAACAACCACATTTACCTCCCAATGTTCTCGTATACTCCCAGATTACACCACGTTCCATCCCAACGGCTATCGTGCACATGGCACCCAACAACAATGCGAAGGCAAAACATAACAACTCGAACATTCCACCTCAAAGGCCCGGGAACGACCAACCACATCTTCTGAGTCATTTACATCACTCTCCCAAGAGAGCATGATCACATGCCAAGGGTCCGCTACAAACATGGAAGGAGAACCGCCGCAGATCACCTTCACATTTCCACATTTAATAAGATTGCGTGAGAGGCTCCACCCACCTGAAAAAATTACACCATTGTAATCCTTGCAGAAAAACATGAGAGATCAACTACTTACTCGCCTCCAACAGATATCCGACATAAAAGTCACCAACACTGCCTTATGCCCGAACAACGTCCCGTAATCCCGATCCTCGGCCCCGAAAACAGTCGAGCACATCGTTCCATTGGGATCTCCTTGGGAAAACACATCAAAAGGACTACTCACTTGAGTTCAATGGATATCCGGAGAAAAAGATGCATTTCGGCGCACCACACATGAGCGGTACATCATGGGACCCACATCCCGGTCTCGAAACACAACGAACGGATCGCTCCATTGCAATCCTATTGAAAAAGTCCACGAGATGGACTATTCACTTGTCCAAAATGGTTTCCCGGTGATACATATTGAAAATCACCATCAACCCTCAAACGACCCTCGTGGGGCCCGCACTATCATGATGAAAAAGAGTGGGCGGATTGCACCATTGCAATCCCGTCGGAAAAAAATCTAGAAACGACTGCTCGCACGCCCCGAACGGACAACTGAAGAAGAAGTTTCTAAACGCTGCTCGCAGCTCAACAGACGGCCCGTGGGGCCCACGTATCAACTACGGTTTCAATGTCCGAAACAACACTGGGAAACTCCGGCTCAACGCCAGGGTCGCAACGCCACTGACGACGCTCAATTCAGACATCGGATGTGTCTGCGCCATCCAAAACAAGAATCTCGAGAAAAAGCGCTAACTACTTTAAGGGTTGTCGCGCCACCGAGCCCCTCGTTTCGGGGATTACAAATCCCTGAAACAATCTCAAAATGTTCCCCTAGATCCATGGAACATGCCTCCACTGACGGCACGCAAAACTGACCCCCGGGCTGATTTTTATATTTTAAACCATCTCCATAATAATAATAATAATATTATTATTATTATTATTATTACTATAACTTATTAATTATTTATTTTTAATATTATTGTTTTTTTTAAACAAATGTGGGGTCCCAAGGGACCCCTTTTTCCAAGTCAACCCGACCATTTTTCCGGGTCCAGCTTTCCTCCCGAGGTCTTTGCACGACCTCAGCTTCCGCAATAACCGGCCGGTTGCGTCGGCCGGTCTCCCCCTATGTCGCTCGCCCTAAGGCAGCTACCGACCTCCCCTTCACTAGGGGCTCCTTGCTTGTTGCGCCCGGCCACCTGTGCTGGAGATCCCCGCCCACCCCACTTCGCTCCACCGGCCGCCTCCCATGCTCGCTCGGCCGACGCCGCCTCACCCATCCGGGAACCGCCATCACCACCCGGGGAAAACCATCGGACCGTCATCCCAGCTCGCCGGGGCACCCAAAAGCCGTAGGATGAACACCAAAACTCATTGATCTTTGTTGGAGCACTGTGGTCGCCTCGTAGCTTGGATTTTCGATCCGAAACCAGTGACGAGAAGATTAGAATACCTACTACGCAACTATGGGAATTTTTCTAAGATTAAACATCAATTAATAGCTTTAAATTGACCTCGAAATGAGGGAAATCATAAACAAAAACAAGATCATACTTGCAGGGTGCAACCCGGTGTTTCTTGATCGATCTGCCGGCTACTATGCCTTGGTGAGGAGGAAGAGATAAAGGATGGATTGTTGAGGACTCCTTGGTTGGGAGCTCTTCTGACAAAGAGCATCAAAGGAGGAGATGGAGGGGGTGATTAGGGTTTAAAAAGAAAATTAAATAAAATATTAATCAATTAAAAGCCCCAATTTAACCCGCATCTGAAACATCTGACGGGGTCGAGGTTAAGCCTCCCCTAGGGTAAACACCACGCTATGAGTGCAACAGAGGTCTCATAATCTTAATCCAAGTCCCAGATCAGGGGTTATTAAACTTAGTACCCATGACACCAAATTAAGAAAATGCCCCCGGGGCCATTTTTCACAGACGGCCCACGCCCACGAAACTTATACCCCTCCTATGATAAATAGCACGTTCCGAACTCAATGGTTCCCTTAGTTTTCCAATCCAAGCCACCTTTTAAGAGATACTTGAGATAAGTCATTAAAAAAATAAATTAATTAACTTAATTATCCATTTAACGTTCCGAAAGCATGAGAGGGGTAAAAACGTCCTGTTCCGACGAGATTTATGTCGTTCCTAGGGTAAATACCCAATTCCAGACCCATCCGTACGCTCAGATCTCTGATCCGGAGCACCGTTTAGTAGTTATACCATTTATTTGGTGTTCCTTGTGTGAACACACTGAAAATTTAATTCTAGACACATTGGGGCTCAGAATTGCAGGCCATCTGAAGGCGCTTCTCTGGAATAACATTAAGAATATTTCAAAGACATTCACAGCAAAAACCGGGTTCTTACATCATTCTCTCCTTTAATCGTTTCATCCCCGAAAAGAAATACTAGTTAATAACTCGGGGTACTAAGCCCGCACGTGGCTCTTTTGTACCCAGAAGAACTCTTGCACAGTTCTGTGCCACCGCACACAGACCTAATTATTTGATCTGTTCACACGAGGTCAGCCCATTCCGATGACGTGCACAGGGTCATGCATGCATCTCCTTGGGTAAGCCACGCAGGATATGTCGGGCACCCACTTCCGACCTTGGGGTTAGAGAAAGGCGGTAGGGAACCTCTCCATCCCTTTCCATGGTCTCAAATGGCCTGAAGGCTCTCGAGGGTTGCCCACCTCTTCGATCGAACCTCTGTGTTGCATGCCACGACTGGAATCATTTACGGCACCTGGAACAAGTCCTGGTGATTCCCTCTTTAATAATATCCATACGGTGAAACACCCAAGGATATCGGGTCATGCAAGGTTTCATAGTCGATGTCTCGCAGCCAAGACTCTCTTACACGCTCGAAAGGTGAAGGAGTTGCTACCATCGACTAAAGAGTAAGTTTCAACAGCTTCTTCCTTTCCGACACAGGGCCACACCGACGCCCCACGTCACCCTGGTAACACGTCAAGCAAGGAGCAGGGAGGAAAGAATTCCACACATACACAGAAATAATTCTACTGCATGTAGTAGAAGAGCTATAGAGAATAACTCGTATCACCACATGCTCTACAAGATCGTAGACATTCAAGGCTCGTGGCTGTCTGTGGTCCCAACTGTTAGCTCCCGGAGCTTGACATGGACCACCTAGTGGTGATTGGTAGATATCGTAAAGTCGTCCCCCACTACCAGCTCCTCCCGCTCCTCTTCTAGAACCATCACTCTGGGTACTACACTGATCATGGTGTTGCCTCCGTCATGGTGGTGCACCTGCTACCTGCCCGAAGCTCTCTGCATGCCTGGTTGGGCAGTCCCGTGCCAGGTGACCTCACCCATTGCAAGCATAACACCGAATCTTTCTAGGATGCACGGGTGCCTTCTGGTGCCACTGTGGTGTAAGACCAAGCTCCAGGGTCCGGTTTTCAGAAATCCACCTACGTCGAGGTTCTTCTTATCGATTCTCGCTAGCTGCGACAGACTTCTCGGCTCCAACGTGCCTGCTACAACCACCAACTCTAGAATGTTACAGGGATATCTCTATCACAAGTGCATTCTCTTGCACCCTGACATATGTGGAAATGCCCAAGGGTACTATGACAACATGAATCTCTCAGCACATACCCTGCTCAAACTTTCGTGCTCGGGAGTTGCTGTCGTGGACCATGTCCGGGTAAAAGCATGCTGGGTATACAAAACTAGTCGCGTAATCATCCACTGCCATTCCTCCCTGATGAAACTGAAGGAGCTCCTGAATCCGAACGGAGCGTAAGAAGGAGGAGAAAAACTCCTCACAAAACAACAACAGAAAGTTTCCCTATGAAAGTGACGACTCCTCAAGAAACTGAGTCACCAGACCCCACCAATGCCAATATGCTCCATGAATAAAAAGGTTGGCTGCCAAAGTCAATCTCTGATATGTCAGCATCTGCATAAGCCTGAAAATACTAACCACATTCCCAAACCAAACCATTTCTGCATGAGGGTCTGACACACCACTAATCCTCAGCGGTCTCTACTGCTGGAAATCGTGGAGCACGCTCAACCTGCGCTCAAGCTCAGCCTGCTCTACTGAAGCTATTTGCTTCTCAATAGGTGGGGGTGCTACTACCGGCCCACTCGGAGAAAGGGGCTCGCCTGATGGGTCCTGGACTGAGGCATCCTAGCTCACAGGGTTGTCGTCACGCACCAAAGATGGTATCCTGGCTGGCTATCTTCGCGGAGACATCCTGAATACTATCAAGGAGTGCCGCGGTCAGATGAGCATATATGTATATCACAACAACAACAAAAATGGGGAGCTGAAAAAATATGGATAGTCAAAGACTCAATTCTTTGGGATCGACAAACAATTTTTCCCTCCATGAAGTGTCTCAGCATGCCGAGTCGACAAGCGGGTTATCAGGGTCTGGGTGAACGGATACGTCGGCCGCCGTACCATCACTAGACTCCCTAGCCTGAGAGCCGCTCTCGAGACACGTTAACACTATGTCCCTAGATCCCAAACAATTCTTCTTTTAGGGACGTCCACACAATGTTCCAAGGAAAGAACCACCTCTAATACCACTTTTTCACCACCCGAACCTACACAGGCTCAAGCCGCAACTACCCCAATCTCACCTCCATAGGCCAGGGGATGGTGACCAGCACTGAAGGAACATCAACTCGTGGAGGACTTTGCCTATGTCCATGTACACACACACGCAGGACACTCAATGCAAAAGTGCAGAGTAAAAGAAAAAACAAGTAGAGTAAAGTGAAACTACTATATATAAACCACCAAAAGTGCATCGAACTCTAATCAGTACAAAGCAAGAGTTGAAGGTACACTGAAAAGAAAAGGGAAAAAACACGCGCCCAACCAGAAAAGTGCCCCAACCCGGCAATAGGTAAAAAAAAGTAAACAGCTGGAAGGTTCCCCAACCTGGAACCTGACTCCGACCACCATACACGGTCCACGCTCTTGAACTCCTAAGCTCCACTGAAGTCATGACCAACCTGTCCGTCGTCTGCAAGGGAACACCATGTGCGGGGAAAGCCCAAATAGGGATGAGTATAAAAATACTCAGTAGGATTCCCGAAGGCTTGAGGGAGAAACAAAGGAGGTACCGAAGAGTGAACAATAGATCGAACAGGGAAAGTAATGTGCAGTAAGGAGTACAGTAAATAGTCCGGCTCAACCCAGTAAGAGGAAATAAGGTAGACTCATCTAGACACAATGAGATAGAAACAGTGAGAAGATGAAATTCCCGTCGAGTCGTCACTACCTATAGCACGGTAGTAGACTCGTTCAACCACGAGAAGCTAGACACAGAAAAAACGTGGCATACCCCACGCGTCTTCGCCTCCCTTGGATAGATAGTAACCAATACCAAGAAGTGGGTACCAGAACAAGGTATATACATATCATTATTCTCAATCAAGAATCCCAAACATGGTCGTAAGGGGATCTCCATCCCGTATCTCAGCCCATGAAAAGTGAGTTTCCAATAGTCCCAGATGTAAACACCATCGATGCCCAGCATCCCGCACGCCTGCCCCAAACTACAAGTAAAGGGGCTCAAACCACTGCACCACGACACTATCCGCTTTGGGCAGCACTCGGCCGAACGATTTTAGGTCGCTTCATAAGGACGTGTCTCGTTGGGGGAATGTTCCCCTTGTAATTGAGTGTTCCAGGTTAAGTCAAACCACACCTCGGAACTGCCCCGCAGTTGAGAGGTCTCCTCAAAGTCAAGGTCGTTCCATTACTGACATGTAAAACCAAGGGTCCTGCTCCGGTAATCACGGTGGAAAGCCACTGACTAGCCTAGTAGAAAGGACTGAGCCTTAAAAGCCAACGGGTGACCCACTGCCCATCCCTTCTGGACGGTAAAACATAATAAGATATCGGGTGACTTACGGCTAAGCCCTGCTGGAGGGTAAACCCTAATAAGATATCGGTTGACCCACTACCCAGCCCTGCTGGAGGGTAAACCCTAATAAGATATTGGGTGACCCACTACCCAGCCCTGCTGGAGGGTAAACCCTAATACATCATCAGGTGAACCACTGCCCAGCCCTGTTGAAGGGTAAACCCTAATACATAATCAGAGGACCCACTGCCCAGCCCTGCTGGAGGGTAGACCTGGAATAATCCAACAGTGACCCACTTCCCATCCCTATTGGTGGGTAAACTTGGATGAAGCCAATAGGTGACCCACTACTCAGCCCTGCTGGAGGGTAAACCATAATTCATCATCAGGTGACCAACTGCCCTGCCCTGATGGAGGGTAGACCTGGAATAAGCCGACAGGTGACCCACTGCCCAGCCCTGATGGAGGGTAGACCTGAATCCAGACAACGAGCAACCCACTGCCCAGTCCTGTTAGAGGGTAGACGCTCAAGAGTCATCAGGTGAACCACTGCCCAGTCTCTGCTGGAGGGTATACCCTAAGAATGTCGGGTGACCCACTACCCAGTCACTAATGGAGGGTAAACCCTAGAACCTCTCTGTCCATCTCTACGGGTTGGTACAACATTGGCCAACCAAACACAGAGTGGGTATCACGCATCCACACGACTCCGGAACAAAACCATAGGAAACCACTCAAACCTGCTAATCTAAACAATTGAGCGAAGATCCAGGGGAAAAACCCAACCCCGCTGGTCAACAATCGATAACAGAGGGACCCTCCACATTGAAAGAGGTTAAAATTACGCAAATTAGAACACGACACGCACAAGGGGACCACACGACGTGTGGCCCCAAGTCAACCCCAACCAAGCACACAAACATTCTCAGGCACAAACAACCACATGTACCTCCCAGTGTTCTCGAATACTCCCAGAGTACACCACGTTCCATGCCAAAGGCTATCGTTGACACGACTCCCAACGTCAACACGAAGGTGTAACGTAACAACTCCAACTTGACACCTCAAAGTCCCAGGCACGACAAACCACATCTTATGAGTCATTTACATCACTCTCCCAAGAGTGCGCAATCACAAGCCAAGTGTCCGCTACAAACATGGTAGGAGAACCGCCGCAAGACACCTTCACATTTCCACATTTAATAAGATCACGTGAGAGGCTCCGCCCGCCTGAACAGATTACACCATTGTAATCCTCATGGAAAAACAAGCGAGGTCGACTACTTACTCGCCTCCAATGGATATCCGACGTAAAAGTCGCCAACACCACCTTACGCCCGAACGACGTCCCGTAATCCTGATACTCGGCCCCGAAAACAGCACTCAATTCGGACATCAGATGTGTCTGCGCCGTCCAAAACAATAATCTCGTGAAAAAGTGCTAACTACTTAATGGTGTATCGTGCCACTGAGGCCCTTGTTTCAGGGATTGAGAATCCCTGAAACCATCTCAAAATGTTCCCCTCGATCCAAGGAACACGTTGCCGTTGACGGCACGCAAAACCGACCCCGTGATGATTTTTAAATTTTAAACCATCTCCATAATAATAATAATAATAATAATAATATTTTTATTATTATTACTATAAATTATTAATTATTTTTTATTATTATTATTGTTATTGTATTTTGTTTTTTTTAAACCACCCTGAGGTCCTGAGGGACCCCTTTTTCCAAGTCAACCCTGCCATTTGGCTGGGTCCAACTTTCCTCCCGAGGTCGTCGCGTAACCTCAGCTTCCGCAGCAACCCGCCGGCTGCGCTGGCTGGTCTCCCCCTTCGTCGCCCACCCAAAGGCAGCCGTCTACATCCCCCTGACCAGGCGCTCCCAGCTCACTATTCCTAGCCGCCTGTTCTTGAGAGACCCACCGACCCCACTCCTCTCCACCGGCCGCCTCCCGTGCTCGCTCGGCCGCTGCCGCCTCACCCAGTCGGGAACCATCATCGCCGCCAGGGGAAAACCGCCAGACCTCCGTCCCAGCTCACCGGGGCAACCAAAAACCGCTGAACGAACACCAACACCTGATGATATTTGGGGGAGCACTGCGGTCACCTCGGAGCTCGGATTTTTGATCCAAAACTGGAGACAAGAATCTTAGAAAAACTACTATGAAACTACTGGCTTTGATCGAAGATTAAACATCAATTAAAAGCTGTAAATTGAGCTAGAAATGTGGGAAATCAAAAATGAAAACAAGATTCTACCTGTAGGGCGGAACCCAAAGTTTCTTGATTGATCCGCCGGCCGCTACACCTTGGAGAGGAGGAATATATGGAGGAGATATTGTTGAGGACTCCTTTGTTCGGAGCTCTTATGCTAGAGAGCAGCAAAGGAGGATATGGAGGGGGTGATTAGGGTTTAAAAAGAAAATTAATTAAAATTTTAATTAATTAAAACCCCCAATTTATCCCGCATCTGAAACTTCTGACAGGGATGAGGTTAAGCCTCCCCTAGGGTAAACACAATGATCTAAGCCCAACGGAGGTCTCAGAATCTTAATCTGAGGCCCCAATCAAAAGTTATTAAACTTAGTACCTGGGCTGCCAAATTATGAAAATACCATCGGGGCCATTTTTCATAGACAACCCACGCCGACAAAACTTATACCCCTCGTAGGTTAAACGACACATTAAGAACTCAACAGTGCCCTCGGTTTTCCAATCCGAGCCGATGTTTAAGAGATACTTGACTTAAAACATGAAAAGAATAAATAAATTAACTTAATTATCTGTTTAACGTTCCGAAAGCTGGCGAGGGGTCCAAACATCCTGCGCCGACACATTTTATGTCGTTCCTAGGGTAAATACCCCATTCCAGACCCATCCGTACAATCATGTCTCTGATCCAAAGCAAAATTTAGGAGTTATCCCATTTATTTTCTGTTCCTAGTGTAAACACACTGAAAATTTATTTCCGGCCACACCGGGGCTCGGAATTGCACGACGTCTGAAGGCATTGCTCTGAAATAACATTAAGAATATTTTTAAATCTTCCGCAGCCAAAACTTGGTTCTTAAAAAGATATTATATTATTAGTTAATAATTATATATATGTTTATAATAGTCTATAGAACAACATTTTTAATATTGTAATTACTAAATATTGACCACCTCTTTCAATCAGTATTAAATTAATATATATCATTTACTACACGAAAATGGGGGTGATTTCAATGTATATAATTCATTGAGTATGAAGAAAATGTTGGGTGGTTTTATTTAGATTATTATTTATTTAATAAAGAAATAAATAACAATGGTACAAATTAAATAATAAAAATTAGTGGATAATTTTTAAATGATATATGTTATAAATATTTTTAAACTATATGTTATATCAATATTCCCACAACATGAATTATTCTCAACCCAATTGAAATATATATAAAATAATAGATATTTTATAAGACATTATGAGATAAAATATCATATATTTTTATACTTATTAGTGGAACTACCTATATATTTTCATTTTCAAAGCAAATCTATCTATTACGATTCTATCTCAATAGAACGTTTTAAATCCATTTATAGTGGTTCAATTGGATCAAAATTTACTAAATATAAGAGAGATTAAATTTACTTTAGGTAATCATATTTCTATAAATGATGAAGAAGATTATATACTTGACATGGAAATGAATGTATTCCTTCAAAAATATTCAAAAAATAATATGTGGATGAACTATATTTTGGCTTGTAATTAAAGAGTTTAACAATTTTTCATAAGCCTTACCCCTATTTCCAATACATATATTTTGTGAATAAATTTATTTTACGTCTATAATAAATATTATTATTTGAAATTTTTGAAAAAAATAAAAATATAGATTATTATTTTTAATCATGTTATTGATTCCACTCAATCTATAAAGTCATACACTTTTAAAAAAATATTAATATTTAAAAGTATGAATCGTGTTATCATCTATGATAAGTATCAATTGTAATATGATAGTATATTTTAGAGAAACATGAATAAATTATTGAATGGAATGAACAATATTCTGAGGATAAACTCGTTATCATGTTCTATTAATAGTGGAATATTTGAAAATAAAAAATCATACCTGTGAGTGGGAATCTATCATGGGGTAGATATTAGTGAATTTTCATAGTCTTAATTATACAAGGTAGGGAGAATTCAACCACACTTAATAATTATTTGAAATAAATATTTCATTTCACCATAAATTGTTCATAAATAATATTCATTGGAAACATTTATGTGATATATACTTTTGGAGAATAATATATCAATCAATGACATTAACCATTTTACATAATTTTTGTTAAAAATATATTTCCATGATTATATATATATACTTTATGAACCATTATTTTAATTAAAAACACATTTTTAATATTTGGTTTTTTATAAATAAAAACATCATTCATCCATGTAGAAGAAGCCTATCAAACACCTTATCTACTTCCATTAATATTTTTCCTCCATGATACGGATTATGTTACAATTTATGAGACATGAATATAAAAGAACAAATATTAATAATATTTGTATAATGTTTATTCATATATTAAATTCCATGTATCAATATTACAATCATAAATCCATTATGTAATATCACATTTTTTTTTAATAATTATGACACATTACATCATCCATCGATTAAATAAGACTCTTGATGCTTTTCTAAACCTGTTATCGATTCAGAAGTCATGAAACTAAATTTCATACCATAGGTGACAAATCCACTAAATATTAGTGAAAAAATTAATATAGAATCATTAATCGATAAATTTCAATCTATTTTGGTTACATCTTATAAACATGGTCATTGGCCATTTATTGATGTAGTGTCTGATAATGAAGTTTTATTGTAGTTGATTTGATAAACTGGTAAAATTATAGTGTACTTGATCAGTAATCCCTTGAAAGCTCATAAGGGAACAAGGATGAATCAACTATAAACTCACACACATATAATAATAATTTTCTTCGAAACCTATTTGAGGGAATAATGTAAAGGAATTTAAAGAGGATGAGAATGTATATATAAGGATCCTTTTAAGAATTTTCATTCTAAAATTG
The DNA here is from genome assembly GCA_963277665.1 of Viscum album. NCBI lineage: Eukaryota > Viridiplantae > Streptophyta > Magnoliopsida > Santalales > Viscaceae > Viscum > Viscum album. The sequence goes on from OY728145.1 coordinate 1,660,854,625, forward strand.
TATTTAATTTCCATTGATTCCCTTTCAAAATATTTTATCAGATATACATAATATGTGGTAAATTAGCTAAATTCAATGATCTAGAGGGATATGAACTAAGAGTTTTATAAATCCCATTTTCTGTATAATTCTTTATTATTCTTATTTTTGGGGTAATTGATGAAAAAATAGGTGGTTTCCTACATTCCATTTCATTATGAAACTAATATTACTATTTCACTAAATGATTAATTATTCTTCATTTTATCATCATTAATTATTCATAAAAGGGTGTTTAATATAGGATTGTATGAGTAAATCTATATTAGGGAAATACATTATTGTAATAATCATTTGGGATTAATTTTGTTTAAACTTCTCCACTAATGGATGATTTTTCTTATAGATGGATGGATCATTATATTTCATTCTATTATTTCATGTTTATAGTAATTAATCCAACATATTCATACAAAATGTAATAATGGTATTATAATTTTAATAATGTGTGTTATCAAAAAAAAATTATTTTTAGTGTTCGACTGAAAAATAATAATTCATAAAAATATTTCACTATGAAATGATATATTAAGACTTTACCATTATTTTTACTAAAAATTACATTTGTGTAAAATCTAATAAATTGTTAGTCACTATTTTATTATATGGAAAATACCCTATTAAAATGTATTTAATATAATTTTAAATGAAACCAAAACCAATAACAAAATGTATTAAAAACATAAACTGGTTAAATATTAATTTTTAAAACTTATTTCATTGATTGTTGAAATCATACTGGAATTAAAATCAAGAGTCTTCATGATATGATATTACCTTGTTATTAATTAGGAAATTTACATTCCCGACATAACCATTAAAAATGGGATCAACTATAGGGGTCTTTTATATCGTATTCATTGATTCATGATTTCATTTCTTGAAATGATTTATTTAATATTTGGAACAATCTTCCTTAATTTATATGGAACAAAATGATGGCTGTTTATAACAAGAAATAGAGATTTCAAATAGCTTCATTTCTATAGAAATAAACCTATGACTAAAATGAAAATAAAAATAGAATTTTTAATATTATTAATTTTATATATATTTAATAACAAAAATTTTCCATTATTAACATAATCATAAAACCATATCTTCAGAAATCCATGAATGTTAATCAACTATTATGATACTTTATTTTCAAATGAAATTTATTTTTCACAAATAAAGCATTTATTAATCGATTAATATCGGATGAAATAAAACAGATTCATTTACTCATACACTATTTTTCAAATATTCATATCCTTTTAGTTGAATTCCAAATCGCCAAATTTGAATAGAATTGTCTCACTTTTAAGTGATGGTGTAGATGTTGAGGAAAATATATTGATGAGTCAATTTTCATGATCTCTATAGGGTGATTCAATAGAGAATATTTCTATAAATAGGAATATTTTTAAATAATATAACTATTCACCAATTCCCATAGTTTATAAGTACGAAAACTAAAAAATAGTATTATTAAATATTATAGTTATTTTTAATATATAATTGGATGTGATTGAAAAAAAATTAATGTCTTCGGAAAGAAAAAATATCATATAATATTTTTAATTCGTTTATTCTATCATGAATTATTTTAAATTTATAGAAATAAAATTTTTCTATCTTATAGAGGGAAATATATATACATACATCCATTTTATGAAAATTCGGCCATAATGAGTACTTATTAAATTTAACATTTATTTGATTCAATTTTTATTATAATAAAGGTTATATATTAGTTAATGAAAACTAAATCATATTTATATGTAACATAATATGATAATATGATCACTTTTGTGATTTATATGTCTTTGAACCAATATATAAAACATTAAAATAAAACCATTATTTGTTGGGAATGTATATAAGAATATTTCTACACTATAGTTATCATTAGTTAAAATAAAAAAACATCAAAATGTGTTATGTAAAAAACTAATCTACTAGATTATTTATTATCATCGATTTGTGGGGAATTTAAATTTAATTATAATTTTTAAAAATAATTTTTAAACAAACAACACATTTAGAATAAATGTCCAAATATATTTTTCTATCATAAATCTTTTTTTATTGAAGAGTTATGGATTAACCATAAACCATTACACCATTTCTTGTGAAAAAATAATTAAAATAAAATTATACAACATCAAAATAATGTGAAATAAAATAAATATACTTGAAAATTATAATGGAAATACCTAAAACACATAATTTACATTAAAAATGTGGTTACGTGAAAATTTCCAAATGAACCATTCCTAATCTTCATTGATACTTGATTATTTTTTATCTAAGAAATGATAATGAGATCCCCGAAATCAATAAATAACATAAGAAAAATTATCCATAATATTACTATATAAAATAAATAAGAAATTAACAATTTATTGTCGAACATACAAATGGGTCATTAAATTAATGAAAATGATCAAATAAAGGAATCATTTAGATATAATATATATGAAATAGAATTTTCACCTATGATATTCATTTTCTGAATTGTATAATATATGAAGGTTACTTTAGAAAAACATTAGTAAGAGGTTATCAATATAATTAGAAATGATAATATCAATATACCATTAATTAAATCCATCTTAAAGTTTACAATATATTAAATTTTCTAAATAGAAATTTATTCCATGAAGAAGAATCATCAAGGTGATTAATAAGAAATTCTAGGGAGGAAATAAATTTTAATTACTACCCATATCTACTTATAAATATCTTTGGTCTAAAAAATATAACATTCCCTATATTGAAATAAAATTATCCTTTAATGATGAAATTTATTATTTAGGTGAACTAGATAATATTATTTCTCAATATATATATTTTAATTTTTATATTGGGGAACTAAATATGACTATTGTATAAGTACACCATTCTAAAAAATTAAATTTTTTCAAATTAATAATATGTTATTTTAATTTTTATATAATAAATTTTTTATAATAATGTAAATTTATGAAATATTGTATAATAAAAATCAAACAAACTGAAACCTCTAATTATTTGAAAAATATTATATAAAATATAAAAAATTGTATTAAAATTTCTTTGTTGAACCCAATCCATTGATTTTTTTGGATATATTTAATTTGAATATCCTAAAATCATTAATGAACCCTCTTAAATCATAATATGTATTCCAATAGTCCCATTTTTAGATTTAATTTTCATGAGTGTAAACTGATTTGAAAAGTGAAATAATGAAAATAAAAAATAAACTAAAAACTAGATATATATTGATACATAAGGAAATAGTTTTTAAAATTATATTTGAAAACAATTTGAGGAAAATTAATCAATGTTAATGTCATGTAGATAGGTAGGTTTTTATGATTGTTTTGATTTTTGGTTTTTAGATGAAAATAAAAAATATATTTCAAATCCTATATTTTAATGGTGTATTCCAAATATTACTGAAACCAAGTAGCTTTTAACTCCCACATATTAATCTAAAATAGTGTACCATCCAATACCATGATATTTATTGCATACATATTTAATTAATATAGGGAGACTAACTATCATCTGTTTAAACAATATTTTTCCAAACTAGGAGACATATTTGACAAATTAATTTAAAACATATAAATGACAAAGTAAAATCTATTTGGAGTATAACAATACATGGTTATATAATAAATATCTATATATACTCCTAATTAAAAATGATTTAAAAATAATTAGTAAATGAAAAATGACATTTAATTAATACATGTAGTTATAAATAATTATTTTCTAAATTCATTAGAGGAAGATACCTTTTCCCAAATTTTAATCTTACAGTGAGTTGTCCAATTTCATACAGTACATATGTGTTTTCTATTAACTATAAATTATAGTAAAGATAATGATCTTATTCATGTTAAGATGCTATAAATTAGTGTTTTTTATTGGTTAAAATAATTTCATCTATGTAACCTTATAAGTCATTTCAAAGTGAATGTCAATGATCAAAAAATGAATTTCTAATAAGAAATAATTTACAATTATTTTTTTATAAATTATTTAGATAATATAATGTTCCCATATATCATAATAATTTATATAAAACCAGTGTTAACTACACTTTAGATATAATTTCATATTGGAGGACTAAATTAGTATTATTCAAGGGATCGAGAAACATTAACCTGTTTATCATCTTATTTAAATGAAAATTTTATATTTTCTTCCAATGATTATTTCCTCATTTATGTTACATAAATTGATTAATATATTTCTAACATGAAAATTGTTTTCTAATAGTTAACTGATGAGAAACTATTTAAATTACAGATAAATTATTGATTATGATTTAATAATAAATATTATGAGGACATT